>OX458981.1:10002500-12402500 GCA_949774945.1 Hoplodrina ambigua
TCTGAAAGGAGAGTCTGGGTCAGAGCAAGTGTTCGGCCGCATACAGAAGCTCCTGCCGCACCGGTCCGCCACCGAGATCAAAGAGAGATTCTGTCACGTCATGACGTTGTTACAACAGATGGCTGTTGGGGAAGTTACTTAGTTGTAAGAAGAACTGAATTTAATAATTAAGCGAAATAAAGTATTTATAATTTTGTATAAATAAAAAAAAACATATTTTTGATTTGTATTAAAATTCTTTGTTTTATTGCACGTCATCCCTAAGAACATGATGAAGATTTTTCATTCTACCAGTATCAACTCGTAACACTCATTCACTAGGTGGCGCTGCCAGCTTGACGTTAATGATTTTTAAATCATTTGTCACACTATCTTGACACCGCAATGATACCACAACACAAAACTGGTATTCTGCGTCTGGTTTGGCTGAAAGCCGGCCTCGACCTATATAGTAGGGAAAAGGCGATGATGAATACAACTTGTATTTACTTAGGGTACGAGCATACTATGTCGGGCCGCAACGGTTACGGGTCAGGGACTTGGGACGCAGGGCAAAAAAGCGCTCAAATTGCTTGTATGTATTTTATATGAATTATAGCAATGCCAAAATCTTGCTTGTCAAATATATGTTGCACTAAAAGAACGAGAAGAGTGCTTGAAAGAAACTGACGAGTTGAAATACGAGCACAAGAAAACGATGAAGGATATGAAGGATACAATACTAAATAAAGACATAGAAATTCGTCTCGAGGAAGTGAAAGAAAAGAAGCGACAAGAGTTCTCCAATATTTGGCATAAGAAAGTTTGCCATGTTGTGAAAACGTTTCAAAAGTTTGTGTCGTATTGTCTAAATGTGCTTCCGGATTATGCAGATTTCTTCATAAACATGGAGAAATTGATGCTTTTACAACTAAACGAAACCCTAGAAGACCCGAATGCTGACAGTATCATCGAATTAGTAGACGAAGAATACCAAGGTCCTGTTCCAGAATTTAGACCATTCTATCTGTTCTGCGACAAAGGTTTTAAGCCTAAAGTGGATCTAGAATTATGTCCAAAACGTAGCGTTCATTCTAGTGCTTCGGATATACCAGCGATGATTATTAACAAACGATGTTTATATGCGGCCTGTGACAGTTTCAAACAGTTCACTAACAAGATTGAGGAGTATATTCGTGGTAATCGTGGAGATGACGCTGATTTTAAAGATGACCAGGTCTACGAGCATTTTATGCCGGTGAAGTATGAATCGTCCCACCGACTTTTTGAAATAAAGTTAGAAAGTTCTTTAGTACAAATACTGCAACATGAATTGGAATACATTCAAACATACAAGAATAAAGATCCTAGTCAGTGTCACTGCGAGACAGTTCTGCGGACATGCGACCTATGCCGTCCGGCTCCGTCCTCAGCATCAGTAGAAAAAATTAAACCATCTCCCATGGTATCGCGGCTTAATCTGCCACCGTTACGCAAAAGCGCGGAATTAGATCACGAGAGAGAACCTAAATGGAAGAGTTTCTGTTGGCACGTCGAGCCCAAAAAGTGTAGTTGTGCTAAGACGGCTAAGAAGCATTTACTAGAACATTTACCTACGTATATGACACGCATGACGTATGGGCCACCTGATATACCAGGCTATAAAACATGCTCGACCCAACAGCTTAAGGCTTTAGTTAAAAAAGCTCAAAAAGGAATCCCTCCTTTGCCAGTCCCAACCAGAAAATACATTAGAAATAAGGACATGGGTACTCAATATTATGATCCGGGATTTGAGGCGCTGTGTACTTGTTTCTCTCAAGATGAATTACTTAAATTTATTGATTATTTACAACTTCCGCCTGATCCAAAAGCTACTCCACCGAGCAGAGTGGTAGGTGCTGGAATATCACCCTCGTTCTTGGAGCAACGATTAAGTTCGTTTGCAACATCCAGAGCATACTCTTTGAGGAATCTCGTCCACGACTTAACGGAACTTAAAGTTATATTTAAGAAGGACGTTTGTGATTACGAATAGGTGTTTTATTTATCTTACTTTTCCAATATTTTTATCAAGTTCTGTTATAGAGTTAGTTTGATCTTAGGATTTTTGTTTCGCTATAGTCTAGTGTATTTTGTGATAAGTTTCAAGGACGGTAAGTCTTGAACGTTATACTAGGGTTTTGTTATAATTATCATTTAATGGACCTAATAAAGATTTAAAAGAAATTTTGTGTCCTCTCATTGTCTAGAACTAATAACGCTTAGTGCGACATGGTTTGTGAGCCAGCTAGCACCCCAAATTCAGAAGCAAAGATGGTTTCAGTTTCTGTCTGAATTATTTAGAAGCAATTTAGAAGCTTCTGAATTTAGACTACTAAATAATTCAGCCAGGTGCAGGTCAACTGTTAAATGCGCTTTCAGTCAAATGTCAGGTGACAATTGGTAATGCCATAAAGAACTTGCTATTTTTATTATTTTTCTATGCCATCCTATGCCTTTAGATTATGATAAGCCCACAGAGAATATTTAAAAAATATATATATTATTTAGGTAAGAACGAAAAAGGTTTTTAATCATAACCTGTCGCCCGTCGAAATATCGGAATAAGGTCTGTTGAACAGACGGACATGAACTCTCAAAGAATGCCGTTTACAAGTCACCACTTATGGTGACCATGGAAATTCCTATTCATCGGCTTTACGCCATGACCGCTGGCCCGCGACCACGAACAAGATCTTTGGTAGAACCGTGACCCAGAGTGAGATGTTAGCTAGCCATAACAAGGTACTTCTCTTTTTATCTGAAAGTAGCTTTACCACTTGAAGGTTGGGCACCATTCCCGATGGTGATAAGCAGCTGTCAAAAGTAAAGAAGTACCGTATGTTTAAAAAATGTAAATATTTGAAAGTCTATCCACCATCCACACATCTCAAGGTTAGGGCATTCCTGCCCTGATCCCATGTCCCGGAGCACTGGTGTTTACGAGCTCAGACGCCTAATGTTCGCGAGACCTAGACCCAGAATTGTCAGCGTATCATTTATGCCCAAAACTGTGTCCTGTCTGTTAGGGGAATACGGTAGGGTCACTCTAGGCGATTCTACTAGAAATTTAAATTGTGTGAGTATTACACATAACATACTTAAACATACAATAGGCAGGTAAATCACAGTGAGTGCCCCAAGCAAAATGGCAACCGGCACCGTCGCCACAACACAGACACGCGGTCCTCTTCGTTCCACGTCCTTCGCAACAAGCGCACAGTAGGAGCGTTAACAATGCCGAACTGCTGCGGCAACGGAGCGGTAATTAACTGTTCGAGTGCCGTATGTCACCCGCTCTTCTCTAGCGCTGCAGCAGTCAAACGCTTGAACAAAAGTGTTGTGTAACTTTGCACACTGATGCATAAAATCATGAAACTAGCACTAAATCATGCTTGCACTTGATTGTTCACGCAATGGTAATAAATCATAAAGCCACCTAAGGGTTAAATGTCCAATTTTAAAGAGTTGCTAAGCAACTTAATGGACTATTAATAGATCATTTTTGTAGATTTTTATAATATTATATTTCTGAAAACATTTATAGAAATATATATTTATTTGCGATGTACAATAGGAGTGAAGACTACTATTTAAGACAATGTTACTTCCAACAAGAGCAGGTACCGTCTATAAGTATGATGAAGAAGAAAATGTCACCTCCTCTTGCTGCTGTCTACTTCAAGTCTATGAGACCGAGCCTTAAAGTGATTGCAGGCCTGGAACCTTCGCTTAAAGGTGGGGGAAATGATTGGTATCAACCGCCACAAGACTTACTAGAAGGCCGAGCAGTATTAAAACCAGTCAAAAAAGAAGTACTGAGCCAGTTAAACTATCAGGGCATCGCAGTGCGTGGAACAATTTTGTTTCAGAAGCATCGGAAAGTAATGGATTTACAAATCAAAGAAACACTTCATGAAAATGATGTTAACTGGAAAAATAATATCACAGCTACTACTCAACAGTTATGGGATAACCTAGTTGCAATAGCGATAAAGAAGAATTCTGAACAAATAATGAATGACTTTAACTGTTTCGCGTATTTATATAGGCAGTCCATAGGTAAAATTGAAATTTTATTTCATGACTCAGCTGTAGCAGAAATAAGAAATATTAGGGAAAAGGCAACACATGCAATGCAAAAGACATACGAAACCTATTTAAAACATCAAGCGACCTCGCTCTACGACGAATATAATAAAAAGCTTATGGAGGAAAAAACTAGACTAAAACTTGAATTCACGAACAAGCTAGAAATTAGTCGCACGGCTATGGCCGATAAAATACATGATCTCAACGTTCATAAACATATGGCAATAGAAAAAATGAGACACTGTCTCCAATGCCAAAATCTAGCTTGTCAAATATACGTTGCATTAAAAGAACAAGAAGAGTCCTTGAAAGAAACAGAAAAGTTAAAATACGAGCACAAGAAAACGATGAAGGTTATGAAGGATATGTTGCTTACTAAAGACATGGGAATTCGTCTCGAGCAAGTGAAAGAAAAGAAGCGACAAGAGTTCTCCAATATTTGGCATAAGAAAGTCTGCCGTGTCGTGAAATCGTTTCAATTGTTTGTGTCGTATTGTCTAAATGTGCTTCCGAATTATGCAGAGTTCTTTATAAACATGGAGAAATTAATGCTTTTACAACTGAACGAAACCCTAGAAGACCCCAAAGCTAACAGTATTTTCGAACTAGTAGAGGAAGAACACCACGATCCTGTTCCAGAACTTAGACCTTTCTATCTGTTCTGCGACCAAGGTTACAAGCCTCGAGTAGATGCAGAATTATGTCCAAAACGTAGCGTTCATTCTAGTGCTTCGGATATACCAGCGATGATTATTAACAAACGATGTTTATATGCGGCCTGTGACAGTTTCAAACAGTTCACTAACAAGATTGAGGAGTATATTCGTGGTAATCGTGGAGATGACGCAGATTTTAAAGATGACCTGGTCTATGAGCATTTTGTCCCGGTGAAGTATGACTCGTCCCACCGACTGTTTGAAATAAAGTTAGAAAGTTCTTTATTACAAGTACTGCAACATGAAATGGAATACATGCAAACATACAAGAATAAAGATCCTAGTAAGTGTCAATGCGAGACGGTTATGCGGACATGCAATCTATGCTGTCCAGCTCCGTCCTCCACATCAGTAGAAAAAATTAAACCATCTCCCATGGTATCGCGGCTTAATCTGCCACCGTTACGCAAAAGCACGGAATTAGATCACGAGAGAGAACCTAAATGGAAGAGTTTCTGTTGGCACGTGGAGCCCAAAAAGTGTAGTTGTGCTAAGACGGCTAAGAAGCATTTACTAGAACATTTACCTGCGTATATGACACGCATGACGTATGGGCCACCTGATATACCAGGCTATAAAACATGCTCGACCCAACAGCTTAAGGATTTGGTTAAAAAAGCTCAAAAAGGAATCCCTCCTTTCCCAGTCCCAACCAGAAAATACAGAAAAAAAGACATGGGCACTCAATATTATGATCCGGGATTTGAGGCGCTGTGTACTTGTTTCTCTCAAGATGATGAATTACTTAAATTTATTAATTATTTAAAACTTCCGCCTGATTCAAAAGCTACTCCATCGAGCAGAGTGGTAGGTGCTGGAATATCATCCTCGTACTTGGAGCAAAAAGCGAGTTCGTTTGCAACAGCCAGAGCATACTCTTTGAGGAATCTCGTCGACGATTTAACGGAACTTAAACTTATATTTAAGAAGGACGATTGTGATTTCGAATAATTGTTTTTATATTACTTTTCCAATATTTTTAACAAGTTGTGTTATAATAGAGTTAGGTTTGACCTTAGGGGTTTTGTTTTGCTATAGTTTAATGTATTTTGTGATAAGTTTTGAACGTTATACTAGGGTTTTGTTATAAATATAATTTAATTGTACTTATTAAAGATTTATAAGAAATTTATGTTTGTCGTACTCATTGTCATTAGAACAATAACGCTTAGTGTGATCACGGCTTCAAAGTAGGTCAGTATGTACAGACAGGTTACTCGCCCTCAGGCGCTGGAAATGGGGCAACTTAGGTAACGTGGGTACGGAATAATGATAACAACTAAAGAAAAAAAAAAGTTTGTTAAGATTACGTGAAAAATGCAACACGGTGATCAAAGTTTGCTGAAAGTAACAGCTAGTAAAACCTTTCCTTTTTTGGTGATGTTGGACCACCAATTTTTAAAAAATAAAATTATTTGTGTAACAACAAAAAAGGTTTTTACTCTATAATATAACCTGTCGCCCGCTGAAATATCGGAATAGAGCCTGCTGAACAGACGGATATGAACTCGTCGAAGTATGCCGTTTACGGGTCACCATCCACGGTGACCATGGCAACCGGGTGAGACCGTGAGACGAGAAGTTGTTACGTCTCTTTCTCTATTCATCGGGTTTACGTTAAGACCGCCACCACTACCACGAATGAGATCTTAGGTAGATAAGATAGAACCACGAGTCCACGACCCAGAGTGAGAGGTTAGCTAGCCACATCAACCTTATCACCACTAAGTTGGGCACTCCAGATGGCGTTAAGAAATTTTCAAATGAGGTAAATGACAAATAGACCTACCGTATACTTTAAAAATGGAAATGTCTGGAAGTCTTTCGACACTTCCACAGTTACCAGTTCAATGCATTCCTGGCCTGGGGCTGTCCGAATTATATGTCCGATGCGGCGATGCTAACGCCCAGGTCTCGTCCTCTTTGTTCCACATAGGGACGTGCCCTTCAACAGGCGCACAGTGTGCTCGCTGTGCCACGATGCACAGTAGGCGCGTGCAATGCCGGACTGCTGCGACACCGGACCGGTGATCAACCGTCGCACCCGCACCTCTCCAGCGCTGCACCAGCCAAACGCTTAAATTAATCGCTTGAACAGTAATTTTTCGCAACTTTGATGAACGCTTGCACAATGTGATTTTTCATGCTTAGGTATCATGTAGCCACTTTAAGGGTTAAATGTCGGAATTATTATTTTAAAAGTTGCTTAGCAACTTGATAGAACATCAAGAAATCATTTTGGTACCTAGTTTTTTTTTATAATATTTTAACATTATTTCTGGAAATATTTATAGAAATATATTTAACTAATATTCGCAATGTATAATATGAGTGAAGAGTACTATTTAAGAAAATGTTACTTCCAACAAGAACAGGTACCGTCTATAAGTATGATGAAGAAGAAAATGTCACCTCCTCTTGCTGCTGTCTACTTCAAGTCTATGAGACCGAGCCTTAAAGTGATTGCGGGCTTGGAACCTTCCCTTAAAGGTGGGGGAAATGATTGGTATCAACCACCACAGGACTTACTAGAAGGCCGAGCAGTATTAAAACCAGTCAAAAAAAAAGTACTGAATGAATTAAATTATGAAGGCATCGCAACGCGTGGAACAAATTTGTTTCTGAAGCATCGCAAAGTAATGGATTTACAAATACAAAAAACACTCCATGAAAATGATATTAACTGGAAAAATAATATCACAGCTACTACTCGTCAGCTATGGGATAATCTAGTCGCAACAGCGATAAAGAAGAATTCTCAACAAATAATGAATGACTTTAACTGTTTCGCGTATTTATATAGGCAGTCCATAGGTAAAATTGAAATTCTATTTCATGAATCAGCTGTAGCAGAAATAAGAAATAGCAGAGAAAGAGTACAACAAATAATGAAAGCTAAATACGAAACCTGTTTGAAACAACAAGCGACTTCCATATACTATGAGTACGAGAAGAAGCTGATGGATGAAAAAACTAGACTTAAAGTTCAATTCATGCAAAACTCAAAAGATAGCTACACGGTGATAGCTAACAAAGTACATGATCTTAATGTTGATAAACATAAGGCTATAGAAAAAATAAAACAATGTCTTCAAAGTCAAAATCTAGCGTGTCAAATTTATGTTGCACTGAAAGAACGAGAAGAGTGCTTGAAAGAAACAGAAGAATTAAAACATAAGCACAAGAAAACAATGAAAGTTATGAAGGATGCAATACTAGCTAAAGATATAGAAGTTGACCTAGCGAAGGTGAAAGAACAGAAGCGAGAAGAGTTCTGCAAGACTTGGCAAAAAAAAGTCTGCGTAGTGGTGAAATCGTTTCAAATGTTTGTGTCGTATTGTCTAAATGTGCTTCCGGAATATGCTGAGTTTTTTATAAACATGGAGAAATTGATGCTTATACAACTAAACGAAACCCTAGAAGACTCATTTGCTGCCAGTATCTTTCAAGAAGAAAGGGAACAATACACCACTCCTGTTCCACGACCGAAGCCTTTCTATCTATTCTGCGACAGAGGTTACAAACCTGAAGTGGATCTAGGTTTATGTCCGAGACATAGTGGGCATTCTAGTACTTCGGATTTACCAATGATGATTATTAACAAACGATGTTTATATGCGGCCTGTGATAATTTTGAACAGTTCACTGACAAGATTACAGAATTCATCTATGGTAATCGTGGTGATGACGCTGATATGACAGATGACCTGGTCTATGAGCATTTTATGCCGGTGACGTATGACTCGTCCCACCGACTGTTAGAAATAAGGTTAGAAAGTTCTTTATTACAAGTACTGCAACAAGAAATGCCATACATACAAACAGATAAGAAGAAAATTCCTATTAAGTGTCGCTGTGTGTTGGGTGAGTGTCAATGCCCTCCGATAAACAGTGATGATCCTATGCTGTGTAGCCGCTGTGGGTTGCCTTGGTGTATATGCCCGTTTCTATCTCCAGGTGAAAGTAAAGTAACCCAAGCTCCTGTTAAGGTACCGCAGCCTAGTATGCCACAGATCGGTAGAAGCATGGAATTGCATCACGAGAGAGAACCTCAATGGGACAGTTTCTGTTGGCACGTCGAGCCCAAAAAGTGTAGTTGTGCTAAGACGGCTAAGAAGCATTTAACTAAACATTTACCCGCGTATATGAGACACCTAAACAGTAATTATGGGCCCCCCGCCATACCTGGCTATGAAATATGTTCGGTAAAAACGCTAAAGGCGTTGGTTAGAGAGGCAAAAGAAATTCCCAAGGTCCAACAAAAAGTCCTATATAAGTACAAAGACGTGGGCACTCAATACGAAGATCTAGAATTTGAGGCATTGTGCACTTGTTTAACAGATTCTGAAATAGGTCCTTGGCTTATGGAGCGAGACAAAGTAGACCCATCGTGGATGGAGACGGGCAAACTAGATAGTGATATACCAACTCCATTGAATAAACGAAAAAGTTCGTTTGCAACATCCAGGGCATACTCTTTGAGGAATCTAGTTGAGGACTTACCTGACCTTAAAGAAATATTTTCGAGAAAAGATTGTGCATTCGAATAGTTAGAGAATATAATTTTATCTTTTTAGTATTTTTATATAAGTTTAGAAATACATTGTATTTATATTTTATTATATTTACCATATTTTAATACGATTTTAATAAACGTTATTGTATAAAATTCGTTTTATTTCAAAATGTTTTGTGGCATTGCCATACATTGTGGTATTATGAGACAACGTATAGGGCAATGAGAATGGCCTATAGCAGGGGGTACTAATCTTGTTGTACTTAAGTTCTTTTTTTTTAAATAAAACGCTCCAATAATAACTTTACTAGTTAAATATTTAAAAAAAGTTTCATTAAAAGATCTTAAGATTCGCGCTGCGTTCGCGGATGTGAAAATATTTGCATCCGCAAGATTCGTAGTACTTATGCCCTTCCTTAGAATACTTATGGATAGTACCTACCTACTTACCTTGTATGTACCTATTTAGGAACTAAATATAGATTAACACCTCTTTTCTTTATGGATGACTCTAGATGGCTTGGAACTTCAACCAGACAAGCACAGAGTATATTTTTATAATTTAGGGTCATAGGGTTGACAAGTTAGCTGTATTGTTAATCTAAATAATTTTGGTTATTTTTAATAAAAATTAAATATTTGTCGAGATTTTACCAATATGTTTTATGCAGGATATTAAATAGAAGAAAATACACTAAACAATTACTCGCAATGTTTAGTTTCAGCGATAATCATCAACTGAGACAACATTACTTGCAAGAACAACAGGTACCTACGCAAAGTATGATGAAGCGAAAAATGTCTTCGAATCTGGCAGCTGTATTTTTTGAGTCTATGAACCCTAAGCAGAAAGTTCTCGCGGGCCTAGAACCACCGCTGAAAGGAGGGGGAAGTGACTGGCATGTTCCCCCGAAAGAACTTCTCATCAAAAACAGAGCTGTTTTGAAACCGTTGGACCATAAAAAGTTGACCAAATTGAACTATTCCGGTATTGCCCAGCTTGCGTTTCAAATCCTCATGAATCGCCACAACCATCTTAAGAAAGAGAAAACAAATATGCTGCGCGATTCTGATATTGTTTGGCAAAATACCATAAAAAGAATCTGTCAGGAAAAAAATATTAAATTAGCGCAATTGCAGAAAAAAAAGAATACTGAATACATAAAACAGGTTGTTGATTCATTTTCTGTTTTGTACCGGACAAACTTAAATAATATAGAGAAGATTTTCCACGAGGGACTTGTAATAGAAATGAAAACGATGGAACAAGAAACTCGCTTTAAAATGAATAAACTTTATGACGCCCTATGCAAATCTCAAGCAAGTTCAATAACCAATGAAGTCACAGAAAAAGTTAAACAAGAAAACGAAAGATTAAAAGCTGAGTTCATTGGAAATTTAGAAATATGTCGTACTGAAATGAACAACAGACTTCATGATCTTAATGTTGACAAACATGTAGCTGTAGAAAACTTAAGAACATTACTCGAATATCAAAAGCTAGCTTGTCAAATGTATGTTTGCTTGAAAGAGAAAGAAGAATGTTTTAAAGATATAGAAGAGTCAAAACAGAAACACAAAAAAATTAAAAAGCATTTGACAGAAACCACCGCATTACTAGACTTGAATATTAGACTTGCAGAACATAAAGAAAGTAAACAACAGGAGCTTAATTCGATTTGGCAAAGAAAAGTTAGCTTAGTCGTGAAAAACTTTCAGATGTTTGTGTCGTACTGTCTTAATACGCTGCCAGATCATGCTGAGTTTTTCATAAATATGGAAAAATTAATGCTGTTGCAGGTTAATCAAGCCCTTCAAGACCCAAATGCTGAAAGTATTATTGCTGTTGAAGAGGAATATTCCAATACTCCTGTTCCTGAACCTAAGCTTTTCTATTTGTTCTGCGGTAGAGGTAACAAAACTTTTTCCTCTGCAGCCGAAGTGAAACAAGATTTATGTCCAAAACATAGTGGTACTTCTAGCGATACTTCTAGTGCTTCGAAATTACCAGTGATTGTTATTAACAAACGATGTCTTTACGCCGCCTGTGACAATTTCGAGCAATTCACGAACAAGATTGAGAAGTACATCCATGGTAATAGTGGAGACGACGCTGATATCAAAGATGACCAGGTCTATGAGAATCTTGTGCCGGTAAAGTATACAAGCTCACAACAGTTGTCAGAAAAACAATTAGAAAGTTCATTATTACAAATTTTACAACAAGAAATGACGAATTTTACTAAAGTGCCTTTCGCTGGTTGCACATCTCATTGTTTATGTAAAACTGTTGAAGATCCCAACAAGATAACTAAATCGAGCAAGAAAAGCGTAGATCAAGAGGTGCCCGTGGTTTCGTCCCAGCTCACAAACACGGCAAATACATTCACAAATATTAGCCGATTGGAACACGAAAGAGAACCTAAGTTGAAGAATTATATTAGATATACTGAGCCAAAAACTTGTGCATGTGCCAAGAGCTGTAAGAAGCATTTGGAAGAACATTTGCCGGCGTATATGAGAAATATGTCTACGTTTGATGCTCCAGAATTACCGAACTATGAAACGTGTCCAGTTGCAACATTAAAGAAATTGGTTAGCCAAGCGAGAGGGCAGAAAACTTTACCCTCAACTGTTCCGACATCATCCAAGACCAAAGATATTAGCACCCAATGCTCAGATGAAGAATATGATTTGCTGTGTACATGTTTCTCTCATAGTAATATAGATTTATTTAAACCAGTAAATCTTCATGATCAGTGCAGCTTTGAAAAGGTTTCACCATCATACATGACAGCTACGCAGCGTTCATTCGCAGTTGATAGAGCACACTCTTTAAGAAAATTGATCGAAGATGCGCCTGAACTTAAAGAAATTTTTAATAAAAAAAATACATAATAAACTTGACTCAATTCATCGCGATCTTTGTCATTTTTACTTGATGATTATACAAGTGTTACTTCTGGGTTTTTGAGCAAGATTTATATGTTTTCATTAAACGATTTTATTTATTATCAATACCTACCTACTTTTGTACCAATTCTGAAACTTCTCAAAATAGCACATCACCATGGTTCCATAATTTGATCATCCTATTACACATGCTTTTCATTGCATTATTACATGCTTTTTTTATTTGCTAGGAAAAGACAGTTGATTTTTAGGGAGTAAAAAAGAAAAATCGGATCGAACTTAGACGATTTTGTTAATCGTTTAAGGCAGACAGCCGACTTCTAATTACATTATTCTAATATCTATTCTTTAATTTCATGCCCCAATACTATGGGAACTTAGTCCATTAGTCGCTATAGTAAGAAAACGACGAAGATCAGTTTTATGTTTCAGGTTTCTAAAGGCCTCCCTTCGCCCACGTCCGATAATTATCGGAAAGAAAATGGAACATTTACATATGAATTCTAATATACAAACCAACGTCCCACATATGAAACTATGAAAATTAAATAATCTTCCGATCCGATAATCGGTCCTACAAAAAGTCTGACGTGGGCGGAGGTCCTAAAGATTCTCAAGCTGTATTTTCAATATTACCTATTACTAAAGGCGTGCAGGTAGTGTTTTCATAAATAAAAACATAAGTCCTAGTCTATAAAAATCTTTTATTAAAAAAATCACTGTAATATTGTGTTTGGTCGGCGTGGTTGCCGAGGCATCCCCACCGACACCGCCTACGCACAGGATCCGGCAAATACAGTAAAGTTAACAATTACTCTATATCATTTATGATCTTACATGCTCGCCGCTGGGGCGAACGGTACATACACAAACATTATTTATTCAATTACAACTAAACATAAGCAAATCGGAACAGAAACAAATGCTATCGAATGATTCAATTATAAAATAAATACATTTACATAATATTAGACACAGATTGGTAGAAATTAAACCGACCGCGACACGCAAGGAGACGCACGCCGATTATATAATATTTGTAGTCCCTCGAATGCGAGAGAGGCTGCCCGCTGGAACCATTCGGTCGCTTCCCGACTCCGAAACACCCATCCGTATTACTGAACCGATAAATCTTAAGTAGTAAGGTCAGTCCTAGAGACCTGCGGCCTGCGATGCGCGTGGCCCGACAGCCAGCCGCCGCTGTGGCTGTGGCTGCAGCTGCTTAGCTGTACAGGTCGTCGTCGCCGCCCTCCTCCTGGAACGTCGGCACGTCGCCGCCCGACGTGCCCGTGCCGCCTGCTGCTCCGCCGCTCTGCGGGAATCTGACCACACACGACATGTTACTACTTGCCTAAAACTCAAACATGTTGAATTTTATACTCCATTGCCAATGTAAGCGTATTACCTGAAGTTAGTCCCGAATCCCCTGCTCTGCTGCAGCGTCTGTGCGAACATCTCGTACTTGCGGATGTCGTTGTCGGACACGGAGCGGCGCGCGAACTTCATCGCCTCCTCGAAGTGAGCGCGGCTGATCTCTGGGACAGGGTCCTCCTCGTCCATCTGCCGGAATGAATATCATCATCAGCAACAATTGAAACAATACAAGGAAAGAATCACGTCAAGACATAACAAGGAAGAAAATCATTTTCTTCAATATAATCAAATCACGCTGAGCCCACCCGCTTCTGCTTTATCTAGCCCATAACGAAAGGGTCACCAACTCAGAAGATGGCATAAAATTCCATTCGATTTTTTTTAGATTCAAATATTGTAAAGGTGTAGATCAATACTATGCGACAACGGAACGTTGAGAAGTGCAACACTTACATCCATGACGGCGGCGGCGGGCTGCTGCTGCCGGGTGCGCTCGCGTGTGATCTCGGCCTCGATGGCCTGGCGGATGGCGAGCTTGCACGCACGCTGGCAGATCTCCGTCAAGTCAGCACCGCTGAAACCTTGTGTCACCTGCAAACACGACACGAGAACAGGGATTATACAGGCATTCAGGGACACCATTTTTAAATGTGAAACAGTTATGTTTGATGATTGTTTTATATACTGTAATAAAGAGTCATGGCTGATGATAGAGAACTTGTGTCTGTAATCTGTTGATAGGTTACTAGTAAATAACACAACTTCTCAAAGAAAAATGTCAATTTTAAGCTTGAAAACCTAATTAATTTCCAATTAACTGTAAAGTTAAATTATTTGTTGCAATAAATAATCACTGACAGCTTATAAAAAGTACATCAATTGATTGGTGGTATGCTACACCCGTATCATTCCAAGTACAATGACGAAGATATATTACCTTAGCGATGTACGACAGATCGACGTCCTTAGCGATGGGCGACTTGCGCAGGTTAGCGCGCAGGATGGCCTCGCGCGACTTCTCGTCGGGCAGCGGGATGTAGATCAGCTGGTCCAGACGACCGGGTCGCAGGATGGCCGGGTCGATGATGTCGGGACGATTTGTCGCACCTAGGCACGAGAGAAATGTAATTAATTTACCTACTCCTCGATGTTTACTACTGAATCCATTAGTAACAACGTGATTCATACTTTAACATAGTTTTATAATCTACTAGCTGCTGATCGCGACTTCGGACCCAGTGTTTTCTTTTTCTTTTTTGAGCCAGGGTCCTTTGCTGACGTGCCAACGATTCATCACAATCATATCAATGGTTTAGAAACACATAGTGTGTTAGAAACATTTATTTCTCAAAGTTAAGAAATGTTTCTCAATTAGCAGTGCGAAAAAATTTTAATTGGATTATGAACAATGTTAACCATTGTTCGTGATCCAATTAAAATCTTTTGGCCTGTTTTTCTTGCAAAAAGACGTAAGTTACATTACTCTGTAAATCAATTAGTTTGTTTTATCATGAATCTCCGTTACGACAGATTGTACGCTGGCTAGCGGCGTTCCCAGAATCGGCCATCTTGTTAACACGTTACACGTAGTACCAAAAAAAAGATCAAACAGAAAAGAAGAAAGAAAATAGGTAGGTATGCCTGCATTCAACCTATGTAAGTATTTATTCCTTACTCCGGATTTTCCTAATACACTTAATGCACTCGTGCAAAATACATCTATTTCAAACAATCAATTTAATTCAATCAATCAATCAATTTTAAAACTCACCAATGATAAAGACGTTCTTCTTAGCGCCCATGCCGTCCATCTCAGTGAGGATCTGGTTGATGACGCGGTCGGCCGCGCCGCCGGCGTCGGACACGGAGCCGCCGCGAGACTTGGCAATCGAGTCCAGCTCGTCGAAGAACAGCACGCAAGGAGACGCGGACCGAGCCTGTTGTGACACGACAAAGGTTCAAATATTGTAGGACTATAATTAAAGGCAATTGCTAGAAAGGCAGCAGTTTGTTTCTTCTTTCCTAAAACTCGGGACAAGTAGAGTTCTGTATCAAGATCGCTCTTGGGTGACAAAATTTAATATATATTTATAAAACGAAAATAATTTGTCTATAACTAAATGTAAAAATAACTAATAAGTCCCTGATAATATTTTAGGCTCTTATCTAAAATCTATACTCGCTCACTTAGTTGAAAAGAAGACGGTTACGGAAACAGCATTTTTATTATTCATTATCTGCCTAGCCTTTTCCCAACTTTGTTGGGGTCGGCTTCCAGTCTAACCGGATGCAGCTGAATACCAGTATTTTACATGGAGCGACTGCCTATCTGACCTCCACAACCCAGTAACTGGGTAATACGATACCCCTAGGTAAGACTGGTTGTCAGACTTTCGGGCTTCTGACGACCCGTAGCAACTGTCAAAGATCCACGTATGACAGCCGGGACCAACGGCTTAACGTGCTTTCCGAGGCACGGAGGAGTCTTAGTGTGTAAAGATGGTCACCCATCCACGGACCAACCCCGGCAAGCGTAGCTTAACCTGACGGATCGACCCGTACGGCTGTTATTACTTAGCCACGAGCTCCTCCAGCATTTTTTATTATTATTATGTATTAATTTAAATCCGGTATTGTAACTGATGGTAATAACGTACCTTGTCGAAGATGTCTCGTACGTTGGCCTCGGACTCTCCGAACCACATGGTGAGCAGCTCGGGACCCTTCACTGAGATGAAGTTGGCTTGGCACTCGTTGGCGATGGCCTTGGCCAACAGAGTTTTACCTGCACAAGTAAGATGTTTGGGTGAAGAGCTTTATTCCAATATTGTAGTGAATAACACCAGACTAACCTTGGCATATAATCGAGTTATTAAGCTTTGGTTATACCCATCTATAATGATACTTGCTAATACACGCGGCTGCTAATAAAAAAATTCTTCAGTGATATAAATCAATGACAGAATTTTGGCAATTGTATTAGTAACTTCCAGATAATTACATCCTGCCAAACAAAATTTACCTTTTCATTATATCCCTAGTATACTAGTACTAGCAAAACAAAACCTAATCTAACCTGTAAACTTCCTAACAGCTTGATATATTGATTTATTAAAGACCAAGGTATTGAAGTTTGGCAATGTTTAGACATAACTTATTCTAAGTTTAATGACAATCATACTTATTTACTGATATTTTGTTATTATAAATTAAACCTAATGCACTACATGAAAAGATAGTACAAAGTACTTAACACCACACGACCAAATCTACCTAATTCTTTAACAACAGAAGCATGACTCAGAACTTTTATCTCTTAAAAAACATCTCGACTACATACCGCAACCAGGTGGTCCATAGAACAGCACTCCTCGAGAGGGCTGCATGCCGAACTTGAGGAACTTGTCGGGGTGCTCCACCGGGTACTGCACCAGCTCCTGCAGCTCGCGCTTCACGTTCTGCAGGCCTCCGATGTCGCCCCACGTCACGTTCGGCACCTCCACCACGGTCTCGCGCAGAGCGGACGGCGACGATTTCGTCATGGCGTACTGGGGGGCGATAGTTTAGGTTGTAATAGCTTATACGCGCTAGTCCGGCTGAGCAAGATAGAAAAGCTAACCGTTAAACAACCCTAAAGCAAACATTCGTTGTGTGAAAGAAGGATGAACCAACAAACACACTTTCACATTAACAATATTAGTAGGAGGAGAGATGTTTACGACACTCGTTATTTGTCCTAATAGGCAGCTCGAAAGTAATTGCTATTTATCACACAATTAGCGAATAGATGATGCATTTCACGATTATACGCAAATTCTAGTATAAATTTACGCTACACATACTAATAATGTATAACTTATGTATGAAAAAACACAACTACCTATTATAAATATTTTTTTTGAAAATTAACCTATTTTTATGTCTATCTTACAAAAATAACTGAATATAAATGTATCTTATCTTACCCGGAAGTTGTCCATAGACACGGCGAGAGAGTTGAGAACCTCTGCGTCAATCTGGTCATCCTCAAGATCGATGAGGTCCATCTTCTCACGGATCTGTTGCAGAGCCGCCTCCGAGCACAGCGAAGCCAAGTCAGCGCCTACGTGGCCGTGAGATTCTGCCGCGATCTGACAAACCAGATGATGATATAAGTTCATATATCATAATTTCTCCTATAAAAAATCTTTGCCTTACACTAGAAGTTCTCCTGTAACATGGGTGCGATAGAGAACATGTTAACTCACTCATTCATAAACAACCAGACCCGAAACCAAAACCGTAGGTCATACAAATATTTGTTCCGCGAGGGAATATACTCCGAGACACGCTGGGCAACAGCCGATCAATCAGCCACTGGCCCACTGCGTAAACCATGCTTCAAAAGAAAATAGAATAAGAGCATGATAAACTTAAAGAACAGAACTTTAAAGTATGATAAACAATATCAGCCTATTATTTTTCCACTGCAGGGCAAAAGCCTCTGCCCGGGTCGAAGGCGCGTTTTGTTCCATGCGCACCTCAAAGAACTGTCAGCACAGGGACGGGGCCCCAATAGGGCCAAACGCGCGTAAGTATGATTTTTCCCTAATTATTATCTCACCTGTTCGAGATCAACATCATCGCCAAGCTTCATGTTCTTAGTGTGGATGCGCAGGATCTCCAGCCTGCCGGTGGCGTCGGGGATACCGATGTCGATCTCCCGGTCGAAGCGGCCGAACCGACGCAGAGCGGGGTCGATAGAGTTCGGACGGTTTGTGGCCGCCATTACAATCACGTGGGATGACTTCTTCATGCCTGTTTGGTGAGATGATAGCGCATTAGAAACCGCGCAAGAGAACCACGTTAAATTAAAAGCTTTTAAAAATCAATGTATGAAAGATTCATTCTTTACATGAGAAAAACTCGACCGATTCGACAAGATTTTTTTATTGTGTCCACAATCAGATTCAAGGTTTGTATAAAAAGTTATTTTTTTTAATCCATCTGAAATGTCTTAAATTCTGATGTAGTTAGGCTAGTGTGGACCATTCCTGCTTTTGCCTGTGTTAGGGCACTTATTTTTGCCCATAGCTCATTGGGTATACGACATACGTAACTCTAATCATGACGAAAATGATGTATAATTACATTATCAAAATTATAATTCAGTAATATTTATCAAACATGATCGGCAGAAATTGCGGTACAACATCCTGTCTGTACTTGGACTAACACATTGACAATCCTAAAACTTACAACTTTGTAAGGTCAAAGCCCATTCTAGTACGCGCCGTACAAAGTAAAACCCTTTTTGGCGAAATCGAACTAACACGGATATGTAGCCTACTGAACCCATCTCTTTCGTCGACTGCACGTTATAAATCATATTATTTATAACCTCAATGTCAAAACGATCGATAATTGTGGGTAATGGGCTCATGGTCAATCGTTTTACAAGGACCAGGTTGCGGACATGCCTTGAATAATAATACTGTATTTTTTAATATAAAAAATAGGGGAAAGTCGGCTTTGTTCTAAACAACATTTCAAAGATCCATGTTGTGCCTTTTATCGAAAAACTTGTAGATATCAAATGCTTAGAAAATAGCTTACAAAGAATATGATATTACTTTTCGTTTTCGAGAAAGTTATAGACAATTAGGTATGACCGTTGCATTAAGGTCGAGGAGCGCAGTATCGCTATTCTTACTAAATGACTCGTAAAAAGCAATTGCTCCAAGAACTTACGTCCAATAATTGCTTATTAGTCATCAACAATTGTACTTGTATAGCTTTGTATGTGTTCTGTTCATTACAAAGTAGTACAACTTTGTAAAGTTTAACTATGCGTGTGATATCGGCGTACGGTACGCCCACGTTTTCATATAACTCGACATGTTTACATAAACAATACATGATTATGTTACTTATACATCTTATCGGCAATTCCACTGTTCTCTTACTAGACGAAAATGACAGCAGCAGAATGGTCCTTTATTTTTATTTGTTATGAAACCATGATGTATGATCATGGAAATAATATATCACCATGCTTGTCCCATTGACACAGACAAGTTTGTTGATGCCCTAAGAGCCCTACGATGCCCTATAATATTATCTTTATTTATAAGTTTGTATACATTTAATTAAGCATAGTATAACATTTTTATTTTATTTTTGTGCCCGGTTGACGGCAATAAGCTCGCCCCCTATTACATGGGACTAAAAACATAACTGGCGAAATGTCGGTGTACTAATGGGTACACCTCTGCCTAACCCTTCGGGGACTACAGGCGTGATGTTATGTACATTTAATTATGGAATTGTGAAATAAATGTTTATGTAAGAAAAAATAATAAAATTACAGAACACATGACGAAAAAGACACTTTAAAACGAAAGTTTTACCCAATCGGACTACAAACAAAAAAGTATTTTTTAAGACAGTCAGTGTTTTGTGTTGAGTGTTAAATTCAGTAGGTCATCAGGTACTCACCATCCATAAGAGTCAGCAGCTGCGACACGATCCTACGCTCCACCTCTCCGTGGGTCTTCTCCCTCTTGGGCGCGATAGCATCCAGCTCATCAATGAAGATGATAGCCGGGGAATTCTTATCGGCTTCCTCGAAGGCCTTACGCAAGTTGGACTCGGATTCACCAGCCAGCTTGGACATGATCTCAGGGCCATTGATCAAGAAGAAGAAAGCACCTGTTGGAAGAACAAGGGGTTATTAGTAAGAACTGATGATTAATGATGATGTAGTTATAGTCATCTGCATTTGCACAAGACTAATGTTTTCCTAGATTGGTGCTAGTAAATAACTTAAGTTGTTTTATCTCACGCTTGCAGGTGTCTTCATTGTGAATATATGATGCATATGCTGATTGTTTCTATGCATGCAAGCTCGGGAGTGCTCAGAGCCCCCTCGCGCATACAAAAACAATAAGTATGTGCTTCTACAATTTTACATCCACTAATAAGACCAACTCGCCGTCGACGAAGATGTAACCTTCTCGAAAATCGAAGTCTTTTTTTCTAATAGATACCCTCGCAGGTATTTTCAAGTCTTGACCAGTATATTGGACCCTAAATAAAGCACTTACCGGTCTCATTAGCCACAGCGCGAGCGATGAGCGTCTTGCCGGTACCCGGGGGTCCGTACATGAGTATCCCGCGCGGCGGCTTGACGCCGATGGCCTTGAACAGAGACGGGTGGCGCAGCGGCAGCTCCACCATCTCCTTGATCTGCGCCAACTGCTTGCGGCAGCCGCCGATGTCGTCGTAGCCCACTGCATTCAGAGCTTCTTCCTCCTCCTGTTGAACGGGGTATGGGGGTGAATTGGGGATACTACATTAACATATTCACTGCCAAAAAGGCCAAAAAAGGCGTCAGTTACATGTGCCTGAAGTGGCCCCTAACGAGTTAAGGGCCCGATTTTATATTAAGCAGTCTCCCGGTCAAATTGGAAATGCACTTAATATAGTCTCTTAAATTCATAATAGTCGTTTTGATTTTGCCGTAGTCGCGTAAAATGAAACCGAATTTATGTAAAATAATCTGACAGATAAGTTAACCAGGAGAAACAAGCAAACTCATCTTTGTCAATTTTGACATTCCTATTTTGAGAACAGTGTCATACATATTGCTTTAGAGAAGAATCGTAATTATTTACATAATTATACATATATATAACTAACATTTAACCGCGACTAACTCCACGTGGAAGTCAAAAACCCCCCGCACACTTAATTATGCCCTATAGCAAAATTCTCAATGGACGTCTCCAACCCACCTGACAGATTCATAGATCAAGTAATTTTCCAGATTTCGATTAGTCAATCAGTGAACGAAAGAGTGAGTGACCTTTAGTTTCATAATAATACTAGATAGCAAATACTGACCATACACTACATACATTGTGTCAAAGAACAATTATAGTACTTATTTATGTTACGAACATAGTTGAACAATTCTTAACAAAATGGTGGATTTGTAAATTAACAATAAAAAAAACAACTTACTACTCTAGCTCATTTTTATTTTAAAAAAACTTTCTATTGGCATTTCCGTTAAATTGAAGATATAGTCGTATATATCCACACTATCATACATCACCGAGATTAAAAAACTGTGTTAGGCGCTGATAAGGAGAAACATTAAATTTGTTTGTGTTTTTAAGAAATCTTTTTGCTCTATCTTTACACATTTGTTGAATAGTACGAATGTTTTAGACAGTGTTATTGAAGGAATATTAATTTACTTAAAATAATTCATGTAGAAATATGTACTTTATGTTAATGTTATCTATCTATAAATTCCATAAATAATAAAAAAAAAAAATGAATTTGAGTTTTAAGATAATTATTACTATATATTATCTACTATGGTACAGTTTTAACCAGAATACGAGGTACAGTTTTGCATCCTTGTATACATAACATCCATCCATCCATCCATCCATCCATACATACATAAAATACATAACATCTAACATTTTTACCTAAACTTGAATGTTGCATAAAAAGCATGGATGTGTGATGAATTTTGTAAGACTTTGAGTAGGTATGAGAATAATGTTAGTAGATTAAGAAATTAAGTATGTAATAACTTAATATTGGTGCCGATTCCCTTGTTCACAAACTAGACTAAATTTAGAGAATTGACATCTCTTACTAACATACAGCGAAAGGAAAGGATGGTGACATTCCGTGACATTAAAGAACTAAGTTAGAGATGTCAAATTAGCTTAGCCTTGAACTTCTCCGTATTTTTAATCCACACGTTTTAAGATGCCAACTATAACTGTATGGAAGTGTCAGATGGACTAAATTTGACAGCTCTTATTTACATTAGTCTCTTTCTTGTTTTATTGGACAGAAAAAGATGGAAATAGTCTAATTTTAGTTTAGTTTGTGACCAAGAGAATCGGCACCAGTGTGTGTCTATACGAAATTATGACGATAACGACATGGACAACTCACCTCGCGCTTAATCGGGTCTCCCTCACAATGTATGACAGTGTCAGGTGCCACAATGCAGTAGGGCGATGGGTCAGTCTCCACCACCTTGAACTCGACGGCGCGCATTCCTCCGCGGACCATGAAGGTGTCATCGCGATGGATTGGCCGGTAGGCCTCCATGAAGTACGGCTTCAGGTATACCTCGAACAGGTTTCTGGGATAAAGATGTCATTTAAGTTGAGTAATTTTTTGCAGGCAGATTTATGTTGATTTGGGCGGTTGATACTGCTAAGTCAAATCTTTGTTACATAAATGAATACCTAAACCTAGGTACATGAATTTATTTTATTTAGTTGTAGTTACAACATAAATAACCAACTTTATTATTTTCAGCAGGAATTCCTTCTTTAATAAAAATAAAGTAATACCAACTCATATTTTTGTGATAAACTGACCATATTTTTATACTCTAGAAAAAAAAATACTTCTCCACAAACAAAACAAAAAACAAACAATTTTGCAACTCTATGACTCCCACTCTTATGTCTAAAAAACGGAAATTCTTAATATTCTTATATTTTCTCTATTGTACGAAACTAAACTTACCCAGTCAATCCTTCAACAGAGTCATCAATAGGCAGTATATGCACACGCTTCCCGTACTTAACGGACGGGCAGGGCGCGATGGACACGACGTCAGACAGGCGCACGCGCAAGTTGTTGCGCACCACGCGGTTCATGCGGATCTTCTCATCCGGGCAGTTGTCATCTGAGAGGACGATGCAAACAGTTTCCTTGCGACGCTTGCCCTTCAGGAGGACGGTGTCTCCGCGGAACAGTTGCAGCTGTTCCATTTTTGCCTGCAGACAAGTATAAGTGTTGGTCAGTTGACATAAATTACTTCTGCATGTTTTTTCTAAATCTATCTAAAATAACATCATAGAACTTGGTTATTTTTTTTGAGACTGCCCTATTGGACTTGTGATTTCAAGTGCCACAGCTGAGTGTGGGTTCAGATTCCCAGATCTGAAAATGTTATTGAGTTTTTCCAGTAGGAATTTCTAAGCAGTCCAGAGTTTGGAAGTTGGTAGTGTAATCAAGAGGATCTATTTTTATTTTTATTATTTATTTTATTTTATTTTATTTGGGAACATCAAACAATGTGTGTTACAATAAAATATAGTTATACAAATGGGTAAATGTACAATCCACAACGTTTCCACAGATTACTTGTGTACAATATTAATTAGGTAGGTTAGTACAAATTCTACTTAAATATTTGACAGACAATTTTTTTTAACATATATTATTAAGATGATGCATAAGTGTTTAAATGTGTTTAAATGATACAAAGATTAGATTAATAAGTATGATATTTTATAAAGATTTAAAAACTTATATCCCACTATGCATAACTTGCAAATATATGAAAATTACTGATGCTTTACAATTTGTGCAATTAGAAAAATATTTTTTAATACAGCTTAGAAATATTTAGCATCTCTTGTGCAATTCATACATGAATCAGCATTATTATCAAAACTTATTATTTTTTACTAGTTTTATATTTTAAGATAACTAACTCATTTCATATCATTTTAACAGAGGGTAAGTATATAAAGGAGATATTCAGTTTTTTTATTCAATTTTCGAAGTATTCAGAAACCTTTGAATAAAGGAGTGCTGTTTGTAGAGACAAGCCCAACCAATTGTATATGATTAAAAAATTTAAGAAAATTCGAGCACTTCTTAAAATGTTGTATTTTTAATAACTTGTTGGTGTGAGCACTGCACTGTCAGAGTTTTTTTAAATCATATTAAATTTGCTGGGCTTGCCCCTCAGCACACCTCTGCAAATTAGGTGTGTGGTGTGTGAGATGTTTAATTATTTATTTAAAAAAGGTACAAAGGCGGACTTAATGCCTGCCTACTTGATGTTTAGTTTGCTTTTATATTTATATAAAAGTTTATAAACCGAATAAGTTTGTAAACCAAATAAATTCATAAACTAATTAAGTTTGTAAACCGAATAAATTCATAAACTGATCAAGTTCATAAAGAACTTACAAAGTTAAATGCAAAGTGTAGAAACAACAATCTGTTAAATGCAACCGAGAAACAATGAATGGTGTAATTATTTGTGTTCAATAGACCAAATAAAAAAAAATTGTTCCATACTTTTTTATAGACAAAGTGTAATAGCTCGCATGGTTTTAGCTTAGTGAGGGAAGTTTGTGCATGTGAAATTGTACTAAATCTACATGCGCAAACTATGCTTAAATACTATAATTGCCTAGTTACATAGCGGCAACCGTACCTAACATAATTAATAAAAAGAAATAATTGTATTCATTCAAGCTCATTTCACTAGGAAATATATTATCACCTCATATTAAAGGTCAATGTATTTTGAAATTAATTTGAATTTAATATAATCATTGAAAAGATATTGTCTGTCATGTACTACCAAAGTTATTTTAATTATGCACAAATTACTATGACTAGGCAACAAGGACCATTGACCTGTAAGATTAATGCTAATTGCAGAAACATAGTTATAATTATTATGGTTTTGTAAATACTTTATGATAAGCAAAATGCTTCCTGCTATGGAAATATGCCCATTGTAATTATGACCAGAAATGCTGACCAAGTGTCACCAACCTGATCAGCGACAGTTGCATGATGTCGACAAAGCATTTTTATGGTCACCATGAAATCAATAGAGAAAAATAATCCGTCAGCGCCGCCGGCCAAAGACAAAGAGTTCATACCTGTGAAAGGGCCACCACGGAGTTGTCATCGCTGACCGCCTCTTCGACGATGAGACGATTCGGCCTGTCCTTGCGGCGCAGGATCGCGGTCGATAAATCATCAGGATTTCTGCCGAACAAGAAAATGTCAATCACCCCAGAAAATAACCAAAGCACTTACGTTCTAATAAGACTAAATATCACCAAGCGACATCGCCATTTCCGATATCAGTCTTATTAACTACTTTTCTAAAAACAAAATCCAATTCTACAATGAACTTGCAAAATTCGATTTCTGTGAGTCGGTTTGTAACTCAGACATGATGACAAGCCAATTTTCGACGATTCGTTTGCAGAGTAGCGCATCGATTTGGTGCGAAACAATACACACAATTATGCCGTATGCTAGTATTATACATTATTAGATGCTCACCCTTTACTATCTGCCATATTCAGTAAAAAATTAAAATTACAATTTGTAAATTTACTACTTTTTCAGAACGCCGAATGAACAATCACTCTACTACCTACCACTTCAATACGTGCGTGACGTTGCCGTATTTCATTTGTTCCTAGCTAAACCTAATGTTGCCAGTATGCTGTTTTGTTTATGGAAAAGTAGTTTGTTCTTCTTTACTTTCGGAAATTTACGGTTTATTTATTTTATTGCGTGCAGATTATAAATGAAATCACTAAAATTAATATTTCAATTCGTCATCTGTGAATTTATTGTTTTCTGTTTTTTTTTGGTGTCTATAGACTGTACACTGTCGTGGGTTCTTCAAATTTAGTCCAAACTATCATCTTTGAAAAAAAATTCAATGCAGTTAAAGCTTTTTACATAAAATTTTGCATACACTTATTTTTAACTAACCCTCGACGTAATCAAGAGTGTAATAAGATCCTGGTTATATTATATGTTGTACTGTCTGTATGTGTATGATGTTGATTTATGATGTGTTTGCTGCTATTCTTCCTCTGATACCAGATAGTCTGATTTTAATACAGTTTTTTTTATTAGAAGACTGGTTTAATTAGGGTCGGTTACCTGTAATCAGTCTTTTTCTGATTCTCTGCGGACTAAACAACTCTTTACAGTATAAAATATTGTGTTTGGGCTTATTCAAGACGAAATGCAGATGGTCTTTTCTCTATAGAAACAAACACTCTCCCCTATTTTCTTTCTGGTTTATGTAGCAATTTTTTTTACGGTAATGTAAATAAACTTGCCACTATTTTTATGCCCATAAGTTTTCCTTTTTTCCTTTTAGTGGTACATTATGCACAGAAGATGCTCGAAATTGCCTATTTAAAACAGAAAAACATAGGGAGACAATCCTTTTCATGAAACATTGGTTCAATAATAGGAAGGAAATAGGCGAGAGCCAAACCTCAAAATATTAAACTCTAAATATTAAAATATTTTTATATTTAGAGTTTAATATTTAAATATTTAAATATACTCTAAATATTTAGAGTAAATATTTATATTTAGAGTAAATATTTATACTCTAAATATTTAAATATTTTTACTCTAAATATTCAGTTGGTTTTGCAGTTTTCCTTTTCGCACGCCCAGCGTTCGTAGGCGACTGCGATAGTTTCTCATAATAACTAGGAAGGTACCTAATTTTTAAAAGATCTCTGAGCCCGCTTTTCCTCTTAATTGTTTTTTCTTAAATATAGTAGTTGTTAACATAATAAGTATATATATTGTCTGATGATGGGGCAGGAAGATGATCACTGAAAATCAGCCCTATAATATTCCTAATCACAGACCCACCCAGTTTAGACTCTGTAGGTAGATGAATAGTTGGTAGATAAACGGTGGAAAGAATGATCTGTGTCGCAAGTGTTAGAATTTTCTACTCACGTTCGATTGTGAACGCGTTAGAATTTTGTATAGGTAATTGGGTTTCTCCTAGTGACCACCAGATGGCGCTATAAGTTTTTGCCATATAAAATTCAAACTCGCTCGCAATCGAACGTGAGTGAAAAAACTCACACTTACCAATCTTTGATGACCGATCCAGTCGTTTAAAGGTAGTAACTAAGATTATGCCTTTTTATTTTCAACCGACTTCAAAAAGGAGGAGGTTCTCAAT
This sequence comes from Hoplodrina ambigua, assembly GCA_949774945.1. Classification (NCBI taxonomy): domain Eukaryota; kingdom Metazoa; phylum Arthropoda; class Insecta; order Lepidoptera; family Noctuidae; genus Hoplodrina; species Hoplodrina ambigua. The sequence continues at coordinate 10,029,934 of OX458981.1, forward strand.
TCGACGCGATTTTTTTTTTTTTGTGTGTTTGTTCAACGATTACTCCGCCAATTATGAATCGATTTGGTTGATTCTTTTTTTGTTTGAAAGAGTATAGTCCTGAATAGGTCCCATAGGAATATTGTCATGATCTGATGATGAACTTTGGAGATATGGAACGGAACTCCTTGTAAAATCACAGCAGAACCGCCGTAACAAGAAAAATTGCTTTGTTTATACGTGTAGTCGATGACTGACTAAAGGAAGTGGGGAGGGGGTACGTCAACCCCCCTCCTACCAATTACCAAAATTAAATATATCGTGTGTGGTATTTTTTGAGGGCTTTATGTAAGGATTTCAAACATTAACACACAAGCACTTAAAAGTGAAAAATAAAAAGCTTTTTTACAAAAAAATATTACCGCCTTCAAAAATCACAAAATAAAAAATAACTTTAGCTTGGAAGTCGGTGGCAATACCTACATAACAAGAAACAAAACCAAAGCCGCCGACTTCCAAGCTAAAGTTATTTTTTATTTTGTGATTTTTGAAGGCGGTAATATTTTTTTCAAAAACATAATTATAAATATAAGTATCCACTTGCCCAGTCCAATAAATATAAACGCAAACAAAAAAAAATATATTAATGGTAAAAATTACTTGGCAAGGTGTTGATCAAAGGGTTTTTTTATTACAAAAATCAAATGGATGCATAGATTAAATTCTAACAAACCTATTCGCTTTTATTAAAATATTACTGTAGTAGCAGTATAGTCTAAACATTTTTCTGTTTATCGATAAACGTTTTCTTTTTAACGCTGTACCGACCTAGGTACGTGCAGGTGGAGATGTAGATGGTGTACGTGATCAACAGACAGGGCTCAAGGGCGGATCCAGCTTTCCATGAGTCAGGGGGGATCATATGGGCAAGGTCTAGTCAGGACAGGTACCTAATTAAAAGGAAATAGTAAGCCCTGGGGCTAATAACCTCTATGGGGCCCTGGATCCGCCCTTGACCGGACCTGTTTATTTAATCCTTATTCTTATATTCTCTAATGGCCAATCGCATTTCCTTTTCCAGTTCCCTTCGTTTTTTACGGTCCAACTTGCGAATGCAGTTCACAATCATAGTTAACAATAATCTGGTTTGTTCTTGGATAGTTATGAATAACAAATCGCCATCTGCGTATTTTCTTAAATCGTCTATGTAGTCGTTGAATAGCACATCGTGTTGTGCATTGAATGCCTCACTCAGTGATGTTAGGAACGCCTGTTGCTTCGGTAACTTCTCGTCGAATTCCCTTCTATATCTGATCATTTCGTCTGCGATGGAATCACGAGACAGTCTTGATAAGTATGCAAAATGTACCGCTAGCCGTTCTGCCTGTGAAAATTCAATTTTTTCTAATTCTTTGCTCAACATTTTACAATATCTTATTAGCGCTTTACCTGTTAACGAATTCGATAATGTTTCGAGGTAACGTTCTAAAAATCTTTCAAAGACGCTTTCACTGTTTATTGCAGGTTTTGAATCCCACTCCCATTCCTCAGCACCTAAACAAGTTCCTATCAATATAGAATACGTCAATAACACAACTATTCTATTTATCGAACACATGTTATTCTAACCGTTGTGTATTCTATTGTGACGAAAAATCATAAAATGTATTAACCAATTTCATGGTTGGTCGAGTGTGTATTTAAACATATGACCCAAAGTGAAATTATGAGCAGTTCCATTTAATCTTTCTTCCCAATATTCTACAACGGCCGATGTGAATTTTAATTCGATATACCCTTTATCATTTTCAGGCAGTCGATGGTATCTACCAAATACTATTTGTTCGAATGCTTGCCTAGTTTTCTTTCCAATGTGTCTCAAAGCGCCTTTTCCGTATTCTCTAAGGAAAAAAATATAATCGTCCATCCTCAAGTCATCAACCGATGAATATATTGCATTCATTGCCTTGAAATATTCATTCTTTTTAGGCTTTCCATCAGTTATGAACACCAAAAAGTCATTAACTTTCGATTTAAGTTTATTTTTGTTGTATATGGAGTACTTTTTCAATCTTTTTCGTAATCTTTTTATCCATACTTCTTGTAAAAAGTTTATGCCAAGATCTTTGAGGCCTTTGCGGAGTATTAAAAAGTATTTGTTGAGGTATTTGACTGAATATTTATTGGATATAAGTGTATTACAAATGTTGGTGAGGAAACCGAAGTATGGTCCACGAGGTAAGTTTGGGGAAGCTTTTATCGGAGCCAATGTTCTTAGTTCCACAGTCGGTTCTTCAAATGGTATGGCCATGCCAGTATTACTACGTTTTTCATGTTTTCTAGGAAACACCATAACTTCGCACAATATTGTATAAACAAGAACGTAATGTACGGATTTGTGCTGCATCATCAACTTGTATTGATTTCCTATATCGTGATGTCCGTCTTTTCTCTTTGATTTCTGTTTCCAAACCAATTTCTTAATTGCATCAATATCTGGAAAATAAAATGATGAAATTAATAAGTGTAGTGCGTTGGAACGAGAAAATTAGGATAAGATTTCTCGGTTTCGCATATTTTCTGGGGCACTAATCTATGGGGGGCCAAAATCTATGAAACAGCTCCATAGATTTTGGCCGTGTAGTATATATAATCGCATGGTATGTATATTATATATAATTATGTACTGAATTCTTGGTAAGAGTTACAAAGTCCCTTTCCAGATGAAAGGGACTTTGTAACTTAAATAGGCAAAAGAGAAAAATAAAAATACCAGATAATGAATCGACCGGTATGCGATTCTTTTAAAGATAAATCATGAACATGGGCGTGCGTCGCGTGTGCGATAACTTGCAGTACAGCAGCGTGGTTAATCGTAAATTGATTAAGACATCAGTTTGTGGTCAAAACAAATCAACAGATAATGACCAATTAGAACTCTCTGGACACACTCACATTATAAAATAACTAGCGTCTGCTCGCGACTACATTCGCGTCAAAGTTGATATTTTATTCTATGGTATCTGTAACAGGTATTATTCCAGACTATAATCTATCTCTGCCCATATCACGACATCGAAATTCCTACTTGTAATTTTTTTAATTGTTTTCTCTTACCTGCCACATAATAAGAGTAGCTAGCGCAGCCACCAGGGAGTCATCTGTTGCAATCAACACACAGCTGAAGAGCATTGCGTCAAATGTTGATAAGGTCCACTCTTCTCCCCACCTTAGAAAGTAGAAACACATCTAATTTAACGGAAATACTTAGGATAGTAGTGTATAAGAGGTATGGGTTCCACAACCGGAAATTGTTGTCTATTTGTTGTTTGAAAATATTATCTGTATTTTTTTTTACTTAAAAATAAATATTATTTATTTATAGGGAATGATATCTACGATTTTGTTTGACAATGATTTAAGAGATTATAAAACGTTTTATCGTGGGGAAAAATCATGGATACCCTCCGTCTAGGGAGCATTTTGGACTCTATCATCTCCATGAGTCGGGAGTCCGCCTCGCGTCACACTTGATACGCGCCCCCAACTGTCAGTTACAGACTTGAGGCTGTAGGTTTTCAGCTTACCAGGTGACAGAGAAGCATGAAGGGGTGTTATCTTCAGGGTCATACAACAGCGTGCTGGTGTTGCCAGCCTCTCTCGTATTCAGCTCCACGTTTAGCAGACGTTCAAGTACGGTTCGCTCGCTAGCAACCCAGCTGAGACCATCCAAGGCCTACGAGAATATTAATAAAGAAAGAATAGATTAGAAATAATTCTGATTTGATGGGTATACCTACATACCTACATATGACATTTCATCTTTCTCACATCATCGGTGCCTCTGGTATTGGTAGCCTATGAATCTGACGACCGTAGATATTTTACTTTCCTCTATGATCTGTGTTAGCCACATCATCGTTCAGCATCCAAACATCACCATAATGCACAGTCCAGGGGACCGTCATCTCTTAAAACAGAGCATGCAGTGCCGGAATGCCACAATCCATCTTGTGGGAATGAATGCAGCTTGAGTCACGTAAGCGAAAAATAATCTTACCCTTTCAAAGAACGCAGCCAAAAAGCGAGACAGGAGAGATTGTCGAGTCTCGGTTTCACCTAAACCTAAAAACAATGACATATATAAGTAATATCATTAATATTCGTTGCAAAGTAATTTTTTTTTTTTATATCTAACTCCCAAACATTAGCCTGTTAACTGCCTGTTAGCCTGTTAACTGTGTAAGCACTTAACCGGTTATTTGAAATACTTAAAGTTCTTTTTTTTATCCAATGTTCCGCGGGCGAATTGGAGCCAACCATTACACATATCTTCTTAACGACTTTCTCTTCTTAACGCATTCTCTATGGATAATCAGAATTTGAGCCTTGCAAAAATTGCGTAAGTGTCATTAAAAAATATGATTATTTTTTCTTTTAATTGCTGTCCAGGTTAGAGTGTTATTTCTCAGTGATTTTGCATCAGCAAAATCAACATTGAAAAAGAAAACCAACATTGAATACGAGAAACAAGTACTTACCTGGTATGGAGAGAGACAGCTGCTTATACACAACCCTGAAATAATATAAAAGAATGAATATCAAAGAAAATTTTAATACATAATTATAGTTACTGATTACTGTACCTCAGTTGCGGTGCGCATACTACCCGACAAGTAGCAAGAGGCCCCGCCATAGATCTTAAGTCCTTGGAGTCATCATTTCTGAACACAAAAATAGTTAAAATTTAAAAACTGAACCAAAACTATTATCAGCCTACTTACATTTTTCCATTGCAGAAATAAAGCCTCTCTAATTTCCTTCCAATTCTATCTATTTGGGACCATCTCTATCGAAGAAGTCTAGCTCATTTTGAGCTTTCGAGAATAAAAAAGATTCATGAAAAAAAGGCTGTAAAACCAAAAAAATATATATTCTATTTCAATAAGACATCCTCACCGTCCATGCACATAATGAGCATAGTAATCTTCCTCGAACACCAGCAAAGAAAGTCCAACACTTGTGCAAATCTTTGAAAGAACAGCGGTCGGTGAACCTAGCAGTCTGTCGGTCACCCATCGCACAGATAGTAGCGTGATGTATGAAGACCACCAGGCTATAGTGGCTACTGCCCACCTGTAGCCTTGGCTTGGGGGCAGGTAGGATTGCCAGGGAGACATGACCTAAAATCAAATGTTCCAATGGCTTATACGCTTCGTTCATGCATATTCTACCAGTAGGTATAATACAATTGAGTTGGCAAATAAGTGATGTCACAGTTCGATATTGCCATACAAAACTGCCCTTGGATCCCGCAACGCAAAAAATATAAAAAGGGGGGGGGGGGGGTCAACAAATGTAAGAGCATCTCACATTGCAAGCAGCTCACTTGAATTTGAATACTTACATGTAGAACAAGCAGTGCCAGAGTGACGGTGAACCCTGGACAGACTCTCCTCATGGTCTGCATCCCACTCCATTCTCTGGCTAAGGTGGTGGCTCGCCAAATGTTGCACTTATCTACCATAGTTGCTCCTAAAAAAAATTGAAAAGATATTGTATGAATCTAATCGATTTTGATGATGATAACGCGTAGTAAGGACCATGAGCTGGAGGTGATACTTTACCTAAATTCATCTAGAAAGATTTTAATAGTCAAGGTAAAAGTTTTATTTCATTTATATCATTCATAGGTACTTTTGAACTGTCAAGAGATCTATCAGTTAGTCAGAAAGTTAAATCTACTTAGTCGCTCGAATTTTTCATTCAATTTCCTCTCTTTCTATGTACAAAAGAGATGGTTTATGCAGAAAGATGCATGTTCCTCCTAATGCCCTTTGCATCACAGGGCCGCGGTGACTCTTTCGAACAGCAACCCTGGCAGGTTAGCCGGCCCCATCTACTATGCTGACATCTCTTTGATAACCACTGAGTTATTCTTAGTCTAAAGGCGTAGGTTGTTTCATAAAACAATCATAGAAACTTTTTGAATCTAAACTAAACACTTCTAACTAAAAGATTCTAGGGATTCAGATATGTTTAGACTGACAAAGTTTGTAAGATATTTTAGAGATGGGACACAAGTAATAAGCACAATTCTTATTATCGTTGAAGTACGTACCCATTTTTTGGGTATTAAAAATCATCAAATGATTCCTTACGCCCTGGGTGGAGCGAAAGGGACTGTCAGACTTTTATTGACTAAAAAACCACCCTGTTCCTTCTGTGGCCCTTTGCGTTCCGGGGCCACGGTATCCTGTTAAGACGTACCCTTAAATGGTGCATTATACTCCGACCAGTCCAAGAAGAACACATCACACCGACATTGGTTGAAGTTGATCCACGCTACCTTAACCGCCTGAAAAAAGGATAAATGTAATAAAATAATATCTTTCAGACCGATTTCAGTCACATCGGCTGATCTCAATGAAGACTAGGCAATTACGCGGAAGATGTTATAGAGCACTAGTTTGTGCTTATGTAATTACAGATGCACTCCCTCTTCCCTCACTCTTATAGTCCGGTGAAAAGGCAATCCGACCGGGGCGAGATTAGGCGCAAGACCAACAGCTTTTAAAAAAAAAAAAAAAAAAAAACCAACAGCTTACTGGGTACAGTGTCACATCGCTAACTTCCAAACTTCGGGCTGCTGTTGAGAAATTCCTAATGGAATACCAGTCCCATTTCCTTATACAAATGTAAATATTTTCACAAGACGTTACATGCTTCGCTAGTACATATATACAAAAAATTTAAAATGCACTCTAAAATTTATTAACAAAGTGAGAGAAAGGAAAAAGAAATAAAAATAAAATAAGGTAAATTAAAACTAAAAGAAAGGTTTTTATAAAAACCTATGAACTTAACAAACCTTTAATGAAACAGCTGTATAAATAAAAGCTTTTATGATCTGTTCTTCTCCCCGCGACAATGGTAATGTCAACCCGAGTGTGCCGGCCTCCGCCGCTAAAGCATGGAGCGTGGAGAACCATGCAGACTGTAATTACAGAAGACTAATTAAGCTTAGTGTTGACGAAATTAGTCAACCTATAATATCTCAATAATTAAATTAATTAAGTCAAATTAATGCTATGTACCAAATGTTACATCACTATTCAACAATATATTCAACAATAACAGTTCAATGTACATCCCAAAGTTATGCTTAGAATAGATTTAAAATGAATCTTGTTCAAATATATCCACATTCACTAACTGCTGGCCGCGACTTCGTCCGCGTAGTTTTTTTGGTTACTGCTCCGCTCCCGTGGGCAGTAGCGTGATGTCATATAGCGTATAGTATTCCTCATGAGTCTGGCTATCATACACAAAAATATTTTTTCTATCCGACTGGTAGGTAGTTCTAGAGACTAGCTCATTTAAACAAACAAAAAATATATTCTTCTTCATAATATTATAGTTTATAACTCTACACTAATAAACGTGTAAAAGTGATTTTATGAATTATTTATTACTAATAGCACTCCCCCCGCGACGTCGTTCGCGTGAATTTCCTTACGGATCCCTAACTTTTTGAAAATATAATATAGCCTATGTCACCCTGGGATAGGGTAGCTTCCCAACAGTGACAGAATTTTTCAAATCGGTAAAGTAGTTTCGGAGCCTATTCAATGCAAACAAACAAACAATCTTTATAATATTACTAGCTTTTGCCCGCGACTTCATCCTAAATAAAATAAAATATGGCTATGTTACTCGCAGATAATCTAGCTTTCTAATGGTGAAAGAATTTTTAAATTCAGTCCAGTAGTTTTTGAGTTTATCTATTACAAACAAACAAAAATACAATTTTTTCCTCTTTATAATATTAGTGTAGATTAGTATAGATATAGATAGGTTACCCCAGCTTCATTAGGTCTACTCACAAAATACAAAGTATCAGCAATAGCCGCAGTCATGAGCGGCAGTACAGAGGCGTACAGTGCCCCTCTGCGGACCACTCCGCGCCATTGTACCATCGCGTACAAAGTCAGCAGACAGCCCAGCACTCCGCCCCATATCTGGAATTAAAGATATTCTGGTGAATCTTACTACTATTATTAAAAGGGATGAATGTTTGTCACTCAATCACGCCAAAAAGACTGAACAGATCTAAATGAAAGGCAGATTATAGTCTGGAAAAGCACATAAGCTATATTATCATCTTTGTTGCGGATAAAGTCGCTGGCGTAAACTAGTTTATTTATAATACTGACTGCCTGTAATTGTCTGTCAATATATTGTATTTTTTAGCTGTAAGTCTTCTATGTTAATTATATTAAAAAAATACTGCAGTGCTATTCCGTAAAAATCTCCTTCGGTGAAGAGTGAGAGCTAGATATCAATCTAGCATCAGTTGGGGAAAGCTCACCTCAAACTCACTTTATCTAAATACACCGAGAGAAATTACTACAAAACTAGCTTTCAAGCAAATTAAATCAGGTATAAAAATGATTGCACTACAGTCTACACCTATAGGAACACAAAATTTAAACGCCTATTTATATTATATTAAACTCATTTTGATCACCAACTTATTTTGAACAAATTACCTCTAGACCGCGATGAACACCAGCTTCAGGCATTACATGTGCCACTCTCAAAGTCATGACGACTGACTCCGAGAGAGGCGACTTTGATGCATAGTTCGCTTCAACCGATATCTGCACTCGTAGCGAGCTTGGACTGCTTTTATCTCGTTCAATTCTGTTTAAATTATTGTAAGTAGGTGAATTTTGAAATTATATATCCACAACTTTCTGCAGATGTCTTTTATTTATTTTTTATGTCACTGAATAAGTATAATTATTTAGGTAATATGCACAATGTTTACAGTCTTAAAACATAGCATAACCTTAAGCCTGTAATCCCTGAAGGTTTAGGCAGAGGTGTACCCACATTTCGCCAGTTATGTTTAAGTCCCATGTAAAAGTGGGCGTGATTTACAGACTTAATCATAAAAAAAAAACAAGCAAAATGAAAAAAGAAACCATCAACTTGAAATGTGCCCAAAAGACTGTCGGCATTGCCACATTGGATGGCAATGCCAAGACCAATGGCAATGCCTCTGGCCCAGATTATAAATAGGAGAACGGAGTCGTGGACAAAAACCCAGTTAATTATAAGGTGCTTCTTAAATGATGATCATGCTACACACTTACTGTAGTCGAATCACCAACGTTCGTAGGTAGACAGTATTGGTAACATTTGCGACAGTCGACAGAAAGTTATCCACTATGAAGTAACGTTTGAACTTGCCCGAAAGCCAAACACCTCTCTATAATCAAACGTTAAGGAATCATTATTTCAATAAAAAATACACTATACAAAGGTGGACTGTATGTCTTGGGAATTTTGTACCAGTCTACCTTAGTCTATGAAGTACCATAATAAGGTATTTATTATTAAGGTAGGTACCTAAGGACTATAGGTAAACAATTATGGGATTTTTTAATTTCATTGGATGGTAAACAAGGCGACGCAAAGGCCCAGTGAAAGTTAAGGTCACCGCCGGCATACAACATGAATTTTAATGTTTTAGGTATATGTATATATTTTTAGGGGTTGATAGTACTCATGAATATGAACAACTTTCATTATAAGACCTACCCTGAAATATTAACAAAAAAGAATAAAAAAATATGTTGTAAACATCTGCAATACCCGAGGCTTTGCAGAATGCGATGCCGTCCCAGATACAAAGCCCTGGTCATTATCATCATCATATCAACCGAACGACGTCCACTGCTAGACATAGGCCTTCTCTAAAGATAGCCACAATGACCGCCTGCCTGCACTGGCCGCTTCCAGCATTTTCCTGCGACCTCTACTAGGTAGCCACGGTATTGTAATAAATTAACATTTTGGTACCTAGTACCTATAAAGCAATATGAGATATGTGAATACCTGTACAGTATACCCGTTAGATTTTCTGGGGTAAACCGGTATTTGTTCAAGTTTCCCGTCTGAATACAAATAAGGGGAGATGGTCTCGTTCAAATCATCGTTAAGCTTCGATACATTCATAATGCAATCGTGGCTGCAATGTAAAGAAATAAAGCATTATACAAGGAGCACAGATTTACAATGAAATTGCCTCTAAATATACAAAGCAAAGACTTTGCTTTATAATAAGGCCTTTAAAATGTTCACTTCAGACTGTGTAGGTATTACTTTGGCCGTTGTAGCAAAAGAAATAAAGTAAAAAAATTAAGGAGGTCTCTATACTAAAAACTGTGTGTTTCTTGATAAGTGAAGTGTTAAATATTCTACGTTTGTACGGACCCCTTCGTGTGAAAACCCGACTCATTCATGGCCAGTTTTTTTTTTTAACTTACGAGAAATCTCGACCAATTCTTATTTTGATAGGTAGACGGCACGTATAGTCTTGTTGATCCGTGTCTTTCATTATTTTAACTCCACCGTCAGACGAGAACACGGCTGCTGCAACTATTAAAAAATCCTGCAGAAAATAAATAAAAGTTATATTACGATTTACCTAAATAATTATAATATTATTTATATTATTTGTTTACGTAAAAACTTTGGTAATTCCAGTAAGATATTTTCTCATTTCAATGAAAAGTTAAGTCTATCTACTGTTTGTGTAACAGGAAAAATATTCTTGATCCAAATTAACTTTAGCAGGAAAACTTTAATTAACATCTAACATGACATAACATCACGCCTGTTATCCCCGAAGGATTTAGGCAGAGGTGTACCCTTTAGTACACTTACATTTCGCCAGTTATGTTTAAGTCCCATGGGGGCGAGCCTATTGCCTATGCTACTGAGAAATTCCTGATGGAAAAGCCCAATAACACTTTGCCCGACCTGGGAATGGAACCCAAGACCCCATGCTCAGCAGTTGCGCTTTGTTACCACTAGACCAACGCGACAGTCAACTTTAATCAAATAGCTCTTTATTATTTAGCTAATCCCGTTTAGATCATTTCGAGAAGTAAAGGAAACAAGGAAACTATGATATTTATGTTTGTTATTAGTCTGTAAGCTTTCTTTAAAATAAATAAATAAATAACATTAAGACAGTAAAACTATACTCAAAACCTCTCAAAAGAAAAAGCAGGGGGAGAGGAGGGGCCTCTCCCCCTGCTTTTTCTTTTGAGAGGTTTTATTTTTATATCTTTCTTTATGACATTTGGTAAATCTTTAATTATCCAATTTTGCCAATCCCTAAAGATATCATTACAAGGAAAGTCGTACCTTTTTGCGCGCTAAGTATGTTTCTCCTGGGTTTTTGTCCTCCAAAGTTGATTCTACTGTAAGTTTTGGTAACCCTGAAATAAAATTGTCTAGTAAGGTTAGGGGTTAGGTTAGTAATACGGGCTACGAAAGATGACACTTGACTGAGTTACAGATTTACATAGTTTACACATATTTAGAATGTTACAGTAAATAGCATGTTAGGTCACTATTGATAAAAAATATTCTGGTGCAATGGATGTAAACACATAAATCTGAGGGCGACTGTACATGTATAGTAGGTACAACATCTCTGACATACATTACAAAAATGTCAAATAACGCTTTGAAACGATGCGATGATTGATTACTCAAATTAATTTATATTTCCCCCAAAATTATTTTCCGTATTTTTTGTTGTTATTATACATATAACTTTTTATCCCATAGTACCTACTCCAAAGCGAAATAGATTTAGAGGAAATATGCACTTCCGTGTATTGTACTTGTGGGGTCTCGACTTTACCTTTAGGCGTGGCCAGGTTCGACTGTATCCAGAGTCTGCAGGGTCCCGCCGGGTCTGTCGAGTAGAAATTCTTGACACATTCATTGGCCAGTGTACGACAGGCTCTGTGATCATTTTGCTGTTGAATAAAAAAGCTAGTTTCAGTAAATAAATAAATGACAATAGGAATACCTCTTTTTTAATAAAATAAATAGGTACACAAACACAAACACGGAACTGTAGGACATACACAAAAAGTTGATACGACGGGAGATGGGCTTTCCGTTAAACTGCCTATACTAGGTACCATTTTCAAGCTCTGTACCAAAAATCAATTAAATAGGAGCAGTCGCAAATGATTATTTAAGTTTTTGCCCAATTTTCATTGAACACGATGTGTATACGCATAGGTCATGCACCTTTTTTTTTTTTTTACCGATCATCAAATGACTTCCACCGCCCTGGGCGGGGCGGGAGGGTGTGTCAGACTTTTACTGACTAAAACCCATCCATGTTCCTTCTTGTGCCCTTTGCGTTCCGGGGGCGCGGTATCTCTTTCGAACAACCCGCAGCCCCGGCAGGCATCGGCCCTTAGTGGCCCCTCCAATTGTTTGCTGACATCTCTTTGAGGCGCGCGTGGAACACGAACGCGGCGTCGACACGGTAGGTCATGCACCTACGTTGCCGTTTTAATACTTAGGTATCTAATGTCAGTTAAATTTATTTACAAAAGGTGTTTGCGTTTTATTCTAATTGGTAAGCTATTTAGTTTGTTTGAAAAAAAAAAACATTTTTATTTATATTTTATTTTATACCGTATCTAATTAATACTAAACACGTATAGTATACGTAGTGTAATTTAATGCCCCTCTGTCATATCAACTCTGTATATTTTATCTGCGACCGACATCGCAGTAGACAATCGTTCAGCCGTTGACACCACCTGAACCGTGCCTTCAAATTAGTTAGTTAATTGGATCCTACTTACCATACACAAATATTCATGTTTAACCACATCCAACAGAGCCAGTGGATGCAGTATACTCTCTTCATACTTAGGCCTGGAGTTCACGTAACTCTTGGGTATACAGATGCCTCTGACGATGATCTGGTTCTTCGAGCATGTGCAGGCTTCACATCGTGCGCATGCGTTGTTCTGTGCTTTGTAACCTCGTGCGCATTTGACGCATTGCACCTCTTTGAGAGGTGAACCGTCGATGTTTTGGGTTACTACATAGATAAAACAATATTTAAAAATTATGTTCAAGAATAAGTTTAGTAAAAAGAGATTTATTTGAAGAAAAAAAATATATTATGGTAAGTACGTATTTGAAATAGAAAGAACAAAAAATACAGTTGTCAATATGTTTTTATTTCGACACAGTCCATGTGGAATCAAAAAAAAAAAATAGATTTCGCATCATAATATCAGCAAAACGACATCCACTGCTGGACATAATGCCTCCCCTAAAGATAGCTAAAATGACCGGTCCTGTGTTGCATCCAAAAATAAAGAGATTTAAAATGGAATAAAATGTAATGAAAACATAAGGTTCCTGAAGAAAATTCCAACCTGTAATATAATCTGCAGGACACTTCCTGCACGCGATTTTGCCAGAAACATTCTGACACCGCCGAGGTATGCACGCGGTGCCGTCCGCAGACACCACTTCAGTGGCATTACAAGGTCTGCAGCTATTTATACCTGCTGGCACACTGTGTTCTGCGCAGGAGCAACCGAAACCTGATGGACAAAAAATTGGAGATAGACTCAAAAAGGATAGGTCTAAAAAGATAGCAGAAAACATTTTCAACGAAAATGTGTTACAGCTAAATTCGAGCGAATTTACCTTTCCCACAAAAACAGAGATTTTGAATTATATATATATATTTTTAAAGACATTTCGAATATGTTCTTAACTAACTTTTTAGACCTACGTTTCCTGCTCATTATATACCTATGTTTTTAGGAAAATAAGGACTTTAAAGTCTGTATAAAATGCTGTACCTAAATACTTTGTAGACGCGCTTACATCTAAATCTATAAGTAAATATTCTTGATTCAAAGAGTCCCGAAAAAGAGGGATGAAACCAGAAGGGTACATATCTTTACTTACCGTCTGCAGAAGTGACCAAAGAAGCATTCGCAGGACAGGTCACGCAGCTGAGAGCACTAGGTTCATAATAGTGACCTTGCTGACAGGTACCCGGCATTTCTACCTCCTTCGTATTCACCATTATAACATTTATAACTATAGCCCACCAACACAAAACGTCGTGACGTAACTCTTTGACTTTCATAGCTTTCAAAGCAGAAATGTTCTTTCAAAGACTTTCAGCTTATAGTATTTAAAATTAAAATAACCTTCAGATTAAAATATTTGGCTTTTAATCAGTGTTATTATAGTAATAAATTTAACACTTTCTCAAAATAAATGGTTCTGTTGAAATTAATGGCCACAAATCGGTGGCTGAACTTTATTTTGACGTCAGATGTGATGTCATCTCTAAGTCACTTGATCTTAACAATAATTTAGGTTGATTGGAAGAGACACAATTTGGCGATGCTGTTTTGTTTACAATTATGTTGTTATGTCTGTTGTCATGGCAACAGTAGGGCGCACGCGCGCAGTGGTGCAGACAATTAGATAATAATATAACCGCCACAATCTAACGGGTTTACTAAAAATAAGGATAATTAAATCCATACAATACGAGTTCATTTAACCTACAATTCCTTACCTGATGTCATTTATTTTTATTTAAAGTATAATCTCGTCCCATCAATATAGAACAATAGATGATCAACTATGTCTAATTACGTGGGACTGGTTGGGTTAAGCTTTAAATGTTACCTTCTAAATGGTCTACTCTTGACATTGAGCCTTTGAACGGCCTACCTACTTCCATAAGAGATAAATAATAACACCAAATATACAAAGTACCCTTAAAAACGATGTAATATTTACAACATCATAAATATATTACCTGAAGGTCAATTTTACTGGTCACAAACGTTCAAAATCATCTTATCTCAGCGTCAGTCAACGACGTAAATGTAAATAAATAATTAGATTTATTTATTTATTGTTATTTATTTATATTAGGTAAATTATTATTATTATCAATGGCCCCCAGATCAAGACCACATACTATAGGTAGGTACTTACTTTACCTCATCATTGGCTCGGCCATTAAAAGTTGGAAAGATGATTTATCACGATTTAGAAATCCTTTTATTCGTAACCTTAATAACTGCATTAGCTACATGCATCCATCACGAAGGTTGTCTGTGTCTAACACCAGCCCACAATTTAAAACAAAAAGATGATTTATTACCTCTGTCCGTCTATCAAAATCAGTCGCAGTCCATTAACTTTAAATCGAAGAAGAAAAAACTTTTTCTTTTCTCCTTTGAAAGTAGTTCAACTTCCAACATGGCCAGTGTTTGTCACAAAATCTTAATTTACTTCGCAGTAGTTCAACTCAAAGTTGTAACTTGTTTGGAAAAACAAGACGATGTAATAAGTTGTGCTATAGAAGTGGCGAATTATAATTTTAATTATCGACAGACAACTATAATTCTGTATAGGGATGTAGATAGTATACTGGTTACTGATTTCTTAAAAGCATACAAAGGAACTGTGATTATTGAGAGTAGACAAACAGAACCAGCGAAGCAAGTGGTCATCATTGTAAATAACTATCAGTCTTTCATGAGACTGCTGAGCTTGCTAAAGCCAGACCTCAGAGGAAGAAACCTATTCAACGGCGGAGCCAAATTCCTTATAATAATAAACTCAAATCGCAAGAAACTTGAACACATCATCAGCATTTTGTGGAGTTATTACGTCACCGATGTCGTAATCATCACTAAAGATAAGAAAAGCAAGGTTGCTTTGTACACTTACTATCCTTATAAAAACCATTTGAATTGTCAAAATACTGAACCTGTCCTTATTAACTACTGGCAACCAGGTATGTCTTTCTATGACCTGTATCCGGATAAAATGAGCAACATGCACGAGTGCCCTCTCTACATATCAACAAACAAGGTCTACTACCAGGAGGGCACAGAAAGGAAGATACCACTACAAATAATAAAGAAAACTATTGTAAGGCTACTCCGAGATATTATGAATTTTACACCTATAGTGTCTGTACGAGATTACATAAGCATCGATTCAGATCGAGCTAAGAACTGGTCGGATTCTTTAAATGATGTTATAACTGGATTTGCAAATATATCTACGTGCACTATACCTTTAGGAGTAGACAGATTAGGTCTTCTAGACTATTCGATGCCGTATTTTAGAATTCGTATAGCGTGGCTGGCTCCTCCGGTCGCTCCAGGGCCGATGTGGTGGAGACTGCTTTCACCTCTAAACGGGTATCTATGGCTAATCCTCCTGGTGGTAACATTTTTAGTAATCTCTCTTCCTTTTGTCTTGAAGTTTAAACGTACAAAGCGGTTTTGCAACCGTTATTTTAAAAACTTTGACAAGGTTCAAGGCGCTGCTTTTAGAGTATGGGGGGCCATGCTAGGTCAAACAATAAGAGTCGCTCCGATACGATTCCGAGATTTCTACATTGTAGGATTGTGGCTGTGGTTCACTTTTGTCGTCAGGAATGCGTATCAGAGCGTTCTCATTGGCGCTCTAAAAACCGATACTATAACCGGCAATTTCGCAAACTTGAAAGAAACTTTAGACAATGACTACAAGTTTGGAGGTCGAGCTGGTATTTATGCTCATTTCGAATTCGATGACCTCATCAGGGATGGATTTGAAATAATACCTGAAGTGAAATTTAATGACGTATTCCGTGATGTGCTGGACGGTAAGAAGAAGTTTGTGCTAGCTACGTCTTTGGAGTATGCTTTCGCATATTGTGCGGCACATGGGAAGAAGGAGAACGAATGTGGTCACGTTTTGCCTGACTCCATTCTGACAGTACCATTGGTTGTATGGATGAGGGTATACTCTCCGTTTGTGAGGCCTCTTGTGACATGGTTACCAAGGATGCTTGAGAGTGGATTGTTGGATAAAGGAGCCGTTATAAAGACCACCTACGTACCCACCATATCCTCTGATCCTTCGCCATTGACTCAGCATCAGACGCTCAGTTGTTTCCTCTGTCTTGGCTTTGGCTGTGTGATTTCGTTGATCATATTTGTGTTAGAAATTTTAAGGAAGAAGTCTTCTAACTATACGATTGTGAAGAAGAGTAAGTTAGATGGGTTCGAACGGGACGGTGAGATTGTGTTAGATTTTAAAGAATAATACAATTTATTTTAAAGAAGAATATTTTCTTCTTGGTTTACTATTATAATGTTATCCTACTATATAATAATTTCATTTATTTCGGACACCAGTGATCCATATTTTGTTAGTATTACAAACAGCTTATATTCTAGTGTTAGTAGTATTACTATACTGTTGAATAATTCACAAATGATTAAATTAGGAGTGTCTATGTCTATGTCGACAATTGCTTTTAGAAGTATTGTTCTTATTCTTAACTGCTTAGGTCAATTACTTCTGTACTTGTCTAGGTTATCTGCTCCATTTATAACTTTTTCAACACAAACAAGGCAGTTTATTTTTATTTATAACCTAGTGTCAACTACTTTTTGCACTTCATTAAATAAAACCACGATACAATTTTCTTCTTTTATTTATCACCAAACATAGAAAATAATTGTCATTATTCACAGTTAATTGACATAAAATAAATAAAAGCTTCTAATATGTATTTATTTTCAACATTCATATAAAAATAGACATTTAGGGATAACGATATAGATTCTATGTTATATTACTATAAATTATGTGAAATAGTAACTATATTACAGTTAGTACGACTACTACAAATAATTATGCAATTTGGCACTACTGATGCTCGGTTCCTATATAAAGAACGGTTGGTTAAAGTAACATAAACAATCTACCGGCGGTTTGAAAATACTTTGAAGGCAATCTTTTACGAAAAGCATCTACTATTATAAATGGGTCTTATGCTATAAATGCTTAATTACAAACACTACGGTTCAAAATTACAATAGTA
Organism: Hoplodrina ambigua; assembly: GCA_949774945.1. NCBI lineage: Eukaryota > Metazoa > Arthropoda > Insecta > Lepidoptera > Noctuidae > Hoplodrina > Hoplodrina ambigua. Next base: position 10,047,686 of record OX458981.1, read on the forward strand.
AATATAATATGTTAGTATTCGTTTTGTGCAATAATGAATTAAGCATTTTAAATTAATAATACAATAATGAATCGAGCATTTTTCAAATTTACACTGTCTAGTTGACCTATAAATAATATTTTGACGTGATATCAAATTGCTTGTAACAACGCCACTATTAAGTACGTGGTCCAATTTGTCTAGACAATAGATACAAAGGCGTGAGAGGTCAATTACATGGAAAAAATCTTACTACTCTTATATCTTAATATTTACAATAAGATGTACAGTTAAAAGTTTTCTTTTACGATAATAGGGATGATGACTAAAAAATAATAATTAGTCCATCTTTTAGAACGCCAGAAAATAGTAGATACGTATTTTTTCTTTTGCTTCTAAAACTTAAAATAACAAAATTACAGAGCGGCGAAAGTTCGCGCTACGTCATTATTTCGTAAAATTTTTACTAAAGAGTGACGTCACGAGCCCCTACTCCTGAATTTGAATAATAATAATAATAATAATAACGTTTATTGTGTCTAAAAGTTATACACAAACAATATTGGGTTTGGAGTCTTCATTTAAGCATATATTGCCTGTATTAGAAGACTCCGCTCCTTCACAACAGTAGTTAAATTACTTAAAACACAAAATTAAAATAAAAAATGGGTGTAACTAAAAACAAAGGATAGTTACATGAACGTGTGAGTGCGTGTGCATGAGTGGGCCATGTGATTGTTGAGTGTACAAGAGTGTTATGGATGTGTGGTTGTTTGTGTATGTGTGTGTGGGTGTACGTGTAGGTATGGGAGGGTCTATGTGTGTTTGAGTGGGTCGTGTATTTGTATTAAGTTACGTTTTGTAAGAGAGCTTCAGTATCTTCAAATGTCAATGGTTTTATCCAGTCAAACAACATTTCTTTACATTTATGATAAGATTTTGCATATACGAAAATTTCTTTATTTATTTTGTTATACAATTGAGCTGATCGTTTACTAAATTGCATTGATCCGAATTTGGTCTTGGATATTGGCAATTGAACTATGTCATGTTTTCTTCTCCTAGAGTGTATATCCGCATTATAGGGTATGGTTTTGTGCTTTTTTAAAATCATTTGAGTAATGTATAGTTTCCTCACTGACAGTACATCACTTAGTTTGTAGAGGTTTTCTGTAGAATATCTCCTTTTTTTAAAATACATTATTTTGAGTAGGGCTCGTTGTGCTCGCTCCAATTGAATGAATTTAGATTTATTTGCCCCACCCCAAATAGGGATACAGTATATTAATATTGATTGCGCAAGAGAGATATATATTTGTGTGAGCACATTTCTAACCGGCTTACCGCTACGCTGTATAGACCGAGGCAGCACGTGACGCAAAGTCTTAAAAATCCAATTCAGCTTGCGGACTCTATTGGCTACTTGCTCAATATGGGGGTACCAGCACAATTTCTGATCCAGCAGTACCCCTAAATATTTTGTGCAAGAAACTTTGCCAATACTAGAACAGTTACAATTATCAACATTAATACCATCACAAGTATGTATAATGATTTGAAAATCACCGGTTGGTTGAGTACGATTGCAGATGCTGAAACTTATAAAGTTTGTTTTGGAGGTATTTAATGTGAGAACATTAGCATTGAGCCAATTCGCAACCTGGGACATTCCTGTTTCAGCACTTAGCCGCACATTGTGCCATGACTTACCATGGAAGATGACAGCTGTATCATCGGCGTACGACAGGACTTTGGCATAGGGGATTTTCATGTTACACAGGTCGTTAATGTATATTAAGAAGAGCGTTGGGCCTAATACACTTCCTTGGGGGACGCCGTATGATACATCTGTGACATCACTTATATGATGACCCACTTTGACACTTTGCTTCCTATTTGAAAGATAGTTTTTAAATAGATCAAGCGCGATATCTCTGATACCTATATTTTCTAGCTTGTTTACAAGGATAGGCGCAGAGACGGTATCAAATGCCTTTTTAAGGTCTAAAAAGACAGTTAGGCACTTATCTCCATTGTCAAGATGATTAGCTACTAATGAAGTTAGTGATATGACAGCGTCCTCAGTGGAGATACCTTGACGAAAACCAAACTGAGAGTCAGAAATGATATTGAATTTGTTTAAGTAATTGAGAAGTCTAACATTTATTAATTTTTCAATAATTTTGGATATACTAGGAAGAACTGAAATTGGTCTATAATTATTAATATCGTCTCTACCCCCACCCTTGTGGACAGGAGTAATAATGGCTATTTTTAGCGGGGCCGGGAAGATGCCCGTTTTAAAGCAGAGGTTCGCAAGATGGGCTATGACAGGGACGGCTTCCATGCCTATAAACTTTAAAAATTTCGTAGAAATGTTGTCCCAGCCAGGGGCACTGTCAGCTTTTAGGTTAATTAATATTCTATATACTTCGTCGGCGTCAGTTTCCAGAAGCACAAAAGAGTTTGCAAGATTAAAAGCGTTACTGCTCTGACCGAAGTCATAATTGACAGTTGTAGGTGGGATTTGTTGAGCCAGGTCATAACCAATTTTTGAAAAATAATTGTTAATGAAATTTACTGAATCAACCGGGGATGACTGAAGTTTCAACAGTTCTGCATCATAATTATTTGTTTTCTGAGCGTCGGTAATAGCTTTTATATTTTTCCACAATAATTTATTGTTATTTACTGATTTAGATAGCAGATTCCTCTCATATTGCCTTTTTAGTTTTTTAATCAGATTGTTACAGTAGTTTCTGTAACGTCTGTATGTTATTTTTAGAATTTCATTGGTTTGATCCCGACGAAGTTTATTTTGGAGTTTATTCCGATTATTTATACAGCGCAAAATACCATTGGTAATCCACGGTTTTAAAATGCGTTTTTTGTTAGGGATCTTCAATGTAATTGTATTTAATTTAATGGAGTCAGCTAGAGTTTGTATCAAGAAAGTACACAGAGAATTAGGATCGTCACAGAAAAGTAATTCACTCAAGTTCTTTTCTTTCAGATAATGTAGGGCCTGTTCAAAGTCAACAAATGTTTTAGTTTTACGAACATTATGTAAACAATTTTGTTTAGATAATACTAGAAGGGTTGTGTAATGGTCAGTTACTGTGGTGTTAAGGATAGCGATAGTGGGTGAAAACTTTTTCTTATTTACTTTAAGCATGAAGTGGTCTAGGCATGATTTGTCTCTCGTTGGCAACAGGTGCCCTGGAAGGATACCGTGTAAAGACAGCATGTTGAGGTAGTTCATTCTATTTTTCAGTTCGTTAGACTGCTCATTTATTTTAGGTATAATATTAATGTTTATGTCGCCTGCCACAATAATGTTTTTATTTGGTGTTATGGTCTCCAAATGATTGTTGAGCGAACTCACAAAACTGTCAGTGTTTGAGTTTGATGGTGATCGGTAAATACAGAGAATGACGTTATTCAATATTTCTAGGCTTAGACAAGAGGCCTGGGGTAGTAATATTTCTGTAACCTGATGTACGAGTGCACTCTTCACGTAAACGACTACCCCATCATTTTGGTTTAACTGACTTAAGGTCATATATGAACTGTAATTGTTAAGTTGAGGAATAGGTTTAATAGAATTTAGCCTACATTCAGTCAGTATTATAATATCTGTTTCGAAGTTAAACGTAGACAATGTCAATAAAAAATCATCAAAGTTACAATAAATGCTTCTAATGTTTTGCGAACAAATGGTTAGGTCACTTTTCTTTACAAAAATGTGTTTAGACAGCTCATTACTGTCGCATTCAATGGTGGATGCAATAACAAAATTATCTATATCATTAACTGTTTGCAGCGTATCACACATTTTGTTGAAGTTTTATTAGAATGAATGTCATGACATAGAACAAGAATCTTAAAGTAACGGTAATTGTTGTACTCTCATAATGAATGGTTACAAGAAAAGATAATGACGAATTTATATAGTAACGAACGATTGCTCTTTTTATATTACTAACGTACTGTAATACACGACACGGTATGAGGTATATGTAAATGTAAATAGCGACTGAATGTATTGTAAGTGTAAGTAACGATGTGTATATTATTATGTATAAATGAGTTGTGGTTGGGGATGTGAAGAATAAGCTTATGAGAATTAAGATTGTTATGGATAAATGATTTTTGTGTAAGTGTATAATGCTTGTATATGAGTTGTGTGTAGTCATATGTGATATAAAGTTACAACGTGTTATATAACATCCATTTATAACTATGGTGATTAGCACCGCGCAGAAAGAGTTAATAATAAACAGTAAAAAGCGGGTAACTGCATAAAAAACACGGGACAAAGCGGTAATGCTGCATACAATATTTAAAGTATAATACAAATAGGGGCATAAATACCGGTAGGAACTTGTTACATATAGTCAGTTCTGAAGAATCAGTCTGTGAATCTGGTCTTCGCTTCTAATGATAATAGTCGGCGATTGTTCGTCCTTTTTAACATACACCTTACCGTAGGCGGTCCAACAGAATTTAAAGGCGCCTGATTTCACTAGGTCTCGGGCGAGGAAATGTAGGCGAGATCCTTTTGTTGTTAAATGCTCCGTAATAAATATGGGGGTATCTTCCTGCGTTTTAAATCCAAGGTGTTTACAGCATAGCTTAGTTTTGTGTTTGATATTAAACGCTCTTCCCATCTTCAATATTTCGTTCTTCAAAAGAGTGGAACTCATTTCAACAATAATAGGTGACTGATTGTTGTCTCTGTTGGTACCTCGCAGTCTGTAAATATCCTTAATATCATATTTATTAATTTTACAATCGATACTTTGCGACAGGGATATGGTCATATCTATAAGATCGTCCTTGGTTTCGTTATTTTTTTTCGGAACCTGTTTTATTACAAAGTTAGATTTTCTAATGCCAATTTGCATGTCCTCAAGTTTGTGCTCCAATGTAACGATGTACTCCTTATCTTTCTTCGCCTCGGTTTCTAACTGGTGAATTTGTTCCTTGAGTTCAACGTTTTGTGCGGTGAGAGAAGCAATTGAGTTCTCGATATTGGCATTTGATAGCTGAATTTCATTCAGAGTAGCGGAGATTTTTGACATCTCATTACATTGATTAACTGAAAAAAGAGACATCATCTTCCTCATCTCTTCTTTAAACTCTTGCAGTTGCCTAGAGAGACTATCATCCATATCCTCTCTGGTCCTCTTGGCTCGTTGAAAAACGAAATTAGGTGGGGTTTTACTTGTGTTTCCCATTAGGTTTACGTCAGTATCGGACAGTGATTTATTCAACGAAGTGTCCATAGTGGTCAAAGTACTTGTAGAAGTGCGGCTGCGTTAAATCGTAGTAATATTCTTCAGCGCACTTTACGTGAGGTATGTACTTGGATATTTGTTTCGCCGGTCGCCGTGTAGCAAGCAACCAGGTACTCACACGACGGGCGCGCAAGACAAAGACGACAATTATTTTTGACACAGCTTGTACTACTCGCACAGGCACTCTGCGTTTATCAAGGTCAGGCTTGCTCTTCACTTAACTACACAGGTAGCACTTGATTTAGAGTTTTATGGCCAGTAACATAAGTAATATTTTCGAGTGCCAAAACATTAAAATGCGAAATTATTTAAGTAAAAAATAGCTAACACGTCCGATTAGGAACACGGCACGGACGAAAGAGGAATGTGAATGTGCTGTATCTTTGTCAATATTATTCGTATGGACAAATAAAAAAATACGTATCGAGTATTTTTCTATAATCTATCTGACGACGGACTAATTAGAATCTTGTTGTTTTAACCCAGGAGACATCCCTATTGATTGTAGAATATACAAGTGGAGTAGGTAGTTTTGAATCCTTGTCAAATTGCAAGGAGGTAATAATTATGTTAGTGATTCTTAACAAGAATCATCACTAACCTGCATTTATAAAATGCCTTGTCCTGAGTGACTGACGGATCAACGCACAGCCTAAACCGCTAATCGTAGAGACCTGAAACTTGAAGGGTGTGTTCGTCGTATGACGTAGGCATCCGTTAAGCTAGAATTTTTCAAAATTCGCCCCTGAAGGGGATGAAACAGGGGCCCAAATTTTTTATGGAAAATGTAACTTTGACGCGGACGAAGTCGCAAGCAGAAACTAGTCAATAAAAATAAAAACAGTATCTTTTTCGAATTCGAGCAAGCCATCTTGCCGCTATGTTTAGGCAGGCGTAGACGGGGCGATAAACCGCACGCACATAGTGATTTGGTCTGACGACACTGCCTACCGCATATTCTACGGGGCTGTTCTTTAAAGTGGTGTATTTTGAAATACTGTCAAACAAACAACTAAAAAAAACAAGTATTTACTCAATATTTAGGCGTAATTTTCTATTTGATTATGTATTTTTGTGTGATGAGCATGATTGTTAGTTCTGTGTCTGGGTGTGATTTATCTATAATATGTATGTATTTATAAATTATATAAGTATGTATATCAGTTGTCTGGTTACCATAACACAAGCTCTGCTTAGCTTGGGATCAGATAGCCGTGTGTGAGTTGTCCCAAGATATATATAGATATATATATATATATATTTTATGACATCCTGGTGAAATTTGACGAGAATGCAAGACTTCACCTTGTATAAAAGATATTAACAGTATACCATGAATGTATAACTCTATTAGTTTCATAAATCAAATAGGCCACATAAGTTTTTATGTAAATATCATGTATTAAATGAGACGTAACTACGCAAGGAATGCTTTATTAGAAGGATAGGGATAAAATCTGCATACTAAAAGTAAATAAACTATCGATTTTATACATATATTTAAGTTGGAGGAACTTTAAGTTTCGAAATAAGGACGTCTGAGCATACTTAAGAAAGTAGAGTTATCAAAACAATAACACATTAATCTTGAAACACAGATATTCTAATTAATATTTTTTCTACTTTGTAATACATTATAATAAGGTGAAATTTTCGTAAATGTTTTTACCCAACATAATTTAAACATATGCCTTAATTTGTCAGGCTGTACTGCTACAACATGGTGTGTAATCTTCCATGGAAAATGGTTTTGCTCTCCCGAGAGAAGACACGGAGCGAATTACAGTAAAATTACTGCTCGTTTAAATGAAAGGGGAACATTGTGTTGAATAAAAAAATTGGAATGCAAACATTTTTTAATTTTCACAGGGTTTGTAGGGTGTTTATTTTGTTAAATATTTGTGCAAAAGGCATGTGTATTTTCTGGCTCACTTCTCTAACTGGTAAAATATTGCCTACCACGCTGTGTTGTCGTATTTTATTTAGCAATACAAACAATAAATCGTGTGGGAGAAGTTTCGGCGAATGCCAAATTCAGTGATTTATGTTGGAGTTTAGTCTGTGACCTGTGAATTTTATGGCATAGTCTAAAACTTTAGTTTGACTATACTAAATTCGAAACTAGTTTGTTATAGATTTTGATATAGTGCACCAGACGTTCTATGCCGTAAAAATCTTACTCATCAAAAACATAAATGTGAAATTAGAGCCAAGTTCAATATTATGATATATGCCTTGGTTGTTAACATCAACGACAAAAGAAGTGAGATCTAAATGGATGTAAAGTTCAATGGTAACTTAGGATAATATAATGAAGGCTAAGGTCTGACTTGGCTAGTCTGTTAGGTTGACCTTGGCTTGACACGCTACCACGTGTCTAGATATATTTTATTTATATAGAATAGCAGGTGCTCAATGTGAACATTTACCTGTAATAATCCTTTCTATTTTGCATTTCCTCTTCGTTGAAATGTCGGATCCGCAAGTCGCGTGTACTCGTGTGTTTGTTGGATGAAACATTACACATAATCATTGGTTCATTTGTAAAACCAAGTTGTAACACAGCGTCGAACGTCGTGCTCAATGTTCGACTTGTGAGCGGATAACAGAGAGTGGATCGACGTTCTGTTACAAGTAATGCTCAAGTGCTTAGATACTCGCCAAAAATTTAACACGTGGTCAGAATCGCTTTCAATTTCAGTGAATAATATTGCTATTATGCATACAGTCATATAGTCAAGCTTGTGTTTATCGCACAGCAAAACAGTTGCACGATAAACATAAACTATGTGACACAACTTGATATATTATTACTAAGTTCGAAGTTTCGTCCCCAGATACGCTAAAATGCAATTCAGATGCATCTGTACGTAACAAATGTTCCACGCTTGTGTGGACCAAATGCAAATCATCTCGTTAAATCTCCATTGTGATGTACAAGCTAGTAAAATGTAAATGTTATCACTGTCAAGTCATTAAGTAGTGTACGCGGATAAAATGTTCATAAAATTTGCATTTGAGTAACGTGGCTGTTATTTTTAGTTTAACCCTCACGTTTTCAGGTCTGTTTAATATAAATTGTTGGACATTTATCAAAGATATTGTTTTTTAGGCTTGCGTTTGACAGTAAGCTTGTTTAATGGTAATTTAAGACGTGGTCTGACCGGGTTTATTATAAAATTGTAATATAAAGCTATTCGTAATAATTTCTAACGTAGATAACAAATATTTTAGGATTTAATGCTAATGATAGTTTATAGAATACTGAAATCTACTTGTGAATCTTTATATACACATACTAATACATAATTTACTAATAATACCTTACTTAGGAAGCCCAAATTCATGAGATCAGCAGTGCTATTCTGTAAAAAAATCTCTCACTTAATTTAAGTGAGTTACCTTGAGGTGAACTACCAAAACCGTCTGTGGAATGACGCCTCACTTCACCTCAAACTCACTTCACCTAAATTCATCAAAATATATTTTTACAGAATAGATGTCAAGACAAACTAACAGATGATAATGATCATGAATCCGATCAGTCAAAAGTTATATAGAAAACACCACTTTTTAAATTTAGAAAGGTAAATAAACTCAATCTCCATTTTCTTAAGGTTTAAATCCATATGAAAGAATCGGACCCTCTAAGCAGCTAATGTAGGAGGCTCCACCACCAGATAAGGAACTTGTAAGGACAATGCAGGTTGTGGTAATGCAGGGAACAGTATCGGATATTGAGGGGGTGGCTGGACGCCTTGCGTGTGTGGCCTGGCTTCAGGCTCGGAGCAGTGCAGCAGCCAATGTGTCAGCATCCTCCCACGACCCTTCAGTTCCACCTCACCTCGGCGCTCGACCACGAAGGTGCCCCATTGGTCGAGTAATGCTCGAGTGTTCTCGCTCAAGTGGATCCGTAGTGCTGGAAGTGTTTAAGAAATTAGTTGTTGCATAAACATAAACATCAGTAGGTACTTGGGCTTATGCTATTAATTTGCCAGCACAAGAGAGAGATGGAGCTACATGACAGATAGCGCTATCCTTTTTCCGCAACGGAACAATGTTGGTATTAACATGTTATAATACGCTACGGAACCGGCTGACGAAATTCATCTAGGCGTCTAAAAGCCTGAGTAACTCTTAACGACAGAAATGGTTTCCATTCTGTTATGTGTTCTGAAAACTATTTTTGATTTGTGGAAAAAATTGCGTATAGTAGATATATAGGTACTAAATAAAGCTGAAGAGTTTGTTTGTTTGTTTGAATGCGGTTTTATTCCGAAAAATAAAACACCTCTATGAAGCTACGAATGCTATATATTTTATTATCAAAAACCTAAGATACGTAAGCCGACCCCAACATAGTTGGGAAAGGCTAGGCAGATGATGATGATGACGTAAGCAAATTCACGCAAACCAAGTCGCGGGCGAAAACTAGTATTGCGATGAAACTATTTGATAAATGGATATTGTACATGAATTAATTGAAAATTGGTAGGACACAGAGTCTCGGTGACAAAACATTCATTTAATGTTCTTTCAATAAAACTCAAATGAATAAAATGTAAACCTTTGACCGAGTTTTATTACGGTACTCAACCTTGTGATAAAGTTCGTAATTAAGGAGTTTCCAACAAATCTGGCTGTTAAAGTACTTTTTGTAATAAATCTGTCTTATCCCGCTACGTAAACCGTGGTTTCATCTTTATTTTGTTATCTTGCGGATATATTCCTGGTATATCCGCAAGTTAACAAATTTTTGCATTTACACGTGTGCGTGTCACGGAAAGGGTACCCAGGCGGGGTGAAGAGTGTAGGTACTTGGTTTACAATCTTTATTCAAGCAACATTTCGCGCATGTTGCGCGGTAGTGGCGCATATTTCATAACTATTTGTATTTATTGCTTTAATTTTTTTAGAGTTAATACTAACTTTTTTCTTATTTTACTTTTTCTTTTATGTGCGTCATTTTCGCGTGAATTAACAGTTTTTCTTTCTTTTAAATAAACGTTTGTTGGACAAATGATTAATGTTGCCACAATGATGTAAAAACATTTGATTTTTTAGTTCAATGTGTTTTAACTTTATAATTGTGTAGGTAAAAGTATAAAAAAATGTTGCCATGTATTTTTTTACCACCAAAAGAATCCGTGGTCCCTTTCCGTTACATCTATATACCCAAATGATGTCCGTAGAAGGAAAAAATGTCTTTACGTATTGCGGGTTTTATTTTTATTTATTTATTTAGGATCTCCAACAAAGGATAAACAGATACACAGTATTATGTAAATTCATAAATAAAGATAAAACTTACGTTGTCCAGTAGACTCCATTCGACTGGCTGTGTTAACAGTGTCTCCGAATAAGCAGTAGTGTGGCATCTTGACTCCCACCACGCCGGCGCAGACTGGACCGGAGTGCACTCCAATACGGACCTTATCACAACAAAATAGGTATTTTAGTCGAATGAGCTTATTTGATATACAGGCAAAAATATTCATTACAATATTATTTTATATTGTGTGCTCAATAACTTTCGAGCTTATGGAATAAGAATAGAATTATGTTGTAGGGGTATGATACGGAACCGTGTGGAAAGTTCCTCATCGTACATTGAATAGGGAGGATGCTCCGACCAGGCGGGTGTTATGGCTGTGGGGCTATTGCCCGACGGTTGTTGTCGGGATTTGATATATATGCTAATATCGCAGAGAACTTTGATATTGCGATGTAGGAAATGTAACCCGACTGTACTTTCTCTAAACTTCGCTTCAATTACGTTTATGTGCTGAAAAACTTGGGTTCTAATTTTTGTATTTTTTTTAATGGAGTCCCACTTTTTTGTACTGTTATTAATCGATGGTCACTACTGAGAACTGTCTGTAGGTACTTCAAATTGTTGACCAATTAGGTTTTCCGTTCAGCAGAATATTTTTTTCCCAAGCAATTTTAAAATTGTGTCATTATTTTAAGACTTTCTTTTATTACTTAACTTGTTCCTGTATCACTTCACCATCTTTGGTTAACTGGTAGAGAATGCCTAAGACTTTAAATCCGGCCCTGCACCTTTTGTTGCATAAAGTTTAAACAAATAAATAAAATTTACCTCCAATAGGCTCGCTCCCTATTACATGGGACTAAAAACATAACTGGCGAAATGTGGGTGTACTAATGGGTACAGCTCTGCCTAACCCTTCGGGGATTACAAGCGTGATGTTATGTTATGTTTACCTCCAATCGATGCGTAGGCCGATGTCTCACGACGAAGCCCCGGACTGCTTCCACAATAGCCAGCGCCATGAGACATATCTCCCGCGCATGAAGATCACCGTTCCTCTCCGGGAGACCAGACACTACCATATAAGCGTCTCCGATTGTTTCCACCTTTAGGAAAAAACACAATTTATATTGATAGATGAGTATTGAGGCGTTGCTCTCGACAGGCCGTGAGATTGCGACAGTGAACGAGTGGTGCAGAGAACTGCAGCGCACCAGCCATTTAGCTTAGTGGTACCAAATTTTTAATGAATACTGCATTACATATTTTTTGAGTCACGGCAGGCTGAGCGATTGGTTGCTGCGCTGCGTATCTTGCGTTCGATTTCCGCACGTAATAAATATTTGTATGGCCTACACGTTGTTTGGGTGTGGCTGTTACGTCACGATACAGTAGAAATCCATAGCGTGTGGCAATGCTTTTTTAATTATAAATAGAAAAGAAATACTCAATTTTTACAAAAGAAAATAATAAATCCTATTTCAGGCTTACCTAAAAACGTCAATCTCTAAATAACAACTTACCTTATAAACATCGTAGAACCCGATGATCCTGTCGAAGGTACTGTACAGGTCATTGAGCAGATCCACCACCTGTATCGGAGTGGAGGCGGCGCACAGCTCGGTGAAGCCGACGATGTCGCTGAAGTATACCGTCACACACTCAAAGCTTTCAGGCTGGACCACTTCCCCTGCCATTAGCTGTTGGGCTACGGGCCTAGATGGAAATAGACGATAATTACAACATAACATCTCGCCAGTAATCCCCAAAGGGTTTGTCAGAGGTGTGCCCATTAGTACGCCTACATTTCACCAGTTATGTTTAAATCAGCAAGTAAATATATTGCCATCAACCGGGCACAAATTCAAACTTCATGGCTGCTACTGAGAAATTTCTGATGGAGAAACTCAATAGCACTGCCCGACCTGGAAATCGAACCCAAGACCTCATGCTTAGTAGTGGCGCTTTGCAACTATTAGACCAATGAGGCGAAGATGTGGGTGTACATGGGTACACCTCTGCCTAACTCTTCGGGGATTACAGGCGTGATGTTATGTTTATGTGTTCTATTTAAAGCAAAGTGCTTATTTATCCAGTAATAAAGAGTATCCAAAATCATTTTCAGGCATCATTTTAAAAAGCTATAAGGTATTATTTTTGCACAAGCCTAATGCCTGGAGATTAAAGTAGTTAACGATAGGTACCTGGGAAGTACTTGATAGAGTAGTTCTTCAGATCTCCGTTTCTCAAGCGACAGTTGTTCAGTTTTCTCCTCGACGAGAGACTCGAGGTTGTTCGCGTACTGTTCCATGCGACGGAGGAGGTCATCCATCAGGTTGTCACAATACCCTCTTAATAAGGAAATATAAATATTAAGAACTACCTCCTTTTGCTCGCGACTTCGTCCGTGTGCAAAAGCATTTTTTATTATCAAAGAAATCAGGGATCCGTAAGAAAATGTACGCCAACGAAGTCGCTGCAAGCCACCGTTGTACATCCAACAAAAGAGATAAATAACAAAGGCCATCAGATATTGTTGAAGTTTTCAAAAAGTAGTTTGTAAACAGTTCATTAATTAAAATAAGTTTCAATCGAAAAAATCCATTGATTTCTAAGAAAACTTTAACAATATCGGATCGAGCTGATTACTTATCTCTTTTGTTGACCGTACATGCTGTTGGTTTACTATATTTAAAAAATAACTAACAAGCAAAGTTTACTGAACATGTTATTCAATTTAAGACAATTCATAACAAACAAAACAAATTTAAATTTAAAATTCGAATTCATAACAAACAAAACAAATTAAAATTTAAAATTCGAATTCAAGTTTTATTTAAAAAAAGTTTTTTTTACTCACTTGATATAATTAGCGTTGACTGCATCGAAGCTGGGCCTGTCATCAGGCGCCTCTGCCCAGCAGCGTTCAGCCAGATCCAGCAGTTCCACTGCAGCGCCTCCCCCGCCCCCCGCGGCCGCCCCCACCTCCCCCACACCCACTACTGGACGAAATGGTGGAGATTCTCGGGCGCAAACGTGGCCTACTATTTCTGTTTTGGAAAAACGTTTTTTTAAATGATATTGAGCAACTGAATTGCAGGTAAATTTTTCCGACAGTTAGTTGGCTTTAGTTCTGTCAAAACGAAACATCAACTCTCGTCAAGTCGCCTCCCTAACTGAGCCCAATTGATGGTACACACGGTGACTTATCAAGATATACAAGTCTATTATAAACTGAACTGGGATTGTATAGGCTTTTTGTACAATGGGAGGTCAGCTCATTCTGGCCAAAGCTTGATCATCGTGTTGTACGCCTTGTTCTTTTCATGTGGTTAAATAATAACAATAGAATAACTCTTGACTGCCTCGTTGGTCTAGTGGTCGCAAGCGCGACTGCTGTGCATGAGGTCTTGGGTTCGATTCCCAGGTCGGGCAAAGTGTTATTGGGATTTTCAATCAGGAATTTCTCAGCAGCAGCCTCGGAGTCTGAATTTGTGCCCGGTTGATGGCAATAGGCTCGCCCCCTATTACATGGGACTAAAAACATAACTGGCGAAATGTGGGTGTATTATTGGGTACACCTCTGCCTAACCCTTCGGGGATTACAGGCGTGATGTTATGTTATGTAGAATAACTCTTAAATTAGTTTTACTTCTAAAGGTAGCATTTCGATGTTGGCGACCGCGACTGGCGACCGCGTATGGGTTGCGCGGCTCACTGCTTTACATAAATTTATATGAAACCCTAAACAACGCAAGCTGATCGCGTCACGCGTCCCTGTCACGGTCGACGGTCGCGGTCGCCAACATCGGAATGTTACCTTTAGGTTCCGCCCAAATCTTTGCCTTTATAAGCATGAATGCTAATGAAATCCTGTAGAATTACGAATTAATTAAGAAGTATTATCGTTAATTTCTTTGGTTTGAGGACTTTGCAAACACACCATTCAAACTTTTAATTAGTTTACGTTTAATATCTCATGAGCAGTATTTAGTTTATTTATATTTCAATGATGTCTTTCGTAAAGTTCACGACAAATCGGTAACAAGTTATGTTAATTTAAGTAATTGCTTTAAAGTTTAAACCTACGAATTTATGATCATAGAAGTGTAAAATTGAATTCCTCATGTACCCACACATTCTGATATATATTAGAAGGTATATAATTAAACTAGCTTCCGCCTGCAACTTTGTCCGTGACAAAATTATTATAATATCCCACGGGAACTGTACATTTTTCCGGAATATCATAAAATACTTTTTATTCTGAAAATAGCACATAGGCCATTCCATATAGGCTATGTGCCATTCCAGACCATAATCTGTCTACGCCCCAAACATCCAGATCCTTTCAGCCGTTTTGGCGTGATTGAGTAAAAAACATCCGTCCATACAAACTTTCGTGTTTATAATATAGACGAAGACGATATATATAAGACGATTTCGTCACGTACTACATAAAAAAAATATGTTTTAGTTCCTGACACCACGGTTAGCGTAGTAGCTGAGAAAATGGCCGTTGTACTGCGTGTTGAGGGTTCAATTCCCGCATTTTACTGTACAGTTTTGCTACGGCAGCTACGGCGTAGAGCATCGTAGCGGGGCGTAGCACAGCAAAGCGCTGCGTAGCGCAACTTGTTATTGAAATATTTATATGAGCATTTGAGTTTTTTTTACTAACTGTAATTCTTCCATATTATAATCGATATACAGAGTGTTAGTGTAAACACCGTTATCCTTGAAACCAGTGGTTTGGTTTCACTAATAGAACGTAAATTCAATGACAAAAAATATCTATATTTTTTTAAAGTGACAGATTTTTTTTTAATTTTTGAAAGAAAACTTTGTTTATTCATATTTAAATTCAGATAAAAAAAAAATATAATATATCAAGTACCTATGGATTTAGTGACAACGGTACTAACACTTACAGCCTGTATACTACTAAAATACTGAAACTGAAGAGTTATTTGTTTGTTTAAACGCGCTAAACAGTGGAACTGTCAGCGAATTAGAAAAAAAATGTTTTGTATATGAAAGCCAGATTGACAAGGAATAGTATAGGCTTATATTACATCACGCCACAGTTCACACAAAGTTTACGCGAGCGGAGACGCGAACAGAAGCTAGTATTAAATAATTTAAAATTACAATTAAGATGAATACAATTGAGAAAACTAGCAACTTCCAGTAGTAAAAGCATAAAAATCATAAATTAAAGTTAGTCCATTGCACGATCCTGCAAATGAGTGTTATGTCAAATCCCATTAAAAAGTTTCCTAGGCTGAAAGAAGCTGTAAGTATTTTCATTCATGTTATTTAAAAAGGAAATAGGTATAGCAGCGGGCTGGAAAATTGCGGATATGAATAGCTGAATGAATTAGAGTAACTCAATAGAATATTATGTTTTTGAAAATATTATAAAAGACTTCTTGAAAATGTTTACACGAGCAGAAACCCTGATTTGGCTATACAACTTAAAGGAATAACAGCTTTTTACTAAATTCAGAATGTTTACACTTTTTACTAAATTCAGAATTCATAAGTCAAAGTAAGTACATTTTGACTTAGTCTTAAGAATGTTTACACCGCTTGACCCGTAGTATGGGTGGAATCTTTTAATTGGCCAAAATCTTTCTGAACTTTTTTTTACAACACTTCTTTTAAATGTTACGTAATATTGTAATTATTGTAATTGGTAACAACGATTACCGTTATAATTAAAGTAAAAAAAAAGTCTTGTTATATGCTACAAAGATTCCGAATAAAAAAAAAAAAAACATTCTTTTTTCTGTCTATCTGTTTGTTCCAGTTAATCTACAAAAAGCCTGGACTGATTTTGACGGGACTTTCACTAGCAGATAACATATGTTATAAGCAGTAACTTAGGCTAAAAAGAAAAAAAAAACTCCGAAGACAACTGACATGCACGCTCACGAAGACGGAAATACAAATGGAGCTGTTCTCTATGGCCTTTTCTCATATCCGACTACTTGGCCAAAACCTCCCCATCCCTCTATAGAACACAGAGGGCTATGGGGAAATTACGTTGCCTTTTCTGCGAAATCTGATATAAACATTTATTTTCCATATCATTCTTTCCTCTCTGAGCTGTATTTTGTGACCAACTAACAAGTAATCCAAGCTGTCAACGCTAGCAATTAGTTCTCACTAAAATGGTGACAAATAATTCGATTTCTTTTTCCGTATTAGTTATTTTTCCCGAATGAATTTAAGGTCTAGCCAAGTACGCGGGAGATACCATAGTGTGTGCGCAAACACAGCTCCACCACCTTAAGTCTCGCTGTCATAATCCGATGGCCCGGCAGTCCGACACGGACAAGCACTAAGGTCCCAAGACAAAAGGGAGTCACACCACCAACTTCCAAAACCCAGGCTGCTTCTGAGGAATTCCTAATGGAAAAATCAAACGCTTTCTCCGAACTGGGAATCCCTTCCGACCATGACAGCTATATAGAAACGTCAAGCTATAAGCTAATACATCAATCGATTGCCCCGTTGGTTTCGTGGTCGTTAGCGCGACGGCTACGCATGGGGCCCAGGGTTTAATTCCCAGTTCAGGCGTTAGGTTTTTTCTTCAGGCACAGGGGCCTGCCTCGAAAAGCACGTAAAACCGTTGCTCCGGCGCCTTATCTCTCCGGTTGTGTGGGAATTTAGCAGTGTTTGCGCACACACTTGCGCACTATATTATCTCTTGCGTACTTGGCTAGCATTGACACTGGCCACCGTGACCAAAAATCGCTCTAGAGAATATTGTACAACAATATTTCATACAGTAGTAAAAAGGTTACTGACCTTTATTAGTCATATTAGGTGTGTAGTTATGAAAGGGTCCCGCTCTCAACACGATCTCTTCGAGAATGATGCCGAAACTGTACACATCTCCCTTGAGGGACGCCGCCGCGCCCGGGTATATGCTGCCAGCCACTAGCTCCGGGGCCGTCCATAGTAACTCTAAAATATACCGTAGTGTTAACATACACAAAGAAACAATACAGGACTAAAAAAAAGACGCCCGTAAGGGCCTAAATTAGTAAAATACATAAGTATGAGTCTAAGGGCCTATGCACACCGCGTTTCGAAAAGACGCGTCGACGGCGCGTTTAAAAAACGTGGTGTGCACAGGGCCTTACACGCGTTTGAATCGATACACACGCGCGTTAGCATCGCGTTTGTTTGACGGCGCGTTTAAAAAACGTGGTGTGCACAGGGCCTAAGAGGAAAAACATTATTCACGGCCATAGAAATTTTAACGAAAATTACAGTATGGTTCCACGAGTTCCAGTGTGTATAGCAGATGAAATACGAACATAAATACTCGTAACTTGTTGTAGAAAACTCATTGTGAAAAAAAAAAAAAATTTTAATCGATTGAATTTCGTGTCAATTCTTTTGCAACAATTTGTTTTTTATTTTTATGAATTTAGTATCTAGAAATGATAAACGTAACATACAATGTGGTATATAAGAGTAATATAAACCACACGCTATAATCATAAAAGCTGCCTAGTCCATATGGATTATTTTCGCCTACATAACTATTTTTGCCGTATGTTCTAACGGCTCATAAAATTAATAGTAATTAACGTACAGTTACAAATCAAATTATACCAGTTGTTATTTAAAATTTCCCAAGCTCACAAACCACCCTCTAATTTGATTAACACCACAACGGGGACTAGGGAAGAATATTAACATCAATTACTGTAGTAATAGGTGTCATCCTTAATCAGGTCCGTCGGCGTGCATAGCGTGTTGAGGCCGTAGTCGGAGATCTTTAGCACGAAGCGTCCATCGATGAGGCAGTTCGAGGAGCGAAGCTTGCCGTGCGCACCCAGCCCGCCGTGGAGATAACACATGCCCTGGACAACGAATAAGAACTGGTTTAGGCGGTATTTTATTGCTAGAAGACCATGGCAGTCTATTCCTGATTATATTTTAATTTGCCCTAGATTTTAAATGAAAAAATGTTGATATTATTTTTTATTGTTTGTAGAAAATTATTAAACTTGAAAAAATACTATCATATCAACTAATTTCGAGAAGCATGTCAGGGTATTATTCACATCAGATTTTTATGAAGTATATAATAAAACAACGAACGTACGAAACATTTATCTAGTTACTTTTCGTTCGAGAAATCGGGGGTAAATGACACTCTTTAAAAAGTAGGGTATGTATATTGTATGGGTATGTATACCTAGGGGCTTTCAAATTGTATACGCATGACCGGCGACTCCGACAAGCGATCGTTAAAACAAAATATTAGCAGCATAATACGTAGCTATTGTCTCGTGTCGTGTGATGTTTCGTACGAGTAATTTGTGTACACGATCCCCGATGTCTGATATTTCAAAATTTTATTCGCAACAGAGCGCTAAAATATTCTTCGTGTGTAAGCTTTAAAAACTGCGTAAGTAGGTTAATATAAACATTGAGACTTGGTAATTAGGTTCTTATTGTTATAGTAAAAGAATTTCTTTTATCGTGAAAGAACTGACATGACATAAATAATGTATTATACCTTTGCAACTTATAAGAATTAATAACAACAGCGCGTCGCAAACTTTCCTGTCAGAAAAAACCAATAAATCGAGCTTCTAAAAAAAGGTGATATTTATTTTACTTGATAAACCAAATCTTGCCTCCCAGCGGTATAGGATTAGCACGCAGGTCGTAATTTTCATAATATTTTACGCGGAATTCTGATTAGATCAAAAGAAAAAGAAAATTGACGCTGACAAAAAAATATTTGAATATGAATATTTTCCGCGATCTCAAGAGATTTTTCCTCCCTAAGCACACACTAGCATATTTAGCCCACTGATTCATTTTACTATTCATATTGGTTATGCAAAGATACTCGCATCGAAAACACGGTCAAAAAGAAAAGAAAGGGTTTACTAACAAAACATGAGAACAACCTAAGGGATGATTCTCATTAGAGCGGGCCGTGCCCGGGGCGGGGCCCGGACGGGGCACGGACGGGGCACGGTTTTAAATCTGTTACATATATTTTGTATGAATTAATTTATATTACACAGTGCATTATCCGTGTCCCGTCCGGGCCCTCTCTCGACGCACTTTAATACCACGTCGGCTCGTCCACGCCCCGGCCCGGGCACGGCCCGTTCTAATGAGAATCATCCCTTACTGTCTACAGTTGCTTTAGTTTTATTATTCGTGTATCACACATTTTATTCAGTTCATAAAATACGCTCAGTTGGTGCTATTTCTTTGAAACCAGACTGTTCTATTATTCACACAGGTGACAAGATATTTAATTATGAATACAAAGCCTTGTAAAGTTCTAATAAACTCCAGTTTTCTCGTGAATTTGCATTACATACCAAAGCCATCTGTTTTAATTTTATTAAAAGATAGCAAATTCAAACTAGATGGACTGAAATATTCTTGGCATAAATCGTATTACTTAATAATAAATTGAATTTAGCTTTCAAAACTTCTTTGAGAAAATTCGTAGTAGGTAGGTAACTACTTTTTTTTGCAAAATGAATAAGGAATATTCGTTGCTTAAGAATATTTTCTATCTTGAAAAGTGCCATTGGTGTAGTGGTTATATTATTGGCTTCTACTCTACGGGTTGCAGGTTAAATTTGAAACACACTGAAATGGATTTTTAATCGGTGGCAACACTTTTTTTTTATTTTTTGATGTGGTAAAAATCATCAAATGACTCCTTCCGCCCTGGGTGGGGCGAAAGGGACTGTCAGACTTTTACTGACTAAAAAACCACCCTGTTCCTTCTGTTGCCCTTTGCGTTCCGGGGCCACGGTATCCTGTTAAGACGTCCCGCAACCCCGGCAGGCGTTGGCCTCGTTGAGGGCCCCGTCCCTGTGCTGACAGCTCATTGAGGCGCGCGCGAACAGAACGCGCCGTCGACCCGGGCTTGGTCCTTGATCGGACGGCGAGCTACCCATTACTCGCCGTCCGCAAGCCCACGTGGTGGCAACTCTTACGTACAAAAACACATAGCATCGAAAGCTTGAAAAAATAATTATACATATGTACAAAAAACAAAAGATGTATCACCGGGTGAAATTACGGGGTTTTAAAAAAGCAAGGCTCGGTATCAGTCAGCTCACCGCTAACATGTCAAAGGCTACGTGTGTGTTACGAAATGATTGGTTTTTGTTTTTTTATCAGTATTTTTTTTTGTTTTCACTGTCACTTTTTTCCATGTAAGTAGGTTCCGTGTAATATTTTCTTTTTATCCACTAAATTATGTTCATTTCGTTTTCAAACCTGTATTTCATTACAAGTATAATATACAGTCCACTCATCGCCTACACTTTGTTATGAACAAAAATAATTATTTTAACGATCAGTTATCGTTCGGATGGAACGTTTCACCAATGATTTGCTTTGTTCATTGTTTCATTCAAGGTTAAGAAACCTTTTTCAAGGAAACCCATTGAACATGGGCTTATACACAATACAATTCGATTAGGATAACCCTGAAAATCATTGAATTACATGCTTGACCGATCTGTCAGTCAAGGTCAGAACAGAAAGCTTCGATAGCCATCTATTTTTCTTGTTTTCTATACACATTGTTGTCAATATTTCGAGTTGTGTATTTATGTTGCGAGTTGTGTATTTTTGTTTTTAATTTTTATTTCTAATTTTGAATTTTAATAATATCCAATGTTGCTGCGCTCTAACAGGGTCCATAACTGTACATTAGCTATAGACCTTATGTAACATCTATTATACACATTAAGGTATGCAAAAAAATAATATGAATATGAAAGAAGATTAACAGAGAAGATTTTCGTTAACATGTTTAATGAATAAAAATATCCACTATGTATAAATTCATGTGTGTGTGTGTGTTTGTACTCCGTGCGTTCGCGCACCGTTCAACCGATTGAGTTGATAAAAAAACCTGATCAAATTTTATAACAATCACACATTCAGAAGACATTATATCTTAAAGTTACTTACTTGCACAATATCATGCACCAGCGAGGTCCTGAAGTTCCAGTCAAGCTGTAGCTCGTCGTTGGCGAGGACGTCCTTCAGCGAGCCTTTAGGACAATACTCTGTGAGCACGAAGACCAGCGGACAGTCGACGCACGCGCCGATGAAACGCGCCGTATTCTCATGGGATACGTTGCGGGCCTGGGCGGAAAAAACAACTATTAATATTCAAAAAATCGCCTTGTGCTATGGTAGTCTTTCAAGAGACACAGGTCACATAGGTCAAAAAGGTGCAATTTATGGAACGAATTTGCGGTAAGAGTTAATTAGCAGAAATCGTTACGTAAGGAAAAATCGTTATGCCTCCTCCAGGCGACTTTCCCTCTCTTTCTCTCTTTCTATTATACATGGGTCTGCGTGCAACAACATAAGGAACTTTATTCCTGACGGGGGTTCCAACCACACAATCTTTTTTTAATAGTCGTAAAGGTTTAAAACTGTTACGAAAATCGGAAGACAGTGCGTTCATAAAACGCAAATAAAAGTTATATTAAAAAAAATACTATAACTGAAAACTTGTAAGTAATTGGCTATAATCTTTTAAATCTGTTTATCTATTTTAAGTTTTCCGAATAAATAAATAATAAATAAAATAAAACAATTAGCGGAAACCCTGACCACAGAAGTTCTACCACATTCAATAAGAGGATCAATAGCTCTTAGCAGTCCCCAATTCTCTAAAAACAAAAGTTACAATACATTAACGAAAGCATTGATTCCTTCGGCCATCCGGCCCCGTCACCTCGGATTACCGCAACTCACAACTATGTGACACTTTTGCGACGTATCATTTGTTTAGGTGTCACAGATGTCACGCTCAAATCACTTGAGACACGGACTTGAATTATAAATTGCTTGAACGATCTCGTGTGTACTCTTGATTAGGTACTTTATTTGTTCAGTTTGATTAAATTCGTTGATATTTTGAGAGTAAAGATCCCAAGGTCGCCAGACTTAGATGGATAAAGGCAGGTGTTCCCGATCGTTTTCATACCGTGACTCCCTTTGCGGATTGTAATTTTTCTGCGACGCCTTCCTGTAAAGTCAACGACAAAGTCAAAACATTTATTTCAATTAGACCAATCATAGGCACTTTTGAATTGTCAAGGAGTCAGAAAGTTGAAGCTAGATGATCGTTTCAAAACGGAAGTAGGTCTCTGTAAGAAGATATTTGTGGGTAGGACTAACAAACATTAAGATTTCTATATCTCTTTATTATTCATATTTACCGAAAGAGAACTTCAAAGATCTTAATTATTACTATTTTATTTATAAGAAAATATAACAGTATAGTGACTGTACTACAATCAATGCGACTTGTGCCTATTGTCGCGCGACGCCCTCAGAATAGCTCTATGCCTCGTCGGGGCTCTAGGGCGTCGCGATGCTCCGTTTGGGAACCCCTGGTAAAGCAATATGTCAGCTATGCACACTTGTTTCAATGTTATGTCGTTCAACCCTTTTTCAGGTATCAGGTAAAAAAGGTAGAGGTACCCTACTCACTACGATTAAGTGAGACGGTTTTTAAATGCCTGTATTTTACAGGATATTTTTGCAAATCTATTCGTTATTGCCAGACACTTCCCGTAGGCCCTTCCTTGAAGCCAGATGCTTTTGCTGGAGATCATTTTTCCATACAAACGTGTTACCGACTTTTCTTTCCCGATTTTAACCCGTATTATTGCTCCGGGTTTTAATAAGGCGTGTGGTTTTTTCTTTTGTCCAATCGATGGTCTAATTAAATCCTTTTTTTTGTTAGAATACTTGGCTGTAGTAAGTGCTCAGGTTAATCGCGGTATCAGTCATTGAGTCGGTAGAAGTGCATGAGAGGACAGACATATTTTCGTGCAACTTGAATGAATTCACAAGAGATTGTTGAATTTTGTTTCCTAGATTTAATTTTTACTTTTTTTGTGTTGATTGTTTATTTGTGTTTTCAAAGTTATTTTTAAAGTTTAGTGTTTTAATAGTATTAGTCGTTAGTTATTTTCAAATTATCACGTGTGTGTTTGCAAACCACTATTGTATTGGGTCTGCCTGTAAATATAGTGTGTTTATAATAAATAAATAAATAAAAAATAAAGAAAACAAATTTAATGCTTAGTGTACTACAATCTTGTGGAAAATTTTATTACGTCGTGCGATTGATTGATTGATCTTCCAAACTGATATTAAATGTATTTAACGGAACTTTAATGTTTATCCTTGAAAACTCGGTTCACTGTGATATTGTTCCATTGTTCACTTCGCAATTAGAGCCTTTCAATCATCGATCGAGCGTCTGTTTGCGAACAAAAGATACATCAACGTAATTCGTAGTAATCTATAAATTGACGTGGCGTCGTGGGCTTTGTGTAACCATAAATTAGGTATAACTTTTCATTGAATGCCTGTGCTTATTATATTACATGAGTAACAATATTATTGTGAGATAATTATAGTGTTATATTATTAGGCACAGATGATAGTACGATGTTATGTTTAAATTGTAGTTATTATTGGATAATGTAAATATTTATTTTGCCTCTTAGCATTATGCAGTGGACCAAGCCCGGGTCGACGGCGCGGGCTGTTTGCGCGCGCCTCAAAGAGCTGTCAGCACATGGACGGGGCCCCCAACGGGGCCAACGCCTGCCGGGGCTGCGGGACGTCTTAACAGGATACCGTGGCCCCGGAACGTAAAGGGCAACAGAAGGAACAGGGTGGGTTTTTAGTCAGTAAAAGTCTGACAGTCCCTTCCACCCCACCCAGGGCGGAAGGAGTCATTTGATGAATTTTGCCACATAAAAAAAAAAAAAACATTATGTAGTCTTTGGGTTCGTAACCGGGCACAAGGAAATACTAACGTGACTGTTTCTTTTTCATATGTACTTTCTAAGTATATCTTGGACATCTCTGAGACGAGAGACGAAAAACATTGTGACCTGGACTTTATTAATATAAGTCTGAAATCACTAATCTTTTCTTTATAAGAAGCCTTAACCTTGCAGTCGGACAATAACAATTTGATTGCTACTCCACTTATGACCGCTACTGTACATACTTATCGTAAAAGAGGTTTAAAAAAATTTCCTTACACTGACCTGTTTGATCTCCCACAGAAGTTTCTTGTTTAGATCCAGCTTCTTCCTGTGAATCTTCTTGACGGCTACCCTGTTGCCTTTGTAGAGGCCGACGGTGAATGATGACAGGGTAAGAGACGGAGTGCCCAGGGTGGAGGCTGCTCCGGTACTGCCTCGAGTGCTCCAGCCCAGAGACAGCTAGTTTTAAAAGAAGAATGAAGAATTTCAGTACCTTTAACGGGAATTAAAAGACACTTAATAATAATAATAATAATAAACCATTTATTTTCAGGTAACAAAGACCCATAGATAAATACCTTAACCTAAGTATATATATAATTATCAACAAAAAATGTTAGTAAATAAAACTAAACTAAACTAAACTTAGCGTGGCTGCACACGGGCCACCGAACACAGTCAAAAAATGTCACCACCGATGTATGTCCAGTAGTTTTCATACATTTTATGTGGACTCGCCGCACACGGTTGACGTCTGTGGTCGCTACAACGGCGCTTCTAGCTTCAGGTGGCGGCGGCGTTTGTGGCTGTTGCGTGTGGCTCATGTGCGGTCAGGCTTATTGAAACCGATAGTTATTGTTCTTACCACCATTTTGTTTTTTGTTATCTGTATTTTTCTGGTAACGGAGACATTGAAAATGAAAGATAAAAGCTGTTTGACGATAGCGCAAGAGCAAACCCATCTCATGTATAAAAAAAAACGCATTTCACTATTCCCCCACGACCCCTATACTGTTGCACAGTGTTTGAACATTGCGCGCTACAAAGATAAAAGTCATTTTTCAGCAACAATTTTTGCTCAATTGTTCAGTTTGATGTGCAGTTAACGTAGTTATCGACTATATGATGTCTTTTAACCCTCTTTTTAACCCCCGACGAAAAAATGACGGCATGTTATAAGTTTGACGTGTCTGTAGCGTGTTTGTCTGTGGCATCGTGGCTCCCAAACAAATGAACCGATTTTGGATTTGTTTTTTTGTTTGAAAGGTGAATTAGTCGGTAGTGTTCTTAGCTATGTTTGATGAAAATCGGTCCAAGATGGCCGCGGTCGGGGGATTTTTGAATTTTGAATTTAATTTTTTACTAAGGAGGTTGTGGTAGCACGTTAAGCCGTTGGTCCCGGCTGTCATACGTGGATCTTTGACAGTCGTTACGGGTCTTCAGAAACCCGAAAGTCTGACAAACCAGTCTTACCTAGGGATATCATATTACCCAGTTACTGGGTTGTGGAGGTCAGATAGGCAGTCCATGTAAAATACTGGTATTCAGCTGCATTCGGTTAGACTGGAAGCCGACCCCAACGTAGTTGGGAAAAGGCTAGGCAGATGATGACTAAGGAGGTTGTGGTAATCAAGTAAGAATGGTGATTTCTAAACTTGTCCAATGACGTTAATATATGTTAACATAATACTTTATCTGTTTTCTATTAATAACTGTCAAGGTGTCGTTTGAGTAGCGATCAATATCCGTTATTGACATGTTACATTAGCGGATATTACTTTGAACATGCGCTTGGCAGATTAATTAGTGAAAATGGTAATTAATAGACACCTATATGAACGTTCACATAGAGATAACGTAATGCAAGAAATAACGTTATTAATGGTATAGGTACCAACTATTCAACAAACTTATAGCTTGCCATTGTCAGGATGGTCCAGTGGTTAAGTCTCCTGCCTTTCATTCATGAAGTTACGGGTTCGATAACGGGAAACTACCAATGTAACTTTTTCAATTCAAAAGTACTTTTTAAGTCGTATTTTAGACATCATTGACATCGTTGAAGGAAAACATTGATGACAAAAAAAAATGTATTTTCTTCTATTTCATTTAATATGATGCTTTGTTTGAGATATTTGAGATATAGTAATGGCCCAGTAGTTAGGCGCCCCACCATGCACGAGGGTATAGGATCGCAAACGGGCACGGGTAAGTACCAATGTGACTTATAACATAACATAACATCACGCGTGTAATCCCCGAAGGGTTAGGCAGAGGTGTACCCATTAGTACACCCACATTTCGCCAGTTATGTTTTTAGTCCCATGTAATAGGGGGCGAACCTATTGCCATCAACCGGGCACAAATCCAGACTCCGAAGCTGCTACTGTGAAATTCCTGATGGAAAAACCCAATAACACTTTGCCCGACCTGGGAATCGAACCCAAGACCTCATGCACAGCAGTCGCGATTGCGACCACTAGACCAACGAGGCAGTCAATGTGACTCATATCTATTTGATATGTATTTTCTAAGTTTATCTTAGACATCACTGACATCAGTAAAGGAAAGAGTAGTGAGGAAACCTGGACTCATAATTAATACAAGTCTGAAATCGCCAGTCCGCGTTTTGAGCAAGCCTTCTCTGTATAAGAAGAAATCTCTGCCCTGCAGTGGACTTACTGGCTGGTATTATTGATATAAATTTTCTAGTAATTTATTTTATATTGAAGTCGTAAATTATGAGGTAAAATCACTCGACAAAGGTACTAACAAGGTACATAAAGCATTCTAGGTATGTCTATATAAGTGGGTAATACGATTATGAGTCACTTAAGAGCACTCTGAAATACGCGATCTCTTGAAAAGTCGGTAGAAAGGTATTCAATTAGGTACACAATATAACATAAATGTTCTTGATAGATAGAATAATGGATGCATTTAAGTAAATAAACAACATCTTCGAATATATGTACGTCATAATTAAAGTCAATGTAATAATATTTATTTTAAATAGACCATTAAAAAGACTTTTGAACATCAAAATTGGAAAAAAAAAAAAAACTAGTTGCCCTTTTCAAAAATTGGTTGTATGGAAAAGAATGGGATAGAAACTAGGACTTGACAATTAACTATATTCAAGACCATAATTTTTTTTCTTTTAAATGACGTTTAAATGTGATTTTTAATGGTCTTATAAATGTTTTAACTTTGACTTTTTGACTTTGATTTCTGACACGTACTTAATAGGTATTTATATGAAAACCTAAGTACCATTATAACAAAAACTTACTAAATCCAATAAATTAAAATAAAATTGCTTGCTTTATTTGATTAAAAGCTCCAATTACTCAAATATTTCGCGTATTACTGCCGAACAATTAATAAAACGACTCGAACAACAAAATAATTGAACGCTACGTCGAACAGAATGTATTTTATTATTGTTTATTCAATAAATAAATAGCATCGTTCATAATTACTTGTGAATCTTGAAAAATATTTTATAAAATAGTTCGACATAATATAATTTTGTTTTTGTTATTAAGTTGTTTTACCTACTAGCTTATGCTTTGACTTTGTCCGCGTGAATATCGGTTATCGAGTACGCAGACGAAGTCGTGGATAAAGCCTTCGGCATTTCTTATAATCATTTAGCCAGTAAAATAGAATTAACACATAACCTCACGCCTGTAATCCCCGAAGGGTTAGGCAAAGGTGTATCCATTAAAACATAGTTGAATGAGATTTGTTCCACTTTTAAATAGGTTTTATTTTTCTATCGCGGGCCCCTAATTCAATTATAGATGCCTAGGTTACAACAAAAATTCAATTTTAAATTGTATTTTTGTTCAAAAACAATGAGAATAATAAAATTCTCCTTTTATTTTTTTTATGTAGTAAAAGCCTGTTATTCTGATATTACAAATAGACATTTCAAGTTTATTTATTTGTATAGATATTACATAACTGGAGTAATGATAAAAGGTGTGCCTCTGCCGTACCCTCCGGGGAATAAATATGGTGTTACGTTATGTATTCGTCTTGCAAGATTAATTAGCTTAACATTAAAATAGAGTTGTTTATTACTATCAGCGGATGGGGAGTTCAGTTACTTGAAATGGGCTATTTTTGTATTCGACCCAGATGTAGGTAAAAATATTATTTATTTTATACAAATGGAAAAAAGGTAACAGTATCATACACACTACACGGTCTAAATATATGAAACTACTGTTTTTTTTATTGAGTGAGTCCATAGTAAAAGTTTTCGTTACGATCTTCCTTTCATCTGATATAAAACATTAAAATATGGAACTATCTGTAGGTCATACAAATATTTCTTACGCGCGGGAATCGAACCCGCGACTCGCAGCGGAGCGCGAATTTTTAAGCAACTGCGCCAACCGTGCTTACATATAGACTTATAGACAATATGTAGCCCACAATGCTGTTTATGGATGACCTTTATTCCACCCCGGGTTTAGAGAGGAACAGTACACCCACAAGAGGGTTAGTGGGCAAAGTGTTACTGGGTTTCCCATTTGAAGTTTCTCAGTAACAGCCTTATTTGTTACTGGTTAGTGACCAAAATTGCCTGGCGGACCAATACCACTCGAGGTTTGTGAATCGTGCCTCAAACGAATACCGATTTGGCGGCCTGTTGGTCTAGTGGTTAGCGGCCCTGACTGCTAAGCCGGAGGTCGTGGGTTCGATTCCCACCCAGGACAAACTTTGTGTGATGAGCATGATTGTTAGTTCTGTGTCTGTGTCTGGGTGTGATTTATCTATAATATGTATGTATTTATAAATTATATAAGTATGTATATCAGTTGTCTGGTTACCATAACACAAGCTCTGCTTAGCTTTGGATCAGATAGCCGTGTGTGAGTTGTCCCAAGATATTTATTTATTATTTATAATACCGGGCCGCCAACTTATGGTGGTAGCAGGAGGAACCGTGGGGTTTTAGTCGGTTAGAGTCTGACATAACCCACCATTCTGCCCAGACGAAGGGTATTCATGAGGAATACCCCACAATAAAAGTAATATTGACTCCTATTTTTATTTATAAACGACAATAATAGTATTCAAAAGAAAACACAAAACTATTTGTTGTAAATAACAGGCTTTCATGGCTCACTTTCGCTTGAGAAAATTAAATTCCGTTATGAAAATTTCCTCCGTTTATTATAAGAAACAATTTGTTTATCATTTTCATCGTACAAGCCTGAATATTCAGGAGCCGCTTTCATAAACACTTGGTTGTGAATTCAAACAAGGCTAAAGTACTTGTTTTAATGTCATATGTACTTTCTCAGTAGCAGCCTCGGAGTTTAGATTTGTGCCCGGTTGATGGCAATAGGCTCGCCCCCTATTACATGGGACTAAAAACATAGCTGGCGAAATGTGGGTGTACTAATGGGTATACCTCTGCCTAACCCTTCGGGGATTACAGGCGTGATGTTTTGTTATGTACTTTCATAGTTGTTTAGGTGTTTGATGTTAGGTGTTCTTAATTAGTTAAGTGCCACGTAATGAGACATAATTGATTTTTCTATTGTTCCGAGTTACCGGTAAGTCGGCCGGGACTATAATTGGCGAAATGTCGGTGTACACGGCTGCCTACCCCTTCGGGGTTAACAGGCGTGATGATGTGAGATGTCAGTTGTTAAGGGGACTACAAAAATTGTCTAATCACTATGTCAAAGGTTTAATTTGATAAAATCTTGTTAAACAAGGATACCGAACCGAAACCGTCCGATTAATGTGTTCATGGGACGGTTTCGGTTCGGTTTGAAGAAGTTTTAAAAGAAATTTCACATGTGTGAAAAGCTGTGCTATGGATGGTGGTTGATAGGTTTGACATTGCAGCATTGAATTACTTTTATCGGCCACCTATCCATACGTACCTTAAGTACCTCGTTGATGCTGTGTAGCGCAGGACTGGCTCCGAGGCCAGTGCCGACCTCCACCAGCACCTCCTCAGGTCGAACTCGCCATGAAGTGTTGTTTAGCTCTGCATCTATACGTGCCTGCCTGTGAAAGGAAGATGCACCAATTTAGGAAGAATCATAAGACTGGAGGACTGGATGTCTGGGAGACGCATCGTGGGAACATTTGTTGTCTTAATAGGAATAGCTGAAGACCAAGGATGAAATAATTGAGTTGTGTGAAAAAAATGAATAGTATAAAAGGATATGAATTTGAAGATGGCGGATGGTATGAAGTAACACTAATTTTTAGCAAAAGAAAAGTATTAATAAAGAAATTATAACATAAATAAAGACAGGTTCCCACCTAGTGGTAACGTACTAATACTTTAAAATTCCAAAAAAAAAAGTATAGTAGACACGATGGTATTTTAATGAGCTGTCAAAACGCGATTTTCCATAGATTTTATAAATGGCAATGGAAAGCTGTGATGTCACTTAATTGATACTCAATACTCAATATCTTTGTTGCTTTTCCATAAGTATTCTTAACTTATAGAAATGAGATCATTATGGACCCCGTAGGGCACAGCAAAAACTCCACTGGCTAACTATTATTTATTTAAAAGCAACTAAAAATCTAATTTTCAATTAAGTCTTTTTAAGAGATGCTGTGTACTACCCAGTTATAAACCATTTTGTATGAAGTCGACATTTTTTATACGTAATCAAAATGTTACAACCACGTATGTAGTCCGAACATAAAGCGATTATTTAAATAAAGGAAAACTTTTATCTGACTAACCTTGACCACAGTTTTTATCTCTTTTGTCAATTAGGCTTAGAGCAGACCCTGGCGTTAACCGAGATTAACAACAAGCGGCGAAAGTAGATGTCAATTTGGATTAAGAAGTTTAACATGTTATGTCAGAAGTAGGTACGTACGTGATAAAAAATTAAAAATTCCGAAATACAACACAGTAAAAAAGCTTTGCGTCAGACAGGTAAAGTGGTAGTACTTCCCCGAACGCTTCACAAAGAGCTTTACTACTACAAAATGATAAAGAACGATGTAAATTAATAATACTGGTTCCTCTCAGCAAAAAATATGAAAAATTCTTTCATTTTAAAATCATTTTAAAGCTCAACTCAAAGGAATAAAAATAGAACAATAAATACGGAGTTTATATGTATATTAACATTATTCATTAAATGAAACGTTCACGAGACAGTAAAATAATGTTGTAACTTGTTTAATTCAATAAGACTGCTCTGAATCTAAAATTGTTTTGTTTCAAAGATATTCTTTTGAAGTGTATAACTTTTGATTATTCTAAATCCTGGGATTATAAAGGCTTTTGACGATCGTCATTAATTATTAAAAGGACTTTTATTTGTAGTCAAACAAGCCTTTACGGTTTGTATTTGGATAGAACTCAAATGCTTGAGAAAATAATTTAATACAACTCGTATGCTCTAGCAAAAAAGGGATCCCGCAATGTACAGTTGTACACTTTTATATCTAAATAACGGGTATAAAAGACACTTAAGAAACCTAAAGTTACATGTTTATCCTTAAACCTTTTGGTTACAGAGATACTCGTATAAGGTCAAAGATTAAGGTCAAAAATAAAATAGCGGTACGAAGTTCGCTGGTCAGCTAGTCTTCTAATAAAATTATGAACTTACTTGTAAGCGACGCAGGCAGCAGTAACGGCGAACGTAAGGAATACTGCTAGTCCGATGAAACAATAGATTATGACCGTCTGCGCCTCTGTCCGAGCAGCGTGGAACAAACGTTGTACATAGCAGTGATGCTATTATTTTACTTATTTATTTAGGATCTCCAACAAGAGTCATCATCATCATCATATCAGCCGAACGATGTAAACTGTTGGACTTAGGCCTCCCCTAATGACCGGTCCTGTACTACCCGCTTCCAGCGGTTTCCCGTATCCTTTACCAGGTCGTCAGTACACTTCGGCTTTCCCACACTGCGCCTTTCGGTACGTGGTCGCCACTCGAGAGCCACGACCCTAAAGGCCGTCTGCTCTACGAGTTATGTGCCGTGCCCGATGCCACTTGATACTCAATTTTGAGAAACAAACATACATACATGACACAGATACATTATATTCGGTACAATTTATTTGTGCTACAATTACTTCATTTATTATAAGAGCTCACGTCATAAAGTACAAAGATATAGTGATTAATTATATAAACTAAATTAAATAAAGCTATTACAATTTTAGACGAATAACAATTAAATCTACAAACACCAAAATACACAGTGGTGAATATTTATGTGATAATAATTATTAGTGACTGTATTGTCACGGTACATGTGAAACACTAGCTTCTACTGTCGATTTCGTCTGCATAGAAGACCAGTATGTCATAAAATTATTAATTTTTTAAAGGTGTACAGCGCATTGTTTGCAATGTTTATTTTGTAATATTTTCTGCGCGTGACTTCATCTTAGTGGAAACTAGTAAATTATACCATAAAACACAGTCTATGGCACGTTTTTGTTATCAGCAACGTATTTCCGGAGACTACATCTGACAAACAAACAAATAAATAAACATATTACATCTTTATTATATTAGCATAGATAACAAAGGTTAAGAAAATACCATAGTCATCTATTTTACCTTCGTTCAGGAAAAGTAATCACTTACGGAAATGAATATCACAAAATGGCTAGGTACCCGTTTGACTTTGTCAGCTTAGCTGAGGTACAAAAGTAATTAAATTCACTAGAAAATCTACACAGATATAAAATTAAACTGTCTCTTTACAATGACATTTTTTTTTTGCTTTTTACTCATTAAATCTAAATATATGAAAGTTGACACGGTACTTGTACCAAAAATACGATTTTTATAATTTTAGTGTCTGTCTGTTCGTTCCTACTAATCTCCGAAACAGCTGGACCGATTTTGACTAGATTTTCACTGGCAAATAGCAGATATTATAAGGAGTAACTTAAACTTAATTTTAGAAAAATAATTAAGTATCCTTACAAAACACAATAAAACCCTGTAGGTAACCGTTATTCACGCAGACGAAGTCACGGTCCTGAGCTAGTAATTAATAAATAACAGAGCCCATTGTATTCACCCGTATTGTTTCGACGGCAAAGTAAAGTATGTACAGTTACAAAATTAACAAAGCCCCTTATTCAAAAAGTCCTTTTTAATATCTAATTACCCTTTACCCAAGGCAGGCAAAGTCGCGGATTAAAAAGAAGCTTATGTCCTTACCCAGATCTCAAGTTACCTTTTTGTCAAATTTCATTACGATCGGTTCAGCGGTTTTCACGTAATGAGATGATAAACAAACTAAGTTCCTTTTGCATCACTTCTTACTACTATTATAATTTAAACACGAAAGTCTATGAGGAATGATGAAAAAATTAATAAACATCTATCCATCCCGGATGGATGTTTGGTAATTTTTCAGGCTTAAACGGCTGAATAAAATTAGATGAAATTTGACACTCATATAAATATTGATCTAATTTAACACAGGGTAATTTTTATTGCCCATGGGAAAAAGGCGTGAGTTTATGTATGCATATATTCTATAAAAGCAGTTTTATTCTGTTGTCGTGTTCCCGTAGGATAATTTAGGACTTTGGCTAAATTCTGGAGCGTGCCCAGACGAAGACGCGGGCCAAAAGCTCCTTAATTCTTTGTGGAGATTCCAGTAGACTGTTTACCTTTTGGTAAATTATACAGACTGTTAGTGTAAACACCGTTGTCACTAAAACCATAGGTACTTGATTTATTCTAAAAAATGTATATCTGAATTTTAAAACAAATAAACAAAGTTTTCTTTCAAAAATTAAAAAAAAATAACTGTCCGACACCGTCCGTAAATTCATGGATACTATGCGCCCCAGTTACGTAATCACCGCAAAGGGCTTTGACCTGCTGCACTGGCAGTCCGTTTGAACTACCTACATAAGTTTTAACTAATTACATCATTGTAATATAGGGTGAAATAAATTTGAGGAAATTGGAGATTTTACTTAAAAAAAAAATTTTATTTTTTCATTGAAATTACGTTCTATCAGTGAAACCAAACCACTGGTTTCAAGGATAACGGTGTTCACACTAACACTCTGTATTTTCAAATGGAACAGAGTGGATAAACTGGTAACTGACAACATTTCATGGCAGACCATTAAAAACTTAAAGTGCCCAATTTGAAACTTTCAATGTAAACCTGTCTCGGTTTAATTAAAAATTATAAATAATTAACTGCCGCGTTATGAAGCGATTTTTGCCTGATGAAGTTGTCAGAGATATTAGTTAGACACTAACTGGATTGGAATTTATCTAAATATATACAACTAGATTCAATTCTATTTTGTTTTTTGTGTATGACGTTCAAAAGTGCCTTATTGGCCTAATTGAAATAAATGATTTGACTTTGACTTTGATAAGAGAAAGGTCACTCACTCACTCACTCACTCATCACAAAATATCCAAAACCGCTTGACTCAAAACTTAAACGTAA
Source organism: Hoplodrina ambigua (assembly GCA_949774945.1). Classification (NCBI taxonomy): domain Eukaryota; kingdom Metazoa; phylum Arthropoda; class Insecta; order Lepidoptera; family Noctuidae; genus Hoplodrina; species Hoplodrina ambigua. The sequence goes on from OX458981.1 coordinate 10,082,530, forward strand.
GTAAGGTACTTTTAACAAGCTTTTATTTAGCTTGCACTTGTAAGTTGTCCTATTAAAACTTGCAAACCATTTTCCGACTATTTGTTGATTTCCGATTGAGCTGAAATTTTGTATACACCTTTATTTTTTTTTAATTAAAGCTTGCTTTTAAATTTGGTTTTTGTATTAATTATACCTGATACTTGAAAAAGGGCCCAGCATTGTATCTGGCAAGTACGCAAACTTTTAACAAAATATTTATTTTTAATCAAAATTTCATTAATGAGTTAGAGTTAGAGCTACTTGCTCTAGCGAGTGTGGAATAATGTAACTTTAACTTTTAAGGTAAATCACTGCAGTAAGCTCCATAACCATACTAACCACCTTGCCTCAGGCATTCCTCAAGCGATACAAATTCTTTTTTTAATTTATTCGTTTACCTAAAGTGCTACGCCGTAGCCGCTACGGCGTAGACGCTACGAGCTACGACATTTATCTCTACGCCAGTCATAATGAGAGGAAGCAGGCTGTGTAATCAGGTTATCTTGACACCTATTGTCTACTATGTTTGGTGATTACTGTACATAATTTTCTTGTATGATAATCAAGTAGGAATATGGCTAATTGGAACGGAAGTCATCAAGACATATGAGTAGAGAACCTACCTATTGCCGATTAGTAACTTAACTCTCTAAACCTAACAGTAACTACCTACATATTAATTCAAAGTTCCCAGAACTAATAACGTTTTACTTACAAATAGGTACAGGTGCATTCATCTATTTGACCTACAAATATAAAAATCTGCCCCACCAATCAAATTAGTCAGGCATAATCCACTGCAAAATTTTAGGCAATCTACTTTGCCACAGCAGGGTAGCGGCTTGATGGGGCCACTCGTAGAAAACGTATCTCTTTAAACGATTTTGTTTTTTTCGACTGCTGAAGAAACTTCTATAATGGAACACCTAATATTAATTTTGTTTGTGAACAAAACTTTGAGCGATTGCTTTTTTGACACAAAAAATATATATTCGAGATATGACACAGATGATAAAATGTATGTACCTATTTAACGTATCTAAAGAAAGTTCTATTATACTTTCAAAAAAATAAAGCAGGCAAACAAATTTTTTATAATTTTTTGTCGACAATTTATACAGACACCATCTCCTGAAACAATCTGATTAAGTCTTAACACATTATTTAAATTAGATACTTACCACCCTGGCACATGGGGTCATTCCACAAGAAGCCGCACCGAGGGGTGTCGGGTGGCGGGCCCCGTCGCCCCCCAGGCCAGTGGATTGCTTTCCCAGCCACTGGCTTGTAGCTGCTGTTCAAACCATGGAAGAAGGCCACCACCTGGACATGAAGAATGAAGATCTTTAATAAAAAAGCTTAATTTAGCCTATACATATTCTAAACAATCTTCTTCATAAATATTATTATAATATTCTTTAAAATATATTAAAATGAATGGCTAAACTTGTGTTGCTAAGCGCAAATCTCAAGAACGGCTGAACCAATTTGGCCAAATTTCGAATTTCGACTTTTGAGCGATCACTAAATCAATTAATTTATTTAAACTAATTGAATATTCCACATATTATGTTGCTTTAAGTACTTACTATCCAGCAAGCAAAGGTCGCTATACCTCCAAATGCTTATGAGTAGAGTATATTTCAAAATCACCTACAATTACTTCGAAAACTGAAAGATAATTTGACGAGGGTTAAATTGGATCGTTTTTTGCAGAACAAAACCCAATTATGCCCTCTTAAAATGGCAAGATCTTTGTGGCCGAGTGGTTCTAACGTTCTTCTTAGACTTTAATATATCAGAGTAGCTAATTTCCGTGGACCATTGGTGCCGATTGCCTTATTCATAAACTAGACTTATCGAGAATTGGCATCCCTTACAGCTTGGCAATTGACATCCAGCTAAAGAAAAGGACGGTGACACTTAAAAACTAAGTTAGACTTGTCAAATTACTTTTGCTGTAAACTTCTCTGTGTTTTTAATCAATACGTTTTGACATGTCAACTATAATTGTATGGATGTTTCAAATTGACTGACAGCTCTCATTTACATAACCGGCGAAATGTGGGTGTACTAATGGGTACACCTTTGCCTAACCCGTCGGGGATTACAGGCGTGATGTTATGTTATGTTATGCTCTCATTTACATCTGTCTCTTTCTTATTCTATTGAAGAGAAAAAGTTAGAAACATTCTAAATTACGTTCAACTCGTGCATAATACAATCGACACCATTATCTGCTCCAGCCTGAACGTCAAAGACTATACAGAAAGGTTGCTTAATTTATTTAAATTCAAGACTTTTTCATGAGCACTAACCGTGTCTAATTTAACGGCAAGTTGGTTAATTAAAGGCCGGAGCCCGAGCCAGTCCCGGGAGGTAGCCCTGCCCGGGTCACGGCACTTTTACTAACGAAATCCTAAATTATAGTCAAAGAATTTCGTACATCCTATAAACATTAAGTTTTGGGAGAGGATTTCTTGGATAGTAAACTTTTATCATCACGTTCTGGATGTAGTTCGTGCGTTAGTTTGGTTGGATCAAACTGCTTGTGAAGGCCAGCATTTCAATTTATTTTGGGTCTCCGGAACTATGAATAGTTCTCAGGATAGACTAAAAACCGTTTTATGCCTAGAGGACCAACTTTGTAATTTAAAACGTACAAAACCTAGCCGCAATATCATCTCGGCGACAATCAATGTCAAAAAATGTAGGTAAAAAGAGGCATTTTTGATAGATTGAAACCGGAATGATATCGTGAACTTCACGTTCTTAAAAAAATACTAGAATTCCCTAGATGGAAGGTAACTTTAATTTATTAAAGCACCACAAGAATGTCCTGTTAATCGGCAGGTATATATGTTAACCTGCAAGATATATGCGAAAAATACATAGTATTTGTTCATAATTATAATACGAAATAATATGATTCTTCCAAAAGTTAATTTTCCTAGGATTATTCCTCTAAAATTGAAAAAAAAAAGTTTTGATGCAAAAATTGTAAACAATCTCACCTCGAACTTTCCTGTAACTGGGTCGAGATCCAAAATGGCGTAGTCAGCATCCCTGTCGCCCACGGCGTCTATGCGTACGTGGCCAGTTATACCTGTGACAATGTTATCATAATCATAATTAGTGAAAATATTTTTGAAGATATTCTTTTGTGGTTAAGTTCTGCCAACACACAATATCTCAATAATTGAATTAATCACGTCGAAAACAAAGCAATATGCCAAATATGTAGTTACATTTTACTAAATAGCAATTAAATGTACATTAAAAACTTGTTCTTAGAATAGAATTAAAATTAATCAGCATTAGGTATCAAAAATCATTACAATTACTATCGTTACAAAAAAATAGAATAGGTTGCTGGTCGTAGTAAGTCAGTTTTGACATACCTACACACAATTACAATACACAGCATTCTTTGTATGCTGCTACTAATTTCATCAATGTCACAAATATGACACCAACCGACAAAACTAACCCATAGACATGGAATAAATAAGTGCTATTATCGTCTGAATTGGACCGTCGTCAATTGTGTAGACAACGTCGACATTTGCCTTGTCAAGACATGAAGTCCTGTTCCAAGAAACTTGGCAAAACAGACTTCGACAAGCAAAACTTTATCATTAATGGAAAACGTACCAGAAGCTTTGGTACTTAAATACTATGTAAACATTTGACGTACTTTTTAAAAGGTTTCCGATTAACTTTTGTTTTTTTTTACGACACCTAGTAAGTACATAATACAAACATTCAAAAATAGAATAAAATAATATGGAGATATAAGCAACCACGGTGATTTAAGCTCGTGCCTTTTCTGTGTAAGAAACATAACATAACATCACGCCTGTAAACCCCGAAGGGCTAGGCATAGGTGCGCCCATCAGTACACCCACATTTCGCCAGTTATGTTTTTTTTTTTAATCCCATGTAATAGGGGGCGAGCCTATTGCCATCAACCGGACACAAATCCAGACTCCGAGGCAACTACTGAGAAATTCCTGATGGAAAAACCCAATAACATTTTGCCCGACCTGGGAATCGAACCCAAGATGCACATGCACATCAGTCGCACCTGCGACCACCAGACCAATGAGGCAGTCAGTCGAGGCGGTTTTTATCTGTGTAAGAAGAGACCTTTAATAAGCTGGTAGTAGAAATATAAATAAATATTTTTGTCTATATACCTACCTAATAACTTGCCCAACTGTACTTCGATTTAAAAATGTGATTTATTTCATGTAGCATCTACTAAAGAAAATACCACAACAAATGAATATATTTTTTATTAAAACACTCATTGCTGTACGAAATCAAGCATCGTTGTTCTCGGTAGCTGAATAAATTTCCCAGTAATTGCAACGTACAACCAGTAATTACAATTTCCAGTAATTGCAACGTACCAAGTATATAAAAATATTGACTGTACCGACCGTTTGTACCGTCGTTCTTGTTTTAATTGCCCCTTTATTGTTCTGTTCGTGTTTTCGACTACTCAAAGAGCTATTTTCGTTGGTAATCATTGTTTTAATTTTAACAATAAACGTGTTGAAGTCGTCCACCTTTTGTTTAAAATGAAATGCGTTTACCTCTGCTTAATTATGTCTTCCAAAATGGTTTTTTTTTCTGTCAGTGAGGCTAAAGTGTCTTAAGTAAAGAAATATAATCAAAATACATCATCATCTGCCTAGCCTTTTACCAACTATGTTGGGGTCGGCTTTCAGTCTAACCAGATGCAGCTGAAGACTAGTATTTTACGTGGAGCGATTGCCTATCTTCCCTCCACAATCCAGTAACTGGGTAATATAATACCCCTAGGTAAGACTGGCTGACAGACATTCAAGCTTCTGACGACTCGTAACGAAAAAAATAATCGTAATACCTAATTATGTTATAAGGAGTTTGCTTGTTTAAACGCGCTACGATTGAAAAAAATAAAAACAAAAGTATGGGCTACAAAAAATCAGGCTGCGACCCGCGAGAGAGGAGAAGTAACCAAAGACGTTACTTAACGCGGGTGAATAAAACAACGCGGACAAAGCCGCGGGCATAACTTAGTACTTTAATAAATCGCGCCTACATCGAATCGATTCCGTTCACTTTATATAGCTAATAAGCCATTTACGAAGTTAAAGATCGACAATAATGAAGGAATATTGGCCTGTGGGCGGTTTGCCAATAATCCGCCTTTTTTATGTCTCACCTACTAGATTGGTAAGACAGCTAGCTTAGTACCGGTTGTTACTACACCAAGCTACATTAAAAGTCTCTAAAAACATCTATCGACGTAAAAAAACATTTTGATTGAAAGAACTCTAATAATATTCTCCAGACCGACGCCAGGTACGCAAGAGATATTTACAGTGCACAAGTGTGTGCGCAAATACAGGTGCACATTATTCTGCTGACCACATATTCCCCTACAGGGGTACACACGGACACTACAGCTACTTATTCATTAGGATAAATGATAAAAGAAGCTTACCATGAAAGTCCCGTCCCCACATCCGCCTGGTAATATTCCTGCCGTCTCTGATGTCGCCACCTTCCGTCAAGGTCTCGTTCAGCGCCATCCCCAATAAGTAGACACCATCGTAGAAGGCGCCGATGAAGAAGTTTACCTTTGAAAAAGACATGTAACTGTTTTATGAGATTGGATTTTACAATCAAACTTGTATTCGTTCGGCACGCGTTCCCTTATAACTTAGTCATGCACGCACTGGGCAATAAAGACTAAGAAGGTTTTTTCCAAAATTCTGATACCAATCTACTAAATGCGCAGATATGTACAGTAGACAAAGTTATTTGGTATACAAGCAACTAACTTGAAACTACTTTCGAAAAATGTTGTCAGTGCGCTGAGTTGCCAAGAGTACATCACTATTCTAATAATTATGTAATTAATTTACCTGTACGAAATATTGTAAAATAAATATAATTTTTAAAGAGTAGGTATGTTGTTTCCCTACCAATCTTCTCTATACGAAAGAACTTATTAGAAGGAGCAATTAGATTTAAAATAAAAATCGTGTCGACGTTTTTGTCGTTTTTTAATGGTCTATTTGAAACATTGATTTTGACTCTTCAGTATGATTCAGCATAAAAAGCAATAATGCACATCGTAAAATGAATACTGGTAGTGTCGTTGAAAGATTAATACTTTTACCTTATACCAAATAGGTTGTTCAACTGTATTTATTTTAGGTTCATTGGTCTAAGAATTTATCGAAGTACCTACTGGCCTTGGCCAATTCCTCTGTGTAAAATAAAGAGGGACTTTATATAAAGCAGAAAAGGTATTCGTAGCTGGAAATCGTAAATTACAAATTCATTTGGTACACTTCCTTTCCCTCGCCATTTTTGTAAAGCATGGGTTTTATGTGGTACTGTGGTAAATATTTATATACGCCGATTCTGAATCGAAATTTCATTTTAAGGCTGTTTAGAACAAAATATACGGGAAATAAAAATATACATCACATAGCCGCATATATACTACCCATCACACTAAGAAACATTTTTGATAGAGAACGTCTTTTTTTGTGTGTGTTAAATCACTATCTGTGATACAATGCATTGTAACCCACGCAAATTATGAGTGCTTATGGGTGCCTAAAGTTTAGGGGTCGTGGGATTTTTGCTTAAAGTGCAGTATGCGTAATAAACTGGTATGTGATTTGTCTTTTTACACTGTGGATGGTGTCTGGTGATGATAACTGGTGTCTGGTGACGATAACTGGTGTCTGGTGAATACAATATTTTGAAGATCCTGCTATAAGTATCACCCCCGCGCGAAATCACCACGCCACTTAGCCTAAAAACTATGCTAAGCTATTCAGCATTGAACTGGCAATGCTGATCGTCTTCTGTTTTACTTTCTAAAGATATTACCTCTTCACCATCAGAAAAAGAGTAATTATAGTGCTGCTTGGCCCTCCCTCTGACGGCGTCAGCGAACTCGTCGAATCTGTCGCCTGTAGGCAGCTTTAGTGAGACACGGAGTAAAGCCTCGTAAGCTGCGCGAGCGGCGGTGTCTCGTTCATCGTCGGCCGCCCAGCCTGTCTCGCCCCAGTAACCACCCTGGGAGGAAAATGGGGAACACAAAAATATTTAAAGACAGAAAAACGGTTAATTAATGGAATTTCTTAAACAATGTTCACATTTCTAAAAGCTACTTTATGCTTTTAGAGTCCTTATTTACCAGAAAATGACCAAATGATTGCAGCTATGACACAAAAACATCAAACGCGTCAGTGTGGGTATCTGTATTTTTTAACATTTTACCCACACTACGAATTCTCTTGTATAATGGGTGAGTTTACAAACATATAAACTTTTATATGCACAGACAACCTACTTCACCAAATTACTTCAGACATTAAAACACACAGCATCATCTGGTCAGTATGTCATAACCAATTTTAACCATAATCTTATAACAAAAGAACAGCAAATAGAATTATAAACTTTGCCTATCCTATATCATATATGTGACACTTGTGTTATCCATCTTCCATAAAACAAAAAAAAAAACAGCCTAATGCGATTCGGACTCGCATACGAGGGGTTCCGTACCAACGTACAATAATTAACACTACACTCAAGAAAAAACGTTACTTGAATGGGGACCTGTTTTAATTTTTAATCTTATTTTTTATTTTTATACGTTTGTAGTTACAGCGGCAACGGAAATACACTCTCTAGAAAAATGACAACTTTCTACGTATTACGGATCATGAGATACAGCTCACTGACTGACAGACAGGCGGACAGCGGAAGCTTTGGGTCTCGCTGGCAACGTTCGTTTACAAAATCCTAAAAACACCTACATCATATTTCGTCTGACATTTATTCCAATTTATTTTGAGCCGGCACATTACATCGTTTTCTTCCATACATTTCAATCAGCACAAAGACGAGAAACTATAAAAACAAATCTGCATATCAATCTCTTTAAGCCCATCTCCCACGGTAACACCACATTAGGGAAATTCATGTAATACCGTATAGCCACATGTTTGACGTCAGAACTACATGACATGCGGTGAGGATCAATTGTAATGAAATAAGACTGAACCATTCAGGTTGAAAAATGTAAAAAACTGACACAATATGTAGGTACCCTTTAGGATTATCTCCCGTTAAGTCTTTCGATTTGTTGATATACTTACTCAGGGGTAACAAATCATTGTTGAAAAGTTTGGTAAAATTCTCTACCTACCTCAGAAATATTTCCCAACCACATAATCAACTTCAAAGATACTGAGGCCGGTTTGCGCCATGCAAGATTACTTTTCAACTCGAGTTCGCTGCTAACACGGGCCCATTGTATCGCGAGAAATAGCAAACTCATATATTAATATTTGCGTAACTCAACCAAATGTATAGTTTAGCAGATTTTTTTTCTCGATATCTAGTTCCATACTAAAAATTGTTTATAATGAGGAGTAAAATGACCCGTTTTACAAGCTTACAGAAAAATTAAACTTAGATTCTATAATTTAATTTAACCTCGTATTAGCATCTAACTTTGAGTTAAGTTTTGGAACAAGTGAGCCTAATTAACCCGTTGACTGCGGGCGAACATTCGCTACGCCAAACAGTACAAATGAACATATAACGTTATACGTTCTAATAAGCAGGAGGCCGAAGGTTTACCTTTATCATAAAAGTCAGGAGAACCGTGTGTCCGCCAGATAACTAAACATGATTGAAGGGACGTGCTCTTGAATTAATAGGTCGAGGTACGTGAGTTGCTGCACCAAGTTATTGTGTTGCTGTGTGTGATTTGTAACACGTATTGAGGGATTAGTTTCCCGATTTCCCATTTAATTGCGGGTGTACTACTCTGCTTAACCCTTCGGAGATTACAGGCGACATGTTTTTGTTATGTTCTGAAAATTGCTACAGCAACAATTGTTATAATACCTACCAAAAATGTTTGTGAACCAAATTTATAGAAGTAGATGAACAAAAAACAGGGTAATACTCAAGATTACAATGCTGGTACAGTCAAACAAACCATTTGGTATCAAAAGTATATCATATATATATATCTCCCTTATTGTATGCGAAATAACGTATAAAGTCTAACGTATAATTTAGGTATAAGAGAATTATAAAATAAAGGACAAGTCGACACACCGACTGACTCGTTGGTCTGGTGGTCGCAAGCGCGACTGCTGTGCATGAGGTCTTGGGTTCAATTCCCAGGTTGGGCAAAGTGTTATTGGGTTTTTCCATCAGGAATTTCTCAGTAGCAGTCTCGGAGTCTGGATTTGTGCCCGGTTGATGGCAATAGGCTCGCCCCCTATTATATGGGACTAAAAACATAACTGGCGAAATGTGGGTGTACTAATGGGTACACCTCTGCCTAACCCTTAGGGGATTACAGGCGTGATGTTATGTTGTTATGTGTTATGTTTCGACACACTCACAACATTGTTTAAAATTAGTTGAAAGTCAAAATAATGTAACAAAATCGTTTCTTTGGGAATGTTGTTTGTTACCATGAGTTGAAGTATCGGTTACTAATTACCAGTCATCCTATAGGTATACAAAAGCCATTAAATTTACTTCGATACATTTTCGCAAGTCTACGACAGAGGTGGTTGATGTCAAACTGTCAAAAACCTTAGCAGTATTAACATCGAAAATCATTAGCTAAAGATTGCGCGTGTCGATACACGAAAATGAAAAACCTTTTCACTCCAACGGCGATAGACACGCAATCTCTTAAAATAGCTGTATAAAAATGACGCAATTTTTTTCTTATTTACGCTCCATTTATGTAAACATTTTTATAATGAAAACAGCAACCTTCAAACTATTTTCCTTTTCTAGATAAACTTGCGACGAGATAAACATTTTAATTTTATGTTGCAAGTTGAGATTTTATTATGCAATCAACATTTTTAATTAAAAATGTGCGAACATTTCCGAGACCTTGCCTACATTTGTACCACCTAACTTGCATCAGGAAGCTTATAGCTATCAACAAACCTGCATTATAAACACTTTTGCCTTCAACAAAATTATATTGTTAGAGTTTCTTACCCATTCTTCTCCATTCGAAACTCCCAAAAGGTAGTTTCGAATTGAGAAGAATGACTATAGTGTGTTAATAACACAGTAGACCTCTCTGTAGTCTGATAAATGAATAAATTGTAAGCGGATGTCAAAAATCGTCATAAATCATTTTTCAGTTAAGAAAGCTACTATGTTGGATTAACAGAATTTAAGACTGTTAGTCCAGGTGATTTCGTTTTGAGTTATTTTGTTGAGCTTCTTGCAATTAACTCTTTCATAGACATGGCGTTCAAAAATGCCCTTTAATGGTCTTATTTGACATTAACTTTGTTGTGTTGCCAAGTTTCAAAACAGACCAAAACATTTCTAATATAGGTATGTTAAAACGACTGCCTCGTTGGTCTAGTGGTCGCAAAACGCGACTGCTGTGCACGAGGTCTTGGGTTCGATTCCCAGGTCGGGCAAAGTGTTATTGAGTTTTTCCATCAGGAATTTCTCATTAGCAGACTCGGAGTCTGGATTTGTGCCCGGTTGATGGCAATAGGCTCGCCCCCTATTACATGGGACTAAAAACATAACTGGCGAAATGTGGGTGTACTAATGGGTACACCTCTGCCTAACCCTTCGGGGATTACAGGCGTGATGTTATGTATGTATGTTAAAATAACAAAGACTGAAATCCTAGTATTACAATGTGATCCGGATAACAATCAGGTTGACCTTTTCGTAAATTGTTAAGCTTAACTTGTCAATTTGTTTCCAGCACGGCCTGATTCAAGGCCAGTCCTATTTTTGTTTTTGTCCTAGTACCTACCGCCGGCTGAAACTCTAAAATAAATAGCTAAATACATCCTACACAGATAATTGTTTGTGTTATACCTAAGTACAGCCTTGGGCGAATCTGTTGAGGATTTGTAGATGAAGATAGATATCCTACACTTAGAAATCCATACTTTAATATTACAAATGTGAAACTAACTCTGACTGTCAGTCTGTTACGTTGTTTTGACTTTGACTATGACTTTGACTTTTGATGTATCAACAGTAGTCGAAGTTACATTATCAATTCATTTTTTAGTCATTCTACTGTTACACGTTATAAGCAACATTAAAAAAAATATAAAAACAATTAATATTATTCGACCCAATAGAGTACCTATGTCAAAAAAAGCCTTCAAATTAGTTATATTTCTACTATTAATTCTATTCAGTACCTAACTTGACAGTTAAAAAAAAAAAAATGTTACCATACTACAACCAATAGTGTTGCGATAGTGAACCATTTTGCGTAAGGATCGAATGATAAGAATGGTTTAATACCAAGTTAAGTACAGTATTTAAGTTCATTCAATTTCGTTCATTCTTACACCACCTGATCACTATCTTTTTTTTTGTCAATATTTAGTAACCCTTTATCTGTCAAGTCAATTAAAAGTCGAAATATAGTCATCAATCGAATAAAAACATCTGTCATATAGCCAATTAAATAAAGTTCTACTGTATTCTAGTTCACTGAATTTTCTGACTTTATGTTGATGACCGTACCTGAAATATTTCCACGTCAAGGAAGGCCCAATCACCGCGTGTCATGCCAAGCGTATGCGCAGCTAACAGGAACTCTCGCACCAGCGAACCGCGTACACTCAGAATAACCACTGCATAAAAAATGAAAGTAGTATAAGTTTACACAAACAATAAAATTTGAAGTATTATTACGTAAAACTGCCATTCGAAATTTGAATTTAATAGTAGGTAACGTTAAAACCGTGGAGATATCAAAATCCATTTCTTTGTTTTTAAAATTTACAAAGTCTTCAAAGTATCTACTTGAACTGTAAAAATCCATCTTTTTGAAATTAAAGCAATGAATACTTTTGCACAACTTACAAACGGTCTGATAACGAATTTATCAATTTTGGTATGTAGTTAATTTGATAATTAAGAACAACCATTTATTAAACTTAAAGAATCTTAAGAAAAATCTTATAAGAGAAAAAAAACCATCTATTTTTATATCAAACGTCTGGACCAAGAAAACGAGCAGTAGAAAATAAAAAGCGTAATATCTGTCAGTTTTCCAATTACCAACAAACTGTGGAGCCCAGTGGTTTGCACTTTCCAATAAAAGAATGTCGGACGCATCGATTCTATGCTCTCATTATTTTCTGCTTCCACACAGCGGACACGAAATGGTACATACAGAAGTGAACTCCAAGAATAAAACAAAAACACCCACATATAAAGCCCAGGACACATTATTGTGGTGTCGTGATGCGTAAAATCCTTACATTTTACGTGACGCCTTTGACACAAAACACGAGAATAATGTAATAGTGAATGCGTAGATTAGATACGCAAGAGATGACGTCATAACGCGTCACGACACACTAAATGTGAAAACACAACAAAGCGACAATCAATTAAATAAAATGGATAAAATAAAAATCAAATTAGCGGCATTTTGGACAGATCAACACTAAGATTGGATTGCGATCGTTCCTAAAAGTTAAAATAAAATTGCCCCTCTAATCTCAATCTATCTCAACCGAATGCCAGTTTCGAGTGTGCTCACTATCCGTGAAGCGCGTCAATGTGTGCGTGGATTTTTACTCGTTGTAAAGAGTTGACCTTCTGTACTTGTCTATTCTGTGCTGCGATCCTAGCATCCCGGTCAAGCCGAGATATCGAATTCCATTTCCAAGAATGTCTGTACCGATTTTAATACCGGATTTCAGGAAATGTAATTAAGATATTCAAACAAGAGAGCAATTTAAAGACGTCACAATTTACTAAAATTCTCAGCGAATTGTGTAATTACTTCGTATCTATTTAAATATTATGATTGAATAGGTTTAGCGCTGTAGCAAAGCCTACTAAATATAATTACTGACAAGCTCTATCTATAAACAAAATAAAACATAAATTTTTCGAGTCTGCCTACTTAGTTCTTATAAATTATATAGTGATCGCTATGGGTAGGTATAGTTTAGGGATCATAAATATTAAAGGTACCTATTATCATTATTTGTACACTTAATCTATATGTTTACAATTAAATTGAAATCTCGAGTCATGGACGTGTTGCCAAATCAGTAAATCGCCCTCTTGTGAAGAATTGGCAGGTCGCACTCGCACGTTATCATAAACGGAACGGTACGGAGGAACGGAACGAATAGAATAACGAATAGAACGAATTAAATAGAGTCTAAGTTAAACGGCAGTTGTGCAACAATATCGCACCTAAACATATAATATTATCAACAAGAAGAACAACAACATACTTGCTCCGACTTTACTTAACCTCGCGTAAGGACCCAGTATACTTTATTTGGCCTAATTACAGCAATCGAAAATCCTAGTGAATACCTAATGCATTGCTTACCTCTGGCGTACATGCTGACATCTTTGAGCAGTGCCTCGCACGACTCCCGCTCGTTGCCGTCCAGTTCCCTCACCGCCTTCAGGACACCCTTCTTTCGAAGACCCCACTCCAGACTCTTACCTGTCCATTTAAAGAGTATTAAGAAATATCACATTTTATGGTTTCTTAATGAAATACTATTAAATGAAATAAAATACTATTGAGATTTTAAAACCATGTTTACCGATGAGTCTTCACAAAGTTTTCAAGGATCAAGACAATTTCCCGTGTGATTGAGTAAATTGTATTCATTCATTCATTCTAGTTCTAACTGATTGTACGGTAAACAGCCTTATCGCAATCAACCTTATCCTCTACGTGACGTACCATGTCACCGGATAATTGGGTATTTGAAAACGTGATTCTCCCATAGATTTTGTAGGTAAAGGACAACCTTTACAAGATTCCTAATCTGCTCTCCAACCAACTACACCAACAAACCAACCAACCAACTACATATCTTGTTTCTACTTTTCTTTTATGTACATTTTTTTTTCTACTTAACAGATTTTTTTTTCTTCTTTTCTCTCAGTTACGAAATTATACATATAATTTAACCATACTTCTTCACAAGATCCTCGCATTTTATCCATCAAATTGTGATAAAGGACGTAAAGATATTGTGGTCCACTTCCTACGGGCCCGGACGGCTTCTTGTTTATCTTATGATCACAATATAGCCGATTCCTGACTAGTTAATTAACTAGTTAAGACATATGTATCTTATAACATTGCTCAGAAGACCCTTAAATACATTGCTAAGCTTTAAATGCCCATTTGGGCAATAAAAAACGCACATTAAGTGGCGTAAGCAATAAAAAGATTCCTTTTAGCGCATTACACCCGGCCGTTTGAGGGCAATTCTTTTTAATGATTGTTTGTGAACATGTGAATATGCTACAACTGCATGTTACCAGTTTCCCAAAATGTGACTCAAGTAGGACAGCCAAAAAAAAAAAAAAAGTAGGATAGCCTGAATTACAGAAAGATTATTTCTCCAGAATTACAGAACTAAATGTTATATTTCTACTAATTCAAGATGTATTATGTTTTAATTTACCAATATTCTTACTCTAATTCTTATTACTTAGGAGAACTTTCACGTCTTGAAATTGGCCAATAAAATAAAAGTCAGCCCGTATTTACAATTTAATGCTGTCGATCTCATACTTGTCAGTCCAATATTCCCGCTGAAAAGCGCTTTATGGAAAATGTGTGAGCAATTTCACACATCGACAAGTAGAACGCAGCCAATATGTTATGTCGAGTTTTATGAAAGCTCGACTTTATAGAGCGTCTTCTATATTAGTTGTACATTTTATTATAAACGCGATAGTTTGTAAGTATAGATGGATTAATGTTTGTTATTCTTTAACGCTTTAATGACTGAACAGATTTATCTGAAATTTAGCTTAGATATTGATGAAGCTTAATACGAGGCCATGAGATAACTTTTTTTATAAGATAAGATTTTTATCTCCTTATTGTGTTCCTGTGAAATCCTACTTATGTTATAAATGTGAAAGTTTGTGAGATGTTTGGATGTTTGTTACTCAATCACACGTAAACCGTTAAACCGATTCCAAGATAGACCATTTCTTAGATTAACACATAGCATACTTTTTATCCCGGTAATGTGTTCCTCTGGGATAATACTTAACTTACTTTACGGAAAGTTACTTTTTACGCGGGCGAAGATTAGCGAACTTTGACAAACACGACGTCGCGAACAGAAGCCAGTCACTTATACTTACGTGAAAGTCTTTTTCTTAAGCTCGCACGGTAATTTTCGTTACTTACACTGTGGTTATTTCAATACGGCCTTGTATAGAATGGTAAACACATGATTGTACTCATGATTACAAACCACTTTCCCAAAAGAAACGAGGTGTTTTTGTTTAACGAACACTTGTTAGGCGCGCGCAAAGTCGTGCTTACACGCCGTTAAAAAAAGAGTAAAAGTACAATTCATGATAAAAGTTTAATAGTTTTATTTGTTTAAATAAAAGGACAACTAAATAAAATTACAGCTGATGGTGTGCTATTTTATTGAGGTCATGCGTAACTAAATAAAAAATAATATTTTGCTGTTTAACGCTCTTAGATTAATTTGCATCTACTATTTTATCTCTTCACCACCTTTGGTTGACTATTAGTGAATGCCTATGGCATAAGTCCGCCTTTGTAATTATTTTGCATAAAGTTTAAATAAATAAACAAATCTTTTTTTTTCTGAAAGTTATTTGTTATCATGAGTACAATCATGAGGTAATATTGGTCACTAATTACCAGTCAACTTATATATGAATAGAATACTGTGTACCCTAATGTATTAACAAAAGGAACCCTATTATACTGCTAGGATCGTCGAGTACCTATCAATTGTTGGTTCGTTGGTTTCATCCCGAAAGTAATATACTTAGAAATAATTCTCCTTATATCAGAATATTATATACGTATTACTTACGGACCTTCATTACAGAGAGTAAAGCTAATATTAATGTAGCATGGAATCTTCTGTCCATCCTAACTAATATTATATCCTAACTTATATATAATATATACATTTATATATTATAAATGCGAAAGCAAGTTTGTTTGTTTGTTACCATTTTACGCCTAAGCCACTGAACCGATCATCTTGAAATTTTGCATATACGTTGCCAGGTGTACAGGAACGAACGTAGGGTACCTTTAATCCCGAAAAAAGTACTGTTTCCGAGGGAAATCACAATAACATTCTTATGATCATAGATGGCGCCACGTGTCGTTTCGATTCATGATTTTAAATATTATGAACGCGTAAGTAAGTTTGTTTGTTTGTTTGTTACCATTTTACGCCTAAGCCACTGAACCGATCATCCTGAAATTTTGCATATACATTGCCAGGTGTACAGGAACGAACATAGGGCACATTAATTCCCGAAAAAAAGTACTGTTTCCGAGGGAAATCACAACAACGCTCTTATGATCATAGATGGCGCCACGTGTCGTTTCGATTCACGATTTTAACTAAATAATTGAAATGACAGAACATGGGTATATTTTTCCGCGACTTCGTCTGTGTCCGCGATAACCGAAATTTACGCGGACAAAGTCGCGGGCAAAAGCTAGTTACTAATAAATGGCGATGTAATCCTTGTACCTAACAATGTAGTTAGAACTTTATGCGATGTCCATTTAATTAATATTTGGCGGCAGCTATGATTTTGTACCTGTATCTCCCGTTGGTTGGATTAAGTCCTGATTGCCTTTGAAGTAATTTCACCAAAATTAAACTAGCTTCATAACTGCTTGACTGACAGACAGACACAATATAGTAGAAACTAATACAAAATAACCTATTGATACAGAGGGTCCATCATCGTCATCATTTCAGTTGAATGACTTCCACTGTTAAAGTCAAAGTATTAATTTCAATGTATTTATAGGCCCTTTTGAATTGTCTTAGAGTCAGTCAGTTAATGAGAAAGTTGAAGCTACATCCTCATTACAAAACATAGTTCTTTGGAGAAGATTGAGCAAAAAACTCTACGTACACTATTTTCAATCAACTGCAACAACATTCTGTGGTTTCTGCCTACCCGCATGGAAAAAATGCGTGAGTTTATGTATGTTTTTATGTATTGAGAGAACGTGGATCGACTCCTTTTGGCGGAACTTAAATGTCAAGGTCATCATAGTTCATCAAGAACTCAAAACTCAAGGTCATCTAATTCATAATGCCAAGAGAGATGGTGTGACTTACCAACAGTGAGAGAGAAGAGATCAGATTTATCCAGCAGCAGCGCGACGTGTGCCCAGCCGAAGCGCTCGAACACGCTGGTGAAGACGCGCGGTAACCGACATTGACAGTACGACATCCGCGTCAGGGTCGGGTACTTGCCTTTGTCGTTGAATAACGTTTGGGGCTAGGAAAAAAATAACAAAAATAAATAATGAATTAAGAGATATTATGCGTTTGAAGGCTATACACGTTGATTTTTTATTCACCGGCAGTATAAAAAACACGATTAAAATATTTAGGTTTAAATTATTTATTCTCATATAGACAATAAAGCCACTTACATGAGAACATGCGAGAAACATACAGTATACTTATATTAGGTAACCCTTTCTTAACAGAGTATTTGTGTTGTGCTCTATTAAATATTTGGAATATTTGAAAAAAACTGATTCGCTTTTTATTTTATAAAGTTGGTGCAATAGTAGATGTAAGTATGTACCCAGTATGCTGATTTTCATAAGTGCTTTCACTCTCTCAAAAGTGGTCAGTAAAATAAAAGTCAGGCTGTATAAAGATTTATGTTTGTGCGATGTATAACTTGGTAATGAAAACTATAACATCAAACAATAATACAGATTTTTAAAACTCCATTTTTTTCTGAAATATTAACTAAAATATTTGCATTTGTACTTTATCGTGGAGTGAAGTGTATTAAGCCCTGCTAGGTTACAATTAAACACTTGTAAGTATATATTTTCATTTTATTACGTATACCTAAAATCTTTTTCATTTAGTTTCTGTGTTCACTGTGTATGTAAGACATCGCTACTGGTTGTTCGATTCAAGACTATTATTTAATATTAATGAAATACTTACCCTTGTTCCCTTGCGCAAGTTTCTAAGTCGATGCATGCGACTGACGACACTTGCTGGGGCAGCCAATTCACCCTCGGATGGAGGCTAGAACAAAATATTATCTTTAAAAACAAAGTACATTAAATTTAGAGCACAAGGCATGAATCTATTCGTCACTTTAGAAAAAAAACAGGTCTTCTGTACATATAAACCTTGCAGGTATATACTCTTTTGCTTCAGACTTTTTTAATGACATTAAACACTTCACCTTTTGTTTGTCAAATTTTTCCTTGAAAAGTTAAGTTTAGTACATAACAAAAACATAAACATACACATTATTCTCAACTGACTCTGTCAGTGATATTTTAATTATTCAAAGTAATCTATTCTTAACAAAAAAAAAGAAGGGAATCAAATGTCTGCCGCACAGGCGACGCCTTTTATCAGGATCAGAACCGTCGAGTAAGTTAAGCGTTAATTAGGGACAGTTTATTTGCTAAGCAACGTGAAAGATGCAAACAGGAGCGTAACGTGATAAACATTGTAAATCTAACGTGTTAATGTACAGCTTTATTCACTTGACAGGGAAACTACTAATCATGCCTGTAGCCCAATTCAAAACGTTCAAATCGTACTCTAAATCTCATCACAATGACAATTAATGTAAATAATAAAGTAAGTAAATTAGAGGCATTTTTGACAGATCGAAACTGATAGTAGACTGTGATCGTTTATTTAAAAATTACTTAAGAGAATTGCCTCAAAAGCTAATTTCCAAAAATAAAAACTATCAAAATCTAATCGCAATAACAAATTAAAAAAAAAAAAATTACATATTGAGGCTATGATCAGAATATGCATGATCTAAAAATGAGAATTGCCTCTTTGGTATTTTACAGTAGTAGCTCTTTGTGAACCAGCTCAGTTCAACACTTCGAGATACATACACAAAAGGCGGAAGAAGCCTCATACATCACTTTCGTTTACATATTAATATAATTCATCACCAGGGGCGTAGCTACCGTCGTATAAACCGTATCAAAGATATGGGCCCCGAACTGCTACAGGGGCCCCGAACACGTGTAAGCAAAAATTCGTAAAATATTATCTACTATATCACTAAACTCTAAGCCATACGCGAGTCGCTAAACTACCAACGAAAAAAAAAAACACAATAGGTAGTTAATTTTATGAAAAATCTTTACACCCCATTTATGCTTCAGGGCCCCCTAACAATTTTCTAAATAGGGTCCGTCTAGGGCAAGCTACGCCACTGTTCATCACACAGTACAGTTGGGTCGTACCGCACCGATGCGGCTATAATATGCGCCAGCCTTTACACTGACTCATGAAGTTTCATAATTGATCATAGTTCTCCCAAGCAAGCCAACTCTCAATAATTAAATGAATAACGTCAAACTAATTCAATATTCCAAATGTGTTACGTTATCCAGCAATAACAGTTTATCGCACATAAAAGTTTTGCTAAGAATATATATTTAAAATGAATCAGCGCAGGACTAGGCTTGACACATGTGCCGCGTCTGCCGCATGTCGAACCACCAATGGGCCCATAGAACGCAAGAATGGTATCCCGAAAAGGCGGGACTGGACCGCGGTAAACCACGAAGGAGATATTGGACGGCTTCCTAGAGAATTGGCAAGACGTAAAGGCCTCCCTTTGCTCAGCAGTGGTACAGTATGGGCTAATTATAATAAAACATCGTTTCATTTTTAAAATCATAACTATTATGTGCTCCCAATTCATTCCCTTCCATTCACTTCGTTTTTAAGTAAATATACTCACCCTAAATACATATCTACCCTACCTCTATATAAATACATTCATTAATTAATTAATTAATTAACAAGAGCGTCTTTAAGTAACTTTTATTTAATTTGCTACAACTTTTGGAACTTTTAATGCATCATAAATAATTCTGTTTCACTCGTTGGAGAAGAAAGTAAAATTATTTAATTGCCCGTGATATTGTTCTGCACAGATATTGCTCAATTGCAGAGATTATCTACGAAAATACGGCTATAAATGTCAATGACACGAACCCATTATGGCTGACTCCATTTTCTCAAAGACATGCGCTTGACTTGACTGATGTTATTTTTGGTTATATTTATGTAAATTTTTGTCTCTTGAATTTTCTGTTTTTTATTTTTAAACACATTTGTGCTTTATTCCATAAAATATAAGATTCACATTACTAAAGAGGTATTATGTACATTTGATTTGATTTATATTCTAATTTCAAATGAAATGAATTGCACCTGCCATATCCCACGAGCTTTAGTTGACTGTAAAAAAAATCCTAGGGGATTAAATCCTCCTTGGTACCTTTTGCATAAAGTTTAAATAAATAAATAAGAAATCTTATGATCGACCTAACGAATAAGAAAATAATGATGATTGATCAAATTATCGTGAATTCGTGATGGATAAGGAGTTACATCAATGGCCTTAAGGTCCCAATCACTTAAGGGTTTAGAGAATTACTTTAAGGATGTATATAACTGTCGTTTGAGTATTCGTTATTTTACCGCATTTTCAATTTGAGAACGAATGATATCCATAAGTAGCAATGATAGTTAGAGTGAACAGGCTACGTCTGGGTAAGCTCACTCCATCGTAGACTTTGCCTTTGTCACCTCTGACCTAAACTACAGGCAAGAGCAAACCCAACTTATATACAAAAACTACTACTTTAATAAACGTGGAAGTTTGTGAGGATGGATTTATTGCCACAGTCAATTGTTAGTTACCCAAAATTGTTAAAGGGAATTTGCTATTTAGCATATTTTTATATTCCTGTGGGATGATTTAGGACTGCCTCGTTGGTCTAGTGGTCGCAAGCGCGACTGCTGTGCATGAGGTCTTGGGTTCGATTCCCAGGTCGGGCAAAGTGTTATTGGGTTTTTCCATCAGGAATGTCTCAGTAGCAGCCTCGGAGTCTGGATTTGTGCCCGGTTGATGGCAATAGGCTCGCCCCCTATTACATGGGACTAAAAACATAACTGGCGAAATGTGGGTGTACTCATGGGTACAACTCTGCCTAACCCTTCGGGGATTACAGGCGTGATGTTATGTATGTGTGATTTAGGACTTTAACTTAATTCTGAAATCTACACAGACGAAATCGCGGGTAAAAGCTAGTAGGTTTCCACATTATTATGTCGTTATTTTGATTATCATTTTATTCAGAAAAATAAATAAAAAGGATTTTGCGAATAGAGGGACAGTCCTTTTATATGACCACAAAGTTGCAATCTGCTTTTAGTAATCATAGTCGTTAAGCGTATGACCAAACACTATTGCCTGCATTTCATACAAGTCATGTATATGGTAACGCAGACATCATTAGTAAAGGTATTCATATTTTATGACCAGAATTACATGCTTTCGCTTTCATCCATCCTATCAAAGGGTTCACCGACGTACCTATACGTAGGTGTGTAGATACATACTTTCGGCACCGAGGATTTTGGTGGCCCATATTTCATGGAGATGGAATGTGTTTGAATTGGTCAGGCTTATACTAGCTTGTGAACGTGAATTCGCCCGCGTAGGAGTCAAGTAAAAATAGTCTTTTGGGCATATTTCCAAATATAATGACATGTTCATTATAAATATGTACAGCATAAATAAATAAATGTGTACAGCAGCGGTCATAAGTGGAGTAGCTATCTTTCAACGCCGTTTGTGAATTTTGAGGTGTTCTTATATAGGTACTGTGTTAATACATAATCACTTTACACACAGATGTAGGTACGGCCTGTACCGCGTGTTCACAGCAATTCAAATCTTAGCATGCTACTGCACTTACGACCCCTTACTGTACTTATATAAATAATACTACTATCTAAACCAATAATTACCATTAAAAAATCATTTAGGTTTGTCCTGCGACACTGCGTCAAAATTATTCATATCAGCACTCAGCTCCACAATACCACACACGTACCTTAGAGGAGGATATTATCGACATAATGCTGGTGCGCGCTCACACGCTTACTCGAAAACACGTAATTTTGTATTAAGAATTTTTGAGTTACGTATTTTATTTTATTTTTATTTTTATTTTTATTTTTATTTTTATTTTTATTTTTATTTTTATTTTTATTTCTTTAGGACAACAAACAATTGCGTAATAGTGCTTAATACTACTACATAATAAATGTACAATAAGGTAATAACGCAACCAGCACCGTAATCCACATAATAATACAATAAAAACTTATTATTAGGTGTAAGCAAACTTTATCAATTACAATGTGATTTATACAATACGTAGCAAAGGTGGGAGAAACTTTTAACAACTGAACGAGTAATCTGTAAGAAGTAGACATTATGAGGAAGTGTGAACATTTTTTTCACGAATACACTTCTTGAATTGGTGATGTGACAAAACAAACAAGTCAATATCAGCAAAATTATCGTTATAACTTTTCATGATGCGCCGTAAAGGAGCTCGTTCGCCTGCATTGGTCCTACATGGCTTGGAGGCAAATAGACTATGAGTATAAGTGTCGCGAATACGTTGAGAACGACTAGATATTCGAATATAAATTTGGTTTGTGTGTTTTGGTTTGGTTTGGTTTGTTTGGTTGTGTATAATTTAAAAAAAAATTAATGCATGCCAATTTAGGATGTTATGGGCAGGCGAATATATTCCCAGGTATTGGGTTTTTCCATCAGCAATTTCTCAGCAGCAGCCTCGGAGTCTGGCTTTGTGTGCGGTTGATGGCAATAGGCTCGCACCCTATTACATGGGAATTAAACATAACTGGCGAAGTGTGGGTGTACTATACACCCACATTACACAAATGTACACCTCTGCCTAACCCTTTGTAGATTACAGGCGTGATGTTATGTTATGTGAACAGTTACACATTACAATGTTATTGTATAGAGTTTGAAACTAAAATGGGAGTATAAAATATGTATAACCAACAGCATCATCCACAGTAATCAAACACGGGTGAAAAAAACTTCGCGTACGAACGAAGTCGCAGGGAGCAGCTAGTATACAATAAAAATGCATAGAATATGACATGTGCGACCGCAGACATAACTGACATATGAATAGCTTCATAAACACAATGAGAACCTGTTGAAAACAAAACCTCATTGTTCAAAAATTCCCAACTAGATTCTATTAACGACTTCATTCGTTTAATTTATTTTCAATTCAGTCAGAACTTAGCGGAGCGTCATAATCCGTTTTAACGTTTTTAATTTCGAGCTTCATTGCGCTACTTTAGTGTTGGCGCAGCCTCAAGCTGCCATCTTAATTTTACGAAACCAGTTTCCTTAATTATAAAGTTTTGTAAGCCAGATTAAACATAACAAACACAAATAGCTGTTATGAAAATGTCCTGATTAAATTAAGTAAATAAGTGTTTGTACCTAATAAAAATAATAATACCGACTGCCTCGTTGGTCTAGTGGTCGCAAGCGCGACTGCGGTGCATGAGGTCTTGGGTTCGATTCCCAGGTCGGGCAAAATGTTATTGGGTTTTTCCGTTAGGAATTTCTCAGTAGTAGCCTCGGAGTCTGGATTTGTGCCCGGTTGATGGCAATAGGCTCGCCCCCTATTACATGGGACTAAAAACATAACTGGCGAAATTTGGGTGTACTAATGGGTACACCTCTGCCTAACCCTTCGGGGATTACAGGCGTGATGTTATGTTATGTTACCTAATAAGCTAGTATTATGCCCAGAAAACATGAGCCTAGTTTGACGAAGCTAGTACTCTGATTTGGAGTACACAGAACTGGCTTAATTTTCAACCAATAAGATTATGCTAAGTCATGGCAGTAAAGCCAAGCTAGAGGAAGCTAGTTGTTACCTGTACATGAATACCGGGCATTAGGCACGCGACCCTTAAAATCTCACATCGAGATTTTTGAAGATTGCCACGTACAAAAGGTGACGCTGTACAAATACGAAATTAAAATACAAGGTAGAAGGAACATCGTGACACAGGCTTTTATCAAGGATTCAGTTCATGATTCTAGAACCTCCAGCACACACTACATCACATCATCATCTACATTGTTCACTGGTTCCATAAATAACATCACGCCTGTAATCCCTGAAGGGTTAGGCAGAAGTGTACCCATTTGTACACCCACATTTCGCCAGTTATGTTTTTAGTCCCATGTAATAGGGGGCGAGTCTATTGCCATCAACCGGGCACAAATCCAGACTCCGAGGCTGCTACTAACAAATTCCAGATGGAAAAACCTAATAACACTTTGCCGGACCTGGGAATCGAACCCAAGACCTCATGCACAGCAGTCGCGCTTGCAACCACTAGACCAACGAGGCAGTCACTGGTTATTAAAGAAAAAAAATAGTTTTTCCATACATTTTGAGTCTAGTTTGCACTTTTGTATGAGAATAACTGATTTTTAAATAAGTGACAATTTCAGCTCTAGGAACATAAACTGAATACATGGTAAGTTCAAGTGTCATGTTATAGGATTCCATAATGTATAACGTTATGTTCGTTTACTGCAAATAAAAGCAGTTAGTCAAGTGTCATTCAATGTAATAAAGGCCTGACAATGTGTGCCTAATTATGACACATGGCAATAAATATCCCAGTTCCAGCCGGTAGCACGAAACCCGTTTATTTTGTTTAGATATATCAATTTATTTGAGCCTCTGGGGTTTTCGCCACGGATGTATTTGCTCTGTACATAGACCTACCAATAATTTAAATATGGAACCGTTTCTGGCGTAAATCAAATAGGTTTAGGTTTTATATAGTCATATGTCATGCTTATGCAAACATGGCACAAATAAAACAGTTTAAAAGTTTATTTCCTTTATGAGACCATTTATTACCGCGCCAAATAAAAGGCTATGTACCTAATCATCGCATTCAGTTACAAATCATGAACTATACAAGAGCTATTTCACATATAGCGCTGACCTCTGACATATGTCAAATCAGTATAATTACGTCAAAGTGACAACAAACAGACTGAACGCCTCGGCCGCAAAACAAAAGACAACCATCAACTCAACTAAACACCCACTAAATCTAGCGTCAAATCAATCTCTTCACCTCAGAAATAAACAACAGACCCCACTGAAATAGAAGACCGAATGAACGAAACCATGTCGTTCGCTGGCTCATTACATTGCAATCCAATCACACTTCCCTCCAATGCCAAGTTCGCTCGGCTCTCTCATTGATTTGTTTGTACCCTTGACCATAAGGACACGTAGGTAAAACACTTTCGATAAAGGGTATCACTTTTCAATCTTGTGTTTGAAAATAGAAACATATATTCCATACGTTCTATGATGGTGCGGGTGAAACATGTCAGAAATTCATCTATGGATATTAGAATTGCATAACTGAACCAGTGACATTATTTAATTTAGGTAGTAGTTATTTACTTATAATTGATTTCGTATTTTACGACTATGATATTAGTGTTCAGTTAAAATATTCAATCATGATTGTAAATCACCGTAACGTTCAAGAGTGAAAAGCGAGAGTTTGACAAATGGGCACTATCCTAGAGCGTGAGGAATATAAGTTACGTTGTTTTTTTAAAGCGTTGCCACACCCTAGGAATTTTTCTTGTATTATGAATGCGTTAAGAAACATAAACTAACATACACGGCCAGACCCGAAACAACTATCTGTAGGCCATACAATTATTGGTCCATACGGAAACCGAACCCACAACACGCAACACAGCAGCTATGGCTCAGACACTTCGCCAATTTTGTCGTCAAAATTGCTACAACGAACTTTTGGTTCTATTATAAAAAGCCAACATTCACTCAGCCTGAAAAACACTCTAATATACTCGTATTATTTCTTGAATGTGAATTCTGGAAACCCTTGTCAAAGTGTTATGGGATTTTGCTATGTAACATAAAAGGGCTCTTGTCGTTCAGCAGTCGTGCGTGCATCATACGAGTCGCAGGGCACTTTCCACGTGTCAACTGTATGAAATAAAAAGACAAATATCCATCTATACGGAACCAAACGTATAAAAAGAAAGAACTCTAAGGAAAAAATTCAAGATGTACCTCACCAAGTCACATAATGGTCACGTACCATTTCGTTTTGTCACGGAAACGTTAATTTAATTTGAAAAACATGCGTGATCTCGCTATTTTTTGTATTTATTTATTCATTCAATACAGTCACCAACAGCATATACATCAAATATTAGCATAAAGTAATATTACTTTTAATGTCTACCTCAATCATAGGTATACAAATACATAACATTCACAAATACAGGATAGGAACTGCTAATATATAAAAAATTCAAGCTAAGTTAATATAAAAAAAGGCGAATGAAAATTAAAAACAAATTAGTACTCGTATAATATTATTAGTATTGCCACTTTGTGAAGGCACACATCTAAGATTACCTACCCATTTATTTATTTTATTGTACATTACTAACATCGAATTGAATTACCTAAATTGCAAAAGGTATCGGCTTCTCACTAGACTAACGGTCAATGAACTGTAATTCTGTTTGAAAGTTAAACACGCACGTAGAACATAGAGAAAGAGCGAAACTTTTATGTCACATAAAGTTGGTCAATTTCTACAAATTTAAAAAAGGTTTAGTTATTTTAGGAGTTCTAAAAAGACCTATTCGTGACTATTGTCAGTAACTCTATTTTATGTAGAAACTAGCGACCCGCCCCGGCTTCGCACGGGGGTGCAATCGTCTATGAAAAATCCCGGCGGCTTAACTTTTACCGACATTTTCAGCAATCGTTGCATTTCAACCAATTTACACAAAACCTTGATAAATATAGTTAACCATACATATAAAATAAGCTCACAGAATTAGACTTATAAACAGTAAATCTGTAACAAACAAGCGTTCATTTCTAACAAAATATCAAAGTAAAGTAAATAAACAAAAATATTAAAATTAAATAAGCCCCACAAAGTTAAACCAGCATCCAAAAAAAAACACCGCCATAACAAAACAAAGATAAGACACAAAAAGATAAAACAAAAGTCGAGAACAAAACAGGCTTGAAGGTCAAAGAATTAGCGAATCCATTGGAAGGGGGACATTTAAGCTCTAATCTTAAACCCCGAGGTATTTCTAATTGTCCCGTCCATTACAACTAAATCTCCAACACGAGCCTTTTAACTACTCCAATCACTCAACAAGATGGTCGTGCCCTTAACCTTAGCATTTCCTAAGAGACGCATCATTAGTACAATTTAATTACAATAATGAGACTCGAAACGTTATCTAAAGCCTTGCGTTTAATCGTGGTAGGCACGCGGCCGGGAATTCTTTCAAATTACTTTTGAATTCTCGGTTTGGTAGTGTATATTTGAATAAATTTTGAAACTGGCGATGATATATGTAGGTGTTATAGACACAAAAAAGAAACAATTGCATATTTTTCTAGCCATACTCAAAATTTCATTCTGAAAAATATTAAAGTTGCCAAGAATTTAGTATCTCGGGCCTCGGGCCCGACTTTAATTCGACTTTATTTATACATACGAAAGGTATAAATCCGTTTAATATGCACGATAGTTTAACAGACTCTTGAAAGACAAATATTTCGTTAGACTATCATCATTTGAGTTATAAAAGGGATTCATAAGAAACAATTTCGAGAGAACCCTTCTCATATTCGTGGTACTGTAACATTTTCATTTTAATATTAATAATAATAAAAGCAGCATGTCGCAAGTCTAGAAAGATTGAATGGACCCATACATCAGAAAGTTATGAAAACATTATAGAACTTTATATTACTCAGAGCCTTCTCGCAAATAGTTGCAATTTCTTTTAGAAAAATATAAAAATGTTTTAGAATGAAATTCACTAGAATTTATTTTACAAAATTTAAATTAATTTAAAACCTTTCTAATAATAATACCTTGCGTGCTTGTATGACGAGATGTATGAACGTAGATAAGGCGAAAGGAGTATGTAAGGATCATAGCAGGTGGCGTTCGATAGTTTCTGCCTGCCCCCATGGGAAAAAGGCGTGAGTTTATGTATGTATGTATGTAATAAGACCTTCTGAATCTAAAAGGCTTTTGCCCCACGATATAAAACCTATCGTGGGTACGTATCCATACGAACATATAAACTCACATACACAAAACGCCAAACCTCAAGCAACTATCAGTAAGCCATACAAATATTGTCCATCGATTATAATCCGTTCGGGTATCGAACTCATGCCACGCAGCGCAATAGCGAATCAAAGCAATCGTTGATTTTTCATTCCAAAAACATTTTTGCAAAACCAAATTGCTTTCCAACCGATACTGTTCAATTAAGGTTCAACTGAGATGTCAACTAAATATTTACATCGATAGTATAGGTTCAATGGATTTGTAAACCCATTAGCGCGTAGCCTTTTGAAAGGTTTAGTTTTATTTATTTATAAAGATTTAAATGTGTTACTGCTAAAATTAATCCCAAATACATTAGAATTTAAATATCGAAATCAAAATCAATCCAAACCTTTCTAAATAGGTCGCTTTCTTTGTAATCTAGAAGCATTTATAACATTCAACCAAATTGCTTTCCAACCGATAGTGTTCAATTAAGGTTCAATTGAGATGTCAACTAAATATTTGCATCGATAGTTCAGGTTGATGGATTTGTAAACCCATTAGAGCTTAGCCTTTTCAAAGGCTCAGTAAAGAGGCAAGGGTCAGACGGAGATCAGATATGTCGAGTTCAAGTTATCTGTTATAGCTTAACCGCTTAATTGAGTCCCCGCCTGCGGGGTATAGGGCGCGGGGGTAGGACGAGAATAGAGAAGACAGCGGGTTCTCGTAGCGTGATACACAAGAGGCGAAATGTGCACTAGACTGTTCTTAAGATATGTGACTTCACAGTGGTTAAAGGTGAACAATGTCAGTAGGCGAGGGCTCAATGAAGCGATTCAGCTATAGCTGCGCTACTGAGGCCTGCAGCTGATGTTCATCGCATTGATCGCAATTTGATACGACTTTGTGATAGCAGAAAATGCGGGGATTCAATTTTTCCATCGCCGGAGTGTTACCGCCATTATTTGCAGTCGGTTTGAGATAGGATTTTTTGAGATTGAATTTTTAAAGTAATGAATTTGAATCAGCTTTAAATGAGTTCTAGACTTCGTTTAAATTACCCTTTTTCAGAAATGGTTTTTGATAAAGTATAAAAAATGTAATACAAAAACTACATACATACATACATAAACTCACGCCTTTTTCCTATGGGGGTAGGCAGAAACTACAGAACGCCACCTGCTACGATCCTTACATACTCCTTTCGCCTCATCCACGTTCAAATAATAATACAAAAACTAGTATATGGTAAAAAATATAATCTGCATTTTTGTTAAAAAACAGTCCTATAAAGTCCTATTCTCCGTTAATAAATGTACAGTTAACTAAATAAGCAGACGATAATTTAGGATAACACAAACAGTAGTACGTACAAGTAAGTACTTTAACAAGTTTGCTGTCACTAACACTGTGTTAGCTCTCCACTCTCACTTCGACGTTATACATTTACGTTACTCTAAGATTTACACACAAAAATATATCGAAAAGGAATGTACAGACTTCGGAAAACTATTCAATCGATATACTAATATTATAGAGGTGACGAGTTTGTTTGTTTTTTGTTTGAACGTACCGAAACTACTGTTCCGATTTTGAAATTTCATTCGCTAATAGTAAGCTATATTATCCGTAAAAAAAAAACGTAGAGGAAGTCGCGCGCAAAAACTAGCACATTAAAATTGTGTACCTTATTATTTCTTCTCTATTTCGAAAGTTAGAACTAAAGAATTAAAAAAATCTTGGTACTATTCAATAGACTAGAATGTAACTAGGTAATTGAAACCACTAACAGTAACGCAGAAAAAGATCGTTTAATAATTTCGTTTCCCATGTTCATGAAATCAACTTTGACGCGGACGAAGTCGAGGGTAGAAGCTAGTTAAAGTATATAAAGAAAGAAAAAAAAACTCCAATATATCGTTTCACGGTAAGTAAGAAAACATATAAAACAAATTGGAAAAAATTGCGTGACATCTACGTAAATCTGCTAATTCTTAAAGTACCATCGACTTTTATTGTTGACTGTACTTGAGCCGACGTACCAGAGCTAACATAATACGGATCACTCGAGCTTTTCACGTTTAAGGAAAAAACTCGCTAAAATGGTCCCATCTCCGAAATACGGGCGCCGACGTGAGTAGCAAACAATGTGGGGCTTATTCTGCCTCCAAGTAAATAGTAGAAGGTGTGTTGAGGTGCGTGTGTGTTGTTTTTTATTTCTTTTTTTCTCTGGTATTGGAGATTTTTATACGACCTTTGTACAGGCTTATAAAATTGATAGTAAAGAGGTAAGTGAACACTCTTTGAAATGGGAAACTAGATTCAATTTTTTTTTTGCCGAGCGTAAAACGTAACCTCACGCCTTATTTCCAAAGGGGTAGGCAGAAACCACAGAACGCCACCTGCTACGATCCTGCCTTTTAATCAATATTGTTATTATTAACTTATTACTGTCCCACTACTGGGCAAAGACCTGTTTTCAAACAGAGAAGGTACGAACATTGATCACCACGCTTGCTCAAGGCGGATTAGCGATTTCATTATATCTCCAGGTTTCCAACGATGTTTTTCTTCCCCGATGACAGTGATGTCCAAGATAAACTTAGAAAGTAAATAAAGTATACGAGAATTCACGAGAATATTAATCAATACTGTGCTAATAATATCACGTCATTTTACTATTAATAATACTGACACCCCAAAATAGTTCGCGCGTTAATAAAATAATACATCTAATAAACAGAGTATTCTAACCATACGCCTACGCGGCTACGTGCTACGCTGTACATTTCACGTGCTACGCGCTACGTGCGTAGCATGTCGCTACGAGAGTGGCAATTAGAACACATTCATTTAGATAAGTGCTTGTGTTTTATAATTTTATTACAGAAGAGGTTTGTATTTGTAATTACAGTTAAATAATTAATTCCGTACCTTCATAATTACCGACCTTTAAAGCCTCTGAAGAGAGAAAATACTTTTCAGTGATTCTCTTTATGGTAACTGGAGGTAATTTTATTTCGTCAAAAGAGACAAAATAAATATAAAAAAGCAGCAGCAGCGCTCAGCAGTCGCGCGTTGCGTACACTAGACCAACGAGGCAGTCCATTTAAAGGCAGGCACTAAAATAAACGAAACATTTTACAAACAGTATTACAAAACGATTTTTATTTTAAAAACAGTTACCTAGAAAACGAACTCAAACTTTTTCCACGAATATCCATTTCATTACCAAAGCGATACGCGAAAATAAAAACATACAGTTTTCCAATCCCTACAGAATTGAAAAAAAAAGGTTTTTGTACTACACAAAACTAAATTTCAATCTCTTCATTGTTTCTGCTCCGCTCCCGTGGGACGTAGCGACATGTTTTATGGCGTATGTATATAACCTATACTATTTCTTATAAATCTGGCTATCTTACACATTTTTTTTCAATCAAACTGGTACTTCTAGAGTTTAGCACGATGATAACCAAATTGTACAAATGTTTTCTAAAATAAATCTAAATATATAAAAGTGAAAAGTCGAAAACCGCTTGATGTATAAAGATGAAATTTAGCAGGCAGGTAATTTATGGTTAGTAGACATCCGCTATGAAAGATTTTTCCAAAATTCATCACCTAAGGAAAGGAAATGTGGACCCAAATTTTGTATAGAGAAATCAACTTTGACGAGGACGGAGTAGCGGGCAGAAGCTAGTGTAATAATAACACAGTAAAGATAACGTAAGCTTTAATACTAAAATTATCCTTTTTAACATTCAATCACATTTCATAAATCTTCAAGCTTGTTAAAAGATCTATTCATTTAGGTATCATAATACATACATACATAACATCACGCCCGTAATCCCCGAAGGGTTAGGCAGAGGTGTACCCATTAGTACAGCCACATTTCGCCAGTTATGTTTTGAGTCCCATGTAATAGGGGGCGAGCCTATTGCCATCAACCGGGC
Source organism: Hoplodrina ambigua (assembly GCA_949774945.1). Lineage (NCBI taxonomy): Eukaryota > Metazoa > Arthropoda > Insecta > Lepidoptera > Noctuidae > Hoplodrina > Hoplodrina ambigua. The sequence goes on from OX458981.1 coordinate 10,114,658, forward strand.
ACAAATCTAGACTCCGAGGCTGCTACTGAGAAATTTCTAATGGAAAACCCCAATAACACTTTGCCCGACCTGGGAATCGAACCCAAAACCTCATGCACAGCAGTCGCGCTTGCGACCACTAGACCAACGAGGCAGGTGTATCATAATATATTTTTCTATAGTATATGAGTGTTTTGTTTTTAGTAATATAATAAAATATATTTCAAACATAAAGTCTAATATAGTAGTCTATTTATAATACGCTGTTGTTAGTTTCTCGTGTATTATTCGTGTATATAGAAAAAAAGAATACTGAGTTTTAAAATGAAGCTTCAAAATCCTTTAGACTGAGGTTCGTACTGTGTCGTCTTTTGGATGACACGATAGGCGCAGGGTTTAAGCGATTGGCTGCTGCGGTGTGAGTCGCGGGCTCGATTCAATTACGGAACAAATATTTGAATGGCCCACAAGTGTGTATGTAAGTTTATTTGTTAATAAACGCACCCACGATTCAGGAGAAATTACCAGTGTGAGACGATTTCTTAAAAATACAAAAGAAAATCAGCTATACTAACATAGAGATTAGGTGCTAATCTGATTTTAAAATTCTTCCATTAATAGAAAGCTACACTATTCTTAATTGTCATGTAAAAGGCCTCCGCCTACGTCCAATAATCCGATTACCGATTTTTTGTCTAAGAGAAATGAAACATATGAATTCTAATATATCAACGCAGACGTCCCACAAAAAGTCGTTCTTACAAAACTATGAAATAATCGTCCGATCCAATAGTCGGTCGGTAAAAAGTCTGACGTAGGTAGAGGCCCTTAGGCTACGCTTATATAAAAACAAGCTGAATGTAAAATAGTACTTCTGTCGAGTATCGCAAGTCGAAAACAATAATCAAAACAAACAACAAATACGAACCGTAAATTCTTGAGACGATAACTTGCAGAATATTTTCATTCCCCTTACGAATATTATTTTTCTTTTTATGCTCATTCTTTTCATCTCTCACTGAAGTTAATGACGAACGAAAGGGTACTTGTACCATAGACTAGACTAGATGCAGAGTGGCCAAGAAGTATAAGGTAGGTTATTTATAGTTTCTGCCGCTCTGTGTTTGTTTAGTGCAGGTCACTTGACACGTAAAGACTAAGGCGACTTCTAACTGCCCCATTGAGATCGTGGTCGAAAACGCGACTGTTGAACATGAGGTCCCTGGGTTCGATTCCGAGGTCGGGTCAAAAGTGTTATAAGTTTTTTATTGTAGGATTTTTTCAGTAGCAGCCCCGAGCTTGTATTTTGGTGGTGTGATACTGTGCTTCGGAAAGCGCTTAAAACCTATGGTCCAGCGCTTGATCTCGCCCCAGTTGCGTCTGATAGCCGTCCCATCGGAATAAGTGAGTGTCTGTAGAATATTATTATTGAGGGTGACTTTAAGTGTTACTTAATACTAAGTCTGATATCTGACTTTCACGTGGAGAGCTAGTTAATAATATGTGGGTCACGAAGAGCACAGATGTAAAAATGCTGTATTCTTTATAAATACATTTTAGACCTTACCTGATCCCCCATCCCAGTAATGATGGGCGTGTTCCAGTACGCCGCGAGCCTGGCGACCGGCTCCAGGGCGAAGGCGCAGGCTGGTCCGATGAAGGCGATCACGTCGTCTTTGAAGTGCATGTCCGCTGCCAAGCCTGGAGCTATGGCACCGGAGCAGGAGGGGTAGCTGTGGAAACAATTAACAGATTTATTATCTAAGTTTTTCTATCAAATTGTGTTTCATATGGGGGCGGGCAGATATTGGCCAAGTGCGCAAAAAAACATTTTTTTTTTCGTGCTGAAAGGCAAGAATCAGCAGTCTTATTTTGTAAAAATCTCCTTTAGTGAGATTAAAGGTAAATTGATAGAATCCCTAGCACACGTGGAATGACAGCTCGCCTCAAGGTCACTTTATTTAGCAGAGGGAGATTCCTACAGAATAAACCGTACTCGACATTTTTGCGAAACGTGACAATTGCGGTAAAAATGCTGCAATATAAAATAAATAAATAAAATTCTTTATTGATATAAAAGAGTATACAATACTAATATTCTATCTCTCCCTCTCCTTTACTGTGGAAAAAAGACAAAACACCACTTAATTCTCGAAAGCTTTGAAACCCGCGAAAAATTCAATTAATTTTTTCACACCTATACTTCATTAGGACTTTTTGAACGAGCATTAAAATGAACAAGTTGACCTGAGAGGTTAAAAACTCACAAAAAAATTAATTAAATGAAACAAAAAAATTACATTTCCATGGTTTTTTAAAAACAAAAGACGACGCCCAGAAATGTTAAAAACAAGTTTAAAGTGTGAACCGAGAGTCTTTGAAAGACCTTTGGAAGCAAAATTTTCTTTTAATTACGCGAGAAACCGGTCGTGTACCCCTCGTGTTTCAGAGTTATTTTACAAAGTACTTGTGGGTGTACCTATAAAATACGTGACTGCTTGAACGAATAAGTACATACGGTCTCGTCAAATTAAAGTAAACGTTCAACTCGACTTGGTTATTAAAATTTTAGAACGAGTTTTGAAGAAAGAGATTTAATACTTAATTAAACTAGCTTACATCGCGAATTCGCTTCTTGGGATATACTTATTTAAATTTGAGATAAAAATTCTTATATCATTCTTTTGGTAGCGACCTTATTATAACAAGATTCATTGAGCATATTCAAAGTCAAGTCATATCATTTATTTCAATTGGATAATTAAAAGGCACTTTTGAACATTAATTTGTACAATATGATAAATTTCGGCGTGGCTTGGTTCGTTCTAACTTTACCACACCCAATTTCCGATGATACATCCGCAGCAACATAGGTACAGTCAAAAAAAGAGAAAAGTATGCAGGGTCGTCAGATATAGTGGAAGTTTTCTTAGAAACCGATGGATATTTTCAAATGCAATTTAATTTAAAAAGTAGGTAATAAACAGTTCATTAATTAAGTTAAGTTTCAATCGAAGACATCCATCAGTTTGTAAGAAAACTTCTATTATATCTGACGACTCTGGATATCTTTCTCTTATGTTGACTGTACATCGACATCGACACGATCCATCACTAGTGTTGACACTCACGCTTCGTACGTGATCTTTTATCATATTATAGTTTTGGGTACTCTAGTATCAGCTTACTAAAACATTCATTTAACAATACACTATTCTTATAGCACTCACTTGTTGTAATTTAATCTACATGTCTATGTAAAAAAATGAATCCCTATTTCCCTTGGTCACGGCATCACGCGTGAACGGCCAGACCATTTTCACTAATTCTTTTTTGTTGTGTTTGTAAGGAAAAGGTTCTTATGAAAGAAATATAAAAGAAATGGTGGATACGACGTTCGCTGGATCAGCTAACATAATATAGAATCGAAATAGAGTTAAACTTAATAACTCAAGTCCCACGTAATGAGACACAATTGATTTTCTATTGTCGTGTCATACCGATATGACGGCTGGGGCTTGAGCGGTTAAACAAGTAAAAAAAAAAAAGTTCTATACTTAATTACTTTTTTTTAACCAAAACTTTTATATTGCATTGTCATGCAATGCGCATATGTATAAAAAAACTACAGTTCTATTGCTAGAATCAATGATCATTGATAAAATCTAAGTATAAGTTGACCCTAAAACACAGATCGGAGATTCTATAAAGAAAAAAAAACAACATTGCCCCTCCGGCAATTCCATTAACTGAAACTACTTTCACAAAGAATTCCGAAGATATTCAATCAAGTAATATATAAAAATAAACCCCGACAAGCTTCCCTTATAATATCATAATCAAAAAGCGATCCATCCAATTCTCTGCCTACGTAAATATATTCCATACTTCATACAAAAAGGTTTATTGAAACATCTGTACGTACGTATACTTGTAACATCTCGAATGCGCGTCAATAACTTTGAAGATTATACCTTACTAGATTTTGCCTATTGACAGCCTCGTTGGTCTAGTGGTCGCAAAGCGCGACTGCTGAGCATAAAATTTTGGCTTCGATTTCGAGGTCGGGCAAAGTGTTATAAGGTTTACAGGAATTTCTCAGAAGCAGCTTCGAAGTCTGGTTTCGTGCCCGGTTGATGGCAAAAGACTCGTCCCCTATTGCATGGGACTTAAACATATCTGGTGAAGTGTGGGTGTAATAAAAGATGTTATGTTTTGTAATGTAGCTTTTGCCCACGTCTGTGTTCCTGCTTTTTATCTTATACTAATATAATATAGCTAAAAAAAAATTGTTTGCTTAAACGCACTAATCTCTGAAACTCTCTCTACCAGTCAGATTACAAAAATTATTTTTATATATGATAGCCAAATTCATTCAAAATAACATAGGCTATATAACGTCCCACAAGACCGGAGCAGTACCCAAAAACGTAACTTAACGCGGATAAAAAATACCACGCGGACGAAGTCGCGTGCAGAAGCTAGTGATGACATAAGAGTCACTTGACGCGCGCTCGTGAATTGCAACGACTATAATAGACGCTATAAAGTAGATGCACAAGATGAATGTTAAGTAGATGACTTTCTCTGAAGACGTAGTTTATGAGCTTGTAAACTTTGAAGACGAAAGAAGGTACAGACATGTTTTATTTACATTTCGTAGTTTACAGTTTGAAATGAAGTGGAGTGTAGTGTGATAATGCTTTTATTTTTCTAACCTTTACATGTATGCACCTTTTTCTTTGTAAATAAAAATATATCATAACTGGCGAAATGTGGGTGTACTAATGGGTACACCTCTGCCTAACCCTTCGGGGATTACAGGCGTGATGTTATGTTTATGTCTATGTAAAAATATATCAAATATATGTCAGAGTCAAATTCAATGTAAATACTTATTGAAAAACAAGCCTCCGTGTGGTAAAAAAAGATTAAATTAAATTTAAATTAAATTGCTATAACCATGATTATTTTCCACCTAAGTATTTTTATAGATGAAGAAGAATCACGGGTATGACAAATTTATCGTTTCATAACCTAATTGTTTCTTAACCCACCTAATTAGCAAGAAAAAGGGCTATTAATAATAGTTTGTTTCGAAGCTACGAAGTGCTACGAAGTTACCGTAGCGCTACGAATCTACGAGATGCTACGAAACTACGTTGAATAGTCAAGCAAATATTGCTTTATTTACACATATTAGAAATCATATAGTAACTACGTGTTAACATACCGACACCTAACGAAAATTCGGCGTGCGTACAAAGGTCGCATAATTTGCATTTCAAATTAAGCACGCCGAATTTCCGTTAGATAATTTTCCGCAGGTGTGTCTACTTAGGCACAGTTATATGATGTTTTGTGTATTTTCTTAACATCATTAAAACATGCCCTCAGGCGGAAGGGAGGCGCTTCTCTTTGTCAAGAAACGTAATAAATGGATAAAGTAAATACAAGTTTAAGAACTTTTATTTATTGTTTAAGGAAGAATCTTTTTCTTTCTTAGACAATAAATAAGAGTTTATTTTATAGCACGGTCAAAGCCAAGTAAAACCTTTTTCATTATAATAATATATCAACAATCTTTGTGAAAGAAATTAAATAAGTATCTTCACATTTGTTAAAAACTTTTTTGAGTTCCATAAAACTTGTTTCGTAACAATAAATTGAATCTTCGACTACTTTGAGCCTTAAAGTGGAAAGTTTTATTTCTTTTTATGATATTTTTATTTTATTTTACGCTTTGCGCTCGAGAGGAATAGGTGAGTTGAAACCACCAATCAACAAACGTATTTTTTATGACCTGTCAAAACACGATTCTGCCATAGATTTGCCATAGGCAAAAAAAAACGTGATCCCACCCACTGTTCCCACCCACTGCAACTCCTGAAAGCCAGAATCAACAGTGGAGGCCATCAGAAAAGCGTCGAGGCAATGAAGCTCGACGAGTCCCAGAGAAACGATTAACTGTCTTGGGTCCCACAACGAAATTAATCAGAATAGCGGAGGAGTAAGAAAAAAAAATAGTTCAAAAAAAAAAGAAAAAAAAAATAGTAAAAAAATAGAGTTAATAAAAAAATATAAAGTAAATAAATTAAGGTAAAGTAAGTAATAAAGTAAATAAATAAGTTTAAAAAAATAGTTAATAGAAATCGTGATATAGTAGAAAAAAAACAACAACTGGCAAAGCTGGTAGCAGGGCTGTCCAGGGTGATTAAATACTTTCACAATAACCGTCGGCGGCGGCGGTCCGGACACAGACCGTAGCCCGCCATTTGGTAACCCCTGATCTAACCCCAAGTAAAACCAAAAATATCTGCGGATTTCAGGCAAAATAATAGAAATGTTTCAGAAATTTATTATAAGGTGACCAGGGGAGGATGATGAAGATCATGTAATTTTCTGTTTTATACACACATATACCATCTCGCCTGTAATTCCCAAAGGGTTAGGCAGAGGCGTATCCATTAGTACACCCACATTTCGTCAGTTATGTTTAAGTCCCTGTAATAGGGGCGAGCCTGGGTTCTGTTTTATAATTTAACCGAATTTGTTCTTGTTTTCTCTTTTCGAATTGTATGAATATTTTATTATTACTTTGTTAGCTAGTTGTTATTTTATAGTGCATGCGGTGATTATCTATAAGTGAAAGACCTACATAACATAATACCTTTTGTTGACCATTATTTGCACATCATGATTTGTATATGTACATCCAAAGAATATACACATAGTATTGTTTTGTTTTTACCTGTAATTGGCTATCAGTTTAATTTTGTTATCCTAGTCCCAAATTTTTTTAGCTGTAGGTATTCCATATTAAACGTGTCATAAAATTAAAGTTTAGTTTTTTTTTTTAATCTAAGTTTAGTGTTTAAATTTATGTTTTAGTTTTAGTTTAATTTATAAGTTTATTATTTGATTTTTGTTGAGATGTAATTTTATTATTTGAATTTATGATTTTAATGTATAATTTAATTTATAATTTTTAATTTATGATGGATGTTTGTTATTTGATGTTGTTTTTATTTTAATATTGGCTGTAATTTATCATACTTATAATTTTATGTGTTTGTCACCTACCTTCATGGATCCACGTTTTCCGAAATAAATGATTTTGATTTGATTTGATTAATACATGTCTTTTGTTGGAGATCCTGAATAAATAAATAAAAAAAGTATATTCTAAGTATCTTAGTTTAGTAGAAAACTTCGATCACACACCTGCCTTGCACCTTCTGCAGCTCAATCCCATGATGCGCGAGGAACTTCTCGTTGACCTTATCCAGGGCCAAGTCCACAGCAGGGCCGCAGCGCTCCAGGTCAAAAGGGGAGTCCAAACGAGAGGCCATGAGGACCCCCACTTTGTACACCACTCGGGAGGTCAGGGGACCAGACAGGACCGGTGCAAAAAGGAATACACAGGATAAGTGCAAGATATGCATTTTTATTAATTTTGGGCACTGAACATTGTTTTTACAGAACTGAGTTTTATTTATGTCCAGTGATATGATTGAGAGTAATTTTTACTATGTTCTAGAGCTGTAAACGTTGCTTATTAACTGCTATTAATATTGTATCTTTATTACGGATTTCTGTGAATAAGTCACTCAGTAAGAAAGGTCCAACAAAACAATCTACACACAAAATCAACACTACAAGTCCGCAAAATTACAAATCGCCTATTAAGATTTAACAAAAATATCACGATAATTACGACAGTAAAATGTTTCGCGGTACCCACGCAAACGGGAGCGCGTGCTCCCGGCTCCACGTATGGCAGGCGACTGGCCCGACTGACTGGAGAATGGTGGATCAAGATCAACCCGAGATAAAGTAATAAAGGGAGGCTGCGGACCACTGCGGACGCAACAGGTCTATTTTCCCGCCCCAAACAAACTCAGAGAATGTAATTGATACGCTTCTTAGACACAAAAGGCTCTATACTAAGATTAGGGGACAGTAAAGAACTCATATTTCTTAGGTAGATAGGAACCTAGCTAAGTAATAAGGAGGTAGTCTTGAAATTATTAAAATAGGAGACAATTTTTATAACCACTAGCTTCGTCCCGCCGCTTCACCCGCGTTATATCTAAGTTTCCGAAAAGTAAGTTGAACTATTATCTCTATTAAGGAAACGCATTACCGGGATAAAAAGTATCCTACATATGTAACACAAAGGATACTTTTTCCTAATTTAAAGTAACTCTGTCTGCCTGTCTGTCTCTTACGCTTTCACGACTAAACCACTGAACCGATTTTGATGAAATTTGGTACAGGGTAGGTTTGAACCCCAAGAAAGAACATAGGCTACTTTTTATTCGAATTCAACTTCATTTGCGTCCGCGATAACCGAAATTTACACGGACGAAGTCGTAGGCAAATGCTAGTCTGAACTAATTAGTATAGAGATCTGATCGTGGTTACAACAGTGTTTAAAGAATATGTCCTCATCTTTGTAATTTTCCTACAGCTACTCAATATTCAAGCTTATCGTCGCGAGAATGAACCGGAAAAGTTTTTGAATACGCTAATGCATTTACATAATATGTTTAAGGGCTCCCGTATTTTTATACTCCGGGACGAAAAGTACTTTTTAGATACCTATGTAGTCAGAAATCATCGAAATTAGAGTTCGGTTCGGTTCGGTTTCGAGTTTATCTTGGAAAGAGGTTACAAGCTGACTATTAGAATTTGCGTAAAAGAAAAATACTGTAGATGGAATTATTGTATTTTTTTTACATTATTAAATGCCCTTTATTTTTCAAATTGTAGGCTTGCCTTGGCTTAAGATACTAAGGGTCGCTACACACATAAGCAGGTCAACGAATTCGGTTCGGCATTTACAATACATGTGATGAAAGGTAGTATTGAAAATGCCGAACCGAATATAGCCGACCTGCTTAAGTATGTACCTTTATAGAGGAAGTATGAAACTTCTTAGTTACACATTCATTAACTGGTTATTATCTACTTTCTAAATTCAATTACAATAGAAAACATCCATCGATTTTTAAGAAAACTTCAACTATATCTTACGACCCTTTGTTGACTGTACAAAGGCTCTTACACAAGGAGGTAATTTTTCCCCCGGCGACAGAGGCGCAGCTTACAAATATTAATAATCGTTGCAAAGCTTTGAGTTTTGTCTTACTAAGGACCATTTGCGCCACATACCTAAGTTTGTTGCTAATTATAACCGTAAATCACAAACATAGGTACGAGTATCATACATCGTGTTAGCAACTAACTCGGAGTTAAGATTACCCCAGTTTACACACTCAGCATTCGCCCTTGCGACTGCGCCAACCACAGAATTATTTCTCATCACTTATTTATTTGTAAATGGAATATCGTCGTAAGCTTTAATGATTGGTTAACTGAATTAACAACAACCAATCAGCAGCTTACACGCCTCTTGACAATTTGTCACATACAATTTTCATTCAAGAAACCCCTCAATGCTTTACAATAATATAATTACGAACCTTCTTAAAGTTATATAGCCTAGTCTGGTTGCTAACTGGTGTGACGTCACAATAAACCAGCAAATCTACATAAATGTTTACATAATCTGGGCTTTACAGCTTACGGTTTATGCAGGATACATTTACGTTATTAACAAACGAACAACTACCTTAGTTACAGCAATCTCGGGCACAAGGAGTTATTAAACTTAATAGAACCATATTGAAATGAAATCTTTGTGATTGAGTGATGGATAATACAAATATAATTTAATACCTACATGCAAACATTATGATACGTAACATATCCACCGTCCTTTTATTTTCCTGATCGGGATGTCTTGTTTTCGATTCCCAAGTCGGGCATAGTGTAAACTTCTTAAGACCAAACTCCACATGATGGTAACCTCGACAACAAAATCTAAATATTTTGTTTTTGATTATTATAAGATGGAGTTTCTTTTTGCAGTTACCCTAAAATTAAAAAAACAGAGGTAGACAATGTCTAAAAAAAAATTACTTTGATCACTTAAATTATTAAATAAAATACCTATTTGTAATTTAAGTACCTACATAAATATCTATGAGAAAGAAAACACGAAGCGATATCTACGCAGTCGAGAAAAAAATAAAAGTAAACGAGTCCCGATCGATTAATTGAGTCAAATGGACCGTAAATGGAATTTGAATCATCTTTTTAATTATGGTCCCTTTTCAGTCTTTTTCAGCCTCCGCGGGTAAGTTGGTAATTCCTTTATATACTTTGATATATGCCTACAGAATCTTTTGGTGCTGTGAACAAAGACATGTGAATATCTAAAGATAAATAAGTAGGTACTGTAGTAACCCCTGGACGCGGGACTTCGTATCGAGATATATGTATTAGATCTACGTAATTGTACATCACGCCTGTAATCCCCGAAGAGTTAGGCAGAGCAGTACCTATTAGTACACCCACATTTCGCCAGTTAAGTTTAATGTTATTGGGTTTTCCCAAAAGGAATTTCTCAGCAGCCTCGGAGTTTGGATCTGTGCCCGGTTGATGGCAATAGGCACGCGTCCTATTACATGGGACCAGTGTAGGGCGTAGTTAACTACTATTGTGTAATCTGGTTACTAACTACGATTAAAAGTAGTTAACTACATGTAGTTAAGATTACATGTAACTTAACTACAGTAATCAAACTACATGAAGTAGTTGTTAATTTGACTGCTGCAATTTAGTAGTTATAATTACTGATTATTTGAGTTCTTAGAACTTATATTTTACAATTAAATAAACATGTAATGTATTGATATATATTTTTTAGAATCTGGGTGCATAAAAACAGTTTATTTCACGTATTTTTATTTTCACGAATAATTGTGTTTACATTTGTATGTATTCAAAAAATCAAAATTACACAGCAAACATCAACTTAATTAAAATTATTTGCGAATCAAATAAAATAAAAAATAAAAAGTGGATTGGGTGAGTTAATCATTTTAATTAGCCTTTAGTACTACACGTTTTTCGAACATTTCATCCGACAACTTGTGGGATTTGGGATGGTTAATCATAGTTGCGTATTTCATCAGAATTTAGTTTTCGATCCATATCTGATAAATAACAAACACTATCAGATCTGCTTTTGGCCCGCACCTTGCCCGCGCCTTGCCTCCGCCCGACGCCTCTTTTATTTTTCCCGCGTTTAACAGTAATGACGCAACCAGTCACAACGCCACACTCTAACGTGCTCTAACTACCTACCTAGCAAACGACAAGTCGGTACATGAACGAATCGCGCGCGCGTTTGTTTTGTTTAAATACGCAAAATCATTTTAAATTTTGTAGTTGTAAAAAGTAATCTCGTAATCGTGATTGCAACTACAATTTGTAGTTAGTAATCAAAATGTTTAACTACTTCTTACGATTATTTAATGTAATTTGTAGTTATGATTACTGATTACTATATGTAATCGTAGTTAGTAATCAGTAGTTAGATTTCATATTGCCCAACACTGCATGGGACTACGTTATTGAAACACTATATAATTATTATTTAAGTGTATTGAAACAATATACTCTTTTGTATTTTAATCTAGTAAAAGCCTGTCAGCCATTGTGATGATCTATCAAGACCTTCATATTTGAAAGTAGTATTTATTTCAGCATAGACAACTAAAATGAGGTTGTATCTAACTCAGTCAGCCAGAACTTCAAAAGCCGTTAAAATAATCGGTCATAGGGTAAAATGACGTCACCACGCCTGGCTTATTACACAAAATAAGTGCAGCCTATTGTCATAAACTGTACCTTTTAACGACACTCACAGTGAAAAGAAAGAGCAGTCTATTATCGTCCGGAACCTCTCACAGAGAATAGTGTGTTTCTTTGAAGATTTCCTGCCATTAAGGGGATCATTCACAAAGAAATTATAAAGGTTTGTGAAGCGTAAAGATGTCAATATCCTTTCACTTTATGAGCTGTTCGAGTGATCATAAATTTTGACATTGCACGAGATTTACTAGGGCTGATATTACTTCGTATTAATATTAAATATTTTCTTGATACTTTAAGAATAAACGACGAAGATATTAAAATTAAAATGTTTGTATAACTTCAAAGTGAGGTATCTATTATTATGGCGGGAGCTTTCAATCTTTTTTTTTATTAAAATCGGGGTGCGGAAGTAAGAAGCCTGAAGAATTCAGTGCCTGTATGTAATCTATACTTTAATATATATATTATGAAGACGAAAAGTTTGTTTGTAATTGGTAATCTCTGGAAATACTGGTCAAATTACATTTTTTTTTTCACTAATAGGTAGCTACTTTATTGCTGAGTGCCATGGGCCTATGTTCTATATTTTAGTTACACTTGTTTATTATTCGGAAGGAGCTCATGGCTAAGTAATAACAGCCGCACGGGTCGATCCGTCAGGTTAAGCTGCGCTTGCCGGGGTTGGTCCGTGGATGGGTGACCATCTTTTCACACCGAGACTCCTCCGTGCCTCGGAAAGCACGTTAAGCCGTTGGTCCCGGCTATCATACGTGGATCTTTGACAGTCGTTACGGGTCGTCAGAAGCCCGAAAGTCTGACAACCAGTCTTACCTAGGGGTATCTTACCCAGTTACTGGGTTGTGGAGGTCAGATAGGCAGTCGCTCCATGTAAAATACTGGTATTCAGCTGCATCCGGTTAGACTGGAAGCCGACCCCAACATAGTTGGGAAAAGGCTAGGCAGATGATGATAATTCGGATGAAGACACGAGCAAAAGCTAGCATTTTAAAAAGAAGTTGATTTAGGTCGGTACGTAATTTCCAGCTACCTAAGAGTAAGTACCTAATTTGGTTCAGAAGAAAGACACTTAAATACAGTCCTACCTATTTACATACAGTCTAAGATCAGTTTTCTATAGTGTCAACTTAGTAACCCTAAAGTAAACAGTAAATCTGGGCCACATCACGAGTGTCTCCGAGTGCTGGCAGCCTCGGCCCCGTCATAAACTTGTTTATGGCACCGTCAACTGAATGCCGTTAACTCGTTAACTGTTCCCACTGACCACTCGACAGATTATGACATTACTTTATGACCTAAATTACACCTACATGGTAGGAACACTGATATATTAATTATGTCTTTAGTTATGTAAGAGAACGGCAAAGTAGAGCATAATCGAGTATTAAACAGTTCGACCAAATGGACTAAACTTGATTAAAAGATTTTTTCTTGTATCGTGGCTGCGTTTACTTGCATATAAGCTTACATTTATAACCAGACTCGGAAGAACTTTCTGTAGGCCAAACATTTGTGCCGTACGGAAACCGAACCCGCGACACGCAGCGCAGTAGCCGACCGTTAAGCCGCGCGACGTCCGCGTGGACGTCAAATACACCATGACAGTCTATAAAACATTTTTTTAATTTCATTTTTATTGAATTTTAGTTTAAAATTAATTAAATTATCAATGAAAACCGTTTAAGTATATTGCACCGGTATATTGCTACTGTTCGCGCTTGCTTGAAAAGACTCACAAAATATTAGTTTGTAGCGTGAACGTTAGGCTAGTTAGCACCATTAACCAATAATACCAAAACACAACTTCTAAAAAATCACTTTTATTTTAGCCCTGACTCTAATTCTCAATTTACAGTAAAGCAAAAGCAGTTAGCTTGAAATAGTTCATCAATTGACTTGACAAATAAGTGACGTCACAATTTACTATTGCCATACTAAATCTATGGGGAATCTATACTAATATTATAAAGGAGAAGAGGTAAAGTTTGTGGAATTGTAGGGGGAAATCTTTGGATCTACTGAACTAATTTTGAAAATTCAAAGCTACGTTATCACTGTTTGCTTTAGGCTTTATTTTATTATCAAAAATTAGGGATCCGTAAGAAAAAACAAGCGAACAGAGTCGCGGGGAGAATGGCAGTATACTAATAAAAACTTTAGTTTTCAAGCCCTACTGCAAAGAGTGAGCTGTGGGTTGCAACCTTTATGTTACCATTAATCAGACAAAACAAACATATCGTGTTTATTGAAAAATAGATTGAGCGAACTACCAAAAATTAAAGGAAAATAGGGCAATAGAGAACACAACATTCGAAACATGACATTTATTCAACAAAATCTCTACACACTGCTTACAATTCTTGCATTAAATATAAATACAAATCTGAAAGGTACTATTTGGTGTTATAAATTATTACACATAACAAAATAGGTAAATATCTAAATATGTATTTATAAATATATCGACCAAAACAAAAATATTACAACAATTTTCTCAACATATAAAATTTTTGTACATAAAAACACGAAATATTTTTTTTTAATATTATTGTTCAAATCACCTACTGTAGGGTAATAATATACTCTCTTAATAACCATCTACTCTATGGAATATATTAATTAAACATTTAAATACCTTTTAAGCGTCAATTTAAAATACATAGGTACCGACTACGGGCTTTGAACAGCTAGTTAGAGAACGCTAATAAGTGCGCTCTTCACCGTAACGAAACCCAACATAGATAAATGAGAATCAGTGGTTCACGCTAAGCGTAATACTAGCAAACTGAGATTCAGGGGAAAATCTCGTAAAATAACAACGATCGCATTCTAATCTCACTCATTTTGACAAATCTTTACTGATGAGATTGCGACTAGATTTTAAACGTTTTTATTTTTTATTAAATTAAAAATACCTTTCGCACAAAGTGCTAAAGTATCATCGTGTTTTCAATAAAAAAATCGAATTAAATACCTTACGTTAGTACGCTCGTAATAAGCGTGCCAAAGCTGAGTTTAAGGACTAAAGGCCGAAGAGCGCTCTAATTAGTTAACTGACATTACGCTTGGCGCGAGAACAAAATGGCAGCAATGGCTCATTTCAAAATAGAGCGAGGTGTCACTGCTGTCAAAAAATATTTGTAAACTTTTAACAAATATTGCCAACATTAAGCAGCACATACTTAAAGAGCTAAAATTCAGCAAAGTAATAAATAAATAGCTAATAATATACCAATAAATACATACGACAGACATTAAAAATTAGGCCAGTTATACTGTCAACTGATACCAACGTACGGAATACGAATTTTCAAATATGGTAACATTCATTATGCCCATTCTTAAAATCCCTCCGTGACGTTGTCATGTAAAACACGCAATGGGCAGTAAAAAGATTCAAAAATTTGTATTCCGTAAAAGACAATAACATTATTAGTACTCGTGGCAAAACTAGTAGTGAACAACGAGGGTTTGTTCCAAATAACTCTAATACTACAATATTATTTAATAATATTGTGCCGGTTTACTGGTAAAATATAGCTAAAAGGGAACGGCTATAAGATGCTTGATCTTCACTTTTAAGGTACGGTCAAACAAGCTATTTGGTTTACAAACAATACCTAATAAATATCTTTCTGCTACATTGCCATTCATCGTTATTTTGTGTTCATTTTTTAAGCTTGCGGTGTCTTATAATTTTCAAACCTATTTAGAGCAATTTAAAAGTATTGGTACACTTGAAACATTGTTTTAAAGTAGTTGGAAGTTAGCTGCTTGTATGCCTAATGGCTTGTTCGACAGTACAAACGCATCTATACA
Source organism: Hoplodrina ambigua (assembly GCA_949774945.1). NCBI lineage: Eukaryota > Metazoa > Arthropoda > Insecta > Lepidoptera > Noctuidae > Hoplodrina > Hoplodrina ambigua. Next base: position 10,130,204 of record OX458981.1, read on the forward strand.
AAAAAAAATGAACTGTCTGTATATGACGTCAAATAACAGCTTTTCACTAAATAAATTAGAATTTTCACACGGTACATAAAAGAAAAAATATTTATATTTATTTTTGTCTGTCTGTTTCGTTGTTTCGGGATTTTCAATGGCAGATAACTGATATTATAAAGAGTAACTAAGGCTACTTGTTTTTTAGAAAAAGAATTAATTTTACCAGCAAACCACCCATTATCAAATTAAGATGAACATCTATTAACAGCTATACAAAACAATAATGACTAGAGTTAGATCCTATTGATACGTTAAATACAAGAGCTCAACACAAACAGTGATGATACAAATTAAATTGTACTTTATTTAAACAGCATTAAAGTCTAAATTAGATAGTTATATAATCCCTTGTTAGGATAAGTAGGCTTTGTATGCCAAACGGCAAAGCTCGAGCGCTTTTGGGCCTCGAAACGAGCGATAACTGTGTATTAGTTAGCAGTTATGTTCAAAATTTAAAATGTTCTTTTTTAATCAAATTCCTTTAAAATTTTGTCCTTCCCTTTATTTTTTACGCAACTGCTCAAAAAAAGTTATGTTTAACGCTTGCCTGCTATCACCATCAAGTATCAAGAATTTTATTTGAATTTTACATTTCCATTTTTCTTTTTCTTTTCAGTTCCTCGCTCGTCTCAAGCCACGTATAGAACGCGCCACTAAACGATAAATACCCTAGTTTGACACCGTCTTATTGCACTGTTGCAACACAACGCAGTGTCGCCCCAATACGCAGCAACACTCTCCGACGAACCATTTGACAATACAAACTATATTAATAAAACACGAGAAATACATCAATATCTACTTTGAAACATCTTTAAGTGGGGGTAAATCTCACCTATTGGTTAGACAATTACTACCATTAATTATGAATTAAAAATGTTGACACAGCTAACATTCACATCACAATTAGTTACCATATTAGGCGTTTAATATTGCTCGTATTTAGGAATCTCTCTTTATTATTAATAGTTAACCTACATTCTGTATGTCAAATGTTCCGCCGCGAATCTAGCACACAGACGAACACACGACCGAACACGTAACGACTACACTAATATTTGTGCGTATCGACCTAACATTATACAAATTCACACTTCATCCCACAACACTAAGGGTACTTCAATAATACATACATCAATTATACACTAAAGTTATACATAAATATATTTTTATATTTACTTCATATACTTATTGCTGTATCTGTCACACAGATAAAATAAGAGCTCGACACGTCTCACTTATATTACTTAATTGTACTCCAAGGTTCAATGAATATACCGAAACTTTAACTTTCCAATAAAATGGTGCTTTGGTTGGGATACACGAATATGGCGTTTGTATAATACGTTTGGAATTTCGTTTTACCTACAAGGTCCCCTATGATTCGTATTAAATAGGTGACTTACGGGTTAGTCTGAAAGCCAACTAGAAAATGTTACTTACAAAAATGTTACTTGCCTGTAATAATGATTTTTATATGCTAATCTTATCAAAATGAGTTCTAAGGATTTCGTGTATCATCTTAATTTTAGCCTAGACTAAATAAACAAATTGCCTTGATAAACCCTCCTTACTTATAAACGTTAAGACACGCTTAAACGACAAAAATGTTATGGATAAGCAGTCGTACTTGCTTACGACTTAACTTAATGTGATGTTTATAAGTGAGTTAGATTTTATTTAGATTTAAAGAGGTGTATACTGTATACAATATAATTTATACAGTATAATTTATACCGCATCCCTAATGGTGAATGTGACCTACATGTTGCACGAGTGTGGACCCACCTTAACATATTTTGCAGCAATATTTATACATTATACAGGCAGATTAGTCGGATACTTTTTTTCAATGTATAATTCCTTGACTTTGCTTTAAATTTTTGAAGTTCCAGTTTAAATATACATGTGTGTTATTTGAAATCCCAGTATACATACGTATTACCAGTCCTTCAAATTACGTATAGTACGCGTATATTATGATTTACCGATACTTGAAACACAAATGTCCCAGTTGGCTATCAGGCTATACCTACCTACATATCTACAATATTATCTAAACATTCGAACTTGTCTTATAAATAAAACATTCAACTATTAATCAATGCTGAAACAAATAGCAATGTAAAAATAAATTCTACATTTACTTATTGCTTTCGCGGGTTCCGATATTCGGAAGACATCATGGTCTAATCTATTAGGTACTGGAGCCCAAGAGATACAAATATGTATATATTTTCTTCTATTTATTCTTGTAAATATATTGGGTTTGGTGTTCAGGCGTAAAGAAGAAAATAGAGGAGAAATGGCACTCGGTAGAAGAAAATTAAGTATTCTAAATAAAATACCACAGTGTAAAAATTTACGGTAGTTTATCCGGAGCGTTTTCGCAGGGCAATCGTTAATATGATCTCCACCTGTTGACACCCTACACGTAGTATTTGGGGTGTAAGTTGGCGGATATCCCATAAGCAAATTTATTCGAAATACTTAATGTATAGAGCAGGGGTAGCCAACATGGTAAGACCCAAGATCGACTTTTTGATGACGAAACCCTACCAATTATATACTTCTTAAAGTTTTAAATGAACCAGTATAGTTCAGTATAACAATTTTGTAGTCTTTTTTAAGAGGAAAATCAAAATATTACGCTTTACGTTGCGCAGTCTGTTATACGTATTTATATTTTTTGCCTTGCCGCCCGATCGACCGGTTGGCCATCCCTGGTATAGAGGAATGTCAAACTTTTTGACATTAGACCAGGTACTGTCAAACGCATAAACGATAAACCACAAAATAGTTAAACTGTGATAGTAAATTACTAGAATAAATTAATCACCTCTCACTGTATGGAATTGTAAAGAAAAACGTTAAAAAAAAATAGTAACAGATTACAGTCGATTTTAAACTGTCAAAGGCGTGTGACACTGACATTACCAATTGCCATCAACTGTCACATTAAGGCAATGTCATCTGTCACAAATAAGTTAACATCAATAGAAACATATCATTTAGGCCAAGATTCCTTCTTAAATAACCTACAATATAAAAAGGGGGTATTTCATTAAGAAATTACTAGTATATCCAATTATCTAATTAGGAATTGTTTAAGAGGTAGAGGACCAAGGTATCTTGATGAAGTAGCTTTGTTATGGCAAGGTTTTATAAATGCATGAAGTAAATCATTTTCATATGGCAACTACATAATTAATGGCTTTTATATAGCAACACCTGATTGAGGAAATCTATAATAGGAGAGCAGTCAATATAAATTAAAAAGCTGATGCTAAGTCAGCTGTATATTAAACTATTTCTTTTTTCAAATCTTTTAGTTATACGAACGTTTTTTTCTGTAACTTAAAATCAGATCATAGTTATGAGCAGAGATGTGCCGGATCGGTAAAAATGTATATCCGCGGATACGAATACGCATCATTGGTGTCTAGATCCGCGAACACGGATACGGACCTCAACTTTCTCACTCAGTCGGTGACTTTGCGCGTCACCTTGATACGAAAGTTGATGCTTTGCGTTAGTGATAGGACATGTATCGCCTTGCATCACAGCCGAGAACGACTTTACAAACGGTAAAAACAAACTTATTTTAAAGAATATATGGAAAACGCGAAAATGTGGGATAATACAAACCCCAGATTTCGTCTTTGTATTGATATTCAATCATGTAAAAGATCCGTACAAGATCCGCCAAAGATTAACGGATGCAGATCTTTCTATTCCCTCAGGTATCCACTGTTACGGATATCCGGCACATCACTAGTAATGAGAGATCTTTTCAATAAGTAGTTGCATCAAAGGCGAATATAAATTCAAAACGTATAAACGTTTGAGCATCTCACTCACTTAATATTTTAGGCCTCATTTGCTAACCTTATTGTATCGCAATTGTATACAATAAAAGATCCTGCCAGATTAAGAAAATATTTAACCATGATAGGTGCTCTTGAGCAATTATTTTGAACAAATTGAAAGAAGACATTAGTGGAGCAAAGGTTTTGGCTGTTTACACCTGTATTAGTGCAAGTAACAAGTTAGTCAAAATAAGGTGTGCATTTTTTGATGCTACGGCAAACGCCCTTACTCCCGCGTGTGTGCGCGCGCATATTATACGCTACGTTGCTTTTTGTGTTGGTTTTTTGTTTTTTATTAATTCGAAATTTGAATTTTCACTAAGATGTTTCCAATCTGCCGGGCGTTCCGTGCTGGCCAACATTTTTCACTTGTACCAGTCACTTGCACAAATATTTCCACAGACGCAATAAAATTTAAATGCAAAACAATGTAAACTTTTTCTTGTAACCATAAATAATAGCATCATTTTGAGGTAGAACAAGGGACATTAAAAATTCAGTTGGTTTAATAAACGCACAAAAATCTCGTTGAAACTCTATTTTTGGTAGAAATTGAACTACATATAAAAAGTGGTAAAAATTTAGTATATGTAAAAGTTCAGTTAATGTTAGAGTAAAAACCTTTTTATGTAGACAGTGTTACCAACTTAAGAAAAAAAACTTGAATGTACGTACGTACCTAATCGTTAATAAGTACGTTATTATTTTCTATCATAATTCATGAATATATTTTTTGTCGTTATAATATTTTTTACACCAAAGCGTACATAACAAAAGTTATGTTTCTTATAGTATGTTTACTTTCCCTCGATCGTGTTCTATCGTATCATAGCTAGAATACCAGCTATATTTCACGTATTTATCTTAAATTTTTCTGCTGTGAAAATGTAAAGATCTTACGGGTTGTGTTCAACCTGGGTGGTTAAGGCGATGTGTGGTGCCTTCTTCTACGTCGGAAGACCAGAGCGAAGATACTGCGGAGACGCCGCCACCGTCTGCGACCGCCACTTGTCGATATACCCGTCCCCATAAGTGATGCCTGTGGAACAAATTAAGAGTTTATTAATGGTCAACTTGGCTATGACTTAAAAAACAAATATCTCCCCCCTCTATTTTGCGCTGTGTTCACGTTGGTCACACTACCACTATATTGTTGCTTTTTAGTGTTCTACTGCAGAACAAAGGTCTGTGTTGCCTCCTACTCATTACTAATTATCACTATTTTAGAACCAATCTCTTACAAGACAGTCGAGTTCGTCTCGCAATCTCCTTTCGAGCGTGATGTCGTTTCACGCCGTTTAGGACCCTAAAGTAACGGTGTTTGATATTTTAATATTAATATTATAGAAGGAGAACAAAAACATACCTGTCTCTGTCTCTCCAGCCGGCGTATTTCCCTGACGAGCGCATGAAAGGCATCATCTACGAAGTGCCGGAGTGCGGCCGACGTCTCGAAGAACGGACAGCCGAGCTGTGTCGCGAGTGCCTTGCCTTCCTCCGTCGTCACCTGTGAATGCACGGTTTTTATTAATAAAAGAACACGACATAACACCTTTATTCTCCGAAAGACCAACCAGAGGTCAGTCAAACACTCACATTTCACTGGAGTCACTGCATCTTTTTTTTTCAATTAAACCATTTAAAGGCAGTTTTGAATTTTCAAGGAACCAGTCACTTGAGTTAGTCAGAAAGAAGGGGCAAAAATTCAGACATCAGGCTATGGAACATACCTGTCTAAACCGTGGCGCGAGATCCAGCTTATTCCCGACCAGTACAAGCGGCAGTCTCTCGGAGGGCCTCGCCTGCGCCAACAGACGCCTGTACTCGGCAGCAGCGCGGAACGAGCGCCGGTCCGTCACCGAGTAGCAGAGCACGAAGCCCTCCCCGCACCGCATGTACTGTTCTCTCATCGCTGTGAACTCCACCTGTTTGGAAGAAAAAGATTTTGTGCATTTTGGTAGCTAGCAAAGCACAAACAAAAGTGAACCTTATGTTTTATGGCTAAATGCTGATTTTAAAGAAGAAATCACCTAGCAGTCAACATTCAAACTGGCAGGAACTGTTTTGTTCCTTATAATATTATGATAATCATAATCATATAGCTTTGTATTATTAGAATATTGACTCAGTCTCGCAAAAACGAAAATTGAATAATTTCGTTTTTATTATTTGCCTCAATACTGGGGTAGTTCAGGAAAAAACCGTCTAGGGGGTGGTAAGAAGTTCACTGGGTCATCTTGTTTAAAATAAAGGTAATTAAACAATGCCAAAATTAATTACAGACAACATTATGTATGTCTGGGACCTTCGGACTGTTAGCACTGTTATAGATTACCTGACTGGCTAATATTTCTGTCTACATCTTATATAAGGCAATCTATTCCCTGGACTGACCTGTCCTGCCGTGTCCAGTATATCCAACAACGCTGGCTCCCCATCGATGACCGCTTGCTGTTGGTACGAGTCCTCTGAAAATACAACATTATAATTATTATTAATGTTAAGAAGAAGAAGAAGAATGTAATAACATTATAAATGTTTAAGTAACTATGCTTGTTTATCTATTTGTTACTTGATCACAGTAAAACCACTCAACCAATTTCTCATCTGTGAACGCCTATGTACTTGATATATAGGCATATATTTATTTGTTTCGAAAATTGGACGTAGTTAAACGAAAAGGATCCAATCCACAACATGGTCAAAAATGAGTTAAGTGCATAAAACTGATACTAAATATCAATACTATCGGCCAGTAAAAAAGATCCCAGCAAAATCAACTGTCTTTCACGTTTTTTTCAGCCTCAGAACCAATCCACATGTATGGCACGTTAAAAAACAAAATCACCTTAAATAATCCAACCTTCCTGGTTCTTAACCAGTATTACCAACCGATTCAGTAAAACGAATCAAGGAGTCTGGATTCTTTTAACGTAATTACAATTTGTTCATCACCGACACTTTAATAAAAACACTAAAACGATCCAGAATGCTTGGATCCTTTTCTATAAATTGATTTTCATTTAGTATTTCCAATAAATCTGTCAACGAAAACGATCCAGAGTGCTTAGTACATTTTTATTGGTTAGATTTTTATCCAAAATCAATTTAAATTAATTTGCGAAAACGATCCAGGCCTATTAAAATCGACTGATTAAAATATCGAAAATTAAAATATATAATGTTCAAAATATCGAAATTTTGTTTTTCGTGATAACGTATTTGCCGTGTGGCGCCTTTTGCAACTTGCGTTTGCGTGGCAGTACCATAGAATACTTACTGTATGGAGTTTCTTACCCATTCTTCTCCATACGACACCACCTTTTGTAAGCGAGCGAAGCGAGCTCGGGATTTGGGGCACTCCGACTCGGACAGGTTAGGTTGGAACAATGGGATGGCGGGGTCTGCCAGACCCCGCCATCCCCTTCTTTAAAATTAGTCGTGTGTAAAAGACGGGAGTAGAGAAGGAGATGACGTGCGGGTAGGTAAACAATACCTGGACAATCTAGTTTTGGCGTAGTCAACAGAACCCCGGTCTACGGAGCCAAGCTGTGCTCCTACTTCTGAGCGATTTAAAAAAATAACCACGAAGGGGATGGCGGGCCGGATGACCTTCTAACCTAATCTGTCCGAGTCGGAATGTCCCAAGTCCCGAGCTCGCTTCGCTAGCTTACAAAAGGTGGTGTCGTATGGAGAAGAATGGGCAAGAAAATACATACAGTAAGTAGTCTATGGTACTGACGCAAGTTGCAAAAGGAGCCCCACGCCACGGCACATATTTTATCACGTAAAACAAAATTTCGATATTTTGAACATTCGATATTTTGATTTTCGATACTTTGATTTTCGACATTTTGATTTTCGATATTTTAAATTTTCGATATTCTGATATGTACCCACTAGATTTTTCTGTGATCTTAACGTTGTTATATTTAACATGAAGAGGATTGATAGAATTAGGGGCGCTACTTAGAAATAAAGTAAAGTCAATTTCCATAATTACAATTTTTCAAATCTAGGCGCAATCTCATCTGAACAATAACTAAAAAAGAAATTATAGGAAAAAAGGGTGTGTTGTTAAAAAATGTCAAGACAAAAAAAGGAATATTTGACAGTTTGTGAACGTTCTTAAAAGTACGAGAATCGTCTCACTGGTCTTGCTTCCATTTTAAAAACAATCACCTCGAAGATATGTTGACTTATCGGACAATCTTAATTTAATGGGTACCTACCGTAATAAAACACATTGTCATATTATTAGGTACTTACATTTTATGAAAATAACTTACAAGACGCTACCGACCGACCGAAATGTTAAATAAATGTATTTTATTTTATGAAATAAGGTTAATTTACTACTTGGGGCGTTTTAACGAAATTAAGACTAGAGCATGCACTATAGAAACTGCCATATAACGAAAAGGATCCAACCATATAAATTTACATATATCTCGGAAAATATAATAGCTATGCTTGACTTTACTATTAACAATAAAAACAGTTTTATAATCCCACACACAACATCATACTTTCATTAGTTTTAATATGAATACCAATGAAGAAATATCTTCCAAACTTCAAACGTCAATATCTCTAAAGTGACTTTGTGTGGATTGGATCCTTTTCGTGTAACTACGGCCAATTTATCTGTATTCATGGTAATAAATATTTACAAAACATAATAAATATGTTAGGAAAATAAATCTTATTTTTTACAATAAATTATCAGCTGCCCTGCACATTTCTTAGTCTTATATTTTTTAATAGCATTTTTTAAAATAAAATTTACATAAATAATAAAAGATAACCATACAAAAATTTTCATAATGTTTTGGTACTCATAAATCATTTCTTAAACACATTTTCCCACAAGTTTACATTATTTATATAATATTTATAAAACAGCTTCGACTGTTCAGTACACAGCTATTGTAGACTAAACAAATACCAAGTGACAGTAGTAAACTCAATCCATATGGTACCACAATGACCACCTAACATGAGTATTGTTCTCGTCAAATCTACAAGTGCTAGTTAATTTCGAATGTAAACAATAGTTGGAATGTGTTAATTCCGTCAAGTACCTATAGTAGGGTCATGGTAGTCCAAGAAGCTGTGACTGACGAACTGCAGCGTGACGGCGGACTTGCCGACGCCGCCGTCGCCCAGCACCACGATCTTGTAGACGCGGAGGCCGCGCGACGTGCCCGCAGCCTCGCCCGCCATGCCACCGCATGCCTGCGCCCGAGAGCCGCGCCCGCCACCTTCACACCGCAACCATCGCCATGGCCCGCCGCACACGCCCCCGCCGAACACTAACACCACCGTGCCGAATTTTATCTCACCACAACACTAGCAACACCCTTTCATTTATCAATGCACATTTTGGTTTCTAAACAAATAATTTATCTTCTATTCTTCAATAAAAAATCGACAGCTGATTGAAAGCGATTGACATTTCGATTTTGTTTTGATAGGTTGGCCATCTTAATCTGCGTTCGGTTATTACACATAGTAAATAGTTAGCACATAACACGATTAGACAATTTGACAATTTAACAATAATTAGTAATTTAAAAATATCCCGAGGATGATAATGTAATGATGACTTTTTAGTTGTTTCCAAAATATTTCGTGAAATATTTGAGACTTTTGTCAATAGATTGATTTTTTTTTATTGAACGCAGTCGGTCAGACGAAGCGTTCAGAAACCTTACTCATTTTACTTTTTAATTGAACCCTAATCAAATATTCAGCCACTTGTTTTTCTATGTAACTTCATACAATGAAAGTCATAAAATGAAAGAGTGAGAAATTTACTTAAGATTATTATGAAGTACAATGAGATACAGTCATAATGATCATTCGCATAAAAACTGACGGCTGGTCATAATAATATTTTAGATGATTTTGCTGTACTTCTAAATGCATTCTGTCATGATAATAATTGTCATTTCACTTGTCAATGTCAAAAAATGTCAACTAGAGCCCTGTGGGCAGCATCTTCGTTTTTGTTTTCGCTTTTTTTATAAATAAATAAAGTTCCTATCTGATAATGGCCCACATTCAATTTGTAGATGAATTAGTTCGGGAGTATTTACTGTACCGAGGATTCACATCGACGGTGAAAGCATTTGACAACGATTTGAAGGCAGATAAAGACAAAGGTTTCAGAGTGGACAAAATAGTTGAACAAATAGTGCATTACATTAATGTTTCAGACCTTAATGGGTTGAAGGAGTATTGGTCACACCTTGACACTCTTGTATTCTCAAAATTGGAGACTCACGTTCAACCTGGTAAGTAGGAAAACCATCTAGTTATAACTATTCAAGTTATCTCCACCATACGCTAAAAGTAAATATATTTGTTTGTTTTTCCAGCTGTTCGGAAGCTGGAGTACAGCCTGTACAAGTTATATTTAGTGACTGCAGCGCAAAGTACAGGGGGTGTGCGGAATGAGCGAATTACTGACTTTCTATCGAAAATGTTACCTGAGCTGCAAGGACAAGCTGAGTGGAGGGACTGGTTCAGTAAGTTTGATTTAATGACTATATTTTTAGTTGGTAACAATTTTTAGTAAAACCTTTTGCATCATGTAAGCCTGTACAAGCTCTATAAACTCATAAATGTTGAGATAATCTTAAAAATCCAATAAATAATTTTTCTTTTATGAGTTTTATAGTTTTTATACATTCTAACATAATTATGCTTGTCACACTTCTGTCTAATGGAGGCAGGCAGGAAATATTTTTTCACATTGTCCACCATTTAAAATGTATTCTTTCTACACATTTTATTTAACTTTAGTAAAAAATACTTTTACAAAAAAATATTCTCCATTTAAATCTTCTTTTCCAGTGCTACCATTTATCACCAAGCCAGAAGAGAACCCTTCATTCAGCCTGTACTTCACGCGAGCATGGCAGGACAGTGTGCTAGTGTCCCTTCACAACCTACTCGCTACAGTGTTCCAATGCATGCCGCAACCAACACTCACCAGCTATGAAAGTGACGCAGCTATGGTTAAAAGGCTACAAGATAAGCTTGCTGCTGTGTCTGGCAAGGTAGTAATTTTTACTAAGTTCTTTTTATTTTGCAGCTTTTCATTCTATCGCCTTGATATTAATACCACTGGGTCTAACAGTTGTAAAGGACAATATATATTATACAATTGTTAGTATTTACATTTCAGTAGGGCGAAGCCAAGGCGTGTCGCTAGTGGGCAGATATAATAATAATTTAATGTATAATGCATTGAAAAGTAGTCTTGCTGATATGGCTCAAATACTGTATAATAAGCAACAAAATTAAATGATTGAAAATAAGATGTGTGTAATAAAACACGCTATTATGTAGAGGTACCTGCGCGTGCGCTTTCTATTAAATTCGTAAAACCAGTACGCGTGACGGCGGCGTGAATAATCTGTTGAATAAAACGCTCGCATTGTTCATGTTACAACTCAGGTTTAAACATTAAAATAAAATCGTATAATTACCTAATTAAGATTAATTACATTTCCTTAGTACCATTTCCATTAACTTAACGCAAAGTTGGCGGGCAGTAGTTTGTTTACTATAAAAGTAAACATAACATCACGCCTTGCCTTTAATCCCCGAAGAGTTAAGCAGTGGTGAACCCATTAGTGCGCCCAAATTTCGCCAGTTATGTTTAAGTCCCTTGTAATACGGGGCGAGCTTATTGCCGTCAACCGGGTACATATCCAGATTTCGAGACTGCTACTTAGAAATTCCTAATGGAAAAACCAAATAACACTGCCCGACCTGGGAGTCGAACCCAATACCTCATGCTCAGAAGATACGCTTTGCGAACATTAGGCCAGAAAGGCAGTCAATCGAACACACAACAAATTAACAAAATTATATACCTTATTTACAGAGCCAACCACAGCAAGTGGAGAAGACCTCACCAATAGGTCACCAGTCCCGGCTCTCTCAATACTCAGAGCGGCTCAGTGGCCCCTTGCCCTTAGTCGACGACTTCTGCGCAATCCCCTCCGAGCAGCTGGAGAGTGGGGTCCGCGAAGCTAAAGGCCTCCGCGGTCTACTGCGACAAATGGGGGGCAGTCCAGTCATGGGCAGAAAGGCTGGACGATCTCACAGCCAAAACTAAAACTTAACTTAGTATCTATGTATAATATTGTAAATAAACATTCCTTGTACCTAATTTTATTTTGTGTGAGTCGAATTATGTGTTATTTTATTTTATGAATATAATGGTGAAATATTTATGCTGTGTGTTATTTAGTAGGTGATGGTTGGGAATAAGGTTGTGACAGAGGCGGTATTAGCAGAGGCAAAGGCGAAGGCAAAATCATTTGATAATTTCGCTCTCAAAACTCAGATGAGTGGCCTCCTCGAGCGTTTATGTCAAGTAAATAAACCTCCGTTACAACACCGCAAAAAAAAAACGGATGCGGAAGAGATGCCTACGATTTCTCGCGGAAGTTCCGCACTTACGGAGGCGAATGTAAAGTTCCGTTACTTACAATCCTGCATGTAACAATGTAAACTGTTTACGAAAGTAATTTCTGGTCATTATTCCAGTAAACGAAACAATTACCAAAACGTCAATCTCTAAATTGTCAGTTGCACACGACACCTCAACTCGCAACCAATTTGGTAAAAAAAAAAACATTGAATTTTATAAATAAACTGCACATAATATTCCAAATTATTTGGAGTTGTACGTCGTTTAAAACGTATCAAATCAATGAACTAAATCTTAAGTTATCAAATACTGTAGAACTACTCGCTTCACCATGGATCATGCTTTTTATGCCGATGTCTGCAACAAGGCAAACCGCCGCAATAGAATGTGGTATCAAAACAATTTGCTGAAAGTATTACAGGCCGCTAAAGAAGGTCAACAGAGGGAGATTGATGCATCCATCGCGCTAGCCGAAGAACTTATGAAGGTTATATTTCCAAATCAGTAGCTAGCTATACATTATACTTGAATTTAGTTCTACCAAAACGAGCCAACCCACAATCCCTCGATTATTAAATTAATTACGTCAAACTAATTCAATAGATATGATAAAGAGGTTACGTTAGGTAGGTATACTACCTAGAAAGAACAGTTCAATGTACCTATATCTAATACTAAAGGTGCTATTCCTCCTGCGGTGCACATCCACGTTTGCTGCATGGGTCCGTGATTCAGATCGTGTGTCTCAGTTTCCGTTGAAGTACACTGAATGCGCAAAACGCTACGCAGGGATGCGTTATTTGGTGACGTCATCATCGTATATGTAACTGTGAAAAGAGGCACCATACATTTAGATAAATGAACCCACGCTGCTTGCGTGTATCAATGACGCCACCAACCACGTAACGTATTTGAGGAGCTGCAGTGGAGGATATCACAACCATTTTCATACATAGCGAATGTCAGCTACTGCCCGCGTAAAAAGTAACTTAACGTAAGCTTAGCTATTATCCCAAGAGAACACATTACGGGGGTAAAAAATATCCTATATTAATCCAGAAAATAGTCTATCTATGTACCAATTTTCATCCAAATCTGTTGAACGGTTTCATAACATAAAACATAACATCATGCCTGTAATCCCCGAGGGGTAAGGCAGAGGTGTACCCATTAGTACACCCACATTTCGCCAGTTATATTTAAGTCCCAAACATTTAAACATCGTCACAAACTTTCACATTTATAATATTAGTAAGAAGTAGGATAGGATGTAACAGTAAAATGATTGCACTAAAATTAATATGACTAGAGCCTACCGTCGCATGACGCCCTCAGGAAAGCTCCACGTAGATTGGGAGCCCCAAGGGAGCTCGGGCACCCTTAACAAACCTTTTTTCACCCCGACTAGACGCATCAAAAATTGAATTTGAAGTTGATTTTAGAAATTGGATGAACCTGTACCAGTGCCCGTAGAAGTACCGATGCCTGTTTTGATACCGACTAATGAAGACGCTGTGATGTATCCTATTGAAGACGAGGTCATTAAAATACTCACTGAGAGTGAGGAGAAAGGCGCCAGCGAGAGATATCTGAAGGAGCGAAATAAAAAAGCTCCTGAGGATAAGTTAGTAATATTTTTTTCAATATTATGCCAGAGAGAGAGCAATTGTTTTATTTTAACTACTATTATAAATGCGAAAGTTTGGATGGATATTTGTTACTCAATCAAATCAAAACGGCTGAACGGATTTGGATGAAATTAGGCACAGAGATAGATAGATTAAAGTCTGGAATAACATAACACATAGGCTACTATTTATTCCGGAAAATGTACAGTTCTCTATTATAATAAGTTACGTCTTTGGTTACTACTCCGTGTTCGAGGGTCGCAACGTTATGTTGCAAAACTTTTTCCAATTCGACTGGCAGTTCCAGTGATTAGCAGCTCTTTAGCTTTCTTATATTAGTAACGGGCAGATATTTAGACAGTGAATGCGTTTACAGATTCCTGTACCGCGTGTCCGGAAACTGGGACTACGGCTGGATGCAGAAGCAGGCGAAGCAGCGTGCGCGTGACTTTAACTTCGGGCGCTGCTTCATCCTGCGCCACACCTTCTACCGCAAGAACAACCTCGCGCCCGACCCGTCGCACTACTCGCAGCCCGCCGGCGGAGAGGTCTCCATTTGCAGCGAGTACTCCTGCAGCAACAACTAGTAACCAACAACATTTCTAACAACGTTCTCACCTACTGGCTTAGCCTTCTGCTTCTGCATGTGATGAACAACAACGATCCCAACCTAGGATACAGATTACTCATGAGAAGTATCCTATACCTCATCAAAGCAGAAAAGTTTGTTGCCGTAACAACGAAACTTAACATACAAATAATAAAAGGATTATTTTTTGTATTAAACTGTGTAAATAAGAAACATTGTATAGCAAAAAACATATATTTTATAATTTTATTATTTACAATAATTCAACTTTTATTTACATATTAACAACAGCAAGTGTACCCTTTGTCTAAGGCCACATCTACTGTTCAAAGGGATTTACTAAAATAAAAAGGTGTACAGGTTTCTTTCTATTTTGTTTTTACAAAAGATTGTGTAGATTAAGAGGTGGGCTGCGTTCGATTTCAATAGAATTGTTTCTCGATAAAGAAAGCAGTTGTCTCTACTATATATTACAAAAATAATATGAACATGGAAAGATTTCAACACTTATTGTGACAAAGACTATGTATTACGGTGAAACAACGTATTGAAACCGGCCGCAACAATCAAATGCTACTATAAAATTAATCAACCAGCATATCAACAACAACCGCTTACTCAGAACAAGTCACTAAGAAAATAACTAATAAAATAAAAGTTAATATTAATAATAATAAATATGAGACGTTTTGTTCTTTCTCAAGTTCATATTTTGACACATTATGTACAATTAATTTATATATCAGTCCGTATTATCTGCATAAACACTTTATTTCAAAATTTGTCCACAATTCAACTGTGTAGTGCAAAATAAGACAATTTATTATGCTCTCTCTCCTTTGGCGTGTTGTCTATGTTTACAAGGTTAAGCGAGTTAGGGTACCTGGCCGTAAAAGTCGTCGCTCACTTCTCAACCCACCACCAGAACAGCACCGCCTCGTCTCTCGTCGTCCGCTCCTTATCGACGGGTGAAACACAATATGACGTCGAGCGGGCGGCAAGTTGACGCCTCGTTATTAACGGGAAGTCATCAAAATCAACTATCAAAAGTGGGGTTGCGAATGAAGAAGAGATGGAAGAAGGAGAGTGCGCTGCGCCGCCGATAACGCATCGACCTTGCGTTAAACACTCTTTCTTTCTTTATCGTGTGGGCAGTAAAGTCTTACGACCCCACACACCCTAGTGTCAGAGTTTCTAAACCGCCTCAAGGGCCTCTGACATGGTTCGAGTGGAACAGTAAGACCCAGGTTTCCTCACGATGTTTTCCTTCATCGACGCCAGTGATGTCCAAGATAAACTTTATAAAGTACATATGAATTGTAAAAGTCACATTGGTACTTGCCCGGATTTGAACCCACAACCTCATGCATAAGAGGCGGGCGCCTCAACCACTGGGTCATCACGACTATTATTAACCACTGGTAGGCCGCTCGCTGTTTACTTGGCACCAGCGCGTTGTCAGCGCGTGGTAAACAGGTGATCACCGAATGATTCACTTGCAACCCACGTATGAACTGCTTGCGTGTGAGGCAATCCGGTGAGGTTAGGACTTGACAAGTTTATGGATATGTATGCAAGTTCATATATAGAAATATGAACCGCACGAGGCGAGGCGGTGCTAGTCGGGTGCCGGGTTGATAAGTGAGTGGCGACCTCAATAAGGCACAAAGGTTTTTAAAAAAAGTTCGGCTTCGTATAGTGTCGTCTCTATCACTCATACGTGTATGACAATCTCTTTCTAAGGCTGGATGTGCCATATTGATGCGCGGCTACTGTACAGACGAGCGGTATGGTCTTGTGAGCAATGAGCCCTTCACCAATGATGAGGTACAAATACAAAAAAAAAATAATTTACTGTGCGTCTTTTTGGGGGTGAACTCGTAAATACGAACAACTTTTATTATGAGACGCAACTTTTGACATAACTACGGTCCCCTATAAGAATGCACTACAACAATCAAAATGCTGCTTTTTTTCATTTGAGAATCGCAAAACCCGTTGACTGCGGGCGAACATTCGCTACGCCAATCCAGTAGTGCGGCTAGCTACCACAGTTCGTGTGTTCGCCGTCGAAAAACACATACGTTTGTGTGTGCACCACACTTGCGTATTTTAGTACACACACAATGGGTGTGTTTTCCCCGCAGTCAATGGGATCAAGTTGTTTGTACACATGAATATTTTTACCCCCCAAAAAAAGGGTAAATAAAAGTAATTTTGTATCATGTGTTCTTAGGGTATACAATATGCCTTTGATAACGTAATGCAAATGCCGAACCGAATGTTGCCAAACCGCTTACGTGTATAGCTACCCTTAGCGACATTGACCGGGCACTGCCACTCACTACTTTTGCATAAGCAAGCTATAAAACAATAAACAACATCATATGGAGTGCATACAGACAGACTGCAAGTCCACTGCATACTGCACGCAGTTTTTTTTTAATCTGACAGCATTTGTAGCTGCAATGCAAACACACTATCGTACAGACACGACCGTGAATATGTATACACTTTACAAAATTCAAAAGCGATTTTCTTGTCTTAGCAATAAGACCTATTTTGAACAAGCCAATAATGCTCACACAGCATGTCAATAAGTGCGACTTGTATAACTAAACATACTCTTGAAACTGTAAATTAACTCTTAAGAGCGTGTGTTAGTGACCATTTTCTCATATCTATAATAGATCAATATTATTTTAACTCGAAGATATCTGTCGTAGCCATGACGGGCCTTTTATTTGGATAAACCAAATATCACTAAAAACAGCCATTTGTAACGGCCCCAAATAAATGTCTTATAATAAAATCTGACAGCAAAAAACGGTTTTTCGTCCTTGCCATCTGGAAAATATATATATTTTTTAATTGTTTATTTTTTGGAGGATAAAATTGAGGAATACGATAGATGTTTCATTCTCATATTTGTCTCCTTTTTCTCCTCAGGAATCGCGTCGTAGAAGTATAGGATCCACAATTACTATTTTCGCAATACTATAGTAGCTTTTCAATAGTATATAGTAGCTTCAGAAGAAAATCGCTTTAGAATGTTGCTAACATCATCGCTCGTGACTCTTTATGTGTATGCAACTTTATTCAGACTATAAATAAACTGCATTAAATTGCATTTTGCTGTTGATTTGTAGTCAGTTAGCAAACTAATTGCAAAACGTAAACCTTCCACTTAAACACTTATGATATAAAACAAGTACTGACACTGCCTTTATGTATCTAAACCCCACTAGAAAAGAAACCATTACATACAAATGTCATTTGTAATTATAATTTGATACTGATTACGGTAACTTCCCTCTTAGGGCTGTACCTCACCGGGACGCTATATAAAACGACGCTATAACAAAATGTACACTTTATTGTGAGTGCCTCACCTGGCATCCGCTGGGCCACTCTATCTTACATACATTATCTTAGCAGCGCAATAGCGGTGAGATACGGCCCTTAGCGCTTCACATGTGATGATGAATGAATGAGATCAGACATAATATGAGAACCAACCGATTTACACAAGTGTCGCTCAGTGCACACAATGCACACAGACACATACTAGTCTGATATGATATTATTGTCACAACTTTATACAAACTCAACAATCATACAAAAATGATGTCATGCAGGATACATAAGAAACCAACCCACTGTCACGCTATAACAATTCTTAACAGCAAAGAAATAAAGTTGAAATTGGCTTCCTAGTATCATTCTCCATAACTTAAGGGAATGAGGGGATACAGTTGAGCAACATTAATTGCCATATTCTACAGCCCTACCGACAGCATGACTGGTAAACCCAAGTGTGAGGATGTACAATGAGGATGATGCTAATTGACGGTATAAATCAAGCTTTACTTATTCTTATCGCTAAGTTAGTCGGATGCCACCGGGCCCGGGTGGCCGGGAACAGTCTCACTCGCACACATTCACGTCACTATCAGATCGTCTACACTTCACGACGCCCACTATCACTATCGATTGTCAGTTAAGTCACTGGCGTGGAATATCACTGTCTGGTAATGTCTTAGGCCACGAACAGTTTAATGGTTAACTCGAGTTGTGTTGTACTTGGTTGGCTAGCGTCGGGCCGTGCCGCCCTGGGTGTGTAGTACTAGGTATGCGGCGGGGCCTGTAGCGCCAGGGTGGGCGGGGGCCCGCTAGTCCAGTGCACGAGCGCGTGCTGCGGCAGCTGCGTGGCCTGGAAGTGGTCCTTGAGCAGCGCTTGTGAGAAGTTGCAGTGCATCTGGTACGCCTCGTTCTCTCGCTCCGTGTCGCCCGCCAGCCGGTACAAGTCTGTTACAGAAGGGGAATGTCAGAGGCCTGCCTGCAGAGATAAAGGTACTTCTGGGGTACCTTTAAATGTTGCGTGGTTATACTCTGCATAGGGCTGTGCAAACGCGATGATAGTAAAACCTTTAAATCGCTAACGTCAGCAGCAATATATTTTTTTTATTACTTAATGGGTCCAAGGTCAACCCAAGGTCTACTCTTGGATTTGATATTGCTTATTAGAGAACGAAAAATGTTATATTTCCCAAACTACAAACACTTTCATGACAAAAACTTGGCCCAATCCAAAACTACATACATACATAACATCACGCCTGTAATCCCCGAAGGGTTAGGCAGAGGTGTACCCATTAGTACACCCACATTTCGCCAGTTATGTTTTTAGTCCCATGTAATAGGGGGCGAGCCTATTGCCATCAACCGGGCACAAATCCAGACTCCGAGGCTGCTACTGAGAAATCCCTCATGGAAAAACCCAATAACACTCTGCCCGACCTGGGAATTGAACCCAAGACCTCATGCACAGCAGTCGCGCTTGCGACCACTAGACCAACGAGGCAGTCTAATCCAAAACTATTTTCACGCAAAGCCTTTGTAACCTGACAACTAAACCTACCTTTCAGTATAGCGGATGCCCACAACTGCACGTGCACATCCGGTATCTTGCTAGCCAGCTGCATGGCCGGCGTGACCATGTTCATGCTCTCCCGCGAGTTGTTGATGGACAAGAAGATGTGCCCCAGCAGCACCAGCGAACATGACGTCAACCGGTTCAAGTCTTCTGCGTTCGCCATCTTTAATGTCTCGCGGAGATACCTCCTGCGTAAACAGTAATAGTGTTGAAGAGAATATTTCAAGAATTAGTTGTGTTCAACTTCCGTAAAATAGCAAATAGTCTGCAGTGGCAAAGGGTTAATTTTCACAAAAGGAAAGCGGAAGTAAAAATTGCTGAATACTAAAAGGTACAATTAGGTTTTCATTTTTTAATTTAACACCATATATCGTTAAACCATAATATAACAAAATCAAACCCTGCTGGTAAAGTAACACTTACTTGGCCTCATTATAGCGCGCCTGGAAGAACGCCTGCAGTCCCAACACGTAGTAGGACGCGGCGCGCAGTCCGTGCGCGTATGCCGGTAACGATTCTGGCCTTACCTGGGCAATAAGTTAATCATAACAAATATTAATAAACTTTGGTTAGAAAGCATTGTGATTTTTTATTATACTGTCGAATCATTATATTATTGAGTCTGTCCACAAGATTTATTGATCAATTTAGATTAGATCAGACTTTGAGTACCTATCCCCGCCAGGTTTATGAAACGCACGTCAACCAATCAAAGCAGCTTATGCTGTGATTGGTTGACTGAATTATCAACACCCAATCACAGGGCATTACGGGCACAACGAGCGCGTTACGTTTGACAATTTTTCACGTAGATTTTTCGTTCGAGGAGCTGCGATTTTTCGTTCGAGCTGATGATCCCGAGTAACAGTATGATGACTTGTCATAATCATAATCAATTTATTATTTCTGTAACATAAGTAGTGAATACAGTTCTTAAATTAAAGTCTCTCGGGACCTGAGGTTCCGCGATTGCGCAGTGACTTACTTGTTCCATTAGTATTGTGAGTTCACTGTCCCTTCGCCCTCGTAAATATACAATGGCCAGGTTCAGTTTCGCGAACATCCATAGCTCTCTTTCTTGTGACATCTGAAAGCAAAAGATAAAATAATAATACGAAACCGTAAGTGGGTTATCGAAGCGTTAGTTTAATCTTAGTGACATATGAACGAAAAATACGCAACTGAAATTCGTCGCGTTTACAGCTAAACGTTACGTTACGTCGCGTTTTGGCGAAAAACGTAAAATCTTCGGTGGAATTGCGGCTCCAACGCCTGTCTTGGTCCAAAAGGGTGTCAGAGAACGTTTTTTTTATCTTTGTTTCTATGGAAAATTAAAATCGGTCGAATTTAGCCGGAACACATTTTTTCGAAAATGTTCTCTGATAACTTTTCAGACATACATTTATGTATCCTTATGCGTAGAAAGTTTCATTAAAATCGATTCATTCATTTCGAAAAATAAGGAAACTTGGAATGTTTGTTTGATTAATTTCTTTTTTGTTTTGTTCGTCTTATTCCGGGTGGGTTAGGAAAAAAGAAAAATTGAAAAAAGAAAAAAATCTTGACAGGAAGTTCCTCGGGTCAAGTAAATGATTTTATTTAAATAGAACGGGTACTCACATTAATAGCAGTATGAAACTGTGCCTCCGCCGCCTCCATGCAATTCATGGACATGGCGTACAGCCCCAGCAGGCAGTGCAGCTGTGGCGTGTGCAGCGCTGCCGTCGCCGCTGTCATAGTAACACAACCGTTAAAATAAAAGCTAGGAGACTACTATAGTCCTTATATGTTAAATATACATATCATAAATGATTACAAAATGATGTTATTATGTTGAAGCATCACGCAATTACTACTGGATAGATTCTGTTAAAATTTTTCATAAATATTATCACGCTATTTGCTAATAGGGATAAAGAATGTTATATTATGACTGTTTTGTTTCACAATTTACTACGATTTTGCTTTATAAATGCGTCAAAGAACTGTTAATTCAATATATAAAAGACACTACAAAGATGAGCACTGGAGTTTCCTTGCTTCACCAGCGCCACGCCACAATAAAATATAATGTATACTGACGGTCGGGCGCCTGCGTGAGCAGGTGCGCGGCGCGCGCGATCTCGTGCAGCGCGTGCGCCTTGCCGCCCGCCACCAGGCGGCACAGCGCGGCGTGCTCCACCAGCGCCATGCGCAGGCGCCACGCCAGCACGCCGCCCGCGCGGCTCCGCGCCTGCTCGCGCTCGTCCCGCTCGCACTTGTCCACCTTCTCGTCGTTAGATTTTGCTATGTAATAAATAAACACTCATATATTTGGTTCCCAAAATTATTTTTATTATATAAGCTAAAAAACAATAAATTAAATACTATAACATAACATCACGCCTGTAATCCCCAAAGGGTTAGGCTATAAAAAAACAAAATTACTAGGGTAAATACTATAAAAAAACAAAATTTAGTTTCATTTGCGATCAAAAGTTTTATTTGAATAAAAAGCACTTACATGTAAGTTTATCGATCTGCGCGAGCGCCTTTTCTGTGTACTTGTGCGCCTTTTCCATGTATCCGGCCTGAGCCGAATGCATGACCGTGACCAGGTACACTAGCACGTACAGCTGCTGCCGCGACAGCCATACGAACAACTCGCCTTGAACAGTGCCGCATACCGCTACAGAAATAAAATACAAATAAAGATAAAAAAAGTATTATTTTCTTTTTATATATTTATATTCTGTAAAGATTAAAAAAAACTTATGAAAAATGTTGTGCATACCTGTAGCTGGTGAGCTATAGGCGTGTACAACCTTTTTCATAAGTTTTGTCACACCATCAGTGGTACAACATAGGCCAAAAGCCTTGTGTTCAAAGTTCCTTCATATTAAACAAGCACTATACATTTTTAAATTGTCAATTTTAATTGAAGCAAAAGTGTTAGTTACCGTCATCATCAGGCCAATTGGGCGCCATGATGGTCTGTATGCTCTGCTGCAACTGCTTTAGCCAAGGCTTCACACTCTTCACCTGTCCCGACATTAAGTAGTGACATACCTGTAGACAAATTAAATAGATAAACCAGTGGTTAACAGGCAGGTGGCCAGTGTGCCATATGTACCGAATTTGGCAAGACATCCCTATACTATGTATATATTTAACTTAAATTAAATGTCCCTCGCAGGAGTGGCACTGCGCCGTTTATTTGTGGTTTTTCAATAATGCAGCGGGAATTTAGAGATCCCTTATTTTCTTCTAAAAAGAAAATAAGGGATCTTTAAAAGTAGTAAAAATATAAATCATAAATAAATTATAGTAAACTTCTTATTGTTGATGTTAGTTCTTAGTGTTTTTATTATGGACCCTTTCACAGATTGATCCTGATTATCAGATTTAAAAGCCCGAATCACAAAAAATAAAGCTGAAAAATTTCATATTCCTGTAATTATATTAAGGCTCCTAAGACTGAGAAGCCTTTAATGAACATTAACATAAGTTTATTAGTCAGTCACTACTCACTAACTTTTCCATGTAACTTAGATGTCAAAGTTGAAGTCGCAGACGCAGCAAGTACAAGATAAGGATAAATAAGATCTTTAAAGTTTGATTACTTATTTGCATACCAAACATGGCTAACCTTGCAATGTTTTTGTTGTTATTGTATTGTCTTCTATACTACTAATGAAGGTTCTATTAATTTATTGTTATCGACTATTACCCTTCATTTTATCGTTCTAACTCATCCTTGAAGAGCCGCTATTTTATTGCGGCGTGCACGCCACTGCACGTTGAGTCTAAGCACATAATCGTGGACCCATTTGTGTAAAACCGCACAAACTGCGCAATTATATATTTACGGCTGCATGTACACCCAATTACTCCCTGTAGACGACATCGTTAAAACACATCCGAGAAAGCTTTGCGTGATTTAATGACATTATCAGACTTTGAAAAACAATATTAAGAAATGGGACTCTCTGTGCATACTCAGAGTGTAGGCTTTTTTTGTGGATGATGGATGGATGTCAGGGTGATACCACTTTTATGAAGCTCAGTACACGTGCGTAGTATTTCCGTGCGCAGCGTGTCCATTCGCCGCAATAAAACAGCGGCGTCAAACAACTATTTAGCATAAAAATCACTATCCTGTGATTATGTTATTATAGATCTGTAAAGTTTCCGCTTTTTACACCTCTGGACTATTCTACATAGACTATAAATTATGTTCAGCATGAAGTAGTACAGGTATGAAGTTTTTATGTAACAGTTAAAAAAATATGAAGTAATCGTAATAATCCAACACTAGGCCTCATTTTAATTGAAATGACGATGATGAATAAAATAAACAAAATACCTGTAACACTAAGAAAAAGACTTTGAGGTACTCTTTCTGGTGGTGACTGCCATTCCAGGCGTCTACTAGGTGACCTGCCTGGTTAAGCAGTGGTAACACTTCGGTGATCTTCTTGTCTATTAACAACAGCTGGAACAAATAGTGCTCGAGTTAGTTAGTTATACACATAATACAACCAGGAAGAATTTACAAATTGGAAAATTGACTTCGGTAAAAGAACATTAAATGCAATACATATTAGCATTGCAGTTAATGACTTTTCAGGGCAGGCATCGGAATAATCATACAAAATCTGTTGGCCCTGCCCCTAGGAACACCACTGGAATCTTAGAATATTCGTACAAATGTTACAGTACATGTTTAAGGTACGGTTTAAACCCACCTTTTTTTTATTACTAGACAAAATTAGGTGAGATTAATTCAGTTGGTTTCTGAGGTTTTTAACTAAAGTTTATATATTCAATATGTATATTGTTTATGAACAGTGTAAGGAAAAAAATATGGTTGATTATATAGCTTTTTAAATTAAATCTATGTTCTAAACCTATTTTTGATATTTAGAAATTCAATTTGGAATGAAAAAAAAAGGAACTGCAAAAGAGGTCAAACGCCAAACTTTTTTAACTGGCAACAAGGCCCAGAGGACAATATCGAAAGAAATCTTAAAAAGATAAATATAGGGAAATATAAAATACACTTACCATAACCCTACTGAGTATGAAAAGGACGCGCGTGTAAGCCACATTAGATATCTGCGCATAATCCACACCGACACCTAGTAAGCTGCTTGCAACTTCATACTCTTTCTCTGTCGCGTGTATTTGCTAAAAATAAGAAAATCATTAACAACATCATCTAGCCTTTCTTCCAACTGAGTTTTGTCAGTTTCCAGTGGGTCAGGTGCTACGGACAAAAGTTACATAGACTGTAATATAAGAATTAAGAAATCTACAAGAATAAAAAAATTCCATAACTTCTGTGTTCTTGTGTTCTTTTTTCTTGAGCACTTTATTATACAGAACAACTGGTCAGATTTTCAATAAAATGGCTCTACATTAGCCTTGAGTGTAAGAGGCTATTATATTTTATTATAAAAAAATGAAAAAGCGATAAGAAAATTCATGCAGATGGTGTTGGAGGCTTCAGTCCATAATTTTCAATTAGATAGTCGCATTGCTTTTGTAATATTATCAAAAACATACATTTGTAACTTTTATTTTTATAGTAAAGATTTAGGCAGGTCATACAGAGAAGACACGGAGTATATAGTATGGGCGTTGCTTCGCAAACGTAGTTGACATGCTTTTAGTATCATCAAATAGATCTGTTGACACCACCAAAAGAAATAGGCAAACTACTTTTTGTAGAGTGGTAGGTCTATTTTGACCCCAAATAAAACAGGTTTCACTGTATAAAATTACTTAAATCAAGGTTAATAACAAACAACAAATTAATCTGTTTAATTAATAATGATAATGAAGATTATCCACTATGTAAAAATAATATTGACATTCAAATGTTTAAACTGTCTTGATGAAATCGGCACAATAACAGAAAACTGTTCTATTTTTATTTTCTTAATTTGTTTTATAAGAGTAGGTAGACAGTAACAGTAATGACCCTACAACATTGTAATAATATCTACATTTACTGTAACCAATTCAATTCAAACAATCCTAGATTGACAAACATCAAGGATGTTTATCTTACAATTTATAAGTGGTACCGATAATCTAATAAACATTCTCAACATTCCATAAAGAGCAAAAGGTTATGTAAATCACTCAGAATAACGCAGATTGTGTACTTACTGCCAGTTGGAATATAAGCCTGCAGTGCCAGTAAACACTGTGCTGTGACAACTCAATGGCCTTCCGTAGAATGGGCTTCGAATGTGATGGCTGGCCCTGGGCCTCAAACAGATCTGCGAGCACGCTTGCTGCCTCGAACTTAACATCGTCGAACCCATTGATAGTCTGTGACATGCACCACTGAAACCACAACACTGTTTAATCACCATATGACCCACTTCAACTTTGTTTACATACTTTGAGAAAGTAGTATCTTATATACCCACAAACACACATACGTTGCAGGTACTAAGTCCAATTATCTCAACAACCGCTGGTACAAAACACGTTACACTCCCAAACTATTGGAATAACAACAAAAAAAACTTACACTCTGCTCTAAATGCGTTCTCGCCAAGTCGATGTTTTTGGTGTGTGTCAAAAGAATATTTCCAAGTTGTAAATGTGTCCTGGCTTCGACTCTTTGTGGTGGTTTGAAATTAAATACAGCTTGTAGGCACTGGATACAACTTTTTATGTCAGGAGGATTCGATGTACGGAAATGTTCTGCTAAACCAAGTAAAGAAATATACCAAGCGTCCTGCGTTGACGCCATTTTGACATTTCTGCTTGGAGGGAACGATGTTACCAGACTAACACATAGAGCTTTAGGAGAATATTGTCAGAGCAATAGAGAGTGTACACAATCAGAATTTAAATTCTACCATATTATAAGCCACAGATAAATAATAGTATTACATTCAGAATGTCTAATTTTGCGTTAAAGCGTTTGCGTGTACCATCTGAAAATGTTGGCAAATTTTTGATGAGGGCCGTACTAAACTACTACGTAGTTTTCGTGCTTATAGACCTAGTACGAGTATCGCAAAATACTTAGTCTAAATACCTGTGATGAGTCCGTATGAAGTATTTACTGCGAGGAACGATGAATATCGGATCGCACACGTACCGCAAGGTCTTGTTTACACCACTCACCACGTACCGATTGCATTAGAGTACCATAAGACTCTCAGATAATTCAAAAATAAGTTATTTAACTAATTAATTGGTACTATAGCAACTAGTTATATGTGTGAGATAAGATTCATATGGTGTACTAAGTAAATAATAAACTTTAGAATATCAAGTTATTTTAAATTAAAACAGTATTTCTATTGCATGTAACTAATACTACCCGCATTGCGTCCTCAGTCGCTAAATGTGGCTGATGATAATGAGAACACGATACCTTCTTCATCACATCATAACATTCAAATACTAATAGATAGGGTTTAAATCTAAGTTTTTAAAGTTACTGATTTTATTTTTATTTTTGCAGAAGTGAAGACCTTTTATTAATTAATTGTCATTGACTAAGATCTCGTTTTAACGAGGCCTTTGCCGAGGAGTGGGACAAAATAAGCTAATAAAATAAAAATCTCGTTTTGTTTGAAAATTCTCGTTTTTCTAAGCAATTTACCGTCTTATGTCTCCCTTTATCAACTTACTAGCTTTTGCCCGCGACTTCGTCCGCGTAAATTTCGGTTATCGTGGACAAAGACGAAGTCGCGGAAAAAATTATCCATGTCCTGTCATTTCAATTATTTAGTTAAAATCATGATTCGAAACGACACGTGGCGCCATCTATAAGAACGTTATTGTGATTTCCCTCGGAAACAGTATTTTTTTTCGGGATTAAAGGTACCCTATGTTCTTTCCTGTAGACCTGGCAACGTATTTGCAAAATTTCAGGATGATCAGTTCAGTGGCTTAGGCGTAAAATGGTAACAAACAAACAAACAAACTTACTTTCGCATTTATATTAGTTAGGATAGGATAGGAAGGATAGGATAGGATAGGAAGGATAGGATAGGATAGGAAGGATAGGATAGGATAGGAAGGATAGGATAGGATAGGAAGGATAGGATAGGATAGGAAGGATAGGATAGGATAGGAAGGATAGGATAGGATAGGAAGGATAGGATAGGATAGGAAGGATAGGATAGGATAGGAAGGATAGGATAGGATAGGAAGGATAGGATAGGATAGCATAGGATAGGATAGGAAGTTAGGATAGGATAGTTAGGAAGGATAAAAATGTTGTGCCAAATGTTACCATTATGAATCATATTGGTGTAACTTGGCACTACATCATAGTGCATGAAAAATCTGTGGTCGGCTCAGCTATGCCATTTTATGACTTATTGTGGTAGATAGAGCCATCTGTTATCCAAAAATAGTAGTACCGTATATTTATCATCAACGCCATCTTGTGGGCAATAGCGAAACTAAAATTAAACTTTCCAGCTTTGCTGTTCTGCACTGCTCCAGGAAGATACCTACCAAGTTCTGAGGACTTTGCCATGCGGTGCAAAAGAAGTATCTAAAGGAAACCTACCTAAAATTGATGTTTTTGAATAGTTTTCTTTACTTTACAAATATTGATTCTTTTGCTTAATAAAGGGAATTAAATGTAAGATACCGCTAGTTCATAATACTGTAAGCAGTGCAAGCTATCCTTTGCCATAAGAATCAAAATCGACTTTACGTGTTTGGCGAGACTACCTCGTTGGTCTAGTGGTCGCAAGCGTGACTGCTGTGCATGAGGTCTTGAGTTCGATTCCCAGGTCGGGCAGTGATATTGGGTTTTTCCGTCAGGAATTTCTCAGTAGCAGCCTTGGAGTCTAGATTTGTGCCCGGTTGATGGCAATAGGCTCACCCCCTCTCACATGGGACTAAAATCATAACTGGCGAAATGTGGGTGTACTAATGGGTACACCTCTGCCTAACCCTTCGAGAATTACAGGCGTGATGTTATGTTATGTGCTTGACGAGGTACTGCTTTCGAGCTTAGCACAGCAATGTAAATATTTATTGAAGTCTGCACCGACATTGACTAAGTACTGAACTCCCTTTACATGGCAACTGCCCCTAATTAACTTTCTAGACTTGAATCTGGTGATGCAGCTGATGCATTACAGAATAGGCATAACAGGTGGTAAAAGCTTAACAACGACAGCAATAAAACACAAAATTAGTTAAACTTAGATGTTAGGTTTATTCATCAATGGTAAGTGCACCAGTGTTGATATCATTGATGAGGTCATGAGGAGGCCTGCCTTCCACTGTGCATCCGACAGACTGTGCAGTACCAAGGATCTCCTTGACTGTGCCAGAGAGATAGCGGGCCATTGATCTGGCTCTCATGGTCTTGGCAATAGTGATAACATCTTCTAAGGTGATGTTGCCGTTGTGCTTAACTGGAATAAAAAGATTAAACATTTATTTAATTTAATATTAATTGGTTTTAAACATAGTAGTTGATAATAATAATATTTCTTTTTAAATGGATTTGAATTTAGAAGCTAGATTCAGGAGGACAATTATGCTTGATGCAGACTAACTTGATGCAGAAAAGAGGTTTCTTAAGATAGCTTAATTTATAATATGACTTAATACATACTGTTCTTCTGCTTCTTGCGGTCACGTGGAGGCTCCTTCAGGGCTCTGATGATAAGGGCAGCAGCAGATGGAACCACAGAGATCTGTGCCTGTCTGTTCTGTACAATCAGCTGCACGGTGATCTTGAGACCCTTCCAGTCGCTGGTTGCCTTGGCAATGTCGTCACCAACCTTCTTGGGGGACTGTGAGTGGAAATAAAAATTATTATAACATTCTGTAACTTTTTACGAAATCACATAAAGGAATGAGATTTTCCAAATTATGTATAGTATAATGGTGATTACACATGTGGGCTATCTCTAAGTCAACATGTGTTCGGTTTGGTAGTTAGTTTATTTATCCAGTAAGTTTGACTCCAGTCCAGTTCCATAGAAACTGCAATTCAATTTATAAGATTATTGATAGAGTTAGGAATTTAGTTTTTCTTAATGTTATGAAATAGTTACTTGAATATGAACTTACTCAATCCCACAAGTAGCTAGATACCTAGAAAGCATGGCAGTCACATTGCCTGGTCCGCGACTCCTTATTGGACATTCGGAGTAGCCGCGACAGGGAAAGTATCCTGAGTCGCGGGTTCCTTCCATCCGCCACCCGGAAGGACGCGCCTGGTAGGGAGGCACCCCCCAGGATGATCAACTTGGCGAGACCACTCGATTTATCATTCTCTTTGATCAGCAATATTTCAATATTAGGTGTTAAAATTATTATGAAGTGATTTAGGCTTCGTAGCCAAGCAAATACAATCATCGAATTGTCTCTGTTCGATACAACGTGATAGCATAGCATGTACCCATGCTATCTACCCGAAGAATTATTACTGGTGTTCGGACTGCCATGCGAAGATCTAGGTTAGAATTTTGTAAACTTTTACTATTATCTAAATTATATGCTCACCAGACCCAGGGGACCAATTTTAGGGGCCAAAGACGAAGTGGCACCGACTTCTCCACCGACGCATCGCAAGTTTACTGGAAAAATACACACACAAAATTGAAGAACACCATCACTCAAAAACCGGTCATGTTTTTCACTGGTATCAACTCTTACCGATTTTAATTTCATTAGGATCGAACTTAGGCGGCATTGTGCTGTATTTTTAAAATACAAATTAACGTATTTCAAACTATTCCAAGGTGATTAACTTGGATTAAAACAGGCGAACTGCAATCGAACGTTTCACAACGTTGACAGCTCACCGAAAAAGAAATAATAGACGTCAGACAGATGTATTTGACAAACAAATTGACAGTATGTCTTTGTCTTTGATTTGATATATTTTTTTAGAACGAATAGGAGTCTTTTAAGAATTTTTAATGGCGTTAAGCCCTTGCAGATGTTTTCCTTGCTTGAATTAATTCACTTTTGACAAAAGTACTATCCTAGAAATCAATCTATACTTTACATATTTTCTGCTTGCATAAGTTTTATAGTATATAAGTTTTATTTGTTAAAACAAATCCGAGATTTTGTAGTACAACTCGAATCAACTAAATCTAATCGATTATCCAACTCTGTAATTTAGTCGATTTCATGAAGATCAATAATAAACATTTTGACTATTTTGTAGTGATGGGTAATTTTCCGAAAAATTTCAAAACTCGGAAATTTTTCAATTTATTTTTCCGAAAAATTGAAAAATTGGAAAAATAATGGAAAAATATCTGTTTATCGAAATTATTAGTTTAAATGAAATAGTTTATAAAATATAGTTCATAATAAGTTGAAATTCAAAGGATTTAATGGCTTCACATGTTGTTTAAAAAAAAAAACATATGTGCAAAGTTATATTTTAATACAGATTTAAGGTCAATGGTTTATTTTACACATAAACATATATAATTACGTCACTTATGATTAATCTGAATCCAAATCTGAATCATGATCATCATAAAAGAATTCGTCATCAACATTTTGTACATTATCTGCATCTACAAACAGTAAATCTTCAGTTGGTGGATTGATATCGTCCTCTTGATTATTGTGAATATACAAATCAACATTATTTCTATTTTCCAGATTCCAGTTATAAGCAATAAAAGCCATTTTTTCAGCTCGCTCTGTCAGCAGTCTATTACGCTTCTTTGTGTGAATTCCACTTATTGTACTAAAAGAACGTTCACATGCGGCAGACGTTACAGGAGCCGTGAAGATAACTTCAGCCACTTTTCTCAGTTTCGTAAATTTACATATGCCTTGCCACCAAGAAAGGGGGGTGACATTATTTACTGGCGACCACACAAATCTTTGACTCCAAAAGTTAGATTTTGATTTAAAATCGGAAACTTCCGCCATTATTTTATCGATGAACTAGCAACGTACTTAAATATTGATAATATAATGGCGGAAGTTTCCGATTTTAAATCAAAATCTAACTTTTGGAGTCAAAGATTTGTGTGGTCGCCAGTAAATAATGTCACCCCCCTTTCTTGGTGGCAAGGCATATGTAAATTTACGAAACTGAGAAAAGTGGCTGAAGTTATCTTCACGGCTCCTGTAACGTCTGCCGCATGTGAACGTTCTTTTAGTACAATAAGTGGAATTCACACAAAGAAGCGTAATAGACTGCTGACAGAGCGAGCTGAAAAAATGGCTTTTATTGCTTATAACTGGAATCTGGAAAATAGAAATAATGTTGATTTGTATATTCACAATAACATAACATAACATAACATAACATCACGCCTGTAATCCCCGAAGGGTTAGGCAGAGGTGTACCCATTAGTACACCCACATTTCGCCAGTTATGTTTTTAGTCCCATGTAATAGGGGGCGAGCCTATTGCCATCAACCGGGCACAAATCCAGACTCCGAGGCTGCTAATGAGAAATTCCTGATGGAAAAACCCAATAACACTTTGCCCGACCTGGGAATCGAACCCAAGACCTCGTGCACAGCAGTCGCGTTTTGCGACCACTAGACCAACGAGGCATTCACAATAATCAAGAGGACGATATCAATCCACCAACTGAAGATTTACTGTTTGTAGATGCAGATAATGTACAAAATGTTGATGACGAATTCTTTTATGATGATCATGATTCAGATTTGGATTCAGATTAATCATAAGTGACGTAATTATATATGTTTATGTGTAAAATAAACCATTGACCTTAAATCTGTATTAAAATATAACTTTGCACATATGTTTTTTTTTTTAAACAACATGTGAAGCCATTAAATCCTTATATGTACTTACACTTATTCAATTTTATGAGCGTTTTTGACTGATCTGACCCACAAAACTGCCATTGTTAGTAGACAGCGATGTCCAAAGGTAAGCACCTACCGACTAATATTTTACTATTAAACAGAAATACCAACAAACTAGTAGGTACCTATCTACTTAATATCGCACGTTCGTTTAGCTACTCGTACACGTAGCATTATATTTTAGACTTAGTATAGTATAGTGGCTTTGCCTTCGCGTGAGTTTATGTATGTTTATTTGTTTTTCAGAAAAGATTATACTAGCTTCAGATAGTGAATCAGATACTGAAATGAACTGTAATTCTGACAATATGTGTAATGAATCAGAAAAATTATTCACTGAAAGTGAAAATGCTGATTACATTCCAAGAAAAAAAAATAAGCTTTCAGAAGTCGCCGGAAAAGACAATACTTCAAATTGCAGCTTACCTAGAAGTGATACGTACATATCAGAACCAGATGAGTACAGTCAGTACGCTCAACGTTGGTCTAGTCCAGATTATACAGTTAAAGAATCCCAAAAACAAATCCCAAATTCAGATAAACAGTTTTGTGATGCGGCAGTGATGACAGAACCAGAGTACAAAGCGGAAGAAAATGAGAACATTAGAATTTCAAATTTAATGTTTTGTAAATTTATCTCGCATGAACTTGACCGGTATACCGGTGATGAACGGTATAATCTTATGCAAGAAATCATAAAAGTCTTTAAGAAAAATAATAAGTAACAGTCTTAGTAATAGGGTACGGAATCCTAAAAATGAGAAATTTTAGTATTTTGATTAAAAGTAACAAATAAAAATTTGTTATCTTGTTTTATTTTCTGATCTTGGTCGACTTCCCATTTTTTTCCAATATTTGAAAAATATTTGAAAAATTGGAAAAATATTGGAAATTTTTCATTTTTTCTTTTCTTTTCATTCCGAAATTTTTCCATTACCCATCACTACTATTTTGTATGATGACATCACTGAAGCTGTCTATGAACGATGTGATTTTCTGATTGTGAGATTTTCTGCAATTTTCTTCAATTAATCACTGTATTTGGTCTATTATCTTATTTTATTACTAATTAATCATGGCTAACGACGATGTAGTGCTTAAGCAGTATCTATCAAAATACAAACACCGGGACTACACGGCTCGGGAAGTGGTTAATTTGATTCAAGTGTACAGAAGTTTGACCTATCGACTGGAAGCCTTTGTGTTCAACAACGGCGCCAGAAAAGACCTGCTGAACCTCGAAGGTACCATCCCCGTGAATTATAAAGGAGCATACTACAACATCCCTGTGTGTATCTGGCTGATGGACACTCATCCCCAAAATGCGCCGCTGTGTTTCGTCAAACCCACGTCAGACATGTCTATCAAAGTCTCAAAATATGTCGACAGTAATGGCAAAATATACCTACCATTTCTACACGAATGGACGCAAAACGGCTCCACTCTACAGAAACTCATTTCATGCATGATCTCTGCCTTTGGGGAACTGCCACCGGTCTATTCAAAGCCTCGTAATGAGACTAGAGCGCCTTATCCGGTGAATTCCTTCATGCCGCAACCTACAGGGTATCCATTCCCTCAAGGTGCTCCCCAACCAGGGTATCCAACACAAACTCCTTATCCAACAACATCAAATCTGCCATATCCTAGCTATGGAGCTCCATACCCTGGTGCAGTCAGTACCAATGGCATGCCGTATCCACCTGCTTCGACAGCTACTCCTTATCCACAGCCAGCGGGCTACGGTGGCCCTGCTGCTACGGATGTAGCTGGTGGTACTATCACAGAGGAGCATATTAAAGCTTCTCTTTTATCTGCTGTGGAAGATAAGCTACGAAGGAGGCTTAAGGAACAGTCCCTGCAGTCTCAAGCAGAATTGGAGACTCTTCGCCGCACACAGCAGGAGCTTCGTGAAGGAAAGTCTCGTCTTGAGGATATACTTTCAAGACTGCAGAGGGAGAGGGCTGAGTTAGATAAGAATGTGACAGTGTTGCAGGAGAAAGAGAAAGAGTTGCACACTGCTATTGAACGCTTGCAGGAACAAGAGGGCATTGATGTGGATGAAGCTGTTGTGACCACTGCTCCGTTATACTCACAGCTGCTAAATGCTTTTGCTGAAGAAGCTACCTTAGAGGATGCTATTTACTACATGGGAGAGGCACTACGTAAAGAAGTGATTGATTTGGATACATTCTTGAAGCAAGTGCGTACCCTGGCTCGCCGACAGTTCACCCTGCGTGCTCTGATGCACAAGTGTCGGCAGAAGGCTCAGTTGGCGTGCTAATAGTGGCGTCGTTTCTGGCATTGTACCCTTAAGTACTTGCCAGAAATGGAATACTCTGTGATTTGTATGTAAACGGTGATGAGTCATACTCGAATGTTGTTGCATCATGTGCTGGACAGACAGTTGGCAATAGACGCTAATGCTTTCAGAACTATGACCTACCTTGATGAACTTTTCCCTGTCCATGTAGTAATCTTCTTGCTATAAATGAGTTGGCTTTGAACCTGTTGTATGTGTTCTGTAGAACATGCTATATTATACACTTTTGTACCCCACAAAAACAAGAGAACATCTTATTTAAAGAAGCTAAAGACTAACGAGGACAGTCTGAAAAATAATATTGTTTTGTTATGTGTAATTGAACACCAAACAAAATAGGTACCTAGCTTTTTGTTTACTTTGAGCTTTTTACTTCTATGATAATGTGTAATCTCTACGAACTGTATCTATGAATAATAAAATGTAAATATAATATCGAAAATGTCATTTTATTAGCAAAGACTTGGGGATTATAGTATATTATTTATAAATATTCATCAACATTATCCTGAGTTACCAACACAGGATTAAAGTGTTTATTTTATGACATTTTATCTATATATTTAATTTCATTGACACAACTCGCATAAACCACACTATATGTATGGTAATTTAGCTTTTTATGAAAGGGCATAATTGTTATGTTACAAGTAATTATACCAGTTCATTGTTCGTGCACTATGTATCTAGGCAATTTGCATTTACTGTGTAATCGTAACTAGTACATTAGACGTAACTTATCACTTGTTATCCTCATTAAATAATGTAGTATGTAAACAAAACTTTAGTGAATAAAAATGTAATGAAAATTTTTGTTACATTATGTAAGTAGTTTTAATATTATTCAAAATATCTGTTTATGTTAGCTTGAGACCCAGCCCCATCTAAATTGACATAATTATCTCTAAATTCTCAAACGCCGCTTCATGCTTCGGAAATATTCGGTCTTCTGGAGGCGACAATGCACTGACCTCAGACTTCAAATTGCCCTGATGAAATACTGGTATTGTCAAGCAAGCGACGATTTCACGATTGTGATTGGCTGACCATCAACAACCAATCAGCTGCTTAGGCGCGCTTTTCAATTAATCGTATAGATTTTACGTCGTTTTCATTCCAAAAACTGGGGGAAATGATAGTCTGCTTTTAAAAAACAATAATTTAAATAGCGGTTACGAATTCGGCAGTATGTTTTCAATACGGTATGTGGTTCCAATGACCAATGGTTCAATAACACCTCTTGCGAGTCTCAAGTCTACATGCATTTGCAGTTATTTTTAACTTTTATGTAGCCACCATTAAATTAATTAATATTGCATAATTATAAAATTTAGAGAATGAAGAGGTAGAAAGATCAAGATTCAGAAAATCATGAGTTCTCTAAACATAAATTGTTTAGAGATAATAATTTGTCTTTGTAAACATTATTTTTTTTGAACGTTAAATTAATTATCTCAACATCAACATTTAAGATTTACTTTAGTATTTGACTGATAAGATTTTCGAAATTCACTGTAAACAAGTTCATATCGATAAAAATCTTTTGTATGAGATATTTTAGTGGTAATACACACCGACACTGCTTGCAAGGGTTCTTTACAAATCGGCAGACCATAAGAAGGGAATAAAATACCCATAAAATTACCCAATTTGACTACAAAAGAGCGGATTGTGATCTCTTATTCAGGGTCTTACCCAAAGAGCACTATGATCTTTTACATCACATTTTAGTTGAATATACCCTATAAGGCAGTTTTTTGGTGTGTATTGCACTCAAAATACAGGGTTCTCATATTTAAGTGCTAGACAATAATACTAACATCAGCGTCTGAAGTGCTTTATGGGGTGTTGTGATCTGGTTGTATATCATTGTGCCATGTTGAGGCAAGAGATGAGTAGTCGTGTAATTAATATTAACCGTTTTGTAACCTAATGTGTGGGCACTAAACTTTGTGGATATTTGTTCAATAGAAGGCAGTTTCGCTTGCTTGTTTGTAACACAGTCTCTGGTAGTTAAACTGAAACAAAAAAATGATAGTTTTTTTTTCTATTCGCTTTTAGGCAAAGTTTAGTGCCCTTTATACATAATTATAATTATAGGTATTCCCTAAGTTAGTGGCACATTTATTACGCAAATGAATATGTAGCACTAACTCTAAAGTGGTGTTAGATGTTTTAAATTTGATGTATTTTATAATATGTACAGTCAACAAAAGAAAAAAGTATACAGGTAGCTAACTAAACCTTTTTGAACCACATTGTTCGCGCTTTAAATCTTTGACATTGTTCTTTTGCTATAATAAATATTGTGACGATACATGTACATCGAGATACGAATAAACTATTTTCTTTATTCATGGTCTGGCTGGCACGGCAGCCTGAGCCTCCTTACTGACTGCCTAAATTTTTGAACTATTTTCGTACTGTTCTGCTGATACAAGAGGGGATAATGATGTTGTATTCAACTTTTTCGTAATTATTGTATGTACTCCCGTCGCGTAGCAGCGCATCACAGTCCGGATAATTACGCTGCCCTTGTCGCAGTTATGATGACGTCATCAATCGATCAATCTGCACATTTTGTACGACGTTGTTAGGATATGTTTCTACTTATAATTAGGTAGTATGTGCTCTTTATATGATAGTGGACGAAGGAAATTGCAGGCATAGACTTTTAATTGCTTTAAAATGCATATGAAATAAAGGAGCTTCTTTTCTATTGATAAAGTAATTAAAAGTCTATTGTTTATAGGTGATTCTATAAAGAATCTATTACACTTGTATAAGTACATAGATACAGGCTGGTCCAGAAAAAGAGAAAATATTCAAGGCCTTTTTCCATGGGCTTTCCAAAATACCCCTCGTGTAAGTTCTGCCCTGCGAATTTTTGTAGTTTAAGAACTAAACCTTTTTTTCTTTAGGGTAGTCTTAGCTGCCTTCAGATTATATTAATTTTAAATTAAAACACAAAATTAACAAAATTTGATGCTAGGCAAGAATATCCCAAGTTTATTGAAAAACGTCTTACTCTTTTTCTACAAAAAAAAACTCTCAGAACAAACAAAGGAGTATTTCGGAAACCTGAGAAGAGAGGCTTCCACAATTTCCTTTTAGACGGCACGATTTGGGCCATCCTGTAGATGTCTTCATAAATGTACCACAGATTTGCACGCAATTTCTTTCAATGTCTTATCCATTGTTTCTCGCTTTTAATTACGAGTTACGCAACAATGTATGTAGATTTTTTTGCACTATTAAGACTGTAAATACGATCTTAATTGTAAAAAAAACATAATTATCTCAATATTACTCATTAAAATTTCTTGTAGTGATAAAAATTGGAGTTACGGCTTTCTTTATTATAGTGTTATTACAAGTATTCTTGTTTATCATTGTCTGTATTATAAAAATAAAAGTTTAAGGCACTGTTTTACACTTTATTGAAAGTTTAGAACCACTCACGTTGTAGAAATATAATGCAATTTATTTAATCGTTTTTTTTTAAGTATGAGGTTTGCTTTGTACAGTTTATGTATTGTAATTTATGTACCTATAGCTTCAAATAAGACAGGATTTTTGCGGGACGAAAATTGTTTTGTTGTACATTACAGATTAATACAGTTGAGTTGTTTAAATACTTAAAATATGTGTATTTTGTTGTCACGCGAAAGTCCCGTCAGAGAATCGCATTAGTGTATTGGTAGAGAATATGATGAATTCTTATATTTTCCTCCTAATAAAGAGAAGGGAAATCAAATTATATGTTTGGGGTCAGGAACAGAGACAGAGAGGGAAAGTCGCTTGGATAACGCTTTTTCCTTACGTGATGTTTAATTTCTACCAGTTAATTCCTACCGCAAACCACAGCAAGTGATTTTTAGTTTCTTACTCTGTACTCGTGTGTCCTTTGCCAATACACAAGCAGCGCCCGCATTCTGAGAGATAATTGTTAATCATTTTATATCTTGACGAATGTAAATAATATAAGTTTTCATTGCATATAATCGGCGTTGACTGAAATCTGTCACAATAAATGCGAAAAAAAGTAAGATGATGTTTTAATTCGCACTACATTTTTGCTTGCGACTATGTATGTGTGTTTTCGCTCCAGTGGTTAATAGCTTAATGTTATAATATAGCCTATACCATTCCTCGTGACATACATAAAATTACGCCTGTAATCCCCGAAGGGTTAGGTAGAGGTGTACCCATTAGTACAGCCACATTTCGCCAGTTATGTTTAAGTCCCATGTAATAAGGGGCGAGCCTATTGCCATCGACCAGGCACAAATCCAGACTCCGAAGCTGTTACTCAGAAATTCCTGATGGAAAAACACTAACACTGCCCGTCCTGGGAATCAAACCCAAGACCTCATGCTCAGCAGTCGCATTTTGAAACTACTAGACCAACGAGGTAGGAAGTACTTGGATAGAAGATTTAACATTGCATTTAGTAGATTGCAGAATAGGTATGTCCTCTTTTTACTGTTCATGCTATTATGTACTTGACTCACTGTTATTCCCAGTGATAAGATTATTGTGTTCGCGGTTTGTTATCTATAATTATTTACACTATACAATGCGTTTGCTGTATCATTAAGGTATATTTACTGCTTACTGGAATCGACGATGTCAAAGTAAAGTCATTTCATTCTATTATAACCAATAGCGGGCATTTTTTGAACGTCATTTATAAGAATAATGTACGAGTATTATAATATTTAATCTAGTTGCCCATTCTAAAAGCTATTGTATGCTCGGCCGCCATTAATCGCGATAGTAATTCGATTTCCAATGAAGAAATGCCGGTTTGTTTGAATGAATGTTTAGCAATGAATTCGATCCAGCCGTTTCGGAGATTAGGTAGGTACCCGGAACAAACAAGACAGACATACAACAAAAATCTGTTATTATTAAATTATAACTTCACACACTTCAGTTTATTTGTATAGTCAACAAACCACATAAAATTCACTACTTCCCCCTACCCCTGGTTTCTACCTACCCCCATAGGAAAGAGGCGTGAGTTTATGTATGTACGTAAGTACTACAAAGTAATTGAATAGCACTAATGGTAAGACTGGCCAAGTGCGAGACGGATTAGCAAACTACACATACAAACACTATCACCAAAATATTTCATATTATTATTCATTGCCGTGCCCCTAGGTTAAATAAAACCATTTAAAAAAGTAGTCTGACCATTTATTTAATTTACAATATTTAAGCTTAGCTTAGCGTAACAAATAAATAAAATGCTTCATGTGCGGGAATGAACAATTAATTTTGCTAGCAAAGTTACTTCTTGCCTTCCTTATTCTTGCCTTTCTTAGCGGCGGCGGCGGCTGCCTCCAGGTCGATGGGGGCTGGCTTCACGAAGGGAATCAATTCCTGGTACTGTTCAGGCATCCATTGTTTCAAGGCTTCTGGGACCTGCGTGGTATAGAAAAAACGTGCTTAGTGTTAGAAGATAAAGTTTATTTTGGATTTGATGTTTTCATCATTTTACCGTTGTTCTACGCTCTGGTCAAAGTCAAAGCATTTATGTCAATTAGACTATTAACAGGTACTTTTGAATTGTCAAGGAGTCGGTCAGTTCGTCAGAAAGTTGAAGTTAGTTGCTCGTTTCAAACGTAGTTAGGCCTCTACGGCGAAGAACGAGCAAGAAACTCTCCACAGACACTCTTATTCAATTAGGTTTTTACAAAATCCTGGTTATAATAATATTCTTGTTGCTTCTTTATGTGAAAACAATGAAGGTGAATATAAAACAAAAATAATTAAATGTAGGCCATGCCAGTTGATGAGTTCACCAACCAAACTGACAGCGTGCGTTCACGAACATGACGCGTGGATCATTACCATTTAGCTCAACCATCTTGAAGTGGGCGATAACGCCCCTTGTGGGCGCTGCAGGTCTAAAATACACACCGTTTTTTTTGGGTCTCTTACCGCCCGGTAAGAGACCCAAAAAAAACGGTGTGTATTTTTTTGAGGCTTGGAGAGCGATTTGTAATTACGTCTTCTAGGTGGTTTTTAATTTGGTAAAATAATGGGGGCGCTAGCAAATAATTTATTCTCAATGTAGGTAGTAGACAAAATAAGTTTGGGAACCCCTTATCTAACCCATATGTAATTTTGAAGCCTTGTTTAGTACGTTATTTTAAGCTAGTTATATCTTTAGCTTTTAAGCTAGTTACCTTGATGCCCTCTTCAGTCTGGTTGACCTCAAGCACGGCACAAATGACACGGGTGGTGGCGCACATGGTCGCGTTCAACATGTGCACGTACTCTGTCGCTGCGTTCATCTTCTTGGTCTGCCCATATCTGGAAAGAATAGTCAAAATGTTTTTGAGTTTTCTGACTTCCGCCAAAAAGTACTAGCAATACTCCGCGGCTTTAGTCGCGTTAAGTTACGTATTTGATTACTGTTCTGCTCCCGCGGGTGGTAGCATAATCTTTTATAGCCTACCTTCCTTGATATAGGCGTGACATAACGCAAAAGAAGATTTTTTCGAAAAGATCCAGTAGTTTCTGAGATTAGCGCGTTAAAACAAACAGGTCATTGAGCCGGTTGTGGACGATTAAGTAGATATAATTATTTATTTTCCTGTACCTGACAAGCAGCCTCCTAGCCTGATACTCCAAACAGTTGCTGCAGGACACCAGCTCACGGAAGGCTCCCGAGCCGGGGAACCAGGCCTCCAAGTCGAGTTTCTTAGAGGCCGCATGGTTGAGGGCCCCCGATACGATATTCACGATGCGGTAGGGGATGCCCAAAAGTTTGTAGAAGTCTTCCGCGTTGGTGATCATCTCGTCCATCATCTGCCATGAGGCGTTGTCGTGGGGGGAGGTCAGGACGAATTGTTCCACCTGAGGAAAGACGAGGTTTATTTAGAAACATACTGTTCAATGCAACTACGTACGCGTGGTTTTTTTTGGCCCATGTTAAATTTCGTCTTTGGTTACTACTCCGCTCCTATGAGCCTTAGCCTGGTGTTATACTATTCCTCATGAATCACGCTATAATATGCATAAATATTTTTTCCAATCCGACTGGTAGTTCCAGGGATTAGCTCGCTTAAACAAACACACAAACAAAAAACCTCTTTAGCTTTATTAAGTATAGATATAGATTACTCAATATCCTATCCGCGATATAAAGAATTCGTGTGCCAACTAACTACCTTTCTTTTAAATCGCGACCATTAACTGGTGAGCAGAGTATACGAGAGGAGAGAGGCCGCCATTATACGGAAGCCGCGATGCTATCTGCACAGTGTCATTGGAGCCTTTAAAACGGCATAGTATATACTAATTATCTGTCCACAGTACGGTAGTGATAATTTAATAATGATGAAGATTTCACTCACCTTTTCAAATTGATGCACCCTGAAGATACCGCGGGTATCACGTCCGTGAGAACCTACTTCTTGACGGAAACATGTCGAGAGACCTGCATACCTGTAAAATAGTACCCTTTATTTAGTCTACTTGTGTGGAAAATTTCATATAGGTAATTCCATTTCGCCGTTAAAATGTGGTGGAAGTAATTTTTAAAATATTTTGGATTGGACAAAGTGTTATAATTATAGGTTTTCCAGTTAATGGTAATAGGCTTGTTCCCTATAAAACGAGGTTGAGCCCTCGTTTTATAGGGAATATGAATGGTGGGTAAATATCACATTAGGAACAATATGTTTATTTTTGCCGTGAAAGTTTAGGTTTAAATACGGCCAAAGAGTTTGAGTGAAATAGTGGATTTTACGAATTTTTGCTTACGCTAGTCCGGGCCCCCGCGGCTGGAGGGGCCCGTATCTTTAATACGGCGTTAGCTACGGCCCTAGTGGGACACATTAAGTATCTATTTGCTCACCTGATAGGTAATGAGGCCTCAGGCAGCCACTCGTCCCTGTGGTACGCGGCTATAGGCTGCTCGGAGGTGGCGATGAGATACTTCTCCTCGACGGCGGCATCGCCTTTATTCTCAGAGCCTTTGCCCACCACTTTGTACAGCTCCTCGTCGAATTGAGCTAGTTGAGCCACCTCTTGCATTACCTGCAAATTAAAATGAAAAAAAATTTTTTTTTTCTTCAAAGTAATTTAGTGGAGATTTTTCGAATTGTATATGATGTTTTCAAACTTCGAACAAAGACCGGCTGATTTTTTACGAAGTGCTGCTATTGTTTACTTGAAAATATTATATATTTTTTAAGCAGTTGTGTTTAAAAAAATAAAAAATTGTCTATTCAGACTCTAAGCTTCGTCTTTGTAAAAAACGATTGGATCATTTCACTGGTGATGAGGTAAAAGATAAACAGTTATGTTTGCATTTACAATATATTAGTGTGAATACCTCTTTCCTCATGAAGAACGGAGTGTAAAGTGGTGTATAGCCTTTCTTCAGCAGTATCCTAAGAGACAGTTGTATGAGCGCCTGCTCCAGGAAGACTGCAGCGCCCTTCAGGTAGTACCCGCGTCCACCAGCCACCGCAGTACCTCGGTCGCCATCCATACCTAAGTAGAATACATCAAATTATTATATTGTGTAGGTTCCTATTACTTACATAGTACTTACACCTTGATGTGTCCTAAATAATGGTTTTAAGTTATGTTACAGGCTTTTGTCCTCGACTTCGCGTAAATGTCGGTTACCGCGGACGAAGTCGAATAAAAAGTAGTCCTTTATTGGGGTTCAAACTTACCCTGTTGCAAATTTAATCAAAATCGGTTCATTTGTTTAGTTGAGAAAGCATAACATACAGACAGAGTTACAGAGTTTTTGTTTCAACAATAACTTTCAGCTTAATGGACAGGATTAGACAATTACAAATTGAAAACATAACATTCTGACCAAGTACTTAAGTCTGTAGGCATGTTAATATATAAAGGTAAAGGTATAACTTTTATACTTATAGGTATTTACACAGGTGTGCTTGAGAGATGCAATACCTACTAAGTAATAAATGTAGTAAAAAAAAAAACAGAGTAAGAAAATAAGGTAGGCCCGCCAGGAGAGATTAGGTTGATGATAAAAAAGATGGCTCTCTTTATGCAACAAAAGTACAAAGGCGGACTTAATGCCTTAGGGCCTTTTCAG
Source organism: Hoplodrina ambigua (assembly GCA_949774945.1). NCBI lineage: Eukaryota > Metazoa > Arthropoda > Insecta > Lepidoptera > Noctuidae > Hoplodrina > Hoplodrina ambigua. Next base: position 10,173,953 of record OX458981.1, read on the forward strand.
GGGCCTCTCTCTTTTCAGGATTACCAATGAATAAACATTGTATTCTTATAGTATTTTGTATTATTTTTTAGCTAAAGCCAGCAAAAAAACTCACCATCAATCATACAAATCAGATCCACATGAGAGTACTTAGTCCTAAAGGTGCAGTCTCCGTGTGTCCTCTCCACCTTGTTGTGGTCTTCATCATCATCCACTGGGACGGACTCATGGAGGTGGTTGCCTACTTCCCGGAGAGCATTTGAGCGGGTCTTCTCTGCTACTAAGAGAGCTTGGTCATTCTTCGTTATGGCTTCATCTATTAATACTCTGACCTGGAAATAAATGAGTTTTGAGTTATATGTTTCATATACCTACTTAATTTATTGTATATAAATATTGCCTCTTTGGTCTAGTGGTCGCAAAGCGCGACTGCTGAGCATGAGGTCTTTTATTTTATTTATTTTTTTATTGGGTTTTTCCATCAGGAATTTCTGAGTAGCAGCCTCGGAGTCTGGATTAGTGCCCGGTTGATGGCAATAGGCTCGCCCCCTATTACATGGGACTTAAACATAACTGGCGAAATATGGGCGTACAATGGGTACACCTCTGCCTAACCCTTCGGGGATTACAGGCGTGATGTTATGTATGTTATGTTATAAATATTGTAATGCTGTGTAACATTTTGGTATGTTTAGAATAAAAAATCAGCAACAAATATCATCAACTAAATTGGTATCCATGAGTGGAAGAAAGAAATGGCGGCATTTGCTCATTATATGCTACTTTTTTATTATTTTAATAAATAAAAAACACAATAATGTTTCAGTGACTAGTAACAAAATAAAAATGACAATGTTTATTCTAAGAGTGTTAATAAAATGTAGCCAGGTAATTTTATTCTTTAATAAGAAGCTTGTTATTTTTTAAACTTTGAGAGAAATCCTTAAAGGGAACAAAAGATCTCAAAATTGTTTGCAAAGTGACTTAGTTGAAAAAATAGCCTTTTTAAATTCCTTGACAACCTTTTTAACCGGTCAAGCCCCGGCTGACTTACCAGTAAGTCAGAACAATAGAAAATCAATTGTGTCTCATTACATGGGACTTGAGTAATTAATTAAGTTTTAAACAGTTAAACCACAAATCTGCAGAGTTTAAAAGTCTCAAGTTTATTGATTCTAGTGAGTCATATACTTGTATAATATTGCATCACCCAATGCAGTACAAATACATGTATAGCTTTCAATTCAACTTTCAATTAATTATCACACACTACTACTTTCTTTCATAATACTCTACTTTCAATATTAATACTGAATACTTTGGTTTTGAGTGAACATTGATAAATTTTGACTCTTGTCTAAGATTCCATTATGGATCTATTTATGTGTAGCAGCATGAATTAAGAGCCCTTGAGATTCAAGGAAGCTGCAAATTAATGCAGGATTACTAAAATGACCATATGGAAAACATGAAAGTTTCATTGTACTTTAACTACATATTATTATAATGCTTGAGAATTGAAAAGCTATTACACAAAAATATAGTCCAAACTTTCTCTTACCTTCTTGATCTGGTTAACAGTTAGCGGCTTCAAGTCATCTCCAGTCAAGTCAACCAGCTTATCAGCTATTTCTGGTGGTACTGGCTGGTCTTCCGGCCCAGCTGGCTCCTTGCTCTTCATCTTAAGACCAATCTCTTTGCTGCACACATTCTTCAGCTTGTTGTAATTGTCGGCTTCGTGGCGCAATCTCCTCCACAGGGTATCCTGCTCCACCACGGTATCGACAAGGGCCACATCTTTGAACCTCTTGCGTTGGTTTTCGCGGATTTTGTCTGGGTTACCACCGTCTTTGTCAGCACGGAATAAGTCTAAGTCTAGCACCATGATGCGGCACTGGGTACGTCTGAGTGTTTAATATACAAAAGTGTAAAAAAAGACAGTAAGGTTACTGTTCTATGAAAAATCAGCACGTACTGGAACGTAGCACCTACATGCGGTAAAAAATAAAATAGAAAGAGTGTGTGTTCAAAAATTCTACTACGTTGACAACGACAACTAACTTGAACCAACTTATGCAATAAAATATTTTTTAAACAAATTATGTATCGTGAGATGGTGTAAAAATTAAAAAAAATATTCTTGTGCATAAAATTATTGAATACAGTAATGTGGCTTAATTTAAATGTAGTTTTCAAATAGAAAGGTAAAAAAGTTAAAATCTACTCTTCTAGTTTTTGAACGAACACGGGTTGGTTGGTTGACTTGGTTGTCACAGGTGGCAGTGACGTTTTAAATAATTTTGACATGGTTTCGTTATTAGAAAATTAATGCGATATAGATAATCAAATTCGATAGAGATTTCCCAGTTAACATACGCGAACACGAGTATTTTTTTGGATTCAATTAGTAACTACGTGGTTTTTAAATCTAATATTTCTCGTTCAGCAGAGTATACACCGTTTCTTAGAAATTATTGGTCTTCATTATTTTGAAAGAAAAAGTATCCTCTAGAAAACTGTTGAATGACTTTTGTTTTTGTAGAAAAATCAGAAAATCTGACGTCAACCTATTATTTATTTTGTACTTGGTCACACTGCTGAAATTGTCAATTTGTTGAACGATTGGTCGGTCCTTTCTCGAGCTCTTGTTCACATTTTTTACGTTTATTTGTATAATATGTGGCTCTTATCGGATACCAGCTGAGTGTATTGAAGCTTGTTTATCCACATATAGTTTGTGAGTATTTGATTGATGCTCCTTTTGCCGGTTCTCGGATAAAATTGTGTTGCACCGTTCCTTGTTTACACGTATTCGATATCAATGGTCTCCCGATCTATTTACAAAGGGGTGGATTGTTCTCATTCTGTTCAGGTTTCGATAGGATGGTTTTTGTAACGAAATTTTAGTATTTACTTCTGTACACCTCACTCGGGGCACTACCAGTTGATGAAACAGATAATTGTAGCCCATATTATTTGATAAACGGGTTTGTTATTGTAACCCACTTGTTCATAATTCGTACAATGTATCGCCGGTTGTGATCTAATCACTGGTATTTTTTTGTAGTTCTTTAAAGCACATTGTTTATAAAACGATACATTCATTATACTGATCATAGATTTATGTATCAATCCATGTTGCCTTGCATTCCACAAATTGGTCTGGATACAGAAATGTTTCTGATACAGATGAGATAAGGACTCTGCCCCCATGTTTGTCTGATAACTAGGTATAATTTCAATTTTTGAACAGAATGGGTTAAAAGTTGATATTTATTATTTTCTATCATGAACTGCAGCATATTCCCAAGGGAATGAAGTTATAAATGAAAAATTCCCAAGTGCTACTATTTCTGTTAAATTCAAAGTTTGTTTCTGTTATGTTTTTATCCTTTCCACAACTATGGTGGAACCGTTTTATGCATAAATGATTCTTCCTTGCCTTATATTTCCAGGATATTTAGGATATTTCCCATTAAACTAGCGCTTTCTATATTTTATTACTTTTTGCTCAAGTTTGATCAATTTTGCATTAGATGTTCTCTTTCCTATTCATATAAATTACTAGATAATCAGTTATGTTTTGACTCAAAGTTTGTAATTAGTAGTGATTCACCAAATGATAGTGAAAGGAACGAATTACATCACACACAATTACTGAAAGTGAAATAAACAACATAAAAAATTTGGTAGAATGATTTATTCATACAAAGTTATTTAATTTAAAAAATGAATATTTTTAGGTGCACTGTACACTGTTAAAATGCTGGCTACTTTCAAAACTCTATTCATTTGTCAATAAGGATTTGTTTAGTTGCTGTAAATTATTTATCCTTAATTTGTCCGTAGGCGATGTTAAGATGATGCCGATAAAAGACAATCAGGATGTGGCATCATTCCTCGTCACCAAGCATTCATGGAAGGGCAAGTACAAACGGGTGTTCTCAATCGGCACCCATGGGATCACTACGTACAATCCGGACCGTTTGGAGGTGACCAACAAATGGCTTTATGCCGATGTGGTGACCATTGCGTCTTCAAAACACTCAAATTCTGCAGCAAACCATGACTTTACACTAGTCATGAAGAAGGATAAAAAAGTGGATTCTATGAAGTTTTCCTCTGAACACAAATGTTTGATTCTGACTGAGGCTTTTAAGTACAGGCATGCGTTTGCTGAGAAACCTAAAGATATTTATGTAAGTTTTTATTTTAATAGTTAAAATTAAAAAAAAATTAAATAAAAAATTGTTTTGGTATAATTTAAAAAGTTTATTCAGTTACGTACTATTTTGACACAGTCTGTGTGTTATAAAATTAACTTTTTGCTATTTTATTGCTCCAACAGTCAATTCATTGCTATTGTTTTTCTAACAACTTTGTATACAATATTACATGATTAAATATTGTTAGTCTCTATATAAATTTCCTCTAAACCAACGTAAAGGATGAAGTTATCAAGTCCACATGTAATATTTTTTTACATATAACTACGTAACTTTTTAATTCACTAATATTAAAGCCATGTACTCTTTTACAGAGATACCAAGCATATAAACACCACTGGAGCGGGACTCGCCTTCCAGTAGTACTAGAAGTAGGTCCATGTGCACTAGAACAACTAGACCCGTCTACCCACACTCTACTAGCCAGCTATCCGTACTGCGATGTACAAGGAATCCTGCCTGTCCGTGACGTACCTGGAGGGTTTGTCCTTGCAGTCGGAGGATACAGCAGACTCCACCTGTTCTCGAATTCTATGGACCATCAGATTATCATCAATAAGATGCTGGAGATGGCAAGCTTAACGTTAAGCATAAGCATCAAAGTTCTGTCTACTATGATTACGTTGGATGACTATCATGACCAGAGATTTGGGAAATATAGGTAAGTTTTTAAGATCTGTTTGCGGACATAAATCGGTTTTTCAATAATGTTATTGTTTACATGTCTAACCATTCATGTCACGATTTAATTGACTTCAAATATTATTATTATGCCAATATTTATGACTAAGGACTTTCCAAACAATTGCCCTTCAGGTAGAATAAAATTACAACCTCTAGCTAAACTGCTGCTTTTTAAATATGTAGGTGCTAATCACTACAATACACAATAGTATGTGTATACAACTCATATGTAATACATTTTTGCTTAGATCTTGTTGTTAGAAACATACAGTTCACGTTTTAAAACCCATTTATGTTAGTTTGAATTTGTTGTGCTAGGCAAGTAGACTAGTATCTATAGTTACATGTCTCATTCATAAAACATGCATGTTTGACTGGATTAGGGCCCCTTGGCCGCGCTAGCGCAGCGTTCAATTAACTGCACAGTAAACGCTGCTACAACGCGACGCAAGCGTCTCGTCGCGGTGTCTGTGCTGTGCATATGTTCATCGAACGATTACGCTGGACAAACGCTATTGTGAAGTGGCCCTAAAGCCCACTTTTGTCAACATCTTAACTCAGAGTTAGTTAAACACAAGGTTTAATTATAAAATTTCATACGTAATGGGTCCATGTTAGCAGCTAATTCGTAGTTAAAAGTAAACCCTGGTTGGGGCAAACGAGCCTCAAAGTGACTACCTACTTTTATCCTAATAATAACGTCCATCTAAATTAGCGGTTCCGTTAATTGCCTCATTTCATTTACGCATTTTACGCATATTATTTTAACATTTGGTCGTCAGCGTCTGATTCAGACGACCTTGTGGTTGTGAACTCATTTATCTATCCAACGCGATACACTCGTTACATGTATCAAATTCTGTACGATTAGTTCATCTGTCAAGTGAAGTTTGATGATATGAAATATTCAATATATTTTAAAAAACATAACATCACGCCTGTAATCCCCGAAGGATTAGGCAGAGGTGTACCCATTAGTACGCCCACATTTCGCTAGTTATGTTTTAGTCCCACGTAATAGGGGAGTCTATTGCCATCAACCGGGCACAAATCTAGGCTCCGAGGCTGCTACTGAGAAATTCCTGATGGTAAAACCCAATAACACTGCCCGACCTGGGAATCGAACCCAATACCTCATGCTCAGCAATCGCGCTTTGCGACCACTAGACCTACGAGGCAGCCTTAAATAGGCTGCCTCGTAGGTCTAGTGGTCGCAAAACTCGCAAAGCGCGATTGCTTTGTTTAACACATTTATTTAACGATTCGAGGCAATATATTTTTAACACATTTATCAAAAAACTACAGGCTCTTTTTATTTATTTAATCAAAAAGCTTTGAGTTCACATGTTTCTACTGATCTCTTACTGTGTTATTGGCGTGACGGTTCATGATTAAATCAAACGTAAACTCAACCTAGGTTTAGACTGGACCTAAGCACACGAAATCAGGGTCCGTTTAAGCTTAATAATTTAGGTGCTCACTTAAAATAACAAATTCAGTCAAAAGTTTATTTTTTACGCGAATTTGGTGCCATGCCCACAACGTTAGATCCGCACTTTGACAGTCTTCCTCTACCTTTAACCAGTACTAAATACAAATTGTATTCCATGTTCGATTTCATAGTGCAATAATTTAGTATGCTTCGATATTATGATCGAATGTAAATAGGTAGGTATCAGTAAAATAGGTCGTATGCATCGTTTATTAATTGACTTGAATCAGCGCATCGACAACTAATCAATGATATTTCTTGCTTTATGGTAGCAAGGAAAAATGATGTGCATCATAAACAAGCTACTATAATTAAAAAATTAAAAAACACGTCTGCAAAAATTGCACAATTTGTACTTTGTTTACTCGTCAGTTTTTTTTTTTACGAAGTTTTTTACTTACGGTGTTATATATTTTTAAAATCTACTTGTCAAATTCGAGACGATAAACATAGACACGACCAGATTCATTAAAAAAATAAATTGAGGCTGGTATTAATTTACGTTACGTTTTAAAGAAACCACACCAGTTTCTTTTAATTTTTTACAAACCTATGTTACTCGGAACGATGCAAGGATTGTAACTATACTCCATACATCTAAATCGGTTCAGGCGTTTCAAAGTTATGGTGGTACATTAACCCTGAACACATAACACTCCTTTATTGGGGCAGTCGTGTAAAAACATAGTGGTTTTATGTTATGGTTGCGCATCATAATTATTACTATTCGTTGGCTCGTTTGCCGCAGTGGCTAAGCGATTGACTGCTGTGCTGTATGTCGCGGGTTCGATTCCCGCGCGGTACAAATATTTTTGTGGCTTACAGGTAGTTGTTCCGGGACTGGTTGTGGATGTGAGTTTGTTTGTTTGTAAACGCACCCACAATACAGCAGTTTTTTTTTAGGAGAAACATTGAAATTTCCTTCTAGGTTTTGATATTTCAAATGTAAATTCTCCCTAAGAGAGTTTACTTTTTTTATTTTATTTATTTTTCATCTTACATCTATCATTACAGGGAAACCTATTGCGATAGTGTACATTTCTAAACCTAACTTATATCTAACTCATTTTTTTTTATATTTCAATTTTGTAACTTATTACAAACAATTTTACGATAATTCGTCTAGCTACATTGTATGTGTAAATGAAAACTGTTGAAGATAAATATCGTAACGAAAAATATTTCAGCACATTACAGTTCAAACAGTACAGTATTTTTATCGTTGATGGTTTAGAATCTGATACTGAATTCATAGTAAAAATTTTCGTAGCATGTCCGTTCCAACCCCTCTATTCCCCCTAAACCATATGTGTGTGTGTGTGTGTGTGTAACTACACGACAATCAAAGTTTATTTTCATTTTGCAGCGGCGATCAACACCAGACCTCTCTAAGCGAATTTATAGTACACAAAGTGAATCCTGCGCGTCACATGGAGCCGATGCGACGTACCCTCTGCCTCTCCGACACTTGCATACTCGAGAGAGATCCACAGACTTACTCTGTAAGTTATATGAGTGTAACATACGCGATGTAAAAAGACATCACATATACAATCAAGGGCGGATCCAGCCTTCAAGTCAGGGAGGGTCATATAATAAGGTCTAGTCAGGAGGGGCTCCGTTTCGATTACAAACTCTATTTCTATTGTGTTATTGTTCATTATCAGTTAACTGATCAAAAACTTTTTCAACTGACCAAAAAGCTAGACGTGTCCAGCGACGATTGTCGTTTGTTTTTGACGACCGCATCAAATTAAAATACAAATTTTAAAATGTGCAGCTGTTGCATTTCTTCCTATTTTCTATGTGTACGTTTTTTTTCAGGTGGTCTGCCTACGTCCTTTAAGCGACGTGTTCGCCTTAGTAAGAGACACAGAGCACCCTCAAAAGTTCTCCATCGAGTACCTCAATGGACAAACTCGCACATATTTAGCTGGTGAAAGGTATGCTATATACTTTACTTATGATTTGGTTCTCAAAAATTACTAAAACTAATGTGTATTATTTATACTCCTTCCCCTTGAAAACTCGGAGTAAATAAACTTTGTTGAAATAATAGTTGTTGAAATAATATTTAGATCTAATAAATATATTTACTGTTGAAATTTAATTTTTTGACTGCCATAGTCCTTCGGTATTGTTAGTAGATTGTATTCTGTCTGAGACTGACTCAAATATGTCGGGCAAGGACAACGAAGCTAAAAAAAATTGCAGAATCGGACCATAACGTGATGTTATAAAGCCTATACTATTCCTCATGAATCTGGCTATCATAAACAAATAGAATGTTACCAATCCGATTGACAGTTCCAGAGATAGCGCGTTCAAACAAAAACCAAACTCTTCAGCTTTATAGTATAGATCAGTGGTGTTTTCCAACAGGGACGCGTTGCTAGCATCGTTGCTGGACGGTGTCAGGTCTGCGGGCCAGCGTGACGTGCACGTTCGTTCTGTGCCGACGCCGCGAGGGTATCGACTGGGGCCGCTACACCAGCCAGTGGACGAGGAGACAGAGTCCAACCATCTTAGGTATGAACTAACCACTTTTATCTTTGATAGACATCATGAGGTGAACTTTTAGAGGTATGAGAAACAGGGTGTAAAGTTTCTCAACTTCCATTGAAAAGACAGAATCCTTCGACCAAACAGTTGTTATGTCTGGTGGGCTGACTGCCCGACGGTAGCGCGATGTAGACATTGGCAGTTGTAGACGTAGTAGTTCACATGCTGTGCGATAGATGTTGCTACAAACTTAAAAGGAATTTTTGGACGGAATTGATAGGGACTCGTAGGTGAAAATTGCCTAGTACGAGCGCCTATTTATGGATATACGTTACCTAGTTATGGTTACAGTTCGAAAATCGACTTAACTCGAATACTTACACGTAAGCGCGCTCTTACTAGGCCAATATCTGTTGGATTTTAGTTCTGTTACATCAGTTTTAAGCATATAATTTTTTGCAGATTATTCCAGAATCCAGTAGGAATGTCTCGCGCGGAAGTGATAGAAAGATTCAACTCGAACGTTGGATACAGCGGCCTCATATACTCCGTCAGCCAAGACGTAAGACATAATACATTGATATAACTAGCTGTATCTAAACTTGCACTATACATGCATACTTTATACTAAATCAAACGCCAATATTTGTGACAGTTGCGGTCTTAAAACGTGCGCGTGAGACATTGAACTTTAAGTCAAAGCAATCAATCAATCTGCCTAGCCTTTTCACAACTATGTTGGGGTCGGCTTCCAGTCTTGCCGAAAGCATCTGAATACCAGTATTTAACATGAAGCGACTGCCTATCTGACCTCCACAACCCAGTAACTGGGTAATACGATACTTCTTAGTAAGCTAAAGTAAAAGCATTTATTTTAATTAAATAATTTACAGGCACTTTTAAATTGTCAAGGAGTCGGTCAGTTAGTCAGAAAGTTGAAGCTAGTTGCTCGTCCCTAAACGTAGGTAGTTCTCTATGGGGAAGAAGGAACAAGAAACTTCATGGACAGTTCTTTCAATTTAGTTTTTACCTAATGCTGGTTACATGATTGTTGTTGCTTCTATATTATGGGAAAACTGCTTCTGTACTAGGCGAAAATATACAACCATTAAAATAATAATAAAGATATAAGCCTTAGCAATTAAGGGATGACCAATCCCAACTGACAGCGCCTGTTTACAAGCTTGACGGACGTGTGGATCAGCACCATTTAGCTCCTAAAAACTGTACTGAGTCTCGTGTTGTCTCGCTCCCACGTTTTATGACCGCGGCTGCCACTAACGTTGGCCCATACTAAAATCTAATATTAACTGTTTCGATTTCTTCTAACTACCCGTATTTTCATTTAGTAAAATTAACTAGTGTTCGTATGCAACTTGTAAAAAAATGTATCAAAACTATTGTTAATAATAAAAACCTAGTCAGCCTGTGCATGGACAAACTAGATAACTTTTTAAAATAGATTAATTCTAAATTAGAATTTTAATATTATTATTACGTATGCGTTTGTTGTACTAAACTTCGATCGTTACCAAAAAGTTAAGCTTTATATAGCGTCGTCTCTATCTGTCACACGTGTGTGATGGTCTCTTTCTAAAATACGAGTTTGTACTCCTATTTGTACAGGTGTTCAGGTTAACGAGTGACGTACTTTAAGAGTGTGCAGACTCATGGAAATGATCAATTTATTTTTAGTTTGGCCTTATTTAAAATCTAGTATTACTTTTTTATTAATCGTGGGAAATAAAAGTAAGTGATCCCTACATGTTAAGGCTTTTAATCATGTAGGTTATAAGAAAATCTATATAATGACAAGATAAAAAAGATGACAGCTCGCTGGCGACGCGCTTGGATTAAACAATTAATTTTCAACCTTGTTTCTTTAATAAAAGTTGTTCATTTTCATAACTGCTACCTACATACCTTGTTTATCTAACACCCTACATAATTTGTATACATAATTGTTTATATAAATGTTACTTATATACTCATAAGCTATTCTCATCCACATATCACGCTTCGTTTTTTTATGTATGTTGTTCAATTCCTGGGACATATTAATGTACGTTGTGTGCCTTGTAGGCCCGTCCCCTGTTGTGGCTGTTTCTTACGTGGGATCTTGTAAGTCCCCTGACAATTTATTATTTTACATCCTTACATTGCTACTTCTTATATGGTTAGAGGGAATCGACAATTTCTTCTACTTTTATTAGGTTTTTTCCCACGCTTTTCAGGCCCCATGGTCGTGGGTTAAAACTCTGCATTACATGTAAATACCATAGTCTATGCGATGTCTCAACTAACTATTGGAATGTTGTAAATGATGCATAAGTTTTGTCTGTCTGTTTAGTTTAATGATTTTTGTCATGAAAACTTTCATTTGAGGTAATTGGCTTCACAATTTGAGAGACGGATATTTTCAAAAACTTGAGATAATAAAATTTATTGGGCCGGTATAATAAAATTAAATTATTTACGTAAGTAATCGTAGAACCAACTTTTCTATCTTTTCCGAATCTAACTTGCACGATACAAAGTTCTTTACAAAGTCTCGCCTTTCAAATTGTGTGCCATCAAAATAAGACGAAGTGCACTAAAATGTTGCACCGCAGCGATTGTTTGCTGAGAACAAAGAGAAGCTGATCACGGGTGCGCTGACCGCGCTGGTGAGCTCCGCGCCGTCCGGCAGCAACTTAACGCCCCGCGAGCTTGAGGCACAGTTCCATGCGTTAAGAAGACTTTGTGCCAGCAAAGTTGGATTCGCCGCGTTTACTGCGTTACCCGGGTAAGGATAATGTTACTTTGATTTATTATTTGAGTACTTCAGATTAGATAGTAATCTTATCACAATCGTTTGAAAGGATTATATTGTGATTCATCAGGGGTGTGTAATGGTATTTTTTTTACGTCAGTTTCCGCGAATGGATCGGCACGGCAACTGTAGCGGCCTTGAGAAGGGGCTCGCCTGCGTGTGCGCACGCGGCTCTGGACGCCGTGTGCGCACTCCTTCAACCGATGCACGCCGAACCAGATCTAAGGCAGGAACAGCTGAATAAAGCCAGCATGTTGTCTTCGTCCACATTCTTGGATGGGCTGCTGACCATGTGGGCGGATCATGTGGTGAGTTTTTATCCTCAGTTAAAGTCAGTTTGACGAGAAGTATGACAACCCCCATACATACACGGCCTAGAAACGTGCAATTACACACTGCTTCCTTTTTAGATATAGGCAAGCACTAATAAAGAATTTTTGGCAATACAATCCCTAAGGGGCTGAAAAGGGGGGATTTTCAATAAATGAAAAAAATATTTCTTGGCTCCGTCAATTTAATGTTTGACACGAATACGAGCCTAAGTAAATAATAAAGTTTGATGTTAATAGTTTTTAAAAGAGGCCCTCAAAGTATAATTTGTAGTGGAAAGTACGAACGGTCGCGGGCAAAGCGCCAGTATCGTCATAAAATCGTGTGTTGTCGTCAGACCGGCGGCAGCGGCGCGCTGGTAGTGGCGGCCATGTTGGACTTCCTGACGTTCGCGCTGTGCGTGCCCTACAGTGAGACCACGGACGGCAAGCAGTTCGATCAGTTGCTGGAAATGGTTTCTAAGAGAGGACGCGTCTTGTTCAAGTTGTTTGAGGTATTTATGAAGTTTTCAATTTTTACAATTTGTTCAAAGTCAAAGTCAAATCATTTAATTCAATTTGACCATCCAAACTTTCAACATCAGTTACGAAATATTGAATCTAGTTGCCCGTTCCAAGAGTTAGCTTCCTTAGTTTCTTATGGAGAAGAATGGGCAAGAATATGTATAATTACTCTTTGAAAAAAAAAAAGGTTTACTATAATTTATACGGGTAAATAATTATACATTAATAAATGTACACGCGATGTACCTACTAATAAAATATGTTTTATGTATAATATTATCTTCCAGCACCCGTCAATGGCTATAGTAAAGGGCGCAGGCCTAGTAATGCGTGCCCTAGTTGAAGAAGGGGGCGAAGGCGTCGGGTCTCGCATGCAAACCCTAGCTCTTGCTGAGGCAGCCCTGCCGCGTCACTTGCTGTCAGCGTTGTATGCTCCGCCGCGGTTACACCACCGGCACCTGGCGCGCCATCTAGTGGCGCTGTGGTTGGTCGAGCATGCGCCTGCGCATTCACTCATGCGCAGGATTATGGTAAGTTTTAATAAGTGACATTTTTTTATTGATTGTTAACTGCAAATGCTTCAATTTACACTTATATCGTAAAATTCTTATAACGAATTCAAAAATAGTACCATACAGACTTCTTTTTCTATGAAAGTATATATCGGCGCAATTACATATTAGTTGTCTAATTAATTATTAAGAATGCCTAAAATTATATAATCATTATTGTTTTTTAACACTTAGTTGATTTTGTGAAATAAAATAAGAAATTACTTTGTAAACTAAACAACACGGTCGTCGCCACGTGCGCGCAGTGCATTGAGTCACGTGTTGACTAGTATAAATAGAGGCGACGGACCGAGATGTGATTCATTATTGTTCGAGCCGTCGTACTGTGCTACTAAGAGGTCCCTCTTAGTATTCGCAAAAGGTGACGTCACCATTTTTAAAAACACTGCTGCTCGGGATCATCCGATATATACTTAAGCCCAACAAATGAGTTCTCAATCAAAATATTTTTATTTCACTAACACTTTTGTAACTGTGCCTTTGTTCATAGCCCTCAGGCCTCCTGGCTTTCCTGGAGTCGGCGGACGCCCCGCCCGCAGCGGCGCTGGCGGGCGAGGCGGAGCCCGAGCGCGACAACCTGTCGCTCGCGCAGGCCAGCGTCAAGCAGCGCGCGCAGCACTGGGAGGCGCTCGAGAGACAAGTCAAATACGTTGAGAAGCATTTGGAAGTGAGTGATATATTTTAAACCTCTTGCATTTGTAAAAATCCGCCTTATTGGTGCACGACTGCTGACCAAAAAGTCTTGGGTTAAATTCCCAGGTCAGGCAAAGTGTTATTGGGTTTTTCCATCAGGAATTTCTCAGCAGCAGCCTCAGAGTCTGGATTTTTGCCCGGTTTGCGGGCCGCATAACTGGCGAAATGTGGATGTACTAATGGGTACACCTTTGCCTAACCCTTTAGGGATCACAGTCGTGATGTTATGTTCTTTAAAACTATTCTTATTTTCCATAGCACTACGCCCAGCTAGCCCTCCAGCACTGGGCAGCCCGCTTAGGCCGTCCGTCAGCAGAGCGTCGGGACGCGACCCGCGAGCGCCCCGTAGTACTGCGAAGGCGACGGGAGCGCGTCAAGTCCACCGCCAACTGGCCGCTGTTCTACTATCAGTTCCATAAGGATCATGCGCTTCCGAACCTTATATGGAATCATACGGTAAGCCTCTAGAAAGACGGACGGATAAAACTGCTAATCAACTGCATGCCGACTGCAATCGGGCTGCATTTAGCGTGCGCGTAGTCGTTGGAACTGCACGCCAACTGCACACCGACTGCACGGTCGGTTGGCAGTTTTATTGCAGTCATGGTAACTGCATTCAAACTGCAATTTGGCAGTCGGGAGTGCAGTTGAAATGCAGTCCGTCTGTGTAAAGCCTAAGTTTTCAAGCAAAATTTTTGGATTAACTGCCTCGTTGGTCGAGTGGTTGCGAGAGTGACAATTGAGCAGGAGGGGTTTGATGTCTAGGTAGGGGAGTGTTTTTGGGGTTTAAAGCTTAGGAATTTCTCAGTAGCAGCCCCTAGGCTGCAGGAGCATTGAGTTTTGACCAGTGTGGATGGCAACAAGCTCCAAGCCCGATGGCAATGGGGGTATTATTATAACTTCGTTACATACCTGTATGGTCACAGCCATCTTTGTATTACGTATGTGAACTATTTTTTTTACTTGTACTCTACTTAACTTTGTACGTATGTTCAGCAACAAAAGTCGATAAACATTTCATATTTTCAAATCTTATATATTGAGTACAATATCAAACGAGAGACGAAATGGATGTAAAAAAAAAAACTCTTTGCTATTGCCTGAAATACTGAGCAGTGCATTGTGTACTATCGTGTCTATTTAAATAAGACGTAAGATTGTTAAATGACCTTTGTCGCTGACTGTACTATTCGTATCACCACTATCACCACCATATACCATATTATTTTTCCATAGACACGCGAAGAACTTCGCAACGCCTTAGAAAACGAGCTCCGCGCGTTCACCTCAGACCGGGAAGTTGCCGGTACCACACTGACATCCTGGAACCATGCGGAGCTGGAGGTCCACTACCAGTGTCTGGCGAACGAGGTCAAGATCGGAGACTATTATCTGAGGATACTGTTGGAACAGAGAGACAATGATGACAGCCCCATCAGGAAGTCGTAAGTGAAAAGTATATTTTTGACTTTTGTTTCGTGTTTTTCGTTGCAAATTATTTTTACATAACAACAGGCTTGTAATCCCCGAAGAGTAAGGCAGAGGTATAACACAACACAAGAAATCGAAAAATCTTTCTCTTTATCCAGGTCCCAAGCTACCTATTTGTTAAACATTACAACCGGTTCAGTCCAGTGGTCCAGAAAAAAGATCGCAAGATTGGGAAGACCATGTAAACGGATGAAAGTCAAAATGTATTAAGCGACAATTTGGTCGTGTTATATTTTCAATCTTATTAGGTATTTATATACACACCTAATAAGGTTGAAAAAAATCATTCTGTCTTTCACCCGACGGTGTAATTATCGGTTTCATGAAGAGTCATTTCACACCCGTTATGTACAGTTAAAAGACTTTTAACATGATAGGCCGAGGGAGAGTCCAAAGCTTACAAGATTTCATACTGACGCCACTAAATAAAATTCTGCATCATACATCCAATGTTTCAGTTACGAGTTCTTCAACGACCTGTACCACCGGTTCCTATCGACGCCGAAGGTCGAAATGAAATGTATGTGCCTACAAGCTATGAGCATAGTGTACGGACGCTACTACGAAGACATCGGCCCCTTTGCTGACACGAAATACATCGTGCAAATGTTGGACAGGGTAAGAGACAGCGGCAAAATGCTCTAAAATTATCTCTTCTGTTAAATTTTGAAAATGCGCGAGCATGTTCGGACTTACACCTTATAGTGTTCATTGATTAATTGATAATAACTTAAAACGTAACAGAAATAAAGTTGAAAATTGCATACAAGACGTAAGCAATATATCTTACAATTCTATTTGTGACTTCTGTTCAAGTATCACCCTAAAACATAGTGTAGCTTTCTATCAGTAATTATTATTTGTAATTTGACCAGTCATTCCAGATATTACCTCGTACTAACAAAAATAACATACTTGTTTATAATATTACTATTTCTATATTCAGCCTGCGACTTCGTCCGCGTAAATGTCGCGTCAATTTTCGCAGACGAAGTCGTGAAATGAACCTATGACATTTCTTAGGGTTAATATATATGTCATCGAACTAATGGTCGAATGTCTTATGTTTCAGACGTGTGATAGAATGGAAAGAGACAGACTAGTACAGTTCTTATCGAAATTGATATTACACAGAAGAAACGTCAGCGATATTTTAGAATGGAATGGTATTCGGTGAGTTAATAGAATATGATGGATTTGAACCAAATAACTTAAATTTTCGCAACAGTATGATGAGAAGCACTTTTAAATACAAGAATTTAGGATTTTTTATGTGGTTTTCAGCTTTTGCTTTTACTTTTAATATTATTGATTTAGCTTTCACTCGCGACTTTGTCTGCGTAATAGAAAATTTTGTGTCTCATTACGTGGGACTTGAGTAATTACTATACTCCATGTGTTTCATCAGGATTCTAGTAGAGCTAATGACCCTAGCTCACCTCCACACCTCCCGAGCCACAGTGCCAACACAGAGCAACGTCATCGAAGGTCCGCAGCAGCAGACTGGGGGTGACCGCGAGTGGTACTACAACGTGGAGACAGCGGACAAGGTGCAGAGGAAGGGACCCGTTAGCGCACAACAGGTTTGGAGCTTTTATAATACTTGAAACTTGCACTGTAACTTCTAGGAAGCTTTAAATTTATCTCAAGAAATAGAGTAAGTAAAAGCATAGATAAGTCGTCTAGATACATCGGCAGACGCAGAGTAGGTAGCGTCGCTTAAGTTCCTGGTGAATCAACGACCTTTGCAGGGTGGTTGATACTAACTAGATCAGAGTAGCCAAGGATCGAAAATTATTAGTAAAGCTTCGTTTACACATATCCACCAATTTTTCTTTCAGCTCAAAGACCTATACAAATCGGGCGAGATCAACAACAAGACCAAAGCTTGGGCGAATAGTATGGAAGGCTGGCGGGCAGTGGGCGGCGTGGCCCAGCTCAAGTGGACCTTAGTGGCGCGTGGAACGCCAGTGTTCGATGAAAGCGCGCTTGCGGCTACTGTACTTGACCTGCTTATCACCTGCTCAAGATACTATCCTAGCAGGTATACTATACTTTAAGTTAAAATAATTATTCAAGAAATCAATATGCTTCCTAAGTTTTAAACCTTGATCCCATTATAAAATTAAGTTCTAAAATCTTTGCTTTTAATAAAAGCTATCCCGATTTCTTTTTTCTCAAATCTCGTTAAAACCAATGAGAGCGATGAAGTATGACAAAAAACGTTTCAATGAATATATTTTATGTTGCAGAGATGAAGAAGATGCAGTGATAAGGCCTTTACCAAAAGTGAAGCGAATGTTATCAGAGCCGGCCTGTCTAGCACACGTTGTTCAACTATTACTTACATTCGACCCCATACTCGTTGAAAAGGTAAGATTATGAATCAATTTATCATCTTTACGAATTGTCGAATGTCTTTATGTGATACACAAATGCATATACATATAGAATTTGTGAAACCTGGTACACTTGATAATTAATAAAAAAACATTATTATTTTATAAACATTATTATCATTAACAAAATTAGATTGCCTTAAGTATTCTTTGAAAATTAAAGACATCATTTTTGTATGAAACGAAAAATAGTGGGCTCACCATTGAACCCTGCGGGACTCCTAATGTCACTACAGAACAGATATGTGTGTTTGATGTGTGTATCTTTCTATAAAAGTAAATTTTCTGATTCATATTATTCAGTTAAGAACCAGATAGTTTCGTAGAAGCATTCTAATATCCTAGCCTCAATTTCACGATATATGCGTCATGATGAACAGTATAGAAAGGCTTTAACAAATCACAAACTATAAAATGTCTGTCAGAATACAATGTCAATCACTTTTCAGGTAGCAACCCTTCTCTACGAGGTGATGCAAGACAACCCTGAGATCTCGAAGCTTTACTTAACAGGCGTGTTTTATTTCATGTTATTATATACGGGATCAAACTTGTTGCCTATCGCGAGGTTCCTTAGACTAACTCATATGAAGCAGGCTTTTAGAGCTGACCAGGTTTGTGGAACTAATATTTTGATATATTATACTTTGATATAATTAAATTGTTGATATACTAAGAGTGTGCTGTAAATAACCTAATAACCTATTTTTATGTACTATCTAGTAGCAAAGAAGTAAAAATTTAATTTTTATTTACCTGAGTATTCCGGGCTTTGTGCATTTGTGCTCTCACGATTATGTTAAGACTAGCTTTTGTCCGCGACTCCGCCCGAGTGGAAGTCAAGTATACTATCAAACATTGCCTATGCCACTCGTCAATACTGTAGCTTTCTATATGTGTAAGAATTTTTGTAATCGAGCCAGTATTTCCAGAGATTACCTCTTACAAACAAACTTATTGTATCTGTTTCTTATTATATCAGTCTAGATATTTTTTAAATTGTATGTTCCGTTTTCTAGTCAAGTTCAGACATAATGCAGCGGTCGATATTAGGACAGTTGCTACCTGAAGCGATGGTGTGTTACCTAGAAAATCACGGCTCGGAGAAATTCGCGCAGATATTCCTCGGAGAGTGGGACACGCCTGAAGCTATCTGGAACTCGGAAATGAGGTTTGTGGTGATAATTTTTCCTCTCTACGGAGGATTAAGGTTTTAGCAGTCAATTTGTGTATGTTGACTTATGTGCGTATATCTTCTTAATATCGCGTCGTATATGTACGTACAAATGAGGTATCGTTTTAAGCGTCACAAAATAGTATAAGATTATACAAACTATTGTATTTTTCGAAGTAAGTTCCTTAACGCTGCTTGCAGTAGAGGTCAGTATGTAAGGGAAAAGCGTTACGCCTCCTCCAGGCGACCTCTCTCTTTTTCTTACTAGAGAGAAAGAGAAAGACTATATTCTTCATATACGGATGTCAGTACCTTCGTTTCTGTACATATTCGTATGATGCCTACGATATAATATTTGTTAATCAGAATCTCCATTTAAACTAGTTCATTGTCCACAGACGTATGCTAATAATGAAAGTGTCAGCCCACATCGGCGAGTTCACTCCGCGGTTGCGCGCGCACATCGCGGCTCGCTACCCCTACCTCGCCATCCCGTGCGTGTGCTACCCGCAACTGCAACACGAGCTGTTCTGCAACACGTTCTACCTGAGACACTTGTGTGACACGCAGCGCTTCCCCGACTGGCCCATACCGGACCCGGTGAGTGTTCAGTACTTCTTAGCACCGGTTGATTTTCATTATCTGCCTGGGCTCCTAGCCTTTGACAAGCTATGTTGGGATTGGTTGCCAGTCCAAACGAGTGCAGCTGAAGGCCAGTTTTGTACACAGAGTGACTGCCTAATGGTCCTCCACCTCGCTGTTACTGGGTGTGCCTATAGTAAAGAAAGTACGCATATCCAGCTTTTAAGGTCATAAAAAAGGCTTTATGGAAGTTGATAATTTAATTTAACAGTCTTGTTAAAACTTTGTTAAAAATCAAATTTGCAGTTAAGTATAACACCGAGTCAAGTTCAAGGTTTACTAACATCAAGTTACATCTGAGTCATTCATCTTAAACGGTAGTCAAAGTTTAAACAACTTTTAAACTAAGATAATTTACACTACCGAAAGTGTAGCTCTTGCATTCCCCATCAACATAACATAAGAAACAACAGATCAGACTGCTAATATTCTTCTTTTATCCACCAGGTCGGCCTCCTCAAAGACGTATTAGACGCATGGCGTCGCGAAGTAGAAAAGAAACCTCCATCGATGACAGCAGGCGAGGCCTACGCAGCACTAGGCCTCACCACGGGACAGCACGACGAGGCGGCCGTGCGCAAGGCGTACTACAGACTCGCGCAGCAGTTCCATCCGGATAAAAACCCAGAAGGACGCGTGAGTGATCCCACTTTCAATCTTGATGTACTTTTAAGCATTCTTTAGGACAAATATCAATATTTTGCGAATTTCGAAATACATAATTATGTTACATAGTATTGATGATAATATTACTTAGTCAGAAGTCTGCAAATATTTGAGACGATAACACAAAATGAACCTTGGTTTAATAGTAATAGGGTATTATTTTGTTTTGTCCAAGTAACGCTAATATTTAGATTATCGAACTGCGATCTATCGGTTTAGTGATCAGCGGCGTACTTACGCAAGCGCTGTATTATTTCATTTATATATGTGTACATAATATACCTGTCGGAAATAAGTTATTGTACTGACTAATCGGGACGCCAGCGCCACCTAGCGGCGTTCGACAGAGTCTCAACGTGGCGGTCGACCGGAGCTCAGTTGATCGGTCCGTATAGTTGTCCTGTGTATGTGTGCTTATAATAAGCACAAATGTGTGCTTATAATTCACTTCAGAATAATTAAATTAATAATTTGAATTATAATTTGATTTGATACAATAAACTGTTTTTCTATTTGCGGTCAATCAACACTTCTAATGAGGGCCTGATACATTTTCCGTTATACCTAATTACATTGTATTGTGCAGGATCGTTTCGAGGCAGTGAACCAGGCGTACGAGTTCCTTTGTAGTCGGAACGTGTGGACCGGAGACGGACCCAACACTAACAACATTGTCCTCATACTGCGAACACAGACTATACTATTCCAGAGATATTCTGAAGGTGAGTTTGGTCATAGTATTTTTTTTCCTTATTTATTTCTCGATTTACTCATAAACGTTGATTTGTTGGTCTGAATAATAACAAAAGTTGATCTCTGATGTGTGTGCATCATGCGCTTGCGCTGCTATTGACGCACGTCTGAAAAGCGCATAACTGCCATAGATATTGCATTTCTAGAACTACAAGATTTTGAACGCACGGGAATTGGCCTTATTTTTCACCAACTTAACAAAGAGTTTCTTTTACATGTCAATCTTCAAATAACGTTTTTCTCCAGTCCTGGCCCCTTACAAGTACGCGGGGTACCCACAACTTCTACGCACGGCAAGATTAGAAGCGGAAGCGGAACAGTTATTCGCGGAAAAGGACGCCGCGCCACTACTTCCAGCCGCCTGCGAACTTGCGCACGCGACCGTCAGATGTTCCGCTCTGAACGCCGAGGAGCTGCGCAGAGAAGGTGGATTGCAGGTACGCAACTGGCTATTCCCTAGATGGTGTTAATACTATCAATTTTTCCAGTGCTAGAGGGACATGGAGCTATATGTGGCCGGTAGCACCATCCCTTTCTCGCAAGGGAACAGTGACGACATGATATGTCATAATATGGTTCATCATTGTATCAACTTCATTGTTTAAAGAAATATTGTAAAATGTGTGATGGAAATAGGTCTAAGCCACCGCCGGTTAGGTCTCCAAAGAGAAAAACCTAACTATACCTAAACCTCCTAACCAGAAGTACTGCTTGTTGGATCAAGCCCTTGATTCAGCCGCCTAACGAGAGCCTCCTAAGATGTTGGTCGAGGCTCTTGGCTATTCAGCCATTGGCTGTGATAACTATTGGCACGATGATCGTCGAGTCTACATCCCGCATGTAACTTTATTATTATTAGGGTCGGTACATATTTGACGGAAAATGCGTCACGTATAAATAAATAAAAATATTGGGATAACTCACACACGGCTATCTGATCCCAAGCTAAGCAGAGCTTGTGTTATGGTAACCAGACAACTGATATACATACTAATATAATTTATAAATACATACATATTATAGATAAATCACACCCAGACACAGAACTAACAATCATGCTCATCACACAAAGTTTGTCAAGTTGTTGTTGTATATAACCGATGATGCGTTAGTGCGTCGAACATATTAAAGACGATACGTCCGTCGTATCTTCCGTCAGTTGTGAATCCATCCTTATTCTTATTATTAATTAATGTTCCGTCCAGGTGCTCCACGAAGCCATGTCTCGCTGCGTGCCCGTGCTGTCGGAGGCGAGCAAGGCGGGCGACATCAGCGCGCAGGTGTGTGCGCACGCGGCGAGGTGCTTCGCGGTGGCGGCCGCCTTCCCGTCGTGCCGCGCCGTCTGCGCAGACATGCCGCAGCTGTGCCACGACCTCGTGCCGCTGCTCAAGCGACCGGTGAGTCACTCGGAGGCCGTTAACTACACATAGGTCATCATCATCTGCCTAGCCTTTTTCCAACTATGTTGGGGTTGTCTTCTAGTCTAACCGGATGCAGCTGACACAACCCAGTGATCGGGTAACTACACATAGGTACTGCCCATGAAATTATTTAGCATTGAGAAAAATATTGCTAGAAAGTGACTTTTATTTTTGGTATAAAAAAACACTATTTATAAAACATTGTATTCTTGGGTGTATGCACAGAGCTACAAAGTTTAGTTCCAACATTTAAAACCTGTTGTCGTAAAAAACGTAAGAAAACGTTGCAACTTCAACATACAAAATCTCCGTAACTAGAAAACTCTTCGAAGCATTTTAGAAAAAGTTTTACGTGAGAAACATTGTTTTTGTCACTCATACATGTGTAACAGTTTGTCTCTTTCTTAAATTCGAAAATGTCATATTTACGACCGGAAACAGTAGTATTATTTTATATACTACGTTCAAAACGTGTCTGTCCGTACAGCACCTGGGGGAGACGGCATGCGCAGGCGCCGCGGCAGTGGGCGCGCTGGCCGCAGAGCCCACGTGTCGCTCGCAGCTGGCGCGCGCGGGCGCGGTGCAAGCGCTGCTGCCTGCCGTGCTGCGGTACGACTACACGCTCACGGAGTCGGGACTCGATACTGATGCACAGCTGAACAAACAGGTGACATCATAGAGGGTTCGGTTTTAAGCCTTCAAGACTGTAGGACAAAACGACTTCGGGCAAACAAATAAAAGCCAATGAATCATTTCAAAAAGAGGCCTTGAAATGAGTTTAGTTTACTAGATTGTGTTGAAAAGCAGATTCGATTTCAAAGAAAAACTAAAACTGTCCTTTTTTGTTTTTTTTTTTAATAGTTGGCTTTTAAATTCATCCTTATATCTTTTTAGTCAGGAAAAAATATATATCCTGTTTAAAAATGAGGGGTTTGTATTATTTTTTATCAAATTTTGTATAGGAATATTAGTAGATATTTTCTTTATTTTTATGGGTAATCAAACCATTATTTCCAGCGATTACCTTTGAAAAATAAAAACAACAAAAATTACCTGTTTATTGTATTACAAATATAACCTTATCCTAATATACTAATGTTGATCCACAGGAAGTAGCAAACCAGCTAGCGAAGCAGTGTATAGTAGCGTTAGCAGCGATGTACGGTCCGCACACGCAAGAGTCGCCTGATGACGACAATATCAGGAATTCCTTGCATACTCTACTGACGCCGTACTTATGTGGGCGACTGGCTGAACCTGAACAACATGAGGTGAGGAAATGAAGAAAGCTTTTGAAAAATCAACCTTTATTCAGTTGAAGTTCCAACACTAAAAAAACTTATTCAACGAAACAAATATCTGTTTTGTAAAAAATTAATAAGTAAAATACATTCATTTTAATATGGGTGACATACTGAAACTTTTCTACTACCATATAGAATTCAATCGCAGGTGACAAAAATACAACTTGTATGTACAGTAAACAATTCATCACGACAAAGATTTCTTATATTTATAGCTTCTTAAAACCCTAACATCGAACTGGCGCACGCCGTACCTCGTGTGGGACAACAGTACCCGCGCCGAGCTGAAGGACGTGCTGCGCAACTCCCGCGCAATCATGGAGGACGAAGGGCCTCTCATTGAGCCCTTCACGTACTCGGCGCATGAGGGCCTCGTGTCGGTCGGAGGGGTTTATATCGATATCTATAATGAGCAGCCAGACTTCCCTATTGATGTAAGTACCTGTTATACTATAGATTCGATAGAGTAGAGATAAACTACAGTAATATGACGCGCCCTTCCACAATTCAAAACGTTTGAAAGTGTTTGTAATAGTATCAAAAAGACTCACAACACATGTGTGCGTATGGAGACGGCTCTCGAAACAAAACCGAATCAGCGATTTGTTGCTCGACTAGCGGCGTCAAAAATTACTCTTTATTATTAGTATGGGGCTGCACTGACATTCTCTATGAAAATGACAGGTGCGTCGTCTTGCGCGGTCGGCTATTTATGATTAGTTGACAAACAAATATCCTAGCCTGCTACTGAAGACGATTACTCACAACTACATTCAAACTCTTTCATACGAATGTGACTACACACTTTGAAATGGCAATATGGAGGGGAGCGTTAAGTTATAGTAGTTTATCTCTACCTATTTGACAGAATATACAGGGAGGCATTTTTATCACGTTCTAATATTTTTCTAGGCATTAGGTTTCTATCAAAGTAACCATTTAAAAAAATATATTGGTATGTAAAATTTTCAATATTGTTCTATCTGGAATTACAATTTTGCATGGTGAAAGTGTGAAGGGAAAATTTGCAACTTATGTTTTGATTGTTATCAATGTTTGGGGCCAGAGCCAGGTGCGCGAGTCGAGTCAGAGTAAATAAAAAAAATGACTTGCTATTTCTTTCCCAATTTTTTTTTAAAATAATTGTATAGCCTATAACGCTCAGTGATAATGTAGCTTCCTATTAGTGAATAAAATAATTATCAGAATCGGACCAGTATTTTCAGAAACCAAAAAAGCTTGTGAAAAAGAAACAAACAAGTTATACAATATTAGCAAGATTTATAAATTGTCATTAAAATTGGTTGTTAGACAAATGTAGCACCACTACTCGCATGTCTGCGTGTCTGTGTATTAATCAGCATTTTTTCTTAAATCCTTCCCTTAGTCAATCTTTTCCCAATGAACCCGTTCTAATCCTCATTGACCAATGAACAAATTAGTTTTACTATGTGGACCCCTAATCGACATCTTGGAATATATACATTGGGTCGTGTGAACATTATTATGCCATACACCTAATCGTTTATTTTATTTCTCTCGTCTAGAACCCACAGCAGTTCATCTTGGACTTGCTGAAGTTCATTCAGGAGCAAACACAGGGCGACATGACGTCAGAGCGGGTGCAGCACGTCACGTACGCACTCACTGCTCTCGCCAACGTTATCATCAAGAATCCAGGTATGTGTATTTTATGTAGCACTAGATTTTGCTCGCGACTTCGTATATTTGTAGCGATATCTATCGCACTACAAAAACGAATTTCAAAAAGACGATTCTCCGTGAAGTTAGAAAGAAAGAAAAACTTTTTATTCATTATAAAAGAAAAAAGAAAAAATTGAACACAAAAGCAAAGCACAATAAAATATAAAATCCCGACAACAACCGTCGAGCAGTAGCCCACCAGACACAATACTGTCTGGTCGGAGGATCCTCCCTTTTCAACGGAGGATGTGAAACTTTACACCCTGTTTCTCATTTGTCTAAACTGGTGATGCGAGCATGGACGTGAGTGCAGTCTTTCTGCATATTGTGTTTAGCGTCGCCATCACGTCCTCAAGCTCTCGAGCAACGAATCCCACAGCTAAACAGTATCCACGGCTTCAACGGGTATCCTGATCAGCAGCAAGCTTATCATAAAATTTGCTACTAGGGTCGGAGATCCAGTGCATAGGGCAGTTCGGTCTGATCTTCGGTATGCTGTCTGCGCGGCCGCACCCCGCGCTACAAGACGCGGCGCTGCGCAGCGTGCTGGCGGCCGGCGGCGCGCGCGAGTGCGTGGAGGACATCGCCGCGTCCGCCGTGCTGGGCCACCTGCTGGCGCTGCTGGCCGAGCGCCCGCCAAGACCCGACGCGCTCGCCGCGCTGGCCGCGCTACTGGCTAACACTGCGCTGGTCAGGGAGGCGCTTAATAAAGGTATGACTCTTGTAGATAGATTAGCTTGGAGCTTGTAATAAGCAACTGTCAAATTGTTACCATTTAAAGTGTGTGTGTCTGTAAGCTTTCTTAAAATTGTAAAAATAAAATAATAAATATAGGTTATGTTACGATAGCCTTCTTTTTTTAATGGTGTCTGTACTGAGATAAATGCCTTTTTACGGGTATTTTATTTGACGTTTTTATTTATTGATTTAAGGAATACAAAACATAATAAAGACAATACATTGCATAGGTGCCTCAGAGTTTTAGAATTCACGGATTTAATAGCCTTTTTTGTGTTATTACCAATGCGTAAAAAAATTCTTTGTCTCGTGTGGAAGAGCGTCAAAACTTTGATGCTCTTTCAAGCACTTTGAATTCCATTTTCTCCTTTAATTTTATTATGAATTTTATAATGATGGAAGTTCAATAAATTAATCTAAATCTCTCTTCGTCCAGGTGCTGTGATATACTTGTTAGATCTATTCTGCAACAGTAAGCTGCCTGAGACGCGGGAGGCAGCCGTCGAGCTACTCGCTAGAATGATGGCCGACAAACTACATGGACCTAAGGTATGGTCATGATTTCAATCACATTTTGGCTAACTGACTATGAAAATCGATGTTTCTTTTTCTGATTTTCTATTATATTGTGTTCTTTGCTATCCATATATATATTCCTGTAAAAGACTCCTATCTTGTACAGGAATACCCAAAGTATTTTTTATGGTTTAGGCCCACTTTCAGCAACTTTGAATTAACTATCCTAAAATAAAAATTGAATTTTTGGTCATTTGATAAAATGTTGGCGAAAACAGGCCTTAGTGTTATTTTCGTTTTTTTTTTTTTTAAATTGTTGTTTTCCTAACCTAATACACTGTAGCCAGGGTCATGACTGTCCCTTAGCTAGAAAGAGATAGTGCCATTCGTACTGTATAGCTCCATTCCTCTCTCTCCCCAGGTCCGTCTAACGATATCCCGGTACATTCCCGGCGTGTTCGCGGAGGCGATGCGCGAGTCTGGTGCGTCGAATGCAGTTCACATGTTCGACGCTCAGCACGAGCATCCCGAGCTCGTGTGGACTGACGACACGAGACGACGGCTCGCGTCACATATCGCGCAGTTGAGAGACAAGTTAGTATCATAATTATTATTAGTAATGTGATAGACACAATTGACATCACTATAATTGCAAGACATAACTTCTCTAAAGAATTACTTTATTTTATAGCCGTAAAAACCCTATACATTTTCAATTAACTGTAAAATTAGATTTTGTGTTGCTTCGAAATCAACAGTTAGTATTAGTTAGTCAATTGTCAAAAAAATGACGTCTCAGTTTACTATTGCTATACAAAATATATGGGGGAATCGCGTTTTGACAGCTCATAGAAAGTTTGTCTATTGATGTTCGATAAAAACATTTTTCTTTTTTGTAAATAATATACATGTATAATTAATAATAATTCATAATCTATATCATTTACTCAAAGGCGTGCGCATTTCAGCCTGAACACCTAGGTATTTATACTGAAGCAAATAAAAAAAAAATATCCTTCCTTCACCTCAGGCACCAATCAGACCAGCTCCGCACTCCCAACGCGACGTTCGAAGACCGGGAGACGCTTGAACGTGCGGCAGCTGGCGAGCAGGCGTGGGCGCCGCCCGGCGAGGTCGTCGTCGACGGAGTGTACCTCAAGCTCTACCTGCAGAACCCGCACTGGAACCTACGGAGCCCTAAGCGGTTCCTACAGGAACTGTTGACTGAAACCATAGCGGCATTGAATAAGGATGCTTCCGAGGTTTGTTTTAATGTTTCAAAAATATTTTAACTCTTTTTTTTTTTGTAAACCGTATTGTATGTGATTTATTGTAAGAAGTCATTATTTTTATACGAATTGAATAAAATATCGGAAAGTGTCCTTTTAATAAATAATATTTATTCCGTAAATATGTTAAAAATACACGTCATTTTTTTTTCAAACTATCGATGTCAATGAGTCAGTCCGCGGTCAGTTCTGTTATTCTTGTACTTTTTTGTCAACTAGCTGGGACAAAAGATTTTTGCCTCATTGGCAGTTTAAGCAATGTTATCGAGGCATTATTTTCATCTTACCACGAGAAGTAGACCAGTCTTTATTTTTATTTGTACATGTTGATTAATAATTTATTATTTTTATCCACACAGGGCAGCCGCGGCGAGACTTGCGCATTGGCCCTAAGCGCAGCCTTACGTGCACGGCCGGCCTTGGGCGAGCTGTGCGCACAACTGGGAGAACTGCCGCGACTGGCGCGACTGCTGCCCACCGCGCCTAAACTAGCCGTACCTGTCATAACTGCGCTTGCGCCTACGCAGGTGAGATTTAAGACTAAAGTTAAACCCAGCAGAAGAATTTACACTAAGGACAAGTTTTTAAACCGATTTTATTTAAACCTTATGACAATTACTTAAATGTCATAAACAAATGTTATCTTTATTCCAGGCGTGTGTGGTAGCACTGTCACAAACAGAAGTGATGTCAGGCCTGAAGTCTGCGGTACAGTCGTGTAGAGAGATCATAGGGAGCGCTTGTGAGGCGCTTGCGCTTATATTCTCTAGCAACGCTAATACGGACCGGCTGGTGTTGCAGGTTAGTAATAAATTACTGTAGTAAGTACTCTTTTGTTATTGATACATTTAAAACGATGAACGTTATCACTAAAGTGCTGTTGTCAGGAATAATCAATCAGTTAGCGTTATATTTTCATTTTTACAAACTTAACTTGACTTAGTTAAAGGATGTTTTATTAAATTAAAAAAACTAAAGTTCGTTTTTAGAAATGATTTTTAAATTCCGTGCTTGTTGACGACTTGTGTTTCCAAATCTTGGCCATTTGATGCCTCATAGTATAAAACAACGCCGCTTCCCGCCGTCTGTACGCTTAAATCTTTTAAATTACAAAGGAAACTTAATCTCTCTAAACAGAGTGATACAAGAAGAAGGTTTATACGTATTAACATAACGTTTTTAATTTAACGATATTTCTCCAGGCGTTAGAAACAGACCTAGTAGGCGAGCTTCTCTCGCTCCTCGACACCCGCCTGGACGGCGCAGCGGCCGCGCAGCTGGTGCGGGCGCTGAAGGCGATGTCTCGCTCCACGCTGCACGGCGAGCGGGTCAAAGCTGTGCTGGCGCGCTCGCCCATATGGGAGCACTACGCCGCGCAACGACACGACCTGTTCATCACTGCTGCCCCACAGAATAACTTGCTTACAGGTAATAAACAATGATAGGTCTTGTAAAACTGCCAAGTGACATGTTCGTGAATGGACGCTGTCAGCTAGGACTTATTTTTTATTGTTTGAAAATGAAAATATCTAAATCTCGATAGAAAACTTTTCGATTTAAAATAATCTCTACTAAATATTTTTAAATCAGAGACTTAACTGAGCTTCGTTTTGGAAAACGGGACATGCTTCACTCAGTTATTTATTATTTATTAATTTATTGACTAATGTTTTTGTCATCTGGCTAATGACTCAAATAGGATACTGTTTATTCTAACACATAAATAAATGATTAAAAAGAAACCGGTCGTTCCTATACGTCTTCGCGAAAAACACAGTTTAAACCTGCTAAGGTTTTTTTAATAATCTCCTTTTGTCTTACAGCGGCCCCGCATACAGCGGGCTACCTCACAGCTCCGCCCTCCAACATCCCCGCGCAGCCGCCGCCCATCGACTGACCGCAGCACGCGACCGTTGCAACACATGCGACAGTTGCGACACATGCGACACACGCGGCACTTGCGATAAATGCGCGCAGTCGAGCCGCCTAACTACACTGGCACGCTATGTTTCTGAAAGGAGAGTACAGCTGACCCTAATTCGGAAGTTTACATAAGTCCTGTGTAGAATATCTCTCTTCAATTTTTTTTTGTCAGTTTGTCACTTGTGAATGTAATTTAATTGATTCTATAAATCACGTTATATGTAGTAATTAAATGCATCGAAATCACTATTCTAAAATGAAACATTTGCCTTAAATTTCTAATAAGTATTAGTGCATCACAATAATGGTTAGTATACTATTTTGCTAGATGTCGGTGTCGCAACGATACATTCAAATTTCAGCCTTACGCGCCTTTCAGAAACTAGCCGTGTCAGCGAATTTGCCTTGGCGTACTACGCGGCCTATTACAGATATTATTTCGATGTAAGATAATGCCTCATTTTAATGTATTATAGCAATAATTGTAATACGCTTAAGTGTTCGTTTTGCGTGAAAGCATTCGTGGGGCTGTCACAACTTGTGTGTACAATATGTTCAGCCATCTTTAAGTACTAACAAGGCAAATTCATATTTGTACTTATGTAAAAATAACATTAAGTTGCTGATGTGTTACTGCTAAGTTTTGTATCGATGTCTTATTGTAAATTTGAAGTATATTATTGTTAACGCTACCGTCACCAGTGAATGCTGCGCTCGAAGTATTAACAGCCAAAGTTAAGTTTGTGTATGTATCTGTTGTTCGTCTAAAATATAATTGTATAGAAGTTTGATCTCTAACGAAAGGCATATTGTTTACATCATTCCTAAATACGTTAGCGACATAAGGATTTTTGTATTAGGATTCGCACTTTTTTATGAATTTAGATTAGTGGATTTTACAGAAAATATTGCACTTGTGTGCGAAACAAATATTGTTTGCAAATTATAATTATGTATAAATATATAGTATATAAAATTGAATTTATGTACTCATTTGCCCGCGGTTCGACATTTTCTACTGAACAATAGTTGTGATTTAATGGCAATATTAACTTAGCAATAACAATAATTACGTGACTTGTCTATGGTCATTCTACTAAGTGATACAGTGTGTATTTTCCTGTACTCTACATCGAACTAAAATATGAACACAGAATCGTCGGGTATATTGTTTTAAATGTAAACATGCTAGAATTCACACTTTTATAAGAAAATGAGATTTAAATATTAATGTACCGATAGTCTGTGAGTACATGACATAGTTTTCGTTAGTTCCCGTTTTATGTGTGTATTCATTATATAAAGGCTTTCTTGCCATATTTAGTTATCGTATTGTATTGAGACTGAAAATCATTGAAAATACAATTTAATATTTTGTTTGAATTTTGGCACTAAATTAATCTTTAGGTATAGCCTTTGAGGTTTTTGAGTAAATTTAAACATCTTAAAAAATCGACTTATTTAATTTAGAATCACAAGAAAAGCTTTGGAACGATGTCAATTGGATTTTTCTCCATAAATGGAATATTGTTTTTAATCACAACGTAAAAATACTAAAATGGATTGAAACATTACACAAAATATATAAAGCTTGTTTTAATTAATTTAACTACTTATGTTAATCAAAATTATGTGTGATAATATTGTAAAGGAATTAAAAAAATAATTGTTTGGTTTAGTCATATCATAGAGTTTTAAGGCGTCTATACTTTATGGAAATTATGATGCTCTTATGTTCGCTCATTAATTATTGAGTACGTCCTAAAATATATGTATTATAGCTATATTTTAACATTAGTATGTAATAACTACCGTTTTTAATCGATTGCCAATATTTGCTTGTATTTGTTTTTTTTTTATTATGGTTTAATTTGTTGTGCTAACTGTACAAAGCTTTGTCGTTACATTTCCTTTTGCGTCATAAGTAAAAAATATCGATTGATTTCGGTAGGTGGTACATCACTAGTAACTATAATAATGGAATGCGAATGGTCGCGATGTTTGTGTGTTCTGTAGTTTATGGGAATGTTTTACATGAAGTTTGGTTAGCGTATTGATACAACACAATAGTTTAATATCACTATGAGTCATATGTGGCATGGCACAGAGATAAGGACAGATAAAAAAATACCTTTTCTTTTATACTCTCGAGTGTCGCGTGGCACCGCGTAGGTACAGTCAACAAAAGAGATAGGTATCCAGGGTCGGCAGATATAGTTGAAGTTTTTTTAGAAACCGATGAATGTCTTCGATTGAAACTTAACTTAATTAATGAACTGTTTGTTATATACTTGTTAATTTAAATTACATTTGAAAACACCCATCTGTTTCTTAGAAAACTTCAACTATATCTGACGATCCTGCATATTATCTCTTTTGTTGACTGTACATAAGCGAATAGATAAACTCATGATCGACGCTCGACGGCGGATCGACTCTCTCAAAATAAATATCGTGTAGTTTTTTACATATCTAAATGAATGATAATATTTACATAGCACAGGACACACGCATCGCGAATGGATACTATATCGCTGGCACCATGTCGGAGAAGCGAGGTGTGATTATATGGATATTTTTATATCTAGAAATAAGTCATATTGCTGTAAAATATACGAAGTTAATATATCAATCTATACTAGCGTTTTATTTGTTGGCGGTGTTTTGAAAGACGAAATAAATGAAATATAAGAGTAATTTAGCAGATATGAGGGAACATATGAACATACAGCGGTGCACTGGCAGCTAACAAAACATTTGGGTGAAATTGAGATATTTCCCCGATCGCATCAGAAAAATAAAAAAATAAAGATACATACAATAAAAACATGTATTGCTTATCTTTCAACTTTTTGGGATTTACAAAGTGTCCACACTTTTTGAAAACCTTCCCGGACAAACCTCGGACGCACTTTAAACTAGGATAAATTCCAAATAAATGGGCGCATGCGCCGAGCGTACTTTTATGACGATACGTCAGATGCATCTTCTCCTACTCCTTCTCTTCTTCTACTTCTTTTCAGTGAGAGGTCTTCGCGACTTACTAAACATGTTTAAAGCCCATTATATCCGTGAAATAAAATGCATTTTAAAGCTTGTACACATTTTTAATGGAAACAATTTTATCTATTAATTTTAATACCTAGATTAAGAGCCCATTTTTCAATCTTATGACTTTAATCGGAATAATAAAATATGGCGGTTTGTTATACTTTCTATACAAAATTATTAATCTAGAAGAAAATGTGACAATTGAATAATAAGCCCTTATTGTTTGTTTTTACATGATACTTAAGTACAAAATATGTCATACTAACATTTTAATATCTTACAAAAGTATTTATACATAAGTGTAGGAATATTTTTGTTGTTTCACCTTAATAGGTTTAGTTGTTATCTGAACTTAGAATAGAAGGAATGAGATGGATGGGTGTGAGAGAGAGGAAAAAGAGAAGATGGCCATCGTCTTTTGCTAGAAGTTTTGTGAAGATTCCAAAGTTTTATTTCGGTCTACCCCGGGCAAGGAAAACATTTGAATCTCGACAAAACTCCATCTTGATTTAAACAGCAGCACGCAACAATCTTCTTTTGGTTACCGCCGTCTTCCCTTTTCCCTCTCTCTCACACTCATCCATCTTATTCCCTCTATTATTCGTTCGGAAACTAACTAAACTTATTAAGGTAAAAAAAAACAAAAATATTCCTTTCTACATACGTTTGGAACATTAATACCCTCTCTGAAGTAGTATTTTTACAAAAATATTTACCCCATAATACTAATTTATCAAAATCTACTTCTATTACTATACACACTTGTTTATTTAACTAATCCTATAAATTCGTAATTTCCTGGTGCACTAGGTCCACCTCAGCCAAACCCTTTGGAGGAAGCTGGCGTAATGTAAATAGTTATTTAGATAAAGAGATTACACCTAATAATAATACCGGCCTATTATTGTCTCCCAACAGGGAATAGGACTCTTCTCATACAGAGATGGCACGAGTAATCACCACACTTGCCCAAGGCGGGTTGGCGATTCCAGATCTGTAAGAGTCCAGTTTTCCTCACGATGTTTTCCTTCACCGATGTCAGTGATAAACTTAAAAAAGCCACACTGCTAGCCCAAGCCCGGTTACGAGCCCGCAACCTCGTGCATAAGAGGCAAGGGTCTTAACTACTGGGCTTACATAATCACCACCGAGCCTACGAATGTATAACAGATACATATCACAGCAAAACATTAAAAGTTTATGGAACTAAGTTTTACCTCAATGGAAGAAAATTCTCATTGACTGAAAGTGTTATTCTGAATTATTCTTTGAACCTTTGAGATAAAGTTTAATTCAGATCTGTAAGCTGTTCCTAGTATTTCTAACGCTGATTATACCTACACTGTTTAGTTTTTCTTTGGATCTCTTATTGGTGAATGAGTAGATGAATCGTTTTGAAGTCGGTGTTGATGACGTCACACGGGGTGAGCGCTGTGGGAATCTGGAGGTTTTGTGTAGTGGTTGGAATGTGGAGTCTTTAGTGGTCGCTCGTAGTTCTCCCCACGACTCCAGCTGCGTTTGCCTCTGTTGATATTACACGGTTATCACTAATCAATACTGTGCTAAAAACCCTCATTATCTATTATCCTCAAAAGTTTCATTAATTAGATTCAAATATAATGCTAGCATTCTTAGCAAAGGCAAACAACTGCCCATAAAAAAAAACATCTAACGGCCTATTATTTTAAAATTCGAATCCTGGTATTTGGAATTTCGAATGGAGTGTTTGGATTCAAAAAACTTTTCGGCCAGGTTGCAGTGACTTCACAGTATAGCAACCTTCACAGTACATAACAGTCGACTTTTTTAGAAAACTTTCCAGATAATGAGGTCCTCACCTGATCAGCATCTTGATGTATCTATGGTGCTTTGGCGTTGGCGGTGCATCATCTGCGTCAATCTCTAAAGAAAGGTACTGGTTGGCGCACGCGCTGTTCAGCAGCTCATCAAGACGCTGGTGCAGTTCCGCGAAGTTCGGTCTGTCGCGAGGATGGGTCCGCCAGCATGAGAGCATTATGTCATAACTGGAAAGAAATTAACTTGAAATTGAATCATGAACAGAAAAGTGGAAATAGGATGTACCTGCTTAGTGAAGACGTTATTGATAGTAACTACTCGGTTGACGCAGCGGCTAAGAGAATGGCTGCATGTTGCGATGATTTATTTGTTTGGAAATGATTCTTTAATCAGATTACAAACTTTCGATTCTTGGTATGTGTGCCAATCAGCAGATCGCAAGTCTCATTACTACCCAACATACTGTCAACTGAGAAAATGAGAGCGCCTTTATGTATTTTTAACCGACTTCAAAAAGGAAGAGTTTATTCGTTCGTACTATATGTATTTTTTTTATATTGTATTTTCATCGATTTCTCCGCCAAATGTCGACCGATTTTCGTCATTATTTTTTAGGTTCCACAGATCTATGGAATTTGTCATTTATTATTTGTTGTACAGACTAGTCTGAGTAGAAAGCAACAATAGCTTCAAATGATTTAATGTTAATGCTTACAGCTGTGGACTGCAGTTTTGGGGCTTCGGCATGCGGTACCCGGTGCGCAGCAGTCGCGGCAGGCGCGCGCCCGGCACCGACGCGTACGGAGCTTCGCCCACTGTCGCTATCTCCCACACCACCACGCCGAACGACCATCTACACAGACAACGTAATTTATATTTAGCAGTTCTCGACCAAGAAGAAATAAGGCGATCACCGGTTGTCCAATGTATTAAAGTATTTCAGCATTTCATACACAGCCACAGATGAACTTTTCCCACGATAAATAGAGGCCTGAGGTGGTCGCAAAGAGACTGCTGAGCATGACGTTTTGTCTTCGATTCCAAGGTAGGGCAAAGTGTAATTGGGTTTTCCCATCAGGAATTTCCCAGAAACAACCTCGGAGTCTGGATTTGTACCCAGTTGATGGCAATAGGCTTGCCCCCTATTACATGGGACTTGAACATAACTGGTGAAATGTGGATGTGCTATGGGTTCACCTCTGCGTAACCCTTCGGGGATTACAGGTGTAATTCAGGCCTTAGAATTAGAGAAGATTCAACTTTCTTTCATATAAGCCATAATGTGTGGTTAACTAACAATTTCTACCAATTTATGTATGTATTTACGTCCGCACTTACACCCATTCGGTTGCTGTGTTCAATGATTCCTGTCCCCAACAGCTTAAGACAACATGGCCCAAATTTTAAACCAGATACTTACACATCACTCTGTGTCGTATATATCCTTCTCGTCAAGGACTCCAAAGCCATCCACTTCACAGGCATCTTTCCATTACCTTTCTGCTTATACTGATTCTCTTCATACACATCCCTTGAAAGTCCGAAGTCGGCTATCTTCAGCGTCCTGTCCGCCGTCACCAGTATATTCCTAGCTGCTAAATCTCTATGTACTACTCTGTTTGCAGCTAAAAATTCCATTCCCATAGCTATCTGACGGCAGAAAGACAGAAGATCTAAAGCCGTAAGTTCTTTATCACAGATCTCTTGGAGCTCATAGAGTTTGTTCACGACTAACTTGGAAGTCTCCATTTGTGCTTTGCATTTGAACAGGTCATTCCTGTAGTCTGAGATATCTATGTTGTTGTTATAGTATTTCGCGTTACGTTTTGAAAGCATTACGTCCCATGTGCATCTGAAAATATTGCATCATTTTAAAAATAATCAAAGATGTCTAGAAACTTATTGAGGTTAGTCTTAATGTAGATAAAACAGTAGTTTTTTATCTTGAATCGTCAAAGGCGTTTGAGTACGTTCACTATCTTGCTACATAAAAAAAATACTATTAAATTAAAGAATTGATAAGAAGCTTAAATTTATCATTTACTACGTATTATAGCAATGTAATTCAGACAACTGTCAAACAAGTTCAGGTACAGCAGAAATTGTGGTAGGGTGTGTGTGTTCCCCAAGGTTCAATTGTTGGTCCGTGAAATCAATGAAAAACAATAATATATTAATGGGTAAGGAACTAAGGACTAGTCCTCCACATCAGGTGTTTGAAGGACTGGTGTCGTTAACTATTATCTTCGTCTAGCAGTTTAATATACATGTTAAAACGAGGTTGATCACAAATCTTCTAGATAATTGAAGCCAATGACTGATTTATCATGAATACCTCAAGTAACTGAGCAGGTCTCCCCGGCTGCAGTACTCGGCGACGATGAGGGGCCTCCTGCCGGTGCAGCATCCCACCAGGCTCACGAGGTGAGGGTGCACGCCCACGCTCTTCATCAGCTCCATCTCTGAACGGAACGACCTGATTTCATCGAGCGTTGGGAAGTCTGCAACAAGGGTAAAAAGTAGAAAGTTAATAAATTAAGTTTTGTAACAGAAGGTTAGAACCGACTGTTTGACTTAGTCCATAGATATCATCAGTTGAAGATATTTTTTTAATGCAAGCTCGTTATTTTCGACACTATAAATGTGTTCATACAAGTTGACATAGTTGTCATCCCGAATACCAATTACTATAATACAACGAATTTGTATTAAGAGTGACGTAATTTTATTTAAATCTACATCGATGACATGATTTGTTATTTTTTTATTGGTTGGCTGCATGAGGCGAAATCGAAATTTTAGTAACTAACTCTGGTTTATAGCATAAATGATGGCCACTTAAAAATTATAAGTTTCGATGAGTTTTACCTTTTAGCATTTTAACAGCGACTTGCGTGGAGTGCGGCGCGAGCGTGGCTCTGCGCACGACGCCGAAGGCTCCTTCTCCGATAACTTCGTGTAACACCAGTTTGTCTGCTCTCACCTCCCATCGGTCTTCTGCTTCGGACCATATTTCTAGCACTTCTGTATCGCCGTCTTTTGGAGGTTTGTCGTCCTATAAAAGTAATCTGGGTTTTAAACTTCGATGGTAAGGAGATGGTGAGTCTTTGAATAGAGAGGGACTGTTGTCTTAATTCACATTTATTGGTTTTGTATTATCGCAAGTTAACGGCGGTAGTGAGAGGCAGATGTTGTGTAAAGGTGGTTTACTGATAGGTTAAAGAAAATTTCTAGTTCTGGTCAAATTGTACAGTAATGCCGGGCGAAGAAATCGTGATAGAGAAAGAAACAAGTGTTGTCTAGGATATTATTACCGGTTTGTAGGATGGTACGCGAACATGGTGTCTTCGTCGTCGACAGCGGAACAGGAGCGCCAGTGCGGCGGCGCCCGCGCAGCCAGCGCCGATGGCCGCGCCACCCGCGCCCCCCGCGCCTCCCACGCCTCCCGCTCCTCTCCCTGGTCCATCCCATATGTCTGACCACGTGCAAAACTATACCACGTTATTCTCATTCTATAGGGAAAAGCCACAAGGGATTTGGAAGATCGAGTAGAGATATTTTTGAAAGTGATAAGCCACAAACCACTATGAATTCATGAATCGCCGAGCAAGTTAATTGCTGGCGGTCATTACCGAATCGTTAACAAAGGATCTTATGGGTTTGTCATTAAGGATTTGGAATCACTATCTTCATGATTCTGTTCCTAACTAAAGAAAATGTCGACATTGCCGAAATAGAGTGCTTTTTACTTTTATCAAAAATCGAGAAATCAATGTTATTTGTACGTTATTCTACCGCTGAGTGTTAGTTGACAAAGATGAGACATAACTATGGTTTAGTATATGCTTAATTTAATTTAGAGGCAATGTAAATGAGTCGGAATGAAATAAAATCGTAGTGGAATGTCTAATGGAATTCCTTCTTTAATTTTATTGTACTCTGATTGTTTTATTTTTACTGCGGAGATTTAACTTGCGTCTACAGCCACAAAGCAGTGCGTACATAGTAAAGCTTCATAATTATTTAGTTTGACATAAAAATATCGTTACATTAGCGGCTGTAGTACCTAATGCATCGTTACCATCGTGTGATAACTAATTTGTCGCTACGATAAGCATTGTGGTTGGTCACATTCTGCGTGCCTAGAGTGCGACGCTTCGTGACCATAGACGAAGATGTGGCCCTAGAATAGTGTATCTAGTGTTGCCAAGCGTCCGGATAAAGCTGGACATAGTCTGGGTTTTGGGATGCTTGTCCGGCTAGATTTAATGAGAAATTGACTTGAATATATGAAAAAGATCAAAAAATGAAATACAATAGGTAGGTACTGATATCACTTTAAAAGTCCGGCTTTTTTTACCCCATTTTACCCAAAAGTACGGCTTAACTGGCTGGTAGTTCGGCTTTCTGCATTTAGGATTTGGCAACTCTACGTGTGTCTTTTTAATGAGTGTGATATTTGTGTAATCAATTTCATTTCGCAACAACCATGCTTGGTCTTTAGACATGGTCAAAACAAACAACATTTATATGTATGAGTCAAATGTTTTTATTAATAAAATCTTATGTAGGGTGAAAAAAAAATGCAAATGGGTGAATTGTGAATTTAGATTTTATTATTTAAAATTTAAGGTTTCTTCTCAGCAAACAGGAACAAGTTACCGTGTCGATACTGTAAGAAGATGAAGGAAGAGTGTGCTTTTTACCAATTCGTTTTTGTGTGAACATTTTTGTGTCTTTTCGTGTCAAAAAATTAGTGTCTTGTTGTTTTTTTTGTATAATTTTTATTTAAATATTAAGGTAGGTACATCAATTTGGTTTTCTTTCTTTTTTTAAGTTTATCTTCGACATCATTGACATCGGTAAACGAAAACATTTTCTGAATACCTGAACTTATCTATACAATACAAATAAAAAATGTAATTGATCGCTGTCTGTACCTACATAGAAAATATTTATAAAAAACCGTTATTCTGAGGGAATAACGGTTTTTATATTAAATGGTTTTTTTTTACATGTTTTTTCTTCTTTTATGAACGCAATATAACCCAAATAATTTTTTATTATAAGTCCAGGTTAATTCTGGCTAATTAAATTAATTCTGTCATCACTTATTCGATTTATGAGAAGAGGTCTTTGCCCAAAAGTAAGACAATAATAAGTTGCATACAGTCGTTATCATATTTTTTTGTAAAAAGACTTTAGAAAAAAAGGGACTTACCAGGGAACTGAGCTCGTCTACTCGTGTAAGCAGTTCGATTGCCTAAGTTTGCTTGTATCAACACGAAGTAGTAGTCTTCGCCTGTCACGTCTTTGAACACCGTTTCTGTTGCATTCTGCACAAAATGATTTCATCATACAGACCATATTTTTTTTAAAGATCAACTTACTAGGTGTTCTTTATGTACATCTTACTAGAGTATAAAGTGTTATAAAATTACCCCAGAGAACACAAAAATGATCGCGTACGTGCAGAGAGTAACAAAAATTTTACGTCCACTGCAAGACATAGGCCTCCCCTAAAAATAACAACAGTGACCGCTCCTGTGCTGTCCGCATCCAGCGGTTTCCTTTAAAGTTTATCAGGTCGTCGGTCCACGATTCCACACTGCGCCTTCCAGTAGAGACCAAGTCATTTACCCTGTTCCAAGTTTGTTCATGTAAGGAAACCTTAAGTGTAGGTCTACTTACCCCTGGTAACTCTATAGTCCGGTTCGTGTCCGTAGCCAGAGTAATATTGTAGGAGTCGGGGAGGCGATGCGGCTGCGCCCAACTCACGTACACCTCCCAACTGTCGAACGATTCTTCAATCGCTACGATGGTGATGTTGTCCGGCATTACTGGGTCTAACACCTCTGTTGGATCAGAGAAAATTCCAAATTTAAAATTTTATTCCTTTTAGGATTCAAGTTGATCCTGAGATCAGTGAATAGAAAATCAAAGCGTTATAGGTATGCATAAGAATTGTATTATTTTTCTATCTTAAGTTAATACTTTGTAGTTGTATCCTAATAGGGTCAATAACTGCATTTTAGTTTAAAGCCTTTTATATACATTATGGCGTGCAATAAAATAAATAATATGAAGAAAATATAGGACAATAAATTATAAGGTGGCTACCAAGATGACAACTAACAAATAGACAGGTTAAAAGAAGAAAGAAAATTACTGCCTTAAATATTTATTTATTTTTCAAAGGCAGAGATAATGCCTCAGGAATTCTGTAGCAGTCATTCGATCAGAATCAGGGCAGAGGGATGACAATGATGTTCCTAGTTACTCACCAGGTGAACAATTGAATTTGTGGCAGGAGAGCGTGCGGTACTTGAGCGTGGTGTTCCCGTGTAAGCCTATCACTTGAATATCACAGTCGTCTTCTACTGGTAGCTTCTCGAACACCAATTGTGGCTCATCCTCATTACTATTTGGCTGAAAATATACACATTTATAGTTAGGGGCGTAGTTGCCGCTGTATTAGCGTCAAAGTAAAGATTCTTAATAACTATATTCTGAATAACTTGTTCAGGTAAGTACTGCCATCATATCTACAGGCTGTAAAAAGATGTATCACATAGAGCTGTTAACTACGCAAACGGCCTATCAAATTAAGTAAGTTTGATTAAAATATTTGCAAGGAAAGATTGATAGTTAAAAAATATTGTTTTTTCCATGCGCCTAGGGTAATGTTCGGTAGCAGGACCGGCCGTACATGGTAAACGGGCTCGCCAATGGCGATCCAATACCAGTCGGGGGTGTGGATCATTCGTCACGCGAATACTGGGCTTCCGAGTCATGGTAGCTGGAGGAATCATGGGGTTTTAGTCGATAAGAGTGACCTCCCATTCTTCCCAAACGGAAGGTATCCATGAGGACTTCACTCCATCCAGGGGAAAAAGGTATGGTTCAGAACAAATAAATTATCACGCTTCGTTTAAACTTAATGTCTTTGTATTAAAGTGCACCCTTTTGTAAAACTTACCCATACTTTAGTGTAGTTGGTATTGGATTTTGTGCAACGGTTTAAAACGTCGAAGCACACGTCGCCATCTATAAAAAATAAGAAAACCGTCTATTACTGATTGGGGAATCAAGATAATAAGCTGCTTGGGCACACACTTTGATATAATTGTCTTAGCTATTTTAGAACGTAGGATATCTCCTGGTTTTATTACACATGTTATAATTCTGATTCAACTGACTGATATGATATGGTTCGATCCCCTCCACTCAGCTCTGTCTAGAAGTACCCATACCCCGACAAAAAAAAAACCGGGGTGAATGCTATTAACTCTTAAGGACGATCACAATTCGATCTCATGCTCACTATATCAAAATGCCTCTAATTGTATTAGAAGAATAAATAGGCCTTCTGGTTGGTTTATTAAAGATTTGAACATCGATAAATAAAAAAAACTTACCACCACTGTTATTCCAAGTAAACCGTCCAAAAACATCAGTGCCATTCGAATTGAGGTGTAAGGCGTACTTAATCTCGTATTTTCTATGTTCTGGGACTATGGACTTATTGTATTCTGGCGCCTTGTCACCGCCTCGCCACACAGTCGGCGATCCTTCCTTGAGTATCGCGCTCCATAACGTGTAGTTTCTCTGAGGAGTTGTGCTCAGTTCTCCGTATTCACGCTGAGGTTTTATAATACTGTAGTTTATCTGAAACATTGACCTTCCTATGTTATATTCGAATACTCAAAAACAGGATGATATTTTCGGCTGCTTTTAGTAGGTATCGATTTTTGATCATTTACATAAGCATTGTCAAATGTACGGTCGATCAAGCTATTTGGTTTATAAGCAAATATATTATCTATCTGCGTTGCCATTCATTGTTATTTGGTGTTCACTTTTCAAGCTTGTCAAACTTAAACAGGACGAGTGATTAAAAAAAAAATACATTCTCGAAACATTGTTTTAAAGTACAAGTTAGCTAGCTGCCTGTGTACCAAATGGCTTGTTCTGCTGTAGGTACTGCTTTTTCAGGACGAAGTGCGTGAGCATGATTTGTGTTTATAATGAAAAACGTACGTACACTATTCTTAATTCATTTATTCACGTTGACGATTCCGTATCCAAACGAATCCATACCAGATTATAAAAACCAGGGGTTTCCTAACTTATTTATGACGCGCCCCCTTTCTACAAAGCATAAATATTATATTCGCACCCCTTAAGCTTGCCCATATAATTTTAGGTACTATAGGTATTAAAGATTACACAGAGAGAAATAAAAGAAGAGTTTTTAAAGCAAAAATGTTCAAAAGTCTAACTTTTAAAACTAAAGAAGTTACTAAGTTTATATGTTTCGTAGGTACGGCGTAAACGCTCGTGATGTGTAATTAAGGACCTTAAATACACTGATGTTCGACTCCCCCCACTTTAAGAACCCCTGATCTAATCTGTGGCCATTTGACCATACGTCGGGCCCGTACCTATTAAAGTAATCGTATTCATTGGGATCTTCCCTTTTCCTGGAGTATGTAGTTTGCATAAAAGGTAACGGTAAAATCGATGAATGGAGCAGATCGTTAACCGCAAATTAATTCACTTTCCCGTCGGCTGCTCGTTATCAGCGTTAAAAACCCGCATTGACGCGCGTGCGCGTATGCGAATAAATTGTACAGTGATTATTGAAATATTAGAACAAAGATGGGGAAAATTTGCATAAGCATATTTATTTAATTTACTAGTTGTTAATAAATTTAGGTATGACTGATCCCGTATTTTACGACTATGATATTAGGGTGCAGTTCAAATATTCAATCATGATTGTAAATCGCCGTAACGTTCAAGAGTGAAAAGGAACATTTTGTCAAGCGTCACCCGCACTATCCTACAGGGTAAGGAATATAGGTACTAGTCCTAGAAGGAAAAAGGTATAGTATCGCTGCGACCGGTGCTGGTGCCGTTGAGTTACTAGATTTTTAGGACATTTTCCCGTCTTAAATTTGGCATAATATACCAGGTACAAAACAGAATAGGCTAACCTTCAACAGTACGCGGAACAAGGTCATCAGGAATGATGATAATGGTACCACATCT
The DNA here is from genome assembly GCA_949774945.1 of Hoplodrina ambigua. Lineage (NCBI taxonomy): Eukaryota > Metazoa > Arthropoda > Insecta > Lepidoptera > Noctuidae > Hoplodrina > Hoplodrina ambigua. The sequence continues at coordinate 10,217,668 of OX458981.1, forward strand.
GGAAGAGCCTTCAATTTTACACGTAGCAGAAAATAGTAAGCTAATGAGTAAGTAATGCAGCTTAGAGAATGCAAAATCAGAACAAACATGCAGTAAGAATTTTTTAACGTGTCGTGGAACTGGATGAATGTATGTCGCGTTCTCGTGAATGAGCGTGAATAACGGAAAGATCCCCGACTAATTAGATCACGCAACAGGTGCGCGTGCGACTGAACTGCAAGTCGAACTTTACGAAGAAAATGCGAGTGCCGCTGTAAGTGCCACATTAGCAATTATTATAACGATTGCTATACATTCTAAGTTTTCATTAGGAATTCTATGACACGCTTGTGTTCAAAGAATAACGTCGCGTGGAATATGTCATGTCTTAGAATCAAACATTCAAATACGAGTATATCGATCCAACAACTCGAACTGAAGATGCAGAGTTGATAGACTCCCTGCAAGGTGGACTGATGACCTAGTAAGAGTCTCGGGAAGTCGCTGAATGGGAGAGACGCAGGACCAGTTTATTTAGCAAACCTTGTGCGAGACCTATGCCCGATTGACATGATGATGATGATAAACCCGTACTAGGCCAGCGTCGTGGATTCGTGGAGATACATTATTACAGGTAATGCTACGCTTCCCTGAGAGTTTAACAGTTTGTCAACATTATGAGTGTCAAAAAATCTAGTGCTTAAAAACAGACAAAAAATTACGTTATACCTATCGTTGACAGATCTCATAATGATGATGAATATTTTACGTTTTTTTGGTACTCATTCTATGTTTTTTTCCAGCGTCAGTTTCAGTAACTATAGTACGGAAAGGAAGGAAAACGAAACTGCAATTGGGCATTGAAAATAGCTTATCTTTAGGACGTTTCAGATTAAAATTAAGTTCGGTAGGTAGTGTAATGGAGTAGCTATATTTAGAAATATGCGGGAAAATCTAAATGACTAGCACCTAAGTTTCTACCTATTAAGTATTAGCGTGTTTCCCTACAAAATAATCTTTTAATGATAATGATGATGATGACAAAGTTGTTAAAAGAGGAAAAACACAAAAAAATGTATGGATTGTGTAAAAAATAATATGGATAGGAAATAAAGAACTCTGAGAAAGCGTCTAATATAGGAAGGAAAGAACTCCAAAAAAACATCTAAAAGAGAGTTTTGAAACCCCAACCCGGTATTTAGACATGTGGTTGAAAATCTCATATTTTTTAACTAAGCACTTACATCATTAAGAAAAGAATCGCTGCTCCTGGTAACGTGTGGAACCAGCGCGACGAGCTGCCAGCTCTCCGAAGGTACTATCTGGAATCTGATGCTGTCTCGCGTCTGACATCGTATCGTTACATGCGATGGCTGTTTTGGCATGCTTAGGTCGGGAGCTGGGGATATGAAAGTAAGTTTTGTAAGTTTAAGCACTAAAGTAAACATTTGCACTTTAGGCCCACTGACTTCTTCCATGGCATTGAGGTCACGACCGCTTAGAAGGGGACTCTCCGCCTGCCAAAGTGACATCAGAGAAGGCCGTACCACAGTGGTCACGTGCCCTGGCAGGCATTGCACAGGAAGGGATCCTGGGGATGAAGAGGGTTCTTAACAGGAAAGGAAACCTCTTAACGTGCAGCTGGTGGTTTTAGATATAGAAATTGAGGTAAGGATCCCACACTTCTCGGTCTTATCCCCGGAACCAGAAAAAGGTCCAATTTGAAAGATTCTGGCTTCAACAGACCTCTTTTTACTTACAATTACGACGTTGTAGGAGACAAGGGACGCGGATTATAAGTCCAAAAACGTCGTCTGGCAATTACAAGGTTAAAAATTCAGCTTCAGCTGCAAATGATGACCATGGCCTATTTACTACAGTGTCCAGTGTCCCTACACCGGCACTTTAGAGGACATTGATGCCATCGAAGCCCAATGCCCAAGTACTTAAAAAAGGATATACTCTCACAGCTATTGAAATTGTTCTTTCTTCAGCATGTTAGCTGGGTACTTTCTTTGCATTTAAGTTCGCAATAGATATTTGAAAGGTTATTTGCTAACTAGGTAAACGATTCTGCACCTTTGTACTTAGGTGATAAATGTAATAATGTATTGTATGATACTGACCCCAGTAGTTATCTTCACAAGACCGCAATGTCTGTAACAAATAAAGATAATAATGTAAAAATCATAAGTTAACTTACAGGAGCTGAAAAATATGGACGCAATTGCGTTTTCGGACTGAAAAGTTTAATAAATGCCCAATACAGTACATAACAAGTCTGAAATCGCCAATCGGCCTTGATCAAGCGTGGTGATACTGGTGATCAATGGTCATGCCTTCTTTGTATGAGTAGCAGCCTTTACCCTGCAGTGGGGCAATAATAGGCTGGTATTATTATTGTGAGTAGATATTAGAAGTAGTCTTTAATTCGCCTGTTTCTTACATGTATTCCTGTTTTATTTTGTGCCAGTTTGGTAACACTTAAAAAATTGATTTACAAAAAATAATTCAACCTACCTACCTAGGATTTAAAACGCCATTAATCAGGCAAAGAAAATAAAATTAAAATCTAGAGTGCCTAGACCAGACTGATAAAAAATAGAGTGCAATCCAAAGTGTTTTTTTTTAGGTAGGTACCTACTTACACAATGTTCTACAGAAATCAACACGCATTTGAATTATTTTGCGAAATGGAGCGTCAACCAAACTTCCGGAAACGACTATTTAACGAGATAATTACCAAAATACGTCCTATTTTAAACTGAATAAGGTCTATTATTATAGATCAGGGTATCAAAGTGGAAGTGCTCCTTTGTTTGGAACGTAAAGCGACACGTTCCAATATGCGCGATTGAATCATTGCTGCGATGCACAGTTTGTCAACAAACAGAAATACCACGAGGCAGCGAACCTAGAGGTAATAAAGATTCTAATTATAACTAATTAGACTAGTATGATACCTACGAATGTCAGAAAGTAAAACTTTAGAAAATAAGCCACCCTGGAATCGGGTAATCAAATTGATCTAGTTGTGAACTTGTTGAGCCATCACGACATCTCTTTATGTCGTGATGGCTTATTGGTTAAGATTCGCGCCGATGCATAAGGTTGTAAGTTCACAACTAGATACGGGCGAGCACCAATCTGATTACTACACACTTTCTAAGTAAATCTTGGACATCACTGACATCGGTGAAGGAAAACATCGTGAGAGGAAACCCGGAAACGTAATAATATACTTAATTCTGAAATCACCAATACGCCTCGACCAAGCAGGCATGCATGGTGATCAATGCTCGTGCTATATGAGCTATATCTGTATGAGAAGAGGCCTTTGCCCTGCAATGGGACCGTGTGCACTGGTATTATTATTATTTATTATATTGTCAAAATTTCAGCCGTATTAAAATGACGAGGACTGCCGGCTTTGAGATCTCACTCTAATATTGCATAATTATACTTTCAACTTGCTTACAAAGGTATTTACTATTATATACTATACTATTTTCAGGGCCGTAGAGAGAGTTCCTGCACCGACCGACAACCACCAGTCAAAACAATTAAGGCAACAACATTACCATAATTATGTGCTAGTAGGTGGAAGTTTGGAGTTGTGCATTCTCAAAACGACACAGTTAGCGCAGTGTAGCCGATATACTAGTAGTCTTTGGTGCAGTGGCTGGGTCACTAACTGTTGGGCTGCTTGTCGCAGGTTCGATTTCCGCAGTCAATGTCTTACAGGTAAGTATTTGTTCCGGGTCTGGATGTTTATGTATGTGAGTTTATAGGTTTGTAAACGCACCCACGATTCAGGACAAATTCCTATAAAGAGTGCTAGAGCGAGATTCCTTCAGCTTGGTCTAAAAGCGGATGCGCTACAGAGCATTCCTCGTGTAACATCGTTCGTATCATCAGAAATAAAGTAGAATGAGAAAACTAAATCTTTGAACGTTACATACTAGTAAGAACAAGTTTTTCAAAAGTTCTAAATTGTTTAATTGCATACACATACATAAACTCACACCTTTTTCCCATGGGGGTAGGCAGAAACCACAGAACGCCACTCAATTAATTAATGATGGCGTTATTAAAATTTAATTAATCATGGCAGAGATTAACAACGTGCACGGCAAAGAATGCAGGTGATGCATTCTGAACTATTTCTGATATTTACGGGAATAAAAAAGCCAGTTAGAAACGTTAAAGCAAACGCCTCCACATTTTGGCTGGTTCGGCAACGATGAATGATGACGTTCATCATTCCATTTACATGATGTTGGTACTTCAATGTGGCATGTCAGTGTCGTGGGTGTAGTAAATATGTAGCAGTTGCGGATCCGGGGGGAGGGGGGGCAAGGTGCTCATGCAATTACTAGCTGCTCTCTGCGACTTTGTATGTGTGATTTTTTTTTCACCCGTGTTAAGTTGCGTTTTTAGTTATTGCTCTGCTCCTGAGGGTCATACGTCAGTCGCGGCGGTAAGACCCCTCTTAGAGGAGTGGCTGGAGGGGCGCTACGGCGTCGTCACAACCACCACAAAACCACCTCATTGCTCTACCTCTACTTATGGACCGTGTTAAAAAAGGATTGTCTAACATTCACCCCCTAAGGGGACGAAACGGAGGTGCGACATTTACGCGGACGATTTCTCGGGAAAAAGTTAGTAAAACATGAAGTACGTGTACTCGAAATGACGTACAATACTTTATGATAGGAAGTATGATAGGCAACTCTGTGAATTTACCTGTCTCTGCCTGAAATATACGACGCACGCGACGGTGTCATACGACCCTCAGACAGACTGTATCCATACTAAACTATAGTAAAAAGCGTCTTATTGAAAAACATCACATTTATCTCTGGACACGTAATCTCAGTACGCTCTGTAGTATGTAGGTACCTACGCTATGCAAAATCTGCGTCACAGCCATCGTCAATTGATTTGATAGCGGAATAACGTGCCAAGTGTGAGTCGGACTCGCATATAAAGGCTCCGTGGCTCCGTACCACCGTAATACATTTCGACTGTCAGTACGTAAACCACTTCGGCATGGTTTGCGTACTGATTAACGTTAAGATGTTTTTTTAATTCTGTTATACCTATTAATGTAATTTAAAAGTTAATGTATTATTTTCAATGTGAATGTAATTTGATTCATAATGTTTTAATTTAGTTTAATTGTTTGATCCAAAGTTGATTGAAAAATAAGTAAATAATAATTTAAATCGAACAAAAAATGCCGAGTAAAGACGCGTTTCTTGTATGGAGGATTACAATTTTCAAGCTAATTAAATTTTGATTGTTTCTTATTTTATCGGCCATAGTAAGTAATACATTCTGTAAAAATTTCAAATGACTACTTATTACAGTTCAAAAGATACATCCCTGTGACAGTTGGTCTGACAGAAGGACGGATGAGCAAATGTAATCGGGCTTCATTTGGACCCTTTTGGTACGGAACCCTAAAAAATCAGAATATTCAAGTTCAGTTCTTTCAGTGTCAATGCCGACAGAGTGCTGGAGGTCCGATAAACAATACAAAATACAGGGTGGAAAAAAATGGTACAGTAAATGAAATGAAATTAAAAATAAGATAAGTTCAGGTGCGGATCTTTAAATGGTAATTCTGCAACTTAATTAAGCCAAAATTACTCGAAATAAAGAAAAGAAATAATTAATAAACACGACAAAATCAGAAGGTCACTTCTACTAATTAAAAACGTAAATAATCTAGTCGCAATCTCATCTCAGCTAAAATCAATAAAAAAAATGTAGATAAAATAGAGGCATTTTTGACAGATTGATACTTAGATTAGATTGCGATCGTTTCTAAAATATACTAGAATTGCCATGTGCGTGCGAACTGAGGCCACACTGGTACCTCCCAGGTCATTTGGAATAAGATGAGCTTATCAGCAGGCTGGTAGAACGTCTACCGGGCTGCCCAGGGTACAAAGGGCTGTATACACTATGCAAGTGCATTTAAGGACAACCCCGGCAGGTGCTATTGTAGGATAGGGCAACAAAGAATGAGACTTTGGGTTTGGGTGGCTTAAGTGGAATGCTTACCCGGTACTTACTTTGGAAGGGCTACGGCCCCTGCCTAATCAATGTTTGTATGATACCTACTAAGCCATTTAAATTATTTCCCTGGCTCTGTCACTTTGTACATCCTGTATATTATCAATCAGTATTATTTCAATAAGAGGGCACTTACTGCAGTCAACATTTCGGCCTATTGATTGCGTGCTATCGGCCGGGGATATAGTCACTCTATCCAAGTCTGGAGCGATCGCTGATAACATAACAATCACCTTTAGCCTGTGTTTGAGCTGTATCAATCCTAACAGTCAATAAAAATGTTTTTGTTATGCACTATTTGTGTCAGTAACTCAGTAGATAATGCAGTAGATGTGTTTTTTTACCAACTCCAATAGTTGGAGGTTCATAGTTTGAACCGTGTTTAAGTGTTTCTACCATAAGTTAAAAAAAACTTAAGAAAACGAAACAAAAAAATTAAGTATTTTAGAATGGTTGAAAATCGAACAAAAACTATAAGACTAACAATACTCAGAGTACTTATATTTTTCCTAATGGAAAAGCCAAGAAATCCAGTTTTGAAAAAGACGGTTTCCGGAAAATGGTAATATTTTTTTGGTTGTGAAAAATGTGTAATTTAAACAGAAAATTATAATACTTTATAGGCATGCATGCATTTGAATTTCTTTTCAATAAAAATAAATTGGTACATTACAAAAATAAAAAATATCAAATTAAAAAATCTGTCGTTTTTTTTTCAATAATCTAATTGAGTAAGTGAAATGGAGATTCCTGAAAAATTAACATCAAGAAATCACGGTGAAATGTAAAAAAAAATTAAGGATATACCACAGGTACAGGTTCCTTGTGATATATTTGTAATCTAAGATAATTTGTTTATGCATAAAAAACAGTGAATGAAAATAATCTTACCACATTTAAATCCAATTCCAAGTCTAAACACACTTCTTCCGCCAAAACTTTTAATTGTTCGTCCGTAAATAATTTAGTTTTGTCACTGTCCGTCGGTCTGGCGCTCACAAACAGTATCATTGTTATTTGTTTTATCAAACAAATTATTATGTAGTGCTCAAACTTTTTGCAAAACATTTTAATTTTAACTTTTTCATGAACATGTATATTTTCAAAATTAACTTAGTAAGTAAACCTATCAATCTTCACTGAATAAAACAATAATTGCGGAATTCCGAATTTAAATTCCAATTTCTTCTTTTTCGAATTATCTGGCTTCTCTAATCTGGGTGTAATAAATAAAATCAGCACTTTAAAAGATAAAATATTATCCAAAAATAAGTTGCGATATTATTTAAATGAATAGTGCAAAGATTTCGTTGCGAGAACTTCAGTCGCGTGCGGTAGCGCGGCGTTGCGGTACTTGTGCCTTCGCGCCGCCCCTCAAATCGTAACTGGGGCGCCAAGCCAGTGAGCTTTACAAATAACCGTATCGCAGGGTGCTCCCAAAGCTCTCTTATTAGAGTGGAACCTCTACCTACGCAATTCGGTCCATTCAATCTTCTGGTTCTTTTCGAGCAAAAAAATGGTCCTTTGAGTCAGAACGTGAATTGCTGAAAGGACCAGTCTTGTTTGGTGATTAATGCATGATAGCTATTATCATGTTAGTGGTTTTTAAATACATTAATTATATGCTACTCCTTGACATTTCAATAATATAAAATAAATTATGTACGTATAACACCAGAGGTGTACCACCGTGTTTCAGTCACATTTCGCCTAAGTTTAGTATAATAAGGAGGAAACATCGAACACTACCATTTATAGATGATCGAAGGGATAAATTTATCTACCCTCAATAAAAAAAAATATCTTGTTTTGGCAAATCCTCAAAATCCTTACTCTTGGCTACTTATGTTAAGCCATTCCTGTAATGATTCCCTGAAATTGAATTCTTCAGTCAGCTTAATTAATTTATTTATTTATTCCAGATATTAGAGCCACGAGTTAAATAATCAATAATCGTTGTTTTCCAAGAGCAACTTTAAAGTTTAAATTCTAATTACAGCACATAGCATAACATTCAAAACGAGACAAAATTTCAAACATCATAGTGATGTATCGTTTTAGCACAAGAAAATTCGGCGGCAAAATTGTACCGCACTATCATGTCGTAGATTCGACAAAAAAAAATAACGATCGATCGTGCAGGTCCTAACGTGTGTACCTAATTCGTTTAAATCTTTGACGAGCAACTATTTTTTTTTTGTTACTTCCTGCCATAAGAGCTTACTTGCATGGACTTGTGCAAGTAATCAGATTCGTCATCATGGAAAATAGAAATATTCTGCGGCAAACACCGGTTTTTTTTGACAATCCGACAATTTGTAAAAACGTTATTGAAAAAAGTGTTCGTGGAATTTCTTGGTCATTCTTCTCCGTAGAGACCTACCGACCGTTTTGAAACGAGCAACTAGCTGCAACTTTCCAACTAACTGGCCGACTCCTAGACAATTCAAGAGTGCCTGTAAACGGTTTGATTGAAATAACCGTTTGACTATGACTCTGAATCAGCCATTAGCTGGGCCATCAGCAGTCATAAAGGAATAAAACTTGGTACCTACGTACTAAGATGGCTTTTCCCTTAAAAATTGTGACTAAAAACGCATCGTAACTATTGTCTTCCGTCTTCTTAAAATGTAACAAAACGCTTGGACGTAATATTTGGACCATATAACTAAATATGGCGGCGTACCAGCCATCTTTTGTTTCTTAACTACTGACTTTAGTCAAGAATTCTTCCTTTTAGCCAATTCCTTGGTCTAAAAATACGTAATATTAAGCCATAATTACGCCACATTAAACAAGGTTATTAAAAAGTGATTCATCTTACAATTCGTAGTAAAGTCGTCACATACAAAATATTTAATGAATGTAGGTATCAGTCGTTATAGTTACGTGATTCGAATTCCGAATGTTGAATATATTAAATCCCGCGGAAGTTATTGAACTATTGTAATTGCGCAATCGGAGGCTGATATAATTATTATTATTTCGGTATGTACTTAGGTACTATATCTATAAAATAATCTGACCACGTTTTATATGTATATAGGCGCCGAGTCCGTCTGTAGAAATTGATAGGACAGGTAAAAAAGCATGTTTAGAAGACGTCACAGAAGTTCCTTTTGTGGATAGGTAAGTCTATCTACTTTACCTATAAATACAAGCTTTTGCTTACGACTTTGTCTACGTAAATGTCGGTTATCGTAGATGCAGACGAATTTAGGGATTAAAAAGTAGAAGTAGGTAGTAGTCTTGTCATGGAATTCAAGCTTGGTTTGTACTAAACAAACGAACTGACTTTCGCATTTTTATAATATTAGTAGGTATGGATTTATAAGTTTAACCCCAAGATACAGGCCTTGCCTAGTTTGGGGACCACCATGCAGTTATTAACACATTTTATAAATATATAGTTTTAGAACTAAAGTACTTCGTAGTTATTATTCTTATTTCTTTTAACTCAAGGAAGTATCTACTTGCTACCTAGTAAGTAGGTATGTATTACTCAGTAAAGTTATGCATCAACGCCTAAAAAGTATTCGGAAATCTACGCATCAACATGTTTTTTGTAAGGGCCAAAGTAGAATAGCTACTATTTCGTGGCATGTCTTCCTAAATGCGATTAAATCGATAACCACAGTTAAAATTAGATATCTGAAGACAAACGTTAAAATTCTAGTCACAATCCCATCTCAACAACAATCATTGTCAAAAATATAGGTAGTAAACTAGCTTCCGCCCGTGACTTCATCCGCGTCAAAGTTATTATAGTTAATTAGGTATCCAACGGGAACCGTACGTTTTCTCGAGATAAAATGTAGGTAGCCCTATGTGTTATTTCAGATCTATCTCTTCGCCAAATTTCATCCAAATCGGTTAAGCCGTTCTAGCGTGATTGAGTAACAAACACCTAAACGCATTTATTATAGTAGAGAAGTACAAGATTAGAAGCATTTTGACAGATTAAGACTGAGATTAGAATGTGATCGTTGTAAGTTAGTAGATTTGACCTTTGTTATCCGGGTCCATTCGGCATTTGCTGAAGTTCGCTGTTTGCCGATCTTTTGTCGTTGCACACATTTAATTGTTATGCCGACATTTCCGTCTGTTGAATTCTGTTATTAGAAAAATAAGTTAAAAATAATTATAACCCGACTACGACAAAATCGCGCACTGAAGACTATAAAAGAAGAGCAATAACCATTTGACAGATTTTTTTTAGTAATAGCCGCGGTCGTGTGCCACCTAGCTAATAAAGATTGTGTGAAACAACCGCAGTTGTTGGTTTGTTTCTAGCAAAATTAAAACAAATTTCTATTTCTAACTCTATTTAATTATTTGATATAATAATAAAAGCAAAGTAGCGAGTGAATTTCAAATGTATTCATTAAGCCTTTCATTTGATACCCATGTTGATACTGTTAAAAACAGGCAAAGTACCTAGTAAAAGCTACATAATGTATATATATTTCAAATGTGCTCATCAAGCCCTTTAATTTGATACCCATGTCGATACTGTGCGAAAAAATATTTTTTTCGGTTTCACATCCCCTAGAGGGCGCCATATTGGATTTGGTGACACGTTACCTACCCTCTAACCAGCGGACAACTGAGACGTTTCTAACGACACCTCATTTGTCATGTAATGATAAGTAGTTTAGAAGTTATGAGGGAACAAACAAACATACATACAAACATACCGGTCAAAATCATAACCCTCCTTTTGGCTTTGCCGTAGTCGAGTAAAAATAAAGAGTATGTTCTTGGACACCAAGTCTTGACCATTGGCCAATACAGAACGCAAACCACCTTCATTGATAAACAATTAGTTACATCAAGCCTCCTTTCTCACTCACACATTCACACGTAATATTTTTTCGCACCCAACCAACTACTTTCTGTTTTTACATTAATTAATTTAACTAACTTTCGATTACGGCTTCGATTAACCTTCATTAGTGCAGATACTTTGGTTTGTGAACATTTCCGTAAAAACACGTGTGGTCAAGCAGTTTTTGATGATGGATGTATAAAATTATAAACATCAAATGATTATTATAAACATTGTGGCTTGTATTAGTATAAAATAAATAATCTAACGCTAAAGTTGTAAATTAACTCGTAAATATTCGGACCTTAAGTTTCTTTTAGCTTTTCTTGCCCTTATTTTCTCCAGTGTTATTTTTTACTCACATATCATTCTCTTAAACATTTTTTTAATGTGAATTGGGTCTATGTGTGACTTATCAATAAGTGCTTCTAGTAGGTATCATTATAATCTTGAATTGAGGTCTAGCTACAGGCTGTACCTAGATTTCAATCAAAATATCATTTTCTTAGCAAAGTTTTGGCCAGTCCAAATAAAAAAATATACCTAGATGTTTTTCCTTTCCATTTGAAGCGTGTAATTTGTTTAAGGTCGTTGCACATGTCATTAAGTCAGACTGCGGGCCCCTTCACACCTGTGTGGTCAACTAGGATAGACACAGAGAGATCGCCGCGGTCACCTTCGATTCGCATTCCACCTTCTAGTATTAATTATTTTGATAATGTCAATAATTCTTATTGACATTTAAACTGTTTATATTATTGTAATAAATTATTTATATATTTCTTTAGGATATCATGGGTCGCGGATGCAAAAAAAAACTGGTCCTCCGAGACGTAGTACCTCACCTACGTCCTCTTTAAGAAACTCCTTTAATACGCAGTGATTTAATGCCCCTATAAGTACCTTGCCTGTTAAATCAATATGTGCAGATTCCAAGGATCGTTTTAAATAGTTATGGGAATGATATGGGTGTAAAAGCTAAGCGAACACGCGGTTTCTGGAACGAGAAACAACAAAAAAAAATTCTAGCATGTTGTCAAACTTGTGATTGGCTGACTGAATTATCAACAGCCTATCATTTGGCACGATTTAAAATGTGATACAGCAAGTCTTGTTTAGAATGAGATAAGCAGACTATGATAGTCCAACTCCACACATTTCGGAAACTGCGATGTGTGATGTGAGTACCATGAGAGAATAGTCGACGATCATACTGCTAATATACCATTACATATAACGTCACGCCTGTATTTTTTAAAAGGACAGACAGATACAGATGGTGATGATGATAGTGTAAAGGCATAAGTCCACCTCAGGACGTTGAATAGGAAACCAGTCCATTTGGAGAATCCGGCACAACGTCAAAAGCGTCTGAGACAGGATGATTAAGACTCAAACTGAAACTGAGTGCTTGGTCCTCAAACGCCACTGAAAGTTTACATTCACATACAAAACTTTTACAACTGTAGGTACCCACATAATCACAACAGGGGCGTAGCTACCGCCGTATCTGCCGTATCAATTATACGGGGCCCCTGGCCTACGGGGGCCCCCAAAGTGCGTAAGCAAAAATTAATAAAAACTTCCCAAAGAAGTTTCTCGAAATTAAAACTGATTAAAAAAATATTTAAGAACTTCTATGGGACAGGAACGCCTGTCAGACCGACTGAAAACTAAAGTCATCATCAGCTATGAATGATTTAATTAATCAGTTTGCCGAAAAAAAGGCAAGCAGAGTTAATATTTAATTTGAATTGTTTTAAAAAATATGACAGATAGATAATTATGATGAATAAATATTTCTTTTAATTTTATGGAAACATTTTTTCTTTATTGAGAAATCTTTACCCTTTCTAAGGGCCCCCAAACAAATTTTTATACGGGGCCCCGCCAAGGTACGCTACGCTTCTGAATCACAACGACCTCTCGTGACCGCCATACTCAGAGTTCACTGCCGGCCTGTCACATATGCCAACCCTACGGCTACCCATGAGAATATATCAGAATGAATTTGCCTTCATGAACACCCAGGATCCAGGAACGGATGCACAAGTTATATTTTACTTTGCAGCTAAATTATATTTCAACAAGCACCACCAAATGTACAAAAATAGTTTAAAGAGTATTTAATCTTAATTCTCAACACGGAAATTGAAAAAATTTGTAGAAGCAGATCCAAAAATTATTTTTTATCTATTTGATTATTTTGTTTTAGTTAGATGGAGATCAGCGATTTGATAATATTAGTACTTTAAGTTGTTTTTGCTTTATAAATAGCTCGAGAAAATTCTTTCTTTTTTGTGTAAAAAAAGAACAATTTTAATTGCCATCTGCATCATTTAATTTAATGACACTTGACGAGGCATTTAAGGTCGATTTGTACGGAACGCAGTGACTCTACAACGTCCTCTAGGGGACATAATAGACCATATAAATGTTACAAGAACTAGATTCTAGATGTATATGTGGTAGTTATTTTATAATGTTATATATTATGTATATATAGGTGGTAAATTCGATCGGCGCCGGGCCCCACAAAAACACTAGATTTTGAAATTATAATGCCCGCACCTCGATACCGGACGAATGAAATATTTGACTTTGGTATAGGTCGACGACTTATTGCCCGTCACTTATAGTTTATAGCTGCTTATATATTTATCTATAACGTATTGAATTTGAGAAAAGTAAAGTTAGATGCACCGTAAGTAACGGATTGCAGTCCACAGACTACGGTACTCATTTGTAAAGACATCACGATTACTATCTTCAGATTGTTGTGATTGCGAATTAAAATAAATGCCTTTAAGTAGTTTAGAAAAAAGAGCTCAGTAGGTACTCGGCTCTTCTTACTCACTTTTTGGGATAGCGAGAAGTGGGGCGGGATTAAAAACAATAGACTATAGACGAAGCTGCCCTGTTTGCGTCAAGAGAATGCTCAGGACTGAATGTGTGACTTATCTAATGGGTGGTAAGTTTATAACCACTTGTTTTCATGTTCTTGGCTAACAAGCCCACGGCCCATCTGATATTAATTGGTAACCATCGACTAAATACATCTAAACAGAGGCCTCGCAGATGCGTTGTCGTTATAAAGACGAAGCTGAAATGTCTTATGTGTCTGTAACCTACAGCTTTCTGCAACGACAAAATCCCATGGCGTAGCCACCTATGACTTTAAAATGAGGGCCTCTTAGGTATTTTTTTGTTCCGTTGTAGAATATCCTCATGCATGTCGATCGCCCTGAAGAGAGCGGAGCTCTCTGTCAGACTTATACTGACTAAGAATCACCGCGGTGTTCCCTTCCCACACTAACGCCGGGGACCCCGGTAACGTACCGAGTCTTCCGTGATCCCCGACTAGTCTGGTCTTTAGGTCCGGGGGGGGGGGGGGGTGAATCAAACTCTTCCAATAATCGAACAGCCCCTGGACCATCTTGGATTTTCACTGTTCACGAGTTTTCCCTACAAAATATTATAAACACTTCGGGTGCCTGAAATATCGAGAACACAGTACAGTGTAGCAATACGTTGTTAATCCAGAATCGATCGAGCATGCATAATACATCAGTGTTTGTCCCTGATATGGTGGAAATAATATGCTGGGAGATGAATTTGTCTGACGGAAATTTAAATGGTCGGATATTTAAATGTTGCTTGCCGTGTTGCTAAGATGGGAATAATATTATTTGTTTTGTAATTAGGTACCTAAGTAATGTTATTTTTCAATACACTTATTGCTTTTTATGTGACTCTTATTAACCGTTTTTAAGGTAAAAAAATACGTGTGCTTTTGACATTCCATTACCGCACTAGAGCGGTTAATGATTTTTTTTAATTTTGAGAAAGATTTAGGTAATGTTTTATGCCTAAATAATTTATTAATAATTGATTTAAGTATGTAAAATAAAATTATATTTTGTAGAATTATATTTTTTTTTGTAAATACATTATAATAACATTTATTTGAGCTATTTAAACAAAATAATAATTCAGTTTGTGGCCTATTACCAACCTATAACTTATAGACCACTTCGGTTCCCACTTTTAAAAGTATCGTGTCTACACCTTGACAGAGAAGATAATGTATGAATGTCACTCACGATAAATGAAATTGTAATTTCATTTTCGTATCAATGAATTTATAACAATATTTATTCCTCACGAGTGTGTTGAAAAACGTCGTCTGAAAAGCCCTCGCCTTCAGCTTGCGCTGCAATCTAGCCTCGACCATAATGACAAATTCATCTCACTTGTATCATAAGGGATTTTTAATCTATACCCAAGTTATTTTTATTGTTACTTTCCTCATAAAATTACTGGAACCTGTGTCTAGTCATCACACATTGCTCTTAGATTGGTACCTGCCCATCAGTTGGATGTGGATCTTGGGTCTAAGTCCACACACATTTTTTATTTTTCGTTCCGCGAAATGAAATGACTCGTGTAACTTCATAGAAGCTTATTAAGGAAAAATAATAAGGAACTTCCTTAGAGATAAAAATAGACGTTCAGAGGAGTACCCTACAATAAAAGCAGTGGACAATTTTTGACTAGTCTCTTTAGGTCAGGGTTTCTTAACCTACAGTTTCTAAGTCTGTCATCTTACACTGTTGGGTAGTTAGATCGTGGGATCTAACTATCCAGAAGTGAAAATCCCGTTTCTTAGTCGGAAAGGTGCCGTGGGCTCTTTGAAATTTTGAAATGCCTAGAAAAGTTTAAGACCCTCTGCTTAGAGTGTAAAGTGTCGCTTAAAGTGTCGAAATACTAAAGGTTAACCAGATTTCCATACACGTGGCGCATGCATGATATGGTGATCTTAGGGTGGTCAGTTGCCTACCGATGAATCAGACAATGGCGTCAGGATCTCAGAATGGTAATCTGTATATTTTGATATTATTTCCAAAAAAAAGTCGTCGAACCTCATTTTGGTCATTACCTTAAAATTGATACCTTTTTACACAAATCCTGCATTCTGTCGAGTTCGAAGACCAGACAGGGGTTGTTGTCCGGCCTTTCAATCTACCTACCGACATATGAACGGGGTAGCCGTTCAAAAAGAATGTAAGAAGGCAAATGGTTCAAAAATCTAAACGAGGTCGAAGACCTTTGTTAATCAGTTCCGTAAGCAATTTTTTTTTCCATAGATAAAGGACCGCTGGCGCTACCTTCACGTGATCTGATACATACAACCTTCGAATTTATTTCGTCACTAAAATAGACGGTCGATGAACTTCATTGACTAAGGTAATGACAAGAATTATTTTACAATTAATTAAAAATTAGCATTTTTAGAAACAAATGTCACGTATCGGCATTTAGTTGGACCGCCACCTACCTGTGATCGTGATAAACACTTTTTTGCTTATTGCTACTCCATTTAGTTAGTTTGAAATAATTTATATCTAATCTTTAATTGGACTTAATTTGCATATTGTATTAAAAATATCTTTTATTTTAGGTAGGATGTGTGTTGCAAGCAGATGTGAATTTGCATCATCATTTACATTAGTGGTGCTATTTAGCCCAGGTGCTGATATAATTATAATTTTTGCAATATTTAATAATGTTATAGTACTATCTATTTATATTTAACAGCTCTAACAGAAAGCTATGGCCTGAAAAATCTATCGTCTGAAATAATTCTAGTCTAGTTTAGTGCATTCTGTCTCTTGCACGTGATGCTATATACCTGCCTAATAAATAATCTATTCCCATGGCGCGTGGCGTAACGCATCTAGATCGAGTGGCCTACCTCAAAGTAGGTATTTTGAACAAAACGCAAGAACTAGCTTTTCAACACATCGTAATAACACCTAAATCTAATCATTTCCGTGCTATTTTTCACCTATTCAGGCCCCTCATAAATAAATACGAAATTCAAGAATAAATGACAAACAACGGAGCGGCGTCTCAAAAAACAAGTCACGCCATTCCTATGTATGTAGACCACACAGCTGCGTAGGAGCACATAGGTACCTTACTAATAAATAAATATATTTAATTCTTTATCGATCAAGCAAACGACCAGTATCTACATAATGATTAATTGTATTTTAGTTTGGCGCCAAAATTCCACACAAAAACGTGGCTGAACGACCGTGACTCTTGCAAGCAAAAAACTGTGAAGGTATATTGAGTTTGAACTTGCCAAGATACTTCTATAGATATGGATCTACTTATAAAGCTTAATCTACGAATAATAATAAATAATAATAAGCGTACTGTTCGTTCGACAGATAAATAATATTGATCTCGTTGCCTTTCAGTAAAGGTCGCTCAAACACAACAAGGTCTTTGGAGAAAAAAGCATTTTGCATCAATGTTATGTATTTATTTGACTACTTAATCAAATTCAGGAACGTATAAGGACACCACGATAGGTCATTTAGAATCTAAGGCCACTGATAAACGTTATAAAATAATTTTTAACGTACCTAAGTTATCTAGATTTTTAGCCTAGACATATTGTGGATGTCCAAAACTTATCACGAGTAGATTAATAGCTATCGATAATAGGGGTGCAGTACATTTTGTCTCCGGTAAGCTTGCCGGCCGCGATCTTGCGGTCACGCTCACGGCGCATTACCTGTAAAATAGAAAAGTTGGTTGACTGCCTCGTTAGACTAGTGGTCGCAAGCGCGACTGCTGTGCATGAGGTCTTGGGTTCGATTCCCAGGTCGGGCAAAGTGTTATTTGGTTTTTCCATCAGGAATTTCTCAGTAGCAGCCTCGGAGTCTGGATTTGTGCCCGGTTGATGGCAATAGGCTCGCCCCCTATTACATGGGACATTATGTTTTTAACATAACTGGCGAAATGTGGGTGTACTAATTAATGGGTACACCTCTGCCTAACCCTTCGGGGATTACAGGCGTGATGTTATGTTATGTAAAAGTTGGTTGTTGACCAAAAACCTGAAAAGGGGTAGGTGACTGTTATTTGATTTAAGTCCTGAAAAGGGGAGCATGAGGTAAAATGATGAGTACAATCTACCCCTTTTCAGGTTTTTGGTCAATTAACAATCACCGGGGGGCCTACCGCCACCTCTTAAAACAATATTAAATATTACTTTGCTTTGCACACTGTTGGATTTTCAACGCTTGGCTCAGCGCCGACAGTTGAAAATTCAACAACAGAAATTACAAAGTAATATTGAAATAATATTGTTATAAGCGAGGGCGGTAGGCCCCCTGTACCTATAACAGAACTCTTTTCTGCCCGCGTGGTTTTGTTCATCCGCGTTAATTTACGTTTTCACTTATTGTCTCGCTCGTGTGGGTCGTAGCCTGATATTAAATGATCATGCTAGAATGACAGGAATCAACAGTCGCGGTTGCGACTACTATTCAGCAGGGACAAAAGCTAACCTCCTATGTACATTCAAATTTGTCTATTTCTTAAAAAAACAATTTTATAGGAACAAGGAACTAAACGTTCATTTTACCCAACACTAGCTTTTTCCTGCGATTTCGTCCGCGTGAATTTCCTTACAGATCATTTTCTTTTTAATCAAAATATCCTGTCATATCTAGTATCTAGTATCATATCTAAAGATAACGTAACTT
Source organism: Hoplodrina ambigua (assembly GCA_949774945.1). NCBI lineage: Eukaryota > Metazoa > Arthropoda > Insecta > Lepidoptera > Noctuidae > Hoplodrina > Hoplodrina ambigua. The sequence goes on from OX458981.1 coordinate 10,236,124, forward strand.
TCTAAGAGCGACCTCATTTTTAGACTCGGACCAGCCCCCCATCCACCATCTCTTAAAACAATATCATTTTATTATTACTTTGCCTTCCGGACTGGTGAATTTTCAACGCTCGGATCAGCGTCGAGAGTTGAAAATGCAACAACAGAAATTACAAAGTAACATTAAAATAATATCGTAGTAAGAGATGGCGGTAGGCGCCTTAGTCTACTACAAACAAATTCTACAGCTTTATAATATTTGTATACGTAGATAGACCTAACAAAGCGCCTAAAAGAAAAGATTTAACTTGTCGATGATAGATGAAACTAAGTCGATCATAAATATTTCAGGCGCTCAGTAGTCCTTCAATAAATAGAATAGGTTAAATCAGGGGTTCTGAAGCTGCGTCGCGACCCCCTGCACCCTGGAGCGTCGCGGCGTGGAGCTATCCTGAGGCCGTGCGCGCAACGGTAGTGCAATCATTATCATATTATATTTTCTAATAAATACAATTGCAAAAATTAAGATCTTTGACTTTTCTTTCATTAAATGTAATAAATAAATAAAGGCGTTGCAAAAATTATTACAATAATTATGTAAAGGGAGTCGCAGGGAACCCCTGGGTTAAGTCACAATTTATTAGTATTATAGAACTATCATCATCTGCCTAGCCTTTTCCCAACTATGTTGGGGTCGGCTTCCAGTCTAACCGGATGCAGCTGAATACCAGTATTTTACATGGAGCGACTGCCTATCTGACCTCCACAACCCAGTAACTGGGTAATATGATACCCCTAGGTAAGACTGGTTGTCAGACTTTCGGGCTTCTGACGACCCGTAACGACTGTCAAAGATCCACGTATGCCAGCCGGGACCAACGGCTTAACTTGCTTTCCGAGGCACGGAGGAGTCTCGGTATGTAAAGATGGTCACCCATCCACGGACCAACCCTGGCAAGCGTAGCTTAACCTGACGGATCGACCCGTGCGGCTGTTATTACTTAGCCACGAGCTCCTGTATTATAGAACTATAACATACCAAAAATCTCTTGAACTGTTTTGTTCTGGTGTGGCACTCCTGGTAATTGTTGATAAAACATTTGCACTTCACCAGGCCGCGATCTAGCCCATAGACTTCCAAACAGTCCATCATAGCCATCTCCTGTTTCTGGCAACGGCCTAACATTTGGTACGAAACGATACCCCCCGTGATATCCGTCCACGGAGAGCGGAAAAATGGCGAAATATTATGCATTATTGCTTTCTTCGTCTACAGATTCACGATAAATTATTGGAATAACAGAATTAAATATTCAAGATCCACTCTTTTAAAAGTTTCTAAAATTATTGACAGTTCTTACTTTTCATGAAATTAGGTATACCTAATGACATTCGTAGTGACCAGTGACTGTGAGACCTTTTAAAGGATTGACATTCAACCTGTTTACCTAATTATCTCACTCCATGTAAAGGGTAGTTTACACGAGTTAAATAAAAGCAAGGAAACCGTGTTGTAACTGACGCGGAAATTTTAATTAACAAAAACAACTTTTTGTTGATTAAATTAGTTTATTTACACCAGTAGGATTTACAGTAAAGGTATATCTGCTGTTGAAATTAAAGTGACTATTGGAAAAATTTGCTCTACATAACTTTAAAAACTGTCGATTTTTGGTGATACATATTGGTTGTCTCCCTTCAGCTTTCCTTCGGAAATTTGTCTGTCACGTTCTCTGCGCATTGCCTGAAACATGATAAAAACTTTTAAGTAAGAAAGTATTTTCATTAATACAATAATAATTGATATTTTGTGGACTGCCTCGTTGGACTAGTGGTCGCAAACGCGACTGCTGTGCACAAGGCAGTCCACGGAGATTCCCAGGTCGGGCAAAGTGTTATTGGGTTTTTCCATCAGGAATTTCTCAGTAGCTGCCTTGGAGTCTGGATTTGTGCCCGGTTGATGGCAATAGGCTCGCCCCCTATTACATGGGACTTAAACATAACTGGCGAAATGTGGGTGTACTAATGGCTACACCTCTGCCTAACCCTTCGGGGATTACAGGCGTGATGTTATGTTATGTAAAATTTATAGCATACAGTGGATTTTTTTCCTTCCTCGTTATCTACCCAGTATTATTATTGCAGAAAATGGTAGGTATGGAATATACAGTTAAGTTTGGTAAACTAGATACACAACTGAGAAGTATTGTTACTGCACATAACATAAACATAACATAACATCACACCTGTAATTCCCGAAGGGTTAAGCAGAGGTGTACCCACATTTTGCCAGTTATGTTTAAGTCCCATGTGATAAGGGGCGAGCCTGTTGCTATCAATCGGTCACAAATCCAGACTCCGAGGCTGCTACTGAGAAATTTCTGATGGAAAAACCCAATACCTCATGCTCGGCAATTTGATTTGTGACCGCTAGACCAAAGAGGCAGTCATAATATTTATGAAATAGTAATCTTCTGAAGCATAATTTTATAATAGCAGTAAAATACATTACTAAGTTATGATGTTGTAGAAAACCAATTCCTTAGAAGATTTAATTATTGATCTTAGCTACATAGGGCATACAAATTAAACATACCATGAATCGTTTGTATTGCTTCATTGATGTCTGGCATTCATGGAAGTCACCAAACAAATGATGGCATTTGACCTTCCCACGCTCAAGACCGTAGGCCTCCAGGCAATCCATGTATCGACCCTCCTCTTTTTGGCAACGGCCCAGCATTTGATGGGAATGGATACCTCCGGTTACATCCGTGAACGGAGAGCGAAGGAACGGTGAAATAGACATTGTTAAGGCTGAAAAATAAATAAAATACCTCGTCTTAACCACATCTAGGTTACAAAATTACGTAAACAAATGACATCGGGCTAAAGTTATCTTTATTTTCTTTTCACTCGACTACGTTGCATTTTAATTCGTTTTGATTGTAACAAATGAAGTTACTTGATTCATAACTTTCTACTGTCTAAAATTACCTTTATAATTTTATTTAAAATTGGAATCAAATAGCCTGTCGAAAACAAAATTTTGACAGTGAATTTGTTTAAGACGCACTGACAGATAAAAATTAAGTTGCCATGCTGTTGTACAAGTGAGGCACTATTTATTTAAAAATATATATGATTGTATTTTTTTAGAAAATGTTTATTATAATCACACAATATTAAATATACAACAAGTATACCAGTTTAAATTACAAATTCAATTTTAACTGTATGTACGTAATAGCTATCCTTGTAAATCTTTATTCGAATGTCATTTTTCGACACTGACAATCGATTGTCAAGTATCAAAATCAGCTGGATACTTGAAAGCAAAGAGTAACTTGAAAGGAAAAAGTGCCACAAATTCAAGTTTTCACGTAAATAAAGTTATTTTCTTTAGAATAACTTTCAAAGGTACTTTTCTTTGGTAACCATGGAGCAGTGGGTCAGTGAAGGATTGTCCAAAATTTTAGATTTTCAGATTCCGGATGATTTAATTAAGTAAGTTAAAAAAAGTCATAAAATAAACTTCGAGAAATCTTGCTTAAGTTTTAGCTAATATTTAAAAACATATCATTAGATTTCCCTAAAGAATAACAGACCGTTTATTACATAAAGTCGTATTTTTTTATTTCAGATACATACTGTCTATAGAAAGTGAGGGTGATTTGAATGAGTATATGAAAACTTTGTTGGACTTTGATAACTCTCAACATAAAGATTTCTTCTTGGAACTCTGCAAGAAGAAATTCCCAAGCAGAGGTAGGTGTATTTATTTATAATTTATTTTAAATTTTATTGAATTAATTATTATGTCTTTCCACATTACGTACCCCAATTTTTCATATGCGTAGTGTCATATTATTATTGCACAATATTAACATAACCAATATTCATCATAATAGGTTGATCTACTAATAATCTAGAGAATATTAAAAAAACATGTCAATCTGTTGCTTCTTTCCTGCATAAAAGAAAGACAAACTAACAAACAATATTTTGCATCTAAGTAATAATTATAAGTAAAATAATATTAAAAACCTAACTACCTAATCTAACAAATTCAGAAAGTATAAAATTTGGTTACAATAATAACCAAAACAAACCATGTCCAACACATACCTAATCACATAATAATAAGAACATTATTAATAACAAAATTTCAGCCAGCTCCATGCCCAAACAGCAAAAGAAAAAGATATCAAAGAACAAGCAGCAAACAGACTTCATCAGTGCGGAACCAGTGCAGCAACCGGAGCCAGCCGAGGATACTAAGTCTAAGAAGAAGACCAAGTATGTGAACCTGTACTCACAAGAAGGGAAGAACGCTCAGGTTGTACTTTTAAAAGGTAAATTTCTTTTGTTATTTGCAATAACAGATGTGGCAACTACAAAAAATTAAAATAAAAAAAAAATGTTTTTTTATGTTATAGGTAGGTACTTAGAATTTTATCGTTAGTTAGTAGTACTGCCTCGTTGGTCTAGTGGGCGCAAGTGCGACTGCTGTGCATGAGGTCTTGGGTTCGATTCCCAGGTCGGGCAAAGTGTTATTGGGTTTTTCCATCAGGAATGTCTCAGTAGCAGCCTTGGAGTCTGGATTTGTGCCCGGTTGATGGCAATAGGCTCGCCCCCTATTACATGGGACTAAAAACATAACTGGCGAAATGTGGGTGTACTCGTGGGTACACCTCTGCCTAACCCTTCGGGGATTACAGGCGTGATGTTATGTTATGTTAGTAGTAGATATTCAGACTTCTATACTTTGTAAGAACAACAATATTCTAACGTCATAGACCAATATGAACTTAAGGTATATGACCATTAAGTTTGTGTGACATTTGCAATAGAAATTGAACTTAATTGCCATAGAATAAGGTTTGTTACTAAAGAAATGTTATTACTTTGCAGGCAGACACCACTGTGACTGTCAAGCATCTAAACACGAGCTGGTCAACAACTGCATTCAATGCGGTCGCGTCGTTTGCAAGCAAGAAGGCTCAGGACCATGCCTGTTCTGTGGAAATCTGGTAACACGACATGATTTTATTATGCTTATGTGGAGGCAGGAAAACAAATTGCTTAGCAAATTGTCTGTCATTGCCTGTTTAAGTAAATCACAACTGTTATTCTTTAACACTTGTATTAGAGTTCCACTTAAACCTATGTATTGTGTCAATCTGCTAAACAATACATTTCCTTGACTGTATCTTACACTATTACTTAGAAACATAAAGGCCAGTGGCAATGGCTATAAGATTGGTATTGCGCTTCCTTTCATATCGTGGTATTCATGGCTAGAGTGTCTAGTAGTCTTTGCACTCAGCTTGCAGATTGCACCACGCATAATCAAACTTAGGCTTTCGTTCGGAAAATTATATGCCCCCCCCCCCCCCCCCCCCGAACCCGAACCCGCAGTTCGATAGAAAGGCCGCCCAACAAATTTTGATACAGGTCCCGTCTAGGGCAAGATATACTAATAGGCTGAATGATGATATAGTGCATATAATTATGTACCACAGCTTGGTAATATATACCAATCAAGTTTCTTAAAAACATTTCACTTTTCTTAAAAAGTTGTCGCTTATCTCAGAAACTTTTCGCTTTTATTAAAAACGTGTCGCTTTTCTTAAAAACATGTAGTTTCTTTAACGTTTCTTTAAGAAAAAAATTAAGTCCTATTTCTATGTATTATATATCTTAGGTGTGCACACCAGAAGAACAGAAAGAATTAAACACAAAGACGAAGGGGGCCGCCAAACTGAAGGAGACTCTGATGGAGCGCAGCAGACCTAAGGGTTGGGAGGCCGCCGTGTCGCACAGGAACCGGCTGCTGGAGTATGATCGTACCAGGTATGTTTTGATGGCCCATTGGTTAAGGGTATTTTCATGCATGAGATTGCGAGTTCGATACCACGCAATTATAAATGTGTTATTTCAAGAAAATTTCCATTGAAACAAATACTAAGCAGTTATCTCATACAAAACTGCAACACTAACATGGTCAAAATGTATTGAGATATGAACCTTTGATGGTCTAGATTTTAGAATCATCTACTGAATCTATAGTGAAAGTTTGTGTCATGATGTCTCTTACATATACATGAATAAATGATAATTAAACAAATCACTTTTGAATCTTGTTAAGTCTTAGCAAGCTTTTGAATTTGATGCTTGCACTGCGGGCAGTGCAGGACCGATCATTGTACCTATAGTTAGACCTATGTCCAGCAGTTGACGACATTCGGCTGAATGAAGGGCGTAACTACCGCCATATTAGCCGTATTTAACCCCCTCCTCCCCAGCTACAGGGGCCCCGAACCCGCAGTTCTGTAGAAAGGCTTAACAAATTTTGATACAGGACCCAACAGTACATGTTTAGGGCAAGCTATACTACTAGGCTGAATGTATTGAAGTGTTTATTTCCTACACTTACAGTGAGCGTCGTACGCGCGTGACAGATGATGACAGCGACTACTTCAGTGCTAACAGTGTGTGGTTGAACTCCACGGAAAAGGACAAGCTGGAGAAGTACCAACAATCTCTGCACGATAAGAAGCATGGCTCCAGGCTTAATAAGAAGATGACATTCGATTTTGCTGGTAGGTTTTCCCTACTGCTTCTTCTTATCGCGTGGGCAGTAAGGTCTTCCGACCCCACACACCCTGGTGTCAGAGTTTCTAAACCGCCTCAAGGGCCTCTGACATGGTTTGAACGGGACAGTAGTAGTCATCGATGAAGGCAAACATCCTCATGATGTTTTCCTTTATTGATGTCAGTGATGTCCAAGATAAACTTTAGAAAGTACATATGAATTGAAAAAGTCACATTGGTACTTGCCCGAATTTGAACCCACAAACTCGAGGCGGGCGACTTAACCACTAGGCCATCACGACATCCCTACTGCTTATCTATATAAATAAATAAAATTGAAGTTTCTGTTTTTAACGCCGAAATAACAGCTTTTACAAAAATCCTAACTAGAAAAAAGTTGTATACTATTTGAATTGTACAACTAACAGACATGTGTTCAATTCGACGCATTAGTCTTTAATTATTATTTTTTTTTTTTTGTGCATGAGGTCTTGGGTTCGATTCCCAGGTCGGGCAAAGTGTTATTGGGTTTTTCCATCAGGAATTTCTCAGTATCAGCCTCGGAGTCAGGATTTGTGCCCGGTTGATGGCAATAGGCTCGCCCCCTATTACATGGGACTAAAAACATAACTGGCGAAATGTGGGTGTACTAATGGGTACACCTCTGCCTAACCCTTCGGGGATTACAGGCGTGATGTTAAGTTATTTATTTTGATATATAATAAACATCCCAACTAGGGATGCTTACACGGTACTTACACAAATAGATCTTTTTAATTTTTTGTCTGTTTGTTGGTTCCTGTTAATCACAGCTTAATTGAAATAAATGATATGACTTTGACTTTAGGATAAAATAAAGAAATTGTACCTACCAACCGACTATTAACATCTAGCATCGAAATTCTACTTCAGGCCGTCAAATAGTCGAAGACAACACCATAGATTATGAGCCTGACGAGGACCAAATCAGACAGATGACAAGCGACGGTAGAGACAACGCCAGGCAGCTGCAGCATGACATGTTCATAGGAGTGCCCAGCGACAGGGATGTGGCGCCAGGAGTCAATGCGCCACTCTTACAGGTACGGAGTCTTGAAATGAAAAATTTATATGTTTTTCCCATCATTGTGATATTTTTGTTTTGATCCTTTTGGTTAATTGTAACCAGAAGGATCAAGGTCAGGATCATTAAAGGTCAAAATTTCGTTTTTCTAGGTATTTTTTACGAGTTTCAAATGTTCAACTAAAATTAAATACTCCTAGGATCTCTGAACTGTTGCATGCACCCGTAAACACAACAGTTATTTTTCACAACAAAAATAACAGGCATAACATAAACATAACATCAAGCCTGTAATCCCCGAAGGGTTAGGCAGAGGTGTACCCATTAGTACACCCACATTTCGCCAGTTATGTATTTTTTTCAGTCTCATGTATATAATCCAGACTCCGAGGCTGCTACTGAGAAATTCCTGATGGAAAAACCCAATAACACTTTGCCCGACCTGGGAATCGAACCCAAGACCTTATGCACAGCAGTGGCGCTTGCGACCACTAGACCAACGAGGCAAAATAACAGGCGTTTCCAGCATTTTTTTTCTTTACTTTCACTGTTCATCAAAGTCGTAGTCATACAACGACGAGCCCCGTGTTTCAGAATCCAGCGGCTGCCATGCACATACCTACAGTTTACAATTTTTCCGTTTACATACTACCAACATTATGAATTTAAATAAAACGGCTTTAAATAAAACTTACCTCGTTGCTTACTTGTCTTACTTATTGACTGCCTCGTTGGTCTAGCGGTCGCAAGCGCGACTGCTGTGCATGAGGTCTTGGGTTCGATTCCCAGGTCGGGCAAAGTGTTATTGGGTTTTTCCATCAGAATTTCTCAGTAGCAGCCTCGGAGTCTGGATTTGTGCCCGGTTGATGGCAATAGGCTCGCCCCCTATTACACGGGACTAAAAAAACACATAACTGGCGAAATGTGGGTGTACTAATGGGTACACCTCTGCCTAACCCTTCGGGGATTACAGGCGTGATGTTATGTTATGTAAACAAAACTTCCCAAACGTTTTGTTCCGCGATTTTACTAAAATCAAATATCATTTAAGATTTCCTTATACTCAAAATAACAAGAAATAGACCCTCTAATTTATAAGGGACAATTATTCTTCCAGTTCGACCCATCAGTAGAAACCCAAGCCTACGCGCCGATAGCGAAAAGCAACCCTGGGCAATATGCCCCGCGGGTACAAGACACCCAGCTTCAAGAGATGAGTGACACCGGACGCTGTCTCTCCATGCACCAGCCTTGGGCATCACTACTCGTTGAAGGCATCAAGCTGTAAGTGTATATTATTATCTATTTGATAAGCTTGACAGTTTTTTTTAATGCTTTTTTTGTGGTAAACTTGGTAAAGTCGAAGAAATTGTTGTTTTCAATTGATTTTTTTACTTATTCGATTATTAGCTTTACCCTAGAGTAAATTTAATTGATTTTAAAATGGCATACAAATATTGTCGTTGTTATTTATGATACTAAATTTAATATGTTAAGCTATTTTTACGAAATTACATAAATTTGAAATTTAATTATAAACACAGTTTAAAATCGTTGGTAAACTAAACTTTTATTAAGACAAAATAATTCAAAACATACACTTTGTACCGCAAAGGGGCATCAACCTCGCCTTTCTTAACAAATACGGCGGTCGATCTCCATACGGGTCAAGGCCACAAACCTAACAAAGGATAACCGCGCATGCGCGAAACACGACCTCGGTTTAAAGGTCAACATGTGGCGCCTGTGACGTCACAGGCATATTGCGAACTTTCCCCTAGGTGTCGCTACATTCCACCCTTAAATGATGGGAAAATTCGTTTTAGGGACCACGAGATGTCACTGTGCTTTGAACGCCGATTCCTGAATCGCGGTGTTAAGATTCTCCGCGAATGAACGACCCTCCGCGAGTTTTAAGTTTCGATCAGCAACTTCAGATTTAATTGTGTAATTCGTCTCCCATTGCTGCACAATGATGATAGCAGCGCTGTGTCTGAGCGTGAGAAAGGCTGAGGATGTCTTTAAGTGGAGCCTTCGATGATCGTTCATGGACATGGTGTCTGTTGCTTTAGCCAGCGCTATCTGAGTGGCATTTTTTAACCCCTTTTTAATACCTTTAAACGTCTACTTGGGTAAACTAGGGGCATAAGGTCCCTGTTTTCCTATAAGGTTTCATTGCATGGACATTTTTGTCAAATACACATACAAAGACTATTATAAAATGTTGATATCGGCGTGTACCGCACCCGTGCAAGTCTGTTTATTTATTTATTCTATAATTTCGTTAATAACATTATTAAACCTTAGATATGCGATTCTAATAACTTCTTAGGTAATAAAATAGCAGCAGGAAGGAACAGAGTAGTTTTTTAGTCAGTAAAAGTCTGACAGTCCCTTCATTCATTTATGTAACTCTGTAAAACAAACAAATTTACCTATTACGGTTCATTAAGACTGAATGTCATAAATGTCGTAATAAGTAAATTGCCCGCTGGGAAGACAGTATTTTAATTTAAGGAAGGCGTATTATGAGATTTCTCTTGCTTTTTGTTCTGATAAAAAATCCGCAACTTCTGCTTACGGTTCCGAATGCTGAACTGATGATGATGAACGTTGATTTCAGTCACGAGGGTCGCACGTGGTACTCGAGTCACCGCGGCCGGCTGTGGATCGCGTCTACGGTGAAGCCGCCTGACCAGGAACTCGTCAGGGCTATCGAGAACCAGTATCGAGTCTTATATCCAGGTAATCGAATAAATAAATCACGCCTGTAATCCCCGAAGGGTTAGACAGAGGTGTACCCCTATGTTTTTAGTCCCATGTTATAGGGGGCGAGCCTATTGCCATCAACCGGGCACAAATCCAGACTCCGATGCTGCTACTGAGAAATTCCTGATGGAAAAACCCAATAACACTTTACCCGACCTGGAAATCGAACCCAAGACCTCATGCACAGAAGTCGCGCTTACGACCACTAGACCAACGAGGCAGTCAAATAAATAAATCTAAGTTCAAAGTTATTGGGACGAAGTTTTTTAACGTGGCTTGTGGTAAGAGTTTAAGGTGAAACCTCCACGGTAGCTCGCGGAATTCAAATTTTCTTACTTTTTCGCAATTTGCAAGTCAGAATTTGGTTAAATGTTGATTAAAGTATGATTTGCGGGCGTAAGAATTATGTATTTACAGAATTATTTATTTATTTCACACAAGTGCCCACAATTTTTTTCAATACTTGCGTTAATTTATCCCACACACGTTATTGTTGCTTGCGCAAAGGGCTTGTGCAAGTTCTTTGCGCAAGTACACCGTTAAGTGACCTTCAATAAAGGAGATAATATAAGAGTAACCTACGGACCACCAGTAATTATTTTTGTATTGCTTCTCGTTACAGATGCCGAAATAAAGTTCCCGTCGTTCTACCCCACTGGATGTCTGCTCGGCTGTGTCAACGTGGATGACTGTTTGCCGCAGGAGGAGTATCAGAAAAAGTTAGTTTATTTTATAGTCTTAAACCGTTTCATTATAGTATAATTTGCACTTTCGAGCCAGTTATTGTATTTTAAACTTTATTCCAACTATTTTAAAGTCGTAATTGACAATCTAAGACTGAGTTATTCGGTCAGTTTTTGTATTAAGATCTTTATGCGAGTTGGAATAAAGGTCGAAATACAATAAGGCGAGCAAATTTATGTGCACCTGTGTGTCACCCGCTCCTGCGCCTAATCTCACCCCATTAGTGTCGGATAGAATAGCTATGAGGAATATATAGTCCTTGCGAAGGGGTAAATACAGGTCCACCTCCTTTTCCCTCACTCTCCTATGAGAGGAAATGTATCTGTTTTTGTGTACATACTTGTGCACTTAAATATCCTGCGAACCTTAGGTACTAATCTTCGATAAGATAGGCTGCGTGACCGAAATTCTGTCGGTTTGTTTTTTTTTTTCATTTCCCTGTATATTTTTATGCCATAAAGATGACTGATCCTATCCTTTTTTGTTTATGAACTTATGCATGCCTTGTATGTATAGTCATGTTTCTACAAATAAATGATTTACTTACTTACTGATAATATAATTAATGTAAACTCTTTTATAGGTACCCGGGCGGTGAGAGCGACAGTCCATACGTCTTCGTATGCTCCAATCCGACCAGTTTGAGGCTGCGGTTCCCGATCAAAGGCGCGCATAAAATATGTACGTATTAATTTAACTTTTGGGTGTTTATTTTCCTTAAAAAAGAAGGAAAACCCGTACGATGAACTAAATTGTATATGCTTAGCTTTTTAAATTTATATTTATGTATAAAAAAAATCCGTGACCTTTATATAAATGATTGTATGGCTTATAGACCTTACTCGTTACTTTATGACGCACGTGCGCTAATTGTCTGCGTGCGCGCACGTCTCTAGTAGAGTCAACTTCTAGCACAAGCCTCTCAAGTTTGCGCCCTTGTCAGATGCTATACGATTAGTTAATATTATTCCTATTAAGGTAGTCCTAATACACTGCAGCCTTCCAAGGTTCACGGAACTGCATTGATAATTCATAAGAAATTCTTTGTTTTCTTGTCACTAGTAGTTTAATACCCCAAGTAGTGAAAATGTTTTGTTTGTTTGATTATTCCCGGAACTACTGAAAATTCTTTGACTAGCTACGTTATCCCGTAGTGATATCAGATATACTTCTACGTGGACGAATTCACGAGCAGAAGCAAATAAATAAATTATTTTATGTATTACAGATTCATTGGAAAAGACGATCCATCAAGCAGCTGTGAAATGCATCCAGAAGATGTCCAAGATCCAAGCCAACGCAGCGTAAGGTTATTGAACTTTCATTATAAACATGTAGCTAAATATAATAGGTATATTTAATTATCTTCAATAATACAAGGAGTTTGTTAAGAAAAATCTTTTATTTACACAATTATTCACTAGAGTATAAATATTTTTATTTTTAATAATTACCATTCATACTTCACGCTTTTACAGAGATTTACTTCCATATTCAAATAAACATAAATATTTTTCTTGCATTTAAATAGTTAAGTTTACAAATAAATGCCATACAATTTTGAATATAAATGTAAAAGAACAAACACACGGAAACATAATATATAGTAATATTATGTAAGAAACCATTCTCTTATGTAACATCTTATTTACTAAATGAGCACCGAAAGAACAAACAATCCATATTTTTTTTATATATTTAAATAATCTTATCTAGTGTCAGTTCTTGCAAAATGAAGCTATAGAAACATTTCCATATATCAATAGAAACAATTAACGTCGAACTGGTATTTCTACAAATCAATTCCAGATTAATTGGGTACCCGACACCGCCAATCAATTGAAATTCTACCAATCAATTGACATACTATCAATCAATTGACATACTACCAATCAATCGACATACATACTATCAATCAATCGACATACTACCAATCAATCGACATACTACCAATCAATTGACATTTTATGACGACTGTCAAGGTGCGATTCCGGCGATACAAAATGTATGGGACATTTTGTATAGAAATAGTAAACTGTGACTTCACTTATTTGCCTACTAAATAGATTTCAAACCAACTAAAATTTACCTAAAATCAAACGTTAATTAAAAGCTAAACAGGTTTTCAAGGCTGAAATAAAGAGTATTTTTGAAAAAGTTGTGTCTTGAAATGACTGATTAATGGTGTCAGTTACCCAATGTACTGAAACTTTAAATGCTGTAAAATAGGACCCAACAAATCGTATGTAAAGCCAGTATACGAGCTCAACTCTATCTAATACATAGTGTTCAAAATATTGTCTGTATAATTATTTATCTTGTGAAACAGAAGATATCCCTAGCAATATCTCATGTCGAACTTGCATGTGACGTCATAAAATAACTTAAAAACTATCATTGTGTACAAACATCTTTATAAAAATCGTACTCGAGCATGTGCAGTTTTTGTAACAAGTAAAACTTTTGAGCAGTATAAAGAAGTGTTACTAGTGCTAGAAAGAGATGAAGCTACATGACGAATAGCGCCATCTCATTTTCGCACGGGAATATTAACGCTTCCCTATGCTGCCTCTGTTATCGCTGTCGCATAGACTTACAGAAAAGCTTTGGCAGTTAAGAAGATTTGGTTTTTTAGAAATTAACTAACTTGGAACGTTACGATTCCTTCTTTTGGTTCAACTGGGGAAAAAACGCTTCTATAGGTAAAATAGGATCGTCTGTCGCTATCGTGAAATAATTCGGTATTCGCCTACTTTGTGAGGACACAGTCTTGAACATTCCCGGCTTATTATAATCCTTACTGGCTGCTAACGTCAAGTCTGAAACTCTTTTTGAATGTTCGAATAAATGTTCTAAGTGATCCTGGTGCTTTTTGTCGGCAATTTTCATGATAGCGCTTTCTGATCGTGTCCTTTCTGATGTAATTTCGTTTCTGTCGTAAACCGCTGTCTCTGTTACTGATATGTCTTGGACAGACTCACCCATTTCTGAGTCCTTGATCTTCTTTCTCAGTGGCCTTTTGCTGTGGACTGAGGCTGGGGTGGTAGTCTCCGGTTCTTCCGTTGTTGGTCTTGGTCGGCGCTGTCCATTCCTAATACGAGCGGATACTCTGATCGTGGTTGCTTCGACATTATCTGTTGTCTGTCTCTGTCTGTTCGGCTTGGCTGAATGTGTTTCTCTCTCTGTCGTGTCGATGTTATCGCCATTGCCATTTTTGTGTCTCGGTTCTTTAGGTGTAAATCTTTTGCGTTCAGTTGTGTTGTCATTCTCATTGTTAATGTTTTCATTGTAAGGCACTCGTCTTTGAGGGAACCTTATCTTGGGTGTATTTTCAGCAGGTTTTTCAGTAGTACTTGTTGTGGAACTTAGTCTATTTCTGTAATCTTTGACGTTGAATCTTGTTCTGTTGTACTTGTTCCGCAGTCTCGGCCTTTGAGGTCTGCCTGTAGTTGTGATGTCTGATCGAGGTACCGTTGTGTAATCTGTACCATCTTCCTTGTAAAATTCAGTTGTCGTCTCCCATGTCTTCACTGGTTCGAGTTTAGCTTCTATAGGTTTAACGTCTTTGTGGAATGAGAAATCTTGTTCCGATTCCACAGTAGTCTTCAAAGTATCTGATAAACTTACAGATACATCGCTTGTAGGTGTATCTTTCTCGTCCTGTTTGTGTGAGAAATCATCTTTAAAGTCATAATTATTTATTTTCGGGAAATGTGGACGATTTGTAATTTTCATTATCTGAGATTCCTTGTTCTGATCATCTCTAACAAATGTTGTAGTTGTTTCAGGTCTGTCCGCGGGTGTTGTGACCGGTCGTCGGTGAGCTAGCTTCTTCTTTACTATAGTGGGGATGGTAGGAGTGACTGTAGGTAATACGCTGGTTGTCAAGTCAGTAGTGACCGTTGGTGTAGTCAGGTTTGGTTGGGACTTAGTTGGCCTCACTCTAGGTCTAATGGTGTATACTTCCTCTGCATCGGTGGTCGGTGTCGGTTCAGTAGACGCTATGTATGTAGACGAGCGAGTACTTGAAGTACTTGATGTGCTGGATGTGCTAGTAGCCTCATCTCTGTTGCGGTTAATGTTAGCTAGAGGAGGACGGCGCCTCCTAACCTTATTCCTCTTTCGCTCGGGATTGTTCGGGCGCTTAAAATGCCTGTTAGGAGGTAGCGTAGGAAGGGCTTCAACTTGGATATCACCGTCCTTGTTATTGTTAAACTGTGTTGTGGTCTCCTGTGTCGCAGTGTACTTCGCCGCTTCAGTCGGCTTCTTCGTTCGTCTTGACGTGCTGTAGTCATCGTATGAAGGAGTTGATACCTTGTAGTAGTAGTCTTTAAGCTTGTGCTTGCCGATAGGTTCAACGAAGTCGTCACCTAGAGGCCGCCTGCTTTGAGATTCGACTTTCATGTCGTAGCTCAAAGAGTTGTCATGGCCATTCTCGGCCTCGGTTACGATGGCAAACTCTTCGGGGAGGTCTGGTACGGGCGTAGGGTCTGGTCTGCGGTACGTGTCTGAGTAGTCCGGCTGGTTCGCAGATTCTTCAGTAGTCTTCTGGTTGTTATAGTCGTACACTTGAGACGTCAATGTCCAAGGAGCGGTTGAAGAGTGGGAGTGAGCATCGTCCGTAGCTTCAGTCACTTCGTAAGTTTGTCGGTTAGGAGCGTTTTGGGCGTTTTGTTGATCTGATTTCAAGGGAGCATTTACGTACTGTTTCGACGGCTGCTGGTTTCCACCAGCTGCGACGCTGTCGTGAATCTTATGTTTCTTTTTCTCGTAACTGTAATTATTATTAGCGTTCTGTGGTTCGTGGTATATGAGACCCTGTTGGTTTTGGTGTGCAGGGAAGTTGTAGTCATAGTAATTGTTGGCTAACGTTGTCGTTGAAACGATCGGGTTGTATGTGGTGACAGAGACTTTGTTGAAGTTGCTCTGATGGTTTTTAGTGAAGGGGTCCTGAGGACTTGGCTTGAAGGCATCTTTCACACCTGCGTTTGGATCGATCTTCGGTGGGACGTATACCTTGGTTTGCGGGGTGGGAGTGATCTTAAAATCACTATATGTCGTTGCGAAGTGAAGCTGGTTTTGTGTTGCGGGCAATCTTGGTGTTGTCTGCAACCTCGGGGTGGTTGAATCGAATATCGTCGGCGTTGTCTTGTAGTGGGGGGCGTAGCTGAACGAGTTGAATATCGTCTGCTTCGTCGGCTGAGGGGGTAAATAAGTAGTCTTCGTCGTCGGAAATTGGAACACGGGATCCCTTCCTTTCACTGATTGGACTCCGAATGTGCCAAATGAACCTGGAAAACATACGTACGTATTAGATACGAGATATCATTGTTAGATTTTTCACAATAGTAGGATAGAGAAAAGGAACTTGCCTAATATACTCGGCGGGAAAACAGCATCCTGGAACGAATACTGTGCATAAGGATTGACGATGTTCGGTATGCCAACCAAGCCTTGTTGCTGGGCCGTCTTCACCTGCTGTTGATTGACGGACTGTGGCGCTGTGTCGCTGTCTTGCAGCTTATACAGCTCTTGCTTATAGATCTCGGGACCACCTGACTGTTGTTGCTTCTTAGCCTCAGTCGGTCTCGCGTAACTTTCAATGGGCTTCCCAAATATGTCTAAAGGCTTTGTGGTCTGATATTGCCCAAATTGTATCGGCTGAACGTTCGTCAGCTGCTGCATCATGACTTTCTGGGCGTGATTGTTTTGCTTCAAGTTATTTGGATATTTCGAGTACATGGGGCGTTGGTTGTATGGATTGTGAGGGTTTCTTACAAGGACGCTTTCAACTGGGAAGTTCTGAACGAACTTGTAGTTTGAGAAACCGTTGGTTTGGAATGCAAAGGGGTTGTGGTACGTGTTGATTGGCTGGTTGATGGCAGGACCGGCGGACGCTGCGGGTACCGTCCTTAACGTCGTGGGGCGGTACGACTGCGCGATAGAAGTCAGTTTGTTCCCGTCTTTCGTGGCGAGAGGTCGTGTGGACGATTGATACTGGTATTGGTCGATAACTGGAACGGGGATCTTGTAGTGTGGCGCGTGTAGTGGAGCTGTACCATACGATCCGTACAGTAGACCCCCAGAACTAACCACTGGTCTCCAGCCGCCCTTTGAGCCTAAACCCTGGAAAAGGAATATTACGTTACAAGATGTTATTGCAGAAATCAAGGAGCATGCAAGGTTTTTTTTTTTAAGGTTACTGATAAGAAATAGAAGAATATTGATTCTAAAAGTCGTAGAGACAACGTCTATTATTGGGTAGACCGGTAGATCGTACAAATGACTTGGATAGATCTATTATCACGTTGTAATAAAACGGAAACATAAAAATAGGTTTATGGAAATAGGTCGTTACCCCTTGAGCGACCATAGAGCGCCGATGGTTGCCACAGCTGGCAGACAAGAGCAGAGCCTGCAGTGTGGCCGCGAACACCCAGAGCCGCACATCTGTAATAAAAACGTGTTATTTTAAGAATATTTAATTAACAATTAACGTGTGTCCGACCGGCGTATCCTAGGCTATTATTATTCTTATGCGGCATCGGTGAAGGAAAACATCGTGAGGAAACCTGGACTTACTGTTCCACTCAAACCATGTCAGAGGCCCTTGAGGCGGTTTAGAAACACTGACACTAGGGTGTGTAAGTGTCGTAAGACCTTACTGCCCACACGATAAGGAAAGAAAAGATTATTCTTATTATCTTAGTGGCTGGCTAATATTTATAGCAGTTATTCCAAGTATTGGAAGAAGAAAAGTTTATTACTTATTGTATGGTGTTGTACCGTGTTAGCAGTTTTTAATCCCTTAATAAAATCTCCTGTCTTGCTCTTTCGTCCAAAAAGTCAAAAGTGGAAGTTGGGACACTTGCTTTTTGTGCCATAAGATGGTTCAGCCATCAAAAGAAACTAGTTATCAGGGTTGTCAGGTATAGTTGAAATTTTCTTAGAAATTGATAGATATCTTCAAATTAAATAAGAAATCTAAAACCAAAATACGACAAAACGTTCAAGATTTTAGATTCAGTAGTTATCGTGTGTTATAATTTAATAAATCGCAGACTCAAAAAATCATACGAGACTTTAAGACGTAAGTCCTCCTAAAAACACTTAAAAAATAATTAATATTAGGTATTTCGTAGACCGGTAGATCATAAAAGTAACGCGTGACTATAACTACAAATAAATATTGAGGTTAAAAAAAGTAAAATCGGAAAAATAAATAAAAAAAAAAACTTAAAAAAAGTCCAAACGTGAAAGTAATGGCTAAATTATAAACCTATGTTATAAAGCTCATTTATCTCTACTATTTGTATTCCTGACCTTATTTTGTAAAGATGCGGTCACACGCAAGTGCGTTAAAGTAGCTATTTAATAGAGGTAACCCCCACGACGGACGAAGTGCAAAAGATATTCCACAGCGCATAAAAATAAAATCGTCTTTATGAAGAAGATGAGCAATAAACTCCAAATACACTACGCATCTACGTGAAACTATCGTTTGTTTAACCCTCATTTAGAAATGAAGTGGTTTCTATTTAAATTCTCATCTTTATTAAAAACGGGACTATCTTTTAAATCGCAAAATAATAATTTGTCGAGTTCATCATCATCATATCAGCCAAGTAAAATTCACTGCTGGATATAGGCCTCCCTTAAAGATAGCCGACTATGACCTATGCTACGCTGCACACAGTTGTCGAGTTAATCAGCTCATTACCTATTCCGCGATTGAATATCGCGTAAATTAGAGATAAGGTTGTATACAAATCCTTCAGACAAATAAAATAAACAAAGCGCTACTATGACTACACCTTCACCACATCAACAATACACATCTCTTCGGGTCACCATAAGCATTGTCATTGTCCAGTAATTTCTACTTAATAATAGATATTAGAAACATACTAATACTTTCTACTTCCTTACAGAGGTATACTTACCTATGAACTTAAGTGTACGTAGGAACATTACACTTCGGGACAAAAAAACTGTCATATCATTGACAATTGAGTTGAATTATCTCCTATTACAAGTTGTGGGAAAGTGAACCTAACATTAGGTACAGTTAACATGGGAAATATACTTGTAATTTACTGTTTTTGTTATGGCGAAATTATGTGAAATTCTTGGATCAATAGGCCTATACTTATGTGACTCAAGTCAGTAGGCGCAGGCGTTTATAATAATCAACAGTAGTCCACGCTTTTTTTTCGTCAGTTTTATACCAATTAAGTAGAAATTCTGCACGCGGCGCTAGTGCTGTTAGATTTTCTTGAGTGTAAGATCTTTTGCGAGATGTCGTATGATAAGAAATCTCCATCACACTCTCGCAAAACTAGAGAGACGCGATGCGACGCGACTTCGTCCATATGAATTTTCTTACAGATCCCATTTTTTTTAATAAAACGTATACTCCTATAAGACTCAGGGATAACGTAACTTCCTATAACCGAAAGAATTTTGAGAATTAGACCCGTAGTTACGGGTATTAGTGCATTCAAACTAAAAAAATTCTTCAGCTTAATAATATCTTGACTGCCTCGTTAGTCTAGTGGTCGCAAGCACGACTGCTGTGCATGAGGTCTTGGGTTCGATTCCCAGGTCGGGCAAAGTGTTATTGGGTTTTTCCATTAGGAATTTCTCAGTAGCAGCCTCGGAGTCTGGATTTGTGCCCGGTTGATGGCAATAGGTTCGCCCCCTATTACATGAGACTAAAAACATAACTGGCGAAATGTGGGTGTACTATTGGGAACACCTCTGCCTAACCCTTCGGGAATTACAGGCGTGATGTTATGTTATGTTATGCTTAATAATATTATTATAGTACTAGCATTTGCCCGCGACTTATTCACGTGTTTTTTTTTACACCCGCGTTGTTGTGTTGTATGTTACATCTTTGGGTACTGCTCCACTTCCGTAACATACTATTCTTTATGAATCTGGCTATCATACACAAAACTTTTTATCCCATCCAACTGGTAGTTCCAGAGACTAGCTCGTTTTAACAAACAAACAAATATAGTGTAGTATTTATGAAACACTTAGTACAGAAAGTAACAAGAACCATTAAAAAAAAAAAAACCTTAAAAGTTCTAGGCAAACAAAATTTAAATAAAAAAACTTAGGTAGTATATATACATAAGGACGTGTCCAGACTGACACATTAAAATTTCAATAGACGCGTGGAAAACAGTAGAAAGGCCACTGTAATTGTATGTTCATAAAGTATCACTTTCCATTGGTCGCGTGTAGGTACGTGCTTTTCATTCGTCCGCTGGGGAGCACGTACTGTTTTCTATCATAATTCGTATTGTGGCATAGCCACTCGAAATGGGAGTGCAACGTAACTTAATGGTGTGTTAGCTTTTCCTTATGTGTGGGAAATGGTCAAATTGCCATGCGTTACGTTATGGTAAAACAAATGTTATGAAAGTAGCATAAATAATGGTTAACGCGATAGGCAAAGTTGTGTCAGTTAATTGTTATTGACGTCAATTATGTAGAGTTTGTGAATGGTTGAATGTACAATGAAACAGATGGCCATTCTACACAGAACTTTTATTAACGATCCTAATGTATTCACACGAGAGAAATTCTGCAAAATTTTAGGAACGTTCTATCAGTGTCAATCGGTCAAACATGCCTATAACTTACCTATATTTTTGATTGCTTATCTCTATTTAAAAACAATATAAATATAAATAATTAATTTGATTAAAGTTATCTATTTATTAAATATTTGAATCGTTACATAACTTTTTTCAGACCCTTAATCTGCCAAAAAAAATCACTTAATTTACATACATTTTGTGACATAGATTGCTAGATTTTGAAGGTTTAAAAAAAAGTAGAATTGGCCTTAAAAACTATAATAATAGGTTAAAGCAACCAATGATCTTTTAGATCAATCTTCTGTGTAGGACAAAAACCGGCGGCAACAGAACATTGAAAAATACATCAAAATTACGTAGCAGCAAGCAAGTAATGACCGTCGAACATCCGCGATGAAAATACTTATCATAAAATGTACTCCACTAAACGTATTTTCCCTTTTCACCAAAATTATAGCCACCACGGTTAATACTGCTTTCATTACGACCCAACTCTTACGTAACAGCAATATCCCTTGTATAAGGCGGTGATACTACACTTCTTTATAGTAACAACTTGCTTCATAAACAGATTTGATAATAAGGAACCGAATACAAATGCGTTATTACATGATTTATGTACAAGTTTATGGAGTGAGTGAAAGTGCAAATGTCGCCTAACCATTATTAATAATGCTAGTTATGTAAGTGTGATTCATTGAACGAATTAATTAAGTTGTTAATAAATATGATCAGCTTTATAAAGTTGAAGTTGAAAGTTTATTGTTATTTTTCATTTGGTTATGTCATACTTATGCTCGTATTATTTATTTAATTAGTGAGCCAGATCTGAGAATATTAAAGACTCGTTTTAACTAAAGAATTAGTTAGAATTTTAATGCATATGATATGCAAAATACAAATGAATGCAAATGGTGTTAAATATAAGAAAATCAATGTTTAACTGAGAAAAAAAATTGATACTGCTTCTTTAAATACAAAAAAAATAATTCCACGAGTGCTTAACGTTAGTCGTTCCGCAGGTAATAAAAACGAAAAAAAATAATACCAGTCTGTTATTGTCCTACTGCAGGACAAAGGCTTTTTCTCATACAGAGAAGGCACGAGTTTTGGTCACCATGCTTACTCAAGGGGGATTGACGATTGCAGACACTCATATTTATTATAACTCCCAGTTTCTTCACGATTTTTGAATTCACCTATGTCAATGATATCCAAGATAAACTTATAAAGAAGTACCTACATATAATATCTACGACATTATGTCTAATAATTCTTGACATTGCATTTAATGATACTTGAAATTATATTTATTCTTGACATTATATGGTTTTAACTACAAATGTATGTTCCAAAACATTTAATTTAATTTTAATTATTTTATATATTTGTACGCTAGAAACAGCGGAATATCATATTGTATGGAACACCATTGTAACAACAATATTCTAACAAATAAATACATTTTTTGCTATTGTTATGAAATTAAAAAGCCATATTGTTACTTGCCCATGCCCGTTTACAAACCCACATACATCACGAAAGGAAACTACAAATAAAAGTAGCTACAAAAGAAAGCAAATAATTCTCCGAAGTAATACAAAAGGCATTCCACAACGCACGTAAAGAGGCATCAGATGCAACTTCTCTATTATCTGAATCGGTGACAGTTAGACTGCAGCCTGCGACTGTCTTCCGCGTGTGATATCACCAGGTACTTGGAGGAACTGAACGTGAACAATGGAGGTACGACCGTCGACAACGTAACTTGGAAGGTACCATTGAGTGACTGATGCAGGCGTAATGACGAGTATGTATGAATGTTATTTCCGTTCGTTGTTTGATGGACTTATAAAAATTTACCTTCCGTTATCACAAATGCTTATGATACAACCAACTTCTTCTGAGCTACTGAAAGTGCTTAATTTGTTGTCGAATTTTGGGCTGACACCATCTGAACTGTCACTGACACTCTTAGAAGAAGCTTATGATGATATTTTTGCTGATATCCTAATATTATTATAAACGTGTAAGTTTTTGAGAACGGATGGAGCGATAAATGTTTTAGGGCTTTGGCTTTATTTTCGTACAAAAAGTCAGCGGCAGTACGGTATATTTTTAAGGAACTAATTGTGTATTTTCAAAATTTTATTTGTTAGGTACCTTTATTACTGTAGTTTCTGACTGGTTTGTATAAACCCTTAGTTAAATTACTCCAACTCGTTCTAAGAGCTAAAGGCGAATAGAAATAGACAGATATTAGTCCGTTTATGTAGTAGGTATTAGATACCTACAATACCGTCTACCCGGAAAGAAAAAATAAGTTCAATCATACTAATCTTAATAAATCTTATTTAGTGTCAAATTCGGTTTGTCGTACCAGATAAGCTTACATAGAAATATTAGCTGCAATCATTATAATAACATAGAATATAAAATAGATAAATTATTGCTTTATCTAATCAATCCGGTTATAAAACATTAGGAGTTTAGTTCAAGCTAGAAACGGAAATCATAACAAATTCTATCTCGTTTAAAAGATTCCGCAAATCGTTAAAAAGCCGTTCCGTAAGATAATTTATAATTTACCGCAGAAAATTGCGAATTTGGCACCTAATTTGGTCATGGCTCGGTACGTGAGTGGAAGCCTGTGCTGATCATCGAAGACTTATTTGAAGATGTTGAATATCAATAGGTGCTTGGTTATTGGAAGCGCGTCACAACGAACCGATTAATAGGCTCTACTATATCCGTTAAGGCTGTTTGCAACTTTATGGGACATTCAGATTCATCTGACTACCTGTACTGTTTGTCCCTGACCCTTACCTTCCCAACTACTACCTATTATGTTTCGATTATAAGATTACGTTAAGAAGAAGAAACTATAAAAGAATAAAAAATCGGAATTAGGTCAGGTCCCAAAACACTCCCCTGCGAAACACCAATAGTAATTTATTTTGGTGTAGAAATAGTTTAGTCTTACTAAGTACTAATGTGAGTAAAGATGTTATGCATTAATTAGTAAATCTGTGGGCTACTTTAATTGATACTTTTGATTTTCGATTTATTTACAATTGCCGTTTAAAACGGGTTATCTAATTGGGACGTTTACCATAAAACGAAATATGATATGACTTGCAATGTAAAATCAATTTTAACTTTGATCCAAACTAGAAATGTGTCTTTCGGTGTAAAATAACTCGAACATCAATTGTATTATAATTGAGCGAAAATTAAAACATAATGTCGAAAGTTTACTTCTTATCAGCTGAAGTAAATATTTAACACGCCAACTTTGCATACATGAATTTTGATTTACTGCGACGTCTTACAAATATTGACACATCAATTAACTACCAATAGTGAAGTTAGTATGGTAATTTGTGGCTCATGTTCATTTGCTAGGCTTACTAATGTATCCAATTATGTAATAATCGTTTGTTTCGACTACAATCCAGTTGTCATAATTTAAGAGCATTGCGTGAAGCAAGTTTTTCACAGAACAACGAGTGGTTGAACGGTGTACCACGTGACCGTTCGTGCCTGCTCCACGGACCGTGGCCCGTTTCACTACAGCTATTCGACTTGAGAAAACACTACCAACCACATTTTTATGCTTTATCTCGCTCGAGAGAGCACACCGCATATTCAACCACCATCTAGCCAAAGACAAATAAAAATCCACTCTACCTACATGAAAATAAAAGTAATTTTCTTTCGGAGATTCGGGTTAATGCTCCCGATATATGCGTCACGTATCGGTTTATGTACACGAAATCTTTATGTAAATAATATTAATGAAGTTAGATGCGGCTGTTTCGGTCTGCAAGATTATTGGCCTCGTGAAATTATATTAAATTGCAGTTTATTGCGATTTATGTGCGTATTGCGAGTGGCTATTTGCGTGTGAACATGTAATGCATTTCTAATAGATATTTAATGTTATAGGTTTAAAGATTGAACGCTTAAAATTATTAGTTATGTAATTAATGAGTGATATGTTTATATGGAGGTAGTAAAATATTTAAATGAATGTGAAAGAAAACAACACCATGATTTTCTTTCTCTAGTAGAGCGTAAAGACGAAGAGCGATTGGATTCGCTCGCGCGCAGTGTTGATAGATCATCAATACATGTGATTTATTACACGTAGTCTGGGTTCCTCTTCAATTGTGTCTGATTAATTATAACTACAGACAAGAATTCCTTAAGCCTCAAAGAGTAACTATTGATATTACAGACAGTTCCCTATGCAGAGCTTGCATGGAGGCTGAAGAAAGGGTAACGCAGGTGAACCTCGAGTACACAGGGAATATCCGAGTCCGGCAAGAGACCCTGAGATTATCGAAGTCTCTCGCCTTGAGCAGTCTGGGAGGATTATTAATCTGCTTCTGGAATGAGGTGGGCTGGATGGAATGACTGCCACCATGGCTCACGCACAAGGGTCTATCATAGACGTAAGTGCGACAACCAAACTCCTCATAAAATTAACAGTTTCTGACTAAAGTAATTTCCAGATATCTTGGAAAAGAACGTAATTTACTTTTCACAAGAAATCTGGAGAAAATGGCTAAATCAATCAGCAGGTACTAGAACTCTTGCTCTATTGTGTTTACTAGTACATAAAAGCCAAGGAAAACTCGTAAAATACTAGTTTTGAGGCACTACAGGTATAATAAAAATAAATGGGTGTATATGTAAGCTATTGTGATTTTGCTCCTTAACAAGCACCTTTGGCGTTAACTAGCTTTGTCAGTATCGTCAAATTGGCATGTCTCGTTTAGGAAGCGATCACAATGTTTACCACCAATTATTTCCGGTAAGTCGCAGCGGCGCAGGCGGCGGTTCCACTTTTTATTCTTATACCAATAGGGAGTGCGTAAAATTGCCTTATTTGTTCAGCTAAGTTGTTATTTATACCTTTTTGTATGGATTTTTAATGATTTTTATTGTGAGAAAATGTTCCGGTTCATGTTTCTGGCTGATTTTTGTTTACACCAGTTTATCATTTAATGGTAAGTTGAAAATAGATATTCCCTGCACTTTTTCTTTTCTTTACAGCACCATAATGATGTCATAGTCCACATCTCTTCGCATTTCAATATATTTTCAACTACGATACTACTGCCACCGCTTGCACTGCTACTGCTTTTACTTCTGTCTGCTCTTTCCCAATAGACTCTTGTCTAATATTCTTTTGGGACACGAGGTTCAAGATGTAGAAGACTTAATACTGTAGGGTCTGTATAATACGGACCCTGCCCAAAAGTAATAATGTTTTTAATATTCAGAAAGAGGTGGAGCAATACAAGCTTGTGCCGCGACAGAACCATCCTTATTCCGCAACGAAACAAGGGCCCTAGATCGATGTTAAAAATTTTCTCTTAATGTCAACTCGATTCCTATATTTACAACTAAGCAAGAAAGTAACAAGTCAAGTAATCAAATATTTGCTCCAAACGTAGTCGAAGTTATTAATGATGTTATTTTATGCAGACAAACAGTGAACTTGGTCGTTTAGAGAGTTCCACGCGGTCCACGCCCTACTTGTTTTAACATAGATTAGCTTGCAAAGATTACTTCAATATTTTACGGTAACCGCCTTAGTACGCACAGCAGGCGCAAGAGAAATGTTTCTTATTAAACATTGAGGTATCTTCGTTTTCTCTTAGATGTTTTTTATACTTTTTGGAGAAAGAAGTAGATACCATGGCAGCTACTTGATCATTTTGGACTCTCGTAAAAAAATAATCTAGCCTTAAGTTCCTAGTGGACTTGATTGTGAGGATCGGGGAATGCATAGTTGTTCCACAGTTAGATAATTGATCCTTTCATATTTACTGACGGTGTGAAATGCATTATTCAAGTGCGGTGCAAGAGCAGATGTAAATACTCTTTGGGCATTGGAATGAATAGTCATTCCAATGCCCAAAGAGTATTTACATCTGCACCTCAGAGGATCAACGCCACAGATTCTGTCTTATACATGGTCGCAACATACTGAGAGCAAGTACAAAAAAATAGTTTTTTTTTTTAACTAACCGTCAATTTGAAAAAAAATGTAGGTTTCCATAAGATATTCAGCTAGTTCTATTGTTTTAAATGATTTCTCCAGCCAGTGCCACTGTTTAAAAATCATATTATTTTATTTTCTTTCTTATGCCACTCTAGTCCAATGTAAATTGGTATCTACCTCTTTTCTCGTACCTACATATGTAATCAAAAAAACAACATCACAATTTCTTGTTACGTTAATTTAAGTGAAAATTAAATATAACATTACAAAACCATATACAATTCGCTATGCGTCCGTAATTGTACGCTATCATGTTATACAGCTATAAAATATTTTTTAAATAACTGGTCTTTATGTAGGTGTATAGTATGTCCAATGTAGTATCGCAACAGATTGACATAAATACCCAGTAAATGATTGAAAAGTGTGAGTGATATGGTTTGGTCAACGTACAAATAATATTTGTGTAACCAAATAAAATTATTGTTTCAATTTTCTTAATTATTCTTGGTCAATCTATATCGCTGACATAAAATACTAACCGATTGTTTTGTAAACTTAAGTAATTTTTGATTCGATTTCATATAAACACACCTTTGGGGAGTTTGGGGTCATGCACTTTACAATTTTTTTTGGGAATATTGTTTGTTGAGTACAATTATGAGTATTAGTATCGGCCACTATTAAAAACATCCTTTGTTATTGGAATAAGAATGGCATTCGTTGCATAACGAAAGAAAGAGTCAAAGGGAAATTAACAATGAAATGGACCAACATTTTTTACAAATGATTAATGTATTCAATTTACAAGAGGACAGTTCAACGATCAACAAATTATCGTGTAATTTAATAATTTCACACGACATCAACAATCGATTGACTTCACATCGTGACAATGATAAGAAAAAAAAATCATTCACTTTCATTGCCTTATAAAAAAGTTTAACGTTGATGAGTTTGAGAGTCTGTGGGAACGCCCATTGTGGGCAAAGTTATGCTGCATTGTGTAAGTGACGAAAACACAGCAAAATGTTAAGAATAGCCTTCTGCTAGCTTAGTTTTATAATGGCTTTTGTCCCTTTTTTTAGAAAAGCAGGAATCGTATTCTTCTTTATTTTCATAGGTGTTCGTCATAATTCATAGGTACTACAGAGGTTTAGGTTGGCTGAGTCATATACAACCTTATTTATTTACTTTAAGCCTAAAAATAAATTAATAAAAAAGCCTTTTAATCAGGTACTTAATGTCAGTTCTTAAGGTACTTAATGACGATGAGACATCTTCAAAAATACGAGTAGTTATTATCTATCTTCTATTCTATATTATCTTTCTGTCCATATATTTATGTGTGTATGTATGTCGATCAACGCACACCTGAAATCTGGATCTAGTAGCATAAAATTTTGTACAAATGTTCCTTAATTGCTGCATCCGGTTAGACTGGAAGCCGACCCCAACATAGTTGGGAAAAGGCTAGGCAGATGATGACAAATGTTCCTTAAATGGCGTAAGTGTGCACTAAGAAGGGTTATTTCGAAACTCATCCCGTTGGGGCTGGGGGTTAAAATGAGGGTTGAAAATTTTATAAAACTTAATCAAATTAAAAGTAAAAAATTTATAAAATGATATATTATCTAACTGAACGCGGCCGAAACCGCGTGCTACACCTAGTTAGTACTTCTCTAATAAATTTACCGGTACTTTGACCTCTACTCTCAAATTTAAAAAAATGTGTCATCTGCAGAAATTACATACATTATTTTTAATTGTACTAATTATATTCAATTTACTTTTAAAATTGGGTTGAATTAATTTCCTCTGTATGTATATCATCCGAACACTTACCTAACATCAGATACTTACATAACGTGTATATATCATAAACAGTAAATACATAGACAGTACAGGAAGTTAGTCCGGTCCACAATAAATTAACATTTTCGGGGCTACACTCTAAGCGGAAATACAAATCCATAATGCATACAAAACATACATACAAAACACAAACATACAACATACATTTATCAAAACGTCAAACGTATTAACGTAACTTTAAAAAAAATACCAAACATATTAAACGGTAATATTAATGCATTAGTAGTATTTAAAAAAAAAAAAACATGTTTTAACGTCCCTGTTTCGTTATGCGACTTTTACGCTTGGCTTTTTTCGACCGCTTTAAGTTACTTTGGTTACTGTACTGCTCCCGTGGGTCGTAGCGTGATGTTATATAACTTTTAAAATTACTTAGAACCTTAATATTTAGATTTTTTGAATCTGACTTGTATTTCCAGATATTAGCGCAAAAAACTCTTTACCTTTATTATTCTTATTTTAAAATTTTTGTTTACGTTTGGTTGACGTTCCGTTTCACGAACAAACTTATGCAAGATTTCAATAAAAAAACATCCGAATTGAGAACCTCCTCCTGTTTTAGAAGTCGGTTAAAAAGAAACAGATTTAGGTAGATTTAGATTTTATAATATTAATATTTTTTATGAATGATGTTTACATTACATATGAATTTTATTAAACATTTAAAAAGTATAGAATAAAAGTCTCCTAGGTATTGTACCTATCGCGTTTGTGGTTTAAGAAGTACGGCGCGTACTCCGGTAATTTCATTACCATTCTCTGGCCGTGACCTTCCGATGGCGTCACCACTTTCCATGACGATGGCTACGCGGCCAGAATACCGCGCTCCCGTTACGGATTTACGATACACTTTCTTTTGTTTTTATTACTAAGGGTTCCGCACCTAACACAAGTTTCGTAATCCGTTTGTTTTATGGGGGACTTGAAAAGGAAAAGTGGAATGCGTAATGTCGGAATGTGAGAAGGAAAAGTCGCGGGACTTGGCAGTAGTTGACGTTGACTCACTTTGTGATGATGGAGGTACCTACGTGTTGTATTCGGTCTCGTTTGCATTTTCCGATGGGGTGGGTAGTCTGGCTTCAGTAGGTACTCCTGGATTTCGCTATTTAATACGGGATAATGGATTTCGCTGGATTTCGCTATTTAATACGAGACAGCTGCCGATGTGGGCTGCTATAAAAAAATCTCATTGCACTAAGCCTTATCTAGGACTAGACCAAGGACATAGTTGATTATAACTTGGAATTACCTAAAATACGGCTTTAGTTAGAATTGATTCGATTGAAAACGGGCTTTTGTGGAGGAAGACTATGTTGAGCAGTGTTAAAAGATTTATCTTCTATCAGCAGTGCTTATTCTGTAAAAATCTCATGCGGTGAATGTATGTGAAGTGAGAAGAATCACTAGCTAACTAGTGAAACTAATTTGTGCACTTGAAGTGAGCTATCACTAGCATACAACTAAATAGAATGTTAATTTTTTTACCGCGGGAGATTATTTACAGAATTAAGTACTGCTGATGGGACACGATATGTAGGACGGTTATTCAAAGCGCAACACCAGAAGGTTTATTTTTTTAATTGAAATGTCAAAATCTAGTCGCAATATCATCTGAGTATTGTCAAAAAAATTAGGTAAATTAGAGTCATAAATATCTGGAAAAATCTGGGTGGGTGTAAAATACTGGTATTCTGTTGCATCCGGTTAGACTGAAAACCGACCCCAACATGATTGGGGAAAGGTTAGGCAGATGATGAAATGTGATATTATATTGCAATCGTTTCTAAAAGTTATTAGAATTGCTCATCTTCTGGAAAAAGTCCACCACAATGTTCCAGCAGCTTTACGTGAGGACATTATTATTATAATTTATTATTTTTACGATATGTATCAACAAAATAATAGGTGTGCATGTGCCTTACATAAGGGCACAATGGCGTACAGTTTGCATGCGAACAATTGTTCATTTTGTAGCTATTATAATAATCAAACATCGCAATACAATAACGTACTAGGAAACATTTAAGTATTTCATAATAAATTCGTACTGTGTTATTACATTTACTGCATGCTGTTTGATGTTTGTATTTTGCGAAATGTGGTCCAACGCACCAATTAAGACTAGAGCGAGGCTTTTTTAATAGTGGCTGACAAATATCTTGTACAATCATGGCGGAGACTGCGCAAGTCCCCCTGTTTGGTTTGTATGAAAATGCGCTTGCGCACCCCATACGTTACTCAAATGACATTGTTTTATTTCTATTCGCGCATGCTCATGTGACTTGCCTAAAATCTAGCCGTCAAAATTTATATAAGGTAGGTACTCTTATGCTTAAAAGCTTATCCTACTTATACGCCGAAATTGGTTCACTAACTTAAAGCATGAAGTGTCTATGAAATTATCAAATGAGTCCTTCCGCCCTGGGTGGAGCGGAAGGGACTGTCAGACTTTTACTGACCAAAATCCACCCTGTTCCTTCCGTTGCCCTTTGCGTTTCGGGAACACGGTATCCTGTTAAGACGTTCCGCGACACCGGAACCCATTTACCCTGTGTTTATGTTATTGAGCACACAATATTTTTATATCAGTTTCTTTTATGAAAATATCCCACTGAAATCTTCAATGTGTTAGCATCTGAAGCTCATAAGATCACATTAAATGCTTGGTTGTGTCACGTTTTATAATGCAAAGAAATTTTGTAATATGCGGTGGAAATGACATAAATTCGTACTTTACGTTTATCAGATTTTTATTAATTTTAAGTTTTTATCCTCTAGGTGACACCACAGTTATCCGACCCGGGTGCCACCTTCTAACGTAAAATATGAAATCCAACTCATAATCTGACATAACACAATAACAGTGCATTACTCTCGTAAGAAAGTTGCTATTCATAGCAAAAGAGAATTAAAAATTACAAGACATGTGTCATTTACTTGACAACTTACAACAATAAGTTAAAATATCTTATGTAAAAGTTTAGAGTTAGTGAAACTTCGCGAAATGTTTGCTAGACTTGCGCAGACTCAGCTGACATAATATAAATATGGAAACAATAAAAAAATGTCTTGTGTACGTGAAGGCAATGACTCGCTTGTTGTGTAATAGATACTTAGA
Source organism: Hoplodrina ambigua (assembly GCA_949774945.1). Classification (NCBI taxonomy): domain Eukaryota; kingdom Metazoa; phylum Arthropoda; class Insecta; order Lepidoptera; family Noctuidae; genus Hoplodrina; species Hoplodrina ambigua. The sequence continues at coordinate 10,267,898 of OX458981.1, forward strand.
AAGAAAAAAAATGGTTTATTCTGCAATCAATATTTAGATTTTAAAGATTTAATTGTGTATAAATTAAATGTTTATTTGCTTGATTATAGGATGTATGTCAGGTGTTACACAATTTGTTTGTGACATTATATGTATTCTACATTTCAATCGTGCAAATGATATATCATATAAAACATAATATTAAGAATAAGGAACATTTTCATTTTAAACTTCCCTGGCTTCGCACAGGTGCAAACTTCCGCAATATACGGTAGACTTTAAAAAAAAAAAATTTCATGCAAATCTGTGGAGATGTTTTTGAGTTTTGCGCTTGGCAACACATTTAGCCATTCATTTTTATTTATTTAAATAGATTTAGAATATATTATACATGCAATTTAAGACTTGATATACAATGGTGCCGATTCCCATGGTCACAAACTAAACTAAAATTAGACTATTTCCATCTTTTTCTGTCAAATAAAACAAGAAAGAGACTAATGTAAATAAGAGCTGTCAAATTTAGTCAATCTGACACATCCATACAATTATAGTTGACATCTTAAAACGTATGGATTGAAAATACGGAAAAGTTCAAGGCAAAACTAATTTGACATCGCTAACTTAGTTCTTTAATGTCACCGTCCTTTCCTTTCACTGTATGTCAGTAAGAGATGTCAATTCTCTAAACTTAGTCTAGTTTGTGAACAAGGGAATCGGCACCATTAGCTCGGTAAGTCACTAAAATCCTTTAGGGTGATCATGAAATTAGCTATTATAATAATTCGTAAGTAGACAGCGACAAGACTATATATACCCCATGCTACTAACTAAAATATATTTTGAAAACGAAAGATCATTTCCCCTTAATATTAGAATCGTGATTAAAAAACGTTACATAGCACATATTTCTACTTAGATAATGTTCCTATCTTTATCTTACACATGTATTTTGACATTTGTGTGACAGTGAAAGCTGTATTGTTTAGCCAAAGCACGCGCTACTAACGGTTTTTAATCTCGACCTAAGTTTCCAATGCAAGCTTCGAGAGTTTAATTAGCTTATTGGCAAAAGTCCTAGTAGGTGACCTATTGACTACGTTTCAATTACTGTTTATGTCATGGTACTCATGGTATTAGGCTGTCTTAAGCTGGGTTCTCATTAGCGAGCTGTAACTGTAACCGTTGCATGTACTGTAACCAAAAAACATAGTGTGTACGTGGTTCGCAAACCTGCTGCGAGCGGTACGCGTGCGGTTTGCAGCGACCCGACGTTTACAACGTACTCATTCGCGTACACACTAGAACCTCGTTACTGTATCCCATAAGTTACGGTTACAGACAGCTCGAGTCGAGCTCACTTCACGTCAATTTATCGAACGAGATTTTTTACAGAATAGCACTGCGACGGGCTTAAAAGCGCGCGAAGAATTCGTAACGTAAATTCGATTTTTAAATTTGGAATCCCCGCATCGCACAGTTATCATAGACGGATTTTTTTTTAAACAATGGGTGATATTATTTTATTATAAAGCTGAAAATTCTGTTTGTTTCATCGCAAATCTTTGAAACTACTGGTCCGATTCTGAAAATTATTTTGCTAATTATTAGTTGTGTTATCTCCGAGTGTTATAGGCACAATAAAAAAACTAACCAAACCGTGAAAAAAAATTACGCAAATGAAGTCGCATGTATTACCAATTCGAAAATGGAATACTTAAACAGTTACTTCATTTACGATTGAACTCGTAACACCGCGCAACAATGTTATTAACACAGCCTATTGAACAACGCCAATTGAAGCCCTACACTTCCTTCAGTGAAAGCCAATTACCACCACGAAAGGAATGCTGTAAGATCAATTAACATTTCCATGTTTGAAATCTAGATAATTTTTATTACGATCATTAGTATTTCTACGATTTCTACCTTCCTCTTACGTAAATGTAATTATTTATTGGTCGAATATTGAAAATATTTACATACATGCAAATAAATAAAATTGAAGTGTCTGTTTGTAATATTAACTTGACCGCTTTTTACTACATGCATATGATGCAGGGTGTTGATGGGGTTGCCACGCTACTGCAGTGCGTCTGAGATGTTTGCAGAAGCAGGCATAGATGGCTTTCACGCCATCATGCGCAAGCGATGCGCTTCCATCATGCGCAGGGTGCGGGGCAGCCCCAACAGCATCCTGCATACCATTGCAGACAGGTGGGACAGTCCCATACTGGGGCATTGGATACGCCTATATGCCACTGTGGCGTAAAATCATTAATTGTTTCCTTTTAGATGTAAGTACTAACACTAGTTTCTAAGTTTTGTGTAGTACTAACCAAATGGACTTTCTGTCTGAAATAAAAGCATTTTATTATTTATTTTATTATTATTATATGAATGTATATTCGGTACTTATGCCAAAATAACATTTTTTACAATTTTTGTCTGTCTGTCTGTCTGTTTGTTCCAGCTAATCTCTGGAACGGCCGGACCGATTTTGACGAGACTTTCACTGGCAGATAGCTGATGTAATAAGGGGTAACTTAAGCTTACTTTGATTTTAGAAAAAGAATTAGGGTTTCACGAAAAAAAATAAAACCTCGCAAAAAACCGACATTGGCAACCGAATGCGCTAATCTGTAGAACTAGTTAGATTGGAAAAAATATTTGTACCTAAGTGAGTATATGATAGCAAGATTTATGAGGAATAGTATAGGTATATAACATCACGCTACGACCCACAGGAGTAGAGCAGTACCCAATAACGCAACTTAACGAGGGTTAAAAAAAACTACACCGAACAAATCGCGATCGGAAGCTAGTCTACAAATATTTCTGCATTTTATTTTGTAATTATTTGTTCTGGTTTAAATTTAATTTTAAAAAGAATTTTGTTGTAATTTTTTTACTAATTTATTTCCATTTTAAAATATAAATATATTTAGGAAGCACTAGAAATGCTACCACTGTTTCGGAATTTAGACTTATTTAAACTCTTTTGCCAAAACAAACATAAAAATAGTTTTTGTTAATTAACTGCAGTGCATTTGCATTTTTTCTAAAAATAATTGCATTAATTTGTCATTAATACACCTTGTTATATGTTTATTTATTAACTATTTAAATTCGTGTTTTATTACCATAAAAACATAAAATAAAATAATTAGTAGCTCAAGCAATCGAAGATACAATTTACTTGCCTCATTTGAATTTAGATAAGCTAAAACAACTCAATTGCCAAACACAAATAATAAATAAATTACTAGAAAATAATATTTTTTTTTTTAGGTTGTAAAAATCATCAAATGACTCCCACTTTGCCCGACCTGGAAATCGAACATAAGACCCCATGCTCAGCAGTCGCGCCTTGCGACCACTAGACCAAAGAGGCAGTAACTAAAAATAGGAGAAATTTCGACATGGTTTTGTTTGTTCTGGCAGAAGTAACGCCAATTATTTTTTAAATTAATAACAATTTCAGAACAGTTTCACATTCATAAAATTTTTGTGTTTGTGGTTAAATTATAGAGTTGTTAAAGGAAAGTAAATGAGACCCTATGCAAAGAGTTTACAACCGGCGCCACGGCACTGCGGAAACATTTCCTTTGCCTATGTAATTAGAAAGCATGCGTGGAGTTGTCTATGAACGGAAGCAGGTTGAACTGTAAGGATTTACTTTAACGTAAATATGTAATAGAAATGATATACCTTGGTTATTCATATTGTAACTACTGTACTAATACACCTTCTTCCGACCGATTCCGGTCGCGGTAACCAATCTTAATAAAGATTAACCAAGTTCACAGAAGATATTATAGTGCACCAGTCTGTGCGCAAACACAGGTCCAATCCCTCTTCCTGCACTCTCATAGTCTGATGAGACGGAAATCCTGCACGACCGGGGAGATATTGACCGAAAGACCAACAGCGTTACGTGCTTTCCGAAGCAAGTCCGTTCCTCGAAACTTCGGACTTTCCTATTAAAATATTCCTAATAAAAAAATACTACTAACACTAACGGACCTGGAAATCGAACGCAAGACTTCACGCTCAGCAATTCTAATAAAAAAAAAACCACTAACACTTTAGCCGACCTGAAAATCGAACCCAAAGTTCCACGTTCAGATTGTCAAAAGTAAGCACTTCTTTTATGGGGTACTGTGTTAAATGCTATAATAAAATACCTCTGGATATTCTCCAACTAAATGAGAGAAAGTTTAAAACATGCATTAAACGCACACTATGTAGTCGAGCATACTATAAGTTAGAAGATTATATGACAGATAAAAATGCTTGGCTTAATGCTAGTCCTGCTCCACTCGGGCTCACTAATTAGTTTTTTTTTTAAGATAATGATGTTTCTTACCCCCTTTTGATTGACCTGAATAACTTGTATCGTTATCAATACTATTACTTTTTCTTTTACATACCACAGTTCATCTAACGATGAAGTACACTGAAGTGTTAGTGTTGTACAATTTAATATCATTTATTTCAATTCTGTAAATGTGAGTACCTTGGAGCTTTTTGTTTATTAAGTTACTATGTGCTTTGGCTTCATGAGCATGGCAGTTGAGAGCTTGTCATGCTCACTCAAATGTCTCGCTGATGGTGGCGCGTGTGTTGGATCATTTGGCTCCCTCCATAATGGTTGAGCTAGGTGGTGCTGATCCATGCGTCATGCTCGTGAACGGGTGCTGTCAGTTGGGATTGGTCATCTCTTAACTGCTATAGCTTACATCTTTAATTTATATTTAACTTCAGTTTTATATTCACCTTCATTGTGTTCACATGTAGAATCAACAAGAATAATGTAACCAGGATTTTGTAAAAACCTAATTTAAAAGAGTGCCGTGGAGTTTCTTGCTCGTTCTTCTCCATAGAGGCCTACCTCCGTTTTGGAACGAGCAACTAGCTTCAATTTTCGGACTAACTGACAGACTCCTTGACAATTCAAAAGTGCCTGTAATCGGTCTAATTGAAATAAATGTTTTTGACTTTGACTTTGACTTTTGTTCAGCAGTCGCGCTTACGATCACGAGACCAACGGGGTAGAGAAACTACTATAAAGTCAAAGTCAAAGTCAAATCATTTATATCAATTAGGCCACTATAAGGCACTTTTGAACGTCATTAAATGAAAAAAAAAAAATAGAATTGAATCTAGTTGCCCCTTCCAAAAGGTAGTTTTGTATGGAGAAGAATGGGCAAGAAACTCCATACGTACTCTTTTAAAATCAATGTTTTACAATGTTATTATTTGTATACATAGTCATACGTAATTACATGTGAATACAATGTACCTTCTATAAAAAAACTACTGTATAATAACACACAAAAATAATTTATATTACAAATTAGGAATTCATGGTAAAAATATATTTAAAGTTACATCATGTTCACATGTTAACAAATATTGGAACTGTAGACAACCACTCTCAATATCTCAACCAACAATGAAACAGCGTATAGTATATATAGTATATATACTATTCTTAATGCTACATAAGCTGCATCTTTGTCCTAATATTATCCTTTTCCTAATATGATCGGTCCCCTTCCTCTCCTTAGCGTGTCGATGACAGATTTGCGTCATCAGTAGCATCCATCACTTCCTGAAGCGTGCAGGTAATAGGGCAGGCTACGATAACAGATGTGCCTATGTTTGGGAAGCAGCACACTAGCTCTTTAGTCTCGTCTGTAAATCATCACCTGAGCAGGTATTCCTTGCTCCGACCAACCTGTGTCCGCTCCGCAATAAACATTGAATCGTACGTGTTATATTCAATCGGGTTCATAAGGTCGAGGTGCTGGTTTAATTAAAGATGTTCCTAGAAACAGTATTGCTTTTGTTTGAGGAACTATTAACGAATTGGCACAACTAACAATAGTGCAATGTTTAAATGTAAAAGTGATTCATGTGAGTCCGAAGCTGGAGATATGCTGTACAGATTTTCATAACAGGCAGATTTTATAAAGCGGTCGGTTATTTATCCGTCGATGAAATATAGATAAAGACAGACAGGTTCTGTTTTCAGTCACCCAGTCTTAATCTAAGTACTTTTTGAGCTAGAAAAGGTTTATGGTCGATGTAAGTAACCAGCGGGTGTAGGAGTAGGTACTAGTGGGTAAACTTCAACCTAACCCTTCGGGTTAGCCCTGGAAAAGACTAAAAATGCAACTTACAGACAAAACTACCTATATGCCAAAATTTGAATAATGAAAAAAAAATCCACGTTACTAAATGATTTGTCCAAGACTAACTAAGATTTGTGGACCAATACATGGAAAATTAAACTATAGACGGGGTAGGCAGATATCTTATAGGTAGGTACTGAAAAAATGGGATGCAACCGCTATGCAAAATAATTTGAGTACCTATCTACCACCATGTGATAACATATAATAAATTAAAAAACTACTTGCGAACATTATTTTCACTTGCCAAACAACATTGATCACGCAAGTCAAACAATTAAATAAAACAATGAACTAAGTACCATATTTCAATTATTTCCGCCTCAATATTTTCCTACAATATTCTGATTGGATAACAACATAAACACAGTGGTGTTCCACAGCCCACATGTAATCAAATCAATTTCCGACGATATATAACCCATATCTAGTAATTCGGATCATTTTGCGGTCTACAGCTTTTCCGATCATGGCGGATATTACAGTGACGGCCTATAACATTGTTATTGGATTCAATTTAGATCGTTACAAAGAAAGTTCTATGATTTTCTGCTTGATAATAGAAAAGCGAACATTTTAGATCAATTATTGAGCTTAGTTCTGCACAATCTTTTAAAAATTCAAAAAAAACATCGATGTGCCTTTGTTTATTTATTATCTAGCAATCACAATTCCCGCCACTCATGCCAGGGTTGCAGAATTTGTTCGAAAGAGTCAGTGCGGCCCTGGAACGCAAAGGGCAATAAGAGGAACATGGATGGGTTTTAGTTAGTAAGAGATTGACACTCCCTTCCGCTCCGCCCAGAGCGTAAGAAGTCATTTGATGATTTCCTATCATTAAATAATACTAAAAAAATAACATTCTATTTTAGCCCTAAAAACCTAATTTTCTTTAATAATGTAATATTTTAGTTGCTTTGAAATCAATAAATAGTTAATTAATTCAGTTGTTAAAAAAAGTGAAGACACAGTTTATTATTGCCATACAAAATCTATGGTGAAATCACGTTTTAATAGCTCATAAAAAGTATGTTAATTGATTGGTGGTTTCTGTCAAGCACCCAATTATTGTAGGTACCTTCATTTCAAACATAAGCCTAGAATACATTTTATATAAATAAGAGTTAATCTCTCGTCTGCCTCATTGGTCTAGTGGTGGCAAAACACAACATGCAGAGCATGAGCTCTTGTGTTTGATTTCCAGATCGGGCAAAGTGTTATTGGGTTTTTCCATCAGGAATTTCTCAGTAACAGCCTCGGAGTCTGGATTTGTGCTCGGTTGATGGCAATAGGCTCGCCCTCTATGACATGGGACTTAAACAACTGGCGAAATGTAGGTGTACTAATGGGTACACCTCTGCTTAACCCTTCGGGGATAACAGGTGTGATGTTATGTTAGCATTAAATATTCAAAATCATTACAATGACGGTTCGTTTTGGCAGAATTAAATTCAATTGTAGAGTTTTAATGAAGTAGGAAAACTGCATTGATGTTAGCGAAGCCTAAGTGGACGCTGTATTTGTGCGCATCGATCAGAATTACCGTAAAAGCAATATGCGTGGCAATTCCGCTAAACTTACTGCAGCAGCCAGCCATTACTACCTATTATAAAACTAGCTTCTTTTCTTCAAACCGATGGTTATTAATTACTCTAGCTTATCCCCTCGACTAATTTTTCGCGCGGAACTATAATTCATTTTCTAAAATAAAAGTAAATAAAGCCCAAGTTACTCCTTATAATATCAGCAATCTGCCAGTTAAAGTCCCGTCCAAATCGGTCTAGTCGGTTCGGAGATTAGCCGCGGACCAACAGACAAACAGATTGAATATAGAAGATTTTAAAAATCGGTTTTTGAATATTAGTAAAAATGTTATTTTATCAATAGACATTTTTATAAATTAAAAACTTAAATATAGTATGTAGTATATCATAACCGTTTTTGTTATGTACCTACCTAGTTTTTTTTTCAGTATTTATGTCCAATATTTGATCACGTTCATTGCAGCATCAATGGTGTTTTAATGTCCTTAATGGTGTAGATATAAGGACACTAATAAACGCCATCTTTTGGTTAAAACACTGCACTGCTGTCGATGTCGGAGGGATCTAAACTAGCTAATCATCCAATCATGATTGATTGCTTGAACATTATCGATATTGAATGGAACTTGTTCGTAGTCTTGTGTCGATACTCGTTTTCTCTCAAGCTTACTGATAGGCCACCATCAATCTCTATCAATCGACGTTATGAAATATACCTGTCATATAAATTAATAAAAAAAATATAATTTAAGAAGATAAATTGACACGTTTCTTGTTTGCAGTTTGATTATTGTAACTTTCTTTACTTATGATGTCAGATTATAGCTTTTCAATATTACAATTTATTTTGCGTTCAAAATGTACTTTGGATTAAGTAAAAGAAAAAAAATATTAAGTTTACTTTTAAACAAAAAAATAGGATTTTGTTTTTTAATTTATTTTCTGTTATTAGGTACCGATTCGTTTTTTTTCCAGTTTTAATTATTTAAAAACTAAAATTGCAATCAGTTCCGTATACGTAGGAACTTACATTTAGTAAAAATAAGTAAGACGCTTTTGCCTACGATTTCGGCTGCGATTATTTTTACGTATCCCTATTTTTTTTTTAAATAATGTTGTTTTCCATGTGTGAATGAATTTTTTTAATCGGTTTAATTAGTTTTTATTTTATCCGTTACAAATAAAAATACAAAACTTTTCTCTTTGTAATTTTAAGTTTAGATGGAAAAAGGAAATGTCCTATTACATGTAATATATTTCTTGCCTAAAAGGATGATTCAAATACTAGTCATGTGGTACAAAACTTGTTTAATTACATACTTCCGTATGTAATAAAATTGTAGATGGAAAATTCTGGCTTACCTAATTAATTTTCACACGATATAAGGGTGAACGTTCTACTCGTATTACCAGCAAATAATGCGCGCATTGAATCTAATTTTGTATACTTTAGAGAACAATAAAAGTGAAAATGGCTAATCGATCACGACTTGCTTTCTATTTTTCCCAACGGAGACAACTAAAGCGTCGAGACAAAGGTATTCTGATCAGCAACTGATAGACTAGGCATAATAATGAAATATTTGGTTAGATGGTCGACGCTTGGCGTTTTTTTCACCCGTGTTATGTCTTTGGCTACTGTTCCTCTCCTGTGGATCATAGCGTGATGTTATATAGCTTATACTCTTCGTCATTAATCTGGCTTTCATATACAAAATGAATTGTTCCAATCCGACTGCTACTTCCACAGATTAGCGCGTTTAAACAAACACACAAACAAAAAATCTCTTCACCTATATTATTACCGAGGTTGCGGGACGTCTTAACAGGATACCGTTGCCCCGGAACGTAAAGGGCAACAGAAGGAACAGGGTAGTTTTTTAGTCAGTAAAAGTCAGACAGTCCCTTCCGCCCCTCCCAGGGCGGAAGGATTCATTTCATGATTTTTACAACCTAAAAAAAAACCTATATTATCAAATTATAAATTAGGTATCTATGTTAAAGCAAAACCGGAGACCATGATTTCTCGAATCTCTGTGTCAAAGTCATTCCACATAACATGTCACGAACGGAAATCAATAAAATAAAGTTTGGTGAGAAAAAGTGGAATACGTCTGAGAAATGTCTAGTTGAACGAACCGTTACACGGAGGTTGTCTATCATCGGGCTTATTAAATCAATTTGATAAAAAAAAAGCCCTACTTATCTCGATATTGCATCCGATCTAGATTATTCTTCTGGTTTGTAAACTTGCGCACACGCTGCTAACCTAACGGGGCTTTTTGCATAAAATTATGCACGTCCCGGTTAGCTTTTTATTACTTAGCGTATCTTTTTACATAATTATGTAAATAAAACTTCGATTGTTATTTATTTATGGCTTTTGACTCGATGAAAGTTGTGTTTGTATTTTTTTATGTTTATTGCACTTAGTTTACTGTTTTCGATTAATTTGACAATAAAATTGAGAGTTAGACCGTATTTTTTATTTTCATGTAAGACCGGTACATAAGCGTAAAATATTTATATGTTATTTTTTATGATAATGGTATTTAAATATTTATTGAATTTAGAATAAAATATTGCTTGCAATGAATTGGTATAAACCTGAAAACATGTAAGTGGCAGCTTGAATATATTAATTAATATTGCTTTATCAACAAGATAAATCAGTTAACAAGAATAATTAATATCGTATTCGTTAGCAGAACGCAATAATAATTATCATAAAAAATAATTAACACTATAATATTCTTACCATTCATTTTAACACTGCAAAAAGTCCTCAAAAAAAACATGTCGAACACTAATATGCACACAGTTGCATCACTGTCACTTCACAAAATATTCAATAGGCTTCACTAGTCTAGTACAATTGAGGCTGCGCAGGAGTCGATCGGTGGAAAGTGGCGCTTGCTCAGCGGTTTGCGGTCGACTGCTCCATTCGCTGCTACCGACGGGGGAGCAAGCACCACCACCAAAAAAATAGTGGTAGGTCTGTGAAGTTTGCGTCATTATTGTGGCTAGTGGTACTATTATTTTGGGAGCTAAAAAATGCATGTTTTTGGCTATTAAGATTCTGAAATAACGCGATTATATTTTATGGGTGATACAACAAAAATATTTTAATAAAAAATTACTGGTATTTTCAATCCGTATTTTAATTTAAGTTGTAGTAAAATTGTAATTTACTAATATAGGAATTAGATTGCAGAAGTCTATGATGGCTGAGAAGCGAGTAGAGATTTAACTGAAAACTAAAAAATAAAGGCTGTGCTATACCTATAATGAGATAGTAATATAATCATAGTGATGATACTTAAAATACAATAAAAGTTAAACTCAATTTATTTACCTCTATTAATTAGACCATTAAGATGCCCATTTGGGCGGCATTCATAAAAAAATAAGATAAAATTCAACTAGATTTAATGAAATTGTTATTTCTTCTCGCTTCCAAGTTAGTTTCGTGTGGAGATTAATGGGCAAGAAACTCTATATTTACAGTTGAATTCATAAACTCAACTCAATGTTAAGTTACCTTTAAGTCTTATAATAATAACTGTGTCGTGATGGCCCAGTGGTTAAGGCCGCCCGCCTCTCATGCATGAGGGTCACAAATGACATTGGTACTTGCCTGGAATTGAACCCAAAACTTTAGAAAAAACTTTAGTAAACTTTAGAAAGTACATATAAATTGAAAAAATCACATTGGCACTGGACACTGCACCCACAAGGGTTGAACCCTACTACTTACTATGTCCAAGATAAACTGACATCACTGGCATCGGTGAAGGAAAACATCGTGAGGAAACCTGGGACTTACTGTCCCACTCAAACCATGTCAGAGACCCTTATGGCGGTTTAGAAACTGACACTAGGGTGTGTGGGGTCGTAAGACCTTACTGCCCACACGATAAAGAAAGAAATAATAACTAATAATAAATCATTTATTGTTGTGTTTTATTCTTGTTTTATTGTTTTAAGTTTTATACAATCTCTATCACTTTAAGGGGACGTGTTAAAGTTAAGTTTCGTTTGAGAATTCGAGGGTTAGGAACACTTTAAATATAAATGTTATCTTTAAAAAACAAGACACGGTTGGGGCAGTGGCTAAGTGATTGGCTGCTGCGCTGAATGTCGCGAGTTCGATTCCCTCACGGAAAAAAAAATTGTATGACCTACTACAGATAGTTGTTCCGGGTCTGCCTGTTTGTGTATGTGAGTTTGTATATATGTATGTTTGTTTATGTGTTTGTAAACGCACCCACGAAATAGGAAAAAATCCTAGCGTAGGGCAACGTTAAAAAAATACAGTATTAATGTGTAATTACCCCTTTAAGCATTATTCGCCGTAAACAGTTGAACTCGCTCTCCGTGCTTTGAATAAAACCACCAATAAAACAAAAAATTACGTTAAACCCTTGCCATAATTGATAGCTTTCTAGTTTTTACGACAAAATTAAACTTTACGGCGTGTATTTAAAGTTTAATTTTAGATATGCTAGCAATGGTCCGACATTTAATCTTAAAAGGTGCAAGATCATGATTGGTACCTAGAAAACCATTACGAGTTCGCCGGCAGTGCTTTGAACTGTCTCAAAAGCCCTTACATGCAGCTTAAGCACCGCTTAAAGTAGTTAAATAACGAACATTTATTTCTAAAGTACCTATACGTTAATGGTACTGAGAACTAGCGACATAACAATTTTGGGCCTAATTTAAAACCTTTGAGTCAGTTATTGTCATTTTAATTTTATTCGGATCGTGATAAAGTTCTTAGTCTTATAAAAAGAAATTATGGAATGTGATGAGAAAATGAGAATCGTTTTAACTAAATAGATTCTTTATGTGTCATTGTTTGTCTATGAAAGTTATTAAAAGGGTAAATTGAAAATTTACTAAAAAATCTGTATAATTTTTACTTAAATCAGATATTTTATCCCAGTTTGGTTCCTACGTGTAGATTATATACAATCTCCATCATTGTTTGCCTAGCTATCTCTGATTGGGCCAGTCAATTACCTCATAAAACATCAGAAAAATAACTCAAATTCTTAATAACAGCGTCAGTAAATTGCATATGTTGGCCATTAAGATGATCGCATTCAAAACATTGCTCGTTTATATCAACATCAATGAAAATAAAACCAAGCAATTAAAAGTGCTCATATAAGTGTTCTCAACTTTAACAAGCTTCAAGGTTGGCATGACAACGGTGCCACTGAATCACAAATCACAATCATTACGTACCTTACCTTTGTAGAATTTGCAAGCAACATTAACGCGTCACGCTTCAAGCATTATCATCTGCTTTCTCTACCCAGTGATAAGGAAACGAGATATAAATATTTTCCTTAAGTTTAAGGTCGAATGCAATTCAAAGTCAAAGACAAAATCAAGGCGTTTATTTTAACTTACTTTTAAATTGTCAAGGATTCGGTCAGTTGGTCAGAAAGTTGAAGCTAGTTGCTGGTTTCATAACGTTAGGTTGGTCTCTATGGAGAAGAACGACTGGTAAACTTTACGGGCCCGTCAGGCACTCTTTTCAATTAAGGTTTATAATCAGGATATTACAAACCTTAATTTAAAAGAGTGCCCATACATGTCAAGTATGTTCGTTTCAAGTTGACTATTTACCACCATCGCTAGGTACTTCTGAATTATCAAAGAGTCTAGTTGTTTGTTTAGTAAATAAACGTGCATTTGAAAGCTGAAATTTACAATATGCAGAATACGACTGGTATCTCTGGTTACAACTTTATGATTTGGTAAATTAAAGAATCGAACATTTAATGCTCTTCCTTCCTATCGCTAGTTTTTTATGTATGTCTCAATTCGCTAGGAACTTCTTTGACAGTAAAAACATCATCAAGTATAGGCTTGCTCAATCGAGAAGCTTTGAATTCACCAAATCAATTGCTTTCTCCAACTACCGATATGACAAAATGCCATATAAATTGATCGAATAGAAATACGCAGGCGTTAACTGCATCGATAAATAAATTAATATCTATTGTGTTTGCTTTTCACGCTCATTCCTATTCCATACGAGTATCCTACGCCTATGGGCTTGTACGATAATAATTTCTCTCGTCCTTTGGAAAGCGTTGCAGGGAAAGTAGTTCCGGAATATTTTGGACAATCATTAAAATAGAAAGTTAATTAGTAATTTTGCATGCACGTTACGTTTGAATACAATGAATTTTATAATGATATTAGAGTAGTAGGTAAGGGCGATAAGGGCTATGTAGTTGCCAAGGATTGCACAACCGAATACCAATCGTGAATTTTATAGGAATGTGTGTTGGTAATACGTTACGTGTGCCATTAGCTAAAGTGGGTTTGAAGAAAAATGCGGTAACTGATGTGAATTTTGTATCACTAGATAATGTAGCGAGAAGTGATGAGAAAGGTAATAAACATATATCCAGAAAAGCAGAACTAAAAACAACCATACTAATATAACGGTTTCACGACTAGACCACTGAACCGATTTTAAAAAAATGTGGTACTAAGGTTAAACCTCTAGAAAGGACCTAGGCTAGTTTTGATTCCGCGACTTCGTCTGCATCCACCGATAACTGACAAACGCGGACGACGCTAATTCAAAAAACGTTTATTTCCAAAGTCATTTATTTATTACTTTGTCTTATTAACATATAAGAATCCATTTTAGTTCAGTTTAATTCCAGAATCATCTAAAATCTCATCGACGATCACCAACACTTTCTTATTCATTTCTTTAAAATCTCCTTGTCCCACTAAATTCTTCTTCATCAACACCATAGTTTTGATGACCAGGCTTTGCTTGCACAGCTGAATCTTGTTCATTTCCTGGCACTTCTTTATTGTTATCCTCAGTAACGTTAGCCAGTTGTGTGTGAATGTTAAGAATTCCTGTGTCAATTCTTGCGTTAGTTGGAAATGTATCAGTGTGTGCGTCCACGGTTGAGAAGTCAGCGTCGCTATCAATTTTGTGTCGTTCTTTGAGACGATTGCGTGTTTGAAGATTGAGCTTAGAGTTTTCCAGCCGGCTGATGACTGGTTTTTGGATTCCTGTAAGATAAAAATATCTAGTCTATACATAAAATTATTTGGATACATACAAAACTTATCTTTCTTTTGTGTTTGTTCTGAGAGAAAACTGGACGGCAGTAGATTATAAGTGATTTATCCTATATTCATCACATCGTTAGAATTAGTTTATTCCACGTCCTGATACTAAATCGTAGTGCTGTCGCAATACGATTTAGTACCTTAGGATCCAAGTAAGAAAGAAAGAAAAAATGTGGTTTGACCAAGACCATGTGCACACAAAAATAATAAAAATAAATAGCTATGTAATAATATAGAAAATCAAAAAATATAATAAAACGTAATGGAAGGTTCAGGTTAACAAAAGATGATACCTATACTTAGACGAGACTATTGTTTTGTTATTCTTCAATTCCCACACGGAACAAATATTTGTATGGCCTAAAAGTAGCCGTAACGGATCTGATTTTTAATGTACACACGGTACAAGAGCAATTAAAAAAATAATGTTATTCTTTATCAAAAAACTTACCCTACAACAAAGCATCAATTGGATCCTAAACATCAACGCTCTCAACGCGTTACACTGCACGTTCACCGTCGGTTGTTCCTCAACATTGTACGCTAAAGCCAGCGGTGAAGAGGGCCCAGTATTTAACACCAAGTACACTAGTTGTAACAACGAAGCTCCTCTTTCGTTTGTACTGTCCCGTTTTAGAGACTTTACGATCAAGTGCGTTTGGATCTGCAGTATCGTTTTTGGCTGGAAAGAATGGCATGGTTTATGGATCGGCTTTATATTATAATCTGTTTGCGGTTGAATGCACGGAAATTATATTGGTATGTCAGAACTACTGTGAGAGGAATTTATAATATTATATTTGTGTATTATCAAAATAATGTGTTGTGTTTTTAATAACTGTAATAATTGGGTTCAACCGTAACCATGGTAATTAAAGTAAATAAATGTTGAAGCAGAACTTAAATGGGGATTAGGTATAAAGACAAATCTGATGCATAGTGCCAAAAATCAATCGTGTGAATAAAACACAGTAATATAAATATTATGCCTCTTAAAATTAAAGAGTTGACATTGCTTGGTTGATTATTCGAAACACTACAGAATTGTAATTAACAAAATAATTTAGGTACCTAAATTAACCGGTATTACTTACCTGATAGTTATTCTTGGTGAAGTAATGTATGACATAGGAAAGCAATTGTAGAGCTGCGCAAGCGACTCTTTCATCCGCACTGTCAACTGCAGCCAACACAGATTGCAGGAATCCCGCTCGATTTGTGTATGTCAATAGAACTTGGAAAATACACAAAGGGTATTAGAGTGATGGAATTATGTGCTTTAGAATGTTATATCTTAACATTGGTGCCGATTTCACAAACTAAACTAAAACTAGAGAATTCGCATCTCTCATTCTAATATAAAGCGAAAGAAAAGAACGGTGGCATTTGAGAACTAAGTTAGTTATTTCAAATTAGTTTCGCCTCGAACTTTTTCGTGTTTTAAATCCATCAATTACATGTCAACTGTAATTGTATGGAAGTTTAAAATTAACTAATTTAACAGCCCTTATTTATGTCCATCTTTTTCTTGTTTTATTGGAAAGAAAAATATTGAAATAGTCTGAATTGCTCGTGCATAATAGAATCGACACTAATATCAGAGCAATGCTGGACCTCGAGGCTAGGATATTACTTTTGTCCGCACTGAACATAAATTGCCTGAGCCTAGGGCTTAGTACAATTATCCTTTCTGTGCTACGGGGCATTTCTTAGTTACTGAAAGTCGGACTCTATAATTAGATTCTGTGATTGGTTTACTTAATTTAAAGATAAAAATGCGAGAACATACTTTTGTCAACTAGACAAACATTTGTAATGTCAAAATAATAGGTTTTTATTTTAATTCATATGAATATTTACACTGTACTTATACTAAATTAACTAAAGTTCGTCTTCTGTCTGTTTGTTTTGGCTACCCTCTTAAACGGCTGGATTATTAATTGTAACGGGACTTTTATTGGCAGATAGCTGATATTTAAAGGAATAAAAAGGATTACTTTTATTTTGCATGAGGTCTTGGGTTCGATTCCCAGGTCGGGCAAAGTGTTATTGGGTTTTTCCATCAGGAATTTCTCAGTAGCAGCCTCGGAGTCTGGATTTGTGCCCGGTTGATGGCAATAGGCTCGCCCCCTATTACATGGGACTAAAAACATAACTGGCGAAATGTGGGTGTACTAATAGGTATACCTCTGCCTAACCCTTCGGGGATTACAGGCGTGATGTTATGTTATGTTTTATTTTAGAAAAAGATTCAGGGTTTCGCGCCTCCGATAACCGATAGACGAAGTCGCAGGTGTAAGCTGAAATAATTTCGATCGATGCTTGGCTAACTTACCTCGATTATCACTCTGGTTGTTAGCCAAACTTAGCAAATATAAGCCCAGTTTCAAGCAAACATATTCGTAGTGATGTCTAGTGCTTTCTTCGCAATGCTCTGGAAGGTTCTTGGAGTATATTGCTGTTATAAGTACGGCAGTTTTTAAACAAACTGTCTGGTCTATCTCTAGAGGGGGGAGAGTGGTTGCTAAGTCTAGGAAGTGGCAGATGTTCGTGTCTGAAATAAAGGTAAAAATTGTGTATTTCTTCTTTCTTTCTTCTTCTTGCCAAAACGAGCAAACAAACAATCTCTAAATAATTAGGTATTACTTCAAACTTGTTCTATATACCAAATGTTACATTACTATCCATCAATAACAGAATTAATATACGTCCCAAAATGTTTAAAATAGATTATAAATTAATATCCGAAATAATTCAAATTATTGCTTCGAAAAATTTGAGTGACCTAAGTTATTTCCTTTTAGGAGGACTAAGAAAAATACAAAAAAAAACAAGAAAAGAAAAAACAGATAAGTACATAAGGAGAATAGAAATGAAAGATACAATGAAACAAAAACGTTAATATAGAAGACATAAAAACTAGAATTGATTATTCAAAGAAAATATATGTTTAAAAACCTATTTGGTATTCAGTGTCAATCAATACTTTAGACAGAACATTAGGTAGCATAGACCAAATGAGTCCTGCGAAGTCCTGCCTCGCATTATCGTCGCCATCTTCCAAGCACACATGAAGAGCCTCCATACAGTTCCCCACAATAGTTTTGTCGGCACACTGTATTAAAATATTCAGCAGAAGCTCCCAAACTATTGGCTGAGTTGTAAGGTCAGTTGGTAAGGAATCTTCAGATTTAAACCATTGTGACAGCTAAAATGAAATAGTAGATTTTTTTTTATCATCATCATCTGCCTAGCCTTTTCCCAACTATGTTGGGGTCGGCTTCCAGTCTAACTGAATGCAACTGAATATCAGTATTTTACATGGAGCGACTGCCTATCTGACCTCCACAAGTTCCACAACCCAGTAACCGGGTAATATGATACCTCTTGATAAGACTAGTTGTTAGACTTTCGGGATTCTGACGACCCGTAACGACTGTCAAAGATCTACGTATGACAGCCGGGACCAACGACTTTCCGAGTTCGAGTACTAAATGACCCGTTGAACTTTGTATTACCTAGAATTTATTTTTTCTCCTTTACTAAGCCGTAGCCGCCCTGGTATAGATGCAAACAAAAAATAAATTATACAAATCAATTAGTAATTTTTCAGCAGCTGAACACACAATGTCAATAGGCTCCTCTACCTACCTTTCAGGAATAAACGCGTTATTGTATGCGTCATTAGATACAAATGAAAGTTACTTTACTGATTCCAACATTATGGTGTGGTTATACGGAGTCAAGTTTTTGCATTTCCTGGCGATCGGAATAGATTCTAACGGAGTTCTTGTACAGGAAAGAGTTAATTAAATGGATTATATAGCGTACGACATTAAGTGCCATGTATTTATGAGAAGACAGACAGACAGACATTTATAGCTAAACATGTTTATAAGTAAATCATAGAAGACGTAAGATATCTACGTAGATATTCACAAGATTATTCTAAGCAACGGCTTTTTATCACTATAAATTGACTCTGTCGTATAAAGAACTAGGTTCAGATAACTATAGAGTTTCTTGTCCATTCTTCTCCATAAAAAATTACCTTTTTGGAGCAAGATTCATATTTTTTTCTTGTAACTTCACAAAAGTGCCTCTTAATTAGTCTTATTGAAATAAATAATCTGACTTTAATTTATAAATATATTATAATTTTTAAATACATTATTTTTAACTTACCACATGTAACCTAACACAATTAGAGATCCTTTGCGAGGTGAATGCCCACAACAATATAGCCGGGTTGTGAGTATAATACACCGATGGTTCCGGATACAGCATTGCAACTAAACGATCAGTCGCCTTCTCAAGGTACACCCGCTCTCCTAGAGATTCCAGTGAGCCGTTTGATATTGTTGACATCTGTTAAAAGTTACAGTCTTTATTATTAAATTAACCCTGCATCGAATGTTTTAGTATTGCCGTCTGCTTCATGGACAGTAAGAATGAGATAAACGTTTCTTAATTTAAGTATTTTATCAAGACAAGAGGATATGTTAGCTTTGGACTCATCATTAAATGGCACAAAGTTCATATTGATAACAACTTCTTCTGTATCACTATCAAGATCAATTACTTTAACATGATGTATTTCTATTCTGCTACATTAAAAATCATCATCATTTTTTTTTTTTTGTTTTGTCATTGAAGACTTTTATGTGAAGCAAGTACAAATACACTATATTTACAGCGAATACGAGCCACAGTGCTTTTATTATATACGCAGGTGGTTTGAATGACTTGGGAAGCTTAAGGATATGCTCCACCAGGTAAGGCAGAAGCGGTGCTGTTGCTTCTTCAGGGCTGGAAAGAAGAAGATGAAAAAATAATATTTGAAGGCACAAAAATACAAATATCAAGTACAAGATACAAGATCAGTCTTAAATAAAAGAAGGCAAGACCAAGAAGCCCCATAAAAAATAAGCAGGTAATTAGTAAATCCATACTTTTCAGAAGACTGACAGTAGAAGTAGATATAAATGAGCAAACTGTATGGCTGGTTCTTCTGTAGTTGTGAGCCAATGCGATGAGGTTTCTCAATACCGTATTGAAGCTCTACTAGGCCCATCTGTAAAGGATTAGGTGATACATAATTACGTATTATGTTTGTCAACATACCTATAACATAGATTTATTATATGTATAGAAAATACATCGACACACTAAATACATACCGGTAATACGGATTACAATAGCTATACTAATTGGGTTTATTCTACCAAAAAGAACTAATTAATTTAAAAATACATTTTTTAAAGTAATTGTAATGTTTTTGACATAATAATCTATTCTAAACATACATTAGTCATATTGCATAAGCCGTAATTAGATTTTAGAGAGATTATCTTATAGAAGAAGCGTAAACAATTAAATGTTCTCACATGAATATCTTTAGCACAGGTATCACTGTCTTGCACGTCGTTCACGTTGAGATACTTTTCCGCTAACACTTTTAACATCTCGCCTAGAACTAGGGTGCTGACTTTGCGAATGGTCACATCATTTCTAGAAGCAGAAATATTACTATTGACATAGTTACTTACTATCCATTATAGGTATATGTTGATTATTATAAAAGAAATGTTGGTTCGACAGGATATCGTGAGGAGTTCCACAAGGACCCATATTGGGACCAGTGTAGTGCTAGGATAAATACTGAAAACGTATTAATACTAAATTAAACACCAAGGGTCGTCCCATAATATAGATAGGTATATTTTTAATACGTCACGACGTTTGTCATAAATTCCGAAAGGACTTTTTTATGAGATTTGGCCACTTTTTGTAATATATACATATATGTAATCTTAATATTTTTTATTGCTGACTGAATGCGTGGCGGTTCGGCTCAATATGTTTTCCATACAGCATTAATTCCGACTCACCTTGATATTTGAACCTGAGGCAGCATCATGAGATACCCTTTAGAAAACAGCATATCGCAGAATTCGGGCAGACATTCATTATTGGTGTTATCGTGGAAGAAATTCAGTAACAGCTTCAGAAACACATTGTACTCTTCAGTCGTTATTTGAGTTTGGTGTTCCTAAAAACAGCACATTGTTTTAGCCTAACTGTTACTTTATACTCATCCGAAGAATGGGGTCTATATTTCTCAACTACACTGAACGTTGTACAGAAACAGAATAATTTAGGTTCTGGAAAACATTTGCAGGTAGGGAATGGAGTTATCATTAAGTTAGTTTTAGTAACTTTAAGTATGTTAAGATGCTCATGACTACAAATTCAAATGCCTTGTGAATGACATGTCGATAATTGATAGCAGTCGACTCTTGTCCCTCGGAATGATTCCTGGGCTCTGCTACAGAATCCTTTAAAATATTGTCAAGCTAGTTACTTCAAAAGTTTTGTTGTGGGTTAGTTTGTTTGGGCAGAGCTATTAGCCTAATTACCATCTACTTGCCTTCGTGAACACCACTAGTTCAGCCACAACAAGCCGAACAGCCTCTTCCATTTGTCCCGCGCACTGCCTCAAAGCGTTTACCTCGTGATCATCACTCAATATCGTCTGGACAAAGTCCGCTTTCTGATTGCGACCAACCAGTTTGATTAGTCTAGAAAATTGGAATTACTGTTAGCTAGAACTTGTGTGTTAATTGTTAATTTTCTTATTAAATCGTGTTCAAGATGGCGTTTTATATAAAAACCGGTAAACAATAGCAAAAGGACCTCATTTGCCGGTTTTTTTTATGATAGTTAATTTGGGGCATATCCTCATATTACCAGCGTAGTCATCAACATAAAAATAACATACAAGCTTAGTTTTTTTTTTACCAGAATCCTAAAAGGCATAATTAGTGTACTCATCATTTATACTTCTATCGAATTATGCTAACACAAAATATCTAACTAAAACCTTTGTACAAAACACATAGCTTCATCATCATGACATCATCATGCAGCATCATCATGCATCATCATGCTTCATCATGGATTCTAGGTTGATCCCATTTTCGTAAAAGTTTCTCTTATCGATGAATAGGTACCTACAATGATCCTTCTTCTGGTTTATGGTAAAGAAATTACCTGTACCTACACTAGTTAGTTTAATAGTTCTCCCTTACCCAAAAACATCTAACGCAATCTGGCAAATAACAACATAGAACATTCCAGAAATTCCATTGTCTCCAACCAACATCGAATGATTCAACGTCCCCATGAGCAAACCGAACCATTTCTTCAGCACTTCCAGCAAAGCGGTTGCAGTATTTGTATTGATCGTTAGGTTCTCTGGTTGGTAAGAAATCAGCGCGTGTAGGACTAAAGCGCTGGATAGAATTGTGTTAGGATTTGTACTGATGTGGGGAGCTAGAGCGTTTAGACAAGCTAACAGCTGAACAGCGCTGTAAGCGCTTTGGTGCGAGAGAGGTGGTGTGGTCTTGTTCGTGGACACTCTGTAAAAATAATTGTCTATAGGTGTATGGTCCTAAAATGGATCTTTTCAATAGGGGGTCTTATTTGGTTTTCTATGTAGATAAGGATGTAGATACTTCTTCATTTCTTTTTAATAACGTAAATTATGGTAAAGAAAATTAGTTTGGCCAGTTTACCTGCCTCGTGTGCAAACTATAAACTTAAAGGCGCATAATATCTATTCTGTCACTGGCAGATACCTAGATTCCCACCTAGCTGTGAGCTACGTACGCCATCCTGTGTATAAATCTTACCCATTCAACAGATCACACAAGAAGTGCAAGCAGGCGTCTACTGGCGGCTTCGAGCCACTTCCGGCGTAATGCGCAAGCGCACGTAAAACTGCCGTCATCGCGTGCGCAGCGTGCTCGTCCGAAAAGAACTGGCGTAAACGCCATAGGAGACGGAGACATGTTAGGATAGACCTGCGGAGTAAAGGGAATAAACGTTTGCATAATACATCCAAAAGCTATGATGGCGACGTTCACCAGATCAGTGCAATTGACTTTAAAAATAACTTTCAATAGGTAGATGCGTTTGCTCGTCTGTTTGTTACGGCTAATCTCTTAAACGGCTAGACCTATTTAGATAGGACTTTCAATGACAGATTTATAGCGGATTTTCTTAGAAGTAACTAAGGTTACATTTATTTAGAAAAATAATACCTATGAATCGCGAAAAAAAAATCCGTGAAAACCGACATTCACGCGAATGGAGTCGCGGGTACAAGCTAGTTAATAATAAAATTATTATAAAGTAGTACATACTCTCTGCTTATCTTTATGTACAAAGTATTACCACAGTTAATTTGTGCTATTGTCAACTAACAAAAAATATTTTTTAATGACTAGTCATTACTACTACCAGTACTACCTACATTCACAATCTCGAATTACATAAGAAAAAATGCATATCTACCTAAATAGTGTAAAATCTAGGTTTGAAGTTGCTTCACACAGGAACACTGTTATATCATTTTCAAGTAAATATTCTACCATTCGAGCCCCTTCATTTGAATTTTTATTGTAACGGCTAATAACTTCAATCAAATATCCGCAAGCTTTATTTTGAGCTGCCGTGTCTCGAGACGTAAGCAGTTTTTTTATATCAGACAAAGCATTTTGTCTTGGATTGTAAGTCCTACTAAAATTAGTATTAATCAAACTGTACATAACGAAAACTTAAATAAACTTATTTAGATTTTAGATTTTGATAATTCCTGCGGTGGAACCAAACTTTGAATTTGAAATTCCCGCTCACTTTCTTTGTACTTCTTTTAACGAAGGGCACAACCATTGCTATTCAGTTTAGTTTGAGTTTTGTGCATTGCATAGCATTGTTTTTTTTTATTTAAAACAACAGAGTAAGAAATACTTTACAATTACGTTATTATTACATTTTATAAAACCAAAACCTAATAATTTACGGTTTTCCATTTCATTTCACGACAAAAACAAAGCATCACTATAAATAACATATTTTTGGTATTTGCAACTTTTTATGTTTTCAGCATGTGCCGTGTGGCAACATCTAGTCGTAGCTGTCATTCTCATCTGGTTGCTCGTGTAGGCGATCGTTGAGAGTTTTATTTTTGATTATTTTGGCTTTATTGTTTGATTTATCAAACTGTTGATCGTTAAGTAACAAGCTCCGACCATATCATTATAGGAATACTATGGTGAGTGCCGTGCCTGCGTTCATATTTCGGCTCTAAATTGATAGTATTGCGCGCCATGCTTGGGCCTTGATGTTGTGCCTTTCGATAATTGTTTGATTGAGATTGTGATATTTCGGCAGTCGGTGATGGAATTCCTGAAGGATCTACCGTCGTACGACGAGCATAACTTCACATTATTCAATACGGATCATGGAATTAGAAATTGTTCTAAAAGACCGTCGATTTATTTACCAACTAAGGATATACCGTCTGAACAAAGTTGAGTATACGATTCTATTCTACCTCTATAACATTAAGTCATTTGTTTATACACCTATGAAACATAATTAAGCGGCCATCAGCCTTATTAAAAAAAAACTAACCTAATTATGAAGTTATTGATTAAATTTTTTGAACCCCTGAATTTTACATATTTATGTTCAGTAATAATGCAACGGTTTATTTTCTGTTTTTTTCAGTAATTGTAACAGAAAAAACAAATATACTGTTAAGATATCTACATCAGCAATGGGAGAAAAAGGTAAATTGTTTTATTTATTATCTGTAACACATCTAAAAAAACAAAAAGAAGTACCTAGCTATAGTAGCTATAAACAAGCTATTCTAAGCAGAAATAGTTGGAGTGTGGATCTGGGCCACTATTATGACCTTATTAGAGTCATTACTATTCTTTTTGGTAAAAAGGATAATTCTATGGAAGATAACACAAATCAATTGACTAACAATTCAAAAGCAATTAAAAATACAATTTTTAGTTAATTGAATTAAATGAGTTTTTAAGTTTAAAATTAAGTTTTTCTTTAGAGAAGTTATGTCTCGAATTTTTGGTTAATGGTGTCAATGTCAACGACCCAATTAACAAGAAAACTTTTTTTCGTAAACTGCTGGAACAATGTTATGGCTCTTAAAATATCATGATATTTTAATATATGGACATAGATCAATAAAATAAAAAATTGTGGCCCAGTTTGTAGTTTGTTAAAGAATAATGATCCACCAATTGTAATTGCATTATAGTAAGCAGAACTGAGCATATCTGATCTGATAATTAACATGAATCTTTAATTTAATTAAACTGTAATTCTTAGCAAGGCTATATTTACTTTATCTATATTATGGGATATAATGATTATCTTTTGTTTCCTTGTCAAGATTAAGTTTCCATTTCAAACTATCTTTTTTATTTTTTATGTATATTCTCATAATTGTGTTCCAGATATGAACACTGTTACAAAATGTAGCACTGTAATGTCATAAAACAATTTTATAGTTAAAAGTTCATGAAGGTATATGACTGACTTTGCTGCCTTGGTGGTCTAGTACTTGCAAAGCGTGACTGCTGAGACGGAGGTCTTGGGTACGATTCCCAGAACGGGCAGTGTTGTTGGGTTTTCCATCACAAATTTCTCAGAAGCAGCCTCAGGGTCTGGATTTGTGCCCGGTTGATGGCAATAGGCTCATCTTCAGTTACATGGGACTTAAACATAACTGGCGAAATGTGGGTGTACTAATGGGTACACCCATGCATCTTCCTTACCTTCCAGGATTGGACTACATGCGTAATGTTATGAAAGTAGATGAATTAAGTTGATCTTATTTTATCAATTATTTATTAAAGAATGAAAAATAAAAGCCATATAGCATGTTTATCAAAACTACAACAGAACAAGTCAGGAACTTAAATTATGTTTAGTATACACTCAAACAATTTTTAATTTTCAATTTCAGAACAACAATTCACCAAAGAAACGTGACCAGAGCCACATTGAACAGAACGGCGACGAGAGTCGACCTCGCAAGAGGCCATGTCTAAACTCACCGCTAAACTGAAGGGCTGCAAACAAGCCGGCAGTTAGTTTGTGCTTCAGTTATAGACTTTACAGAGTGTATGCCGTTTTTGTATCGACATTTATATTCCACATTTTTAGGTCAAATTATACATTGATTCTCGAAACTCATTGGTCACATGTTTTTTGGGAAAAATTATTTTCATGCAGCAGTGAAGTGCCATTACGTAAGTCTGTAATTAATTTCTTGTAATGTGTGGCTGGAAGTTATTGTATATTTCAGTGGTGAATATTGAAAATCAAAGTATGAATTATATTCATTCCATGTTTTTATTATTAAGATTTTTTTTTATTCTAAAATTGTCACTTCGTAGATTCTGTTCCTTTTGATCTAAAATCACCTGATAGTATAAATTTAAATTCAAAATGTGTTCAGTAATTTAGTTCAGTGCTACAGGTATAATCTGGCATTATGAGGTATTTAATCACGCCTCCTTATAACATTTTTCATACAGAATCATACCATAAAGTTTTTATTTAATTTCAGATTAAAAAAAATACATAGTATTGTTTAATATTTCATATTCTATCATTATCTTTTACTTATTAAGAAATAAAAGTAATATTTTGGTAAAATAAGAGGGTTCACTTGGTTATGGTTCCTGTAACCCTCTTCTACCGGGCACTTGGGACTGTCAGAAGGCCACCAAAATGAGTATGGGAGTGTAAATGAGAATATTTGATGTTAGGTTTATATTAGTTTTGTGGCTCTAAGAATCGCCTTAGGAGCCACTGAAGTGATCTGAGCATGGACAGCTGCAATACTGTAATCTACAAAAAAAATATTTGGTGATTTGGGATGTCAAATATCAGAATATACATTTGTATAGTTTCAATGTTAATAACTGTCAAAGTTAATAATGAATGTGTTAGTGATTTTTATTTAATAAGTAACCCCAAAATAATCTGTAAGTTAATGAATTGTGCAGTCATGCTAGAAGATTTTTAATTGCCATTTTAAATACATGATTATGGTAACTCATGAAACATTTGTCTTCTAAATTCAAATAATTATTGTCCTAAATTATTTACGCTTTCTGCTAGAAGTAATTATTGTAATAACGTTCCTGTTATCTATCATTAGCTTTAAAATCGGATATTAAAAAAAAAAGCATTTCACAATTTTCTTGCAACTAAGTGTTGTCACATAGAGTAAATTCTAAATCCTTATTGATGGAAAATACCTACTACCTATGTAAAATAAAGATGTCTTGTGGCAGTGGATTTTACCGTAAATTTCATTAAGCCTGGGTTATGGAAAGATAATAGCCTAGCTGATACCTATTGTTTTCCTAGACACTGGTGAATAAAGTTTTAATTATTATAATAAGTGTTTATTGTATGTTGTACTTACCTACTGTAGTAAAACTCATTCGTTTTCTGGTTTATAAGAAAACGTATACCTACTTCTTTTGGGCTTCGCCTGTCGGCTAAAAGTGAGAGCCGTTGGTTCTTAGGTAGGTACGCTAAAACTCGCCCTAGTGTCCGTTCCGAACTTCAAGTGTGTCACATGTGAAAAGCCATCAATACAGCAGACAAGCGAGCGTGTACCCGCACGAATTTTAGCGTACGCCCTTTTAAGTGTAATTTGAATCCAATTAGAATATTATGATTACAGACTAGTTGAGTCTGCAGTCTTTCTAAGACTTCTGTATTATAAAGTAAAAGAAATCGCTCAGGGTATCTGTGTTAGCTAATCTTAAGTAAATTACCTATCTACATTGAGTAAGTGTCGACTAACTCTACGGCACGGTCGGTGCAGTGGCTGAGTGATTGGTTGCTGTGCCGCGTCACGGGTTCGACACCCGTACGCATCAAATATTTGTATGGGATTAGCTACAGATAGTTGTTTGATCAGAGGGTCGTCGTAATAAAACTACATATAGACTGAAAAATAACTTTATTCTAATAATTATACTTATCTCACAATTTGCAGAAACATTCCACAAGCTGCAAACAAATAGGTTATGTGTACCTAATGGAATTATTCTTTTATTTTTGCCTTATCTTAAAATAAACACCAAAATAGTCACTAGATTGAGTTTCCTAAAAGCTTTCTTACATCAATTTTAATATTAAAATTGTAACTTATCTTACAAGAAAACAGTGGAAATCAAAACTCAAACTAAAATACTTAGACCAAGTTATACAATAATAAATTCAAAACAAAATTTTTAAATTTATCCAGTTCTTATGAAGTCATTTATTTTGAAAGATATAAAAATTTGTAATTGTCTCAAACTGAACATAGTTAATCTTTAGCGGGCACTTCAATGACTCGAGGTTTGTCAATGATGCGGGCAGTGCGGTTGCCTTTCTCCACAATTCCTATAATCCAGGCCTGATAGCCTTCTTGCTTTTCAATGTCTTTGCAGTAAGCAGCAGCCTGCTCACGTGGCAAGCAGATAAGCAGACCACCTGATGTCTCAGGGGCATGTCCTTGCAGCAATTGGAACATATTGCCACAAGCTTTAGCCACCGCTGCCATCTTAGCAATTACTGGCAGGTTATGGATGACAAAGGAAACCTCATTTTTCTGATGTGATGCCAGGTTCTGTGCATGGCCTAGCAGACCAAAGCCAGTGACATCTGTAGAGCCATGAGCATTGTATTTATGCATCAAACGGGCTGCAATACGGTTCAATCTGCTCATGGAATCCATTGCACGATGATATGCTTTGCGTACATCCTCTTCAGAAACAACCAACTTGATACGGTTCCAACGTTCAGGTTGATCAAGCCACTGGTGAGCATTCACAGCTACTTGCGTACCGAGAGGTTTAGTTAATACAAGCACATCACCCATTACAGCATTATCAGGAACAATATATTCATTTGGTTGGCAGATGGTTGTAGCCACCCCACCAATAGCACACCAAGGGTTAATGACCGTCTGTCCTCCAGTGACAGAGGTGCCAGCCTCTAGGGCAGAGTCTTTGAATCCACGCATTATAAGAGGAATAACAACATCACGTTCTTTCTCAGTCATTTTTGTTGACACGCCGAGTAGCATGAGCATGTTGTCACATTCAGTGACTCCCATCGCGTATAGGTCGCTTAGTACATTAGCACACGCGATCTTCCCCATCATATAAGGGTCGTCAACCAGTGGGTAGAAAAAGTCAGTAGTCTGAACCAAACAAAGCCCTCCATGCCTGAGCGGTGTTACCGAGCAATCCAAGCCGATTCCGATGCGCGGGATCGCCACATGCATAAACTGGTCGTCCTGCTGGGAATAGTCCTGCTGTAACGATTCCACCAGCTTGCCCAAAACATCTTGGGGAACTTTGCAGCTTCTTCCTTTTAGGTCTGCGAATCGTGTCAAACGAAAACTCGCTTCCAAGTCGTGCGCGACCGGATCGAATGGCCGACGCAACGCCAAAGCATTGGGGTTACCGGCCATCTCTAATTGTGCCGCAGCTAAAGAGTCTTGCGCTACACTTGATTGATACGACATATTACACGAAACAAAACAATATTATGATTTTAGTAAAGGTATTTCGGGTCAAAATGCGGAAACCCGACACGCCGCCAAGTGACGCTTGCAAAATGGCGTCTCCGTTACAAAGAGAAAATGGCTGTAAAAATTACATTTGTATACCCTTATCTGATTGGTTATAATGTCACATAAACAATGCTATCTCGCTTCTGATTGGTCCGAATATCACTAAATTTCAATTTCGTCAAAGAGAACGAGCTAATGTCATCAAACCGCGTTTCGTTATACGCTGATTACAAACACTGGCTAGCTGTTAATTCTTCCAACCAACTATTTTCAGTTGAATTAAAAATTAAAATTAAGGTCCGTAAAAAGTTTTCTTTGCTATATTTTCCTTATTTTTAGTTTTTCTTGCGATTTTACAAGACAATTTTGTTGAAGGTGATTTTCTATGTTCTTGACTTACTTTTTTTAATTTATTCTCTTATATATAGTAACTTGAAATATCACTTGTCATTTTTAACCAATAAAAACTGAGCTGACTTTTAGATTAGCCAATAGACGTCGTGATAACTTAAAAGCTTCTTGTTAATTCGCCTAATTTGTGACCTCTTACTTTTTAGTAATAAATTATTTAATTTTTTGAATAATGTATGGCGGTTGATTGTTATTGAATTTGCTGAATTTGCACATTAAATATTTTAGAAATAATGTTAATATTCTAAAGAAAATAATCGGCATGTCTTTGATTAGTTGGAAAAAAGTGGAAAATGAGGCCGGGTATCCGTGCTACATCGAGTACGTACAACTTTCACCGACAGGTATTTTTTGTGTATAAATGGCATAAACTTTTCGAAAACTTTTTGTTTTAGCGAGGCGACAGGCAAGCAGCAATATGATCATCCTGAATTCAGAAAGATTATGGAATCTCTGGAAGAGTATGACGGCATCAAATTCAACGCTTATCGCGTTGCTTTTAAGATATACACTTTACAAAAACACCTGAGAGGTATTTTCATTGCAACCTGTTGACGTTAGTTACCATACCTTATACAGCGAAGTATCGAATTTCAATTCTAAATTTTAATTAGCTTTTGGACTTTTGGTATGTAATTTCCATAAAGGGCTGGTTTTAACAGTTATTGAATTAGACGAAACTCGTGCAAAACTGGAAACAATAGTTGTGCAACCAGCTTGGCATTTTTGAGTTGTATATTTTACATAATTCTCGGGATTTCTCGCTCAGATTGTGAATGGCTAAATTCTGTCTCTAGTCCTATAGCTGTTAAAGGTCTGTTTTACAGAATTTTACATGTGTCCCTAGATGAGAGAGTGAATATCGAGTTTCTTGCCCATTCCTCTCTATACCAAACTACCTTTTGGAAGAGGCAACTACATTAAATCCTTATGTTGTTTAAGACGTGTAAAAGTACCTTTTAATGGTCTTATTGACTTAAATGATTTGACTTTTGGATCATTCTTTTCTAGTGCCACCCCTTCGCATAAGTTCTGGGGTCTTCGCCCGACACCAGCTCAGTCTGTCTGAGAGCAGCCTATCTCTAGACACAGTAGAGCTGGAATCTGTTCTCGCAGACATATACTTTGCGGCTGAGAAGGAAGGCCTGTTTACTGGAGACATTGATCTGGCCGTTGACCTGTTGATTAATTTGCTTCTAAATATTTATGATAGGTAAGATTCATCAATGTTTTATTAAACACTTGACTAGTATATGAAGTTTAGTTTGAATTCATAGTAGCTTTTTATGTCTGTCTGTATCTGCCACATTTGTTCTACTAAAAAACTAGGCTACAGATAATTTTAAATAACTGGTTTATTTTTGGCCTGGCCTTCAGAATTGTTGATACCTAATATATCAGTGATTATCTTATCATAAGAATGCTCAAGATTATGTTAAATCTTTAAGATTCTCAGTAATAAATTCAGTCTGATATTCTATTTTTTCATCCATTTATTTTTTCCAGCGACAGAAAGGAACCAGTAAGAGTGTTGGCAGCAAAAACGTTGCTCATAATCCTTAGTGAAGAGTCAGCATCAGACAAATGGGGGGCACTAGCCAACTGCTGCATGGACCACAACGGCTGTGTGTCCCCAAGGAGACTAGCCGCCCTGCTGGCACATGTTACTGCATTGTCTGCATACCTTGGAGCGGTGTGCGACCATGCTCAGGCTGATATTGAGGCTTGCTTTGACAAAGTATGTTATTTTGTACATATCTTATTATTCTTTTGGAAAAGGGCCACTCTCTAATCTCTAAATAGTTCTAGATTGAATATTGTATTTAAAAAAATGTGTTGTGAGAACGTAACAGGACTTATTAGAAGTGTAATGAAGAAAAGTTCTATTTTGTTTGCATTTTAAATTCTACAAAGCTCTATGTATATGGTAAACTCTCTAATTTATCTAAATACTAGCTTTTGCTTGCAAATACATCCATGTGACTTATGGTTTCCTAAATGTTTTTAATATAAATAAAGCCTAAAGTAATCCTGGATCCATAGCTTCCTATTACGTCAGAGAAGAGCGCATTCAAAGAAAAAATTCAATAGTGACTCACTTATCTGTACAATAGAACCATTGAACTATTATTGATCATAGACATTCTCTTGTAGAGTGCCGGTATGCTCGGTGTAAGTGCTCGCGCTGTCTCCGAGTGGGGTGTGCAGAGCTGCAGCAGCGCTCGCTGGTTACCAGTCGTGCAACGCGTCGTAGCTAGTAGAAACAGCGCTAACGTCACCGCTGCGTGCGCTCTCTGCGCTCAACCGCTTATACAGGTTTGTAAAACACCAATACTAGAGGCATGCTTATTTTAAAGTGGTTGAAGATCAAGTTAATCAGGTTTTATTTGCTAGTAATTCTTAGTATCTCATAGGAGAGACATATCGATACCTGACGCGCCCCCTTTTTATAAAGAAAATTTATTTGGGTCCTCCTGCCCAGATATTAGTTAACTATCAAAGATTACACAGATAGAAATTAATAATGTCTTTATTGCAGAAATGTTTAAATGTCTGACTTTTAAACCTAAGTATGGTACTAAGTCAGTATCAAATATCGTAGATACGGTGTAAACGCTGTTAATCTTTAAATAAGATCCTTAACTATATTAGTGTTCCGCACTCCTTTGCTGGTCTCTGTGTCCCCCACTTTGAAAATACCTTTCTACACAAAGGTCTAGGACACAATGTAAATGTCCTTTACGAACTTTTAGCCAAGAGGTAAAAATATCTGGCGCCCATACTCTTTACTGTAGGTATGTCATACACCTTAGAAGACTATCTAAGAATAACATTACAAGCTGTTATCATTATATTAGCATTGAATGTAAATGACTGCCATAATCGTGAACAAATGAATGCTAAATTACCAACCCATTGTCCCGCCTACCTATATCTACCCACCTGTCTCACACTTGCCACTATCTGTTATTGTTTACCGTTCTCGCGCTTTTTACCTGACGCCGGCGCCGGCGCAGCGTCTTCGACTTTCGATTTTATTATATTGAATGATGCAGTGAGGGTGTATAATGGGTAGAAACTATTGTAGTGTGTGATTGTGTTTAAAGTTTGCAGTGAATGAGTAACTTGTTAATTACGATTTTATAAAGATTTGTAAATAAACACAGATTTTATGGATTTAGGCTACTAATGATTTTTTTCTTAGATAAATCGGAATTCTACTTTGTTTTTGTTCATAAGAGGTCGGATTTTTAAGCCGTCTTGAAAACCTGTACCTATTTTCGTAGTAAATTGTATCAGTTTTTGTTTACTTCTCCAATCCTGTTCCACTTTTTAGCAAAGACCTCCCCCAAGTCCTTCCAGGCACTATTTCCGCGCCACCTCGAACCAGCTCTCATGGTACGAGTCCTGGTCATCTCGCCACCTCTTTCTGGGCCATCCTCGGTGACGTCGTCCATGTTCAGGCACTCATTGCGTTGTGACGGTCCTTCCAACACTCGAAAATTGTCGCAGATATATATTAATTCAATCTCACTTTTTACAGGTGCTCAAATTCAAATGCTCGAAGTGTAGTGACATCTATTTCTGCGAGAAATGTTACTTGTACAACAAAGACTTGACCGTAGTTAGTGGTCACAAGAAAACACATCTGGTGCACGAGATCATGGATGGACAAGTATGTTTGTTTTACTGTTACATCAGGCTTTTGCACTTGCCTTTCCGTGAATTTTCTTAAGGATACCTTTTTTTTTAAATGTTTAAAGCATGTCGGGCTGTCATAATATCATCCTATTAGCGAAGAGATTTTTCAGAATCTAACATTAAGTTCCAAAGATTAGCGTATTCAAACAAAACTGAGCTTAATTTAATTTTAAGCTTGGATTAGATCATATAGTCCTTAATAGATTTGATAAATAATATAAATTGTCAGCAATGACATTAAAACTTTACTTGATCAAAATCAATGTCAATTGAGATGTTCCAGACAAAATCATCAGAATGCCTGAACTTCATAAAAGGCATGAAGCGGTTATTCTTCTGCACTAAGACTAAGAAGAAAGGTCCAAGGAAAGCATCCAAGAAGAGTGTGGAGCGGGCAGAAAGTGGCTCTGTGAGAAGAAGGAAGGATGGTAAACCGGTGATATTCACTTCGACCGTCGGTAAAGCGTCTGGCACTAATGCCAACAACCCCGCTATTGTGCTCCACGATATTATCACGCAGTTAGAAACTCAGCATAGGTGAGTTCTTTTTTAAATCATTATGGTACGTAAGTGAAATAGAGTAGCGCTGCGCCCGCGCAGCATGAAAAGTCGGCTCTTTGCCTGCACAAGGTATCAATCATGTTTACACGTCAGTTAAAAATAACAAAATATTGTAAACCCTAAAATAAAAATCACAGTTGCTAGATTTATTCCAGAATCCTAATTCTCGGATAAATGTAGCATAGCATCTATGAGTTCTTTTAATTTTTAGGGTTCTATATCTCAAACGGAAAAAAACGAAACCCTTCTAAGATCATTTTTTGTCAGTGATTTTTTTCCTATTATATTATTTACATATTGTAAATTAATGTTGTTACAGTTCTCTTCAGGATCTATCA
The DNA here is from genome assembly GCA_949774945.1 of Hoplodrina ambigua. NCBI lineage: Eukaryota > Metazoa > Arthropoda > Insecta > Lepidoptera > Noctuidae > Hoplodrina > Hoplodrina ambigua. Next base: position 10,302,222 of record OX458981.1, read on the forward strand.
AGTCGGCTTGAAAAACTATATGACGACTTGGAAACCGAATATAAAAATAGTGACAATCAAGAATTCCGTACAAAAGTGGAGGCGCATTTGGCCCAAATGTCGACACAGATCAACCGACTTAAAATATTGAAGGTAACGTCTTATTTAATGTTACATAAGTACCGCGATCAGACACGAGTAAGACCAAGCTATACGATTCCGTTGTCTTTTTCGCCAATTCTGTTAGCCTATAGCAGTTCACTACTTGTATAGGCCTCTCCAAACGTATGCCATTGGCTGGACTAAGCTTAGCCAATTACGGCACTGCGTAACTGCCAGGCATACCGCTCCGTTTCGGGGGACAAAAATTGGCGTGTGAGTGTCGCTTCTTAACGTAGTATTCTTTGGACTTGATCCTCGGCCACTAGCCTGAGAGAATCCTAATCTATGTTTGTCGATTTACAGTCTGAATTGAATTGAATTGACCACTTCAAGAATTCTGTACCGAAAATAATTAAACTATGATTAATATTTCTTATTATACCTTTCCAGGAAAACCTGTCATTAAGTCAGCCCACAATACCAGAAGAAAACGTTTCAAAAATCGACAAGAACGATCGACCCCAAGCTTTCGATTTATTCAGTCCAATACCAGTACTGGAGAACGAGAAACAGTCCAAAGTTACAGACATTAAGAACCAGCCCAGGGTACTGAGCCTGGACTCTGGGAATTTCTCTGTAGTGTCCAAACCTGACAGTCAGAATTTGCTGACAATGTCTGGAGATGCACTGAAGCCTGTGGTCGTGCATGCGACGTCTGATAGCATATCTACTGTGTCTATGAATGATATTAGTAATTGGTATAATGGTGAGTTTTTATTTTTAACTAGCGATCGCCCCGGCTTTGCACTGTGCAATTCGCTAATCGTTTCATTATTATATAAGCTTTTTTCATTAAAATTTTCGTGCAAAAATATAATCCAAATTACAGACTTTACAAAAATTTCCTTTATACAAACTTTGTCTTGAGTCTTGACAATTACACAACAAAAAAAGACGGGTTGCACTCCGGGAGTGCCGGCAGAAGTGAAAACTTGATTATTAACGTTGAGCACGTTTGATATTTTGGAATGGTTAGGGAATAATTTTGCACCAATTGCTTTATCAGTATAAAAGTACTATCATTTATGTGGTAAAATACAATATTCATTTATTGCGCTATCGTACACAAACATGACAATTTATATTACATTAAAAATTTAACACTTTAAAACTATTACAATTATTTTACATTAAAAAGTTATACACGAACATTCGCGCAAGCGCCCTGCGCTGCCTAAACGAAACAGTAGGCCCAGGCATACATTTTCGCCGCGCCGTAGAGAGGGTATAGCTGTCTACTCTCCATCCGTCTTACGCTTTTTCGATCAGGTCACGTGTCCTGACGCGAGTTTAAGATTTTATACCCATTACAGAAAAAGTGCTCAACGCCGCTAAAGAAGTTTTCACTTCAAAAACAAAGTTATGGCGAAAAATACTTATATAAGATGTCTTTTATACTCACGTCTTTTGACGAATTTAGAAACAGCTATATGGTTGCTAACTTTTTACCGCGGCTTCGTACGCAAGAAAATCAAGTACCTATACCGTTTATTTATTCTATGACACTCCAAAATAGTGTAGAATTAAAAAAAAAACAACAAATAAAGATTTTTTGTAATCAGATTAGTTCTTCCATGTCTGGAAGAACTAATCTGATTAAAGAAAAAATCTTTTTTCTTTAATCTCTTACCTCTTACATACAATCAATAAACATACTTCATCTCTTAATAATATTAGTAGAATAAACATAACATCACGCCTGTAATCCTCGAAGGGTTAGGCAGAGGTACCCATTAGTACACCCACATTTCGCCTGTTATGTTTTAAGTCCCATGTAATAGAGGGCGAGCCAATTGCCATCAAAGTAGTTGTACTAGTTCTATAGGCAATTTTATCATGTGCTGGAGTCATTTTTTCAAATAACCTGCTCTCAATTGCTCCCACAAACATTCCAGATACAGAATCCGCCGCAGACAAACGCGTTCGATCAAAACCGAAGCTCCGTCAAGACACAAGCCTCTCCCTCGCCGCAGCTGAACAGAAGTTCGCGGCTGACATACAAAGCGTCGAGGACAGTAATGACAAGATGAAGGAGCTCAATGCTGATCTGGACACAGTACTGGATAGGCTGCAGCAAATTCTGACTAATAACTTCGCTATGGACGGTAAGATACTTTTATATTAGTTTTTATCCGCTGTTCTGCTCCTTAACCGGGCGCAGAGTGGGCATGTGGCAGGGTATATACCCAGGGTGGCACAAAAAAAAAGAAACATAATGAAGTAGCAGCACTGGCGCACTGAGTAGCCGGAGTGAAGGAAACGCGGGCGAGGGTAGTGGCGTGATGAGTACAGCGTGACGCGCAGGGCAAGAATAGTTCACAAGTTTATAACACTTCGTTATACTCTGTCACATTTACTACCTTTTCTATAATGCGATCCGTAGACCGATCTTTGCGCGTAATATTTAAGCAGCAAAGTTTAAAATCTCAGATCACAAATTAGGGCCTTCGCCCACGAGACTTTTGGTAGATCCAATAATTGATCGATAATCGAATCTGACGATTATTTCATAATTTCATGAGACCGACTTTCCGTGGGACGTCTGCGTTGGTATTTTGGATTTCATATGTATGTTGCATTTCTCTCCGACAAAAAATCGGTCATCGATTATCAGGCCCTTACTCTGTTCCACAGAAGCCGCTTATGTGACCAGTGTATTAGCGTAAGCAAGCAAAACATACGAAACTTCAGTCATTTAAACGCACATGTTAAAGTCCTAATTTGAATGGCAAATTATTTGCGATGTCGGAGCCGGCTGTTAACAGCCACCCTAATTCTTTAGCTTCATAAATCAATACATTTTTGCCTAAAAAAAGGATATATTTTTTACAGATTCATGCTTCGATAACACGCAGCTGCGTGAGACTGCGAACGAGATGGAAGGACTGCTCGGCACGTTAATACGCGGGGTGGAGCAGAGAGCCACCCTCAACGCAAGTAAAGGCTTAGTATGACATTCTACTTGACAGAAACACAGGCAGGGGAGGCGAACCTTTTTTGTTATGATAAAAATAACGGTTTTTTTGTTATGATAAAAATAATAATGTGGCTATTACATGCCAGAAAATAATCTTATACTTAGTGAGGTAATGGAGGAAAAATAGATGCTTTGAATTTTTTATTTGCAATTCCGTAATATTGCTAAGTCATTTATTTAAATAAAAGAAAAGGTTAGTGTTATTACAGCTGTTATTAATAAGATCAAATACATAGATTTGTCATTAATTCGCGTAAAGGGCATTCGCGTCATTGGTTCGCCATCCCTGCTATAAGGAATTGTTATTCGGTAGTAAATTCGTGTAAAGCATAGTACATATAAAAAAGAACTGATTTTTCTGACGACACTGAATAAGAGACTATGTGACACTGATTAAAAAGTGTATTATTCAATATTGTCAGATAACTCTTTCTTTGTATGCCCGGAGCGTATCTCTCAGATTCTGAAAGCAACGTAATTTCGGTGACTAACTTTGCGTCGCGCAAATTACGCTCCTGGGGCTCGTGAGTTTGATGACTAGTGAATAAGGATAATAATTTGACTATAAAAATGTTTATTTAGTTTAGTCAAAAATGAGATTTACTCACTGTTTGTTTTGTTGATTTGCACTATGATTTTTTGTTTGATTTGCTCATCTTAGGTCTGATTTTTCAATAGTCAAAAAACTTTTATCCGAAGAATAAATATGACAGTTTGACATATTCTCTATACAAATGCTAGCAAACCGCCATTTTTATCCCTCCGTTAAGAGTTATCTGACGATTGAAAAATAATCCTATAGTTTATGAAATTTTTACTCATTTTTTAAAAGTAGAGTTATAAGTTAAAAATGAAGTTTTACATAAACTAATGTAGGTCATATAAGATCTTAAACAAATTGATGTTTAAACTAGGAATAGTTATTGCCAAACGAACCAACACATGTCTACATTTTTCATTTCATTAGGATGAATTCATTTGGCATATATTAGTTTGATTGATGTAATTAATTTAATTACTGAGAGTTTGTGGGTTGGCTCATTTTGGCACTGATTAATCCTATTGGTTGTGAAGTACATAATGTTTTATGACTTGCCTTATGAATCTCAATAATCGAATCTCTGTTATATTTAAATTTATACATATTTTTATTATAATTTATGAATGAAGATGTGCCGAGATTTCTGTCTTTTAATGTTAAAACTTTGTAATAGTGCAATTTTCACCAGTCTTTATCTAATTAATCGATTGGCTATTTTAAGATAAATATTGACATAATAATGTGACACTTTTAAGTATGGGCGAGCTTAATTCTCGGGCTGAGATAAATAGACATTACTTAGCATGTGCAATGGCTAAGCATTATTGCTGTCACTGTCGCATAACTATGAAACTACATGTGCAAGATAAAGACGGGAACATAAGATCTAAAGGTTTTTACTCGCCAAGGCCGGCGGCACAACACGCCGGGCGCATTTTAAACTGAAAATAAAATTCTAAATCAGCCCGACGGCTAAGTCCCGGTGGGTTGGAACGCCGGATGTGTTTTCGGTGTGTGACTATTCTAACCCAAAGCACATGCTGAGGATCTTTTATTAATCTCAGTTTCAGTTTTCCTTTTAGAGGCATGAGAAACAGGGTGTAAAGTTTCTCATTCTCCATTCAAAAGGGAGGATCCTCCGACTAGACGGGTGTTGTGTCTGTTGGGCTTGACTACCCGACGGTTGTTGTCGGGATTTTTTATATATGCTAATGTCGCGGCAAATTCTGATAGCGCGATGTAGACATTGTCAGTTGTAGACGTCGTGGTTCACATGCTGTGCAATAGATGTCGCTACATTCTTTTAGTCAAGCATACTCAATTGTTCATGAAAATCATCGAATCTTTAATATAAAAAGCAATATCTCTACTTAATATAAAACAAAGTCGCATCGCGCCATCTGTATGCGTAGATCTTTAATTTAACTCCGCAACGGATTTTATGCGGTTTCATCAATAGATACGATTCATTATGAAGCCGGGGATGGTCGCTAGATGATAGAAGCTTTTCAAAAGCAAGTTAACAGAAGCCCTACATCATCGTCTCTAAAAACGTTATTACTTTGTAATTTCCACAGTTGGATTTTCAACTCTCAGCGCTCAGCAGCACGTTGAAAATCCAACAAAGGCCTCCTGATAATATTTAAATTAACTATAATATAATATAATATAAGAAAACTGCCGTCCCTCCTAATTTGGTGCTTAATGTTTAAACTTTAAGATCTACAATAAAACATACATTTAGAAAAGTAACATGCCATATATTTTATATAAAAAATTTACATACATTTCCGTGTTTATTAAATAGAAAAATAATAATGTCATATAAATTAAACGTAATGTTAAACTATTTTAGGTTTAAGTAAAATAATAAATTGCTACATTTCATTTGTGCGTTTAACAGGTAAATAAAAAAATATATTTATAAAATAGAGCAATCTATTTTATTCACATTATAAGTAAGCGTATATCACCATCTTAGATTAAAGAAAAAAAAACTATGAACACTGACGTTGACGAGGCCTTGGCTTGGATCCTAAATTTAATGCAATCGTATCATTGGGTAGTCGAAACCACAAACGAAAAATTCCAAGGCACAACTTTTCTAAAAAAATCACTTGTATTTTAGCCTTTATTTTCGGTTGCTTTGAAATCAATAAATAGTTTGTCCATCTAATGGCTAATACATGACGAGTTTGTTACTGACATATAAAAGAGGGAATCGCGTTTTGACAGCTTATAAAACGTTTTCGATTGTTTGGTGGTGTCTACTACCGAATTTTGAGCAAAACAAAAGAGCTTGTACTTTTAAGTTTCGAAGGACCAAAATTTCTGGTCTTTATGCCCTAAAAGACCATACTTACCTACATATATTTTTTGGTCAACGATCTTTTTCGTCATCATTGCTCGTTCCAAGCCTCAGCCTCCGAACCAGTCTATATCATGCAAAATTGTAAGGCAGAAAAGCTACTAGCTTCTAAAAAAACGCTACCTGACCGACATACGATGTAAATTGTCAAACAACATACTTATGTAATAAAAATAGCGAAATATGTTAGTCTATAAGTCGAGAATGTATGACGATGACAGTAAAATCTGCCATCACAGATAACGTGCATCTCCTAATTATTAAAACGCTCAATCTTTTTACAAAATATTAAAAAAAAAACGTACAAAAAAGCAATCAAATTGCTTCGGCACAACCTTAATCCGTACTTAAAAATAATTAAATTCAAATAATATCGAATCATTTACAATTTAATAATGTTTATGTATACATGTTAGCGTAAACTATAATATAATAAATGTTTTATATCAGCGGACGGATTTTATTTCTATATTCTATTACGTATCTACATTTGGGTAAAAAGTCGTATAAAATATCTTACGTTACGAATTATTATATTATTATAAAGTTAACAGAACAAACCTTTCCTTTTTTTGAGTATAATAATAATAACGTTAGAGATACTGCTATACCATGGCGCTCCCCTCCATATTACTATTTCAATTATAATGAGTAACTAATGATGCAGATTTGTTTTTGTTTCGGGAGCCGTCTCAGTACGCACACATGCGTTGTGAGTCTTGTAAATACTTTTACAAATACTTTCAAACGTTTTGAATTGTGGAAGGGCGCGCCGAGTTATGGTAGTTTATCTCTACATCTTAATTGACATACTTGTAGGTGCGGAAAAATATGGGGTGTAAAAAGACACGTCGCATATCTGTTAACTGTACATAGGACCCATCAAAATAAGTGACATTAAGCACAATGATTGCTGGGAAACAATTTTCATTACATAACATAACATCACGCCTGTAATCCCCGAAGGGTTAGGCGGAGGTGTACCCATTAGTACACCCACATTTCGCCAGTTATGTTTTTAGTCCCATGTAATAGAGGGCGAGCCTATTGCCATCAACCGGGCAGAAATCCATACTCCGAGGCTGCTACTGAGAAATTCCTGATGGAAAAACCCAATAGCTGTTTTCGGTAGTATGTAACGCACGCAAAGCACTGTGTTTACGGGTGCATGCAACAGTGCACTGTTGTTATCAGTAAGCACAAAGTTTAAAGTTCAGTTATAAGATTCAAATATGTTGTAAATAACGATAAAACAAAGGTGCAATTTGACCTTCAATATCTCTGTAACCAGAAGGTTCCCAAATACAAACTGTTAGTGTAAACACCGTTGTCACTAAAACTATAGGTACTTGATTTATTATAAAAAATGTTTATCTGAATTTAAAAAATAAATAAACGACTTTTTCTTTCAAAAAATTAAAAAAAAATCTGTCCCGACACCGTCCGTAAATTCATGGATACTATGCGCCCGAGTTACGTAATCATCGCAAAGAGCGTTGACCTGCTGCACTGGCCGTCCGTCATAACTACCTACATAAGTTTTAACTAATTACATCATTGTAATATAGGGTGAAATAATTTTGAAAAAAAAGAGATTTTACGTTTAAAAAAAAATTTTTTTTTCATTGAATTTACGTTCTATTAGTGAAACCAAACCACTGGTTCTAAGGATAACGGTGTTTACACTAACACTCTGTATGGTCCAGAAGAAAAAAACATCACAATGATGGGAATAACATATAACTTTCGACTTTGTATGTTTTTACACCCGTTTTATATTCCATATCGCTGCATATTTATAATGGATCATATTATTAAGTTTTAATCAATATGAATTGGAAGACTTTATAGTAACTATAAAAGATCGTATGTTGAAAGGTTTTTTCAACTTTTTACTTTTACAATGTTGCCGATTCTGTTCACAAACTAAACTAAAATGAGACTATTTCTATCTTTTTCTGTCCATTAAAACAAAGGGGCGGAAATAAATTAGACCTGTCAATTTTAGTTAATCTGAAACTTCCATGCAATTTTAGTTGACATATCAGAACGCATTGATTAAAAACAACTAATTTGACAACACTTAGTTCTAAAATGTCACCGTCCTTTTCTCTCGCTGCATGTTAGTAAGAGATGCCAATTATCTGATTTTAGTGTAGATTGTGGGCAAGGGAATCGGCGACAAATTATTATACTAAATAAGCTCCTACAATAACGATACATGTTCTAACAATCACGCATAATTAATGGTTGTGACAATTATAAGTCTACATACTATTATTGCATTGCTTCTGCTACTGAACACGATTGATAAAGTAATGCCTTATAGAGAACTTACGCTTACTACCGATGAGGTGCCTACTGGTGTTGTTAAGCTAATTTCAACGTTATTGTGATGGAAAAATGGTCCAATAAGAATTATTTTGACTTATCAATCCTGTAAAAATAGTTCAATATTTTTGCTAAATTCGATTCGCCAAAACCATTGTAAGTTTCTGCTTTATTTTTATACAATTTGAGTAAGCCAGATAGTTTTTTATCTCGACTTTGCCGTGTTCGGGTCAGCGTAAATATCGGTAAATATGCTGGAACAGAATTGATAATGAACCCAAAATCATCATGAATAGAGTTGAAAATTGTATGCAAGAAATAATTCCATGCGGTATATATTATATTTCACACAATTAAGCAATTTCCAACTCTATTTCAATTCAATTTTAGTTCTTAATCAATTAATCAAAGAAATACAAAACAAAACATTATCGGTTTTCACACAGAACCTCAAACCTACTTGCCCAAACATCAGTAGTCACCTTAGTTACATAGTCTAGTTCCTCTTACTACTGTTGATGAGGTATTTGCAGCAGTGCGTGAGGAGGTGCTTCTCTTTCTCTGTGGAACCGTTTTGGTGGATAGCTGTGGGGCCGCCGCGCTCTCGCGTGTAGATGTCGAGCCCGTATTGACCTGAGGAATGTCGAAATAAAAGAAACTATTTAAAAGGTCTGTGTAAGTATATTCAGGTAAGTTTAGAGGTGGTGAAGAGGCTCATAATGGGTGCAAATTACCTATTGTACAAGAGTAATACAACCAAATAAGAGATGAAATAAAAATCCTAAATAAATTAAATTATACAAAATAATAAAAATTCTCTATACTTATTTATGTAATATCCATTTCGAAATTAATGTGCAGTTCAAGAAGACTCAAAAAAAATTGGATCTGCTTACCTTCTTCAGGGAACGTGATGTAGAAAGACACGATGTCGTCGGACACATTTTGCTGCACATACTTGGACAGCCTTTTCTCGTCCACTCCGTTCTTGTGAAGCGTCGCCATGAAGTCCGCCAGAGGGCGCGACATGCGGAACTGAATCTCTAACTCGCGACCAGCGAATACTAGCGCTTCCTGAAACAGAACGTTGAGATTAGAATTAAGTTTTGTTTCTAGCTTTATTTTCTATAGTCTATTAATAATACGGATTGCATCGTTGTCATATTTTTGGTTGAAGCCAGACACAATCTTCTTTGTCATAATCATACCTGATGCGTAATAGGTACGAGTCCAAAGAGTCTGGTAGCTTTCGTGGGACCCCACTCGCCGCTTGCGCAGTCTGGCAGCGGAACCATCACCGTCTGTAGCTCAGCACAACATATCTGCAACGAAAAAAGTTTGATTTATTAATTGATTATTGTTCTTAGTCTATTCGTTTTTTTTTTTTGTTTTTTGAAGTAGGCACTAGGTACACTTTTGTCCAAATTACGTAGAGTTGGATTTATTATTTACGATATCAAATTTTCAACTAAATTAAAATTTTGGACGTGACTCAATTGACCCTGCCAATCGGTGCATGGTAGTAATCTTTTCTTGACGCCATCTTTCCAGACTATCAAAATACTCGGATTAGGATAACATTTTGTAACCATAGTGCATGGCACGTGTCTTGATTATTTTCACCTTAAAACATGATCTGTATGCAGTTCTCACAAACTGTTTTTAAAATACATGGTAGTACATAAGATAGTTACCTTGAACTTGCAAACACTCTTGAACTTCATGGGTTCCCCGGTGAGGTACTCTCTGGGCGTGACGGCATTGGCAAAGATATCCAGTAGGAAGGCACCGCTGCAGGGCGCGTGCACACGGAACGATACCACGTTGCCAACCACCGACTACAAAAAAAACAAAGATTTGTTAATTGAAAAGTGAGGGTCTTCGATTTATCTGCAGATATACAGTCGTGTGATGTGAGAGTAGTTCCCAAAGGGTAAAAAATCTGGTCCTTAGTTCCTGCTCTATTTATAGATTTTACTCTCAAACTTTTGACATTTTCATTTGTCTGCAACCGTGTGACACTTTTTGCTCTATTATCGAACAATCTTTCTAAATTGAATAAACACATACCTGCATGACGAATCTCTTCAGGCTGACGCCGTCGAAGCCATCACCTTCAGTGTCGTAGAACTTGAGGTTGTAATGGAAGATGAGAGAGCTCTGCATGTGTGCGGGCATGGCTATGCGCATAGTCGCTGCACCTGGAATGAGGTAAAGTTCGAATTGGAGAAAAGATTTTATGAAATATTGCAGCTGACTAGATTTGGTCAGGCTAACGGTTTGAATGTAGACCTAAAAATAGTCTTAAAAACTTCGCAGCAAAAATATTCTCTCAGGTAAAATATTGCAAGATAATGCAAAGAGATTGTGAATATAACATGACAGCAGAAACATTGTAATACTTTATGACCATTTTCAAGTACAATTTTTGTTTCTGCCAAAAATATTAATATTTTTAGAGCTTAAAAATGGAAAAACAAAACAAAATACTCACCAGTCGAATCAGTAAACATAACAGCCTTCGTATTCGGGTCACTGAAGTACAATCCGTATCTAAAGAACAGCGACCTGACGAAGGGCAGCTCCTCAAAATCATGCAGCGTGATGGGCGTCTTCAACAATTGCCAATCAGGCTGCAGCGGGAAGAACTCGTAGATGAACTCGCGAGGGTCCGTCAGGAAGTAGTGGTCATCATATTCGTACCTGGGACAGTAGTTGGAATTTTTGGAGGAAGTCCTAGGTAGCCAACAGAAAGATCAAGATCTGAACAAGCGGGGAAATAGTATTTACATAGTGGTATATCACCATAGAAAAGCATAAAAAGCAACGATTGCAGCTCCTAAAGTTGATTTAATTTCATAGCGGAATTGCAGCTGGAGACTGGCTCAAAGCACGATTAAGACGAAGTTGGCATAAAAAAATAAAAGGTAAATTTAAGTGGCATAGGCTTATCATTTGGTCGCAGAATTTTTGAATGTAGTCAACGAAACAAATTAGTTACTACCTAATTTACACGTTGTTAACGAGAAATAGTAGACGTCTGATAGACCAGATCACAAATTTTCAAAAAGGGAAGCCTTCCAAGTTTGCTTTGTCCATAAATATAATACACAGGACTTATGGTCAGGAATCCAGGATCCCGTCAACAAAACTTCAGAAAGCAACTGTAAAATATTTTTACAAACCTCAAGCTATCACTCTTCCCCCTGTTACCCGGCTTCGGTGCGTCTTTCGCGTTGACCAGATGCCTGGCGCCCCAGTTACACTGCACGAAGCGCCACGCCCCCGCCACGAAGACTGCGTTCCAAGAATTACGAAATCTGTTGTCTTCGAAGCGGACTCCTGGCTGGTAGCCCGCGGATTTGCTGTAGCCTTTGATCACCACACAGTGGAGACCAGCGTAGCTGAGGAGAGAAGATACAAGGTAAGAAAGAGACAGTACAAGAGAATTTTAATAGTGTCAGGACGCGTAAATTTATGGCGAAGTCTCATCTTCAAGTCCTCAGTCTTACAGTTTGTCATATGGTTGTCACTGGATATTTATCTTTGGACGTGGGTTTATATATTTTTAAGCAGCTCGTAAAACCATAAGGTCGACAATTATTTGCACTTATATTCCTCGCGCTCTAGGATGGTGCGGGTGACATTTGTCAAATAGGTAGTTGCTTTTCAATCTTGAACGGTACGGCTTTTTACAATCATAATTGAACATTTTAACTCCATACTAATATCATAGTCGTAAAATACGGAATCAGTAATAAGTAAGTAAATAACTAGTAAATTAAATAATGTCACTGACCAAGTTAAGCGATTCTGATATCCATAGATGAATTACTGACATGTGTCACCCGCACCATCATAGGACGTATGGTCGTATATATAATATAATCCTAACTAATATTATAAATGCGAAAGTAAGTTTGTTTGTTTGTTTGTTACCATTTTACGCCTAAGCCACTAAACCGATCATCCCGAAATTTTGCATATACGTTGCCAGGTGTACAGGAACGAACATAGGGTACCTCTCATCCCGAAAAAAAGTACTGTTCCCGAGAGAAATCACAATAACGTTCTTATTATCATAGATGGCGCCACGTGTCGTTTCGAATCATTATTTTTTACTAAATAATTGAAATGAAAGGACATGGGTAATTTTTTCCGCGACTTCGTCTGTGTCCGCTATAACCGAAATTTACGCGGATGAAGTCGCGGGCAGAAGCTAGTTCTCTATAAAGCTAACGCTTGGGAGAAAACAATTGGTTCAAAAAGAAATAATTCTAGGCTACTATGTAAATATTATCTTACCTGCACAATCTCTTGAACAGTACATGGTAACTTTCAGTGCCGTGTTTAATGCCTCTGAGGAGTCCTAGCGGGGAGTCTCCCCTCAAATTGTCGTCAAACTGAATGTTGTTCAAGTTCTTAACGGTGATCCAGCGGAATATTGTCCTCGCCTTCTCAACGTCGCTTGCGCATCTACCTACTAGCTGTCGGACTAGATCCGTAAAGGTTTTTTGGTCTTCTTGTGCTACCTGTAATTAGATATTAGTACCAGTTGTAAGATTAGTGGTTGATGAGGTGTTCAGTTGTCTTGAATCACACTTGGAATTAATGTGGACATTCTCATTACAGTACAGAACGCCGATTGATTTTGAAATCAATGGAATGGAATTGATGGAACGGTGTTGTATACGTGTCCGCAAAATACCCTATCATATTATTTTCTCATATTACTTTTGCTGTAATTCACCTGACTAAGTAAACTGTTTGGCATTAACTTCTGAAATTTTAACTTATTCATAAGTATTGTAGACTTTATACTTTACACTTACCGAAATAGCAATCTTATCAACATCAGCGAACTCGGCGGGGTCTGTGTAGATGTGGAATTTGGAGACGAGCGGGGGCTGCGGCGGAGGCGCGCGGGCAGGGTAAGGGGGCGCCTCCTCACCGTCCACGAATAGGGAGGAAGCTGCCATGTACTCCGACCGACGCTCCTGGATCAGTTCCATCATCTCGTGGCTCTGTTTCTCGACCAGTGCTGCTGTCGCTGCTCTGAAGGGGAAGAAGAAATTGGTTACATCAGATTTTGTTATTTCGTTTGAATTGCTGAACACATTTTCTGGAATGACTTTAAATCCAACAGACGCCCAATTGGCGTCAGGCGTTTTAATATTTTCCACGTGGTTAGAAATGGAATTTACTTCTCAATCAACTTTTTAGTAAAAAATGTTTTTCTAGTCGTGTATATTTTCGTATATTCAATACCAAGCTATATTTGCCTTTTTTCTAATTTGGTGTCAATTTTACCAAGATATACTTAATGGCATTATTCTTTAAGTCAGAGTCAAGGTTTACGTTACATAACATAACAAGCCTGTAATCCTCGAAGGGTTAGGCAGAGGTATACCCATTTGAATTTGTTTGTTGTGTTTTGTTTGTTAGGATTACGTTAAGTAATGTCAAACCTCTCATGCTCCAGCATCTTCCTTGTCAAGCTCTCCTTCTTCTTGTCTCTTCTTAACGTCATGTTCTTCTCCAAGTCCGCTCTCTCCTGCTGGTGGCGTAACGTGAGGGCTCCTATCTCCGAGTCGGGTCTTCTCTTCTTTACTTGCATCTCTTGTTGGAATCTGTTCGTCAGCCTCTCTAGTTCGCGTTCCCATTCATCCTGGAAGAATTCGAAAGTGTGTTTGTTTATAACATAACATAATATCACGCCTGTAATCCCCGAAGGGTTAAGCAGTACCCATTAATACACCCACATTTCGCCAGTTATGTTTAGTCCCATGTAATAGGGAGTGAGCCTATAGCCATCGACCGAGCACAAATCCAGACTCCGAGGCTGCTATTGAGAAATTCCTGATGGAAAACCCAATGACACTTTGCCCGACCTGGGAATCGAATCCAATACCTCATGCTCAGCAGTAGTGCTTTGCAACTACTAAACGAGGCAGGTTTATATTTTCCTAATAATATATTTCATATTTCATATTCATTTATTTGCGTACCATAATGTGAGCAGTTGGCGTTACAAATGGCTCCGCAATATTACGTACAAATAGAATTTTCATACAATGATTAGCAAGTTACCATTTAATGTTCCATTCATGTTTTAATTATTTAGTGATATTTAATTTGGCAATGTTTTTACAATATCAGAATTCCGAAGTACCTATAATAAAAAGCTAGTGACATTTTAGTTAAGAATCGTTCTCGGAAACTCAAAACGACCGTAACTTTTATAATTGGCTGTTCATATGCAGTTCTTTGTAACTATTTAGCAATAATCATTAATACCTAGTTCATATTGGGCACAAATAATATATGAACGTATCCTATTGCGTTTTAGTAAAATACATAACATAACATCACGCCTGTAATCCCCGAAGGGTTAGGCAGAGGTGTACCCATTAGTACACCCACATTTCGCCAGTTATGTTTATAGTCCCATGTAATAGGGGGCGAGCCTATTGCCATCAACCGGGCACAAATCCAGACTCCGACCAGACTCAGACTGCCTCGTTGGTCTAGTGGTCGCAAGCGCGACTGCAGTGCATGAGGTCTTGGGTTCGATTCCCAAGTCGGGCAAAGTGTTATTGAGTTTTTCCATCAGGAATCTCAGTAGCAGCCTCGGCGTCTGAATTTGTTTTAGTAAAATGTACCCGAGAAAGAAGATATATTTAATTTGGGACGGTCCGCTAGTGCCGTGTCTGGCCATACCGCTGTTAAACCCGCGAAGGTTTGTGTGGTATGTTATGACTAAAAAAATATTGCACACTGTTTTTGTTGTGATTAATAAACGTAAAAAAAGTAAAATAAAAATAAGTTCATGAATACCTGTATTTCTTCTCGTATTCTTCTGTTTTCTTCTTCGCGATGTTTGGAGAATTTTCTGTACAGGTCGTCTTCTTCTTGACGGTGTTTCATTTCTAGTTTGGTTTGCTCATCTCGATCCTAGGGACAAAGAAATAGAAGATACATTAGTATATAACTCGTTAAGATTTAGACAAAGCGATTGATGGAACTAAGTACAGTCGAACAAAGTATCTACTTCACTGTCAATATATTTTTTTACAGGGGTGCGTAATAACTTTTAAAGCAAAACTGACGGCGGCGATACGAAGCGATTTCACAATGGTTCAGTAATGTCTTTGGTTACTGCTCCGCTTCCGTTGGCGGTAGCGTGATATTATATAGCCTTTACTATTCCTAGATTTTATGATAAAGGATCGAAAAACCAAGTACAAAAATGTTATCATTTTATATTTTAAATCTGAGATGTCAAGATGAAACCTTTATTAAGTTAAAATGTCCGGTTTTTAGCCAAAGGCTAAAGCGGCCGGTGTGCTCTATTTTGCGCTGCTATTGACACGCTAAGGCTGTATACAGACAAGCAGCATTTTGCTGTCGACTGAGCCAACTTCAGCTGTTGACAGAGCCAACTTCAGCAGCTTCCTCTGTCGACAGCTGAAGTAGGCTGCAAAGTGCGGCTCATCTGTACTCAGCCTAAGAAGAAGAACTATTTAACCCACTGTAGTTTATCTGTGGTTGATGTCATTAAGCCTACGTGGTAATAATGACATACAGACATACAACAGTTTTAAATGGCGCGCAAAAACTAAATGAACCTGTGATTAAGTTCATGTTGTAACTTGAACTGTTGGCAAAAACTAGCGTTTTCATTGAATCAATGAGGCTTCATAACTCCCTAAGTCAGTGTAATCCGTAAATGTGCCTATTAAAATAATAAAAACATGACGTTTGTGACCAATTATTGAATTTTATTGACCAGCGCACGCGTGATTTTTATCACTCGTGCTAAGTTACGATTTTAGTTACTACTCTGCTCCCGTGCGTCATGGCGTGATGTTATATAGCCTATACTATTCTTCATGAATCTGGCTATCATATAGAATATTTTTCCAATTCGACTAATTCCAGAGAAAAGCGCGTTTAAACAACATCTAAAAAGAGTGTCTGTGGAGTTTCTTGCTCATTCTTCTTCATAGTAACTTCAACTTTCTGACTAACTAACCGACTCCTTGACTACTCTAAAGAGTCTGTAAATGGTTATATTTAAATAAATACTTTGACTTTTGACTTTCGATTAGACCATTGACCTTAGTATTTATCAACGTTAACATCTACAGCATAAAGCAACCACTTTCCAAACCTTTCAGATGCTTAGAAACAGATAAATTCCCATAATTACTAGCTTATTAATCTTCGTTATAAATCAAAGAATGTGTATACTTAGCATATCTAATATAAGTTATATAGCTTGGCAATATGTCAGTAAAGATTAGCGGCAAGACGACCATTAGATCGTCACGATGGAAAGTGTCGCCACCTGGCGGCCGCCGTGAAAAGTGAAACGATTGTGTCGTTCACCTGCGCGCGCGCAAGGTAGCGATTAGATCATGGAATAGGCAGGTTCAGAATGGCCACTTGAAACAATTGACAATGACGACTGCATGAAGTAAAGACTGACTTTCCGTGAGTTAATAAGTACGTGATGTTTGTTTGCCATTGAAAGCTTTTAAAGGCCAACACACACAGAGCGCGGGAGCGGGATGTGAGCGTGACGTGAGCATTGAGTGTGTGGACAATATAAATACAACCCGATGACACGCACACGTCATGCTCCGTCCTGCTGTGTGTTGGGCTTTATAGTCAAGAAAAACACTAGTAGCTCCAAGAGAAACTTAGCAGAGACCAACTGGCTTGCTGCTTCAAAAAGGCTGGCATGGCCCCATAGACCCAAAACATAATAAAAAAACTAGGCATTTTTACGTATTTTTTAAGGTAAATAATATTATGGACAATTACGTTTCCACCTTGCTGTGTCATAACCACCGACAGAAACAGATGGGTGTTATAAGTCTATCATGTGTATCTATGTCTGTAGCATCTTAGTTCCCAAAAGGCTGAACCAAATCTGCTTTTATTTAGATAAAAACATGATCGAGGATGTTATTAGCAATGATTCCAAAAAATCTGTTCAGCTGTTTAAAGATTATCAGGTCTTTTCTAGTTGACTAAAGGATGTGAGCATCTTCCACAAATCTGATAGTTTAAGGGTTGTGAGCATTTCTCACAAAGATTTCTTAAAGCTTTGCATTATCAAGTAAGGAGTTTTTTAATTTATAAGTGCCTTATAGAGTGCTGTAAAGATTAAGCCTTCTGTGTGCCCCATTCTATCAACTCTCTATGATTAGATGACCGATCGTTCTCGCTCATTTATTGATAGATCGCCTACAGGTTTATCACGGTGTTCACGGCAATTTTCTGTCTTTTAATAGTGTTTTTGCGGTAGCGTGGATGCCGGAAGACTTCGTAAATTGTTCATAGCATCGTAAATCGGAAAGTGTTTAGCAATTTCCTAGTGTATTCTTGACAAAGTATGAAGACTTTCTACTAGTGAACGTCTATGAAGATAGACGAGTTTTATCTATGGTTTTATTACTGTATTCTTCAGTTAAGTCAAATGCTATCCACTATTGAATAAATAATAATACCAGCCTAACTGTGTCCTACAATAGGGCAAAGGCCTCTTCTCATAAAGAGAAGGTATGAGCATTGATCACCACGCTTGAAATGGCGAATAGCGTTTTCAGTCTTCCAGGTTTCCTTACTATGTTTTTTTAAATTAACTTTAGTGTCTATAATAAACTTAGAAAGTACATTTATGAAATGATTAAATGGATTTCCTAATATACATATAGGTCTGTGCCCTGTGGGCACCGCTTATTCGGTTTTTTGACCACAAATTGAAAAGTCAAACGTCACAAAGAAAGTGGCCATAAAAAGTGGGCATTTAAAGATACATTTGTGGTTACATCCTTGAGAATGACGGCTAAATCTAACTGGGTATTAAACTCAAACCAAACATTCGTAAAAAAGGCTTCCACCATAAAAAAATATGTTCTTCCAAATGATTGCCAATGTAAGAATATAAATAGATATTAAAAGGCAATTATTTCTAGTCTTTTAATATCATCTGAACTACAAACTGTAATCGTATGCCCCAGTGAGTGTAAGTAGTCGGTTTCTGATGAGATTTTTTGCTTGAACTAACAGTAACCATTATCATTGAGCGATGCCCGTCTCCGGTTTTAATGATCCTCTTTTTTTGCTTATAATATTATGGAATGGAAATATAATTGAGTAACCGTTGTCAATCATAAGCGTGAATTTTTACGTTTTTTGTGAGCTAGCTAACTTGGGAGGGCCGGTTGCGAATCTTGGAAGAGGTGTTGGTTTAGCGGTACCTTGAAAAAACAGCGAACATATACGTGTGTGTCGTTTTTAGGCTTCTTTTTAATGAGCATTTGATATAAAATAAGAAGAACACAGAATAAGAACAGTATAAGAAAAGATGAGAAGAAAATTCGATAAGTAAGAACTGAGTGCAGTTTGAAATGATCGCGTTCAGTTTCACTTTCTTATGAAAAAACATACTTAAAAATTCACAAAGACACAGCTAAAGAAATAGCAAGAAATGGAATGTCATTCACTGTCTTTAGGCGTTGAACTAGATCTTGCCGCCACTCACGTATTTAAACGTAATGCGTTATTACGTTTGCCTCAATTTGGACTCTTGTATTGTATTACATGTTGTTAACTTTTAGTTCCCCGGGCAGCCAAGCGATACATTAAACCAGAGACAGATAATCAAAATACTTTTAGTACCTACGTGCGTTAGAAAATTGCAAATGATAATGCATTACTGTATTCATGAAGCGAATTTAAATGCGTCATTCATTTTAAAGGTCCTTTTGTCGTCCTATTTACTAACAAAATGTGAAAAGGAAATAAATAAACGTAAGATTAAACACCCATTCAAGGTTAGCTTCGCACAACATGAACTTTTTGCAAGTAGGTCATGACACGATCATTGAATCATTCAATAAGTATCTATTCATACTGAGAGCCATTCGACTGCAATATTATTTAGCACGACGAATTAAAGAACGAATGAATGAACACTCACCGAAGCGACTCAACTACATGTAGGTAAATATTACGTAAATAGTCACCAAGTAACAATGACTACACATTATCATTTCATACATAATGCGAGTTTTTATCATGCGGCGGGAGGGCCGGCGAGCGAGGAATTTGTTTTTGTACAAGTTAATCGTGTAGATAACGGTACTACATTATCGGCAGTAGCGCGACAGCGACTCGCCGACCGGTCGTGTTTCATTCTGCACTTAATATAAGTTAAAAATGCTCAAACTAGTCAGAGGGATACGGCGGTTGAACCAATGCCGGCACAACCACGCTACCGTCATCGGCACCGAGCCGAACAGAACCGATCCTTACTACCAAGAGAATAAGGCCAGAATGGATGAGCTTGTCGATGAATTACGGCAGAAAACCGGTGACGCCATCAAAGGCGGCCCGGAGGAGGCCGTAAAGAGGCACACGGCGAGAGGAAAACTGCTCGTCAGGGACAGGATTAACCGGTTGGTGGACGAGGGAAGCGACGTTTTAGAACTGAGCACGCTGGCCGCCGTCGACATGTACAAAGGGCAAGTGCCGAGCGCCGGCATCGTCACCGCCATTGGCAAAGTTCACGGTCGTGACTGCATGATTGTGGCTAATGACGCTACTGTTAAAGGGGGCACTTATTTCCCCATGACAGTGAAGAAGCATCTCAGAGCTCAAGCGGTTGCACAAGAGTGTCGTCTTCCGTGCATTTATCTCGTGGACTCAGGAGGCGCGCATTTACCCGATCAAGCCGAAGTCTTCCCGGACAAAGAACACTTTGGAAGGATATTTTACAATCAAGCTAACATGTCTGCGGAAGGAATACCGCAGATTTCAGTAGTTATGGGTTCGTGTACCGCCGGTGGTGCGTACATTCCTAGCATGTCCGACGAAAGTATTATAATTAAAAACCAAGGAACGATTTTCTTGGCCGGCCCACCTTTGGTGAAGGCAGCTACAGGTGAATCAGTGTCTGCTGAAGATTTGGGAGGTGCAGACTTACATTGTCGTCAATCTGGTGTGACAGACCACTATGCTCAGGATGATGAGCATGCTTTACATTTAGCTCGTAATGTCGTCGCTAATTTAAATTGGAATAGCGAACAAAGGACCAGAATTCACACGCCAAAAGTTGACGACCCTGTCCATGACATTAACGATCTTCACGGCATTGTGGGAGCGAATATCCAAAGACCTTTCGACATTCGCGAAGTCGTAGCTAGAATAGTTGACGGAAGTAGATTCCATGAATTTAAACAACTTTACGGAGAGACCTTGGTATGTGGGTTTGCATTTATGTATGGACATCCTGTCGGTATTATAGGTAACAATGGAGTGTTACACTCCGAGGCAGCTTTAAAAGGATCTCATTTCATTCAACTTTGTGCAGCTAGGCAAATCCCTCTACTCTTCCTACAGAATATAACTGGTTTTATGGTTGGCAAGGACGCAGAGGCTGGAGGGATTGCTAAAAATGGGGCCAAGATGGTGACAGCAGTCAGTTGTTTCAAGGGACCCAAGATTACCGTATTGGTTGGAGGTAGTTTCGGTGCAGGAAACTATGGCATGTGTGGACGTGCGTACTCTCCTAGTTTCCTATACATGTGGCCTAATGCAAGAATATCAGTGATGGGTGGACCTCAGGCTGCTACAGTGTTGTCCTTGGTGGCTAAAGAAAAGGCTGAAAGGGGCGGAAAGCCTTGGACTGATGAGGATGACAAGAAAGTGAGAGGGCCTTTGGAAGCCCTGTTCGAGAAAGAAGGACGTCCATACTACAGCACGGCAAGACTTTGGGACGATGGAGTCATTGCTCCAAAGGACACGAGAAGAGTGATTGGCCTCAGTTTGTCTGCAGCTTTGAATGCTCCATTTAGAGACAGTAAATTTGGTGTATTCAGAATGTGAAGTGATAAAGACAGAGTCACAGTATGACGAAACTTCGTGTTATCAGTAATTGGGCGTATCGCCCGCACTGATTTTATTATTTCGAGTTTCACAAACTTACTATTGCCGTCGTTTACCTCTTAATTAATAGTGATAACGCTCGGCCAACGATTTGAAAAACTGTAAAATAAAAGTTTGTGATTATATAATGCGTATCTTATCGGTTGTGATAGCGTTGCTAGCGTTAAAATCGTGATTACTTTTGGTTAATTAGGCAACAGAAAGATTCTTACTTAAATATTGATTCTGCCATTATCGTGGCGAATTATCTACTTTGTTATCAAACACGCCTCCGTTTTTTTAAACGACTAACATTGGTAGATAAAATAACGTCAACGAGATAATTATTTGCTTTTTTAAGACCTTCTGTTACAAGGTCAGGATTGAGGTCGTTTTCCGACTACTTGCATTTTCACACTGATCTATTTTAGAATTAGATTCATACCCGATTCCGATTTATTAAATCTGCTGAGAACTTAACTTTGTTTTTTTTTTAGAATGTCTGTGAATGAATATGTCCTGGCAACATTTTCTCAAGGTCTAGCCTTAAGAAGGCAAACTGGTTATCAAAACAGTCTCGAGTGTAGTTGTATAATTCAAAAAGACATTCTTTACTCAATATTATCACAGATGTTTTTTCAATGGCATGTATGTGTAAATACGAGATAAGTATTTATTTTTGTACCTAATAAAATTTTAAATTTTCGATTTTTATCTTTTTCGTTCTTCGGCTACACTGGCATGATAATGAAAATATGTAACATATTAGGAGAAGTAAGAAGTTATAGGTAGTTATACCTATTTAGACAATTTCATTTTGATGGTTACTAAATTCTTGTCTGTGCACGAAACCTTTATTCAAAATTAACATTAGGTAGGTAAAACGATTTCAATAATTAAAATCAGAGTTTATAGAACAATGCATTCAATTAAATACAACTATAACCCAAAACGAATAGAGTTCAATTCTCCATTATCAGTCATACGCGTTATCATCGCTATGTGTAATATCCTTATGTGATCGCAAATTAATCGCCCGTATGCAAATATTAATATTAGACAAAAAAGTCCAATCTACAAAGAGGTGTGTAATATTTGCTGTGACGGTAAATCATAGCCAGTCTAATTACACGCAACAATAGCAATAATAAAAAGAGACCGTTGGGCTATTAGCATGCAAATGTAATACAATGACCCGACCGCCATTAACAAAGTTCAAGTTTAACAATTGGGTATCAGCCACTCACTTTTAACATCTAGTCTAGATGACAAGGCCGGCTTTATGTTGATAAATACATGTGCCACCTCCTTTTTTTTTCAATATGGCGAAACTGTCATGGCGATTGAAGGGAATAAAAAATGGCGGGAACTAATGTGTCAACCTGTCAAAATTTAGAATTTAATTTTTTGTATTGAAAATTATTTTCGATTTATTTAGGACGCTACATATTATTTTTATTACAGATTTAGACGTAAGTATTGTTATTATAAATGTAGGTTATGATCATGGTCCGTCGCTCGTTTTCTTCGCCTTACATTCGCAAGGCTAAATTGGCTTTAAAGTATCCAATTTCACTGTAAATCATAATAATAAACAATTGATTGGTAACAATATGTCCGCGCTTACGATCGAGGCTCGCCATTTTACGCTTTCCAGTCGCAACGGTCGACGCGTGCGTGATTTTTTTCTAACTGGAATTCTTCACAAGAAAATCTATCCGGTGTAGACTATTAGCAGAGTTAATTGCCTATCTATATGGCGGGTACACGGCGTTGGCCTCATTTTAAAAACATTTTTCTTCCTTAAACAAACTTGAATTAAAACAACAGCAGGCAACACTTTTGATAGTGTAACCGAACGCAATTAAGGCTGTTCAGGGTAATACTTTTGCCATAAAAACCAAGATTAGATTGTCGTTAAAATAAAATCAGCGGTGACCATAGACATTTGCCGTTAAATACAATTACTTTTTCTACTTTATTATGGTTATAAATATTAAGTTATTGTTATGACGGCATAAAAATTCCAAGCTTTAAATATCTTTGCGCCAACATCGAATATTTTATTAATAATATTAGTTACTTATAGATTTCGTATTAAAATTACTGAGTTAACAAAGTTTAAAATTCTTTAACAAGGTCTGATTTTGAATAATTATTATTTAGATGGTTTGAACTCTTGAACAATACGTCATTAATTTTATTACATACCATGGAGTTTGCTGCATGCTCCCAACGCCGTGAGTTCATGAATACGAAACCAAATGAATGAATGAATGAAAATTTATTTCCAAGTTGGTAACCTCGAATTACCAAAGTAACTGCGAGTTTTTTTTACTTTATTGAGAACTTTTTATGTAATGAGGCCGGCTAGATTAATAGCAATCAAGGTATAGTCTATGAAATTTTTAATATATCATATACACAAACAACCAGACCTGGAAGTACTAACTGTGGACCATAGTGGACCATACAAATGTCTGTTCCGAGCGGAAGTCGAGCCAGCGACAAGGAGTGAAGCAGTCAATCGCACAGCCACTGCGAAATCTATCCAATTTAATCAAAATTCTTCAATACGAGATGTGATTTGAAATTACGTCTTTTTAATTAATTGTGGACTCGAAAGACCTTACCCTTTAAATTAATTTCCACGCATGTTTTTAACAGCTTCAAAACAAAACAATTAACAATGCCAGGGCTGTCATTCAGCTATAAAAACGTCAACTGCACTTTACTTGCATCATTCTTCTGTCTATCTTCATAAGGGGTGGCGCAGGCAGCATCAACATTTACGCGCAGTTTTTGTTAATTAATTTATAATGAACCTAAGATAACTGAGACAGAGTTGAAACTTGCGTGCAAGATGTAATTCAATCTTGCAAACAATTACGCAATTTTGAACTCTATATCAATTGTTTTTAATTCAAAAGATCAAAGAAAACTGACCCTAAGAGCATTTGTGAATTAAGTGCAATAGCGCTAAATGTGCAGTTTCCCTGAAACGCGATCTCTTGCAATAAATCTCGCCTCATTGTGAGACGTGGTATGCCGTTCTTGAGTTAATAGATTGATATTTATGTAAAAATGCAATTGTACAATTGAGTCTATGTTCTACTTGGGGAGGACATTGTGCTTTATCCGGTAATGGTTTAAATTGAATACGTGTTTTACGGTTAAAAATATATCGATCAAAATTTATTTGCAAAATAATACCTATATCTAAATCTACATTACTCATTTCGGTTTTAGTCACATTTTTTACCCCCGACGCAAAAACGACGATAAGTTTGATGTGTCAGTGAGGGTGTGTCTGTTTGTGCCATCGTAGCTTCCGAACGGATGAACCGATTATGATTTAGTTTTATTAGTTTGAAAGATGAATTAGTAATTGTTTTTTTTTAACGTCATTACAGAAAATTTGAAGTAGATTGGACCAAGGAGTCAAGTTGTTCCACACAAAGTTTGCCCCTCTTTTTCACCC
Organism: Hoplodrina ambigua; assembly: GCA_949774945.1. NCBI lineage: Eukaryota > Metazoa > Arthropoda > Insecta > Lepidoptera > Noctuidae > Hoplodrina > Hoplodrina ambigua. Next base: position 10,327,000 of record OX458981.1, read on the forward strand.
CTAAAGGGTAGAATTTTGGAAAATCCTTTCTTTTTATAAGCATACGTCATACGAAGAACACACCCCCCAAGTTTTAAGTCTCTACGATCAGCGGTTAAGGCTGTGCGTTAATCCATCAGTCAGTCAGTCATTCTTGGCAAAGCATATTATACAGTATGTATAGATAGACAAACTATTCAATGGGACAAAAATAGGCTTGTATTATAAAATGGCGCAGATCTGGCAACTCTAGGGTCTTGGACCAATGAATAAATTGCACAATAGGAAAAATGACGTGTCCACTTTCTTCGGCAAAGGTATTTCCCTGTTCAGCCACATGCTTGATCTGTTGCGTTCAGTTACACAATCGCCCGCCAATCAGGCGCGTTCTTAATTAACAACTTTCTATCTGCGAGTCAACGAACGAGGCTGTAGGCTGACTTGACGTTGCCTTGTAGATTAAAAAATATAATTAAAAATGTTTGTTACATGTACTGTCTATTGTTTTGATGAGAAATGAGAGGCCGCTTTTTGTGCTAAGTCAGAAATGTTGGTTCCTTTGATTGTACGACTTTCGTTTGTTTTTTTAATTAAATAAATTGGGAAGTAAATACTGGTCACGCTGCTGACTATATCAGGTGACATTTAACGCAGCTGAAATTTACATGTTCTTTGAATGGCTGTTTTTTTTTTTATTCTTCTTTTGTTTTTTCACCATTATCACCATTCCGTACTGTATATAGGTACCAGGGGTCGCCAATTAGTTTTATAGGTCCTTATTTGAAAATTATGAGACAGCGCGATCCATTTGGCCCCTCATCCAGATATCATGGTTGCGTTTGCAAACATATAAACTCACATACACAAACAGCCACACCCGATAACAACTATCTGTAGACCAAACAAATATTGTTTTCCATTCGGGAATCGAACCCGTGTTACTATCTAAATAATATAGTATGAACAGTATTCTATCTACTATTTTAAATGTTTAAATTCCACGCAAATGACCGGTAGAGTTAGCAAAAGAGGTTAGTACCAAACATTTCAGTACTGAGTTCAAGCTCATGGTCTAAAAAGAAAAGTTGTAGTGCCTGACCACCTACTCATTTATTATTTGATGACTGTACATAATTAAACGTAATTAATATGGTGACTATCCAATCTGACTGAGTCACGTTTCGAGGAAACAGAACAGATACTATCGCTGATTTCATCTGAGTAAACCTGGTGGTCCAACAATAGTACAGATGAGACAGAAGGGCCACTTACATCTTCTTAGTACTTTAAGAGACTGGCTGGTTCAGTATATGGCTAGCCAGTCAGCCAGCCAATCTATAAAGTGCTAGTGTACCTATTAAATAGGGTCAGGTAAAATAATATGTCGACAGCCTTATTTTATTTGTTCAAAAAGTCTAGTTCTAAATTTGAATACGGATTTGACTATAGGTTGGCTATAGACTATAGACTATATGACTATAGACAGTTTAAAAAAATACAAAATATTATTTATCAAAACCAAAATAGAGTCTGCATCTATTAATTCAATGCTGTCGTGAGTATCGCATGACGCAACGGTAGATATGGATTTAATAATGCAACCTGTCAGACAGGTTCAGACAATCAGCGCTCTTACTTTCTTCGCCATGTCTTAGTACGGTCCACAAAACAGTTGAGCAACTAGGCTCGTTAGATATAGTTGCAAGTTTATCTAGAAATTGATGGATGTCTTAGAATAAAATATCGAATTTATGAACTGTTTATTCTAGATTCATTTCTTTGACAATTTTAACTGAATCCATTGGCACTCGTTACTTAACTGTTTTGTTAATTGTATCTACACTTTAGCAAGAAAGATAAGTAATCAACTTATTTCTATTGCCGATTGCACACTAAGTATAATAATTACTGCTTTCCTGCAATCTATTTTCAGGGTTCCTTAACCGAAGAATGCCAACAGGACCCTATTAGGTACTAATCCTCTGCAGTCCGTCCATCTGTCTTTCAATGAGCTTTATCTCATGAACCGTAATGGGGACAGAGTTGAAATTTTGACAAAGTGTGTATTTCTATTGCCACTATAACAAATAATCTAAATAAAAAAGTTAAATATTATAATTATATACAAAAAAAACGTATATTTTTATGTATAGTGTTAAATGTTGAACAGCGGTATGGAATCTTTATAACTTTGTTATTTTACAAATACTTCGTGTGCTTGTTTGAGTGGATCTTCTGTCGTCACCTGTGTCGTGTCACGCGCAAGTGTTTCCGTATTGTAACTGTTCTATTGTTGTATTGTGCTGATCTTATTCACGGATTTGTCGGAAAAACTCTCCTATTTATAGTGTTGACGGCGAGTTATACGGTAATGACTGGTTTTGGTCTTTAATTCAATCTTTTTACACACTTCTATCACATTCTTCACGACAATATCCTATAAAACATAATTTACCTAAATATATAAACACTAATTAAATTACTATAAATCATTTCAATTCTGCCAACTATCATAAAAACATCTTAATAATACCGTATCCACAAACGTGACGACTTCTAACCAATTTTCTTTTATAATGAACAAATACGGTAATCCGCTCAGTCGGCGCACGCGCATGACAGCAATTCCCAAATTAGGAGGAGTGACGCCACTCTGGCACAAGCCTTGTAAACGCCTTACAGAGAGAATGCCTTCGCTTATAACATAACACAACATCACGACTGTATTCCTCGAAGGGTTAGGCAGAGGTGTACCTATTAGTTCACCCACATTTCGCCAGTAATGTTTAAGTCCCATGTAATCTGGCCTATTGCTACCAACCGGGCACAAATCCAAACTCCGAGGCTGCTACTGAGAAATTCCTGATGAAAAACACAATAACACCTTACCCGACCTGGGAATCAGACCAAGACCTAATGCTCAACAATCGCGCTTTGCGACCACTAGACCGAAAGAGCTATTTTATGATTGATAGAAAACTGTACTTAAGTACCTACTTATAAATGCGTAGTGACAACACGAGATTTTAATTAATTGAAAAAATTGAAAGTAAAAAATACATTTATAGAAGTTTACGAGATATTTTATGTTTTATACTATTGCTTATTAAGAAATCTTTTATTTATTTATTTTCATGTGATTACATCTAAAAGTTTTAACAACTTTACTACGTAACAACTGAACATAATAAATTAAATGTCAGACACAACACACATCTACTACAATATTGTAAAGATGCATAGATGGACTCTTGCACGCTTTAACGACTGCACAAAATTAGCTAAAATTTGGCATACATACCAATAGAAAATATAAAGGAATATCTAGATTATTGTTCTTCAATCACGCCAGAACGACTGAACAGATCTGGATGAAATATGGCACAGAGATAGATTGTATAGTCTAGAATAGTACAAAGGGTTCAGAAAAATGAGCAGTTCCCGTGGGATAACATATTAACTTTAGGCGTAAGCTAGTATGCGTTTTGAAATAAGTGTATTAAAACTATTCTTGAGATTTAGCGTGATTTTTTTTAAGCGTGTGTGTTTAGTTGTCAAACTTGATGTAACGAGACTACGCTATTACGTAGGGGAATTCATTCCATTAAAACAAAGGTTTCCAAATTATTTTGTCTACTGCCCACTTTAAGAATAAATTATTTTCCAGCGCCCCCCATTTTTTCACCTATTTAAAATCCACCTAGTAGATGAAATTACAAATCGCTCCCCAAGCCTCTACACAGCGCCCCGATTTTTCCTGGGTCTATTACTGCCCCCTTTATGCCTGCGGCGCCCACAAGGGGGCGTTATCGCCAACTTTGGGAAAGGCTGCTTTAAAACAAAAGCAATATCAATTAAACTTAATTCCCTATACAGTAATCTTCCCAAGGGACAGTTACGAGGTATGTACGCGACGCATTATGCCTCAGTGTCGCTTCGGACGCAATCAACGGACCGACATGCTTCGCTTGTGTTTCCTACTGTGTTAGCAGTATGTGGACAGTGACCAGCTATAGTGGGGAAAGCGGGACAGTCTCAAACTGTCCATCAATATTATTTTGTGGTGGCTTCATTAAAACAGTGGTCATGAGCGATATATTTATTTAATACTTTCGATGCAACCCAGAATGTCAATTCTATTACTTAGAAAAGATTCAAAATTTTGTCACAATCTCATGTCAGCGACAATTAATGTCAAAAAATGTAGATAAATTAAAGGCATTTTGACAGATAATAAGGCTAAGATAATATTGCGATCGTTCCTAAAAGTTAGTATTATTAAATTGCTCCTTGATTTTTGCCCTTATAAGTTTTCTTGGTTTTGTTAACTGTCTGACACATCAATTCTTCTAACTCTTCTCTACATACATTTGAGATGATTTTGAGTTTATATAGGTATCTTTTTCTCACGCTTTTCGCTATCATTAAACCCGTCTATTTTACCTCCTGTCACAGCCTAACATCTCAACATACACTATATCAATGTTATATTTTGATAGTACACAAAACTCGGATATTCCTTCAAAACCCGACAGTTCTGCCACCCTGTCGTGCCGTACTTAATGGCTGATGCAAATTATACACCGCTACACACAGTAATGTCAGTTTTTGTGCCCCTACGCCGTATGTTCGTATGTGTTTAGAAATCTTATTTGGATCACGATGTCTTCGGGCCTCGGGTTACGAGCCGTTAATATGGAGAAGTTGAGTTAATGTTCCGTGTAATTTATATGTGTAGTGTGGCTGGATGGTGCGAGATTTCTTCAGATGTTGAGGTTGGGCAGTTCCTGGCAGATATTAGTCTATCTTTATTCATCCTTAAGAAATTTTCGATATTTTTGAATTTCAAAATGTCTTAGGAACACTTGGATGTGGAAAGCTTAAGCTTTTAATTCAAAGAAACCATTTACAGTTTCAAATAAAATTGTCAAGGAGTCGGCCCGTTAGTAAGACACTTAAAGCTAGTTGCTCGTTCTAAAACGTAAGCAGGTGTCTATGGACAAAAACAAACAAGAACTTGACTATTCAAAAATGCCTGTAAATGGTCTAATTGAAATAAATGTTTTGACTTTTGACTTTGACTTTGAGAAACTCCGCAGACACAAAACAGACTTTTCAATCAAGTTTAACAATGCTCTTTTTGATTAATTTAATTGAGATAGTTACCAGCCCTCAAAAAGATTTTAGCTTAAATGAAATTATTCAAAAGATTTAGTAAATTATGCCTTCAGACCCATTCTCTTTTATTCACATTACACTTTGTCGACACATAAATAAATCATCTAGGCAGTTGCTCTATTTTAGATTACGCCTTCGCCTACTATCAAAATAAGAATGGTCAATCAAAAACCAATAGAATTAAATTCAGTGACATTACGTCATTCAATTAGTTAGTACCATAACGAGACAATAATGTATTCCAATTTTAATCCTATTTAAAATTCTAACAAGCCAACCTACGATAGTTTAAGTATTCAATGAAAATCTATGCGCCATATGTAATCCGCATGTGCCGTCGATTTACCTTCTTATGTAAATAGGTACAGTGCTCGAAAGAGATTAGTTTAAAGGCAGAATAGTTAATTTGTTGATTTACTAGCGATCCTAATAACTATACGTATAAATCTTCCTCTTGTCACTCAATCACTCTATCTATCGATGAAAACCGTATTAAAATCCGTTGAGAAGTTTAAAAGATCTAAGCTTACAGACGGCGGGAAGCGACTTTGTTTTATACTATTTTGAGATTCAATAAAGTACACCAACAGTATAAACTTCAAACATTGACAGTTTGTATTGTACAAAGTACAGTTTGTTTGTATTTTTTATTATTTCTAATGTACACGCCAATTATAGGTAGGTATACATAATTAAACATAATAATATATTATAACAAAAAGATACAGAGGACAAATGGATGATGAGACCTTCCCATTTTAATGCGGCCTTTTTAACCATGATCCGTTGAGCAATCCAATTTATGCTAAAAATGTATATTTCATTTCTAGCTTGCACACTAAATTCTTTTGTTGACTGTACATATTGTGTGGGAACAACGTAGGATGGCACAGAATTAGGTAATTTATAGCTCACTGGTACATCAACTTGGCAAAATAATCTACCTATAAATAGTGGCAAATAGTCAAGAGTGGGATTTGATGGTCCAATGTGGGCTTCATCCTAGTTCAACTTGGAATACAAAAAAGAACATGATTTACCATATTTTCTGATTTATAGAGGACTAGCTTCTGCTCGCGACTTCGTCCGCGTCAAAGTTGATTTTTCCATACAAACTTTGGACCCCCGCTTCAGACCCTTAGGGGGTGAATTTTGGATTTTTTTTTTCTTATGGGATGCCTACATCATACAAAGAACGCACCCTCCTAGTATCAGGTCTCTGCGATCAGCGGTTTAGGCTGTGCGTTGACCCGTTAGTCAGTCAGTCATTCAGGACAAAGCATTTTATACGTATAGATAACGGTGAAGTATTCATCATCACAATTAGCACCTGAACTCTGTCAATGATGTGCATGGGCGTCCCAATTCCCAAATGATCGCTTGCTTCATTAAGAGCCTGATTAAATATGAGCAATGGGCAACACCTACGCTTGGGGGATTAATGATTTTCATTAGGTATTTTATTTAAAATATATCAAATAAACCGGCCAAATGCAAGTTGGACTTATACACGGAGAGTTTTATACCATCACACAATATTTACAAAAACATTTTTTTTTAAATACCTTATTAACAAAACGTCTTTCTTTTACGGACCGCCTTAAATTTTACACTTTATTTTATTCTTATCTATTTATTTTTTTAGTTGTTATATAACGACCATAGTAATACCCATTTTGTGACTGACTGATAGACCTTTATACCTTTTAGGAACGAATACTTAAAAACTAGATAACAAGTAACTAACCAAAGAAGTGAAAGAAAATGTTATGAACATAATCTGACCCGGATATAAAATAACACAAACGGTATTAAAGTATTCCACGGTAACGTGAGAATGTATACAAAAAAATGAGAACTTTTGTAAGTCAAGTGGGTTTCCCAAATATTTTTGGTGGTATTCCGAAAAAAAGCAATTTATTAACAACCAGACTTCTTGAGAGCCAGGTTTCGTCACGATGTTTTCCTTCACCGATGTCAGTGATGTCCAAGATAAAGTTAGAAAGTACCTATGAAGTAGAAAAAGTCACATTGGTACTTGGCTGTTTTTGGTTGCGGACGAACAGCCTGAGCATGAGAGGCGCTTAACCACTGGGTCATCATCGCATCATGAAAAGCTGTGCATGATGATAAGGACAAAGCCACCTAGCGAACATCTTCCCGCAGGCTGTAACCTTTCGTGGTCCACTTGGAAGTCCCTGAACCACATCAGAACGAAAGTAAGAAGGTGTAACTCGAAACTCGCAAAGTGGGGGTACCTACTGCGAGGTGTGGGTGTGAAGCCGAATCACAAACCATGCTCCACCTTCTATCTTGTCCTCTTTGCTCCAAAACATGCAGCCCTAGTGACCTATTTTTTATTGCCTTTTTATTATTATTTTTGTGTGCACATGGTCTGCGACAATAAACATTTTTTCTTTCTTTTTTTGCATTATTTTCTAAAAAACCGTGCACCAACGATGCCCTGGAAGTAGCAATGTTTTAGGCCACCCAAATTAATAAATGTCGTGCTAGTAGAGACACTCGGAAGAAGACGACGACAAAAACAACCCGGAAATTACAAAGAAAAGTTTTATCAAACACCAAACGCACTCGAAATCTTCTCATGCTCTTTTTATTTACACTCGACGCTAAAAGCTTTGCGAAAACAGCGCACACTGTTAACAGAACAGTTATTAGTTATTCCCACGACGAAGTCAAGTGCACAGACTGCACTGTCTGTTACCATAGATCCATTAATACATAGACAGCCAATGGTCACATAAAATGAGACTGGAAGTGATTATTGAGGATTTATGGGGTCTGTTTCTGCTAGGGTTGCGGATTGATAGTCGCGGCCCTGGAACGCAAAAGGCATTACGAGAAACACGGATGGGTTTTAATCAGTAAGAGTCTGTAAGAGTCTAACACTCCCTTCCACCCTGAAAGATAATTTGACGATTTCCGATTCTAAAAAAAAATATCATCATCTGCCAAATTTTTTCTTAACTTAATGTTAAGATCGCTACCCAGATGCAACTGAATACCGGTGTTTTATATGAAACGACTACCTATCTGATCTCCACAACCCAGTGACTTGGTAATACGCGATACGCGTAAGACTGGTTGTCAGACTTTGAGGCTCCTGACTACCCGCAACGACTACAATAGAGATCAGATGACCTACAACTAAATGAGAATAAAATTCTGCCGACCAAATGTCGGTCAAATGAGTGAGTCACCTTTTGCCTGACCTGGGAATTGGAAATCAAGACCCCACGCTCAGCAGTCGCGTTTGCAACCATGATCATGATATTAAAAGTATGATAAATTGCTTATTGTTACGATCTTGATACAAGCCGATATTTGACTTTCGTACTAATCCTTCGGCTATCTCACTCTAACACACGTCGAATCCTATCTTCCTTGTTACTCATATTGCCAATCTATGTAATAGTACATCTATGACGCACTAATGCACTCTCGCTAAGATCAAAACCCACCTTTACTTTAGATTCATTCACTATTGTTGATAAATGACGAAATGATTAATTGTCTTGTCTTGAATCGCTTTGAACTTGTGGGAACCCGCGGTTGGTTGCTACTACATATTGTCGTAATGTAAGGCCTAGAGCAGACGAAAGACTTTTTATGCAATCGAGTCGACAACACAGTAAGCCTTTACCGTGTAAGGTTTCTATAACAAGGGTTGCCGATTCATGATAGTGTAGCAGAAGGAGCCGTGGGTTTTATTCTGTAAGAGTCCAATATAAACCATTGTTCTCCCCAAAAGGAGGAAATCCAAGAGGATTTTCCAACGAAAAAAAAATCTATAACAATCTATGATGAAGTCTGCATTTTATTGTAATTCTTTTCTGCCTTTTTATCTTTCTTTTTTGGGAATCAAGAAACTGCATCGCGAAATTTTTGTCATGACACTCACTCAGTCGTCGTTTGGTCGTCGCAGACTTGATGCCACAAGAAGTCTGCCGTCTGCGCAAGCCCTAAGGCAGCATATTCTGATTATAGTCATTATTTTGGTTGAAGGTGATTATTTGGAGCTCTATGTCTGTTGTTGGTAGTTCACGAGTCACGATGAGACCTTGAGTGAGGACCAAAATAGAGGCTTTGGCAAATAGTTTGGTAGAAATAGGTACCCTAATTTTCTTTTTGGTTAGAAGGCCACTGAAATAGCCAGACGTCTATAATAGAAACAGTTACTAAAATATAGATTATACATATCTACATAGTATAAAAACAAAGTCGCTTCCCGCCGTCTGTAAGCTTAGATCTTTTAAACTACGCGAAGGATTTTAATGCAGTTTTCATCAATAGATAGAGTGATTCAAGAGGAATGTTTATGTATATACTCGTACAATGCACCCGTGCCAAGTCGGGGCGTGTCGCTAGTATAAGATATAGACATATATTATTTATTAAAAGACAGCTATAAAATCGATTATAGTACTTTTTAGAACATCCTACTGCTACTGTTAACGGGAAAGTTTGCGATGAAGTATGAATGGATGAACGAATGGATGTTTGTTGCTCTTTCACGCTTAAACGGCTGAATGCAATAAGCTGTTTGGCACACAGAATAATTTTTATTCCGTTTTGAAAAGTCTACACTGAAATACTCGCGGGCAGAAGTCAGTTTAGTAGTAACAAAAGACGACAGAGATATGAGTGTTTAAATGTGGACGCAATATGTCCCTTGATGACTTATAATCTACTCGGTAGGATCTCGTTTCCACAAATGAAGCAACAGCAGTTGAAACCGACGTACCATTGTATGTAACAGCAGGGGTTCCTAAACTATGCGTCGCGACGCCTTAAGACGTCGTGAAGCTACCCTGAGGACATCGCGCGAGGGTACGAATTGCATTGATTATAATAAAATCATTATGCTGTTATATTTTCTAATAAATAGTAATAATTTAAATAAAATATATTTTTAAAAAATCTCTACTAATAATTAAAATGCGAATGTAACTTTGTCTGTCTGTCTGTTACGCTTTCACGACTAAACCATTGAACCGATTTTGATGAAACTTGGTACGGGGAAAGTTTGAAGATAGTGCAGGATACTTATTCGTGGATAACCGACATTTACCTATGTGGACGAAGTCGCGTGCAAAAGCTAGTACTAAGATAAATAAAGTATTCTTAATGTCTGCTTAGAGCTACACACAAATATATTCTTACATAAAGGCGTCACAAAAAAATTAAAACCGGTAAAGGGAGTCGCAGTATTCATTACTCAAGTCCCACGTAATGAGACACAATTGATTTTCTATTGTTCTGACTTACCGGTAAGTTAGCCGAGGCTTGACCTGTTAAAAAGATTGGTAACCCCTGGTGTACAGTAGCCCTAACAGCCTCCGTAACATTGCGACACGTCTCTTGATCTATTATGTTGCCAACTAACTTACCATTCTATTTTGATATCAATAAAGGTAGTTTGGAAACGGATAAAGTGCTTTTCGCGATAATATGATAAACTAACTTATGGCTACGGTTTCGTTCAAGTAAATGTCGGCTATCAGACCTCTCGGTTTTTTTTTTCGTGATTATTTTTTAGCCTAGCTTACTCCTTATAATATCATCTCAGTGAAAATCTCGTCAACATCAGTCCAGCCCTTTCGGAAATTAGCCGGAACAAGTGACAGACATTTTTTTTATAAAATGCTTTTTTTTGTGTAATTGCCGTTTAATAAACATTCATATTTATTTTGTAGAAAATACCTATTATTTTGTTAAAAAAAAATTATTTTGACATTACAAACAGACAGTTTATTTTATTTATTTGTGTAAACTTACCTATATAGATAAAGGAATGAATAACTGTAATTAATTTAAGTCAGGCGGAGAAATATTCGATTCGGTCTAAGATTGGCAAATCAAATGCTGTAATTAATATGAAGCGGAAAGTTGCGATTGCAGTTTAAATCGATTTGTGATTACAATTCGGTAGCCTAAGTACACGTCATTGGTAGCCCAGACTACTGGTAGGTAGATATGTTTAACTAAGTTTCATAATATTTAAGTAATAAATATCTATCTTTAAAATTAACTGTGATTTCAAAACATTGTGGCACGCCATTCTATTTTTTTAATGCTTAATTTATTGCTTCCATTCCTTAAGAATATCTTTATTTAAAACAGAAAATATACATATTTAGATTTATTGCCAGAACACGAAAATTATATCCGGTTTCAAAAAACATGCCAAGTTTTAAGATCTATGATTGTTAAAGATGAAATTATTAGATAAACGAAAACATTTCTATCTCTTTTGTGTGAATTAAGTAAAGCTTATCTTGGCGACCTAAAACTTAAACATTGTGTTAAATAATGTTACGGTATATTTTAATACATACAGACGTGGGAACTTGCGGTGCAAAAGGTCACCGGGTCACCAGCCTTTTCAAATGATTCAGGTTTTGGCAACTTTTCTCAGTTCAGTTAGTACACGTAGGTAATTGTTATAATTAAAGTCCGGTTTTAAACACTGTAATCAAATACTAATTGAAACAAAGTAATTTCAGTGCTACTAAACTTTTTGTGTCAAATAGTTTCGGTTATTTATCTGTGGATTGCCATCCGCCATGATTATTATGAACATCCGTCAAATATTTGGCGCGCATTTAACGGTGAGCTGTCAGTTTATTTGACAATGTATTTATTTAACGAGTTATTTATGAGGTAAATTGATTGTTTTCTTCTCGTAATAGTATGTAAATACAAGAAAATTAAAATAGATCCTAGACAACGGCATAATTATAAATCTTGTAAAAAGATGTCTGACAGCTTGATCAAATAGACCTGACAAGCTAAATTGGTCGTGACAAATGGCGTCTGTGATACATTTAATTTAAATGTATCATAAATATCTTGATTCTAGTCTCGCACAATTAATTGTTCGTGAAGTGTGTATGATGCATTCTCATGCAATCATAGAGATTAATGTACACATACATATGTATGATTTATTATGTATGATCACTAATTTCTAATACTTTTACTAGCATTACAGCTTTCACTTGTCCATCTGGTCTAATTTAATGGCCTTTGTAATTTCAGTCGCGTGTTTTAATGGTCATAACACAATATTCATTGGAATTATAGTTTTAATTACATGTTTCGAAATGTTAAGTTCTCGTTTAGGGCAATTTTAATAAATATGCTGGCAACTTATCTCATTATTCTTAATTTGTAATTAGAATAACTAAATATTCCGTTACTTTTTCTCATCACTGTTTACTAGAGGTAATGGAACTAAAACATGAATACTGGTTGTATAATAACTGGAAAATATAAACAATCATGGCGGCCTCGCAATCTGTAACTTTATCAAATGTCACCATTATAACGCACATTATGGCACATATATAATTAGCAGATATTTATTAAATAAAATCGGCACATGAACACCTAATCCTAAATCCTAAAAAGAATATCTTGATAGCCAAGGCATGAGGTTCGATACAGTTACATATGTGCTTTCTAAGTTCATCTTGGACATAACTGACTCCGGTGACGGAAAGAATCGTGAGGATTCCTGAAGAGGGCGTAGTAAGCAAAATTACCAATCATTTTTTTGATTTTACATGAACAATTCTAGATTTCTAGGCTTAAAATACATATGTATGAAAACTACATCATATTTTCGAGGGTTCTCATTGATCAAAAACATAAAATAATAACATTTTCTCGATAGAAAAACATCACGAAGTAGCCTCTAACTTTTTTATTTTTTCTATTTGTACACGATATTATAATGACTAATATGACAAAAATTTGATAATTAGTTAAATTTAGACATAAGTGAGGGTTTTGTCTAGGCATTTTAGGTAATTCCTTTTAGTTTCGGAATTATTACGATAAAACACTTTTGGCACATACTACGTTTTAATTCCGCGAAGCAAGTCATCTGTCGTCGCACTTTGACAGAGCCTCAAGCATATTTTTTGATTCACACGTCAGTCGCTGCCGCTCTGTTGAGACGAGAGGACTACACTCAAATTTTTGCCTGCTTTGTTGGTCGAAATAAATATTAAAATAGGAAATAAGAAGAAAGATTGAAAAGACTTTCGAAAGGAAAACTTAAAAAAACAAATACAAATTGAAAGAATGGCTAAATATCGACGGTAATTTTGAAAGTAAGCCCCCTACGCACTAGCGGTTAATCACTGGGGCGGCTAGCCGCTTTTCTATTATCGTACGCACGCCACTAAATTTCAACTGCGGCGGTTGAATACGGGACCGCGGCCAGCTTCGTGGCTGCCCGCCATCTAGTTTATACGCACTGGCGGTTTATGGGCGGTTTAGTCTGCAGCGTTTCCAATAAAGGATGAATCTAGTTCTTTTTTTATGGTTTTTGGTAATAACAATAGATAATACAAGCTATAGTTTATGGACCAACACGCCTTCAAGCGATCCAAATGCTCTCCGCAGTTTTATCGCGGTCGGCCGCCATGGCGGTCAGCCGCTGTTCCAACCACGTCTGCGGCCAATTGCTAAAGCGTAATAGGCCTTACTTGTACCGATAGCCGTTATCTGCGGCAGGTAACACGAATATTCAAAGTATCGTTATGTTATTTTTACATTGCCTCGTTTAATCACACAGGATCGAACTCAGGTAGTACATAAGAAGCATTGTATTTTGTACAAATAATATAAAGTCGTTCTGTTACTTGAAAACTAAAATGACATAATAAAGGCACCAACATGTAGTGTATAGTATAAGCAATATAAATACATGATTTTAGATGGTCTGTGTTTGTTATATCATATTTATATAGGGTCAATGAGTATACGAATTTAATTATCCTTTTTTTCCACTTCTACAATTTATTATTGTTTTTCGTTCAAATATGGGGAACCGTTCCAAATTACGTCAATGAAAGGAAAACTCCAGTCCCGGCACTAAGTGGTCATCAGTGACCAAGTCGCGAGGAGAGGTTAACATGAGGTCAATCTTTACGCTTGTAGACTGCTAAGATTACCAAGTCTTTAATATCGAAATCGAGGCCATAGTTTAGTGCGGGCCAACGTACTCTGTTTTCCAATGAGTCTTACTTCGGATTTCATCTCAATTCAAGGAAAGTGTATTTAGCCAGTTTCTGGTTGCCAGATACAATTTCAGAATCCTTAAGAAATTCATACTTACCAAGGCATAACGATCATAATTCTTGTTTTAATACGACGCAATTTAAATGCGAAGGAATACCCTTACGAGATTATGGAACCTATTGTCATCACTTACCAACGAGGTAGGCTAAGCAATCCTATTCATGCATTATAATGTGCGCGCACGTGTGTGATCGACCTTGCTGTGTAGCAAGGCCGGTGGTTTTTGATTTTCTCCAAAGTTTGATCTAGGAAGAAGAGCTTCTTGCAGATTTTTCTAGCGTTGGAGCTTTCTTTCACAGGTCACTATTGACAACCTCAAACTCTATACGAATACGCCACGGCGATCAACTAGATTTAATATTATTTTTTTATCTTGCAATGATGTTTAAAAGTGCTTTATAATGGCCTAATTGAAATAAAATCATTTATTTAAATTAGGCCAGTATAAGGCACTTTAGCTTTTTTATATTTTTTTCTTAACCCTGGGTTTTTATAAAATTAAACAAATAAAGTAAGTTTTAAATTACGCTTCTTTTAGAATATAACATCTAAAACAAAAAGATAATACGGTTAAAATAAACACTAAAATATCCTTGTTCCCTTAACTTTGTTGAGTAATGTATTATAATATATGAAAGAACGGAGAGCAGACCAGACTACTCCCTGTTCTTGAGTTAAAGTCCACCGTCTGTACTTACGTATAAATAAGTGGTGAAACATCACTGACGTGATCGTTTGCTTCGATTGATATGTAGGTATATTAATTAAAATATATTTTTTTGGGGTATTCATTTTTTATGGATTCATGTTCAGTATCAATAGTATAGTCACTTACCTACTTGTTTTATTTTATACTACTTTCCTGCAGTCATAGGTACCTACTGTGGATACACTAGTATTATCTGATTATTTTAGGTATACTACAGAAGAAGCGAGCGCGGCTAGGTTCACTTGTTTTGGTGCGCAATCGTGTTCGATGTGAGGGGAGGAAAGGGGCGCGCGGGTGAATTTTAAAATTTTGCTGGCTTACTGCCCGCCCTGAACTCGTAGGTATATAAATAGATACTCGTATAAGTCTAAAGTCGCCAATCCGCCTAGAGCAAGCGTGGTGATCTATGATAATGTCTTCTCTGTACGAGAAGAGGCCTTGCCTTGCAATAGAATGATAATAGGCTGGTGTTATTGTTACAATAAGAATGGAGATATGGTATGCATCAGTTGCTCATTATTAAAGAGTAACTATTAGGCTCAATGATATTACATATCTACTCGTTAATAACGAGATAATAATTAAGCTAACAATCAAACCGTAGGCATACAACTGCCTTTCTCTCCACAGATTAAAAAGAATTTATGTTGTCTATGATGACTACACATCTTGCCACACATAGCCGTCATCTATGGTTGTACCATGTACCTACATAACTTTTTAATCACGCTATTATAAGCGTTATACAACTATTCCCATTGTTGCCCTGTCTTCCTTACCCACCTTCCGTATTGACAATGAAGATCCGTTATCTCTTTCACACAATTCAGAGCTTTCATAAGAGGAAATGAGACGGAAATAGGGTATTTAAATGACGTCGCAAAATTATAAGTGGAAAAGTAAAAGTGTTACTAAACAGTTGGTACTTGTTAGTTTTGTAACTAGTCATTGTGGACAATTTATAACGTTGTGGAAGTCAACTTCTTGGCGTTATTTGTCTTTAATGGCATCCCCAAGTAATAGTTATCATATAACATTGGAAGGACAAGGAAATCCCGTTTTCTTATAGTGCACTGACAAGATGCCCACGTACAATAGCGGGGTATCGTTTACGCTGCGTGGGCGCAAGGCCGGGCGGTACAGTGCGCACCCGACACCGCCATTCATAGAGCTGACACCGATCTGAGGTATGTCCAGTGCAACAAGATTTGTTGAGTCTTTATGTACTAAAAAAATCAGTATTTATATTCCTTGAATAAAAATACAGATTTTTTAGCATTATTAGAACTTTTGAATTTTTATGTGACTACCTCGTTGGTCGTAGAGCGCGACTGCTGAACATGAGGTCTTGGATTCGACTCCCAAGTTGGGCAAAGTGTAATTTGGTATTTCCATTAAGAATTTCTCCGCAGCAGCCTCCGAGTCTGGATTTGTGCCCCGTTGATGGCATTAATAGGCTCGCTTCTTTTTACATGGGACTTAAACTTATCTTCCAAAATGTGGGTGTACTAATGGGTCCACTTCTGCCTTCTTGGATTACAGATGGGATGTGTAATGATGTATTAGAAATACTAAGAGGTTTCTCATTAATTCCTTTATTTCTTTTCTTTTTAAGGCTTGATGCTTCTTTGTATGTTCGTTTAAATCTCGAGGTAAGTCAAGCTGCGCTGCCAATGTCCATTCTCTAATGTGAAATTTCCGTATGAGGTCAAAGTCTCATCAAACCTTCGACCTCTCACTAGATTTACAATTACTTGCATTTATTACATCTCTAGACTTGCTAGGCATTGTATCATTTTATTCTCTTGCACATATATCAGAATATAATCAACAGATTGTGTCCGGTTTTCACCGCATTGTGCCAAAGGAAAAGACATGGATGCCCTCGATCACTGCTCATCCGCTCGCTGTGGGTCATGGTATGTTTAATTCAGCACGTGACGTTATACTGGCGTACGCATTTGGAGTTCATAATACGGAGACGGTGGTTTCATTGTTGATTCATCTTAAAAGATTTCTGTCCAAAATCAAGTGAGAGTACTGTTGTCTCTCTTGATACTTTTAAGAGCATTTACGCCGCCTCTTACAATCTTGCAAGTCCAAATTGGACGGACTAAAAACGGTTCATTATTTTCCAAAATTTGGGACTTGAAAGTAATATGAGATACCTTGCAGTATTATCGGTTTGAAGTACTACATCCAACACTGTCCCTGATTTGTCAGTGTCCTAACCATTCCACTCTTCGAGAAATTGCTCATGCGAAGGTAACTAATAATAATGGGGAGAAAAACAATCCTAACGCACCACGACAAATAATTTTGGATAAATACAAGAGTATTACGAGATTTGTCAGTGTCCTAACCATTCCACTCTTCGAGAAATTGCTCATGCGAAGGTAACTAATAATAATGGGGAGAAAAACAATCCTAACGCACCACGACAAATAATTTTGGATAAATACAAGAGTATTACGAGACATTATGATTTTCATCAAGTCATAGAACTTCACAGCAGTGCTTTTCTGTAAAAGAATGTCTCAATAACCGGTGAAGGGACTGTGAGGTAAGCTGTCATTTTACCTAATGCTAGTAATTGCTATGCTAGGGAATAAACCGGCTAAGAACCAAACGGAACATCATTAAAAGAACAAAATGCATGATTCAAATAAAGCAGCAACCATGTCGTTAAGTATAAGCACAACTCATCAGAAGCGAAAACTGATGAATGATATTCACATAAACTCAGATTCATTCATGGGAAAGATTCGCTTACTACGTAATTTCTAACAATTAATGCTTTTTGCCATCAAAAGAACTGGGTCTACCATAGACTCCCACTCTTCGGTAACAGTACAATGATTACGTAACTGAGAAAATCTTCCCACATGCTGTGACAAAGAGGTTGGTGGTACCACCATTTATGGGTGGCCACCACTGGCGTTCGGATTCAGTAATGACCATAATTGACCATATATGATTGATGAGTGAGCAATAGTTCCAATTTTATGAGTGTTTTGTTCAGTTGCTGTTTTGGCAGTTATAGTGTCCCGAATAGGCACCGCCTCGTCAAACAGTGTCATAAAAACCAATAAAGGAATGTCAAGGAAATGGGCATCTCCTTAGAAGCTGTTAATAGTAAACTGTCAGCAAGCTTTGATGGTGATGGTAACGTCACGACCGTTCCTAGAGGAAGTTCATTGGTATTTTTTAAAGAACAGGACGTAATGATCAGCAGTACTATTTCTTAAATATGTCCCTCGATGAATTTTAGGTGAAGTGAACTTGAAATGAGGAGTCAGTATCTAACATCAGCTGGTCTAGTATTTTGTAAAACTCTCCCTTGATGAGCTCACTTCCATACTAATATTATAAATGCGAAAGTAACTCTGTCTGTTTGCCACGCTTTCACCACTTAACTACTGAACCGATTTCAATGAAATTTGGTACGGGGTAAGTTTAAACGCCAAGAAAGGACATAGGCAACTTTTAATTTCGCGACTTTGTCTGCGTCCGCGATAAGCGACATTTATGCAGACAAAGACGCGGGAAAAAGCTAGTCCTAACTAATATTATAAATGCGAAAGTAAGTTTGTTTGTTTGTTTGTTACCACTTTACGCCTAAGCCACTGAACCGATCATCCCGAAATTTTGCATAAACGTTGCCAGGTGTACAGGGACAAACATAGGGTACTTTTAATCCCGAAAAAAAGTACTGTTCCCGAGGGAAATCACAATAACGTCCTAATGACAGTAGATGGCGCCACGTGTCTATCGAATCATGATCAAATTTTAAGTTTAAGCATCTAATACATTTTGAGTCTAGACTGTCGATAGACCAGTTTCAAGTATACAACCTAAGAGTACGGAGTTGTTTGCTTAATCATTTTTTTATGCCCAAAACCGCTGAAGAGCATACTGACATTTTGCATAAAGTGGCTACCAGACGGACCGATCTGCGGTTGCGGCTAACCGCAGGCCGCGGCTCCAACCGCTGTAAAACACACCACCGCGGTCATAGTGGCGGCCTGAAGTGTCATTAGCGCGGTGTTTGTGCCACAATCGGACGTCAGTCAATATGGCTAACCGTAACGTTGTCTTATTACTCTCATGACTCATTAGCCCTCTCAGAAGATGAGAAAAAAGGTAGAAAAAACCGTTTATTTAAACACTTGAGGTGGTGAGTGGTGTGAGGTTATAGTAGTTATAGTAGTTTATCTCTACCTATATTATCATTAGCATCGCATATTACTCTTAGGAATAGAGAAGTGTGGGTTAAATTTAAATTATTATTTAAATTCAACTATTTCTATTACAATTTCCATATTTGGTGTAATTTTACAAAGCAGTACACGCGGCCTGTTGTTAAAATTTGCAACTAACGCGGCCGCGACATTTCGCGTTTGTCTGTGACCCACTTTATATACGTTGTCAGGGATACAGAAAAACTGCGTAACTGACACTGTCATCAGTGTGTCATCACTGACACTGACAGGTGTAAACGCATTCATAGAGGATGCATGGAAGAATAAAGGCGAACTTATAACACGCTCCGCCAATTGTGAATTGATTTGGATGATTCTTTTTTTGTTTATTTTTTCCGAATTGGTCCCATATAAATACTGTCATGATCTGATGATGAACTTCGGAGATATGGAACGGAATTCCTCATAGGATCACAGCAGAACTGTCGTAACAGTAAAATTGCTTTGTTTAATGCGTTTAGTCGATGACTGACTGAAGGAAGAGGTTAGTTGCTAAACTATGACCGTGACCTATGTCGATGTAGATGTGTAGACAACAGTTTTCCAACGGCAAAGTTAAGTTTGTCCCTCAGTACTGTTTATGTTTTCTTTAGAGGTATATTCGGTGTATTTTAATGACGGTAGGTAGGTTCCTTTTTTTTTTAATTGTCTCACAGCTCCAACTCAGGCAAAAGCTCTTTACTACCCCGAGCAAAAATTACTGCTCAATCCCCGGAATCTTCCGTTCATGCCGCATTAAGAAAGCAAGCACAACCGGAGCGACAAGCAAATTTGAGAGCTGATGAGACATTTTATTAAAGACTGGAAAGCCAAGCCGTCCGCCCGCCAAGCTTCTCTGAGAGTGACTGAGACGCCTTTCTAAACGCAATTGCTTTTGGAGGAACAAGCCGAAAGCCAGAGAGCTGTAAG
Source organism: Hoplodrina ambigua (assembly GCA_949774945.1). Lineage (NCBI taxonomy): Eukaryota > Metazoa > Arthropoda > Insecta > Lepidoptera > Noctuidae > Hoplodrina > Hoplodrina ambigua. The sequence continues at coordinate 10,347,151 of OX458981.1, forward strand.
AGCAACTGAGACGCCTATTCACACACAACACACATGACTACACGACTTCGTCTCAGAGAAGAAGCTCAGCCATTACAGCGACTGAAACTCCAGAGCAGACGCAGGCGAGAAGGACCTCTCTTGCAGAAATGCAAACTGGACGCCGACGGACTTTTATGAGTCACAGTCTGTTGGTCCGTAGGTATTTAATAATTCTGGATCTGGCCGAGCAACAAGCCGAGTACAGCCCGAATTGATTGTCAAATTCTAAACCAACGCGGGCGAAGCCGCGGGTAAAAGCTAGTTATCTATAAAGTGACCTTATCTTAGTACCTTGAGGTGACCTGTCTTCATGCTGATGTGTCATATGCTTGGGATTGATAGCCCTCCATTTTAAGAGGGACTTTCATACAGAATGAATTTACAGGTTTAATAACAACTCACCATGAATTCACTTCAACAAACACCAAGGGAGATTTGAACGGACCAGCCGGAAACGTTTTACTGTCTACCAATTCTGTCAATAGGAGAGAATAGGAAAGGCTAAAGCGCTTTGCACACGGAGCAACTTAAGTTGAGGCAACTATCAACTCTTTAAAAGTTGCCTGTAAAAGTTGATGGTTGCTATAACGTTTACGGTTGCCGCAACTTTATGGCAATCTGTGAGCAACTTTCACAGCCGAGTTGCCGTATGCCGTTGCCATAGCGACACTAGCTTTGCCGGGCACACGGAGAGGGAGGGAGTGTGTGAAATCGTCCGACGCGTTGCGATTGACGGTTGAGGAAACCGGCATCTTCAAAGACCGGTATAATATTTAACAGTTGCTAGTTGCGGCAACTAGCAACTAACTTAGTCACCGATTGCAGCAACTGAAAACTGTTGACGATTGCCGCAACTCGTAACTCGAGTTGCTATGTGTGCGCAGTCCAATTGAAATATATGTAAACATGCAGTTGCCAGCTAGTTGCCAGTTGCTGCAATAGTTGCTCTGTGTGCAAAGCGCCTAAGATTACTGAATACTGTCGACATCAAAAAACAGTTGACTCTCGGTAATCAGTGAAAGCGTCTCCCTAAGCTGTTATCATAGTAATCACGTTTACGTGGTCTTATGAGGCAAGCAAGCCCATAGGGATATCCTATCATTAAAGTTAATAAACGGAAGGGTAGGTGAACAGGTTAATACTATATATTTATGATTGGACTATTATTTCTAAATATGCTCGTAATTATTTATGCAGACTTAAGTAGCAATAGTGAGAAAACATTGCCAAAAGTTCCTCGGGAATTTGGTGGTTGCAGAATCTACTGTAAAGCCATTACAAGAGCATTTTAGTTTACATTATGTGACGCTTAAAAGTGCATTTAATGGTAGAACTAAATTGAATAATTCGACTTTGAACTGATGCAAGTACGTATATACCTTTTGTTATTTAGAAGGAGGTATAGAAGTTGTTATTTCAATTTTGACACCTATTCTTATTTTATGAAAATACTAACATTTAACGTACTTCTACGATTTATCTTCCTCTACCCTGCGGTTTTGCAAAATCTTGTAGGATTTTTTGAGTAAAGTTTTATTTTGAAATAGATAATTTATAGTACAAAATTGAATCAAGGTTGCATACATACACTTACGCCTATTTCTCATGAGGGTAGACAGGAACCTCAGACCCCATCTGTCACGATCCTTACGATCCTTTCGCCTCGTCACGTTCATACATATTTTAGTCATCATATAATTTGTTTCATTTATTTTAGTTTAATAACTTATAAAACTTGATGGTTTAACATTAAGATCCTCTTAAACCTGTCTTATATAAATGCTGACACACAGCCAGTAATACTTCAGTCGTCACCATATTAAAATCATAAGTCATATCTATAAATGTATTGATTATTAAAATGTTAATTCGCTAGTTTTCTACCACATACATGAATAGAAACTCTATGTATATGGAATACGAAACAATCTTCGACATTTAAGGCGTGGTCTGATAGAAATGTCATTCGGTGACTCACATCGGAGGTAGAAAGGCTATGCTTATGTGTGGGTGTCAAAATTGGCTTGTCCAGAGCAGAAATTATGAAAAGGATTACTTACGTAAAAACTACTTTTATTATTACGGCACAGCTTCACACCCGTACAATGTAACGTAATGTTATATCAATAGTATTAACACAACATCACGCTTGTAATCCCCTAAGGGTTAGGCAGAGGTGTACCTATTAGTACACCCACATTTCGCAAGTAATGTGTAAGTCCCATGTAATAGGGGGCGAGCCTATTGCCATCAACCGGGTACAGATCCAGACTCCGAGGTTGCTACTGAAAAGTTCCTGAAGAGGAAGCCCAATAACACTTTGCTCGACATGGAAATCGAACCCAAAACCTCATGCTCAGCTAGCAACTAACAAGTCTTCACTACTCCAAAGATAGAAATTTTACTACAGCAACTTTAAGTTGACCAACACAATACAAAATCCACCGCCCCATTACCTACATCTTTGAACAACGTCTCGATAGCCAGTGGAGCAATGGATGCTTCACAATGGCCCGCATTGGCCCCAACATGTGAAGGGGCGTTGTAGTACCTAGTACAATAATTCCTTTGTCTCATCAAGTATTATCTGCGATGATCATTCGTACGTAATCGTCGAGTCACGGCAGATTTCTCGCTGTTAATAGATGGCTGCCGATTCGAGAGAGCAACTTTGTTTTGGTACAAGTTATGAGAGATTGCAGATTTGATTTGAGCTTATTCTGTTAAAACGTACCAACCCACAATCTGTCAATAATTACGTCATACGAAAACAAGACTTATGCCAAATGTGTTACATTACTATCTAGTAATAACGGTTCAATGTACAATACAAACTTATACTTAAAACAATTACTTTGAAAAATGAGAGTTTTTTTAAACGATTGTTAGTGTATTTTGTTAGAATAAATGCCGATAGAATAACGTTTCAAAAAAGAACTCAATTCATTTATTTCAATAGACTTTTTAAAGGCACTTTTGAAAATAATTTGAAAGAAAACATTAATTAAATCTAGTTTGCCTATCAAAAAGTAGTTTCGTTTGAAGAACGGTCAAAAATGGCAACTCCATACTTACTCTTTTTTAAAGTTAATTATATATCTAGTTGAAATCCATAATTATTTGTATATTCTATTATAAGATAAGAAGCATCTAAAGGTACCTACGAGTTAAGGTTGAAAAGTTTATTATAAAACTATTGCATGACTATATCTTTAAACCTATTTTGTTATTACAAACATTTTCCACATGATTGCAATGCGCATGCGTCTTGCAATATACGCACGCACTTTTATCATTAATGCGTGCATTTTGTTTTGTAATACGCAATGCGGATTGGTTAATGCATTTAAATTAGAGACACTTGTAACATAGCATGTTACAATCGTAATAATTAATTACGTACGCATGATAATAGAAATGATTTCACACAATATTAAATGTGTATATGTGTTAGCATGTTAACACGCCTGCAAGCATGTTTTATTATGTTTCATTACAACTCAAAGTCACGCCGGTTTTTCGAAGGAAAAATTAATATAACAAATTGCCAAGCGCAAGGAAGGTGCTTGATTGGTCGTAGATAATTCAGTCAAGCGTTTCTTATCAGTCAAGCGCTTCTTTAAATTTATTGTGTCTTTGTTGTTGTAGTGCCATAATGAATAAATAAATCCTTCGAGAAAACGATAGTTAGAAATCAAAATCAATTTTCATTAGGAGATCAAGATAACAGAACATTCAAGATTTGGCTTGTTTGTGGTAACATTTTCCTTTGGATATGCGAAAATGTTTTGTTCCTGCACTAAGACCATATTGGCTGATATTTTATTATTAAAATACCATTAGTGAAAGTAGAAGAAAACTAGACCTTTTGCCTTTTGCTTTAAGACTCTTTCCCGCTCCTCCTACAACTTGGGCCAAAAATCTTAAGCGCACATTCCACGAGCACACGCGATAATGTTCTAGTCCAAGGCACAGGAATGCGAGGCAGATGTGCCGATATTGCACCTCCTCCGTGGAAAATAAGCTTTAATAGATAATTGTCGAGGAAAAACATGCCTATTTTAATTGTATTTTACGTGGAACAAGTAATCAACATTGTCATACAATTGTGAACCTAATGTGGTTTGATTAAGGAAATACTTTCGCATAAAAACAAGGAATTAATTTGTTTTGGTATTTGTTCAAGCTGTAATGATACAATTAAGATGTTTTAACAAGGTTTTTCTAACTAGAAAGTAAAAGAAATAAAAGAAAACAGTGACCAGTTGTTACGTATTCCAACTGCCAATCATTTGATTGTATTTCCTGGAGTTTTACTGCAACAAGCCTTTTAAGAGCACAAAAATCAACCGTTTTTGTTCCCTTGCAAACACAGCAAACGACAACGTTTATTAACAAAATAAATAGATTGGATAGGGTTTTAGAATAACAGACAAGATGATAAGAAAAGTACCAAACCTTTAAGGTTTACAAAAAATAATATTTTTTCAGAAAACAACACCAATTTATCATCACCACTGATTATCAAATTAGATTAAATAGGGTTCTATATAACGTACCACTTTAAGGTGCACAATAAGTAACGATTTTTTTTTTACCTAACTAACAAGACCAAATTATTAGCATCAACGTTGATTATCAAATTAGACTAAATAGAGTTTAACTGTAACAAACCCTTTAGGTGCACAAAAAGTAATCGTGTTTCACATAACAACACCCGTTTAGCATCATCACTGATTATCAAATTAGACTAAATAGGGTTCTAAAGCACCAAAACTTTAAGGTGCACAATAAGTAACATTTTTTTTACTTAAACAACATCAAATTATCATCAACGCTGGTTATCCAATCACACTGGATATGGTTCAACGGTAAAAAACCCTTTAGGTGCACGAAAAGCAACCGTTTTTCGTTCTCTCACAAAACAACACCAAATTGGCATCACCGCTGGTTATCCAATTAGGCTGGACCGGCACTTTCGTAAAACCACAAAGACTGTGCGTTTACCAAACAGTTGCAATATCAGAGATAATAATAATAATAACTATTGTAGCGTGGTTAATTGTATTGCTCTCGTCATGCGAAGCTAACTGTGTGTTGCGTTAGTTGTATGCAACCGAAATCGATTGATTTGATTTGTCAACACGAGATGGATGAATAAAGCTTTATTTTAGAATTTACTCTTTTAGTTACCTAATATTTATATATAAAAATCTCTCGTCACGATGTTTATCCGGGATAAACTAAAAAAAAAAGACGGGTTGCACTCCGGGAGTGCCGGCAGAAGTGAAAACTTGATTATTAACGTTGAGCATGTTTGATATTTTGGAATGGTTAGGGAATAATTTTGCACCAATTGCTTTATCAGTATAAAAGTACTATCATTTATGTGGTAGAATACAATATTCATTTATTGCGCTATCGTACACAAACATGACAATTTATATTACATAAAAAATTTAACACTTTAAAATTATTACAATTATTTTTCATTAAAAAGTTATACACGAACATTCGCGCAAGCGCCCTGCGCTGCCTAAACGACAGTAGGCCCAGGCATACATTTTCGCCGCGCCGTAGAGAGGGGATAGCTGTCTACTCTCCATCCGTCTTACGCTTTTTCGATCAGGTCACGTGTCCTGACGCGAGTTTAAGATTTTATACCCATTACAGAAAAAGTGCTCAACGCCGCTAAAGAAGTTTTCACTTCAAAAATCTATGAAATAAGGCTTTTAGTGTGTTATTTGGTGTAATACAAGTAGATAGGATACTTTTTATCTCGATTTTTGACCTCAATTTTTTTTATTGAAAACTGAGACATAGCGACGTTTGGCCAGGTCAGCACATTGGGTACTTATTTTTTTATTTTATCTTAGACAATATAAAAAAGTAACCTATGTTCATTCTCAGTAACGAAACCTCTCCATCTGATTCTTCTTAATTCGTTCAAGTATGAGATAACCATTTTTTTATTTAAATAAAATATCTCATCAGTTTCAAAAAAGAACTTGCCAATATGAATGTTTAACTTTCTTTCCCGATGCTAGATATTCTTAATACTAAACTCACCAGATAGGCATCAATAGGCTTCTCCCTCGGTCTATGGTACGCCTTCTGCAGTTCTGTCTGTTTGAGCGCATGCGCGATGTGCAGAGCGCTTGCGTCGAACCGCCCGTATTGGTAGTCGGGCGTATCGCGCGACAACTCCCGCGCAGGAGACGCGTGCGCGCTGCCGCCATTTGTGGTGCGTGTCGGTGATACTGCTGACAAGACTGAAAAGAGGTTTTCATTAGTAAAATTACTACTCATAAAGAATTTTATTTATTCTCTAAATTGAATTATTCTCCTTTCAGTCATTTAGCTGGATATAAGCATTTCCCAAAATGTTATTATTTTTACGACAAATTACAAGAAGAAATCGACATCATTATTTCATGTTAAAAAGAAATGTCCGCCTTTTTTTTATAAGATTTTAATTACTTTCAACTATCCCGATGTGTGGGGCTAATCAAATCTTACAAGTTAAATATGAGCCACTTCCAGATGTTCGATTGAGTTTAAATTTTTACGTAAATGTGCAATTTGCATGACAATGCTATATAATGACGTCACAGAGCTGGTCTGATGGTGGAGCCGAGAAGCGGCCATAGGAACTTAATCAAATCATACATGCTAAAGACCCACTTCGAGACGTTCGATTGAACTGGAATTTTGAATACGTATGCACATTGCATGACAATGCTACATAAAAGCTTGTTTTAAAAAAAAGATTATATTTTTAGATAGAACTTGTTTTCTTGGTCAATCTGGGTCACTTGGATGTTAATGTAAGAAATCGCAAGTGCCAATTATTGTGGATGCAATAGACTCGAGTAGAATACTAATGAAGGTACAGTAAAGTGGCAAAACTAGGCTATCTCTCGAAGTTGCAATGTGGGCAGTTTGCCAAGTTTGAGAATTACGTAAACAAAATTAAGTTCTTCTTATCCTCATATTTTGTGTCGACATGATCTATAAGAAATAACAATAAAATAATGTAAACTGTCATACATATCTACATAACATCACGCCTGTAATCCCCGAAGGGTTAGGCAGAGGTGTATCCTTTAGTACACCCACATTTCGCCAGTTATGTTTAAGTCATGTAATAGGGGGCGAGCCTATTGCCATCAACCGGGCACAAATCCAGACTCCGAAGCTGCTACTGAGAAATTCCTGGAGGAAAACACAATAAAATTTTGCTCGACCTGGGAATCGAACCCAAGACCTCATACTCAGCAGTCGCGCTTTGCGACCACTAGACCAACGGGGCAGTCAGTTGAAGATTTGTCGCTCATCATGTAAGCACTAATTTCAAATGTAATAGCATATAACAGGCAAATTAGTTCTAAAAACCTACCTACCTATTGTATTGTTATCTTCAAAATTATGTGCACTTAGTTCGCAATGAAGAATTGGAATGGTGAAAAGAGTTGTTGGTCAATTCCGATTGTCCATACATTGGAACACAATATGAATAAGTACTTTTACATCCCAGTCGGATGCACGAGTCATGCATCAAGCGAATACCGGGCTCCCGACCCATGGTAGTAAGAAGAATCATATGGTTTAATGGACAAATTCTCATACGCAACTCAATTTTAAGTCACCTTTAAGTCTTATGCTATCTCTGTCACTTCAAAGTGTATTGTAGCGACAGAGATACATTTAAGCACGTCTTAAAGTTAAGTGTCGTTTAAGAATTAAGGGGTTACCTAGTCGGTAAGAGGCTGTTATAAACTTTTTTTTTTTTTCTAGGTGGTAAAAATCATCAAATGACTCCTTCCGCCCTGGATGGGGTGGAAGGGACTGTCAGATTTTTACTGACTAAAAAACCACCCTGTTCCTTCTGTTGCCTTTTACGTTCCGGGGCCACGGTATCCTGTTAAGACGTCCCGCAACGCCGGCCTGTTATAACCCTGCGTTCTCCCTAGACGGAGGGTAACCATGAGGATTTCCCCACTATAAAAAAGAGTACTTTCACATGAGTTAAAATCAGTACAGAAAATAATGTAGTTTCTCAAAGCGTTTACTTCGTCTATCCATCATTTGCAAATTAATTAAATTAAGCACACCATAAAACTCTCGTAGAAAGAATCTCAATTCATAACATGCCGACCAATCAGAGCCGCGGTGCACACTAACGGAAAACGCAATAAACGAGTGATTAGATCGTACGCACAACCGCCCGTGTGTATCGGACCGAATGGCTCTAGTTAAATTAACTGGACTTTGTGTACAACCCATAATAATGTGTTAATTTGAGAAATTATTGACCAATCAGCTTTAAACTGCTCTAGTAATAGCAGAAAAATATTGAAGAAGTAATAGAGCGGTTTCGAACAAAGAAAGTAGTTTATGACACAAATAAAGAATAATTATATAGGCCAATATTAACCTAGTTCTACAAGACAAACAAATAAAGAATATCTAATATATAAAATTCTCGTGTCGCAGTGTTTGTTACCAAACTCCTCCGAAACGGCTGGACCGATTTTTATTATAAAAGCGGCAAGATACTAAAGACAATTTCAACTATGTTTAAACCAGGAGAAAGTCCTGTGCTAATAAGCACCAGTGAATGAATCATCAAATAAACAGCTTAATCACAAATAACACAAGAATGGCAGTTGGAACAATTAAATTAGTGATGTCAGGAAAGTGAGTATTATCATAAATCTGATTAAAAATATAGTCGCAATCTCATGTGAGCGTCAATTAATGCCAAAAAGGCAATTTCGAGATATTTTTGACAAAATTAGACTGGGATTCGAATGCGATTGTTCTTAAACTTACGAGAAATACTCCTACAGTAAAGGAAGGGTGAGGCATTTCATAAAAAGTATGGATTTCACACTGCAGCTGATCAGCATCATCTGCCTAGCCTTTTCCCAACTATGATGGTGTCGACGTACAGTCTAACCGTATTCAGCTGAGTACCACTATTTTGCATGGAGCGACTGCCTATCTGACGTCCACAACCCAGTAACTGGCTAATACGATACCCCTTGCTAAGACCGGTTGTCAGAGTTTTGGGTTTCTGACGAGTCGTGACGACTGTCAATGATCCATGGATGACAGCCGCGACTAACAGCTTAACGTGCTTTCCGAAGCACGGAACGATATCAGTGATGTCTAAGGTACACTGCAGTGAAAGATAAGCAATAATTTATAAGCTGAAGATCAAAATGTCCATGATATCATACGTTTCGTAATAATTCATGGAAATTAAGTTGCAGTCCTTGCATGCAGTTGGCAATCTTCCACTACTTAATAATTATGTGCATCTGTGATCTTCACCTAACATTAAATGCGCCTAATTATTCATTGTTACTCATACATTCATGATATTCGTATTATTTACTACATAATTATTTACATCTACTCTGTGTACTGCTCCGTTGGTTTCATAGCTGCAAGCCAGAGGTCCTGGGTTCGACTCCTATGTCGGGCAAAAAGTGTTGAATGGGAATTTTATTAATGAATTTCCTAGTAGCAGCGCGTAGTTTGAAGTTGGCGGTTTGACACCCCCGTGCCTCGGAAAGCACGTAAAGCTGTTGATCCTATGCTTGTGGCCTTTGGCCATGATATCGTCTTCACAAAATGTTGCATTTTGGCGAAAGTTAATCCAATAATGTCAATGATAGAAATGTTATAATTACTAGGAATTAATTCTGTACCGTTGGTGCTTTACAATCATATAACTTAGATACACAAACCATAATTTGAGGCCAAAATAATGGTTAAAACTGTAAATGTTTTTTTTTTTTTTTTTATTCTGACCATATTCAGTGTTGCACTTTTTAATTGCATCGACAAAGAATAATAAACTCTTAACAAAAAGCAACAACGCTCCTATTGAGATCACTCGAGGTACCGCCCATCCCCTTCAAAGATAAATCTTCTTCATCTTATCTCACGCAAGAACTATACTAAGCTTCATTGATTTCTTAAGCAAAACATCAGTAATCAGATAAGCAAGGTAATACCAGGTACAGTTATTCATTCAGTATTTAATTGTACATAATTAGCATATTATGATACTCAAGGTGGACCAGTGACATAGAATATTTAAATACAGAAGGTCGACTTCGAAAATACACGCACACATAGACACTTTCAATTGGCATTATTTTATGCGATTCGCACACTGCCCCGCGTTACACAGTGGGGTGCATGGCGACGGAGTCACGCGTGCGGGTGCAGATCTGCATCATCGTGCAAATTTTTCGCACAAACGTGCGGGGTTGCAGTATAGACATGCGGCGGCCACGCGTGGGGCTGCGATTTTCTCGTATGCAGGCGCGCTATATGCAAAACCGCGCGTGAATGCGTTTTCTGTGTATTGGACTATGCGTGTTTTCTATACAAATACTTGCAAAACAAAGTAAGAACACACACTCGCTGCGCCTTAACATTTGAGAGCCTGGTATGCTTGCGTCTGTGTGCGTGCGTTTTATAGAATCGACCTTCTGTGCGTATCCATTTTGTGGCAAAGATCAAGCATTCTATATACCTATGCAATGCAACAGATACGGCGCTTATAAACTTTGATACATAACATAAATAGTGCAGTGGGTGGTGTAGTGCATTCAAACTGTTCATTGATTGCTTGCTGTTATGTTTGCCGACGTTATGAAGATACTTGGCTCATTAATTTTAAGTATTGTCATCAGAGCCGTCTTTAGTCTTTGGGCGCATAAGGATGTGTTTAACGTATTTAGATTATTGATCAATTGAATTTATTTCAATGTTCAATTGTAGCTAATTAAATTATATTAAATGAAACATTATAGTAATATTTCATAAGCTTGGGGCTAGAAAATTATCGTAAATCTAATTGCTAATCAAATATAAGTCATTGATAATCACACTCAGGGCACTTGCCCTGAGTGAGTTTCTCAGTGAGTGTGTGAGTGCACAACATATAATCATCCTTAATTTTTCATTCAAACTCGTTCTTATCTCTTTGGGGAATAAAATTCATTCACACTTCACCATTAAATTGCTCAAAACGTTCAATAAAACAGAATCATCATAAAAATATATTAACGAATCTTGTTTTTAGTAATTCCGACTGATTATCGGTAATAAATTAAGTTCGACTCTATTTTGTACATTATTAAATGCTATCTAATTGCAGCATTTAGCTAAAATATCAGGATTATGTCTGAAATTATCATTTTAATTCGTCTTTCTATGCCCACGACAAGGTAAACAGAAATCTTCTCCGAACATAATTCTTTATATAATAGCTTTCGAATAAAAGCCTTATCAAAATTGACCAGTAAGACCTCACATTAAGAACTTTTTAATTTACTTCATTATCAATATTACCATATGAATCGCTATTATATAATGCAAGATAAGCCAGTGGAATTCCAACCTTACCACTGAAGTATAATGTTGGAATTCCAACGAGTGCATTAGTAACGCTGGAATGGTGTCAACGACCCGGCTTACTCCATAAGTTACACACTATTTGGCGAGCTAAAGTGTAGGTACTTGGTAAACGGTGCAAAGAAAAAAGTACGTAGAACATGACTTTATGAAAGAGTACAACTAAAAACAGATGCGCCATAGAACACAATGTAGATATTAATATTCAAATTTAATTGTCGCTGTTTACATGCGAGGTTTACAAAAACGTAACACTTTACTGATTTTGTAATGGATAATACCAATGTGATAGAAGTATTGTGTTTTTTTTAACTTTACAGAAATGTCGTAATTGAGACATACAAGCTTGTCTACATAACTAAGTCGAGTCATACCTTTTTTCCAATTTTTGGAGATATAAGGTAATTACAGTTTCACAAATACGTTTTTTCTTTTATAAAATTATAAATAATCTTTTAGGGGGTGAGCCAGAGAACATGGGCAACATGGGCATAGACATGAGATACTCGCACAGAACACCAGGTAAGCACGGCACAAAAGGAAGGTGGCCGAATAATACCTTCTTCTTCTTAACCTATCGATAGCAAATAGATACTACGTAAATAGTAAAATATTGCAAAACATTGTTTTTTCTGTGCCCAACAAGGTCTATAATTGTTTCTATTTATTAACACCTTGCCCACTGTATGTTTCATCTTATGGATTGCAATAAAGATTTGATATTTCATCTTTATGTTGAGTTCTTTTTTTTTAAACTAGCTCTCTCCCCGCGACTTCTTTCGCGTGATTCTTACAAATCCCTCATTTTTTTTATAATAAAATATAGCCTATAGCACTCACTGATAACGTAGCTTTCAATTTGCGAAAGAATATTCAAAATCGGTTCAGTAGATTCGGAGATTACACGTACACAAACCTCACACATTCACAAACTTTACCTCCTTATAATTTAGTATAGATTTTGATTATTTAAAATAATAATGGCATCTCCATTAATATTGGAACCAGGTTTGGAAGTCTGTTGTGATGTCAGGTGGACGACTAAGTCAAGGTCGTCATGGTTAAGCAGAAACAATGAGACATTATTCTTTGAGACACCTAATACATTAACATGTCACTGTTCCGATAATTGTACTCGTTCGGACGTCCGTTCCGCTATGGAATTTGGTCCTAGGAGACGAATTGGTGTTGTTGGAATAGCAACCATAGGCACCTTATAATAGTTTATCAATTTGCCTATATTTAGGTAACGGATCGGACATGTTGCTATAAAAATTTCTATTGGATACTTTGAAGTCTACAACACTTGGAAGGGGAAAGGAAAACAGCATCTTTTAGAGTAACTTCTCTGCTCTTTGCATTTTCGTCAAATTTCATAAACCCCTTTCCTGATTCAAGTAGGCTAGAACCCCCGAAGGGTTGGGCAAAGGTCTGCCCATTAGTATACCTACCCACATTTTGTTGGTTATGTTTAAGACCCATGTAATAGGGGGCAAGCCTATTGCCATCAACCGGGTGCAAATCCAGACACCGAAGCTGCTACTGAGAACTTCCTGCCTAATAACCTTATAACACTTTGCCCGACCTGCGAATTGAAACCAAGACCTCAAGCGCAGCAGTCACGTTTTACTACCACTAGACCAACGAGGCAGTCAAAGCTCTCAGGCATTTTCTTGAATAACCAATGAAATCATGTACTTAATTCATGTTAAAAGTTGTCGATATGATGTCTCTTACACCTAGTATAGAACCAGATGTTCCGTTACGATATATAATAATTACGTAACACTTCTGACGCAACGTAAATTCAATTCAATATTGACACATACTAAAAATATGAGCACAACATTCCAATTACATTCCACGGTATAATAAAACGATGTATACGGAACTGCAGCACGCATGCGCAAACAGCATTCAACGCCTTTCTCGGCGATTGCGTTATGCAGAACGTTACACATAGCAGTTACTGCTGCAATGGATGGCGTAACAGTGTAACAGTTTTGTGTCGTTTATCCTTAAACATGACGGTGTCTGCGAATGGGTATACTGCGGATAGTGTTAGGTGTCGCAAGATTTATGGTGGTTTGGAGGCAGTGTTTTTTGGTCTAGTCGAATTCTCGTAATTGAAAGCGTTAAATATCTAGTCGCAATTTCATTTTAGATGTAGGTGTAGAGGCATTTTTGACATATTAGAATGCGATTGTCCCTAAAAGTTACTAGAATTTACTCCACACCCCTGGATGTTTTGAATATATTGAATAGAATAAAATAGAATAATTGTTTATTTGCACAGAAAGTAGGTGTACATTATTGAGATGTAACAGATTGAGTGATCCCTATACTTTCTGCCTTCATGAAGGCATGCAAAACAGTTTAACAAATACAAATACAGGCATACTTAAACACAGACACACAATACACGCACAATGTCAAAATAAATTATTAGTCAAGTATTACAATTTTAGTCTTAAACATTAGTTAATAGCTATAAAAGTACAAGTCAGAGTCTAAATTAGCATTAGTATTGGTCAATTTTATAATCATCTGTAAAACACAATTAAAGGGTATGTTTAGATGCTTGCTACATTTAAATTTTAGTTATAGTCTTTTTAATTTAGATCGATTGCTCGTCTTTACCCATAAACACTAAAAACTTAAAACACACCAGTCTATTAGGATATGAAACACACTAAAGGACCAACGATAAGACACTCATTACAGGAACTTGAGTAATTCTCCTACCATAACTGGCAACATCAATTTTCAAAGCGATAAGAAAAATGTCCCTTTGCATATTCATGTGTCACTATAAATTTCCCAAGTTCCTTGTAAGACGGCAACGCTGCGCACGATTTGATCGGGATACTTGCGCGTGAGTTGCGAAACTGTCGCCTTATTACGTCACTTCGACCTTCTTAATGTCGTTTAGTTGAAACATTTAGATTAGAAACGGTGTAGGCCTGTGCTTAACAGTTTTACTGCCTTTTGAAGCGAAGTGTGCTTATGTAGATGTGTATTACATAATGGCATGGGTGTCGAAGGTCGAAGTGGAGGAATAAATGAGATTATTTAATGTATCGTTTATTTCAATTAGGCCATTTGCAAGGCACTTTTGAACGTCTTGTACAGTACATCATGATCATGATAGCCCCGTGGTTGAGACGCCCTCCTCTCATGTATGAGGATGTGGTTCGAATCCGGGCAAGTACCAATGTGACTTTTTATCCAACTAAAGTTTATCTTTGACATGACTGACATCGGTGAAGGAAAAACTCGTGAGGAAACCTGGACTTATAATTGATATAAGTCTGAAATTGCCAATCAAGCAGGTGTGGTGATCAATACTCGTGCTTTCTCTCTATGAGAAGAAGCCTTTGCCCTGTAGTGGGACAGTAATCGGCTGGGTTTTTTTTTTACTATTTACAGTTATGTTTAAATCCCATGTAGTAGGTGGCGAGGCTATTGCCAAAATGAAATTCCTGATGGCAAAACCTAATAACACCTGGGGATCGAATCCAACCTTATGCTCAACAGTCAAACTTTGCGACCACTAGACCAACGAGGCAGTGTAATTTTAATACATGTAAATTACCTATATTCTTATGGACCAAAATATAACTAAACTACGTTTTATATGAGTGGTACTGTCTGGCACTTCTGAATGGATTTGATCAACCACAAATCACACATGGTCAGTAATTCTGTCAGAAAACAGAAATATATTATATGTATAATTATACCTTTTTCTGTTAAATTAAACGTCAGTTTTGCTTTGGTTAATGCCTAATTCCGGTTAATTAATTACGGTTCACTTTTTGTTGTACAGGCCTTTTTTGTATGTTAAAAGTTTTTATGCAGTTCTAATAGCTGCCTTAGTTAGTTCCTAAATGGAATCTAGTTTAGCTTTATTTAGTAAGTAGTTTATATCTACGCTAGATTTTATTGTAGATAGCTTAAGTTGAAAGAATAAGGCATTTAATTTATGGATGTTTGTTTTTGGATGTTGTTTTTATTTTAAATTTGGCTGTAATTTGTAATATAATTTTATGTGTTTGTCACCTATCTTTATGGATCCACGTTATCCGAAATAAATGATTTTGATTTTGATTTGATTTGATTACTAAAACTTACTGATCTAAGACTAGCAGGGCTATTCTGTAAAATACTGATTTTCAGCATTCAATTTCAGATAACGTGATTTTACATTAATTTTTCATTTTATATTTAGTGTCAATAACCTATTTTTCTTTTTTATTCCGTGTGTTTATGAATAGGGATTAAAATATTTGAAGTTATAAGCAAATTTTATCGTTGACCGTACTTTCTTGGATTCGTTAGGCCCAAACTAAATTTAGGTCGATATAAATTACGACCCAATAAGGTCGTAAGGTTGCGACCCAGAACTTTGATTTAGAAAAGTTTATACTTAATTACTTTTAAATTTTAATTGGTATTTCTTATTCCTACTTATTTTTCAGTAAACTTTTTATCTATCAATGCAACTCTGCTACGACATTCATGAATTTCAACAAAAGCTTACTGAACTTCAGTCTTCCTTGAAAGTAGGGTACAAAGTCCATTTAAAAACTTTCATAAGTACCTTCAATTGCAAGTACTTTTAACGTAAGCTCAATTTGTGTAAGGTCTATAGGTCCAAATGGTACCTGAGCTTTAGGTCAGTGGGCTGCCGTCGGCGGAATGTGGCCGGTTGTTTTGCAACAAGTTCTGCCCTCCCTCTCACCCACGCACCGACCTCTCGCTCTACTACACGAAGGTACCCGAAGTGTGCCGGAGTTCAAGAGCTTTCGCGTAACATCTTGCCTTCTTCGGAAGTGAGACTGGATTCTTGCAAGTTTTGTTTGTTATTTATGCCTTTTTGATGCGGATTTGTGATAGACATTTTAGTTGTTAAATAACGGAATCTTGTACGGGCTTTAGCACATTCTTGTTAAAATTCTTTAATCGGTTATAACCGCCGTGGTGGGTTACAGATTGGTGGAGACTGTGATTTGGTTCAAGACGTTAAATATTAAGTTTTGGGTATATTTATGTACATGGGAATTAGTACATCTATGGGTACACCTCTGCTTAAGCCTTCGGGGATTATAGGCGTGATGTTATGAGTATATTTAACTACTAGCTTCTACCCTTGTCTTCGTCTGCATAGACTTCAGAAAGCCAAAGTCTTAAAGTATCCCATGGAAATACAAAAACGAGAAAACCCTATTTATCTAGAACTAACTAACTACTACGAATCAACTACAACTAATCAACCACCGAAACTGGAACTAGAACTATTATGTCCTGTAGGTATTATGAATTTTTTGTGTTTTATGTACAAGATTCATATCTATAATGATATTTATATTGGAAATCTTTAGGGGAGGTCATGTTTAGCAGTGGACGTTCTACGGCTGATATAATGATGATGAGTGCCTTTCAAATAATCCCGTTCAGCCGTTTAAGCCTGAAAGAGTAGCAAATACAGGACCTATCCAACTATCAAAACTTTCGCATTCACCTATAATTGTATTAATTACTCAAGTCCCACGTAATGAGACACAATAATTGATTTTCTATTATTCTGTCTTACCGGTATGACGGCCGGCCTGAGCGGTTAAGATAAAGTAGGAAGTAAGATTAATAAAACCGCAAAATATCAGCTTGTAATCAATAACTTTTGACTGCCTCGTTGGTCTAGTGGTCACAAGCGCGACTGCTGTGCATAAGGTCTTGGGACTAAAAACATAACTGGCGAAATGTGGGTGTACTAATGGGTACACCTCTGCCTAACCCTTCGGGGATTGCAGGCGTGATGTTATGTTTATGTAATCAATAACTTTAAAAATTAGGAAACATGATCAAAAATAGAAATCCAAAATCGACCATACACGGATAAAGGTGTAAAAAGGTTACGACAATAAAAGTTTGGTTTGACACCAATAAATGGTATTAACGTTATATGACCACAGAGTGACGTTATTTCGCGCGTATGATGTCAGAGGCGCACGCGCACCTTAAGGCCTTGCTTGACGAATATAACTGAACTTTTAAGCTTGGAACTTTAAAGCTGGGCTGTATTCATGGCACACGGAAGGTGTCTGTCAATAATGAACGTTGATTTATAAATCCTGAAAATAATTTATAAATATCATGTCATCACTGTTCTTTGACGACAGTCGTCAAACAATAATGTCAACAAGGAGCACCTTTCTCACTTAAAGGGGCCCTTGGTTGACGTACCCCCTCCCCCTCATCCTTCAGTCAGTCATCGTCTACACGTATAAACAAAGCAATTTTAACTTGTTACGACAGTTCTGCTATAATCCTATGAGGAGTTCCGTTCCATAACTTCGAAGTTCATGATCAGATCATAACAATATATAATTCGAAAGTATACCCTCAAACAAACAAATAATTTTCCAAATCGGTTCAGGCGACCGAATTTAAGTTTTCCAAAGAAACATAGATTTCCAATTATCTTTTTTTCAATAAGAGTACATTTCGAAAATGTGCTCAACTAACTTTTGTATCCTGCTCATTGTGGTTTTTTTATGCGTATGAAATGCTTTAAGGCGTAAACGCTCTTAAACGCTGAAAAATATTTACTCTTGGGACAAGCCCGCCACGCTGTTCCCACCCACTGCAACTCCTGAAAGCCAGAATCAACAGTGGAGGGCACCAGAAAAGCGTCGAAGCAATGAAGCTCGACGAGTCCCAGAGAAACGATTAACTGTCTTTGATCCCGCAACGAAATTAATCAGAAAAGAATAGCTGAGGAGTAAGAAAAAAAAATAGTTTCCAATTAACTCTTGGGAGTTAAGATTTATTTACCGAGTCCATAGTAAACTAGGCTTTGTTACAATGTCCCTTCCATCCTTTCAATACAATATTTTCCCAAGCCCTAGACAGAGGCTTACAAAAACGATTGAATAAGATCGAATGATTGATTGGATTCAGCCAGTGATTCCAACTATTGTCTGATTGATGTCTGATTGCATTTAAACAATGGCTGCCCTTGCACGATGGCATTGTGCTGGTTTATTGACCACTGCCATAGCTTTGTTGGGCTTTTGCAATATTTATTTTTAAATGCTTTAGAAATTATTTGTTTTGATTTGATTTTAGAAGCTTGTACAATTGTAGATCAAGGTTTTAGAGTTATTTATACAAGGCGTTAGGGTGTGATGTACTAAAAGGATGTATTGAGCAACTTTTATTTATTTTGTTCCATATCCGAGTACTCTGAAATCGCAAAAAGATCAGCGATCAAGAAGATCAGATCATTTTGTCTAATGATGCTGATATAAATGATCATGACTCGTATTATTCGGATTTCAAGATTGGTCCAATAGTAAAAGTTGTTCAATAACTACTGCACAGGGAGGGTAGTAGTTAAACTACGAGTCTCGTTTAATCTACCAACCTTAATAAAAATCTCACTGACACTATGTCCGGCCTTCATCAGCAAACAAATTAATCGATTACAAACAAAGACTAATTCAGGCTGATAATCTATACTCTACCTATAAGCAAAACATTTTGTTTGTTTTTCTATTTGAACGCGTCAATCTTTGGAAGTACTGGTGCAACTCTGGTTTTTTTTTCGGAAATAAAAAGCTATCTTATCCCTGACTCTCAATTAAAACATAGCCTTTGTTTTATGATATAAAGATATACATAACTTCCAAGCGGACCTAGTCGTGGCCAAAACCTAGTACCCAAAAATAAAAAATCCTAACACCATCAAACAAAAAACGACGGTAATATTTAGATCATAAAGTTGCATATGGTACTCACATTCATTGTCATGGCTATTCCTAGCCAGGCCCCGGATCTGTTCGTTGACGTAGTTATTACTCTTGGGCACGTTGAGGGCACTGCGGATGCCTACAGAGGAGTTGTCCAGGTGGCCAGGACCGATCTTGGGGACGTGGCTGGAGCAGTACACCTCCTTGTCCTCCGTCCAGTGCTGGTTGTTGTAGTATGTCTGGGGGTGAAGAAATGATGAGTTAGAGGATTTGTATTTTTTACTAGATGATGAGTCGGAGCTTGGTAAAACTTGTATGAGTAAAATATTAGATGGTGTAGTATAAGTAGGAGTATGTAAGGATCAGAGCAGGTGGCATTCTGTAGTTTCTGCCTACCCCCATGGGAAAAAGGCGTGAGTTTATAATTGTATGTAGTATAAGTTTCTCAGTTTTCTTTACTTTCACATACTTAAACAAAAGAAATAACAAAATAGATTTGTTTTTATATGAAAATAAAAACTGATGTTCTTTACAAAAATGCTTTATTACAAGACGATCATAATGTATGGAATAACTGATTTTTTTTTCATGATTTCAGGGGTAGTCGCATAGTAAAATTTTAAATAATGAATACCCCTTTTCAGATTTATGGTCAACAACCTAAAAAGGTTGGTTACACCTTCAACTTGCGCCTAGGCGCCTTAGGCTTAAGGAGCAGTAAATTACTTCAAAAAATCGTTTCATTTTGAACAGAACACTATCGTTCGATGCACACCAAACAATTGTAATGTTTCACCCTTTTATTACCGAAGCTAGTTTATTTTACACAAATTACTGCAAACACAATAGAAATACGCCAATATAAACTGATCCATGACATTTCACATAATTACACAAATGAGAGGTTAAGTTACGATGGTTTCCCCTGAATAGATGTTCAATCTATGGTCAAAGCGATATGGACAGTTAATTTGTGACAAAGAGAATGTTTTTATTGAATTATGCGTTGAATAGATCTGCTTTGTTGGCATAATTTATAATTTTCCACAACTTTATAATAGATTTGCCCTTTATTTAATTGTTTTATTATTTGTTATAAACTTATCGATATGACTGCCTGCTTGACTGCCTCGTTGGTCTAGTGGTCGCAAGCGCGACTGCTGTGCATGAGGTCTTGGGTTCGATTCCCAGGTCGGGCAAAGTGTTATTGGGTTTTTCCATCAGGAATTTCTCAGTAGCAGCCTCGGAGTCTGGATTTGTGCCCGGTTGATGGCAGTAGGCTCGCCCCCTATTACATGGGACTAAAAACATAACTGGCGAAATGTGGGTGTACTAATAGGTACACCTCTGCCTAACCCTTCGGGGATTACAGGCGTGATGTTATGTATGTGTACTTATCGATATAAAACTCGAAAACTAATTTTATATTTATATAAAAGAAGCCCTTGCCCAGGAGTGAGGCAGAATAGACTGATAAAAAAATACTATTGTTATAATTGCGAAAGTTTAGATAGATGGATTTCTGACAATCAATCATGCTAGAATGGCTGAACAGATCTGGATGAAAGGTACAGAGATAGATTAAAGTCTGGAATAGCACATAGGCTACTTTTATACCAGAAAGAATGTAGGTTTCCCGTGAGATAACAACAACCAACTCAACTTTCAACTTCGGCGCAGACAAAAGCTAGTTTTTATATAAAAGTCTGGAACTACCCGTTCCAGACTTTTAGCCAGACTTATGAGGAATAGTATAGGCTAAATAACATCACGCTACTACCCACGGAAGCGGAGTAACCAAAGACGTAAAATAACGCGGATGGCAAAACGACGCGCACGAATTCGCGGGAAGTAGATAGTATTATACGTAAATAAAAAAAGTACTGTATAACTGGCTGCTGTTTATTGTCCCTAATAGAATAATAAAATAAATAAAAACAAAATTTCAAATAATTTCATTCTTATTTAAGTTTACCGCAAAGTCCGCAAAATTGAAAAAAAAAAGTCACGTAAAAAATCCTATTCACAAAAATATCCGTATTCAAACTCACCCACAAACCAAACAAGCACAAACACCAGTTGTATGCATTTCCCATAAAAAGTACGTCAACTAACTGTTAATTATCGCATACACATCAAGCTGTTGTATTAACAGAACAGTTAGAAACGTGTGTAATGAGCAACTGAACCGAATAAGGTCGTATATTCTCTGGCTGCTCACAGAATAAGGACATAATGACACATTATGACTCGGATGTAGGGTTGCCATGACCTAAATTGCGTTGCCGGACCAAAGTCTTCGACAGCCCTGGACATTTGGTCGTCTGCAGTCTTTGGCTATTATGCAGTGCTGGATTAAGTTCGGAAGTGGTTTACGATGACCATTTTTTCTCTTAATAAGATTGGTTTTAATTTATTGTTTATCTATCAATTAATCGAATCGGATTGTGTGAAGAATGATATGAAAGAAAGGGGAGTCAGTGATTGCATGACAGCTGACAGGACGGAATTTATTACCTAATTAATTAATTTATTATTAGGCTTTCCAACAATGCGTACACTGTTACTATATAATTTATGGAATGGAAGAAGAAAACGTTTTGCGCTGATCCTAAGCAATATAGGACAAGGGCAGGAAGATGATGATGAATCGGGATTACACTGACACAAAAGTTTTCTATCCTGATACATTACAGTCCACTGTTTGGACATCACTGACATCCCTAAAGGAAAACATTTTAAGTAAATCTGAACTTATAGTTAACTAGCTTTTACCCGCGGCTTCGCCCGCGTTAGTTTAGAATTTGACAATCAATTCGGGCTGTACTCGGCTTGTTGTTGGGCCAGATCCAGAATTATTAAATACGGACCAACAGTGACTCATAAAAGTCCATCGGCGTTCAGTTTGCATATCTGCATAAGAGGTCCTTCTCGCGTCTGTTCTGGAGTTTCTGACGCTGTAATGGCTGAGCTTGTTTTTTGAGACGAAGTTGTGTTTGAACAGGCGTCTCAGTTGCTCTTACAGCTCTCTGGCTTTCCGCTTGTTCCTCCATAAGCAATTGCGTTTGGAAGGGAGTCTCAGCCTGAAGCTGGGCGGGCTTGGCTCTCCAGTCTTTCCTGGCTTTAAGAAAATTTCTCATCAGCTCTCAAAGCTGCTTGTCGCTCCGGTTGTGCTTGCTTCTTAATGTGGCATGAACGGGAGATTCCTGGGATTGAGAAGTAAGTTTTGCAATGAGCTTTTGCCTGAGTTGGATCTGCGAGATATTTTAACATAAAAAATAAAAAAATCTACCTACCCCAATTAAAACACACCGAACATTCCTCTAACGAAAAAATAAACAGTACTGAGGGACAAACTTTGCCGTTGAAAAACTGTTGTCTACATACATCGACATAGGTCACGGTTAGTTTAGCAACTAACCTCTTCCTTCGGTCAGACATCGACTACACGCATTGAACAAAGCAATTTTACTTGTTACGACAGTCCTGCTGTGATCCTATGAGGAGTTCCGTTCCATATCTCCGAAGTGATGATTGATGATTATTAACTTCGATTTCGATTTCGACTTCGAGATCATGACAATATTTCTATGGGACCAATTCGGAAAAAAAACAACTCTATAACAAAAAAAAAGAATCATCCACATCAATTTACAATAATTGGCGGAGTAATCGCAGAGTATGCTTCACTGACGGAGCGTGTTATAAGTTCGCCTTTATTCTTCCATGCATTCTCTATGAATGTGTTTACACCTGTCAGTGTCAGTGACGACACAGTAATGACAGTGTCAGTAACGCAGTTTTTCTGTATCCCTGACAACCTTAAATAAAGTGGGTCCCAGACAAACGCGGAATGTTGTGGCGGCCGCGTTTTTTGCAAATTTTAACAACAGACCGCGAGTACTGCTTTGTAAAATATGGAAATTGTAATAGAAATAGTTTAATTTTAATAATAATTTAAATTTAATCCACCTAAGAGTAATATGCGATGCTAATGATAATATAGATAAATACCTCACACCTCAAGTGTTAAATAAACGGCTTTTTTCCTACCTTTTTTCTCATCTTCTGAAAGGGCTAATGAGTCATGAGAGTAATAAGACAACGTTACGGTTAGCCATATTGACTGACGTCCGATTGTAGCACAAACACCACGCTAATGACACTTCAGGCCGCCACTGTGACTGCGGTGGTGTGTTTTTGAAGCGGTTGGAACCGCGGCCTGCGGTTTGCCGCAACCGCAGGTCCGTCCGTCTGGAAGCCACTTTATGTAAAATGTCAGGATACTCTTCAGCGGTTTTGAGCATGAAAAATTATTAAGCAAACAACTTTCGTACTCCTAGGTTGTTTACTTGTAAACTGGTCTATCGACAGTCTAGACTCAAAATGTATTAGATGCTTAAACTTAAAATTTGATCATGGTTCGATAGACACGTGGCGCCATCTACTGTCATAAGGACGTTATTGTGATTTCCCTCGGGAACAGTATTTTTTTTCGGGATTAAAAGTACCCTATGTTTGTCCCTGTACACCTGGCAACGTATATGCAAAATTTCAGGATGATCGGTTCAGTGGCTTAGGCGTAAAATGGTAACAAACAAACAAACAAACTTACTTTCGCATTTATAATATTAGTTAGGATATACGTCTGAAATCGCCAATCCGCCTTGAGCATGCGTTAGCCATTTTCATTCATATTAATAGATAAATAGATAGATAGGTAGCTAGATTTATCTGGAGAGTGTACTATCAGGAATGTCCCATTACAAGTCATATTATTTTAACGGAATAAGGTCGTATGACACATTACAACCAAACCCGTAACTGTAATGACTCATTATTTATGTACGTATAATTTATAGCTTTATTATTATGCGTGCAAATATGTAAGTATTTCTTTAATGAACTTGTTATTATTTCCCTTGACCTTGCGTGTTATAATGTGAGCTAGATTTTAATTGATACCTATCTAGATTTCTATTCTATTTTGTATGTGTTTTTATTGATCGACTAGATTCTGCCCGAAACTTCGTCCGCGTCAAAGTTGATTTCTCCATACAAATTGTAGACCTTCGTTTCATCCCTTAGGGGGTGAATTTTGGAAAATCCTTTCTTATCGGATGCCTACGCTATACAAAGAACACACCCTCCAAGTTTCAGGTCTCTGCGATCAGCGGTTTAGGCTGTGCGTTGATCCGTCAGTCATTCAGTACAAAGCATTTAACATGTATACATAAACAAGTCTCTTTATATTTTGTCTTTCTAAGTGCGACTCCAGTGAAGGTGGTGTGATGAAATGACCATATTTCGGGGTAAATGTGAACAAAGGAGAAAGGGGAGGCCTTTTCCCAGCAGTGGGTCATAAAATTGGCCAATAAGAAGAAACTCTATTGCTGATCTCAAACCTAACACACACCATATTCTAGACTCGACAGAGACAGGCCTTTCCAACTGCACGCTATTATGCAGGCCACACACGTTACGATATACTTGCGAAATTTTGGACTTGCACAAGTATACATTTACATGTGTAGAATGATTAACGTACGTATCTGAACCATTTGTGGGCACAAAGACGTCATGGCTAGCGCCACGGATATGGCCAGGTTTAAGCTTACTACTCTGTTCCAACCACCCTGCGAAGATCGTCGCAAATGGTTAGTTGAGAACATTAACGAATAGTCTTATTTAAAAAAGGTACCTAAATGGAAATCTATGTTTCTGTGAAAAACGTAAATTCGGTCTAATTTTGCTGTAGCACATACATACATAAACTCACGCCTTTTTCCCATGGGGGTAGGCAGAAACTACAGAACGCCACCTGCTACGATCCTCACATACTCCTTTCGCCTCATCTCGTCATACAAGCACGCCGGTTACGAGTACACAATTTTCTGAAAATGTTCTCAACTAATTTTTGAGACCTATGTATCCTTATGTGTAGGAAATTTCAGTAAAATCGGTTCATTCATTCATCAGAAGACATTTATCGATTTCTAAGAAAACTTCAACTATATCTGACGGCCCTGGATACCTATTTCTTTTGTTGACTACATAGCCTTCGAAGCTTTCTAGTGTTTAAGTTTGTAGAACAGTTTTAAATGTCGATTACAATGTAAAACAGCTAAGTAAAAGAATGTCTGTGAATCTCGTGAATGCATATTCTACGACATTTTTCTAGTAACTCGTTTTGCATATTCATCTTGTGTGGTTAATTTTGTTGACGGTAAATGGAACTTGCCTTTACGAAGAATTTCTTTCCGTACTTGCCTACGTTGTATTGTTATTTTTCTACTTTAGGGGACAAGTCTGAAGATACAGTCAGAAGATAGTTTCATAGTAGGTACAATTATATCTTTTTGAGGCTGAAACGAGATTAAAAAGGACCATACATGCAGATTGACAGATGGTGGATGAGCAGTGGAAAGGGCTTTATCGCCGATGGTGGTCTAGGAAACGCTGGCGTGATGGGGTTCACTACGTGAAATCGAATGACGTAAGATTGAATAACATTTGCTCGGAAACGTTAGCTCGATAGTACATAATGTCGAAGAATTATAAGCGCGACAGTTCACTACCTCGATGCATCAAAATTTCGAATAACTATGTGCTCGAATCATCAGCATTGCGAAGGTCCGTGTTGTTAACACTTATTAGCTCAGTTTTTGTCCATTCAAAACACTGGTTTTGTATGGAGACGCGTGCTTTTCGCGTCCGTACGAATTCGATACAAAACTGGACTGGCTGTACTGACCTGAATAAGTGTCCTTTATCTATGTTATGTGTTCGGAAAAGCGACAAAATTGACTGAGGTTGATCAAGTTTTAAATTAACTTCCATAATTATCTTTTAAAAACGAATTAATTTTAACGACAACTCCCTCACATAGTTAACATAACAATACTTACCGGAAAAAAACTTTATCTAACAAATTATACGAAAAACAAATTATACGAACGTCTTTTTATAGCTAGAAGATAAAGTTTATAACAAAAAGTTGAAGATGCCGCAAGGTCGCACAAATGCCAACTGGTGCTTCCTGAAGGTCATGAGGATACCAGAATCAAGGCCGACCAGCATTGGCTAGGAAATGACGTCACTGTCTTGTTTTATTAATAGGATATTACGGTAAACAAGTTTATTTGATAAAACCGTTTTGTTTACACGAATTCTTTAAGAAAATATTTAGGCAGAGAAGAATGTAGACCATTGCTGTACTTTGATTTGTAGTAGGTATTAGAAGCGTGGATATCGGGATCCGCTTTATGGTGGTGACGTGTCTATACTTGCTAGAGTGCGGAAGAATGGTAGTTTAAGGATTACCATGGGGTTTAAGTCGGCAGGAGTCTGAGGCGAAGGTAAGGATGTTAAAAGAGACAGCGCAGGAGTAGATATTGTGTAGCTTACGGTAAAAGTCTGCCTTTGTTAACCACTAAGGAAACCGCGACAGTATCTTTAACCTATCAATTAGCAGATGTTTTACAAAGATTTTGTGCTCTGTTAAACTTATCAAAACAAATTAGCTACTGCCCGCAAATTCGTCTGCGTCAATCGTCAATCATCATGTTGGGGTCGGCTTCCACTCTAACCGGATGCAGCTGAATACCAGTATTTTACATGGAGCGACTGCCTATCTGACCTCCACAACCCAGTAACTGGGTAATACGATCCTAGGTAAAACTGGTTATCAGACTTTCATGCTTCTGACGACTCGTAACGACTAAGCGGCTAAGCGTCAATTTTGATGTATTATTACCACGGAAACCGTACATTTTTCGAAGATAAAAAGTAGCCTATATGCTATTCGAGAGTATAATCTATCTCTGTGCCAATTTTCATCCAAATCCGGCCAGCCGTTCTAGCATATTAACAACATCCATCCCAAACTTTCACATTTATAATTGTAGTAAGATTAAAAACTCACCTTAAGTGTCAACTTAGTCCCACAGACAGCGCATTTGAAGCATCCACTATGGAAAAAGGTGAAATCCTTTAACGGCCCGACCCTGTCCACCTGGTAAACTATCTCGTTGCACCTGAAGCACGTGCTCTCGTAGAAATTCGGCCGATACATTCTGATTACAGTTCTCTCACGTCATATTTAAGAACACTAGAAACACATACCACTGTTTTTGTCACTACACTATCACTTTAGCACTCATTAAGAAGCCTGGAAACAAATATTTTGTTAAAAAAGCACGTTTTTAGAACATTTTTTTGAAGTTCGAAACAAGATTCGTTCGTTAGGTACTTAATTGTGATTATCTTAATGATTTGTTATTAATCTCATTCTATTTTTCTTAAATTAATTTGATAATTATAACCTAAAACGGTCAGTAGGCGTTAGATTTGACAGTCATAGATTTTTAATCGTTTTTTTTTTATTGTAATGGTTTTCGTTCTTAATTTAAATTAAAACCGAAATGAGGTTATAAGACTAATTCCAATATTACTAAACTGTTTTTTAATGTATTATAAGATTTGAATACCGACATAATACCATTAAGTATGCATACATAAACTAGCTTTTGCCCGCGGCTTCGCTCACGTTAATTCGGGCAACTTATTGTACTCCTACGTTTCTCCTAAGTTTTTCCATAAAAACTTTGGACCCCGTTTTATCCAAATGAGGTTCATTTTAAGAAATCCTTTCTTAGAAGACGCTTACTATAATAACCTACCTCCCTGACAAATTTTATATTTATAATCAAGGGGTTTTCGATATTTCGTGATGATTGAGTGTAAGACCTTTCGCTTTCATATACTTATTTAGATTTCGGTCATTTCAAAATTAAGTTATTTAAAGCGAAACCAACTTACTACAAGCTTAGATGTTCCTTCTTATTCTATCTACAAATTCTCATCAAATTAAATTACTTATTGACCAAATTATGACTAGACTATTTGTATGGAATACGAAGCCGGGAAAGTGCTGTAAATCTAGCTAATGTTTAAAGAAAGTCTGTTTACGTGAAACATAAAAATAGTTTCTTGTAGAAAAACGTTGCTGCACTGTAATGCATCTGGTTAATTCTGTTTGTTGAATTAAATGTTCTTCCCATCATTGTGGTCACCTTTTTATTCTAGACCATATCTGGGAACGTTCTATTTACGGAGATTTTGGAGGTTAAGTTCCATCTTTTAGACATGTTTTTTTTTATGAAAACTAGATGTTTCTTTTAACACGCTTTGATTATGTATTATATGATTACTATTTTTTTGATTTAATTTAAACTTGTTCTACCTTACTTATGTAATTTTTTTTTTCTTTTTATGTTGTGTGCGTGCATTTCCGCGAAAATAGACAGTTTTTCTTTCTTCTTTCTTTGTACACTCCGTAGATATACTGTTGGCATGCATGATTCACAAAATATTACAATTGTAATTAATTATGTATGCACGTACCTTTACGTTCCTAAATTCATCGTCCCCTTAGTGGACACGCCACTTTATTGATCCAGAAACACTCACCCTTCCTAATGACCGCATGAGTGCGTTGACCTTTCAGTCATAACGCATTTTAATGTGCAATGTTATTCTGTAAAAATCTCCAGCGGTGAATTTAGGAGAAGTGACTTTGAGGTGAGCTGTCATCCTGAGTATTAGAGTAAGATAATAGAACTCATCTTAAGTTCATTCCACCTAAATTCATCGATAGAGATTTGTTACAAGATTAGTCGGTTTGTTTCTAAGAGTAATCCATAACGTCTTTATTTTTATTATTTTGTACTACTGTTTTTTATTTTATCTTCATTGTTTTCACATGTGGAATCAACAAGAATTTAAAATGGACTTTGTAAAAATCTAATTTAAAAGAGTGCCGTGGAGTTTCTTGCTTGTTCTTCTCCATAGGGGCCTATCTCCGTATTGAAACGAGCAACTAGCTTCTACTTTCGGACTAACTGACTGACTCCTTGACAATTCAAAAGTGCCTGAAATAAATGTTTTGACTTTGACTTTAATGTTTTCCTTCACCGATGTCAGTGATTTTAAAGATAAACTTTCAGAGTACGCATGAAGATTCGTCAAAATTATTTTTGAATGTCCACCGACCTGCTCCGGTAATCTAAATACCATCCGTTGCATGCCACCACGTCATTGGTGCGTTGCATCAGTGCAGTTGTATATTTTCGCAACGATACCGTTCTTACTTGAACGAGGCTTACGCGTAGTGCTTGCGTGCTGCCTCTGTGTTTGTATGGTGTAAGTGATGAGATTTAGCGGAGTGATGAAAATGTGAGGAATAAACTCACGATTCTCGAATCCACAAATGTGTGGTGAGAAGTTTATAGAGGAATATGAAAGTACGTTACTAAACCAAGTCACTAAAAAAATCGTGGAATGCGAGTCAATTGTACTGTAGTCACTTGGCGTGACCTGGTATCGGGATATTATTATATTAAAAAACTTATTATTTATTAACGTTCGTGTATTCACTTTTAAATTAAAATATATTTGTTAGTTCTAGTTATTAGCTAAAGCTTGACAGACGCTGACACGCGGTCTATCTCTATTCTAAAATCAAAGTCATATTTATCTCATATTAAATAGTTTGTATATGGCTCAACCAGCCAGGGTCTCTACAGTACTATGTCTTGTCAATTAGCAGATAATGCTTGTTGATGCTTGCTTAGGTATGCTGTTGTTTGTTAACGGAACAGTAGGCGCTGCGCGTCGTGGTTTTGATTCCCGTACGGAACAAATATTTGTATGAGCTACAGATAGTTGCTCCAGGTCTGGGGCTGTTTGTGAATAATGAATTACATTATATTTTTATAGTGTTGTTATGCGCAAAACTTGAGTACGGCTGGAACGACTAGGCTTATTATTTTTTAATTGTGTTCGTAGTTTTCCGGATAATGTTTTATACAAGATTTTTTAATCCATCTAATAACTCAGAATTTTGCACTGATGCAAAGCCGAGGTATGAGGTCCAAAAAGATAGATCTTATGTAAAGTGCGCGCACTACATTTCTCTGTAACCTCTTCTAACTTAATCCACACATCAAAGACATCGACAAAGTATTAGAACGTGCAAGTGTAATGATACCTTACCAAGTATTTATGTGTTCCATACGATTAAATGGTCGCAACAAAAACTATGCCAATTATGAAAACTACATGTGCTGTGTACTAGTTTAGAGTTTAACGATCTTGGTAGCACGATATTGGTATAAACAAATGATGAAATATCTTATAGTATTAAAAGTCGTCTAGCTAATAAACCGCAAAAAAAAATCATAGAACATACATGGGGGTGGTTTGGATAGCCCAAGAAGAGAGGAGTCCAAAATTTTCGTTTGGACGTCCCTATCTGGGCCACCCTGTATTTAAGTGGGGCTGCCATACAACAGACAAGATTCATCCAACCCATTTTAAGCAGTTTACCGGCGTTACCAGTTACTGGGTTGTGGATGTCAGATAGACAGTCGCTCCATGTAAAATACTGGTATTCAGCTGCATCCGGTTAGACTGGAAGCCGACCCAAACATAGTTAGGAAAAAGCTAGGCAGATGACAATGACCGGCGTTACAAAAGTCATCTAATTCAAAGATAAGAAAATTGGCCAACATACAGCTATCCATTATTCGGCAGGGTAAACAGGTGTCAAGTAGTTCCATCTAAGATATGTTACAACACAGTAGATTAATTATCATACCCAGATCAATGATTATCAATAAGTATAATATAACCATTTGAAATCTGTTGATATTACGAAGATAGAAGCGTGAGTGATATTGTATACCATTAGCATCAATTTTACGTTACTAATATCCGTGATAATTATTTGATTAAATAATTAATTAATTAATAATTTAAAACCATTCGTTAAGGTTAAGTTAATTATACGGATTTGAAGTGTAGTTTTAACGTGAAAGATGTATTATTGAGAAATAATTATTTTCTCAAGTTACTCAATTTACTTATTAAGTAATTTTTGAGTAAATTGAGTAACTAGCTTTTGCCATTAACTTCGTTCGCGTAGAAGACAAAGACGCCCTTAATTCGGCCTTGTTACAAAATTCGGTTTTAACTGACGACTCCCATGTATAAACTACGAGAATTAGTGTTTAAAGTCAGTAAGTAAATAAATTCATGACCTTTCGCTTTAATATACATTTTGTAGATAATACCTACATTTCCCCAATTTATAGGGGGCGAGCAGTACCAGCCTGGAGTTTCTAAGCAGGTGGTGTGACAGTCCCTCGTGCTTCGGACACCACATGACGCTGCGCCTAATCTCTCCCCGGCCGTATTGAATTGTGGTACCACCAGACTATGAGAGTGGGGGAAGAAGGAGTGGACCTCTATTGACACACACCCTTCTGCACCTGCATACCTAATGCAAATCCCCGTTGAGATTGCCCTCCGCAAAATTCGGTCAGTAGGATTAAATTAAGAAAAATATATTATACTGATTAATAGTTATCCGAAGCCGCCTTTTATAAGTTAATAGGATTTTTATATCAAATAAATTTTAATGCCAATGCCTACTAGATGAATATTAAGGATGATCGTAAACAGTCGAGAACAAGCCATTAAAAAAACACACTTTATTTAACGAGTAATAAATGCAAATATAGAATGCCCATGTGGTTAAGGTGCTCGCCTCTCATGTATGAGGTTGTGGGTTCCAATCTGGACAAGTACCAATTTGACATTTTGAAATCATGAGTATGTTCTAAAGTTTATCTTAGACATAATTGACATCGTTCCGTGCCTCAGAAAGCACGTTTAGCCATTGGTCCCGGCTGTCGTTACTGGTAGTCAAAAGCTCGAAAGATTGACTACCAATCTTACTGAGAAGAATCGTATTACAGTTACTGGATTGTGGAGGTCGGATAGGCAGTCGCTCCACGTAAAATAATGGTATTCAGCTACACCTGGTTAGACTGGTAGCTGTCAAGACCCCAACCCCCAAGACCCCAACATACCTAGTCGGATAAGGCAGATGATGGCGTGGTACTAAAGACGAAGACAGATTGATTGAAATTAAAATATAGAATAGTAATCGTTATTTTTCTGCGGAACCTTTTAAAATACTCAAAAAAGTCGATCCAATCGATTTTGAAAGTGACATTAAAACAGTGACGAACGTAGGTGATGTTTTTGGCCAGCGTTGGTCAACGGCACGGCCGCTCGTAGGCGATGCGTGGGCGCATATGAATGATCCTAAAACTACTTTTACTTTAGATTTCTTAATGCAATCTGGTATTGTACGAGAACAGGTGCTGTGTTATTTAGATTATATCACAATAGGTGTGTTTTTGTCGATGATAAATTGTACAAGGTGTTTGGTTTTTGCGTCATTGGTTTGGTGATGGATTTTTTAAATGTATCTTTCATTACGCTTACCTATAGCCAAAGTGAGGATAATGTTTATAATCTACGACGAATAAATTTAATATAACAGTAAATTAAAGACCTATCGGCTACGTGCTAGTTAATGCATAGGTACGCGTGCTTAAGAGAAGCAAACCTTCGTGAAAATTGTGTTTCATCAATGTTAATTAAGTACATATTATAAATCTAATTATTAGGGTTACGTCTAGTTTTTTTGAAGTAATTGTTGTTTCGAATATATACTTAACGGAGTTTTAAAATAGTATTTTTTCTATAATAAATCGGTCCAGTAGTTTCGAAGATTACCCGAAATAAACAGACATCCAAACAAACATTTTAAAAATTGTTTTTTTTTCGTGTAGGTATCGTATACTATTGTATATTGTTCGTAATGCTATTGTTTTTTTTTTAAAAAAAAAAAAAAGTTATTTTGACATGAAAGAGACATTTCAGTTTTATTTTTATTTGTAGTACAAAATTTCCTTCACAACCACATTGAGTTTAAACTTTAAAACTAAACTGTGCTAAACCTCTAGTTAGTGGTAGGATGGTTGTACCACCAACATGTTTGTACCACATATTACGACCACAACGCTGTGGTCTCGATCAGTGTCCATATTCATGAGACATGTTTGGCTTATCGCTATGTATTTGCATAGTCGCTGTCACATAGTGCTCTCGTTTAGATATAGGGATGTGCCTTGATGCTTGAAAGGCACTGTCTTTTGACTAAGTTAACTAGTTATAAGTATGTGGGGTATAAGTGACATCATAACCAAAAAGTTTACTATACACGGTTACTTTTAAGTCGTCCTGAAAAAAGTAACAATAAAAACAGCTGTTCAGTACATTTATGTTCGTCTACCTCGTCAAAGTGTACTGAACAGCTGTTTTTTTTTATTGTTACTTTTTGAAAAAAATGGTTCCAATCGTTTCGAGTTCGATGATCGAGTTTATGGCTTTCGGTTCCAGGACGACTTAAAAGTAACCGTGTAGATTCAGTACATTATTCTAAATCCATCAGCGTTAACATTATTGGATGGTTATTAAACCAAAATCAACTGTTCTTTATATTTTGAACTTGTAAGTGTTGCACTTATGTACTTTTTAAAAAATAGTTGACGAAAAATTTATTCTCTGGTTGATCTAGAATCTTGAATTCATGGTCTTTCCACAAATTATTTGTTCTTAAGATTTTTAGTAGACACATACTATAGCTCATAAAAGATCTTTCTAAACTTAACCACACTTCGGTGTGTCAAGAAGAAAGTATCTACAAAAAGAAAGTTCTTCTGTTAAAATGCAAAGTTCTGCAAAAACTGAAGTCAATCCATCGACCGCTTTAAGCGATAAACCACTATGAGTATTATTTATATATATACCTTCTTATAATATTAGTAAATCAGTCTTATAAACGTGTCGCATCACTAGCGGGCTGCACGCTCATAGTAGTTGCCATTGTGGTGGCATGCAGTTTGCCCACATCCCAGTTATAAGGCGAAGGTAAACGACGCGAGGGCTTAACGAGCCAAATGTTGGCGTTCATTACACATTTCTTGAAATTCCTCATCGTTCTAATCTTTTGAGATATAATTTTTATTTTATATGATGATTTTTCTTATCTATCTCTGCAATAAGTACAGGGTAACTAAAGAATTGCCTTCTACCTTGGCCAAAGGCTGAGTTTTGCCATCCAACGTGGCAATTCCATCAGTCTCTTGAGCACATTACACGTTGATAGCGATGCGGAGGATTTTTTGAATGCCACTTTGTTTTAATCTCTTTGTATGTAATTATTTTACCAGGTATCCTACTTAATATTATAAATGTTAAAGTTTATGAAGATATTCAGATGTTTGGATGTTTGTTACTCAATCACGCGTAAATCGTTGAACAGATTTGGATGAAAATTGGCACATAGATAGACCATTTCCTGGATGGATTAACACAGAGGATTCTTTCTTATTCTGGTTATGTGTTCCCTTAGGATAATAGTTCAACTTACTTTACGGATAGTAACTTTTACGCGGGCGAAGCCGCGGTCAGAAGCTAGTTATATATACAATAATATAGCAGAATAGCACTGTTGATGATAGGCATTGACAGCTCGCTTCAAGGTCACTGCTCCAAAATTTATCGAGGGAGATATTCACAGGAATACTGTTTCAACAGATGAATAAACTCTTTTAAAGGGACACACCAGGCATTCTAAATTGCTATATCCGTCATTAGGGCCAATTGGTTAAGGCACCCGCCTCTCATGCGCAAGGCTGTGGGTCCGCCACAAGTACCAATGTGACTTTTTCTATTTTATGTGTACTTTCTAAGTTTATCTTGGACATGACTGAGATCGGTGAAGGAAAACATCGTGAGAAAACCTAAACTTGTAATTAAGAGTATGAAATCGGCAGTCCGCCGTGAGCAAGCGTGGTGATGAATGTTCGTGCCTTCTCTGTTTAAGAAGAGGTCTTAACAAAGACCAACTAGTTTTTATTAAACCAACTAGAAAATCATTTCACTTATGGCGGTTTTCGATCTACTAGAGTAATCTTCAAAGTGAAGTTAATAATGTAGTTCATTTATTTTAAACACTTCTTACAAAGTGTTTGTTTCAGAAAGTACAACAAATAAATTGCACCGTAAAGTACTTTGTTCAGAAATGATTAGAAGTTTAATCTTGTGTAATATTCGGACAATATCCGGCATAATATTGAACGTAAAACAATTTATTGCCCGCTCAAAGACCCTGACATTTTTTATAATTGCTTAATGCAGGTATCTATGAGAGTTTCATTCACAACTTGTGTTTATTTATTGATTTGGCAAATAACAGCTTGGTGATTATTTTTTTCATACTTGAGACTTGTGAATGACCCAAAGGAGGGTTATGTGTTTGACCTGTATGTATGTATGTACGCTCGTAACTACTAAATGGCTCATGCGGCTCAATCTATTTTGTTTGATAAATGATACGTCATTAGATTCGTATTGTTTATTAAACTTTGCAATCTTATAAAGTTTAAATAAACAATTTTCTAAAACAGAAAGAAGAGAAAAAAATGAGAGAGATGGAATGAGATGAAAAGATGGAAATAGTAACGCGTTAATCAGTTATTTAATTAACTTACATTATTTGAAATTAAAGCTAATGAAACATTTAATCTGGAGGTCTATTCTACTAATTAAAAACCTTCAAAATCGAATCGCAATCTCATCTCAGCGACAATCAATGTCAAATATTTAGATAAATTAATTATTTGACAGATATAAACTAAGATTAGATCGTGATCTTTCCTAAACGTTAATAAAATTGCCCCCTCCTCCCTGCTTGATGGACTAATGATTATAGTTGAACCAGGGAACAGGAAACCTAGGAAATAGGTCAAGAAAAAGAGGGTAACGAATGATAAAGGACGAGTAGGACGGAAATACAGAATAGCAGTGACACTTAAAAAAAAGAAAAAATATGTTTTTGGTTTAAGTACCGTACCATGGTGGTTTCATATGCATTAAAAATTTTGATATTACAAACGGACACTTTAATTCTATATAGAAGAGAAGATGTCAAGTTGGGATTGATATCCTGGTGGATCGAGCAGTGAAGACGCTACGGAACTGTCCTACGTTTTGTTGAATCGTTATCATCATCACCAGCCTGTTATTGCAAAGTTTATGATAGTTGATGAATGAAAACTTGTTTCTTACAAGTGAAGTGAAGTTTATAATAGTTGTTGTTGTTGAATGATTGTAACAAGTTATAAACTGTAAAGTGACTATCTTTCTAAATAATTGTTGTTTATTTGCACGATACCGATATAAGCTGCTGATCGTAGCTCGAACCATCCCACTTCTGATAGACGAAATTAAAGATTCTAACAAAAACCCATATAACAGACACCTCAGCCTTATCAAACGTGTAAATTGCCAGACTATATCACACCCTTGCAATGAAAATTCTTTTTCAATTTGCAAAACAATTTTGTAACTTTAACGTCTTTACGTTAACTGCTAAAGCGACATACATATCTGTATATATGTTCATGTATATATACATAATGGCAATGCGGGTGTTGATAAGGAATTTTATTATTCACTTCGTTGTTTCTTAGGTATTTTTATGTCTTTCTATGGTGTAGCTTCCAAGGTCGGTTATTGATCTAGAATTTTAAAGTCTAACTCATAAAGTTGTTCACTTGGATTTTTGAGAGAAACTTTAATGTACTTTCAGATTCTTGCCTAATCTTCTACATAAGAAATTACGTTGAATAAGAATATTTGGCTGCTGTGTGTTAGGGCATAGGCTAGTACCAATGTGACTTTTTTATATTTCATATGTACTTTCTAAGTTTATCTTGGACATCCCAGACAGCGATAAAGGAAAACATCCTGGGGAAACCTGGACTTTTAAGTAATACAATTCTTAAATCGCCAAACCGCCTGGAGCACATATGGTGGGTATCGTGCCTTCTCTGTATAAGAAGAGGTCTTTGCCCTATAAGGGAACAATAATGGGCTGGTATTATTTATTTTAAAAACACATTTGGTAGTACTATTCTATAAGAATCTCCCTCGGTGAGTGAGCTTGGTAGTATGGCTCTGTAAAAATCTTCCCTCTGTGATTGATATGTGATGATAGCTCACATTAAGCTTATTCACTGAGGTCGACTTTTACAGACCCGCTGACCATTCAAAAGTATCTGTAAATGGTTTTAAATCTCTACATAATACAAAACAAAGTCGCTTCCCGTCATCTGTACGCTTAGATCGTCTCTATCAACTACACAACGGATTTTCATAAATAGATTAATTTAAGAGGAAATTTGATACGTATAGTTAGTATCTACGAGTACTTTACATCCGTGCAAAGCCGGGGCGGGTCGCTAGTCTTTGTATAAATTCGTTTAAGTTGGTTAGCCAAAGTGGTCAGCAGTTTAGTGGATGGATGATA
Organism: Hoplodrina ambigua; assembly: GCA_949774945.1. Lineage (NCBI taxonomy): Eukaryota > Metazoa > Arthropoda > Insecta > Lepidoptera > Noctuidae > Hoplodrina > Hoplodrina ambigua. Next base: position 10,384,657 of record OX458981.1, read on the forward strand.
TCCCTGATTGAATGATTACCGGGTTCAATTTTATCTTGTTAGTTTATTTAGGTTAGTGGTCAATTTTAACTGAACGGATGTCGGCGACGATTTAACGAAGAAATCTGCGTTAAAAACTACTTTTATTTTAACTTGAAATACCTATTTTACTTTCGAGAATTACTTCGTCAATTATATTCGCTTTACCGCGTTATGAAATGCGTACGTAACATTTGTTGCAAGTGTTCGCAATGAGACTCGACAGATACTAACTTGACTCAACCTTGTAAGGACATCTAAGTTGTTACTTTACCTTAACTTAAAACTATATAACCTTTAAATGAACAATGATAAGTTGAAACTCAATAAACAAGAAAAAAAAAACAACAAAAAAAGTTACTCAGCACAGGTCAAAAGTTCCACATTCAAACCTATTTCATCCAGCCAGAAACGTCACGCAAACGTCAAAAACAGAATACACGCGAGATGTAAGCAACTAAAACCATTTTTCCACGACAACAGTCCATTGGATCTCACAGCACAATACACACGGTTAACGGAAACATCACAACGGTACATTGATAAAAAAAAAACTTTATGAGAAAAAAAAGAATTAAAAAAAGTAAACGAACGAATCTTGTTTCATTTTTTTTTTCTTATTCGATATTTAGATTTGTATCACAGACACCTGTCGGGTAGGTCATTTATAGTGTCGTTGCGGGCGCGCGGCTCTCGCGGGGCACGGGCGAGGACTGTCCGCAATTGTTTACTGTAGGTTCGCCGTCGACTCTACAAAGAACCTTTTCGTTAGAGCGGATCTTTGTGGAGAGCTGGGTGAAGCCTCTGTGAGGATTTGAATAATTTAGTTTTATTTAAACGTATTTTGTGATTATAATACGTAGGTACGTTAGTTATAAAAGTAAAAGCATGATACTTTCTTGTAAAACACACTTAATTTTATTTAAAAACAGGATATAGTTTCGGTTTTATGCATTATTTCTAGGCCTACGGCCATATAATATGACAATTATTATAATTGTATATATCACTTATCAACCAGTATGGATAACATTAAAAATATGTGTAAAGTAAAAAAAAGAGAAAGAAAGTAAGAAACAAAATAGGGCTCAATAAATATCCCTAAGGAACTCCTCTATTATGGTAGCACAAGTTTTCTGTAGAGCTGTTTCAATAATTGCTTAAGGAAGGTTTTATCAATATTAATTAATTACTAGACAAGTACACTACTGTGTTAATGCGCACCTTTCTTTTTAAAAAATAATTATAATAGAAACTCATTTTCTTTATTTTCCATATTTTTACACATATTTTCCTTTAAAAAACAAATAATATAGTTAAAAAAAAAAAAAATATGTATAAAAATAGTGCTCCGCCTGCAACGAGGTGGTAAAACCCAAGCTACCGGCGGTTAGGGATCCAGAGAGAGGAACCTCCTCACTATGCGTGCCGTGTCCAAGACAACCGCCTTCTGCATCTGACTCTTGATCCAGCTGTTGAGCGAAAGTTTCTCAAGATGTTGGTCGAAACTTTTCGCTATTAAACCGTTCACTGACATGACAATCGGAACAATAATTGTCGAGTCCATACCCCACATGCTGGTCACCTCGTGAGCTAGATCTAAATATTTAATGCTTTTTTCTTTCTCAGCTTTCACTAGGTTCTCATCATGGGGAATAGTGACATCAACAAGTATTGCACGACGCACTGACCTATCAATTATCACTATATCAGGTTTATTAGCAGTAATAAATCTATCAGTGATAATTGATCTGTCCCAGTAGAGCGTGATCTGACCATTATCAAGAACTGGTTCAGGATGGTATTGATAATAGGGTACCTCGATTTCCACAAGGGCATATTTAAGGGCAAGTTGTTGATGGATTATCCTGGCTACTAGGTTATGTCTGTGCAAATACTCGCCGTTAGCAAGACGAGAACATCCAGAGACAATATGTCTTATTGACTCACCGGGAAGGTGACAAGCACGACATATGTCCACGGTACCATCTTTTATAATATGTCTCTGGTAGTTCTTCGTCTTGATAACTTCATCCATAATTGCAAAGACAAACCCTTCGGTTTCCCCAAAGAGGTTACCGAAACGTAGCCAGGCAACAGAAGCTATCGGGTCAACATCAGGCCCTGTCAGGGCCCGATAAAACCTGCCATGTAACTCCTTTCCCCTCCATACATCCCTGCGGTCCGAAGTACTCAATACCAAGGGTTTCCTCCAGTTCCTGTTTGCTAAGGATAACGGCGTAAGGCCCTTGTCAACCGATACAACATCTTGATGCATACCCACGTCAGAATGGAGAAAGTACTCCCTGAGATTGTACACCTCCCGATTATGTAGATTCTTGGCATTGAGAAATCCCCGTCCTCCACATCTCCGAGGGATGTACAATCTCATCACAGATGACCTTGGGTGATGCATCCGATGTGCAGTCAACAAACACCTTACTTTTCTGTCCAAAGCGTCCAACTCAGTCTGAGTCCATCTGAGAACACCAAAAGAGTAGGACAACAGTGGCATAACCCAGCCATTGAAGGCACGGACCTTGTTGCCACCAGATAAGAGACTATTAAGTACTCTTAAAAGGCGCGCAAAGAACCGGTCCCTCAATGACTGTTTTACTGCCTTGTTGTCTATACTAAGTGCTTGTGGCATTCCCAGATATTTGTAGGTTTCGAGTTCAGAGAGGGATCTGAGAGTAATATCCTCTGAAAGTAGTAAGCTCTCTGAGTTCACTACATTTCCTGCCTGTACATGAGCGATCGCACACTTGTCTACACCAAATTCCATCCTGATGGACTTGCTGAATGATTCTGTGATCTTGAGCAAGTCCACAAGTTGTGACTTTTTTGGTGCATACAACTTGAGATCATCCATGTACAGCAGATGAGATATAGGCTCAGCCCCTCTGTGAAGACGATAGCCCAGCTTTGAATCCTTAAGTAAGGTACTTAGAGGATTCAATGCAAGGCAGAACCACAAAGGACTCAAACTATCGCCTTGGAAGATACCGCGATTTATCCTTATCAGGTTCGACGAAACATTAGCATCCCTAGAACCCGGCTGACGAAGAACCGTGGTCCAGCGCTCCATACATGAACTGAGAAGGCCACAAACATCTGGATGTATTTTATAAATTTCCAGTACTTTTTTCAGCCATGTATGGGGTACCGAATCGTAAGCCTTCTTGTAGTCAATCCAGGCTATAGAGACACTTTTTTAATTATAATAATTGTTAATGGTTAAGAAAATCGAAAGCTTATCCTATATTAAAAATCACAGTTAAGAATATTCTTACAATATTTTTCCGTCTAAATAGCCTCCTATTTTTCAATCGTCAGACAACATATAATGGAGAAATGAATAGAGTGGTTTGACAGTTATTATAGAAAATATATCAAACTGTCTTATTTATTCTTCAGATAAAAGTTGTGTTGTTATCAAAAATCAGCTCTTTAACACAACAAGCAGTTTATCTCAGCAACTGCTTATCCCACCTGTACTTAGCTAGGACAAAACCTGAACTAATTCCAAAAAGTATTTTTAAAAACTAGAAAGAGCATCATTATATATTTTATTAACTATCTGTGAAATTGAATTTCTGATCAATAGGTAGAAGTAACAGTTGAGGCTCTCTAAGTCTTCAAAATATCAAATATCAGTTTCCCATAAACACATTACATACCTATTTCCACGTCTGCGTACACGCATACTCTATGGCCAGGTGGTAGACACGGCACCGTGGCTAGTCGGCACATCGGGCATTCCGACCAACATCACCCGCCGGCGAAAGTAAACTTTACCAATCTTACGCGAGCCTCTCCACACATCACTCACAGTCAAACCCACACCTTATCTTCTAAACGCTAAAGTGGATTATGCAATAACAGGTTACAAGCTTCTCCAATTACACACATAACTTTAATTTATGTTCTATTATCAAGTAGTTACAGTCGGTTTTTGAACGGTTTGTAGAACAGGTATTGTAATATGATGGTCAGGGTATGGTGGACGGTGAAATAATGCCCCGTAAGGCCTAGGGATTCGTTTCTCATTGTGTTTAATTGTATGTAAATAGTGTGGTGCGATGCCCTTAGTAAGACTTTCTGATATGAAGAAGACTAAGTACAGGAGAATGGAGAAATTATGAGACTATTGAAAACCTTTCAATAAGTTCCGGTTAAATTACTTGACAAATAATTTCATATAAATACCGTTCCGTTTTTCAATATACCTGGGCAATAGTTCCTATTGAGAATTGATATTTCAGGCCCAAAGCAATTAGCCAATGAGCAGGAGATATTAAAGTGAACAAGAATGTGTGCAAACAGGTGCAATCCCTCTTTGCTCACTCTCATAGTCCGATTGTCATGATTCTGACATCATGGGTAGAGATCAGACGCAGGACTAACGGCTTCACGTGCTTTCCAACTACCGAGGCACGGTGTTACACCACCTCGTTACAAACTCCTGGCTGCTACTTACAAATGCCTAATGGAAACTCCTAATAACACGTTGCCTGAGCTGAGGTGGGAATGGAACCACCCATTCAACAGTCGGCCACAAAACCAATAGAGCAGGCAGAAGAAACTTAGAAAGCATTTATTGAATACGTTTATTAATCGTTTGACTGCGTCATTAGTCTAGTGGTTGCAAAGCGCGACTTCTGAGCGATAAGATCTTAAGTTCGATTCCCAAATCGGGCAGTTTTGTTGGGTTTTTCCATCAGGAATTTCTCAGTAGCGTCACTAGAGTCTGAATTTGTGCCCAGTTGATGACAATATTACATGGGACACTGCCAAAATGTAGATCGGATCAATTTTGGTAATCAAAATCAAAGATTTTCCCGAAAATCGAGAAATTTACTCTTCTGCAAGTTATTCCATAGAAAAGACATCAACGAGTGGGTTGATAAAAAAGAATATCTGGTTGAAAAAACCTTAGGGGTAATTGTGTCACATAGTTGCTAAAGTATTTTAATCAGAAGACTACTTACTGAAATAAATATTCCATTATTATATATGTTTGAAAAGTTCATCTGCTTGACAACAATTAATATTTTTGAAATTAATTGTCAAATGAAAAGGCATTAACATTTAATACGCTTCACTGCTTTTTCTTTTAAGGATGGGAAATCATCAAATAACTGATGGAGGAGGGAGTGTCAGACTTTTACTGATTAAAACTCATCCGTGTTCCTTTTAGTGCCCTTTGCATTCCAGGGCAGCGGTAACTCTTTCGAACAAATTCCGCAACCCTGGGGGCCAGTGCCTGCCTGCCAGTGCCAGCCCCGTCTCTTGTGCTGACAGATCTTTGAGGCCCGCGTGGAACACTAACGCTCCGTCAACTCGGGCCTGGACCTTATTGTGCGGCAGGCTATCCATTGCTCGCCGCCCGCAAGCCCGCGCCTACGGTGGCCGGAAATCGCCCTGAAACTTCCGACGACCGGGGCGTCTCCTTCTGCGGTGTCTGGGTCGTGAGGGTTGCCTCTCCCTCATGCGTTCAGCCTCCTCCTTTGCTTGAAGTTACGCTGCTGCAGTTAATTTGGTTTTATTCATAGCTATTAGTTTACCATCAACGCTTTGCTATGAGTTTATTTACAGGCCAAGAATATTAAAATAACCTAAAACAAAATAGAAAAAAATTGAAAGACTCCTTTTATAGCCCTGAAAAAAATAAGTTTGCTTGTGTTATTTTGTTGTTTTTTTATTTTTGTACCTAGTTACTCGCTTATTCTATTGACGTTTTGAGTTGAAAAGAAAGTCTATTGCATGTAGACTGCAACAGGCGCGGATCAAATTCTTCGCTCAGTTTGGTATGTAGCTTTGGTAAGGAGGAGAAAAGAAGAAAAAAACGTTTGTTTAATACGAGGAGGTAAAATTTATGTTTATTATACATTACTAGGTAATTACTAGATATTTAAACATGAAATGCTTTGACTGACGGTTCAACGCACAGCCAAAACCACTGATCTTAGAGACCTGAAACTTGGAGGGTGTGTTCTTTGTATGACGTAGGCTATTGACAAGAAATAATTTGCAAAAAATCACCCCCTGAGGGGATGAAACAGGGGTCCAAAGTTTCTATAAAAAAACCAACTTTGACGCGGACAAAGTCGCGAGCAGAAGCTAATATTTCTTTATAGCTGGTAAATATGTAAATTTGTTGGTTTTTAGACAGATATACTTTACAATTTAAATAGTGAAAATGTTATCTGTAGACCGACACACACGATACACGTTCTTAGCGACACTCCTGCGTAGTACCGCGTGTAGCGGACAGATGGCGCTAGTTACTAACGTTGCAAACGGCGTTGTAGTTTGCTGCTTCTGGGGGCCAACCACAAGGTCTTAAAACAATGTTATTATAATATTACTTTGACTTTTCGTACCATGACGTCCTTAAAATAAGCTTATAATAAGGTTAAAGTAATGTTAATTTCTTAGCAGTTTTGGTGACGTCACCCCTAAAAGTTCATTCATTTTCCTACCACGACGTGACTTTTGACAACCAGCAATATTGTTTTAATGTCAAATTTAGCATTCATAAAAAAGTTCCTCGGACTCGACGGAAGTATTCTTGTCTTGCAAATTTATATATTTAAATGTAGTTTTTTGGAGTGCAGTGCGTTGTACGTAACGAATTTTATTCGCATATTGCGCGGCCATCGCCGCTGACCGGAGAAACTTAGTTCCAAACAACTCAACCAGTCAATGAAATGCTGGTTTTCCATTGTGATTTTTTTAGTTCATGCTGTTGACTACATGCACGAGGTCAGCGTCCTGCAGATATTCGGTCCAATTTCAAGGAGGACAAGATCAGCAGTGGTAAACTGTTGCTGTTCCAGTCGCTTGAAAAGCTGTACCAGATGCCGTCTTGCCGCAGAGATGGAAATGAGAAGAGCCTTCAGGATGTCATTGGCATGTTGAAGAGGACAGGCCCGGATGGCGTGCAATAATTCGTGGAAAGAAATCTCAGTAAACTGCCCCGTCACGTTAGATCACATCGACGTTATATATACGCTTCTAAAGGACATTACTACATTGAAAGTGGAGATAACCAAGGTGCAATCCAGAATAGAGGTTTCAGAAGAATCCAATGCTGAACTACTTACGTACGAAAAAAAGCTGCACGTGCTGCTGGGTCCTGCTGTGGCTACGTCGCAGCTGTAAGTTTCACGTCTACAATGCTCCACGAAGGTTGAGGAAGTCGTGGAGTCTATCAGAGTGAAGATCAATTGGACTCTGGAGGGTTGAGAAGTTGGAATCGCGCCACGACATCAACTATAGATCGTTCGTTGTTTTGAGGATAAGAAGAGGATTTTTGGCCGAGTGTCGTATACCGACGTTTCCGAGATCGATTACGTAGCACCTCACAGCGAAACACGACGCCGGCCGATGAGACGTGTATACGACGTGCTTGCTTGAAGCTAGTTTATATTAAATATGTATTTTACATTTACCCAGAAGTTTAATTTTTTCACTGCTTCAAGGGGTAGTAGACTTAAGTATTTGAAATTAATATCAGCTTGATACCTCCACGCGTTCTAAGAAAAAGGGTCTTGATAGACGGACAGACAGACAAACGGATAACAAAATAATCCTATAAGGGATAAGTAAAATGTGTTTATTTACGTAAACTTGCCGATTGAATTATATTTCTAGAGATTTTAGTATACGGGTATTGGAAATAAGCAAAAGTAAATAGAGACCAATAAGTTTAAACAAAAATATAAAATTTCTTTAATCACTTTAATAATATACGCGAGTATACAATTGTTAAGTTATATTATAAATATGACACTTGCAATAGGGCTAACATAATATCTGTAAAACCATTAAACAATGATGTGATTCGGGAAGCCTAATCACAGCCACAAAACAATGCGAACAGCCACGTAGTACCAACAACACTCTGCAGCAGGGTTTGGTTACTTGTGAAACTCTTGTACAGCGGCTGTGGGGAAGACGGCATTTGAGATCCTGAAACAAAATAAGTTTTATTTTTGTTTATAATTTAAAGAGTGTATTACTAAACGCCGATAGACTGAACACTGACAAGACTTTACTTCGACGGGTCTCTTCGCCGACGGGTCTCGTCGCCGACAGGGCTAACACACACACATAGCACATGTTTTTCCTAAAGAGTAGGCAAAAACCAAAGAACGCAACCTTCTACATTCATACATCTCGTCATACAAGCAAGCCGGTTAAGAGTACTGCGCACCTGACCTTTCTGAAGAACCTTACCAATAATGTCAGTGTAGGTTTTCCTAGGGCGACCCTTCCCTGCGTTGCCACTCACCTCTGCCATAAAAATATCTTTTGTCTTCGTCTTTCACTCCTCCTTTCAACATGACCGAACCATGTAAGCATACCCTTTTTATCTTTGTTTTATATTATAAATAACAATAAATTATGCTTAACTACTTACTAGTTCCACCTGAACACCTGGCATATCCCTGGCCAATAGTATCTTGTCCCAGTATTTGAAGACATTGTTTTTTTCCATATTTGTCATAGCGATCGTTGGCAGTAGTTGTTGATCGGTTGGAATTTAAAATTTCCCAGAGTATCTCTAGCTGTCGCCAGGATTAACTCTTAACTAGATTAACTCTTCGGCTGCAAAATTAATAACAAAACACTTATAACTGAGTCTGAAAACATATTGTTTCGAACTATCATAATCAAAACATTATTTACAGATAAATATTTCCTTGTTATAAACTTATTCACTGAGTTACCATGTTTAACCTTACCTTGATTCCATGATGATCCAAATGACTACAAAATGCTATTGAGACACAGATCTTAAGTAACTAAGATGAAATAAAATAAGCTTAACCACAAATTAAATCAATTTTAAAATTTTTGACTTTTAAATTCCGTTTATCGTTAGACAGCTGACATTGCTGACAAAAACAGAATTGTTCCGATTCTTATTGTCACAATTTAGCCGCAGCCTCTTTTTTATTTTATATTTTCTGTTTAACAAGCAAAATCTTTCAATACTTGGGTTCATTTTATGGAAATTACTCGTAACAATTAGATCCTACTACAAAGTAATGTTTTAAAATAAATAAATAATAATAATTTACTCAATTCTACTTCATAGTAGGAATTTGGACCGATGTGTGAAAGGGACAGCGTTATACAGTTCATATAGCGTTGTTTCTTTTCTACTATAGCAGGCAATAGACAAATCCTAGAAGTAGTTCGTTCTTTCCCAGCACTTTAGCAGGAATAAAACAACATTGAAACTTGAAGTTCATGGTACGAATATGAGTAATGTTATTATATGCTTGAAACAAAACGTTATCGAAATAAGAATGTTTTGTAAAAGATTGTGGTAAGGCCCCTGTCTAAACAACAATACACTTTTGTAGAGATTTTCTAGATACACATGCACCAAGCATACTTACGCTTCAGCCTACCGCTTCAAGTAATAAAGGCGTACCACTAAACCTTTCTTATGCCTTAAAAAAATCCTTAATCATTAATGCGGACATTATGACAAGAATCTTTCGTCGTTCACGTACAATAGGAAGATTAAGGTTTAAAATATTCATTGTTCACGGCAACGCGTACCGCCGCGGTTGGCGGTGAAGCGGATCTCATATTGCATTGGCCTCTAAGAAATCCGTTGATACCTAACACACGTACACCGCCCGACCGCACTGTCGAGCCGTGAAATCCGCTTTACCGCCGCCCACCCTGCTGTGTGTTAGTCGCCAAAGTGTTAGTAATTTAGTAGTGTTTATCTGTAACGAATGTAAGTACACATTTTTGGTTGACTGGTACAAAATCAACTTCAAAATGGATAACATTTCAAAGTCGATTTTACTGTGAAAAAAAAAATACATAAAAAAGACAATTTATCATAATATATTTTATTAACCAGTTTAACTTAAATATTAAATCACATTACCTAAATATTATATTAAATTACTATCTAGACGTTGATACAACGCATAATACACAGCCATCTTGATTGAAATAACAAGTTGTTATCATAACTAATAACCGTGCCTTCACGATTTCCTCCACGGAATGAAAAACGTTGATAAATGTTATAGAAACATACACATTGATCTGTATAAATCAAACTACTACGTAAAAAACGAGAGGTAATAATAATAATAATAATAATCGTGAGTGCTGTGACACCGGCCTCGGCAGTAGCGTCGAGTTCGAGCGACGAGTATTTCTCTCCGCCTTCGACGCCACCACCTGTTCGTCGGCGGGGAGGACGCCGGCCGCCGGGTTGCTTAGGACTCCGAGGCCCACTGGCCTCTGATAGGGTCCCCGCTTCCGGTGGAAGTGTGCAGCGCATGAGATGGACACAGTCCGTTAATGAAAACGTCATGCGCTCATACTTTGGGGCTACAGAGGGGGGAAGTAACTTGACTGCGTACCGTGGTCGGATGCTCTCTCTGTTTCAGGTGCTTGAGCCTGCTGTCAACGTATCGGCACAACGTCTATCGGATCAGGTGCGTGCCATCCAACGTAATCATATGTTGAATGACATTGTGCTTGATCGACTGCGCATCGAATCACGGAGTAGCCACGTTACACTTGCTTCGCCAGTGGTTGCAGTCGCGGTTCAATCGCCGAATTTACCTAGTGATTCACCGCGACTCGACCGCATAGGTGAGGAGGTTGATGACGGGGCTATTACTGTGAGTTCCCAGTGTAATGTACAGTTGAGGAGTGCTTTGGAGGATGCGTTTCGGGAGTATCGTTCTATGCAGCCTGAGCTGAGACCTCGATTGCCTCGTTTGCCCATGCACAAGAAAAATAAGGCGCTGGTGTGTGCTCTGGATTCACAGCTGTCAAACTGTTTTGACAGCTGTGTAGACCTTGTTGATGCCCACTCGATCTTGTACTGTGCAGCTGTAGCGGCATGTCGTGTAGCTCACGTCAAATTTCCCAATAGTGACGGAGCTACACGACTAAAACCAGCCGTGCCAGCATGGCAGTGCAGGATCGAGCGTCGTATCGATGGGGCTAGAGCACTCATCGGCAAGCTAATCTGTTTTAGGGAGGGCAATACTCGCCCTAGAGTAATGCGCTTTGTGAGGCGGGCGTTCTCGGGGACTGATGTCAGTCCTCGAGATTATTTGTCCCGCGTCACAGAGCGTATCGACTTCCTGAAGCAGAAAATCTGTGCATGGGCAAACCGTATTCGTCGGTACAAGCGGCGAGTGGAACGATACACTCAGAATCGCATATTCCAAAGTGATGAGAGGTGGGTATACAGAGCTTGGGAGCGACCAGGCCAAGGTGTGATTGATACGCGCCTACCGGATGATGACGCCATGTGTTCGTTCTGGCGCAGCATCTGGTCGGTGCCTGTCAGTCACACTGAGAGCGATTGGACACGGGAGGTTGAGCGAGCGTGCGACCTTATACCAGAAATGGGGGCAATTACCATCAGCCCCCAAGATGTAGCTCGTGCGGTCCGTTCATTGCCTAATTGGAAATCTCCAGGGCCGGACGGGCTGCATAACTTCTGGATCAAATGGTTCAGAAGCTCGCACGTTTGCTTGGCGTCCCAGTTCCAGTCAGCTTTAGTGTCTGGATCGTTGCCCCAGTTCTTAACAACTGGAATAACCCACCTGCTCCACAAATCGGGTAGCACTGCGGAACCCAAAAATTATAGACCGATCACTTGTCTGCCGACGGTCTATAAAGTTCTTACATCCATTTTGAGAGCGAAAATTAACAAACATATTGAAGACAATTCTATCATGTCTGCCTCTCAGAATGGATGTAGGAATGGGTCCCGTGGTACTAAGGAGCTGCTCCTCATTGATATGGCCATTAACCAGCAGGTTCGACGTTCTCGAAAGGATCTATCTACATGTTGGATAGATTATAAGAAGGCCTATGACTCGGTGCCACATACATGGCTTATGAGGGTGTTGGAGTTGTACAAAGTAGATGCAACTTTACGCACCTTCCTAATGTCATGTATGGGGCAATGGAGGACGGTACTTCGCTATCCAGGATGTAGGCAGATTCCAGAGAGCAGCGAACCGATAAGGATAGAGCGTGGTATATTTCAGGGTGATAGTCTGAGTCCTTTGTGGTTTTGTTTAGCCTTGAACCCTCTAAGCACACTGCTGGAGGGTTCGGGTCTGGGCTATCGGTTGAGAAGAGGTGGTCAGGTCATATCTCACCTGCTTTACATGGATGATCTGAAACTCTTTGCCACCAACAATTCGCGACTGATGGAGCTACTGAAGGTAACGGAAACTTTCAGTAGTGCCATCAGGATGGAATTTGGTGTGGACAAATGTGCAGTCATGCATGTGAAGCGAGGGGAGATTATGGAATCTGTGGGAACCCAACTCTCGGATTCCATAAACCTTAGATCCCTTTCCTCAACTGAAACCTACAAATATTTGGGTATGTCGGAAGCGTTAGGCATCAATGCTGCCGATATGAAACAATCGTTGAGGGAGCGCTTCTTTGGCCGCCTGAATAAAGTATTAAATAGTCTTTTGTCAGGCGGAAACAAGGTGCGCGCCTTCAACGGTTGGGTCATGCCGGTTTTGATGTACTCTTTCGGCATACTCAAATGGACTCAGACGGAACTTGATGCCCTGGATAGGAGGGTCCGCACATTGTTGACCGCAAATCGGATGCATCACCCACGGTCATCGGTAATGAGACTGTATGTCCCGCGGAAGTGTGGAGGTCGAGGCTTTTTAAATGCTAAGACCTTGCACAACCGTGAGATATGCAGTCTCAGGGAGTATTTCCTAAAAGCCGACGTGGGTATGCACCGAGATGTGGTCTTAGTGGACAAGGGCCTCACCCCGCTCTCCTTAGCGAACGAGAACTGGCGCAAACCTGTAGTATTGGATACTAATGATCGCATGGAGGTATGGAAGAGCAAGGAGCTTCACGGGCGCTACTACCGGGCCCTACATGGCCCTGATGTAGACTTTATGGCGTCCGTATCCTGGCTGCGCTTTGGTGACCTCTTTGGGGAAACCGAAGGTTTTGTCTGTGCAATTATGGACGAAGTTATAATGACGAACAACTACCGGAGATATATTGTGAAGGACGGTACGGTTGACATTTGTCGGGCATGCCACCGTCCCGGGGAATCAATCCGGCACATTATATCTGGGTGTTCTCGTCTGGCTAACGGAGACTACTTGCATAGGCATAACCTAGTAGCCAGGATTATCCATCAGCAGCTTGCCCTTAAATACAGTCTTGTGGAATCGGAAGTACCCTACTACAGGTATGTGCCCGACCCAGTTCTTGAAAATGGCAATATCACATTATATTGGGATCGATCTATCATCACTGACAGGACTATTGTTGCCAATAAGCCTGACATAGTGGTGATAGATCGATTAGAGCGTCGCGCAGTGATTGTGGATATAACAGTCCCGCATGACGAGAACCTCGTGAAGGCTGAGAAAGATAAACAAATGAAGTATCTTGATTTGGCTCGCGAGGTTGTCGACATGTGGGATGTGAGTACAGCAATCACTGTGCCGATAGTCGTGACGGCCAATGGCATAATAGCCAAGAGCCTCGACCAACACCTTAGGAGGCTCTCGTTGGGCGGTTGGATCAAGGGCTTGATTCAGAAAGCGGTACTCCTAGACACGGCGCGTATTGTTAGGAGATTCCTTTCTCAGGAGCCCTGACCACCGGTGGCTTGGACCCTGTTCCCGACGCCGGTGGGATACTATTTTTTATATTTTTAAATGTTTTTATATCTTTTTCATAATAATATTTAAAAATGTAATTATATATGTATACAAAATAAATAAATGGAAAAATAATAATAATAATAATATCTTAGGACAACCAACACATCGCCATCTGATCCCAAACTAGGCAGAGCCTGTACTATGGTAACCAGACAACTGATAAATATACTTATATTTTTCTAAATACATACATATTATAGATAAATTACACCCAGACACAGAACAAATCATCGTGCTCATCACACAAATATTTGTCCTGGGTGGGAATCGAACCCACGACCTCCGTCCTAGCAGTCAGGGTCACTAACTACTAGACCAACAGGCCAGTCAAAAAAACATACCCGTTAACTGAGCATACAAAATGGGCAACTAGATTAAATATTACAACTATTTGACCAAGACTTTGAATTGACACTTTTTATGGTGACGAGTGCAAATTGAAACACATGCAAAAAAAAAATTACTTTCGAGAGCATGCAACAGTAGTATAGGAGTAGTATAGGTATAGAAGTCAATATAGGTTTAGGTCTAAGCATTGTCATCCAATGTGGCAATCCTGCATTGGATGGCAATGTTAAGGATGATTCTCATTAGAGCGGGCCGGGGCGTGGACGAGCCGACGTGGTATTGAAGTGCTTCGAGAGGGCCCGGACGGGACACGGATTACATTGTGTAATATAAATTGATTCATACAAAATATATGTAACAGATTTAAAACCGTGCCCCGTCCGTGCCCCGTCAAGGTCCCGCCCCGGGCACGGCCCGCTCTAATGAGAATCATCGCTTATGATAGCAATACTACAATAATCGAGCAAAAATCGCCAATAACACTTCTTGCATTTAACGTAACAACACCATTATACTCTGTAAATTTCAACTCTCTACTTATTACCGTTCATGAGATACAGCCCACTGAAAGACAGCTGGACTGGTGCAGAGTGGAGGCTTCGAATACGAAACCCCAAAAAATAAGCTAGTGTACCTAGTTTAAATCGCAACCTAGGGATTACGATTATTGAGAAAAACAACCAGAAATAGACCAATAAATGTAGTTCATATAGCACCATCTCTTTCTTTCCTATAGAAGTCAATCACAAAGACATAGTCAGTAACTTAGTTATGTAAAACCGTTATTCATCAGCGTTGTGGCTGCATCGACTGGCTGGTCACTGATATCTCGAACTGGGGCATCGGGTTAGGGTTCTTCTTCTTCAGAACGACATCCGTGCACCATGTCCACTGTAACAGAAGAAAGAAAAGGATTAATTACCTGTCCAATTTAACACACACGACACAAATGTTTAGGATCCTGGAGTAACAGCGACACTAAGTGATGAATTCATCACATTTGAAGACATTCAAATATCTTAACTTTTTTAATGATTTGTCAGTTTACGATCTCTGAAATTTAAGTATATCTAGATAACATCATAACATCACGCCCGTAATCCCCGAAGGGTTAGGCAGAGGTGTACCCTTTAGTACACCCACATTTCGCCAGTTATATATAAAATCCCATGTAATAGGGCCTATTGCCATCAACCGGCCACAAACTAGGCTCCGAGCAGCTACTGAGAAATTACTGATGGAAAATAACACTGTCCGACCTGGGAATCAAACTCAAGACCTCATGTTCAGTAGTCGCGCTTTGCGACCACTAGACCAACGAGGCAGTCGTCAGGTACTAGTTCGATAAAATTATATGTCCTTTAGGAAACCAGTTGATGTCCCAAAACTCATGTTTTTAAAAGGAAAATATAAGCAATTACCGCTTCATTTAATGCGGGTTTTAGTTTCAAAACAGAAAACTTTAGTTGATTGAAACTCCGATGCAGGTTAATGATATCGGCACTGACGAATGCAATTAAAAAATTAATCAACACGAGTCAATGACTTGTTTAAATACTCTTCAATTAGGTATGTGATAAGAAAACAAAGAAGATTGTAAATACTAATTGATCGTAAAATTAACTAAAATACATTGTTCAATTAAAGGAATTTAGCATTGATTTATCATTAAAAAATCAACTTGCACCTAAGTACCATGTACAATAGTTCAGGCATA
The DNA here is from genome assembly GCA_949774945.1 of Hoplodrina ambigua. Taxonomy (NCBI): domain Eukaryota; kingdom Metazoa; phylum Arthropoda; class Insecta; order Lepidoptera; family Noctuidae; genus Hoplodrina; species Hoplodrina ambigua. The sequence goes on from OX458981.1 coordinate 10,400,473, forward strand.
CTTACAAAATATAGAATCAGAATAAAAAAACAGGGAACAACTAAATGACATCAAAAAAAATCATCCGTATCGCCGTCCACTGGAAATGTGCCCAGAAGACTGGCTGCATTGCCACGTTGGATGGTAATGATTAACCTCTGGCCAAGGTAATAACCAGCCATTGAGAGAGATACATCGGGTCGTCAGATATAGTTGAAGTTTTCTTAGAAACCGATGGTCATCTTCGATTGAAAAGTAACTTAATCAATGAACTGTTTATCATCTACTTTTTAAATTAAATTGCATTTGAAGATATCTATCGGTTTCTAAGAAAACTTCAACTATATCCGAAGACCCTGGATACCCTTTTTTGTTGACTGTACTTATCAATTAGATGTCTATACTATGTAAGAAATTCGCTGGGTTAGCTATTAAGTTTTTAAACGCACCTACGATACAGAAATTCCCATTGTTAGACAGCTCAAAAATGAATTGTACTGTCGGGAGACCCCAGTCAGGAACCAAGATCCATAACGCTTTTTTCCTTACGTGACGATTTCTGCTATTTAACTACCACCGACAGCCACGTAAATGAACTTCATTCCAAGAAGAAAAGAGGAGAAGAAAGATAATAACAACAAAGTTTTTACTAACCATTACAACAGCAAATACAATTCCTAACATGTAGCCAGCGAGCACATCACTCCAGTGGTGCTTGAAGTCAGTCACCCTGGAGAGAGCGCAGAACCAGCTCAGCATGATGGCACCGAACTGGAGGACGTGGCGGAGGGTCCTCGTGCCTGACCAGGTCATGCGGCCTTCTAGATACAGCTGGAAGAAGAACATGGATCTTTAGATAATGAGTACATTCAAAAGAATTAGGCAAGTTGAATCAAGAAGAACGCTTCTGCATTGCCTTGTGCCAACTATGTTGGGGTCGGCTTCTAATTTAACTGGTGTTCAATTTTGATAAAGATAGCACTTTAAAAATATAATGAGAAACCTTTAATATTAGCAATATTAGTGTCTAGTATTCTCCCGACAAATTTTGGTCGTGGCAGCCAATTTCAATGGAGACTATAGCCAAGGATGCTGGTGATATTATAGAGCGAGTGTGTGCGAAACACACATGTCCACTTTTTTTCACACTTGCATACATCACTCTCTTGTCAGATAGGAAGGCAATCCGATGTGACCGGAAAGAGATCAGGCGCAAGACCAACTTTCAAACTTTAAGCTTCTATTGAGGAATTTCCTATGAAAAAACCTAATAACGCTATTGCATACTACAATAACGAGTTATCAAATGTAATTCTACTTCACCGTAGTAAAAGTCTGGTTTAATCCAGTGTATAAGTACTTATTGAACTTATTTATTGGTATGTCCTTTTAGTTTTACACTAAGTATGTTCCCATCATCCGATCTCCATGATTGACAAAGGCCACTGTGCAATTTAACGCTGTTCAATTAACTTATTTAATTGCTTTTTATTTGACAGCGACGCGGACGAATTTTTTGATGCCCTATGAGATTTTTCCTCTGTGCCCTTTTTTTTAAATTGTACATATTTTACATTTAAATTAAGGTTTTATGTATAGGTTAATAATTGTATAATACAGATTGAAATGTTAAAAAAAAAAAAAAAAATTGCTTTTATAGTTTTATATTACCTAGTGTCATAGGCACCGTGCCATTTACATATTCTTAAAACGACCTCTCTGTGAATACAAGGTCAAGGTCACAGCCAAAGTCAAAGTCAAGGTCAAAGTCAAAGTCAAATTACTTTTTTTCAATTAAGCCATTATAATTATTATAGACACACTTTTAAATGAATCTTCGTCAAATTTCAGAAGGTTGTCATCAAAGATATTGAAATTAGACGCCGTGGCCAAAATAGGTTTGGAGAATATTACTACTGACTAATAAAAAAAGACATCAATAAAGTCATTACTCACAGCTAAATAGAACATGGTGTAGGCCGACCAGGCAGAGTGTCCACTCAAGAAACTCTTGCGCATATCGTCCAATCTGTCTGTATCGGAACCGGTACACGTGTAGTCTGTAGACTGGATGTACCGGTTCTGCCATTCCGAGGAGGTGCAGTCTACTGAGGGTACGCAAACCTGGAATAGAAAAACTGGATTTAAGAAAAATGAAATCTGAAAATATCCTAGGAATGTAAAAGTCCTTAAATATATGTCTTTAGGTCATCGGTTCTGACACAGAGAATAATTTGCCATTCAAGTTAGAGCTTTAAAATGGTTTTTATAATGACAAGGTAAAAAAGGTGACGGCTCGCAGGCGGCGTTTCGGCAGGAAATAAATTGTTTTTTTAAGTCCAATTTTATTTTACTAATTAAGAACGTTCAAAGTCAAGTCGCATTCTCATCTATTCAAATTTAATTGAATTAGAAACATTCGTTGGTCTAGTGGACGCAAAGCGCGACTGCTGAACATGCTGCTGCTCGATTCCCAGGTCGGACAAGGTGTTATTAGGATTTTCCATCAGGAATTTCTCGGTAGCAGCCACGGAGTCTGGATTTGTGCCCGGTTGATGGCAATAGGCTCGCCCTCTATCACATGGGACGTAAACATAACTGTCGAAATGTGGGTGTTTTGGTTACACCTCTGCCTAACCTTTCGGAGATTACAGGCGTGATGTTATGTACAGACATTATTAACAAATTGAGACTGAGATAAGATAGCCATCGTTCATAAAAGGTAGTAGAATAATTGCCCCTTGATTATAATGAACCATATCACATGCTTCATACGTCACTATTCCATCCTAAGTAGATACATAATGAGGAAACAAATTATGATGACATTAAGTTATCAACATGACAACATATTAAGATCATTAACATACATACATAACATCACGCCTGTAATATCCGAAGGGTTAGGCAGAGGTGTACCCATTAGTACACCCACATTTCGCCAGTTATGTTTTTAGTCCCATGTAATAGGGGGCGAGCCTATTGCCATCAACCGGGCACAAATCCAGACTCCGAGGCTGCTACTGAGAATTTCCTGCTGTAAAAACCCAATAACACTTTGCCCGACCTGGGAATCGAACCCAAGACCTCATGCACAGCAGTGGCACTTGCGACCACTAGACCAACGAGGCAGTCAATTAAGATCATGTTTAATAATAATTAACTAGCTTCTGCCTGCGACTTCGCCTGCGTGGTTTCGAACTATTGCCAATTGAGCACCTATTTTTTTAACACCTATGCATGGACACCAATTTTTACTTCAATACCTTTGGTGCTCAATGCACAAGTGCTCAAACGGGAATATTTCGTGGTTTCTTTATCACCCGTGTTAAGTTTCGTCTTTGTTTACTGCTTCGCACCCGTGTGAAGAAGCGTAATATTATACCTATAGCCTATGCCTACATGGGTCTGGCTATCATGTACAAAAATCATTTTTCAAAACACAGAAAACATTTCAACTTTACAGTATTATATATAATATATTATATGGTATATACAGGAAATATTGTCATATAAAGAGATAACGTTATCTTGTAACTGTATCGGAATTCACAAACAGTAAGTACTTATTAGTAATCGTAAATTAATTAATTATAATACCTATAATTAATCATAACGCTTGCTCAAGGCGGATTGAAGATTTCAGACTTATATTAATTTTCAAACCAGATTTCCTTTTTTTTTTAAACGTTTGCTCACACTAGTAACTAGGTACTGTAGACCATACAAATATTTGTTCCGTGCGGGAATCGAACCCACGACACGCAGCGCTGCAGCCAATCGTTCAGCCACTGCGGCAACCGTGCCGCCGGGTACTTGCCCGTTAATGAACCTTTGAGACTCTTAACCACTGGGCCATCACGACACTCAATTTAATCATTACCATCATAATTAATAACGATTGACCTAGACCAGAAGTTTCCACACTTATTTTGTCTACTGCCCACTTTGAGAACAAATTATTTTCTAGCCCCCCCATTTTTTCACCTACTTTAAAAACCACCTAGTAGATAAAATTACAAATCGCTCCCAAAGACTCTACACAACGCCCCGATTTTTCTGGGTCTCTTAACGCCCTTAGGCCTGCAGCGCCCTCAAGGGGACGTTATCGCCCGCTTTGGGAAAGTCTGACCTAGACTAGAAGAACAGAGAGAACTGTTATTGTTTATTAATGGGTACTTGAAAGCTAATTTGTATTCTATCGGCTATATTGCAAGGTGTTGCCTTGTCCAGGCTCGCATCAATAATAATACTCGTATGATTTCCGCAACTGTGAACATCATTGTTATTGGCAAATGCACCTTGGATAAAAGCCTTCTTGTTATCTTAAAATGAATTTTATATTATAGAATACTAGCCATTGCCCGTGGCTTCGCTCGTGTTAATTTTAAGTAAACTAGTTTACTCCTACGTTTCTTCTAAGATTTTCCGTTCACTTTGGACAACGATTCAATCCCATAAGGGGTCAACATTTTAAAATCCTTTATTAGCGGACGCCTACTAATTATAAACTACCTCCCTGCCTTTCATTTACGTCAAGCGCTTTTCGATATTTTGAGATGAGTGAGTGAGTGAATGACCTTTCGCTTTTAATTTTTGCTCGCAATAATCGACAAAATGATTCAGCTGATTTTTTTTCGCGTTTTCAGGGTTGGTCTCATGGTAATTCATTCAATGACCCCATTTTGTTCACAATCAAGGATTAAGTCTCTTTTTTTTATAAAAAAAAGTTAGCTTAATTCTACAAAAACTACACTCTAATCCAAATTTATGGATCCTTATATTTGGGAAACCAAAATCCAGATTTATTTTTGTACTTTCTCTTTTATAGTCCTGCCAGTCAAACATAATAAAAACAAGATCAACTTACATCAAAGAAATGTGGCCGAGGTCTGCCGATGACGTTCTTGGAGATGTTCACCGACACTTCAACGAAGCAGACTCCTAAGGCGAAGCTGGCGAGGGTGCAGTAGAAGCCGCGGATCCAGGGTGGGATGGACACGCCTAGGCACCGCTCGCTGTCACGAGCCTTGCGCAAGACTGCCCACTCGCAAACTAGAAACTGAAAACAAAGAAATTTTCTTTATTTAATACGAGTATATACAATTATTTACAAGCTTAATTGCAAAAATAAAAAAATCAGAATAAAAAAAAAGAAACTAAAACTAAATGGAATCAAAAAATTCATCCGCCTCGCCGTCCACTGGAAATGTACCCAAAAGACTGGCCGCATTGCCACGTTGGATGGCAATGCTTGCCTCTGGTCAAGGTAATAACCAGCCCTTGGGTCACGGAAAGTGTTAACTAACCGTTTGGCCATCTCCTTGGAGAGGCCATGGATAAGTAGATATGTAAACAAAGTCGTTGTCAAATGTAAAGATAGTCGTTAAGTAATTAAGTTACCGTGTAAGAGTCAACCATACAAAGCAGCAGCTCAAGCAGTTTTCACTTTAAAAAGTAACTTGACATGGGTAAAACCGCAGGCTATCAGCTTGTCTATAACGTCCTTTAATCATGTTATTTCTAGCTGCGCCCTGCAACTTCGTACACGTGGATCTTTTTCACCCGTGTTAAGTTACGTCTTTGGCTCCGCTGTGATGTTTTAAACCCTATACATATGTATATATTCTTTATGAATCTGGCTTTCATATACAAAAAGATTATTTCCAATCAGACTGGGAGTTGAAATTAGCGCGTTTAGACAAACAAACAAAAAACACTTTTGATCTTTATTATAATAATATTACATAGATTATTCCAAGAATTTTACTGTTTGAATATCATATTCAAAGTTCTTAACTTACGCCTGTTTTCCATGGGGGTAGGCAGAAACCACAGAACGCCACTTACATACTCCTTTCGCCTCATTTTCGTCCATACATCTCATCATCCTTCTCGATGTTATTTTAATTTAATTAAAACTGTACAATTTAAAGTGTACCTACTTATTTAAATGTGAAGAAATAATTGTATAGTGTCTAAGTTTATGTACAACACTGTCATGTAAATTGTATAATTAGCATAGATATAAGAAGTGAATTGGTGTAAACTGTTAGCATATATTTGATAAATAAATGAATGAATGAAAACTGTACTATTAAACATTAACAGCCTAAGCTTATCCCAACTATGCTGGGGTCGGCTTCCGGTCTAACCTGATGCATCTAATTACCCGTATTTTACATGGACTGGCTCTCTGACCTCCACAACCCAGTAACTGGGTAACTAAAACTGTAATAACCAATCACACATAACATCATGCCTGTAATCCCCGATAGGTTAGGCAGGAGAAGTGTACCTATTAGTACACCCACATTTCTCCAGTTATGGTGAAGTCCCATGTTATAGGGGTAGAGCCTATTGTCATCAACCGGGCACAAATCCAATATCCGAGGCTGTAATTGAGAAATTCCTGATCCAGAAATCCCAATAACACTTTGTCCGACCTGGGAATCGAACCAAAGACCTCATGCTCAACATTCGCGCTTTGCGATCACTAGACCAACGAGGCAGTTAGTAACCAATCATGTTCAAAAACCCTTATCTACAAGTATTTTTAAACTATTCTAATCACCTTCACCGTTGAAGCGAAACAGTTAAGTACTGCAGTTTAAAATTAAACTCTACTATTCATTAGTTCCGCCGTCTTGTAGTTGGTAAAACAATAGTAAGATTGATAACAAATTAAAAATACTAACCTCGACTAGCAATTTCAACGTAATAATATATTTTCATTATTTTTAATGGCTTTACCACACTCTAAATGAACAAGTACTTGTAGGCCATACAATGATTTGTTCCGTGAGGGAATAGACCGAAAAACCTGTAACACCCAGTGCAGCAGTGGCGCAGCTTAGCCCCAGAAAAAAATTGGGAGCCCTTCTACCTAACTACGTCTTCAGGGCCCCTGTAGCTGAGGGGCCCATATCTTTAATACGGCGCTAGCTACGCCCCTGTGTGAACACACAATTATGTTTTATTTTTATTGAATAGCCCCTGTGTGAACACACAATTATGTTTAATTTTTTTTGTGGCGACGTGGTCTGTGTCTTAAATTATTTTATTTTATTTTAGACTACGCTTCTGCCCGCAGTTTCATCCGCGTAAAAATTAACTTTCCGTAAAGTAATTTGAACTATTATCCCATGGGAACACGTGTCGTTATCAATTACAGCATCGTGACTGTATACTTCAAAAGGGTAAGTAGAGGTGCCTTAACTTTTGGCCAGGAGCAATAAGTCCTTTAACCCGGACTCAAATATAAACGTTCCGAGAAAAACCGAATATTTACTTTCCCCGCACGAGTGCGCCAAGTAAACGTAACGTACTCGAAAATCCGTTCGATTTATAAATTTGGAAATACCCGTTTCGCACATAATATTTATTCAGTTTGAAGATTTTATTCAAATCCAAGAATTATTTTTTGTATAAAATTAAAGTAAAATGGTTTGTGATAGTCGTTTTTGTTTCCAGCTAGCAACAAACATCCAAAACTAGTTAGCAACTAGTTGGCCCAGGGAACTTCACACCGCCATATACCTATATTATTTTTCATTTCTTTCGTAAGAACCTTCTCCTAACAATAACAAAAACAACAAAAACGAATTAGTGAAATTAATCCAGGAGAAAATAATGTTAAGCTATAACGATTGCAATCAGTGAAGGCAATCAATTAAAATGGCAATGTTAAATGGCAATTCCACTTTATAATCTCTGAAAGTCCTGCTTGGATAACATTTCTCTCACAGATACACTATTGCTAAGTGTCATAAACTTTATGTTATAACTAAATAGGCTACTTGACTTCCACGTGAACGAATTCACAGGCAAAAGCAAGTTTAATTACAAATGTGTTTGTCTCTACAAAGTATAAAACAAAGTCACTTCCCGCCGCCTGTACGCTTTAATCTTTTAAACTACGTAACAGATTTGAATGCGGTTTTCATCAATTGTTAGAGTGATTCAAAAGGAAGGTCTATGAATCGACATTGCAGTGCGAAGCCGGGCGGGTCGCTAGTTATTTTAAATGAAATACATCAGTCAACCTATTAGGTTCACTGAAAGGTAAACAATAGGTAATCATGATGTCTCCACAAGATAGATTAGTGTACGCGCGTGTAAACAATGCTTTAATAAAAACGAGTGACGTGTCGTTAGTTCCTGCGGTTTGATATTTAATGGACGGTTAATGGTCTATCTTTCTTGAGTTATTCACCTGCTGATAAAACAATGTTCTATTAAAGATGACGAATTTCATCAGAAATCGATATTTTAGTTTTAAATACGGTTACAAAGGCACTTATAAATGATTGAAAGCCAGTTTTACTAATTAAAAACGTTTAATTCGCAATCTTATCTCAGCGTAAAAAAACAATCAGTATTAAAAAAGTAGGTACTTGATGCATTTTTGACTGACCGTGATTAGAATGCGGTCGATCCTAAAAATTTGTTGAACTGCCTCCCATATTTTGAACTTATGCGATCTCGACTAGAAGGTTGAGCTGTTTCGGAGATTATCCGGAACCCACAAACAGACCAAGTTTTGTTTTTAACTGCCGTGTAAACATTTATACTTATTTTTAAAAAAGATGTCACTTAATATTACAAACAGACACTTCAATTTTACATAGAAAAACCTACTTAAATAACGTTGTTTTTGAGTAGGTTTTTCTATGTATTTAAGTATTTTTCACCATTATATTACCTACCTATAAAAAATTATATAAGTTTTTACTTATATGCGAAAAGTCACACACACAATCATCTCGAAACATCGAAAACCGCTTGACATATTGAGATGAAAGGCAGGGAGGTAGTTTATAGTTAGTAGACGTCAGCGAAGAAAGGATTTTCCAAAATTCGTCCCCTAAGGAAATGAAATGGGCGTCCAAAGTTTGTATGGAGAAATAACATACATAACATAACATCACGCCTGTAATCCCCTAAGGGTTAGGCAGAGGTGTACCCATTAGTACATCCACATTTCGCCAGTTATGTTATAGTCCCATGTAATAGGGGGCGAGCCTATTGTCATCAACCGGGCACAAATCCAGACTCCAGGCTGCTACTGAGAAATTCCAGATGGAAAAACCCAATAACACTTTGCCCGACCTGGAAACCCAAGACCTCATGCACAGCAGTCGGGCTTGCGACCACTAGACCAACGAAGCAGTCTTACAAAAAATAAGTTTAATCAATAACCTACGTTTACACGAACAAAGTCATGAGCAGAAACTAGTTACCTATATAATAGCACAACTACATTATCCCTTTTAATAGCGTAAGTGCATCCAAACGGAAGTATTTAGAGCACAATGCATTGAATGACTTCGAGTAAGTCCGGAAGAGGGGCAGACAGAGAATTGAGTCAATTTCTGTCAATTGAACTGAACTTGGATCATTCTGGTTAAATGTAGATACTTGTATGTGTAGCGTGTTGTCATAATATTATAATACCAGCCTATTTCTGTCTCTCTGCAGGACAAAAGCCTCTTCTCATACAGTGAACGCATGAGCATTAATCGCCATGCTGGCTCAAGGCAGATTGGCGATTCCAGATTTAAATTAATTACAAGTCAATTAATTGTGCGTAAAATATTTTGTTTTATTGATCGGTAAGAAAATATGGTAGTTGACAACTACTTAAAATGTGTGTATCCGTTGAAAAGCCACGGAGTGAGGTTTTTTACTTTTTCGAGTTATCGTTGAGCGCAGGGATGACTAAGATTATTTTATTTCTTATTAATTATACGGTACCTGTACTTTAACGCAATGTAAATATACCCAAACCGTTGCATAGTTTTTCACAATTAGAGCAATAAAAGTAAATATTTATATTTTTTTATATTAAAAAAGAAAAATGCAACGAAGTCACAAGAATTTTTTTTTGTAGGACAAGACCGCCACCCTATTCCCACCCACTGCAACTCCTAAAAGCCAGAATCAACAGTGGAGGCCACCAGAAAAGTGCCGAGGCAATGAAGCTCGACGAGTCCCAGAAAAACGATTCAACAGTCTTGGGTCCCGCCACGAAAACAATCAGAAAAAATGCGAAGGAGTAAGAAAAAAACAACGACAATTAATGTTGTTTACGATGTCAATAATAGGTTAGGTATAAGCGGTTAAGAAATAACCCGATATAATAGCGGTAAAGAAATAAACCAGTAAATTCCCCTTAGACAATTTGTTACAGTAATTAAAAAAGAATTTTCCTTGGAAAAATGTTTATTTTATGGTTGTTATGTTTATGGATTATCTTTAAATTGTATATCTATACAAATATAATAAAGTTGAAGTTGAAGTTGTTGAAACATAACTGGCGAAATGTGGGTGTGCTAATGGGTACACCTCTGCCTAACCCTTCGGGGATTACAGGCGTGATGTTATGTGTATGTATTAAAGTTGAAGTTTTCTTTTGTTTGTTTAAAAAACGCGTTAATATCTGAGACTGCCAGTCGGATTGGCATAATTCTTTTTGTATAGTATGATAGCCAGATTCATAATAAGGCTATAATATAACGCTACGACTCGCAGGAGCTGAGCAGTGACCAAAGACGTAAAGTAACACGGTTGACACTAGGAACGTGAAATTTTGCACACGCTACATATCTACTATGGTATAATTTTTTTAATGTTATAATTGGAAACAAGATGAAAAATCGGCTGTAAGAAAAATCTTATTTCTTGAGTAAATCAACTTGATACTTAGCACAAATGAGTCAAAGTATTTTTTTTTAAATCCCTTATCGGAGGGCTAAGGCTAAGATGTTAGTTTCATGTTCCCCTATAAACGAACACATGGAACAGGTTCTACTCTCTTTCTCCGAAACGAAACTTCGCAAACGAACGAAATTTCATTAATGATCTTACTCTATTTTATTTGCGGACGAACACAAGAAGTCCGAGTCCATAGACAATTTTCGTGAATGGAATTAACAATATCTATGGGCCTTTTTCGTGTAGCCATTTCAAGTAATTTTCTTACAAAATTTACACAAACGAATATCAAAAGAAAACACTTTTAGTTTCGTCAATTTGAGGTTAAAATTCCGAACAATCATCTGTCAAATTCAAATTTTCGTTTGGACTATTTAAGAATTAGATTCCTGATTTTTTTACCACACAGACGAAGTCACGGGCAAAGTGCTAGCGATATATATAGCAATTATTATCAACATTATAACAATCCCAGCGCACTTACGTTGACATTACACCTTGTAACGATTAACATCGGAATATTACAAATTAATTAGTTCTGAATCTAATTAGAAATGCGAGCGCTATCAACGTGCGTTTACTATCAATTCTTGACTCACGTGTCACTTCATCAGCTTGTACTGCTAATTGAGTCGCAACCAGGCAATTTAATTACTAATCTAGTTCTGAAATAGGTTTTAGACGTGTTGAGATAAGGTTTGGTTTGGTTTAAAGAATTTTATTCTCTTAATGCAATATTGGTGTCCTGAAATGGCGAGACGGGGCTACGGTAGACCACGAAGAAGACAGCGGGATGGCTTGGTCGGCTTCCTTAGGATTGCAGGCTGCGACTGCGACATCCGTTTAAGTTCTTATACGGACTCCAATTTTTTTTTCCATAAATTTAATCAATGTTGCTCAGTGATATTAGCAGGGGAGGCCAAGAAGGGATTTTTGGATGTACTCGAGCGCGGCAGATTAATATCTGTTTATAATTATTATTATTTATATATCTTAGGCTCCCCTACTAAATATAATGTTGCTTTACATGGATTACGAGTTTATCCATTACAAATCAATCTTACCAAGGGGTAGGTAATTGACGGATAACTTGGCTGTGGAGGTCAGATAAAAAATACTGGTAACCTGGTACTGGTACCCTGGTAACTGGTATTCAACTTAGACTAGAAGCCGACCCCAACATAGTTGGGAAAAGGCTAGGCAGATTGGTCAGATATGTAGCAACAGATAATATGCAATATTGAACAAGACACAGTCAAGTAGGTGTCATAATATAAAAGACGTTGTTTCATAAATATTATGGAACGGTAAAGCAACAACGGTAAAAAATGGAGTAATCCGATATGACAAATGTTTAAACAACACAGGTAAAAGTAAATGTTTTTTAAATGATAATTGATCAATAACCTAAATGATTTTATAAGCTATTATTTGGCGATATACAACGTGGCAATGCGGCCAGTCTTTTGGGCACATTTCCAGTTGACGGCGATGCCGACAATTTTTTTGATGCCATTTAGTTTTAGTTTATTTTATTATTCTGACTGTTTTTATTTTAATTATGTCTGTAAATATTGTACATATTACTTAAAAATGGCTTTAATTAATCTTTAATGGATAAATATTTCGGATATACCTATCCAGATTTTATTTTAAATACAACGTGTCAATGCTGCCAACTTTTTGGACACCTACTTGTACCATTGACATCAATGTGTACGAATTTTTTTATACCCTTTCAATATATTGTACTTTTAGAAAATAAAATTACAAATATATATTCTGTGTTCAAATGTTCAAAAGTACTTACAGTGAATATAGGTAATAGAAGGCCGACAAGTCTCAGCATGGGAACAGTGACGGTGTCCGGCTTGTACGGGTACATCAGACTCTGGTCCCCGCAGAAGAATCCCCTCTCAAACGGCTGCCACAGCATCGCCGTTCCAAATATACATAGTGTCACTGAAATAAGAGACAAAAAACAAATGAATATCATTCGAGAAACCAGGAAGGTAATTGGGAAATTGACACCTTAACCAATAACTTCAAGACATAACTTCTTTAAAGAAACTCTTTATTTTGGCCCTAAAAACCCGATAATTTTTCAATTTACTGTAATATTAGATTTTTGTGACTTTGAAATCAATAAATAGTTGCTCAATTGAGTTGCCAAATAAGTGACGTCTCAGTTCGATATTGCTGTACAAAATCTATGAAAGAATCGCGTTTTGACAGATCATAAAAAATACGTCAATTAATTGGTGGAGTCAACTAGCCTATTCTACTAACTTTTAGGAACGATCGCATGCGGATCATGCGTACTGCGAATACTGGGCTCCCGACTTATGGTAACATAACAGGAGGAACGATCGCAATCTAAACTCAGTCTTAATTTTTTTAAATACCTACATTTTATAAGCTTCTATTTTTTTGACATTGATTGTCGCTCAGATGAAAATACGTTTACGGATTAGTATGCAAATACCACTAAAAACCAACTAAGTCTTCTTTTATTATTTCAATAAAATGTTATTGCTATATTTTTCTTATTTAATGTAAACAATGGGGCATTTAAAGAAAAAAACTGTGAGAAACAAAAAGACTAGATAATAATTTTGTGTACATTCGAACAAACTTTTTAATATACAGCCAAAAATATTCATTCTTCTTTTGCATTAATTTTTATTATGTGCATATTAACTTCAGAACAACAAAATCATTTATAGTAATAGACTACTCAATATACCTACTTTCAACACATTTAAAAAAATTATACAGTTCGATTCGATCCCCAAATCGGACAGTGGAAAACTCAATAAGAGTGTTCCCATTAGGAATTTATCAGTAGCAGTCCAAGTTTTGGGAGGCGACGCGGTGTGCATGTAAAGCGCTTGGTCCCAGCTGTCATATCTTTGACAGTCAGAAACCCGGATGTTTGATAACCACGTTACCCTTAGGCAGTCGCTTCATGTAAAACACTGGTATTAAGCTACTTCAGGTTAAACTGGAAGCCGACCGAAACATAGTTCGAGAAAAGGCTATGCAAATGAGTTGCAACTTAGCTACCCGTATACCAAATACTTTGTTCGTCTGTACCTTAAACAAAATTCGTCATTTAACATAAAATAAGAATGTAGCGGTGTAGTGTGGTTCCTATGCTGTGTTTGCAGGTGTGTGGCAAGATTTTTTTTTAGGTATCTAACGAGTTTAAAGCAAACAAAACAAGTTTCTAAGTATCGTCTGTTGACTTGGGTACTTATTAATGTCTTTTTTTTATCGTTATATAAATGAGGAAAATTAGCAATCATCATTTTGACATCATTTATAAAAAGAAGTAGTTTCAGTCTTGTTTGACACGTGACCTGCGGGGTCAAGCCAAAAATTTAAATAGTAAGTATAAAAAGTTGCGATCAGCGTCTGACACGTGACAATAGTCCGACTATACATAATAAACTTCTGCCCGCATTAAGAGTGTTTATGCCGCATTTGATACAAACTTTCAATTCAAAATTTTTGAAAATGGATGAACCGATTTAATTAAATCTTCCTGCACATAAGCAGGATACATAGGTCTAAAAAGTTAGTTAAAAACATTTTAAAAAATATATGTTTCAGTTAAGTGACACCGAATTAAGTTTTTATAAAAACAGATAAGTCTTTTTAAGCCTAATATCTTTTTTTTAATAAAACGTCGAAAATGTTCTCAACTAACTATTTAGACCCGTGTATCCTGCCATTACCGGGCAAAAATAAAAAACAAAGTAGGTATTCCAATGACAAGAAGTAATTTTTTAATATTACAGAGTCGGTCTTATAAAAAAAATTGTTCATATTTATAAGTACTTGCCACCTGAAAGACGGGTCAATTAAAAGTCATGTACACACAACAAAAGAGATAGGTAGGTAAAAACCAATGGATGTTTTCAAATGTCAAATGTAATTTTAAATTAAAAAAATTAGATAATAAACAGTTCATTAATCAAGTTAAGTTTCAATCGAAGACATCCATCGGTTTCTAAGATCCTGGATACCTATATGTTTTGTTGACTGTACTAAGAGAATGAGTGATTGTATTAAAAATGTATTTAAAGGTAAATATAAAAACATTTAAAGTTAAATTAAAATGAAATGTTATACAATGCTGTAACATAGTTGCGATGTAAGTACTCTGTTCAGACATTATCTACTACTTAAAGCCACTTAAACTTGTTTGTGTGAGTATCGTTTATTAATTACGCGAGGCTCGAAATGGGGGGGAGGGGTTTCAGGAAAATCCCGAAATATCGTAAGGTAGTGAGTAAATGAGAAGGTAGTGGGATCATGTAGTACCGTGCTTGATTCTTTCGTTCATCATCTGCCTAGCCTTTTCCCAACTATGTTTTGGGTCGGCTTCCAGTCTAACCGGATGCAGCTGACTACCAGTATTTTACATGGAGCGACTGCCTATCTGACCTCCACAACCCAGTAACTGGGTAATATGATACCCCTAGGTAAGACTGATTGTCAGACTTTCGGGCTTCTGACGACCCGTAACGACTGTCAAAGATCCACATATGACAGCCGGGACCAAAGGCTTCACGTACTTTTCGAGGCACGGAGGAGTCTCGGTGTACTTGATTCTTACGTTAAACAACCGATTTCTGAATCAAAAAAATATCTAATAAAAGTAGCCAAAAAAACATTTCCTGATTAATGACTGACCCCGTAATCGAACCTGCGACTCACAGCTCAACAGCGGATCGCTCAGACGCAAACGATGATGAGCTGAGTACAGTCGAACAACCACCTTTATACAATCTTAGCGTGCTGACTAGTCCATTATATTTGATGACTCTCTGAAGTAGTCACAATGAAAACAAAAAATACTTACAGTGGGCTGAACAATTGAATATTTTTGCCTAGGTTTATAAAAAACCGGCCAAGTGCTAGTCGGACTCGCGTGCGAAGGGTTCCGTACCATTATTTATAAAAACGAGCAAAAAATATCACGTTTGTTGTGTCACTTTATTCTGTTCTATAGTATTTGTTGTCATAACGGCAACAGAAATACATCATTGGTCTAGTGTGAATTGACTGCCTCGTTGGTCTAGTGGTCGCAAAGCGCGACTGCTGAGCACGAGGTCTTGGGTTCGATTCCCAGGTCGGGCAAAGTGTTATTGGGTTTTTCCATCAGGAATTTCTTAGTAGCAGCCTCGGAGTCTGGATTTGTGCCCGGTTGATGGCAATAGGCTCGCCCCCTATTACATGGGACTTAAACATAACTGGCGAAATGTGGGTGTACTAATGGGTACACCTCTGCCTAACCCTTCGGGGATAACAGGCGTGATGTTATGATGTTATGTAAATACATCATCCGTGAAAGCCTGCTACTGAGAAATTCCTGATGGAAAAAACCCAATAACACCTTGCCCGACCTGGGAATCTAACACTAGATCTCATGCTCGTTAGTCGTGCTTTGCGACCGCTAGACCAACGAGGCGGTCATTTAAATAAACGGTTTTTTTTATTTAACGATAAAGGGTTTAGAACCTTCTGCTGAACCCATAGTAAAAGATTTTATTACGACATCTCTTCTACCCTTATACCAGGTGGAATTACATCTTATATGCAATTTTTTTTATTATTTTTCTTTTGTATTACAATCAATTAATTAATCAAGCAAGCAAAGCATCAAGCTCAGTCTGTACCTACCCATAATATACAACACATTAATCCATCCCATGATTCAATCTAGACACATAAGAATTATCTAATTGTATATTTATTCCGACATGTCACTTAAATTCACGCTTGTTAAGCCAGATGATTGGTGCAATTTTTACCGTCGTATGTCAGATTAAACTCGCTCTGTTATCTGCTAAACGGTTAGTTATTTATGCAACATGGAACTTCTAGTAAATCTACTTGAATCCTTCAGTTTTCGAGAATCCGCATTCAATAAGAACGTACATTAATTAAAAAACTACATTCTAAAATTTAAAATATTTGTAACAAAATTTGCGAAAAACCAAACAACTTTTGAAATATAAATTTATGTCTATTAATTTATTATAATTTATATTGGTATGTATAAAATAAAGAATAACTTACATCCAATGAGGAGGAAGCAATCGATGACCAGCTTTCTCATGATCTGAAGGGAAACCTCGTTCTTTGTCATGATGCTGCGTGACTTTTGCCGTAAACTGAAGAAATATTTCTTCTTGACGTCCTTTCACGTTCTTTGAGCCACGACTCAATATCCGTCAGACGGACAGATATTGAGATATTTACAATGCTTGAATATTCCTGGATACTAAGTAATATTTTATTTTTACGTGTTTTCGATAAAAGTTCGCACGCGGTTCGTCCGTGCGTGTTTATAGTTGCGCGTACGTTTAGCAGCGGTTCGGCGCTTGCACTGATGTAGTCGTCCGGGCGGCTCGTCTTAAATACCGCCGTCTATCAACCGCTGATAACGTCATTGGGTTAAAAACATTTAAAAATAGAGTATGTCCAGGGAAATGGGGGGTTAGTTTTTTTTTAAGGAAAATAAAAGACAATATTGAGTCTAACATGTGAAGGAGTTTCTTCGGGGAAGTACTACTATCTATCAGTATTATTATCTACGCACTACTATTTCTTTTCCCAAGTAGTGATACAACCTGTCATCTTGTTTATCAGCCAAAATTTTTTTAGTAGTATCTATTTTAAATGTTTTTATGGCATTTTTTGTCCCGTTAGTCTCATGGGCACCAGCGTGACTTCTAAACTTGGGTCCCTGAGCATGTTTAGGTGGGGCTAAGTGAGATTAGATTTTTGCATTAAGAATTTTCCATTGAACTATGAGAGGGAGGAAAGGGCCTGTGTTTTTTCCCACTGGTCGAAAGACCGTAATATTATTTCTCTTTCTCTCGTTTCGCGAGTTGTGCAGTGCAGGGTCAGTCATTGTGGCTGTCTCTTGGGCAAGCCTATGTCCAACAGTGGACGCCGTTTGGCTGCAATGTTGATAACGTTGTGTTTTTTTTTATTTGATTTCTTTATTCCTGCAGTAATCGATACAATCTCGATAATTATGCTTAATTTAAGACAACTGGGTGCGCGTAATATTATTAAAAATTAGTAATTAATTAATAATAGTAATTAAGTTTTCTCTTAAACTGATCTAATTGGGGTTTTTAAGGTTTCAAGTTCAATGACCTCCTCTATATCAATCGCTGATCTTGCGTCAAAAAAAAAAGGAAAATCGTAAAAGAAAACATGAAAAATATTAAAAGACTCTCATAATAACAATATGGTAAACAGACCTTTAATAATGTACAATGTAAATAACGTTATCTTTATCTATACATATATAATGCTTTGTCCTGAATGACAGACGGATCAACGTACAGCCTAAACCGCCGATCGTAGAGACCTGAAACTTGGAGAGTGTATTCTTTGTATAACGAAGGCATTTTATAAGAAAGGATTTTTCCAGGATTTGTCTCGAGTTCGATTCCCAGGTCGGGCAAAGTGTTATTGGGTTTTTCCATCAGGAATTTCTCAGTAGAAGCCTTGGTGTCTGGATTTGTTCCCGGTTGATGGCAATAGGCTCGCCCCCTATTACATGGGACTAAAAACATAACTGGCGAAATGTGGATGTACTAATGAGTGCACCTCTGCCTAACCCTTCGGGGATTACAGGCGTGATGTGTGTTATGCATTTTTCCAAAATTCACCCCCTATGGGAAAGAAACAGTGATCCAAAGTTTCTACAGAGAAATCAACTTTAACGTGGACGAAGTCGCAGGCAAAAGCCAGTTAAACAATAATTAGCTAATTTAGTTCTGAAATGAAAACGTAATGAATATGCAATCAGATTCTTATTAAAAAGCATAGAAAAATTATTGTTTTGCTCGTTAAAAGTAGGACAAAAGAATTTAATTTATTTCTCAATGTTTTTAGGTCTCCATTTCAAGAACAAAGGTTTATATTTTTAATTGTTCATTTTTTTTCTCGTCTGATATTTAGTCGAATTTGAGTATAGGTCATGCTGTGGCTATGGTGAGGTTACATTGTTGCGGCAATTAGGCACCTTTTATTTAAAGAAAAGAAATCATGTACTGACTTTTTCCTCTCTGGGCGGAGCGGAAGGGAGTGTCAGACTCTTACTGATTAAAACCCATCCGTGTTTCTCCTTATGTTGTTTGTGCTCTAGGGCCGCGGTGACTCCTTCGAACAAAATCCGCAGCCCTGGCAGGCACTGGCCCTACAAGGCCTCGTCTCCTATGCTGACATCTCTTTGAGGCCGACACGGGCCTATTCAACGAAAATATTTACATAACATAATACAACATCACGCCTGTGATCCCCGAAGGGTTAGGCAGAGGTGTACCTATTAGTACACCTACATTTCGCCAGTTATGTTTTTAGTCCCATGTAAAAGGGGGCGAGCCTATTGCCATCAACCGGGCACAAATCCAGACTCCGAGGCTGCTACTGAGAAATTCCTGATGGAAAAACCCAATAACACTTTGCCCGATCTGGGAATCGAACCCAAGACCTCATGCACAGTAGTCGCGCTTGCGACCAATAGACCAACGAGGCAGTCACTACAGAGAATATTCGACGATTCGTCGAGGCAGAAAATATTTAACGGCTTAGAAAAGCTACAACTATATCTGATGACCCTGGTAACTTATTTGTTTTGTTGACTATACGCCAAACCCCTTAGTGAAATAGGCGTAGACTGATAGGTTATCTATATCTATACTATTTTATGAAGAGGAGAGATTTGTATTTGTGTATGTTTGTAACGAATTATCACAAAAACTAATGGACTGCTTTCAAACATTTTTTTAGCATTAGAATAGTACATTATCCCTGAGTAACATAGGCTATTTTTATTACTAGATAAAATTAGGAATTCCTACTAAAACTTTAATAATGTAACTGAAGGTCCAAAAAAAACATTGCATGAGCTGCGGTAATTATTCGATAGTGTTTGATATGGATATTCTGAAGTCTGGGGAAGGACATAGGCTCCTTTTTATCAACAAACGACACGGGTGAAACCGCGTTCGGAAGCTAGTGTTAAATATTGTAAGTAGATCATCCGATGATAAATATTTAATGTAACTAAATGGCGTCATTTCTATCTGTGGTAAGATAACAGATTATAAAAAATTGTTAACACATTAAGCAAACTATTTTCGTCTAAACATACGATAGCATTTTTTTTATGGTTGATATAAAAAATAGTATATACCTATTTGCATATGTTATTTAAACTGCGACATTTTATTCGGGCTCAATGGAAATATTTGCAGTGTTAATAAAAAAGCTTGTAAAACGAGATTTATTTTTTTACTTTAATCTCTCGAGTATGTATAAAATTTATGATAATGTTTTATTAGCAAAATCCAGATCTGCGGTGTCTACTTTTTAAAAGAGTACATAAGGGACACAGTATTACACCCCCACTCTTACTACCCCCCTTAAAAGCTAGGATTTTTTACGAACGATCGTAATCTAATCTAACTCAATCTGTAAAAAAAGTTTCTAATTTATGTACATTTTTCGGCATTGATTGTGACTGAGATGAGAATTCGACTAAATTGTGAACGTTTTTAATTAGTAGATTTGGCCTTCTGGTTACATTAAAATTTGAAAGATGATCATTACAATGCCAGGCAATCTTATCCGAAGAAGATAGACCAAGAAAAACCTAATATATTCCCATATTATGAAAAAATGAATGTCAGTAGAAGACATTAAAAATAAGTCAGGATAATGTAAAAATGGACATTCTAATTACCGAATATAATAACAATTTTAAAATTTTGAAAGCTGACCGGTAGAAAAAACCTTAAGGCTGGTATTTAATCAGTATTGATAGCGAAGTAATAATATCCTCCCGACCTTTCGGATACGAGGACCAATTTCAATGAACACTGGCCAAGTACGTAGGAAATATTACAGTGAGAGGAAAAACGAAGGTACTCTGCCCTCACTCTCATAGTCCAATGTGCCGAGAAATCGACACGATCGGGGAGAGATCAGGCGCAAGACCAACGGCTTCGTGCTTTTCTATGCACGGAGGTGTCACTACAAGCTTTGTTTATAAACTCCGGATTGCCACTGAGATATTACCTACTAGAGCTTAATTAAGTAGGTCTATTGCTAATTTATTCAAGAATAATTTTGAGTTCTGATTCAAAATGTCACCTCTTCAGGCTAAACCTGTTTAAGAGAAAAACATGATACTGACCAGACAGTTATTACAGCTCTGCTTAGGAATATTCTCTGATAAATGGTGAATATGTAGGTAATTATTATAAGAATATCGTGTGTGCATCCCATACTTGAGCTAAATATATGGGACACCAAATGTTTCAAATATCAGGGTTATTCCCATTATGAAAATTGTTCGTGGTTATGAGTATACCTCGTAAAAGATGCGCAGTAAATCAAAATTCTGCCTGTATTGATAGGGGTGATCAATAAGTGACCTCGATGCATTGACAACTGCGGGTAGCTACTCATAGCCGAACGTGGACGATTTCGTCTCCTTCTGAGAAGAAGTTATGACAGCTAAGAAGGCGGCGGAATGGCAGAACATCACGCGCCAGAGGGCGCGTAACCGCCACCATGAAATAGTACTACCCGTTAGAAATAGGCCCCGAGAGTAAAAGCTTATTTAGATGATGCGAAAAAAATCGTGCAAGTTGGGGTACATTCCCGGCGATGATCGGTCACTTATGACACGACAGCTGCGCGGTCCCGCAATGTACCGCAACTCAAATGATATTTCTCGCATCTTCTAAATAAGGCTTCAGGCGAGCGATTGGTCCCTGCGCAAGTTACTGGCCGCACCGTGTGTTGGGACTTGATTGGTAATGACGGTTTGTTCCCGCTAGTTCTACTGAACAGTTCTACGGTAGAACTAATGGGATTTTTTTTTCTCACTAGTTCTACGATATTAAGTATAACAAAATGGCAGAACTATTGGGATTCTCTATTCCCACTTGTTCTACTGAACAGTTCGACGGTAGTACTAATGAGAGTTTTGGTTCTCACTAGTACTACGATGTAGACAGTACAATACCTGGCAGGTGCGGGAAAATCCTCTGAGCGACCCCCACGCGTAGGCAGTTGGAGGAACACCATGGGGTTTAGTTGGTAAGACTCGGATACGACCCTCAACTTTTCCCGATGCGAAGGCAGTCCATGACAACCATGAAAAAAAAAAAACAAAAAGAGTGATCATTAAAGGACAGTTTTCGACAAATCATTTTGATGCTCATGTCAATTAGTATATTTAACCACTGAAGATTAAAATGTGCTTACTGTAATAGATAAAGGCTTCGACGTGATAGCATGGGTAACCTAACGCCGCCATGACACGGACGCGTGGTCATGATAACTGGTAACCTTTGTTTTGATTACGTTTTGTGCTGATTAGGCTTCTCGAATGGATAAGGCAGTGTTCATATGGGCGAACTATTCACCACTGGATAGTGTGCTAGCAAAGTAGTTCTCGAATGAAGACTACTCACCGGCAAACTCAGCGTAGGACGTCCACCCACAAGGTGTACAGACGATCTGAAAAAGACCACAGGATGCAAGCCGCTTCCAAGCGCTCCTATTAGAAATCTGTAGGGGAGGCCTACGTTCAGCAGTGGACGTCCTACAGCTGATATAATAATGATGATGTTAAAAGTAGTAAGTAGTGAATCGTGTACTCACAGCTTAACTACTTGTTTGGCTTCCAAAGTGGGTGGCGCAGAGACCAGCAAATGAGGGCATGAAGGACCAGTGTAGATAATGACCTTATTTACAGATTACCAGCGT
The DNA here is from genome assembly GCA_949774945.1 of Hoplodrina ambigua. NCBI lineage: Eukaryota > Metazoa > Arthropoda > Insecta > Lepidoptera > Noctuidae > Hoplodrina > Hoplodrina ambigua. Next base: position 10,422,982 of record OX458981.1, read on the forward strand.
TCACGCTGTACCTACGGCATTTCATAAAAACCTAGTAACATGTTTAGTTTTAGAAGCTGGACATTTAAACCAGTGGCGTAGCTAGCATGGGTGGCACCCGGGGCGAATAACTGTGGTGTCACCCCAAGAATAAAAGTCGGTTTTTTTTTCAATATTATAAGATGTATCTTTCATAATTAAAATATGTATAATATTGTGATAGCTTATGTTACTAAATACAGGGTGACCCAGATAAGAACGTACAAAAAAAAATTTTGGAAGCCTCCTTCCTTGTTCTATCCAAAAAATATAGAACATACATACATGGGGGTGGTTTCGATTACAAACTACCCCCATGAATGTTCAATTTTTTTTTCACTGGCGGGTGTCACCCCTGTTTGGTGGCACCCGGGGCGGAACCAAAACTGCTGTAATTTACTAAAAGCCATATTTTTTTAGAAACTCTGACACTAGGGTGTGTGGGGTCGTAAGACCTTACTGCCCACACGATAGAGAAGAAGATATTTTTTTATTCAGATTTCCATAGAAAACTACCTTCAACCTTTTCGACGTTTCTGAAATGTTCTGTCATACAAACCTAGGCCTAACGATTGAGAATACAACAAGAAAAAAATCAGCCAAATCGTCGTTCTCAATTTAAGTCATAAGTCAGCTTTCATGCGGCAATTATTTAATATTGTTTACTATCTGAAACAGTAACCTCAGTATTATCAACAATCTTATAATTAAATCCCTAATTAATTGTTTTATTATCTATTTAAGTATGTCTTTGAATCTGGAGCATGAGTTAGGTACCTGTAATAGAAATTATATCTAATCTGAAATCACATGAAGTGTTGACTATCCTTAGGTTCAATTTATTTAGTTTAGCATAACTATGCGTCCACACTATTATTAATATCTATCTATTTGTTACCCCGTCTTTAAAAAACTACTGAACCGATCGTGATGAGACAAAGATGTATTTCTTTAAATATTTCTTTTTTGTTATCATAAAACTTGAAATATTCTTCCGACCACTGTAACGTTGCGTGCATCAATAAAAATGGTCTCAGTAATAATTTCAGCTCAATGCTACTTAACTGCCTCGTTGGTCTAGTGGTCGCAAGCGTGACTGCTGTGCATAATGTCTTGGGTTCGATTCCCAGGTCGGGCAAAGTGTTATTGGGTTTTCCATCAAGAATTTCTCAGTAGCAGCCTCGGAGTCTGGATTTGTGCCCGGTTGATGGCAATGGACTCGCCCCCTATTACATGGGACTAAAAACATAACTGGCGAAATGTGGGTGTACCTACTAATGGGTACGTACACCTCTGCCTAACCCTTCGGGGATTACAGGCGTGATGTTATGCTACTTAACTTGATGGATAGTGGGTGGGTATTCGTAGTTAATGACTAGATATGTTCTACCTATATGTATTGTCTCTTTCTTGTTACACCGCGTATATATTTCTTCCCGTGATAAGACCAAATGCGGCTATGAAACTAATAGTTACCTACATGGCTGAAATTACAAGAATTAAGCCCCGAAAATGTGATAACCGCAGTAACCGTCGGATAACATAATTCCCCTTTGATCGGTTTCTTATCTTTTATAGAAAAGGTGTTTTTTAAACGGGGTGATTGGTTATTAATGACCGATACTTAAATATAATATATTATTATTCTACTTTTCGAAATAAACTATTATTAACAACGAGCATCTAGCTTCAACTTTCTACACACGTTTTCTCTCAAGTGGATATATTTAACTGTCCTTACCAACATTCAAAGCGCAAATAATAAACACCATTAAACATAAACAAAATCAAATGGCAATCAACTTCATTAATAACAGAATTTCAAGTCTATCAGCAGCTTAATACAATATCCTAAATGTATTACTGGTCCGTTCGCATGTTATGAACGGAAACATATTTTAGCCATACAGTATACCTTAATTAATATACTATATTTCATAAGATATTACATTACATGTATCGCCGTTGTTTACCTAAATAAATAAATAAACTGACTCCGAAACAAATCAAAAATGTTATTTTAACTATTTAAAAATAACTAGTCCAAGCCGCAAACCTAAAAAAATAAAAAATAAAAGTAAGTAATTTATTTTTAGTTACAAACCTAAAAAAATGTAAATATTGTATAAAAAAGTATAATTGTATTATACTCTGAGATTTAAATGACAATTTACTACTTTTGTTATCTTTGCCTTTGCTTATACATTTATAATCATAATTCTTAATCACATAAAAGGGCTTAACGTTTTATTATGGGGTAAATCCAATGATTTATTTGACATTACTAAGCAATCATCACCTGCCAGCCTTTTCCCAACTATGTAGGAGTCGGCTTCCAGTCTAACCTGATGTAGCTGAATACCAGTATTTTACAAGGAGCGACTGTCTATCTGATCTGACCTCCACAACCCAGTAACTGGGTAATACGATACCCCTTGCTAAGACTGGTTTTCAGACTTTCGGCTTCTGACGACCCTTTCTTAAGCACGTGGATGTCACACCATCAAGCTGTCAAGTGTATATTATTGAACAAAAACAATTATTTTAATATAATAGATAATAAGAAGTTTCTTGGTTTTCCCTATCTTATTTATAATTGTCTTACTTACTAATTAGTTACAATTTAATTAGTAATTAATTGGTCTTATGTATGAAAAGATTGTGATATTCTCAATAGCGAGGTGATGCGCGTTCCATACAAAGGTACTTTAGTTATATTTTGGTCCTGCCAGGGTTGGGGATTTTGTTCAAAAGAGTCACCGCGGCCATAGAACGCAAAGGGCGTTAAGAGGAACACGGATGGGTATTAGTCAGTAAGAGTCTGGCGAAATGTGGATATAATAATGGGTAGACCTCTGCCTAACCCTTCGGGGATTACAGGCGTTATATACATATATGTATCAAGTTCACTTTAAGATTTGTCACGGAAGAACTCAGATCCTTTTGGGGAACCCCTATCCGGGTTGAGCCCCTAAGCCTCTCCCCTGGATCCGTTACTGAACCTAGATTTAGATGCCCTTATCCTATCTACATAAGTTATTATAAATCTCATAGAGTTTATAATAATTTATTAACCATAAATGTGAGAAGTTTACATTTGTCTGGAGCGCGTTTGTCGATACAATCTCATTTATAAAAAAAAACTTTCCTTAACGGCCTCGCTACCGTCCTACTGCTAAGAATAGCCATCTATAAATATTATAATTATTATTGTTTGTCCGTTGATGTAACTGCGGCTTATCTACGTGACATACTATGAATGGAAAGAAACATACCTACTGGGGGGTCAACTGACATAATTTATCGTTTGCCATACTATCAATGCAGGAGAATTGTAGTTTAATTTTAAAATTTTCCTTACCAGGTAAAAATATTCATTTCTTTTAAATACCTGTAGGCCATGCAAATATTTGTACCGAGCAGGAATAGAGCCCGCGACACGTAGCGCAGCAGCCAATCGCACCCCACAAGGCACCACAGGATAGTCAGGTCAATCAGCTGACGACCTCCTAGAATGAAAAGAGAATTTTGCGCTAGGTACAGTTAGGAGCAAAAACAAGTAACAATTAGCAAAATTCAAAATCGATTTTCTTGTGAAATAATGGCTGTAGGTAACTTTAAAAGACCTATTTCATAAAAAAATACTAAATAAGTATTAAATAATAGGTATAGTATTTTGAATTTAATACTAAGTATTAAATTCAAAATACTATATTCCTAAAAACATTTCATTTCAATCAATTAATCGAAGAAAATAGCTTCATAATGTTGCTAAGTGTATACTTGTTTTTGCTCGTGGCTGTACACTACGGATATAATTTTTATTGTCTGCTTAATAAATTTGTAAGCTGGTATAGGAACTAAAGAGCTTCTACGCCGTACGGTAGGTATGCCATACAAGACAAGACTACAAGACCTTATTCTTAGAATTTCTAAAAATAAGAAATGATGAATTGATCATAATGAAATTTCCTACTCATAAGCAGGATACATAAGTCTAAAAAGTTATCAGAGAATATTCTAACAGGCTGTCTATGTCTACTAATAGACTTCTGTTGACTGACGATGAGATGTCCGCTGGAGCGACAAGACCTCAAAGGGCAAAAGTGACTTAATAAATAAATTAATTACTTGCTGGTAACCACGCGGAAGTATATCAAAGAACCAGAACAAAATACACGAATTAATTAATAAATTATTTCGTTGGCGTACGTTTATCTTTTAAGATTAAAAAGAGGTGTGTCATGATCAGTATCATCGTGTTATTGCGTGGAGTTATCAGTACAGACAATGTCCAACACATGTGGGACGCAAATAGATCGGGCATTAATTAAATTCCATTAATACGTACAATGTTACACGCACGCACTTAATAAATAAGATAACCTATAACAATACAATGATAATACAAAGAAACTAAAACAAAAAGTTCCTCCGCATCGCCATCAACTGGAAATGTTCCCCGAGGGACTGGCGGCATTGCCACGCTATATGGCAATACTTAGCCTCTGGCCAAGGTAAAATCCAGCCTTTGGGCCACGAGATGTGCTGACCGACTGTCCAAACAATTCTTTAAAAAGAATATGGGCATACGGACCCAACCACGGTCCAAGACTTTTTGGTGGAGTGCGTCAACAAATCTGAGAAAATTAAATATAAATACCGTTTGAGGTTTTCCGCAGCCACAGAGGCAGCGCCAGCACAGCACGCCAGCACTACACACTGAACTACGAAGATAAAATAAATTGCGTGTAATTCTACGAATACGAACCAACCCACAACCAAATACCCCCCATGTTTCGAAGAAATTGAAATAATTTTTGATGGTTAATTTCAAATCAATAAAACTCTAAGGATAAGTTTTCGATGTACCTACATTTTTAAGGTATTGTTGATTTGATATATTGAATTAGTTTGAAGTTATTAATTTAATAGGTACACATACACATCACGCATGTAATCCTCAAAGGGATAGGCAGAGGTGTACCTATTAGCACACCCGCATTTCGCCAGATATGTTTAAGTCCCATGTAATAGGGGGCGAGCCTATATTGCTGAATAATATATGTACTATGTATTAATTTAATTAATTGAGATATTATAGATTGCGTCATTTTGATAGAACTAAGATGAATTATTCCACACATAATTAAACGTTGAGCGTAAAATTTACCTCACAATGTCTTTTTCTTCATTTCGCATCAATATTAATTGAAGCCTATTTTTTTTAAAGCTTTTATTTTTATTATAATTATGTATTTTTTTTATTTTTTCGTACTTGGCCTCAATACGTGGCCTCATTTATTGCGGCATGAGTGGCGTTTTAAATATCCTCAAATACTACAGGTCTAGGAACACCTTGGACATTGCAGCAAGTGGACTATCGTCTGATCAGAAGCACCGCACTTGCAAGTTTCACACAAGTACTATAAAAGTGCATTTAAAATTTTCTTATTTAAAAAGAAACGGTCCCTCAAATCCTTGAAAACAAAGAATGCCCATCCAATCACCATCATTGTCAAAGCCTCAATATTTACCAATAAAAATTTTTAATATTCCTAAGGGCCATCAACTGTTAGCTCTACCTTCACCAGTTCCGTGCCACGCCCACCCCACGCAGCAATCACATCGCGGCTCGCCGGCGATGACGCATGTCATGTGATAACAAAACTGTATTTATGTCACTTAATTAGGGTTGACAATCGACCGACTTCTTACACATAATGTTCCACTTTTTGACCGTGTTTGCTGTGGTTATGGGGGGTCAGAAACCCGAAAGTCTTACCAAGAGGTATCATGTTGCTCATTACTGGGTTTATAGACGTCATATAAAATTCGGAAATCGAAATTCGGAATTCGAATTCGGCTGCATCTGGCTAGACTGGTAACCGACCCAAAAATAGTCTAATTTAGCTAAATTAGACTAAAAAGAATTAAAGAATTAAGAGCTTTACTCTAGTACAATATTTTGCATCTGCCAAGTTATCTCTTCACCTCCTTTTGGTGGACTGGTAAAAGATGCCTTAGGTCTAACTTTGCCCTTGTACATTTTGTAACAAAAAGTTTAAATAAAGAAACATAGTAGGGAAAGAGCTAGGCAGATGATGATGATTATGTTGTTCGACTTTTTGGCAAAGCGTTCTTATTCGTGCGGGTTTTTTTATTTGAGGGAGAGGTTTTAAAATAACTGTAGTGGATCGACAGCGCATTTTTAACAAAGCGTAGTCTAGTCATATTTTAGTCAATAAGATATTAAATTCCTCAACATTATGTAGATAAGATAAAAGCACTAATATTTAGGCTTGTGGTTAGTCAGCTTTCAGTCAAATGCCTAAATAAAATAATATCTAACTCGTAATGTAAAATACGAGTTTTTGAATAACTGTACATCGTTTTGTTGTTTGAGTTAGCTCTTAATGCTGCTAAACACGTTAGACAGCATTATTTAAATTATTATGTACTAAGTTTTGCCCGTGACTTCATCTGCGTAGAAGTCAAAGACCTTCTTAATTCGGCGCTGTCGCAAAATCCATTCTTATCTAACGTTTTATAATAATACTTAAGCAGTTTTTCAGCTCTCTAAGCCGAGCAGTTTTCGAGATTTCGTGTTTAGTTTGTCAGTAAGTAAATGACGAGCCTTTCGTTTTTATTTTTATATACCTATACCCTAATAGAATTTAACAAAACCCGGCAATGCTGGCGGAATGGTTTATTACTTAATTATAATAACAATTCCACTTATGCCAGTGATATGTCCGAGATAAACTTAGAAAGTACAATGGAAAATAGAAAATGCCCTGTGCATTTAGTGACGGGTGCCTTAACCACTGAGCCGTTACGACCAAATCAATACACGTTACACAATCATGCTAATTAAATACTTAAAACTAAAATGACTAAAATTAAAAACTTTTTACTGCAAGCTTCCGTTTTCTTGTGAAAAGTTTCAGGTAGCCCTATCACCCGAGACAACTTGTTTGTGATACATACGTCTACGTTATCACTTATCTTCACGGTTATCGGGATGGCCCCACCGGGTAGGCAGAGGGATGCGACGAGTTAGCAAGATGATGCAACCTCTTTAGTGGGTTTGTTTAGTTTGTTGAATCAGTTGATTGATTTGTTTGTTTCCTGTATTCTTTTTATACTTCGGGTTTAAAGTAAACTTCAATTTGTACTGAAATTTACAGCACAACTCATAGTGCCGAATTAAGACTACCTATACTTGTTGACTGCCTCGTTGGTCTAGTGGTCGCAAGCGCGACTGCTGTGCATGAGGTCTTGGGTTCGATTCCCAGGTCGGGCAAAGTGTTATTGGGTTTTTCCATCAGGAATGTCTCAGTAGCAGCCTCGGAGTCTGGATTTGTGCCTGGTTGATGGCAATAGGCTCGCCCCCTATTACATATAACTAAAAACATAACTGGCGAAATGTGGGTGTACTCATGGGTACACCTCTGCCTAACCCTTCGGGGATTACAGGCGTGATGTTATGTTTATGTTATGTATACTTGTTGCCCTAAGCCTCAGCGGTCGACAACCCGCGACCCGTGGACGTCTTATTTACGGCCCTTGAATGTTTTGTTGTATAAAATCAACAGATTTTTTACAAAGTACCTAAATAGAAAACTACCTATTTAGGTACTTTGTATTTTTCTTCTGAATGATTTACAGTGGTTATTTTTCTAGCGATAAAGCCCAAACATTACCTTCCGTGTACGAATTCGACCCACATATTTGTTAAAAAAAAATACATTTTTATTTTTGCGATTAGGCTCCTAGGGTTAATATCACAATTGCGGCCCGCCTTTAGTTTATTTTTTCACATTGTGACCCTTGCTTATCAAAAGGTTGCCGACCCCTGCCTTAAGCAATCCACGCATGTGGATCCCCATAACATTACGTAAACAAGTAAAAGCCTTTAAAAAATAATACAACGAGATAGATTATTACAGCATCAGATTGATTGAGAAGACAGATTAAGGAGTGGCTTATTTTGACAGCACTAAAGGGTCCCTGCATACAGTACCGGCGGCAGGGCCTAGCTGGCGAGCCATCCGCCGGCCAAGCCACGGTGCGCCCAGCGGCTTATAAAGCCGCCAGCTTTGCCGCAGAAAGTTTTGCAAGGACAATTCGCTATGGTATGGACAACTAACAACTGGAATGATGCTCGGCGGCTATGTGCAAGTTTCTGCGGCACAAACGCCCGGCAAAAGCAGGCAGCACGTGCCGTTCGGCAAAAGCCGGCGGACCGAGCCGCCGGCACTGTGTGTAGGACCCTTAAGGTCAATATTATTCCATGCAAAAGACATAATAAGTAAATGTTAAGTCAATCGAGTAGGTATTAAAATTCGCACTAGGCACTGCGTCAACAAAAAACACGCGATTTTCATTCAAGTTGGGTCATAGGCATACAACAATACAAATTGTGACGTAGGCATTGCCTGCTATAAGCAATATTAGACTTTTAGTTTGTTATTGGTTAATTAATCCTGCCCCGCTGATTGTTTTGTTGGTCTAGTGGATGTAAAGCGCGACTGGGTCTTGGGTTCAACAGGTCGGGCAAAGTGTTATTGGGTTTTTTCAGCAAGAAATTTGTCAGTAGCAGCCCCGGAGTCTGGATTTGATCCTGATCGATGGGAATGCTCGCCCCCTATTACATGGGGCTTGAACATAACACTACACTAATATTATAAAGAGGAATAATTTGTATTTTTGTGTAAGGGTGTGTGTGTGTACCTAATGAATAAACTCAAAAAATACTGTGCCGATTTCAAGCTACATTCACCCTGAATAACATAGGCTTGTTTGCGTTGAATAGGCTCCGGAACTACTGAACCGATTTGAAAATTTCTTTCACTGTTGGGAAGCTACACTATCCCCAGGTGCCATAGGCCATATTATATTTTCAAAAAAGTTAGGGATCCGTAAGAAAATCAAGCGAACGGAGTAGCGGGGAAAGTGCTTATCTACGTAACTACATTGTCTACATTAAACATCAAGTAGGTACAGAATGCTAGTAGTAGGTACATAAAACATGAAGTACACAAAACCACGTTCAAAACTCGTCTTCAATATTTACTATTATTAAAACGTAAACTTAAGATAAGAAGAAGCAAAAATAGTAATTGAAAATATTTTCATTAATTTTTTTCATTGTCTTACTGAACTTTTGACACTATGCTTACGTATGTATACCTAACATTGTTTAAGTATTTCATGTACAGATTGACATCTGATTTTTAATCATCTGCCTAGCCTTTCCCTAACTAGGTATATTGGGGTCGGCTTCCAGTCTAACCGGATGCAGCTGAGTACCAGTATTTTACATGGAGCGATTGCCTATCTGACCTCCACAACCCAGTAACTGGGTAATACGATACCCCTAGGTAAGACTGGCATCTGATTTCTAATACTAGTAGGTTTTAATCTAAGTATTCTAACCTATACTCTACTTTGTGACTTTGTTCGCCTGATTTTTCTTACGAATCCCAAATTTTTTGATAATAAAAATAAATATAGCTTATAGCACTCAGTGATAACGTAGCTTCGAATTTGCGAAAGAATTTTCAAGATCGGTTTAGTAGATCACCGATTATAAAAAAATCTGCTGTTTCCTACAAAAATGCTACATAACAAGATCGTAATGTATGGATCAGCTGTATTTTTTTTCATGATTTCAAGGTTGGTCCCATAGTAAAAGTTGTTCATAATGTGGAGTACAATGACCCCTTTAAAGGTTTCGGGTATATTTTCAATTACCCTGTATATTAAATATAGGTATATAGATTAGTAATTGGTATATAGTATTTTAAACTTTGAACAGTAAGTAAAAAACTGTGATCAAAGTACACACATATTAGTAAGTCGCAAATAGGTTGGGAGATAAGATGAAAATATTGGCACATAGTCATCGCACGCGACTTTACACGTGTACTTGTTGGTGACCATGTATTTGGCAGGATAAAACGTGAAAAACCTACTTGTTACACGACTGCCCCAAAAAAAGGAGTGTTATGTGTTCAGGGTTAATGTATGTATATATGTGAGTGAGATTCTTTATTCCACTACTTTAAAACGCCTGAACCGATTTAGATGTATGGGGTATCGTTACAATCCTTGCATCGTTCCGAGTAACATAGGCTAGTTAAAAATAAAAAGAATCCTGTGTGGTCACTTTAAAACGTATTTTAATCCCAGCCTCAAATATTTTTTTTAATGAATTGGGTCGTTTCTATGTTTATCGCCTAGAATTTGACAAGGAGATTTAAAAAAACAATAACACTGTAATAAAAACGTTGTAAAATAACTGACGAGTAAACAAAGTATAAATATGTACAATTTTTGCAGTCGTGTTTTTTTAATGTTTTTAATTATAGTAGCTTGTTTCTCCTTTGCTTTTGTGTACAATTATTATTTATTATTTTATATTATGTCTTTTTCTTTCTTTACTTAAATTTTATTTATAAAATAATATTATTACATTCATAACATCACGCCTGTAATCCCCGAAAGGTTGGACAAAGGTGGTACCCATTAGTACACTCACATTTCGTGGGGGCGATTGCCCTTAGCACGCTCCGGGTACGGAACCCTAATATGCCCATCCGAGTTCTAGTACTGCCTAAGACTGCGCCGTTGGTCTAGAGGTCGCAAAGCGCGCCTGCTAGAGCATAAGGTCTTGGGTTTCATTCCATCAGGAATATCTCAGTACAAGCCTCGGAGTCTGGATTTGTGCCCGGTTGATGGCAATAGACCCGTCGCCCCCTGGGACTCAAACATATCTAACTGGCGAAATGTGGGTGTTCTAATGGGTACACCTCTGCCTAACCCTTCAGGGATGACAGGCGTGATGTGTTATGTATGATTTCTAGTAATAACTTATATCACTAGAACTCAGATGTTCTTTTTACCATTAGTCCAGAAAATATCAAATAGTCAAGCATTTATGGTCACCCCTTTTCCATTTATTATCATTACATCTATTAGCGGCTGTTTTGTTATTTTATCAAAACAATAATGAACTTGTTATGTTGCGTCATTTCCATCACGACATTGTACAAAAATATACCATATTTTAAAGTTAAATTAATTACAAAATATTATACGTCATTTAATATTGTATAATCACAACAAAGGCTTCGGTCTCGCAGAAGTCAATCTTGTATTAATACGCATTTGACTTCACCATCAATTGACGTACTTTCTATGACCTGTCAAAACGCGATTCTTCCATAGATTTTGTATGGCATACCGGCCTGTGACGTCACATATTTGACAACTCAATTGTCTATTTATTGATTACAAAGCCACAAGAAATCTAATTTTACAGTTAATTAAAAAATAATCGGGTTTTCAGGGCTTAAATGAAGTTTTTTTAAAGTTATGTCTTAGTTTTATTGGTTAATCGTGTCAACTACCCAATTAAAGATGATGCCTTTACCCGACACTTGAAATGTCTCCTGTATCGGCGGTGCGTGTGCAAATTGAGACTAAGATTAGATTACAATTAGACCCCTCTTCTCCACTGGGCACCTTATGCAAGTGGCCAGCCGAGGTTGCGGGACGTCTTAACAGGATACCGTGGCCCCGGAACGTAAAGGGCAACACAGAAGGGTGGTTTTTTAGTCAGTAAAAGTCTGACAGTCTCATTTGATGATATTTACCACCTAAAAAAGAAAAAAACATGCCAAGTGGCTAGGGCCCCACGATCGTCAGGGGCCCCCGCCTGCCACTAATAAAATTAATAACTCCATTGGTACCCGATTTAATGACAAAATATTTGATTTGCAGTGCGATTAGTTTCTAGCCGCAAGCTTATGAAATACTAACACTCTCCCCGCATCTTCGTTCATTTTGAATTGTAGAGGGGCGCGCCATGTTATCCCACTTTATCTCTATCAAAAAATACTCGTACTAGGCACTCGGTAAATAAAAATCACGCTATTTACATTCTAGTTCAGTCATAGCATACGCGTTAACGCGTCAATTACAAAATCATGACGTAAGCAATTTGACTGACCATTAGATACTAACTCCTGCGCAATCATTAAATGAAAAATATTGTTGAGTAGAGCTTCGATCGTTCAGCATAGCCACTGCATGACTATACCTACTGCAGTATAGTCATGCAGTGGCCATGCGTACGCACGTATTTTCTATACAAACAGATACTTGCAAACAATGTAAAGGCACGCACTCCCGCGCCACGCTGCGCTGCGTAATGCGAGGCAGTGCGCGAATCACCTAAATTTGGTAGTTCAGGATTGGATACGGGCAGTACCTACTAGTCTAAAGGGTAGCAAGTGTTGTGTATAAATAAAACATATGTTTACATCAAGAAAATGTATTTAAATACACACGGTAAGAAGTTTCAAGAATACTGAAAACATTTTGTAAAATTCAAACATTTTCTTTTGGTTACAATATTAGTTTTCATAGATGATTTGAATATTAAATAAATCATCCATGAGTCAGTCAGGGTGGGGCAAGCGCCCCATTCTGCCTGTCTGTGGTTACGGCCATGTTTTAGTCATCCTATTAGAATTTAGATCAACTAATGTTGAGATAGAAACGTGTCTGTAATGACAATAGAACTCATTGCAATCTCGTAAACTGTATAGAACATTTGTTGGAACTATGAAAACCATCCTGCGAATCAAAAGTCAAGCCATATGCACTGATAACAAAAGTGGTATAAGTCTTGAGCACTACAGCGACAACAATTAATTAAATCGTCGACTAGATTAAGAACTATAGACAACCAGTTGAAATGTTAAGAACAACATCAATGTACGTTCATGGGCGTAGCCATGATGAGGCAGGGTGGGGCGATTGCCCCACCCTGGCACCCTGACTGTCATGGTGTAGGTATGTGATCAATAAGAAAGTGTTTGGATAATTTGAATTATACATACAGATGCAGGGTGCTATAGGGTGTAACCAATTTTTTTTACATAACTGTTAACACCTCTGGTATAGTTTGCTATAATAGTTACATATTATTTTAGACTTCTGCCCCACTCTGAGCCCATGGCTGGCTACGCCCATGTGTACGTTTACTTAAAGCTACGCTTATATCTAAAGAACTTATAGTAATCGATGCCTGTGGCATATTTTTGAGTAATTTTAATAAATAAATATGCTGAATAAATTATGAATACTGAATAGGTTATCACAAATTTTATTTATACAAAGTATACAGTCATACAAAGTATAAATTCATATCAAACTAAATGCGACTTCGCTCATCGTATGTCATGTGACTAGAACGTAGTTAATTAATACTTTACTGGTATTAATATTAAATAGCCAATAGAGCTATATCACAAAAAATATACTGTCACAAATAAAATAATGATAGTAAAATTTTGTAATCTATACTGCAAATTTTGAGCATAATTTATCAAAATCTATCTGTGAAGTAAAAAAATCAAATTTCCAAAAAAACGAGGCAAAACATTTCATGACTGTGTATTCTACACATGTGACACAAACTCATATAAACCTAGATACGACTGCGCTCGTATGTCACGCGACTAGTACGCACTTAACATTAACACTTTACTGGTCTTAACATTAAATAGCCAACAGGGCTAGTATCACAAAAAAATTACAGTAAATACGGTAAAAAAAAGATTTAAATAAACATGAGGTACCTAAAAAAATACAGTAACAAAAAAAAGTAGTAAAATGAGGTATCTAAATAATACAGTAACAAAAAAAAGTAGGAAAATGAGGCACTGAAAAAATACAGTAACAAAAAAAAATAGTAAAATGAGGTATCTTAAAAAATACAGTAATAAAAAAAAGTAGTAAAATGAGGTACCTAATCAAAACACATCAGTATGCATAAACTGCAAAGCTTTAATATGAAAAAAGCAAACATTTCAATTTTTGCTGTCAGTCACAATCAACAAATACGAGAACTAAGATACAAATTTGAGCATTCCTCACTGGTTCCAAAACCCTTACTTCAGACCAGCACCTCGTAACCCTTAGCCAGATGGTGGTCACCAAGCGACCACACTTACTAGGCAGTTCCGTTTTCCCTTAAAACTTATCCATTACATAATATCACATGCAAATCGTCGGCTTACTGCAGGAAGTCAGTAACACACAAAATGTTGATTAATCAATTATTTAGCTTTGGATGTATTGATTGCCCTATACATGATTATTTAAACTAAAAATAAACACCATTCTATTGTTGAATTTAAATATCTTTGTTATTATAATCAACTAAATATTTAAATAACAATAATCTTCTTGCAATTTATTATGACTATGTCCAACATTTGAATAAGTATTTTATAAAGACTTGATTACGAATAAAGACTAGTGCTTTAACAGAAGCGCATGTTATTAAAAATTGACATGAAATATTCGTTGGTAAAATTAAACGTACATACAAACATAAATCAATAAAAACAATATTAGTTTAATGTTAAATTAAAGGAGGGAAGATTGACAGATAACGAATTGTTACTAATTTTTATTTTATAGTGACTTAAGTAACGTATATTTAAAAAAATCGTCAATACATCACATAAATGTTCTATATTTAAAAGTAGTCATTATTTTTATATATTTTTCTTTGAAATAAAGTAAATAAGTTCATGATTATTTTTTTGCAATCAAAAGATCAAAAACTGTTATTATATAGGTATATATTTATGGTCAAGTCATAACGTCCTTTGTACAGCTACAAATAAGTGTGTTTTTGCAATATTTAACACGTCAAAACGAATTCTTATCTGTTGTTAAATGTACTTGATGTTTTTTTTTTTCATTCAGTGAGTTCATGCAATAAGCCGACGAAATAATATCCGACATAAGCTCACGCGTCTTTCATCACAATTTATTTTAAACAATAGCGACAATTTGGCACCAAATTAATCTCTTCTAATAATTAATCTTTTTTACATCCTAGACGCAAACGCTCAAATTCTTAAAGAAGCCTGCTGTAGACAGTACGTAGAACTGCTGCTACTACAACTACCAAATAATAAAAAATATTTTTGCTGAGCTATATGGTGCGAGAGATGGTGGTGGTAGAGCGAATATGGTGATCCGTAGGTTCGCACGTTGCTCAGTACAGGTTAAAATTACTTTCTTTAGAGCCTACTGCACAACTTTATATACATGTAGCCTATGGATCAACGAGAGAGATCAGAGATCGTACGGCGCCCTTCGTGTCCAGTACAACAATGCGTTCAGGATGTTGTTGGGTCTCCCCCGTTACTGCAGCGCCTCGACAATGTTTGCAGAGGCACGCGTAGATTGTTTTTACGCAATGATGCGCAAGAGAGGCACTTCGCTGGTGCGGCGAGTGCGGGGGAGCTCCAACAGCATGCTGGCAGCGCTCTCAGAAAGGCTCGACTGCGCCTACATAAATAACTGCTGCAGGTTGCACATTGGATGCGGGTAATTTCATGTTTGTGTTGTCCAATAATTTAAATTGTATATTCTTATTTTTATCTGTGTGACTGGTCATAATTATTAATAATGTGTATATGAGTCTTGGTAACTTGAAATACATGATTATTATTATTATTATTATATTGTTAAAAATGTACTCACGAATGACTCATCAAGAATACTGATTGTGTTCAACACGTTTGGCGTACAAAGTAAAAATAAAACGCTCCTGAGATTAAGAAATTACAAGAAATACAAAGTGTCGTTGAGGGAGTGATGTGGCTGGGTGTGAAGACTGTTGGCAGCCAAGAATGCCAGCTTGTGAGCATACTGGCACACAGCTGGGACACGGACTTGCGACGAGCAGTTGAAGTACAAGTGGGTCAGTTTGTATGTCAGCCATTGCATCTGAAATCAATAAAAATGTGTGAGAGATTTTTTTATAATTGAATATCGATTATACATACCTATATTTATGCCAGCTATTCTTTTTTTTTGTTGTTTATTGTTATTCGGTTTTCATCACAGAGGGTTTAGTGTAATAAGATCAATGAGGTGGCAGCACTGTAGCGTAAGGTCTAATCATCTGTCAAAATACATGAGCGTCTTCTAATATACGACTATATTTTAAATAAGTTATTTTTTTAAATCCTTATTAATATATTGTAAAAAAGTGCAAATACGATAAATCGGTGAAAAATATCAAAAGCCCTCATTCACTTACTCGACGTTTTTTTTTTTTAGTATGCTTTCTTAGTACTACAACAGGCTTACTAAAAAGATAACTATGATTAAAAACAATTATGAATTACCCGATCAGGGTGCAGTCCCGTGGTATCCTCGATAACATTGTACGAGGTAGGTGAGATTGTGCCTTCGCGCACGTTCTGCGACACCAAGAAGAAATCGTAACTGAAAAGTAAAAACATAATTAAAGGATTATACCGCAAATAGACTGACGCGAACGATAGATCTAGACACTTAAAATCGCATAAGATTTTGACAATGTGTAATCTATAAAACAACTAGCTGACTCGACCACGCGTTGCTGTGGCTTGAAGTAAGTAAAGATATTGAGGTCAATAATCGAGATAAAAACTACCCTATCTTTTAAGTTTGACCAAATTACACACAGGTAAGCCATATTTCATTTAAAAAAAATGGTTGAGTAGTTTCGGAGTTCATCCCGGACAAACAACGTGACGCGTAATTTATATTAAGATGGTCGGAAATCAAATACATACATACATAACATCACGCCTGTAATCCCCGTAGGGTTAGGCAGAGGTGTACCCACATTTCGCCAGTTATGTTTTTAGTCCCATGTAATAGGGGGCGAGCCTATTGCCATCAACCGGGCACAAATCCAGACTCCGAGGCTGCTACTGAGAAATTCCTGATGGAAAAACCCAATAACACTTTGCCCGACGTGGGAATCGAACACGACGAAATCAAATGTCAAATACTAACCGCTCTGGTTGAGTGATGACGTCATCAATGACGGTGCCGGGGAGAGGGTTCTCGCCGTTAGCGCCGCGATCCAGGAATATGCGGGTGTTGATACGCTTGGATACTATAACGTAGGCCATTTTGTAGGGCTTGTCAACATAAACTTCACTTAGTTTCTTTTTCACTTCTGCCACCTGGAAAAAAGTAAACAATTGACAATGGTGCCGATTCCCTTGTCACAAACTAAACTAAAATTAGACTGTTTCCATCTTTTTCTGTCCAATAAAACAAGACAAAGACTAATGTAAATAAGAGCTGTCATATTTAGTCAATCTGACACATCCATACCTACAATTATAGTTGATATCATAAAACGTATGGATTAAAAATACGGCGATTCTCTTGGTTACAACCAAGAGAATCGGCACCATTGTAAGCCTGCTGCCACTCATACCTGTGTGACAGAATCTTCTTAGCTTGATGTGTTATATTTAAGACCAACACACACACAGAGCGGGTGCGGGACGAGAGCGGGACGTGAACGGAACGTGAGCGGGACGTGAGCGGAACGTAAGCGTGTCGTCGGGTTGTATTCCTTGTATTTATAAGGATGTAAACACACTTAACGCTCACGTCCCGTTCCCGCTCTCTGTGTGTTTTGGGCTTTAGGCCTGGTCACAAAAACAAGCAATATGCAAAGATGATGTACGAAGTGTAAAGGAATCGTTTTGGAATAATCTTTACATGACTATAGACTTACCTCATGACTGTGCACATAGGGTATCTGTCCATCACCAACACCGTCACGGTAGATACAGATCCGATCTGGCAAACCATCTGCAAGAAAATCATTTAAATATATACTAGCACTCTCCTCCTTTCCTCACGGATCCCTAACTATTTTGAAAATATATATAGCCTATATCACCCGGTGTAGCTTCCCAACAGTGAAAGAATTTTTTAAATCGGTTCAGCAGGTTTTTGAGTTTATTCATTACAAACATACACACAAAAATAAAAATCTTTCCTCTCTAGAATTTTAGTGTAGATGTAGATATTGTTTAATTTTTCAGCTTTTTTAATTTTTATTCATATCAATTATGGACTTCATAAAAGAGCATTTTTTGTTAGATTCACATGTTGGTTGTTAAATGAAATACCTGCAATCTTATTTTAATATTACTTTGCCTTCCGCACAGTTGGGATCGAGAGTTGAAAATCCAACAACAGAAATTACAAAGTAATTGTGCAATTAAGATTATTTTAAGAAATGGTGGTAGGCCTCTGTTTCGAAACTGTAAAAATCTACCCTAAATAACTTAAAATCCTTAAAAATAACGTAGACAGTAATAAATAATATTATTTACTATGTATTTCTCGAAATCTGCGCAGCGCTGCAGCTACATTGAAGCCCATGTAGGAACTCAGTTCCTCGCCAGACGTGTGAGAGTTAACTGCTGAGAAGTGGCGCGTCAAGTGACGGTCCAGGGTCGCAACGAACCCGCCGAAGCTCTTCTCCTTCGAGCGTGAGTCGTGGCATACATCATAGCCTATCACTAGGATACTCTGTAGCGGGATGTCTATCCTCCAAGGGGTCCCTCCCAACTGTAAATGATCAAAACATAAATGTATATATTAACTGGGCCATCAATCAATAAAACTAATATCTTCTTTATGTAATATCTCAAAGCAAAGGTAATCACATACACAAGGTGCATAATACAAGGTGTTGTTGCAAGTGCGACTGCTGAGCATCCTTCATGCTCTAGGATTCGACTCCCAGGTCGGGCATAGTGCAGCACTTTAAATAGCACATTTCGCCAATTATGTTTAAGTCCCATGTAATAGGAGGCGAGCCCATGACCATCAACCGGGCACAAATCCAAGCTCCAAGACTGCTCATAAGAAATTCATGATAAAATATTTTTGATGGAATATTTTATGGGTAATTGAAACCCTTATAGCTGCAGATGAAGCATTTTATTTACTGCTAGAAACAAAAAGTACATAACTACATTTCTTCTTTTTTATTAACCTTTAAGTAGGTTAAACAAACTATTTAATCATTATCATATCAGTCGAATGATGTCCACTGCTGGATATAGGCGTCCCCTAAAGATTGCCACAATTACCGGTACCGCGCTGCCCGCTTACATGCCAAATGAACAAACAAGACATGAACAACAGAACATGGAACAAACAAGAATAATGCTAACCTTTTTTTTTAAGGTACTTAAAATCATCAAAAATGACTCCTTCCGCCCTGGGTGGGGTGGAAGGGACTGTCAGACTTTTACTGACTAAAAACCACCCTGTTCCTTCTGTTGCCCTTTACGTTCCGAGGCCACGGTAACCTGTTAAGACGTCCCGAAAATAATGCTTACCTTGCAGTTAATTTGGATTGCCACTTTTGTAGCAACAGCCTTAGCCGATTTGGAAGTCATGTTGCGAGCGCAAACTACTTGCGTAGGCACAGCATGGTCTACGGTGCATTTCTTTTTTATGGCCTCATATCTAGAAATAATAAACGTCAATTAGAAACAACCCCTTTAGGGGGAAGCCAAAAAAATTGAAAGCACCAAAAATGTGTAGTTCAAAAAATGAGAAAAACAACAAAATCTTTGCCAGCCATTAAACTGTGTTGGATAATACATAAGACCCATCTTGTTAGAAGCGCTACCTCACAATAAGTTGCTAGTGGCTTTTTTTTTTGTTTTTAGGTGGTAAGAATCATCAAATGACTCCTTCCGCCCTAGGTTGGGCGGAAGGGACTGTCAGACTTTTACTGAACAAAAAACCACCCTGTTCCTTCTGTTGCCCTTTACGTTCCGGGGCCACGGTATCCTGTTAAGACGTCCCGCAACCCCGGCAAGTTGCTAGTGGCTGCGCTCAGTGGAAAATCACAAGTTGTGGCGGCCAGTACTGCCTCGACACTAATGGTATAATTTATCTAACGTCTTTTCATCTTCATCATCTTTCATACAGTTGTATAGCTGGCAAAATACACATTGACTGCGGGAAAAAACGCACGTCATCACCTTCCTGCCGTTGTCCCATGTTACTTGGGGTCGGTGCAACACGTTTTCCTCTTCCTTTCTATCCTGTCAGCCGTCATGCAATCACTGACTCCCCTTTCATTCATATCATTCTTCACACAATCCACCCATCTTTTCATTGGTCTTCCTCTTGCTCTCCATCCATACACATACATATTTATAACTCTCCTGGTCACATGCGTTTCATCCCTCCTATTTACAAGAAAACACACACGTGTTTCTACTAAAAAACGCAAGTGTGGCGCACACACAGCCGTATGTATTTTTCTACGGCGAACACACGAACTGTGTAGCCAGCCGCACAGCGGGCTTGGCGTAGCGAATGTTCACCCGCAAAAACGGATTAAAATAACCAAAAATATAAAGAAGTGCTCAAATAAACTCACCTGTCTGTGAACTTTCGTGCAAATACACACAAAATCATCACTGGATTCTTGCGTGTGATAGCGTTCTCACATGCGTTAGCGTATTCCATGGGGCTGTCGTATTTAATCGTTACTACAAAAATATACAAATGAATAGATGGTCATAATAAATTTTATAGGGCTTACAGTTATACAAAGTCAGTTGATAGTGCATGTTTTTGTGTGTTTGCTATCTATGTGTACATGAGAAAATATAGAAGTGTACAAACACTTCCATGTTGAATTGTTGAATGACATAATACAGGGTGGCCCAGCAACGGACGTCCAAACGAAAATTTTGGACTCCTCTCTTCTTAGGCTATCCAAACCACCCCTATGTATGTTCTACTATTTTTTGCGGTTTAGGAGCTAGACATTTTAATATTTTTTTGGGATATTCTTCTTTTCATCAGATTTTGTAGATTTTCTCGTGTTGCGTCGCATTTTTCGGAAATATTTTTATTGATTATTAATCCTGAAAGTATGGTCTTCGATCGTAAAAACAACTGTCTGTCTTATTGTCACCCGAAATTACTTAAACTTAGTTCAAAGGCAAAAATGATGTTTTGCAAATTTCGTTGCAGATTTTCGGCTCTTTAAGAAAAATCACAATAAGGGCCCAAATTACCTTAAAGTAATTTCAAAAGCTTCCACGGACCCTCAGCCCTTTAAAACAGTACAAATAACTAGTATTTTACAGGACATTATTCGGAGCAACCGAAGCTCGAACATGGTAAGGCGAAAAATGCAATATTAGTTTTTCATAGTAGTTTTTGAGTTTATTATTTACAAACATACACACACACACACACAAACACGCACAAAAATACAAATCTTTCCTATTTATAATATTATATATACACGGTTACTTTTAAGTCGTCCTGGAACCGAAAGCCATAAACTCGATCATCAAACTCGAAACGATTGGGACCATTTTTTTCAAAAAGTAACAATAAATAAGCAGCTGTTCAATACACTTTGACGAGTTAGACGAACATAAATGTACTGACCAGCTGATTTTTTTTATGGTTCGATCGGTTCAATCGGTTCGAGTTTGATGATCGAATTTATGGCTTTCGGTTCCAGGACGACCTAAAAGTAACCATGTATAATATAAGTGTAGACTACAGGATAGCGCTAATAGTAACAGAATTGTCACTTACTTATCTCTGGTCGGGGAATTTTAAAGCTTACAGATGCACCACACTTCATGACTGACTCAAGGAACGGTTCAGTGTCACGACGCAGCTTCTCTGGTGTTATAACAACCCAGGTACGCATTTGAGCAATGTTGAGTAAGGGCTTCGTTCTGATTAAAATTAACACATCATTATTAGATGTAATATTTCCAAGTAGAAACGAACAAAATAACCTTTTCTATTTCTTTCTCACCCCATGGTCCTGGTCCATCCTTCCACTGAATAATCAGCTGGGTAACGGTTGTCATTGCCCTGCACAATATGTTCAGCAGGCAATTGGCGTCCCTGAATTTTTACCAAACTTCGGGACAATTTGAGCGACCATTCGCCCATTTCCTTTAAAAAATAATAATATTATAGCATAACATAACATAACATCACGCCTGTAATCCCCGAAGGGTTAGGCAGAGGTGTACCCATTAGTACACCCACATTTCGCCAGTTATGTTTTTAGTCCCATGTAATAGGGGGCGAGCCTATTGCCATCAACCGGGCACAAATCCAGACTCCGAGGCTGCTACTGAGAAATTCCTGATGGAAAAACCCAATAACACTTAGCCCGACCTGGGAATCGAACCCAAGACAGCAGTCAGCAGCAGTCGCGCTTGCGATCACTAGACCAACGAGGCAGTCAATATATAATATTATAGCTCAAAAATAAAACAGGTAAATTAAAAAATTTAAAAGAACCCCGACACTATATGTAATTCCCCATTTAGTGGTGGCGGCCACCTTAGATTTGTATTTTATCATAGGGTCTAGTATTATACTAGTCGAGCCCTTTCATTCGATACCCATATTAAGGAAGTTGTGACAAATATGTAATCCGCCATTTTATCGCGGCGGCCATCTTGGATTCAGATTCAGATTTTCATCAAACATAGCTAAAAACACTCCTGACTCAAAACAAAATCGTTTCATCCTTTCGGACCTACGATGCCACAGACAGACATACACACAAACACGTCATACAACACCCCGTTGTTTTTGCGTCGAGGGTAAAAATAAAGACACATGGCCATTATACATACCTTGATCACTTCACGAGACTCGGTTAAACGTTCATTAAACGCCAATAGTCTTTGCATTCGTGCATTAGGTCCGAGCTTGGTGTGTACATCTATGGCTTTCATGAGCTTGAAGTTGGTTCGCATTTCATCGGTCAGACCTGTCTGACGACACAGCTCAGGCACTAAGTACACTAGCTCGGGCATGCCGGCGCGGATATCGCGCGCTTTAGAGCGAGAAATCAGCAGTGGTTGGCCAGGGTCACGGATCCGGATGTTATATTTCTGAAAATAAGAAGAATATATAAAATACAAATAAATAAAACACACAATACACACAATGGGAACAGACACACAATAAGAACAAAACAATTTGTCCAAAACAAAACAGGTTGTCCAAGAACCACCTTTCCAAAATAACTAAGGGGTCATCCTATGCGTCTTGAGTAATTGTTTCAATGGAGTTGCCTAAGAAAAACAGACAAGAGCCATCAGCACACTTTCAAATGTCTTTTAAACCTAATTCGTGTACATTGTAATATGAAACAAAAGAGGACCCAGTATTAATCCTTGGGGAACACCACATTTTATCATATTGGAACTACTGACATTGTTTCCTATTTTAACACCTTGCATACTATGTTCTAGGTAAGGCTCTAGCATTCTGAAAAAGCCTACTGTGATTTTGATGGATACTTATTTTTGTAGGAGTATATTATGACTTATGATGTCGAAAGCCCTTTTTAGATCTATAGTGAAACCCAGTTCCAGAGCAATTTGCTTTTGAACAATTTTAATCTTGGCCAAAACAGTTGCACCAGCTTGAATAAATCATTTATAAATACTTATTTACCTGCCTGTAATAGTCAATATATGAAACGTTTGCGTCCCGCATTTTGAATGTCGATCGTGGGGAAGACTGCCATGAAATATCGTCGATGCGATATGTCTTTTTGTTATAGTCAGTCATTATGATTTTTCCTGCAAAAACAATATTTTTTCTTTAGCTTTTTGTAATTGAACATTTTACAATTAATTAATCAAATCTTCGACACTCACATTACTATGATTAATATATTAATTTTGAAGCAAAAAGGAAACATTGAGTAAAAAAAAAATACACTTACCGATTATATCCTCCTGAAATATTTTTTTGTAGTTGCTTCCTTTTGTAGCAGCATACTCAGTTAACATTTGTAGCACAGTGTCGAGGCGAAGCACCTACAAAACAATTAAAAATATAATATTTCATGTTGTAGCGACATCTATTGACAACTGACAATTCCTACGTCGCGCAATCAAAGTTTGGCGCGACGTTAGCGTGTAAACAAAATCCCAACAACAACCGTCCGGCAGTAGCCCACCAGATACGACACCCGTCTGGTCAGAGGGTCCTCCAATTTATTCTTAAAAAACATCTTACAAGGCTTTAATGTGTATACAATACTCCTGCGCAAAAATTTATGAACAAGAAAAAGACAGGCATTTTTTTAAAGATGCTTACCTTGTGCGTTATTTCAGTAACCATCAGAAGATTATCTTCAAACTGATTTATTGTGGTTTTGAAACCCGGCCATATTTGTAGCCGGAATTCTGGGATGTCAATCTATAAACATTCAAATGTTTTAATAATATACCTACAGTGAAACATTCAACTGGGCCCTGGATATGGGAGAAACCTCTATTATTGATAATTACAATAAGGTCCCGACACTTTTGCATTGACTGAGATCAGATGTCATAGATTTTTTTTATGTTTACCTCTGTAATACTAGAATGACTGCCTCGTTGGTCTAGTGGTCGCAAGCGCAACTGCTGTGAATGAGGTCTTGGGTTCGATTCCCAGGTCGGGCAAAGTGTTATTGGGTTTTTCCATCAGGAATTTCTCAGTAGCAGCCTCGGAGTCTGGATTTGTGCCCGGTTGATGGCAATAGGCTCGCCCCCTATTACATGGGACTAAAAACATAACTGGCGAAATGTGGGTGTACTAATGGGTACACCTCTGCCTAACTCTTCGGGGATTACAGGCGTGATGTTATGTTATGTTTACCTCTGTAATTTAGACTTCATAGCTCAATTACCCATATAAGTGAGACAATTTCTCTGATATCAGTTTAGACAAGTTACAACATGTTTTTTTCCAAAATTGCTTTATCGGCTTATCTAAGAGTTGGTACGAAGAACGTGTTGATCAAATGACCATAAAATATGCTTTTCTTTTACATAATATGTATTGTATTATTTCAACCTCTCATAGTGGGACGGTGCCGATTCCCTTGGTCACAAACTAAACTAAAATTAGACTATTTCCATCTTTTTCTGTCCAATAGAATAAGAAAGAGACTAATGTAAATAAGAGCTGTCAAATTTAGTCAATCTGACACATCCATACAGTTATAGTTGACATCTTAAAACGTATGGATTAAAAATACGGAGAAGTTCAAGGCAAAACTAATTTGACATCTCTAACTTAGTTCTTTAATGTCACCGTCCTTTCCTTTCGCTGTATGTTAGTAAGAGATGTCAATTCTCTAAGTTTAGTCTAGTTTGTGAACAAGGGAATCGGCACCCGTCTCTAACTAAGACAGACAACTGTCATGTTTATCTGCCCATTTGGGAAACTGGGTAAATGAAAAATCTTTATGTGATATATTATTCTAGCTCCCTTTAGATCCGAGTTACTGGTTAACTTTATTAGAATAGAATAGAATAGAATAGAATATCATTTATTTGCAAATATGGGTTATACATAAGTAGGTAGTAGTAGGTTTTCATCAGAGTTCTGCCATATTTCACCATTCGGCATGCAAACATTTCCATTATAAAAATTTGTTAAAATTTAAATTCTTATTGGAACATTAATTAAATTAGTTATGTATGTCATTCTCATTAAATAAAATTTAAAAATAAAAATTGTCAGTAACAGTTTAAACAAGAAATACAAAATCGTGGTCTGAAGATAAATAAACAAACAAACACTAAAATTCCAGGTCATAGACAAAACACAAAATTTATAAATTAAAATCGTCAGTAACAGTATATACCTACAAAAAATACAAAATCATGGTCTAAAGATAAAATAAAAAAACAAACAATAAAATTCCAGGTCATAGACAATACACAATAACAAATAATTAATTAATTAAAATTTCGAGGTAGTTTGATAAAAATTGTCCGTTAAAAACTCAGTTACACTGTAGTATGTTTTATCTATTAATAATTTACGAAGTGTACTTTTGAATTGCACCGTTGTCAAGTCTTTCCAAGCACTTGGCAATTTATTATAAACAACTGGGGCCATGCAATAAATACTTTTGCGCATCATAGTGGTTTGACACGGTATATTATTTAATTTTGAATTGTCGCGTCTATTTCTTGGGTATACATCGGCCAAACGTTCAAAACGATTTGGATTGTTCTTCACAAACATAGCCACTTCAAGAATATAGATACAGGGAAGTGTCAATATGTTGTACTGCTTGAAAAAAGGCTTGCAACTGTCGGTGGTTTTTAGTTTAAACATTGACCGGAGACATCGTTTTTGAGCCTTAAACGCTGTCTCTTTGTCGGTGGAGTTCGCCCAGAAAATGACACCGTAGCGTAAGTAAGATTCAACTATACCGTAGTAAGCCGCAAGAAGTGCTTTTGTATCCACTATGGAGGATAATCTATGTAAAGCAAATGCAGACGAACTCAATTTTTTACACAACATGACGATATGTGCTTTCCAATTTAAACTGCAGTCTATTTGTAATCCTAAAAATTTTGTATCAATTACTTCATCAATGTCGTCATTTTTGTAGTGTATGTGAAGGTTGGGTACACGAGGCATACGTTGTCTAAAATGCATTATCTTAGTCTTACTTAAATTTATATTCAAATTATTTTTATCTAGCCATTTAATCAAATTGTCAAGAGAATTATTTATGTCCGTTTCATATGTATTTTCGTTTTTACAAGAGATTGTAATTGTACTATCATCAGCAAACATAGTTAAGGGATGTTCAATGGACGTGGGCATATCATTAACATATAATATAAATCCAAAAGGGCCCACAACGCTTCCCTGTGGAACACCGAATGTAATTTTGCGTTCTCGTGACCGTGATATCTCTTCATGTTTATTAATTACATTGATGCGACTGATTTCGGTTATCTGTGTTCTATTTTCTAAATATGATTTCATTAGTTCGAGTACGTTGCCTCTTATGCCGTAGGCTTCTAACTTATTTAACAATGTATTGTAATGGACATAATCGAAAGCCTGCGTCATATCACAAAATATGGCACATATGTGAAATCGTTTATCCACATTTCTAATAATCGGCAACAAAAAGTCATAAATTGCCATATCGATGGTTCTATGTTGCCTAAAACCTTTTTGTTCTTCACATAATATGTTATTCTTTTCAATGAAATTAGCTAACTGTTTGTAAATGTACTTTTCGAATACCTTTGAGATGACTGGTATGAGTGAGATGGGTCTATAATATTCCATTAATTCCTTATCTACTTTCTTAAATAGAGGTTTAATTATGGATATTTTTAATGCTTCTGGATATACACCCGTACATATACTGAGGTTGATTAAGTGACTCAGATGACTGCATATCTCAACTGATACTGACTTTATTATTTTAGTGGCGATTCCATCAAAACCTACACTACCAGTGTTTTTTAATGACATTATTATTTTATGCATGTCGTGTGGTGTGCTGGGAGCCATAAACATTGATTTAGCACTTCTAGATGTAATGGATGCTTTTGGTTTATATTCAGCATTTAATTTTGGATGAATTTTGTCAACAAAAAAGTCATTAAAAGCATTAGCGATATCCAAAGGTTTATGAATAGTTCGATTACCAATTCTTAGTTTTTCAATTTGCTGTTTAGGGATATTGTTATTTGTCCGATTAATTATTTGCCATGTAGTCTTTGATTTATTTTTTGATCGTTGTATTTTGTAATTATTCTGTGCTTTCTGTGTTAGATTAATAATTTTACTATACAATTTAGAATAAGTAGCAAATTTCTTTTTATTTTCATGGTTAGGATTCAATCTAGATTGCCATAAGAGTTTTATTTTTTTCTTACTGCACAATTTAACACCATTTGATAGCCATTTGGGTTTATTAAATGTGTTGATTTTGATTTCTTTGAACGGGAAGCATAAATCGTAGAACAATTTAAACGTGTTAATAAACTCATTATAAGCCAAATTAGGATCTTCAGTTTGATATATCTCCGAAAATTTAAGACTGTTTATACAGTTTTTAAATTTCGCTATATTTTCGTCGCAGTAATCCCTTCTAGTTATATGCCAGTATTTTATTCTACATACAGTGGGTATTGGACATTGAAGCAGCTGAGCTGTATGGTCTGACAATGCAAACTCCAAGACGTCTGTTTTCACAGATTTTTTAAAATTATGCGCAAAATTATCAATACATGTCTTGCTAGCCATTCGAGTCGGTTGTTTAAGAGCAAGTTTTAAGTTATAATTTAGTAACATACACTCCAGTGCAACTGAAATTCCATTCGGTTTTAAAATATCGATATTAAAATCGCCTGCAATAACAATATTCTTGTAAGGCCGGTTGGATACATCTTTGAGTAACAATTCAAGTTTATTAAAACATTCAGTTATATTCTTAGTATTTGGTACTCTATAGAGACATATGACTATCAATTTATAATTAATTAGCTCAACGCCACAACACTCAAAAACCCCTGGCGATGACATTCTAGCTATTTGTGGTATTTCTTTCCATTGGTGACAGTTATTAATAATAATACACGCTCCCCCTCTCTTTTTATCCTGTCTACTATAGCATGCAGCCAAATTGTAGTTTGGTATGCATAGTTGTTTTTCGAGTCCCTTCATGATGAAATGCTCGGTAATACAAACTACATCCACATTTATATCTTTATCACAAAGTTCATTTAAGCATACCGTAAGTGCATTTGATTTATTTAACAAACCTGCAATATTTTGGTGTAGAATGCTAATAAATTTATTGGAGAAAAAACAATTCTTTTGGCTCATTTATTGTATTAACCGTATTTTCTTCTAAAATTTCCAGTTGAAGGTTAAACAAGTCCTCAAAAATAGTTTTCATGGCGTAGTCTTTTAAAGCTCCTGATCTTGTGTACGTAGAATGATGATAGCTTAGGTTCAAATTAGAGTCCAGGATATATGCGTACTGATGCGCCAAATTGTCTAAACATAGCATGTTGTTGAAGATTTCTAGTCGTGAATTATATAAAATATTGAAGTTATTGTTAAATTTAAACGTTGGCAATGTAATGATTATATTTGTGTTCTTTATATCCAGCAGTGTGTTTTTCATGTATGTTATTATATCAAAGTAACATTTTGTCGTTATGAAGTCTTCCTCGCCGATCATAATTATACAGAAATCATTCTTGGTATAATATCTGAGTTTTGACTGAATATCACGTAAAAGATGCATAATACTTGCGCCCGGTTTACGATAATGACATATTTGATATCTGTCCTGAAAATAATCTTCTGCTAAACTTAATATATTCTTATTAGTTTTATTAGTACTAAGAATACAAATGTTATTTTTCAATTTATTATTGTTTGTTTGTGTATTCTGCTTTGTCTCTTGCACCTTCGCAGCTTTTGTCGTCATCTGTGGACTGGAATGTGTACTAATATTTTGCTGTCCATCATCACTATTAGTCACTTTTTCTGTCATTGATAAGTCCGAATCTGTTTGCGTTTCTTTATTATTACATCCCGCTTTTTTGGATTGTTTTTTCACCATTTTTTTAGGTGTTGGAGTTTTAGATGTACTTGTACTAGCTATTTGTTTATAGAGGGAATTCTTCCGACTTAAATTTTCAATTTCCATCTTTAGGTTTGCGTTTTCAAGGCTTAATGCGTCTATTTCTCCATTTGCACCACATAATTTCATTGTGAGCTCCTCAATTTGTTTCTTTAATTGAGTAACTAAATCAATATCATCATCCGATAAATCTGGCATACTGCATGCAGTGCCATCTAGAGTGAGATTTACAACACTGTCATCCAAGTTCATATCGGAGGTCGAACGCGCGCGTGCGCGTCTCATGGTGACGTTTTTGGTTCCACTCATAGTTCAGCTATTTGTCGCTAGATGTCTCTTAACTGAAGTCGATAAAACAGTTCTAGGCTTCAGTTCAGCTACTGTCCGCATGAAGCGCTGACAAGAAGTTTAAATTGTAGAAAGAAAAAAACCGTCATCCCATAATGTTCACCATAGTTTTATCACAATAAAAAGTATGTTATGTCACTGCTTAGCGATGAACAGAACTTTACTGATGCGACGTAGAATTTTTCGTGGTAATATTTGGTAGAATTGTATTTAATACTTTTAACTGTTTATGCACTGTCACTTTGTTTATAACGTTTGTTTACATCTAAACAGAGATTGTTCTTCAAGATAACACTTGTACGATATATTTATCGGTTAATGTTCACTTTAACTCACAATACGTAATTAGTAATTTGGTATTTATAATTAAATCAATTTATTAAAAACTTTCGGTAAGGAACTCAGTGTTTACGCGACGGCAGCGCCCTCTCTCTTCTTTTCTTTATTTGATTTTAGGATCATAAAAATATTTTTAACAAAAAGAAAAGATTGTAAAAAAAGATTATTACTTTTTATTTTTTAGTACAATGTGATATGACAAGTAGTCATTAATATTTGAAGACCTTTCAAACAGTACCTCACATGATATATTTAATTCTGGAAAATGGCAGAAGGGGGTCGACGTACCCCCTCCCCCTCTCCCTTCAGTCATCGACTACACGTATAAACAAGACAATGATACTTCTTACGACAGTTCTGCTAGGAATAAACAAAAACGAAAAGATTCCGACGAATTGAGAACCTCCTTCTTTTTTTTAAGTCTGCTAAAAATGCAGTTCTTTGTATAAATGACCAGTATAGACTAATAAAGTAATATCAATAACATACCTTAGCTAATGGATCAAAATAGTCTCTGCCCATTAGTTTCAAATTCAGTAGTTGGTAGCATTTGCGAATTATGATGTTAAATACTTGTATGTAATGGTAATCCCCTGGGCTTACATCACATGTTAGCTGAAAGTACAAACAAACAAATCTAAACAATCAGTACTGAAAAGTCTATCATTTAAATATCAGCATTTATAGCGGACCAATTGAATTTAAATATATTTAGACCACACTGCATCACATTACCTTAACCAGAATCCTCATTCGTGCTCCATCATTTGGTCTGTCCGAGCATAATTCTATTGGATCAGGATGTATTCTTTTACTAGTATATAACACTGCACCATCAAACAAGAACCTTAAAACAGAAAAAATACTTAAGAAATGAAAAAAAAAAAAGAATGAAGCTGCTAAGAAAAGGAAGGTGGCTGAGAGATAAGGAAGTTAATCAGTTCTAATTTCACAATTTGACTGCCTCGTTGGTCTAGTGGTCGCAAGCGCGACTGCTGTGCACGAGGTCTTGGGTTCAATTCCCAGGTCGGGCAAAGTGTTGTGTAATAACACTTTCTCAGTAGTAGCCTCGGAGTCTGGATTTGTGCCCGGTTGATGGCATTAGGCTCGCCCCCTATTACATGGGACTAAAAAAAAAACATAACTGGCGAAATGTGGGTGTACCTACTAATGGGTACACCTCTGCCTAACCCATCGGGGATTACAGGCGTGATGTTATGTTATGTGTTAATTTCACAATGTAGGTCTAATGATTTGGGTAGTTAACACCAGGGATGTAATGGAAGCTTCTAGGTTGACGGGAAGCATCAAAATATGCGCCAAATACGACCTTATCTTTACATTGCGTTGCCTTAGATTTTTGACTTCCTCGTTGGTCTACTGGTCGCAAAGAGCGACTGCTGTGCATAAGGTCTTGGATTCCCAGGTCGGGCAGAGTTTATGTATGTTATGTTAAAAGTTAAATTAATTCACCGCTGCAAAGGGTAGCAGATCCTAAATATTTGATATTAATTTCAGCTTGACACCTCCACACTCAAAATAAAATAAAACTTGAAGCGAGCACTTACCCTCCAAAGGTCTTGGCGTGGTTACGCATTAGGTTCTTTCGTACCATTGTATCGTCTTCGTCTGGAGAAAAGTCCACATGGTACTGGTATAAACACCATTGCGGTGTCGTTTCTACCTTGAAGTAGTTGACTTTCAGACATACAACCTTGCCTGATACACCTGTTTTAAAAATGTAATTAAATTAATGTATTAAGGGAGTGTAAAAACAAAAATAACATAACCATTAACTACGCATATTGTCCATAAAAAAAAAAGAAACAGAGCAAACATTTTTGGTGGGTATCAACTTTTATTTCTGGCGTAAAAATTACTGTACACTAAAAGCATTGTGCTTACGGCTGCGTCCAACAGATGTAGGTCATGGGGATATTTCAAGTTTAAATAGAACAATTCAAACTTGCTTTTGTAAAAAAAAAAAGAAAATTAAGAAGAAATAAATACTTTTTGGTACATTCCCCGGGTCATCTAAATACTTTTCAGTACATTACAATCCTCATTTTCCCAGTACTCATAGGAGGAGAAAGGATTGTGTTGATCTTTCTTTATCGTGTGGGCAGTAAGGTCTTCCGACCCTACACACCCAAGTGTCGAGAGTTTCTAAACCGCCTCAAGGGCCTCTGACACGGTTTGAGTGGAACAGTAAGTTCAGGTTTCCTCACAAGATTTTCTATCACCGATGCCAGTGATGTCCAAGATCAACTTTAGAAAGTACATATGAATTGAAAATTACACATTGGTACTTGCCGGGATCGGGACCCACAACCTCATGTTTTTTTGTTTGTTTGTTTATTTATCTTTAGACCATGATTTTGTATTTTTTGTAGGTATATACTGTTACTGACAATTTTAATTTATAAATTTTGTGTTTTGTCTATGACCTGGAATTTTAGTGTTTGTTTGTTTATTTATCTTCAGACCACGATTTTGTATTTCTTGTTTAAACTGTTACTGACAATTTTTATTTTTAAATTTTATTTAATGAGAATGACATAACTAATTTAATTAATGTTCCAATAAGAATTTAAATTTTAACAAATTTTTATAATGGAAATGTTTGCATGCCGAATGGTGAAATATGGCAGAACTCTGATGAAAACCTACTACTACCTACTTATGTATAACCCATATTTGCAAATAAATGATATTCTATTCTATTCTATTCTATTCTATTCTATTCATGCATGAGAGGCGGGCGCCTTAACCACTGGGCCATTACGACACTACATACACACTACACTGTTAATGTTACTTATCTATACAAATACACAACAGTCACAAATCTACCTGAAAAGTAGATTGCTATGGTATTTTTAGTCTAGCGGTCGTAAAGCGCGACTGCTGAGCATTAGGCCTTGGGTTCGATTCCCAGGACGGGCAGTGTTTTTGAGTTTTTCCATCAAGAATTTCTTAGTAGCAGCCTCGGAGTCTGGATCTGTGCCGGGTTGATGGCAATAGGCTCACCCCTTATTACATGGGACTTAAATATAACAGACGACCTGTGGTTGTACTAATGGGTACACCTCTGCCTAACTCTTCGGGGATTACAAGCGTGATGTTATGTTTTTGCAGAATTGACCTTACACGACATTCTCTAAACATGTAAATATTAAAATATAATTACCTTTTTTTGACGTAATGTTAACTGGGCGAGTTCTTATATAGGGTGTTTGTTCACTATCACGTCCACGGCGTGATTTACGTTGTGATCCACGTCCAGCACCTGGGTCACCAGAACCACTCGGCTGTGATTGTCCAGCTGAAAGTTATACTCTGAATTAACACTTTCTAGTGTTAATTCAGAGTAATAATAATTAACCACAATCTTCTGATTGTGGTTAATTATTATCAATAAACAAAGAATATTCCATCCGTCTAGAAATTTTTACTGTATCCAAACTGGAAATAATTTATGAATGCTTTAATTTTGAGTTTGTTAAGTCTTGTTATTTGCATTAATTACTCAAGTCCCACGTAATGAGACACAATTAATTTTCTATTGTTCTGACTTACCGGTAAGTCAGACGGGGCTTGTATGGTCTAATTTTATTTATTTGATTATTCACTTACCAACTTGCATTTTCTGCTTGCGCTCTTGGACATCTCTAACACCAGGTTGTTCTTGACGGGGGGATGTTGGGTTAGATCCGTGCGAGGAACTGCCTCCTTGCGCTGATGGCTTCGGCACATCAGCTCTAACTGGTGGGGCTGCTTTGCGAGGACCCCAGGTTGGTAGTGGCTGAGGGTTGGGGGCTGCTTTGCGAGGACCCCAGGCTGATGATGTCGGAGGGTCGAGGACTAATGGTGGCTGTGGGTGGGAGGATGATGATGGCTGAGGGTGGGAGGATGATGATGGCTGAGGGTGGGAGGATGATGATGGCTGAGGGTGGGAGGCTTCTGGTTGTTCTGGGCTGTGCGGTTCTTGTGGAGATGGCCCAGCATCGTCACCCCCTTTCGCAGCCCGCCCGCGACGTCCTTTCTTAGATTTGACCTACGAACAAACAGATTCTGATTTCTATCAGACGTTTGATAATGATGACTTATAGAACAGTCATGAAATTAAGAATACCTGAGAAATAAAAATGGATGAAACTAGCAAAATTTTTCAATTTGGGTCTGTACATTTTAAGTTACAGAGTACCTACTGTACACTATTATTCTCAATTATTTCACTGATCACCATGCATGCTGAAGGCAGATTGGTAATTTTAGAGTTGTATTAATTATATAAGTCCAAGTTTACACAATTTATTATACGTCATCAATGACAAGTTAGAAAGTACATTAAAGAGGTACATTATAGCTCAGATTAGTATTAGCCCGGTACCACCAAACCTGCAACCTCGTTGCACGAAGGGCAAGTGGCCTTAAACACTGGGCCGTCATGTATTTACTGCATAAAAATATAAAATGCAGTAATAAAACGAATACTTTTCATTCATCATCCAAATTTTTAATCGAGGACTCTTAATTAAATTATTTTCATTTGTGAAACATTATAATCAAATAATAACAAAAACATTCTAAAGAAAATATCCATAAAAAATCAGAATGTAGAGACACACAGAATTTTGAGGTAAGCGCATGTGCAGTCAAGTTCAACAACCTATTGTTGAACAGTTTTTATTCCACATGTTGTGATTTAAATAGCGGACATTGATTGGTGAAAATCATGTAATTTTTTTTTTATTATTTCTTTAATTATAAGATTGTGGATTCTAAATCATTTCTGAAAATTTGGATGGTGGTTGCTAAATAACAATGTATAGTAAGATGATCAATTGGATTTGATAGCAGTGGCCGATAATTAAAGGAAACTTTATTTTAAAAAAAAACCCGATCTATTTTAAATTAACTGTTAAACTGGGTACGGTTTAGAATTAAGTCGCCTTGATATATGATGGTGGGGGGTGGTTGGGGGGACTGGTGGAGTCGCCCCCGTTTGGCTTTGTACCAAGTCACGTAATAAGGTCGTAAAGCGGACGGAAAAGGCGGGAAAATGGAGAGACTCCCTCTAGCCTTTCCCCCCGCCAGAGGCTCGAAGGAGCCTCCTACTTCTGGGTGGTTTAAAAAAAAATAACCACGAAGGTGATGTCATCGTCTTAGGGTAGGTTCAGATGACAAGCGCTCAACGCGCGTTTTGATAACGCGCGTTTACAACTACATACATTTTATTCAGGCCGTATACATGCTAACGCGCGTTTTAGTAACGCGCGCGTTCAACGCTGCGCTAGCGCTCGACTGTTGTCAGCGCGCGTCAACGCCGCTTTGAGATCATTGGTTTTCTATGTTTCCGTTCAGTTGAGCGCGCGCTTTCGACGCGGATAGACGTATTTTAGGGTTCGTCAACTCAAACTGGCCGCAACAACGCGCGTTTAACGCCTGACAAGCGCGCACCATGTGAACACTATACAAAAATTCAACGCGCGTTCAACGCGCGCTGAGCGCTTGTCATCTGAACCTACCCTTAGTCGGGGTGCCCCAAGTCCTCACATCACACTCATCATCATCACAGTAAAAAAACAAAATCAAAATCGTGTTTATCTGTCACTGTCAGTGGCAACAAATTGCTGCTAAGCGCTTCGTTTTTCGCATTTTGACAGACGCAACTTTAAAATACGTAAGAATTTAGTGAAATTTACGTTTCGTTTCAAGCAATAGTATAACTTATATATTTTTTAGAAAATTGTTTTTAATAATTTAACGATGCTCTGGCAGCTAAAACTGCTTAAGATAATTCCCCTTTGCCCAGATTGTCAGAATCCTCTAATTCAGGCGACTCAATTGTAAACCAAACCTTCACAGTTTACTATAGCCGTACCTACAATTTTTTTATACGGAATCGCGTATTGACAGCGCATAACAAGTTTGTCAATATTGTCAATTACTAATGCTGGGGCTACATTAGCGGGCGAAGATTCGTATCTCGTTGGCGCACTAAAACATAGCGTATTGCCATACCCGATTTTCTTGTCTACATTAGGCGGGTGAAGATTCATCGTGCGTGACGGATCGTGTCGTGCGGCGCAACGTAAGTGTAGCCACCCAAGCGAATATTGTCGCGACAAATCCCTTTTAAGCGCGCCAGTTGTACAAACAGTGCCCCGATACCTAGTAAGTATATCGTCTTCGCCCGAATACCTACTACGCGTTGCAACCTTGCAACGATCTACTCGGCCACACTCATCGCGTTAACACGAGCATACAGGTAAAAAAAAAACTAAACGAAATAACTAGTTACCTACCTACTAATGCAAAAAGCCTTGGTAATCTAGAATACAAAGGCTTTTTGCATTAGTAGTTGCGTCGTTTAGTTAAATAGGTAGTTGCCCAAAATTTAATTCAATCATGGACCGCCAGGATGAGACAGGAATGAAAAAGAAAAACAAATGAGTGTTGCAAAATGGCGTTACAACGCAACACCAAAAATGTTCTGCATTGGTGTTGCGTTGTAACGGCAAGGCCTGGGTACGCCATGAAAGATAGATCTATACTTAATACATATTAAAATAACTAGGTACCTACGGATGATCGCAGTTGAAACGTTAAAGGATATTCATAGCCAGCAGGTGAGCATAAATTAGTGCTTTAAGATAAATAAGTACAAGTTTAGGCGGCCATTTTGCGCAGTTGGCTGGTGCAAATACCTACCATACACAAAATAAAACGTTGCAGTTGCAGTTCGAGAATAGAAGCAAATGAGTTTCTTATGAACTCGAGATAAAGGCCGTGTCATATATTTGTTTCGAGAACGCTGAGCTTTTCTGTTGGTGCTTCCCTAGATACCGTCAACTGTGGCATCTTTACCGCATTTTTTAACTTTTTATGCAATTTAAAACTAACACTTGTTGTTTAGATATATTCCTCTTTACAGTATATAAAATGCGAGAACGGCCTATACGTTCAATAATTAAAAGCTACTGAACCCGATAAGAATCAGTGTTTGCGATAAAAATATTTACCAGGTAAAAAATAGACATGATTTTGGCAACTTGACCTAAAATGTAATCTTTATAAAAAATGTTAAACGATGTGCATGAAAGTAAAGTTGATATTGTTTTTTGTATTATGATTATGTGCTCTTACTTCGAAGGTACAGTATTGCCAGTAAGGAGCTTACACTTTCGCTAGAACATAATACATAATTATGCGGTAAAGTTGCCTCAGGATTATTAAATTATTCACTTATAATAAGGAAAGCGCGTCAGGGTTGTCACTTGACCAATTAATAAATTAAAATATTGCACTACTAATCAATATTTATTTATTTCTAAAAACTAAAAGATAAAAAATTCATACAGACGAACATAGAACCTCTTCCTTTTTTAAAGACGGTTAAAAAAGATGTGACTGCTGTCAGTGAAGCTGTCACTACTTGACAGCCCTAGCTAGGTAAAGTTGCCATCCAGTTAGGTGTGTTAACTTTACCTAACTTCAAGCTACATTACCTGTAGTTATACTTTAAGGATTATTAGTGACAATGGATTGATTATTCAATTTATAGCATTGTAAGAATGTTTTCTAAATGTCTCAATATCAATTACTTACCTTCAATTCGTTTTTTACTAAACACACTAAAAGTTTTCGGAGATGACTTTAAACATAATTGACCATAAGCCGCGAAAAATGACAATATCTTAACAGCTGCCCAAATTTCAAACGCAAAAAACTTTCTAGGGTGCCACAACTTAATAAAGAATCGATACAAAAGTAGAAAAGTCGACTAAGTTTAATATTTTATTTATAATCGTTAAATATTTAACGTCGGGTACCAGTGGGTAAAGTTGCTTATAGAAAGTAAAGATGCCACAGTTGACGGTACCTCCACCTATGATAATAAGGACAATCGTCGGAAGACTGAATTTTCTTAGTTATCAGTACCTAATAAAAAGTCCAAAAAATAAAACAGCGAATCAGTTTTGTTATGTAAATGTATCTTTTATAACCAAAAGAAAAGAGTCGTGAATCTATAAAAAAAAAGGATCTAATTGTTGCAAATTAACATGGCGAACCAGGCGATTCCCGAATCACGATACCTAGGTACCTAACTATTTTTATTCGCCTACTAAATATATTATAGGTATTATACCTAACAGAATAAATTAACTTACCATTGATGACTTGTGAAATCTTAATCAATTTAAACTATGCGGCTGCGGGTCAATAATGTGCGGAGACTGCAGCGGTTGGTTGGCTCGGGGCTCAGGGAAGGAAAGGACCGTTTTCGGGACGGCGACGCCTAACGATCGATCGGTCATTTAGGGTTGCCGAGTGGAGAAATGCCCCCATTAACGCATAAATTATTGCGATACGGATCTATGATTTTATGTTATAAGGTACCTGTTTTCTTATTGTTCCATTACGTATTTGAATATTTAGTATGCCGCGTGGTAAAATGTATGTACCGAGAACGAATATTAACAATAAACGAAAAAAAAACATAATAAAAACCAATTAAGGGTTATTTTAAAATATTTGACCAACTCGGAAATCGGGAAAAAAATCAGCTAATCTATATATTTATATTCAAAATAAAAAAATGTTAGTCTGCAATTTTTTTTTATTGCGATTTCCAGTACTTAGCGAAAACCACCCACTGTAAACCACTGTATAAAACCACCCGACGCCAGCGATGGCGTCGGGTGGTTTTATAAGATTTCCACCCCGGAACAAAAAAACATGAATAAATATACCAGTTGATATTACCAAGATAAAACGCAATAAGCAAAACTCTTAACAATACGACACAAAATTCTGCAGATTTGAATATAGCTATGAGTGGCCCATAGAGGAAAGTAATATTGAATGCCCCCAGGGAATATTGAACCGCAATATTGTGAAATAAAAAATTATGCTAAAAGGAGACATTTCTTTTTCCATATCCCTATGACGAATGATCAACTGTAAGCACTAAATAGGTACGATAATACAGGAAATAAACCGCAAATTCTATAAAATAATATATTATCAGATTAGGTGGACGCAGACCTGGCCGCACCGCACGCACCGCAGACATCGTATTTGTTAATGGCCTCGCACACCTGCCGGTCCGCGCCGCAGTTACTGAAATCGTTTCCTGTCGTCGCTCGCATCGCACTGGATTTGTTCAATTCCGTTTTTAATGTTCACTAAATTAATTTTAAACAGTTTTTTCACTAAATACCTACATCATCGTACTATTATTGTACAACCGGTTCGGCCGGCCGGTGGATGCGAATGACGACACTCA
The DNA here is from genome assembly GCA_949774945.1 of Hoplodrina ambigua. Lineage (NCBI taxonomy): Eukaryota > Metazoa > Arthropoda > Insecta > Lepidoptera > Noctuidae > Hoplodrina > Hoplodrina ambigua. Next base: position 10,462,329 of record OX458981.1, read on the forward strand.
CGCCGCGTTCGATGCGGGCAGGCTGGCGTTGGTGACGTCATCAGCTGCGGCTTGGGGGGTTCGGCCGCTTCAAGTACTGCGGCGACTGCGGCGCGATGTATAAACTTCATAATAACAAAAGTACTCTGTGATAACAAAGAATTCGAGTGCGGCGACTGCGGTGCGGCCAGGGTCTGCGTTCACCTTTATTTATACATTGGTGAATATTGAATAGGTTATAATAATTATTAACTATCTACCAGTGAAAGTCCCATCAGTCAAAATCGGTCTAGCCGTATCAGAGATTAGTAAAAGTTGAATACCGGTACGCATTTATTAAAAGCTGTTAATTTAACGTTACAGACTCTTCAATATTATTTATTTGTATAGATTTGTCACATTTTTTATTCTGTAGATTATTATTTGGGTTAAACGTTCACGATGAGAGGTAGAATAGTAATTTTATTTTTGAATCCCTTGAATTTTGGAGGATTTGAAATGTTGATAATAAAACTACATAATGAAAGGAATTTCCTTACTGATCTTGTGTCTATAGAAAGATATTGCGCTTATCATTGCGATTGGCGGTTAACGGAGCCAAAGGTTAATGTTATTTTGTTAGGGACCATATCTGGAAACACTGGTTACGAAGATAGATGGTCAAAACTCCAATAGTTACTCAAGTTTTAAATATACTATAACTAAATTTTGAATACCTCACGACTCCTGTGGTTCTGTAAGCACAATAATTTCCTTATGTACCTTACCTATGTTACGGTGACTTTTTACTCCATAAATGTATGTTTCCCGGCAATATTCTTGCATATTTTGACAAAACATACTTACGTACGCATACTGCTTATTATGCCCCATTAACAACGGTTGATGTCTTTTACACTTACATCTCATTTATTCGTCTTCTCGGTACAAGATTTGGCGATTTCGAAAAACACCTTTTGAACGTTTGTATTATCGACAGCAATAAAATAAGCAGTGAGCACTCCTAAGGATGCAAACATAAAGGTACAGGTACAGGTACGGACAGGTCGGTACAGATGGTTACCGATTGGTTCGGTAAAATAGCTCATACAATCAATATGCGCTCGATTATAAACAAACAGGTGTAAACTTGTCTGTACCGACTCTGTACGGGTTAAGCATTTGCCAGCGTAGACTGACGTCACTAAGAACAGATTTACCTGTTTCTATATGTAGTTGAACCCTTACCTATCAGTACCGAACTACCGACCCGTACTGGCATATCGGGACCGAAAAACCTGTATCTACATAATATGTTTGCACCCTAAGAAACCCTGACGGTTTTTTCTCGGTGTATTTTACTTATCAATAATGAACCTTACCTGGAAAGAAAAAATAGCTACCAATCCTAACATGGCGCCTATCAAGGAACTATCAATAAAAATCTTATGTTGAAATAGAAAGTCAAGATTTTGTTTTGAGCTTCAGATACAACAAACAAATAATTTTACCCCTTTATAATTTTAGCAACTACAAACTCTGTAATTTCTATTGCAACAAACTATGTTTAAATTATAAGGTTTCGTCCCAATTCACCCCGTTATGGTACTGTTTTTATAAATAAAACTAATTTTTGACACAAAAAAATGTATTAAGTACAAAAAGTATTACAAAGTTTTAAGAATACTGAAAGCAGACATTCGTAGACCGAATCTCTGCGAAAAACTGATTCAGTATTAATTATATTGTCGAATATTTATATTGTTATCGTTTTAACCCGTGTTTGCCACCCTTTTCGAACTCGAAAATGGCTTTCATAAGCTTATAACGTGCGACGGAGAGGTCAAAGCGATAAACAATAAAAAATATACTTTTAGTATTTCTAAATCAAATCAACTAAGATTGGTAACAATATAAAGTCTTAAGATTTACGAAAATTTATGATAATTTCACTCATTCAGAGATTACCCAGTTTCTGAATTTTACTGCGGAATGTTAGAGACAATGAACAATCAATTCGCGATACATTTATTAAGTGCCGACAGACTACGAGGCATGTGCCACGGGTTACACATTATAGGCTCAACACATATCCAGTTTTACAGTTAATGAAATTCGCTGCATCGACGAATGCTCCGTGAGCACTCAAAATTCAAAAAGCTCAAGAGGCTTAGCAATCGCAGCGCACGCCTCAATGTCTGTACGACGGTCTCGCGGACAAAAAATATTGTGGAACCACGAGAGTTAAATAATTAGCAGCGGCAACAATTGATCAAATCAGCGATTGTGCTGCGAGCAAAACAAATCACTGGGCCAAGAATAGACAAGTCAGTTGGAATGTCAAAAGCAACGTCAATGTTATGTACTTTTACTTAAAATTAAGGTTTATATCTAAAGAACTTATAATAACTGATGCCTGTGGCACACTTTTATGGCATTTCAATAACACATAGATTTGCCTGTGGCAAATGACTATATGGTCTTCATAAAGCAGATTCAAAGTCATATTAGCAAAAATACGCGACAAACATTTTCATGACTGAAGCTACACATGTGAAACAAACTCCAAACAGTTAAGACTTAGCTCGGTGGTATGTCACGCGACTAGTACACACTTAACATTAACACTTTACTGGTCTTAACATTAGAAAACCCATAGCTACTAAAAAAGAAACTTATCGACTAGGAACATAAACAACCAAGTGTAATGAGGTAATCAATACAGTTGCATGAACTGCAAAACTTAGGCAAAAATAACAAAAAAAAAAAAAAAGTAATAATAGAAGCTGTCAATTTGGCTCAAACAAAGTACTTCAAAATCTTATATGCTTGGATTACTATCAGTCACAATCAACGTATACGAGAATTAAGATTCAAATTTGAGTATTCCTTACTGGTTTCAAAACCCTTACTTGAGGCGAGCACCTCAAACCCTTAGCCCGAAGATCGTCACTAAACGACCAATTACTAGACAGTTCCGTTTTCCTTAGAAAATATCCATCTACATAATACCACATGGTTTAAGCAAATAATATCGAACCTAAACTCGCGGGTCTCTGACCACGATATATTTTGAACAATAGCGACAATTAGGTACCGAGCAGTTCACATCGAGATGCAATGCTGCGCTCAAATGAAAAAGAAGTGAAGAAGCCTGCAGAAGACGGCATAGTATAATGAGTTAATGACTACTACTTAGTAATAAAAAAATAATTTTGCTCAGCTATATTTTTAGAAGTGCACACAGCTACGCATCTTGGTGTGAACTGACTCAACAAGGACTTGTGTTCAACACATTTGGCGTCTGTAGCAAAGAAAAAAAAAATGCACCTTATATTAAGAAACTACAGGAAATACAAAGTATCACTGAGGGTGTGATGTGGCTGGGTGTGAAGACTGTTGGCAGCCAAGAACGCGAGCTTGTGAGCATACTGGCAGACAGCCGGCACACGGACTGTTGACGAGCAGTTGAAGTACAAGTGGGTCAGTTTGTATGTCAGCCATTGCATCTGAAATCAGAATTGTTTGGTAAATTTTCTAATAATCAAAGACCAATTAAGTTTTCATGCTGTATTTTATTATTATATATATATTATACTTTTATTTAGTATAACAAAATTTACCCGATCAGGGTGCAGTCCCGTGGTATCCTCGATAACATTGTACGAGGTAGGTGAGATTGTGCCTTCGCGCACGTTCTGCGACACCAAGTAGAAATCGTAACTGAAAAGTAAAAACAAAATTACTGTATCACATCACGGATAGATAACGCAAAACTTCAACACTGTCAAAATCATATTATTTTAATGGTTAGAAATCAAATGTCAACTACTAACCGCTCCGGTTGAGTAACAACGTCATCGATGACGGTACCGGGGCGCGGGTTCTCGCCGTTACGGCCACGATCCAGGAAAATGCGGGTGTTGATACGCTTGGAAACGACAACGTAAGACAATCTGTATTCTTTCTCAGCATAAGTTTCGTTCAGTGTCTTTTTTATTTCCGCCACCTGGAAAAAGTACACAATTGATAATGATTGCAGGTATATAAATCTTAATAAAGATTTTTTTTTTGGGGCGGTTCAGTTGTCTTATTTATTCTAACCACCTAACTTGGGTAACACAAAATATACTTACACCTCATAGCAATAAAGTTAATTTTGTTTTAGCGAAAGTATGCGAGTATTTGCACTAATACCAAGTAAAGTGCCAGCGTTACATATTTTTATCTTTTATTACTTAACATAACATCACGCCAGTAATCCCCGAAGGGTTAGGCAGAAGCGTACCCATTAGTACACCCACATTTCGCCAGTTATGTTAAAGTCCCATGTAATAGGGGCGAAGGTGGGTGGCGGGGGTGTAGGGGGGCGAACCTATTGCCCTCAACCGGGCACAAATCCAGACTCCAAGGCTAGCTGTCTGGATTTGTCTGAGAAATTCCTGATAAAAAAACCCAATAACACTGCCTGACCTGGGAATCGAACCCAAGACCTCGTGCTCAGCAGTGGCGCTTTGCGCCCACTAGACCTACGAGGCAGTGAGTGAGGCAGGGAGTGTTTTATCTTTTAATATTATATTTAGAGAAACAGATTTAGATTCAGAAAAAGTTTGGCATTGTAAGTCTGCTGACACTCATACCTGTGTGACAGAACCATATTTAGCTTGATGTGTTATAATTATGCCCAGTCATAAAAACAAGTAATATGCAAAGAAAAAGTCTTTTCTTTTTGGAATAATTTTTACATGATTAGATAGGTAATCGTATTGTAAAGGAATCGTTTCGGAATAGTCTTTACATGACTATAGACTTACCTCATGACTGTGCACATAGGGTATCTGTCCATCACCAACACCGTCACGGTAGACGATAATTCGTTCTGGCAAACCATCTGTAAGAAAATAATTTTATAATTTTAATATTGTATTTTTTTTTTTATATATTCATTATAATTGACCAAAATATAAATCTACTACTTTTGTACAGACAGTGCCGCCAGTGCCTTGTGTCGGGTAAAGATTAAAATTTGAAAAGGCGTTTTTTATTTAGCTGACTAGAACAAACACATGAACATCTTTTGTTATACATGGTTCCAGAACAACCTAAAAGTAACAGTGTATAAAAACTATCTGACAGTGGAAAAAAAAATACTCTAAATAAATTCGAGTGTATGTATAAACGGTAATAAATCATGTTATTATGTATTTCTCGATATCAGCGCAGTGCTGAAAAAAAAATACTCTAAATAAATTCGAGTGTATGTATAAACGGTAATAAATCATGTTATTATGTATTTCTCGATATCAGCGCAGTGCTGCAGCTTTTATTTTTAAGGTAGTAAAAATCATCACCTGACTCCTTCCGCCCTCGGTTGGGGCGGAAGGGACTGTCAGTCTTTTACTGACTCAAAACCACCCTGTTCCTTCTGTTGCCCTTTACGTTCCGGGGCCACGGTATCCTGTTAAGACGTCCCGCAACCCCAGCAGGCGCTGGCCCCGTTTATGATGGTGTTCTCAACATTTATACAAATTTTCACCTTGTTGCGAATTTTTGTACCCTTGAATATCTATTTTGACAACACTATAAATAACTTTAAATCCTTAAAAATAATGTAGACAGTAATAAATAATATTATTTACTATGTATTTCTCGGAATCTGCGCAGCGATGCAGCAACATTGAAGGCCATGTGTGCACTCAGTTCCTCGCCAGACGTGTGAGAGTTAACTGCTGAGAAATAGCGTGTCAAATGGCGGTCCAGGGTCGCAACGAACCCGCCGAAGCTCTTCTCCTTCGAGCGTGTGTCGTGGCATACGTCATAGCCTATCACTAGGATACTCTGTAGCGGTATGTCTACCCTCCAAGGGGCTCCTCCTAGCTGTAAATAATCAAAATATATCAGTATATATTAACTGGGCCACCAATCAATATGAAATAGCCTACCCCCATGGGAAAAAGGCGTGAGTTTATGTATGTATAAACAAGAATAATCAATGCTTACCTTGCAGTTAATTTGGATTGCCACTTTTGTTGCAATAGACATGGCCGAGTTGCAAGTCATGTTGCGAGCGCAAACTACTTGCGTAGGCACGGCACGGTCTACAGTGCATTTCTTTTTTATGGCCTCATACCTAGAAATAATAAATGTCAATTGCTTAGTTTTAAACTGACACAAAGGCGAATGCTCGTCAGTGAAGGAGGCAGTATTGTAATGTAATGTTCAAAATCTGAAATGTTACATTACCAACAAACTCCAGGTAAGGAAGCACCATTAGGGATGATACTCATTAGAGCGGGCCGTGCCCGGGCCGGGGCGTGGACGAGCCGACGTGGTATTGAAGTGCGTCGAGAGGGCCCGGACGGGACACGGATAATGCACTGTGTAATATAAATTGATTCATACAAAATATATGTAACAGATTTAAAACCGTGCCCCGTCCGGGCCCTCTCGACGCACTTCAATACCACGTCGGCTCGTCCCCGCCTCGGGCACGGCCCGCTCTAATAAGAATCATCCCTTACACTAATAGTAAAATTGATGTAACATCATTGTCTAAAGGCTGATTTTTCAAACGTAATATAACTTTTATCCAAAGAATAAATATGACAGTTTGACATATTTTCTAAACAAAAGCTGTCAAACCGCCATATTAATCCCTCCGTTACGAGTTATCTGACGATTAAAAAAATTAACCGTAAGTAAACTAAAGCATTTAAAGGTTTAAAAAAATGCCTCACCTGTCAGTGAATTTTCGTGCCAATACGCACAAGATCATCGCAGGATTCTTGCGAGCGATAGCGGTTTCACACGCGTTGGCGTATTCCATAGGCCCGTCATTTCTGATGGGTACTATAAAAATATACAAATGTATTAGAAGTAGTCATAAAGCATTAATTTGTAGGAGGAAGTAGACGAAATGGAATTATTGTTGGTATCTTACGCTAAATGACGACTGTTTTCCAAAAATTCTTTATAAAATCTTAATATTATTTTAATTTTGCTATTGTGTAATATCTTATAATTTTTTAATTTTATCTAATTTTTATTTCTATCTAAGTTAAATCACACAATACTAATTAAGCAAAATGCGCTGGTAATAAGTTCAAATCTTTATTTTAATAACATAGGACTACTAACGAAACACCAGAAGTTAGAGCAAGTACACGATATTTTTTTTTTATGCACAAAGTATGACATAGCATTAGCTAAAATGTTTATTGATGACTTTACATGAGATAAATAAATTTACATGATGGCAGTAATTGCCACTTACTTATCTCTGGCCTGGGAATCCTAAAGCCCACAGCGCCAGCAGTCTTCATAATCAAATCCATGAACGCTTCAGCGTCGCGACGCTGCCTCTCTGGCGTTATAACAACCCAGGATGGCAATTGCGCAATCTCAAGTAAAGGTTTAGAGCTGATTAAAAATAAAACATCATAATTAGTTGTCATATATTCAAGGTAAAACAGAATTACCTTTTCTATTTTTATCTTACCGCATGTCCCTAGTCCAACCTTCTGTTGTATCACCAGCTGGGTAACGGTGATTATTGCCTTGCACGATGTTTTCAGTAGGCAGTTGGCGTCCTTTAAACTTGATCAATTGTCGGGACAGTGTAAGGGACCAGTCGCCCATTTCCTTAAAATTAAAAAATTATATATATTAGATAAGCTAAAAAAATAACATAGAAAAATTAAGACATATGACCATAAACATACACACTTTGACTACTTCAGGGCAGTTTGTTAAACGTTGGTTAAAGGCCAATAATTTTTGGATACGTATATCAGGTCCGATCTTGGTGTGTACATCGAGGGCCTTCATGAGCTTGAAGTTGGCACGCATATCATCGGTCAGACCTGTCTGACGACACAGCTCAGGCACTAAGTATACTAGCTCGGGCATGCCGGCGCGGATATCGCGCGCTTTAGAGCGAGAAATCAGCAGTGGTTGGCCAGGGTCATTGATCCGGATGTTATATTTCTGAAAATATAAAGATTATACATGCATTGGGTGTACAAACTACTAACAATACCTTTTCTTAATATGTTTTTAATACTTATTTACAGTCTGATAATAATCCATGTAGGATATGTTTGTGTCTCGCATCTTGAATGTTGACCGTGGGGATGCCTGCCATGAAATATCGTCGATGCGATACGTCTTTTTATTATAGTCAGTCATGACGATTTTCCCTGGAAAAACAATACTTTTTAACATAACATAACATCACGCCTGTAATCCCCGAAGGGTTAGGCAGAGGTGTACCCAATAGTACACCCACATTTCGCCAGTTATGTTTTTTTTCTTAGTCCCATGTAATAGGGGGCGAGCCTATTGCCATCAACCGGGCACAAATCCAGACTCAGAGGCTGCTACTGAGAACTTCCTAATGGAAAAACCCAATAACACTTTGCCTGACCTGGGAATCGAACCCAAGACCTCATGCACAGCAGTCGCGCTTGCGACCACTAGACCAACGAGGCAGTCAAAAACTACACAATACTAACAATACTTTTTATTTAGCTTTTTGTAAAAATTTAATTATAACTTGTACAGAAAATTGAAGTTTTAAATCTTCTATGCTAACATTGTTATTTATGATTAATTTAAAACATACATGTCATGCCTGTAATCCCTGATGAGTTAGGCAGAGATGTACCCATTAGTACACCCACATTTCGCCAGTTATGTTTGAGTCCCATTTAAAGGGGGCGAGCCTTTTGCCTTCAACCAGGCACAAGCCCACGATTAATTTATTTTGTAGCAAAAAGGAAACATTGAAATGAAAATTACACTTACCAACAATATCCTCTAAGAATATTTTTTTGTAGTTGCTTCCTTTTGTAGCAGCATACTCAGTTAACATTTGTAGCACAGTGTCCAGGCGAAGCACCTAGAACACAATTAAAAATATAATATTTCATCTGATAGAGGTATAAAATTAAAAACAGACATTTTGTAGATGCTTACCTTGTGCGTTATTTCAGTTACCATCAAAAGACGATCTTCATACTGGTTTATAGTTGTCTTAAAACCTGGCCAAATTTGCAGCCGGTACTCTGGGATGTCAATCTATAAACATTAAAACATTTCAAATCAAATCAAATCAAATATTTTATTGCGTATTTTTGTTGTTTTATTTTGAACAATATATTCGATTATGCAATTATAAAAAGCAGTTCTTTGTACATTTGATCAGTCTATCAATTAAAACATTAACATACCTTAGCTAATGGATCAAAATAGTCTCTGCCCATTAGTTGTAAATTCAGTAATCCGAAACACTTCCTGATTATGATGTTAAATACTTGTATGTAATGGTAATCTCCTGGGCTTACATCACATGTTAGCTGAAAATGCAAAAAAAAACAATTAAAACAATATCTACTGAAAAGTCTATCATTTAAATATCAGTATTTATAGCGGACCAATTGAATTTAAATATATTTAGACCACACTGCATCACATTACCTTAACCAGAATTCTCATTCGCGCTCCATCACTTTTTCTGTCTGAGTATAGTTCCATTGGATCAGGGTGTAATCTTTTGGTAGTATATAACACTGCACCATCAAACAAGTACCTGAATACAGAAAAAATATTAATGAAAAAAGAAAAATAAGCCTAACATAGATGAAGGTGTTTTTTGTGAGATAAGAAACCTAATCAGTTACAATTTTACAGCATCTTTTTTTTATATTTAGATTTATGAATTACAATTACTTTAATAAAATTCATATAATTGTGTATTTTCTATAACTCATTTTAAATATAAGATAAGCATTGTAAAAATATTAAATTTTCACCTTACTGAAACATACAAGTTTATATGTATAATAAGACTTGAATTAGCCTTGTACACACCTTCACTATGTGTATAATTTTTTTCTTATTTTAAGTAATAGCAACTTACCCTCCAAAGGTGTTTGCGTGGATGCGCACCAGGCCTTTGCGAACAAATGTATTATCCTCTTCTGGATCAAAGTCTACATGATACTGGTACAGACACCACTGAGGTGTTGTTTCAACCTCGAAGTAGTTTGCTTTAAGATCAACTACAGTTCCGGACATACCTGTTTTTTAATAAATGTTATTACTTATTTTTTCTGTATGTTTAGGTTATTAATCTATACGTTTATAAAATATAACAATCAATTTTTGGATTAGTCTCTTAACTACTAGAAAATGGCTAGTTATAATATATTCTGCAAATTAAAAAAGTCATCAAATGACTCCTTCCGCCCTGGGTGGGGCGGAAGGGACTGTCAAACTTTTACCGACTAAAAACCACCCTATTCCTTCTGTTGCCCTTTACGTTCCGGGGCCACGGTATCCTATTAAGACGTCCCGCAACCCCGGCAGAAATTAATGTTACTTAGGGGAAATTTTTCAATCCTCAAATAACTCTTAGCAGAGGGATAAAGATGGCGGTTTGACAGCTTTAGTATATAAAATATGTCAAACTATCATATTTATACCTCGGACAAGAGCTACCTGACTATTGAAAAATCAGCCCTTATACATTTTGAATATGAATTAAGTTACAAATCTACCGGAAGAGTAAAATACAATAATATTTAATTTCCTAGCACCACATTCTGAAAACATGTAATATTATGTGTATTAACAAACCTTTCTTCGACTTAATAGTCGTTGGGCGAGTTCTTAAAACCGACATTTGTTCTGGCAAAACTCTACCACCTCCACGACGAGATCCACGCCCAATCACCACAGCTCCTGGGTCACCAGCACCAGATGGCTGTGATTGTCCAGCTGAAAGTTGTACTCTAAATTAGCACTAGAAGATTGTGGTTAATTATCTTACTAATATTATAAATACGAGATTGAGAGGATGTGTGTATGTTTGTAACTCTTGCATGCAAAACCTATGTAACGGATCTCGATGAAATTTGGCACACTAGTAGATTATAGTCTGGAATAGCACATAGGCTACTTTTAATCCCAGAAAAATGTATGGATCCTGTGGGATAATAATATCAACTTTGATGCACACAATGTTACAGGTAGAAGCTATCGGTTATCAATAAATCATAGAATATTCCATCTATCTACAATTTCTAAACATCCATCCATGTTGGAAACAATGAATGCTTTGATTATTATTGTATATTACCCACCGATTTGCATGCTCTGCATACGCTGTTGTACATCTCCAATTTGTTCTTGATGAGGGGTTGTGGTAGTTCTGTGTGAAGCTCTGCCCCCCTGTATAGTTGGAGTTGGCACACCAGCCCTAACTGTTGGGGCTGCTGTGGGAGGGCCCCAGGGTGTTGGTGGCTGAGGGCGGGGCCCCGATGGGCCAGATTGTGGTTGCTGCTGTTGCGGAGGACCAGGCTTTTCGAAAGGCGTACGGGGAGGAGGCCCAGCATTATCTCTACCTCTCGCTGCCCGCCCGCGAGAACGTCCTCTCCCAGGTTCAGCCATCTACAAAAAAAGAACTAATCTTGAATGAAAGTTTTCACTTTGATAAATAAAAATGGTCAAAACTAGTAAACAAATTCGTTTATTTTTTTTTACTTGGTGGCATAGTACTTTCTGTACTCACAATGGTACTAGCCTGGTATCAAAACTGCAACTTTGTTGCATAAAAGGGGTAACCCTAACTACTGAGCCATCACATAACTATACTGCATTTTAGTTAATCCAATCAATCAATCATTTATTTGCAATTAGTGTAGGTTAAAATACAAGACAGGTGGAGTAGATAGAAGTGAGCCATGTACATTCTTCCAAATTTATTTAAAGGCACGCAAAATTTATAAAACATTGTTAGGCAGTCTAAAAAATAAAATTACAAATTAAAGTCACAGTTAGGATTATTACAAACTAGCTGACCTGCCATGACTTCGTTCGCGTAGTATCCTTCCCCTACCCAGCCGATACCCCTACCCCTATCCTACCGATACCCCTACCTCTACAATACCGATACCCTACCCATACCTTACTCTACCCTAGACTGCTGTACCCTACCCTACCCATGAGACCAACTTAGAGTGAAGTGATTTTTGTTTGAACAGGTTATAAACCCAGTATGTTGACCTTTCCAGTCTGAGTAAAAATGCTTATTTCTACTGCCATAGTAGACTCAAAACGGAAATGGGATAAACTAAAAAAAGATAAAAATATCCTATGTCCGTCTCCTGGTTCTAAGCTACCTCCCTACCAATTTTCAGCCAAATCGGTTCTGACGTTCTTGAGTTATAAATAGTGTAACTATATGTATAGATTAAGGTCACAGTTAAAATTATATGTACATAAAAATACTGAAAAATGACAAATTAAATTGTCATCTATTAAAAAATCATTAATGGAATTGTAGCATTTTCTACAGAGAGTAACTTATTTTTAAAGTTTTAGTTTAAGTTAACAATTTATTGTATACAGGGTAATAATACATCCCATACAAATAAAACTCTTTCTCAATAACACTGTGTTATTGGACTTGGTTTGTAATAAGTTTGTGTGTGTGTAGTAGGCAGGTCGTTTTCTAGTTTCCAACATCATGGGAAATAGGTTTTTATTGGTCTTTACAAACATGACGATTTCCAGAATATACAAAGACGGAAATGTAAGCACTTAGACATAAACATTTTTTCTTAACTGTCTGTGGTTTTTAATCCATATATTGCTCTAATGCAACGTTTTTGGATTTATTCTTCGTTCGTCCCGAAGTTTTGTCCCACATTCCAAAAAAATCTTAGTTCGTCCCATATGACTATTGAAGTGGTGATTGGTCCCAAATTACAAGTACTTTAAAGGTACGGTCAACAAACAAAAAAGATACGTATTTGAATTTTTTACAAATACGTCAAATACAGATAAGTAGTTGTTTGTTTTCCTTTCTATTGAGATCGTTTAGGGGCCTACCTTCTGTTCATTTCTGTCACCCTGGTACTTTTTAAAACAATGAATAATTCAATTTAAAAACCTGTATTTTAACCATTATCAAGCTAAGTAGTAAGTCGCTTAAGGATCTAGTTCCAGTTAATTTCTGCATTCCTGGTAGTAAAAAGTACTAACGCAAAATCGAAAAAATTGTGATTATTACTAACAATCATGCATAAAACAAGCATTTTAAAAAACAGCATTCATAAACTAAAAATTTAAGCAACAGTAAACTAAACTAAGAGATATTTTTAAATTATTTTTTTTTGCAGATATAATAAATACATAACAGTAAGTTTAGCTTATACAAAAAAAAATATGGGCCGTAGAAGGAATATAAAATAGGACGAAACAAGAATAAAATATTAAAAATTATAATTTGGGACGAAGGAAGCATATTGCTTAGGACGAACCAGGATTTTTTTATGTAGGACGAAACTCAGTGGGCCGAACGAAGAATAAACCCGTTTTTGCGCCTTAAATATGTACTCCCTTGAGTTACAATTGCCTCAGAAATAATACCAAATCTTAAAACTGATGCAACCAGACCATAATAATCATCATCTGCCTAGCCTTTTCCCAACGATGTTGAGGTCGGCTTCCAGTCTCACCGGATGCAGCTGAGTACCAGTATTTTACATGGAGCGACTGCCTATCTGACCTCCACAACCCAGTAACTGGGTAACACGATACCCCTAGGTAAGACTGCAACCAGACCATGATAAGCTACTAAAATAATTTAATGTAGTTTGAATGTTAACTTTTTTTGGACAACTTTGAAAGAACATAGGCCGTTGTATTCATTCTTTTGCAAATTTCCTCTGCTTGTGAGTGCAAATTTAATTGCCTGTCAAAGTAAGTAAATCCCTAAAAATTTTGCTGCTTAAACTTGATTAATCTTTTGTTTGTTGTAGTCTACAGATACTTCTTTTAATATTGTGCGTTGATGGAAGTGCATTATGTTAGTGGTGATGTTTTATCACGTAGGTAAAACAAAATAAAAAAGACCACGCGAGCGAAGTCGCCAGCAAAAGCTAGTTAATGATTGATCATGAAACATTTATGTGTAAAAAATATGGTCAACCTAATAAAATCCTTAGATTTGATTAGGTATGTCATAAAAGGGCTATCTAGCTAACTGGATTCAATGAACTTTAGCAACAGGCAGGTAGGTAAACAAAAACTAAAAACTTTGATTAGTAAGGATTTAATATGTATATTTTTTGTGGATGTAGGTAGTAGTAAATTTTGATTTGAGTGGCAAGTAGTTACAATTCAATGCCTTATTTTCACTGTCGCCAGAATGACCAGAGACAGAATTTCAAACAAATCGTGTTTCAAAATGGTCACCAAACAACTAGGTACCTACCAAAATATTTACGAAAAGTAGGTAGGACCTACGCAATCGAAATGAATGAAAGCTCTATAAAAATACAAGTACGGACGCAGGTACCTACACACAGTAGAAATTTAAAGGTATGTTTATTCATTATACGTAGCCATCAGGAAAGCTTAACAAACTTTCCTTAGTAATAAATCAATAAATTATGTTTACCTAATACCTTCAAGTTTTAGCGGCCATTTCCTAACCACAGTTTATGGTGCTTATCATTGAACGTTACAAATACCTACCATACATCAACGTTGCAGTTTGAAAATGACAAAAATGTTAGTAAAGCACTTGAGAAAGCTGTATCGTATTTCTGTTTTAAGAACGCTGAGCTTTGCGAATAGTTCAAGTTGTTGCTCACATGCTGTTGTACCTACCTACCGCCTACAATAATAATAATCGCCACAAAACTATACATAAATCTTCGATTTAATTGTGTCACATTTTTATTAGGTTTGAAGGTGTAAAAGAAAATAGTCATAAATCTAAAAAAAAAAGCATTTGGTGTTACAAATAAACATGGCGATCCCGACTAACGACGTTTATTTTGTTCGTCTAATATGTATTTCATTTAAGATATCAGATAAGTTAACTTACCACTGGATGTAAACTTGTGGAATTTTAATATTTAACCTATGTGGTCAAACAAACTATGCTGTCGCTGCGTCGCTGTCTTTGTAGGTCAAAAATGGCGACGTCGTGCGTCGCGCAGGTTGTGCGGTGTTGCCAGATGAGCATATAAATTTCCCCCAACCTTTTTCGAAATCCACCCGAAAATTACATATTAGTAACAAAAGGTAGTTAAGATCAAAATTCAGGGGCGTAGCTACCGCCGTATCTGCCGTATCAATTATACGGGGCCCCTGGCCTACGGGGGCCCCCAAAGTGCGTAAGCAAAAATTAATAAAAACTTCCCAAAGAAGTTTCTCGAAATAAAAACTGATAAATAATTATTTAAGAACTTCTATGGGACAAAAACGCCTGTCAGACCTGTCCCTATTGTCCATAGAGGCAGAAACTTAAGAAAAACTAAAGTCATCATCAGCTATGAATGATTTAATTAATCAGTTCGCCGAAAAAAAGGCAAGGAGAGTTAATATTTAATTTGAATTGTTTTTAAAAATATGACAGATAGATAATTATGATGAATAACTATTTCTTTTAATTTTATGGAAATATTTTTTCTTTTTTGAGAAATCTTTACCCTTTCTAAGGGCCCCCAAACAAATTTTTATACGGGGCCCCGCCAAGGTACGCTACGCTTCTGTCAAAATTGACACAACTGGTAAATAGTTTATCCTGAAACCTATTTCCGCAGTTTCGATTGTCAGTTTTTGCGTACCAAGGAAAGTTTCGGCAAGTGTTTGCCTGTGTTTGTTTAGTATTTTTCAATATAAAATTAAACTTGAAGCTTGTAAATGATACTCATTAAATTGTAATATTGTATAACAAACAACATAATTTTTCATTTTTAAGCATACTTAAAAATGAAAAATTATGTTTGTGTACATATACCTAGACATTTTTTCATTTCGTTTTCACGATTTAGATTTATTATGTTTCCCAGATTTTAAAATAATTTCACTGCTGACCACCCTTTTCCTGTATGCCGTACGGAAACGGATAGGGATATGATTGATATGTACGAACCTGAACGATTATAAAGAAACAATGATGTATTTGTTATTATCAGTCTACGATGTTGCCAAGCCCACACAATAAATTAATTTCATAGGCAAATGCTATGCGATTGATACTCGTAACGCCTTGTTTTTGGTGACTGCTTGAATATTCAGATATGTTAAATGTTAGGAAATGTTGGGTTATTGATATTAGGAATTAAAATTCTAAAAAAGTGCAACAAGTAAGTCTCAACCTATCTGTGGGTTGTTTTGGATGGAGCTTCTTTATTACACGACATCTAGTGTGAACACGATTACTAATAGGTATGTATTGGCTTTTTGGCTATACAGTACTTTAGTTACCCCTAGATGTCATTAGCCATTATGTCATTCTCATTCTTTCTTAAAATCAAGAAGAATCAATCACTTTATGACTTTAATCCATACCTACGTTCTATGATGGTGCGGGTGACACATGTCAGCAATTTATTCATCTATGGATGTCAGAATCGCATAAAGTAGGTCAGTTAGGTACATTATTTAATTTACTAGTTATTTACTTATTTTATAATAATTCCGTATTTTACGACTATGATATTCGCCGTAACATTTAAGAGTGAAACGCAACAGTTTGACAAAATTAAATGTCACCCTTACCATTCTAGAGCTGAGGAATATAATTATAACACTGACACTCGGCATTTCGGCAACACTCAGTGTAAAAAAAGTACTTGTCAAGTTGTCAGGGGCAATCTTTTGTTGCCCTCCTGCCTGAGGTATCAGGTGACCGGTCCCAAGCAGTGAGAGGTCTCAGATCACAATAATGAAAGAAAGTAGGTATATGAAAGTGACAACTTACATTGTAAATTTCGTATTACACACATCGGGTAGATTAAAAAAAAAGAGTAAATATTTTAAAAATATTTTTATTAATTTTTTACTTATTTTGGTATTATAAAACTCTGACAAAGGTAACTTTAAAAATATATTTTATTAACAATTAACAAATAATTTACTTAACACTATTGTGGGACTTTATTGAATAGCTGGAATAAATTATTTATTTTACATTATTGAATAATAGATTAACTTTTTTTTTTCTTATAGTGTCCCTGTATTGTAATGCATAATCTCACTCAATATTACATTTGTTGGAAATAGGCACAGCTTTTTATGCTATCAGATTTTCGAAGATACATTAGACCTAATAAGTACTTAATTATAACTTAAAATCTAGTTCTTCTTTAGCGTGTGGGCAGTAATGTCTTATCACACACCCTAGTATCAGAGTTTCTAAACTGCATAGAATTTAGTTTAGACTCATACTTAAAAAAAAAAATATTGCCTGTTTTCAAAACCCCTTTGCAATACTGACCGGTTACTATAAATAATTACTTAGGAATTTAGATAACAACACTCCTGCAGACTTAATTTATTCTAAGCTTCATACAGGCTGGTCTTTAGATAGTAATATTATAATGAGGAAAGATTTGATTATTTATTTGCATTGAATAGGCTTCTAAACTACTGATTTGAAAAACTTTTTCACTGTTGGGAAGCTACTCTACCTCCGGGTGACATAGATTATATTATAGGGATTATTTTATTACAAAAAAAAAAATAGGGATCCGTAAGAAACATCACACGAAGTCGCGGGGAGAGTACTAGTTTTTAATTAAAAAAAACCACAGCCTTTATGGAATGTTTGGAAGTTTTTTTTGGACTTTAGCTAATCATAAGCAATATTAGCCTAGTTTTTGGGTTGTTATGTAACAAATCTACTTATAAGGGTCAGTGCAAACATAGCAGTAATATAGTAAAGCAAATTTTAATAATGAACTATAATAAATCAGAAATGGAGTTAAAAATATTGGGTGCCAGATTTAATTCTTGCACACGATTTACGCAATTTTAAACACTATTAATGTTGTTTTTGAGTTTATTATCAATTAATTAAAGGAATCTATTCTAGTATATTGTTGTTCTATGCGCTGACCGTTATATACTTACCTCATTCATATAAAATTAAATACCTACAAATTAATTTGAATTAATAATATACAATTGAATCTAAGAAACTGGATATTTTAACAATGAAATGGGCATACCTACTGCTGACTGTTTATAAAAGACATGACCCACTTTGGATATCAGTCAATTATGATTCAGAATGTTTTTCATTCTGAATAACAAAAAATACAAGTTAATAATCTATAACTCGACTACGACAAAACATCCCCCAAATACTAATAAACAAGACTTCAAGCTGGTACATTTGTGTTATAATTTTATAAATCACAAACTTTACAAAAAAAAATATATATTTATATACCTACATATAATGTACTAGACTAGCTTTTCGGTTATCGCGGCCGCAGACGAAATTGCGGAATAAAAACTAGCCTTAGCCTTCTTGAGGTTCAAACTTACCCCGGCCCCGTACCAAATTTTATCAAAATCGTTTAAGAGGTTTAGTCGTGAAAGTAGAACAGACAGACGGAGTTACTTTTGCATTTATAATGTTAGTAAAGATTGTATAAAGAATATTGTTAATACACATACTTTAACTTTAAACATATTAGGTAGGTACCTATAATTTATTATTTCAAAAGATTATCTAAAATCAGCGACTCGGAAAGAATTAATATTATTCAGAAGGATATATTATCATACAAACTACGTATTTCATAATTATTTCTTTATAGTTTGTGATTTATAAAATTACCACGATTCGGTGACGCTAAGGAGTTGATGAGCACATTTAGGTATGGAAGTTGCGATGCGAGTGCGAGTCGGGTGTTAGGTTGATAAGTGAACGAAACATTTGATAAAATTTTACACTGATCAAAAAAAGTTTTAAGCAAAACATTTTGAGATCACTGTATACACACACTGTCTTTTTTTACGCTAAGAGGTAGGCCCTATATTTGATCTTGAAGGTCATCGTGCTAGCACTGCTCTAGGAAGAGTATTCGCTGGTACTTCAGGCTCCTGCTCCCAGGTCATTGGCAGAGCATATTTCTTTGGTTTCAACACGTAAACAAACTGAAAAAGAAAACAAAAAAAACTGTAGGCTATGGTCATAAAAGTGATTCGGACTTGGCATGAGTGCAGGGGCGTAGTTGCCGCCATATCAAAAATACGGGCCCCACAGCTGCGGGGGCCCGGCCCCCAACCCGTGTAAGCAAAAATTCGTAAAATATGGTGCACTATCTAAATCTTACGCTAAACTTCCGGGAAAAAAACCTTAACAAACGGTCTACGGGTTTTTTAATCTCTTTACCCTACATTTGTGCTACGCCTCAAACCAAATTTTGCTCCAGGGCCCATCCAGGGAAAGCTACGCCACTGCGGGGCTTGCTATCAGTCAGCTGTACACACACCTGATATTTAGTTCACTGTCCATAATTCTGGTGGTGAAAACAGTTAATTGTGTTTAGTTTTTAATTGCGGTACCACCTACTCCCAAACTCCGGAATGCTACTGAAAAATTCCTGGTTGGAAATCCAATAACACTGCACTGGGGATCCAATCTAGGTCCCCACGCTCACCAGTCGCACTTCCGACCACGAAAATGATGTGTTTAAGTAAAAAAACATTGGATGAACCTACCACAAGACAAGCATACACGGCTCCAATAAGGAAGCCGACGGTGACGTCACTCCAGTGATGCATGTTGTCCTGCACACGCGACAAGCCCACGAACCACGCGGTCATCATGACCGCGTACTGTAAGCCGTGACGTAACAGCTTTGATCCGCGCCATTTGCATTTCACTTGTAAGTAAAACTGGAAGAAGAAAAAGGGATTTTAAGATGGGAAATAAATGACTCGGGGAGGAAGGGAGTGTCAGACTCTGACTGACTAAAACCCATCCGTGTTCCTCCTAAGGCCTTTGCGTTCCAGTGCCCAGGCGACTCTTTCGAATAAATTCCAAGCAGGAAAGAGGGAGCCTACTCCTATAAAGTGTCAGTTTTCCTTTGTGCTTGAGTCTATAAAATTGCTTGTCTAATTTTGAGGAAAGATTATAATGAATCCTATTTAGAAGTCCACCTCTATCTTCACCAGCGGTGTAGTACCTATAAGTTTACTATTTGATTCTGCCCGCGACTTCGTCCGCGTCAATTCCATACGAACCGTACATTTTTCGTGATAAAGATAACCACAATGACGGGTCCTGCGCTGACCGCATCCAGCGGTTTCCCGAGGCCCACAACCCACGAGGTGGGCTGACGACCTGGTAAAGGACCGGTAATAGGGTTGTTGACACCTTTAACCAATAATTCCAAGAAATAACTTAAAAAAAAAACGCTTTACGTACGGTAAAATAGGATTTTTCGTGGCTTTCAAATCAATAAATAGTTAAACAATTGAGTTGCCAAATAAGTGACGTCACAGGCCGCTGTTGCCATACAAAATCTATGGAAAAATCGCGTTTTGACAGGTCATAAAAACTATGTCAATTATTATTGTTTGGTGGTGTCAACTAGCCTATTGTGGTTATCTTTGGGGGAGGCCTATGTCCAGCAGTGGACGTCGTTCGGCTGATATGATGATGACCCACAACATCATGCGTGAGAGGCAGGTGCCGTAACCAGTAGGTAGATTATTAGATCTTCAATCAACATTAAAAAGATTTACTCACAATGAAAAACACAGCGCAGTACATGGCGAAGCTAGAATGTGAGCTAGGAAACGACAGCCTCGCATCCTTTATCCTGGCTGCATTGTTTCCAGCGCACATGTAATCCTGGATGTAACCAAGTCTGTTCAATTCGGAGTTCATAACGGGAAAGGGTCTGCATACCTGTGAAATTTAAAAAAATACCTATTTGTGGCTGGTTCCGTATATACGAGCGAATAAAATAGGTAATTTGTTATTCGGGGGGGGCTCAAGCCCAAAAGTACAATTTATTGTCGTCAATTATCATACATACATAACATCACGCCTGTAATCCCCGAAGGGTTAGGCAGAGGTGTACCCATTAGTACACCCACATTTCGCCAGTTATGATTTTAGTCCCATGTAATAGGGGGCGAGCCTATTGCCATCAACCGGGCACAAATCCAGACTCCGAGGCTGCTACTGAGAGATTCCTGATGGAAAAACCCAATAACACTGCCTCCCCCCCCCATGTGTCATAATTAATTTATTTGTTTTATTATTTTACTTAAAAAAATACTCGGTTGCCAACAAACGCTCTTTATTTAACAGAGTTTGGAATCTAAAGTTACGCCTTTTTAGCACAATCATCGCCATGATATCTTAATTAAAAAAATCCCCTGTTATAGAATACCTAGTTCTTTAAAACAAAAATGGATGAAAATAAATAAAAAAAAACTGGTCACAATCATCCATAACCTGTTAAAAAAAAACCACTAGGCTGCTACTGAGAAATTCCTGATGGAAAAACCCAATATCACTTGCACATCGCCCGACCTGGGAATCGAACCCAAGACCTCATGCACAGCAGTCGCGCTTGCGACGACTAGACCAATTAGGCAGTCAATTATCCTTAACTTAATAAGTGAAATAAAATGTGTCCTATTTTAGTGTTTACTTTGCTAAAAATTATTCTTAGCGGGGTCAAGCTCCCCCAAACGCCAATCCTCCGCTACTGGTTAGCTTTCCAACAGATAGGCACACAGAGTTACTTTCGCATTTTAATATCAATACTTAAGGCAATTAGCACAGGCGCGGTCGTGCGGTGTACGTATG
The DNA here is from genome assembly GCA_949774945.1 of Hoplodrina ambigua. Taxonomy (NCBI): domain Eukaryota; kingdom Metazoa; phylum Arthropoda; class Insecta; order Lepidoptera; family Noctuidae; genus Hoplodrina; species Hoplodrina ambigua. The sequence goes on from OX458981.1 coordinate 10,483,930, forward strand.
AAAGGCAACGAAGGATTTCATAGAGGCCAATGCGACATGAGATCCACTTCACCGCCTGCTGCGATACGCGGTGCCGTGTGTTAATCGCCTAAGGATTTGTGTTTTTCAATTACTTAAATAGGTACTCACATCTATGAAATGCGGCCTCAGTCTCCCAATGACGTATTTCGCCAGGTCTGACGTCAGTTGCGTGCAAGCCGCGCCGAAGGTGAACACTCCTATAGTTTGGTAGCTCTCCCACACCCAGCCTGGCAACACTGCGCCTGATAGGAACTTTTCACCGATACCTTTGCCTTGCTTGTCCCGAATTACTTCGACCATGAGTATCTGGAATTTGTGAGAAGATTCTTTTTAAGTTGAGATAAAAAAATAAATGTAAAACTATTAAGTACACATAGGTAATCATCATCATCATCATCTGCTTAGCCTTTTCCCAACTATGTTGGGGTCGGCTTCCAGTCTAACCGGATGCAGCTGAATACCAGTATTTTACATGGAGCGACTGCCTATCTGACCTCCACAACCCAGTAACTGGGTAATATGATACCCCTAGGTAAGACTGGTTGTCAGACTTTCGGGCTTCTGACGACCCGTAATGACTGTCAAAGATCCACGTATGACAGCCGGGACCAACGGCTTAACGTGCTTTCAGAGGCACGGAGGACTCTCAGTGTATAAAGATGTAATATGTATATATTATGTGTAGTTATTAAGTACACATAATATAGGTACCTAATAATAAAATTATATGGAACAGTAGGTAACAGTTTCAAGTGCAGTAGCAATCTCACAAAGCAATAGATTGTAATTTTTTTACACGACTGCCACAAAAAAAGGAGTGTTATGTGTTCAGGGTTAATGTATGTCAGTTTCTTTATTCCACCATAACTTTTAAACGCCTGAACCGGTTGTATGGGGTATCGTTGCAATCCTTGCATCTTTCAGAGTAACATAGGATTATTAATCTGGTCGTGTCTATGTTTATCGTCTAGAATTTGACAAGTAGATTAAAAAACTCTATAACACAGTAAATAAAAAACGTCTTAAAAAAAACTGACGAGTTAACAAAGTACAAATACGTGCAATTTTTGCAGTCATGTTTTTTAATTTTTAATTGTAGTAGCTGTTTTATTTACGACCTTTCGAGGCCGTGTGCGATTTCTGAGGTGTTCGTATAATCACTTTACACACAGATGTAGGTACGGCCTGTACCGCGTGTTCACAGCAATTCAGACCTTAGCATGCTACTGCAATTATGACCGCTTACCTAGGTATGTGCAAATTATAAATTAGGAAAACGGAAGCAACTACTGTTCAATATATACACTTATAATTATGGGCAATATAGCCCTGTGACAAACGGATAGTTTCTTATGTACCCGCTTCACATTATTGTACATGATTATTAAAATAAAACTATGTAAATAAAGTGACGACGAAGTGGCGAAGTGAAAGACTTTACTTTACCTTAGTAGTTACAAATTCCGTTTGGAAATTAGAGACAGGTTGACAGGTTTAAGTAATTTAGAAAAAGGAGATTAAAAATCCCACTTTTTCAACCGACTTCAAAAAGGAGGAGGTTCTCAATTCGACGCGTATGTTTCTTTTTTTTTTTTGTTTTTTTTTTGTGTGTTTGTTCAACGATTACTCCGCCAATTATGAATCGATTTGGATGATTCTTTTTATGTTTGAAAGAGTATGGTCCCGAATAGGTCCCATAGAAATATTGTCATGATCTGATGATGAACTTTGGAGATATGGAACGGAACTCCTTATAAAATCACAGCAGAACCGCCGTAACAAGAAAAATTACTTTGTATAAACGTGTAATCGATGACTGACTGAAGGAAGTGGGGAGGGGGTACGTCAACCCCCCTCTTACCACTTTCCAAAATTAAATATATCGTGTGAGGTATTGTTTTTAGTTCTACCGATTTCGTCTTTATCGGAATTAATTTTAGTGTTAGGTTAATGACGTTTAGTCCCATAAGAGTGTATATTTTCAGTTTAAAAAAATATTTTTCAGGTAACAAAATTTTTGCTTTATGTACCTAGGTATTCATTTGAGAGTATGATATCTTACCGTAGCTATCATAAACGCGAATCCAGCTCCAGCGAGGGCCCCCACAGATATCAGCTGTTCTTTGTACGGCAGCCGAATGGACGTGTCGTTAGCGAAGTACCCACGCTCGTAGGGGGGCACCCATAGCATAATCGCCAGAAGCGGGAAGCCCACTGGAATCAAAAAAATTGGAGTCAAAATTGAGTCTGCAAGTGTTTACGTTTTATCATCATCTTCATGTCTGCCGAACGACTTCCACTGCTGGAATGAGGCTGCCTCTAAAGATAGCCACAATGACTGATCCTGCGCTATAATTATACACATAACATCAACACGCCTGCAATCCCCGAAGGGTTAGGCAGAGATGTACCCATTAGTACACCAAAATTTTGACAGTTATGTTTAAGTCCCATGGACAAACCCAATAACACTTTACCCGACCTGGGAATCGAACCCAAGATCTCATGCTCATGGCTTCTCTGTATGAAAAAGAGCCTTTGCCCTACTCATCATCAACTGCCTAGCCTTTTCCCAACTATGTTGGTGTCGGCAGCTTCCAGTCTAACCGGATGCAGCTGAATACCGGAATTTTACATGGAGCGATTGCCAGTCTGACCTTCAAAACCCAGTAACTGGGTAATACGATCCTAGGTAAGACTGATTGTCGGACTTTCGGGCTACTGACGACCCGTAACGACTGTCAAAGATCCACGTATGACAACCGGTACCAACGTGCTTTCCGAGGCACGGATCAGTCTAGGTGTGTAAAGATGGTCACCCATCCACGGACCAACCCCGGCAAGCGTAGCTTAACTCGACGGATCGACCCGTGCGGCTGTTATTAGTTAGCCACGAGCTCCCTACTGTGGGACAATAATAAGCTGTTATTATTTTGTTTTTACACACCTAAAAAGTAACTTGTTTTTTTGCAAAAAAAATTTGTTCAATCTAAATTAGTTTGATGGTCAGTATAAAGACTTTTAGCCCGAATAAATCAAAAATGTACAATGACGTAAACGTTATTAGGTACTATTATTATTATTATCTATTATGTTGGCATTGGAATTCGTGATAGCGATATTTCATACTTTATCTTTTCTAATTACGTAGATATAGATACGGTTATATCCCTAAGTTGATAAGTACTAGTATTCTCAATTACTTAAAATGATTCATGACAATTCACATGAACGATTCTAAGTTCCTACTTTACGCCGGTGACGCGTTAAAAATCGCAAATCGTAATTTTTTACATAAAATAAGATAATTTTCTCACACACCACTCTCCCCGCGACTTTGTTCGCGTGATTTTTCTTGCGGATCCCTAATTTTTTGATAATAAAATATAGCCTAGCACTCAGTGATAAAGTAGCTTCCAATATGCAAAAGAATTTTCAAAATCGGTTCAGTAGATCCAGAGATTACCACCTACAACCTCACAAACTGTAGATGTATGTACAGATATAATATTAGTATAGAAGTACCTATAGATAAGGCCAGATTTCCTCACAATGTTTTTTTTTTCACCGATGTTAGTGATGTCCAAGATAAACTTGGAAAGTATGTACACATGAACATTGAAAAGTCACATTGGTACCTACTTGCTCGGTAACGAATCGACTTGTATCTAAATGTCATTTGTTTCGCAGAATTGGCTTTCTGATGTCGAACGTAAGTAAAGCACTAAAATGCACTTAAAAACTACAATAATTTAACATAACATCACGCCTGTAATCCCTGAAGGGTTAGGCAGAGGTGTACCCATTAGTACACCCACATTTCGCCAGTTATGTTTACGTCCCATGTAATAGGGGGCGAGCCTATTGCCATCAACCGGGCACAAATCCAGACTCCGAGCTGCTACTGAGAAATTCCTGATGGAAAAACGCAATAACACTTTGCCCGACCTGGGAATCGAACCCAAGACCTCATGCTCAGCAGTCGCGCTTTGCGACCACTAGACCAACGAGGCAGTCAATAATTTACCTACTAGATTATCATATCTACACGTTACTAAGAATCCTTTAAGAATTTTCAGAAATAATAATGAATAACATAAATTACTGAATTAGTTTCGTATTAACTATGTATCTAATCAATCTTTTCTGTTATTATCAGTGAGTCAGCTTATCACTATTCAGCAATATTTATCTACGTTATATTATGTGATAAGTACCTAAAGATAAGGTACCTTTCCCACAGGCCTCAGCCGACGATAAGTGAGAAAAACTAGAAACAAGTTGGCGAGTGTGTAGTATCGATAGTTTAAGTCGCTGAGCTAGAAGCTAGTGTGAGGAGAGGACTGGAAATTACTCGCACCACTGGAGGCTCTCGGCGAGTGTTCTGACCGGCAAGCAAGTATCGCCAAGTGAGTTTTTTCTTTGACAAACTAGTGGAGAGAGTTCTCGCCGGCATGCGGCAGTGTGACAATCAACAAACTATTTAGGTACCGACCTAGTTTAAGTATCTCTTTAATTGGCGAGATCTGCATCCATTGTGACTTTCTTGAGCGACAGAATAGTCTGTGTCATGTCGCTTCCTTGTCGGCGGTAAGACATGCGCTTTAATTGTGCTATAAAATGTATCGCTTGCTATCGCTTGTAACAACGCTTCGAGTACGAGTTACGACTCTGGCATTCGAGAGTGTTTTCAGTTTTCACGTCTTTGAAGGAATTTGCTAATGTTTTGTAATATTCGAAAAAGGAATAGTCGTGATGACCCACTGGCGATGGCTACTTAAGAAAACCGAGGAAACACACCATACGGAATGGAGAAACAGTGTAACCTGCAGGCAAACAAAGAATGCAGTTCCGGAAGCATCAAAAAGACTTGCCCGCAGCCTTATTAGATTGAAACGGGACGAAATTCGGAAGATCATAGGCATCATAACCGGCCACTGTCCCCTAAACAAACACCTATTCACCATAGGTGTGACAGACAGCCCTGTGTGCAGAGGATGCATGGAGGCGGAGGAAACACCACAGCACGTGCTCTTGGAGTGCAGAAGCGTGGCAGATCAACGGGCACGGACTCTCCAATCGCCGGTATCGCTCCCCGTAGCCTGCAACAGTCTGAAAAGACTGCTGGCATTCTGGGAGGATCTGGGATGGTTGGAGTAACTCCTCAAGGATATCCTTTTCATACGTACAATGGCCCAATAAAGAGGCTAAGTGCGGAAACAGCCCTGCTAACCTAACCTAACCTAACCTGGCCCACTGGCGATGGCGCACGCCTTTGGGTTTGACGCATTTGGTGCACTTCTCAACTTGTACACCATGCTCAAATGGTGAACTTAGCAACTGGTGCACTTCTCATATGGTACACTTCGCAACTGGTGCACTTCTCAATTGGTGCACTTCGCAAAAGGAGCACTTTTTAAGATGAGTGGAAATTTGGAAAAATTGTCTAATAATGAAAGAATCTTTGGTTTTGCGTAGGTAATTTTCTTAAAAATACATATGATATCAACAATATAATAATATCATTTAATAGGGTTGAGTAGTTGGGTAGGGTTGGGCTGATATAATATCAATAACCTTCATAATATTATAATTTAAACTGTACTTCTTTTAGTTATAGTAATTATTTTAATTAATAAAAGCTTAACTTTTTCATTTTTTTTTACATTTCATTTTTTCTTTCTATTGAAATATCATGTCTTTATTATGATAACTTTTTGCTGTAAATCTGTTTTTTTCTTACATAATTATATTTTTGTTATTTCCGAGTGCCATGTTTATTTTAGAAAAAATAAAAATGTTATAGTGTTCACTATAATATTTTTATTTTTTTAGAGAAGTAGTGTTTAATTAAAATTATAAAGGTTATTGATATTATATGATATTATATCAACCCAACCCTACCCAACTACACAACCCTATTAGGTATATGATATTATTATATTGTTGATATTATATGTATTTTTTAAGAAAATTACCTACGCAAAACCAAAGATTCTTTCATTATTAGACAATTTTTCCAAATCTCCACTCATCTTAAAAAGTGCTCCTTTTGCGAAGCGCACCAATTGAGAAGTGCACCAGTTGCGAAGTGTACCATATGAGAAGTGTACCAGTTGCTAAGTTCACCATTTGAGCATGGTGTACAAGTTGAGAAGTGCACCAAATGCGTCAAACCCACGCCTTTTCAGCATGAGGATTAGGGTTCCATGCCGGAAAAAGTACTAATATGAAAATTCATATGTATGTACTTTCTAAGTTTATCTTGAACATCATTAACGTCGGTATAGGAAACCATTATAAGGAAACTTGGTCAAAAAACCGAAATCGCCGACCGGCCTTGAGCAAGCAATTTAGTTTCCTCGGATGCCTGATCGAGACATGCGAATGCCATGCGTGTGCGCAACCACGCTGGGGCTTAGAAATAGCAGGAAAATGAGTTCATGGTAGGTTTAAGAATTTATTATGTAAGCAATGACAAACGCCAATTTATTTTATTGATAAAAGTTCTTATCTAAGCCGCGACATGATGCTTAATTTGTTTAAATATGTTTTATTAATGGAGGTGTGAATACTTTGATTAAGATAAATATCTGTGTACCTACACGTCTGTGTATATGTGTATCTGTGTTCATAACACGTGATATATATACATGATTGTAGACCTAGAGACGAAACTATTCGTGGGTTAGTAATAATAACGTTTGCTCTCGGTAGATGGGTGATTTAAGTGTTATACATACATACATAACATCACGCCTGTAATCCCCGAAGGGTTAGGCAGAGGTGTACCCATTAGTACACCCACATTTCGCCAGTTATGTTTTTAGTCCCATGTAATAGGGGGGCGAGGCTATTGCCATCAACCGGGCACAAATCCAGACTCCGAGGCTGCTACTAAGAAATTCCTGATGGAAAAACCCAATAACACTTTGCCCGACCTGGGAATCGAACCCAAGACCTCATGCACAGCATTCGCGCTTGCGACCACTAGACCAACGAGGCAGTCCAGTTAAGTGTTATGTTTATTAAAAGTCCAGGTTTCCTCATATTGTCGTAAATTAATTACGACAATAAATAAATTAATTTATACGGCACGTATGTATCTAATGATTAACCAGAAGCCTAAATCAATTTCTTCAAAATTTCATTGAGTTTAATTACCTACTTACTGACCAATACATATATGAATACTTTCGTCCGGGAACTTCTCAGTTTAGTTAGTACCTACCTAGCTCTTTAAGATAGTTATAAGTATAGTGTGAAGTGTTATTAGTTTTAACTACAATATAAACAAAACACTTCATTTTCAACTGACTTCAAAAAGGAGGAGGTACTCAATTCGGCGAGTATGTTTTTTTTTGTGTATGTTACCCGATTACTCCGCCAATTATGAATAGATTTCGATGATTCTTTTTTTGTTCGAAAGAGTAAACTTCCGAATAGGTGCCATAGAAATATTGTCATGATCTGATGATGAACTTCGGAGATATGGAACAGAACTCCTTATAGGATCACAGCAGAACTGTCGTAACAAGTAAAATTGCTTTGTTTATACGTGTAGTCGACAACTGACTGAAGGAAAAGGGGGAAAAAAATTAAAGATATCGTGTGAGGTATTATTTAAAAGAGCTTTTTGTAAGGATTTCAAAACTTAAACACGCAAGCACTAAACAGTGAAAAATAAAAAGCTTTTTACAAAAAGAAAACCGCCTTCAAAAACTACACAATTAAAAAAAGTTACCTAAGTACTTTAGTTTGGAAGTCGGCGGCTTTGGTTTTGTTTTTTGTTACCTATGTAAGTATTGCCGCCGACTTCGAAACTATAGTTATTTTGTAGTTTAGTAGTCACTAAACAGTGAAAAATAAAAAGCTTTTTACAAAAAGAAAACCGCCTTCAAAAACTATAAAATAAAAAAACTTTAGTTTGGAAGTCGGCGGCTTTGGTTTTGTTTTTGTTATGTAAGTATTGCCGCCGACTTCCAAACTAAAGTTTTTTTATTTTGTAGTTTAGTAGTCACTAAACAGTAAAAAATAAAAAGCTTTTTACAAAAAGAAAACCGCCTTCAAAAACTACGTACCTAAATATATTCGGTACCTATATTCCTACCCGGAAAAGTGTAACTAATTAGGTAGGTACTACTTAGGTATACTTAAAAACATTGTTACATTACAATACTTTTTATCTACAAACATAATGTTGATAAAAATTGGATAACCGAAATCTTACATTATGTTGATACCTACCTAAGTTAATTAAAATACAAATGCGTTTCCTATTTTTACCCGACTACGGCAAAGCCAAAAGGAGGGTTATGATTTTGACCGGTATGTATGTATGTTTGTTTGTTCCCTCATAACTTCTAAACTACTTCTCATTACATGACAAATGAGGTGTCGTTAGAAGCGTCTCAGTTGTCCGCTGGTTATAGGGTAGGTGACGGTTTCACCAAGTCTAATATGGCGCCCTCAAGGGGATGTGAAGTCGTTACAGAAAAAAAAAATGCCATGGTCGTATGCCCCTAGCCAATAAAGATTGTGTGAAACAAACGGCTATTACTTAAAAAAATCTGTCAAATGAATATTGTTCTTGTTTTAAACTTTTCAGTGCGCGATTTTTTCGTAGTCGGGTAAACATGAAATATTTTAATTTAAACATGAAATAAATTACTTGAAATATCATAAATAAAGTAACATTTTATGTTATAAGAGTTTATCTTGTAAATATTCAGTGATTGAGTAATATGCTTTTTTTAATAGCAGTGCTTTTATTTTGTTTATTAGTAAGGAATAAGAACTTCGCTCGAAGCGATTATTTTCACTTCTATTTATAGACCAGCATGAATCATGCTTATCAAAGATAAATAAAAAGTACCTAGGTTACCTAGGTAGGTGGAATCATTGTTGTCTTTTAAATACAAATATCGTAAAAGGACATGCTCGAGCCATAAAACTAATCTGTCTCGTAATAGAGCTAACCCAGTTAACCAATTAAAGTAATGACTTTGCACGGTAATTATAAAGGTCTTTGCTCACTTGACATAGATGTATAGCGGTTTTTTGGGATATTTTATTGGACATGTCTTATTTTTTTGGACTTGGCACGAGTTCGTGCTTCACAACACATAACATCGCGCCTGTAATCCCCGAAGGGTTAGGCAGAGGTGCACCCATTAGTACAACCACATTTCGCCAGTTCGTGCTTCCTTAAAATTAAATCTTTGGCAGAAATTATACTGGTCTCAGAAGGTAATGAAGTAAGCAGAAAACAGAGGTAACTTTGTAGTAATCATTTATTAATGATGACAACGAGTCTTTTGTTGATAGTTTTAACTCATTTTAGACTTCTTGTATAGCCTCGATCGCCAGTAACTTGGCTTATATTTTTCAATGTTTGTATATTTATAATATTAAAAAAGTAATTTATGTGTATTTTAATGAACGAAGGAAAGAAAAATATCCTCCCGACAGAATTTCGGCCCCAGCGGCCAATCTCAATAGAAACTATAGCCAAGCACGCAGGAGATAAGTATTATAGTGCATGTGCACGAGTAGGTATGTGCTCAAAATCAGTTGCACTAATTTCTCTCCCCTCACTGTTCTAGTCCAATGAGACAGCAATTCGACACAATCGGGTTACTCCGGCGGCAACTCCGGGCGGGCTGCTTCTGAGAAATTGGTAAAGGAAAACCCAATAAGTTTATTGAAGAACGTTCCTACGTTTCTACAAAGGACCACTTATTATAAGTAGTTGGGTGATTTACCCATCACTTCACATAATCGATCTATCAAAACATCTGCGTAGGTTTCCCATACAATTTACTGAGTTGGCATTGAAACATTGAAAAAATACGCAGAAAATAATTACGGCTGAATTTTCAATTTGGAATATGTACTTGATTTTCTGGCTAGATTAGCTACACGTGTTTTGCAAGTGCTCTCAAGTTTGTCGCATCGGTTTTGCTCAGCTGAGCAGTATAATTGCTTCCTCGTTTCGAACAGTGCACTTAAGGTCGTATATAGAAGCTACGTAGATGGAAAATTCATGAAATGAATTGAATTGACGCTCAGACAACAGCCTTTGCGAAAAGTATTTGAATCAATTGTAATAAAAAGAAATTCCATTTTTGATTGCTGAACCAGGAAGAAGACCAACGGGACCCTATGTTTTCGCTGTCCATTCGTCCAGTTTGTCAGGCGCATATCTAGCTCTAAAAAAGGATGTGGTCATGGTTACATGAAATTGCCAAGTGCGACTATGGACTCAATCATGCGTTTTACAATATCACTTTTCTAGACTTTAAACTACTAAACCGATATTAATAAAACTTTTACAGATTTCTTTATGGTCAAGCCCTTCACATCTAGCCCAACTCCTGAAAGCCAGAATCAACAGTGGATACCGTCAGAAAAGCGCCGAATCAATAAAGCTCGACGATTTTCGAAGAAATGATCCAATGATTTTGGGTCTAGCAACGAAATTATATCAGAAAATAGCGGATGAGTATAAATATAATTTTCACTGTCCCTCAAACAACCAGGAGACAGAACATAACTTAGCCAAAAGGCACAAAGGGATGTTTACACCATATTTATACCATTAAATTACCAGGTCCTAATGTGAGCTGTTTTATTTAGACCTTGAAAGCAAGTCGGATTTAATAAAAAGCTGGCAAACGTGTTACAATGAGTAATCTTATTTAGGTGCTTACAAAAAAAAATAACCAAAGACATTCGCTAATTTAGTTTGTGGGTATGACTACGCCCACTACGGTAGATCCGCGCTTGTAACGGTTTCAGCATCGATCGCCTTAGCAGACAGGGCGACGACGCTGATGGTTATCTTCTTGGCATGATGCCATCGCTTTATCGGTAATCATGGAATTTATTTTAATGTTGAGAGTACCGATATCAACCCTGCTATCCTACTACTATAGTATAAACGCGAAAGTCAGTGAATATGGGCTGTTATTCCGTTTTTGTATATCCGTGAGGTAATCCTTTGGCTTAATTCTGAAGCTTACGCAGAAGTCGCGGTCAGAGGCTAGTCTTACTACTAATTGTTATAAACGCGAAAGATTGTGACGATGGCTCAGATGGATGGTTGTTTGTTTGTTACTCTTTCTCGCTTAATCGGCTGAAATAAATAGGCTGAAATTTTGCACACATTGTTTATCCTGTTTTTCTGTTGTCATGGGATAATTTATAACTTTTGACAATTCTGAAGACTACGTAAACGTAGAATCAGGCAAAAGTTAGTTTGTTATAGGTGTGTACGTAACGTGTTTTGTTTCTGACATTCAAATATTTATGAGTTTGCATTTTACAGCGATACCTACAGACATTTGTGTGCATTTGTGCAAATGATGTCATAGATATTTACGACCAAGTGAACTGATTTCTGTGATTAATGCAGTTATCGATCATTAAGTAATCGATTCGAAGCAATCATATTTATTGTTTATATTGTAATTAATATTTTTAATGTTAGTATTATAAAATTAATTTATAACAGCGGTGACAGGAACGTAGCAATATTGAACTGAGATTGGATATTATCATTGAAATTATACAGAGTGCTAGGTTTTGCCTGCGACTTCGTCTGTGTAAATGTCGGTTATCGCGAACGCAGACGAAGTCACGGAATAAAAAGTAGCCTATGTCCTTTCTTGGGGTTTCAAACTTACCTCATACCAAATTTATCGAAATTGGTTTAGTGGTTTAGTTGTGAAACCGTAACAGACAGGTAGAAAGATAGACAGAGATACCTGCCTACTTTCTTTGAGAGAGTTTCTTTCATAATAGATACATTAACGTAAGTATCTGCTTACTCATATTGGTTTCACCTAAGTCATACAGTATAGGTAGGTACTTACTATAAAGTGAATAGATGTAAGTGTTTAGGTATTATAAAGTGGTTAAGCTTGTTTATAACCGACTTTTAAAGAAGGAGGAGGATCTATGTTATGTAAGTTACCACCTATTGACGACTACCTCGTTAGTCTAGTGGTTCCAAGCGCGACTGCTGTGCATGAGGTCTTGGGTTCGATTCCCAGGTCGGGCAAAGTGTTATTGGGTTTTTCCATCAGGAATTTCTCAGTAACAGCCTCGGAGTCTGGATTTGTGCCCGGTTGATGGCAATAGGCTCGCCCCCTATTACATGGGACTAAAAACATAACTGGCGAAATGTGGGTGTACTAATGGGTACACCTCTGCCTAACCCTTCGGGGATTACAGGCGTGATGTTATGTGTGTGACAACGCATATAATTTTACTTAGAAGCGTATACTCTCGAGGTAGTCCTATATTAATTTCATGAAGATCTGAAGTAGGCTTTCGGAGATAACGAACAGCACACGCAAAGAGGATTCGGTTATTGTGCTGAAGATTAAAATAATATTGCTGATTAGTTATCTATCTGCAGTCAACTAAGTAAATATGTCGTTGGCAATACGAAACAAAAAAAACAGAATCAAAGCCGCCGACTTCCAAAACTAAAGTTATTTTTCATTTTGTAGTTTTCCTTTCATTATTTTTTGTTTGAACGAGGAAATCTTTGGTTCGCATAGGGTCCTGTTGGCACTTTTAGGAACCCTAAAAATACTTCAGGACCCCTCCTTGATATAGATAAAATATAACGATTGTGATAAAGGGCGAGCTTATCGTCCAAGGCAAACAATAGTACCCATTGATTGCCAAAACTGCCGCACAATAGTCTTTTATAATTAAAATTAGGTGGGTAGGTACATATATTGATACATGTGTCACACTACTACAATATTAATAGGATAAGATCTGTCAAAATGAACCAATCCAAGTAAAAAAAAATTTTGACCCAACTATTTAGAAATTGATTTTAGATAATTAACGTTGATTATTTTTAAATACATTCTAAGCGTGTCGGTTGAATTGTTATTGGTGGTTAAAACATTTAGCATATTGAATTATTTTAGTTCTGACTCATTAGCTAAATGCAGGTTACTTTAGCCTTGCAGAGAAACTTTAGCTGAAACTGAAAAAAATGTTTGAAAAGAACTTCCTTCCTCTTGAATGGCAATAAACGTTCGTCTAAGTACCTACCTACCTAGTACCTAGATACTAATTTCAATGCAGGTCAATGAATATATTAAATCGTATGATAACGGGGTTCAAACTGATTGCCGCAACGGGTGCAGTGTGCGAAGTCCTTTAGTGGACGTCATTTGACTAGTAACTAGATCCTGACGGCTTTTGTTTTTTTTAATTAAGATAGAATATGCAAATAGGATTAACTACTATCTTCTGATTGACTAACGAGGTCGTTACAATGGCACTGAACGTAGAAAAACTCCGTTTGTGTACCTACATTGAGTTTTTAGGTTTGTGGTTTAAGTAAGTACCTAAGTAATGACTCGGAAGTGCTAGTATTTTTTAGGTTATTTTATTTTTGGTAATAAGTAGGTACTAGGTACCAAGTCATACATATAGGTAATATACCTAAGTACCTAGTTAATCTAATTTCAAGATTGTACTAGGACAGGATAAATGCCGGTATTTTTTAAAGTTAATAACTGTACCTGCATCGGTATGGATTACGAAAAAATAAATCGAGTATGAGCTCAAAAAATATGTGAAATCCATGCCTAGTTAAGAACTACAAGCACGGAAGTAAAAACGTGATAAAAAATAACCGAATTTACTATCGGATCATTGATTACTTACTTTATAATCTAAATTCGACATGAAGGCAACAAGTTAGCATAACAATCAAACATATGGCAAATATAACCACATTATAAATTCTTTACTCACCACATAATAAAACAAAGAAATCCAGGATAATTTTCCATATCAATCTGTCGACGGCCATTGTGCTACACTTAAAACATAATATTTACGTAAAATCCTTTTTTTCACAACCACGCTTGCTTCGGACACAGTCAACACGATAAAGACTGCTACAATACTGCTGATAAAATGAGTAATCGGTGGGTAACTTGTAGGCGATGTTAGTCATTGTCAAACATTGCAAAAAGCACCGTTACCGAGGTCCTTGCTCCATAATGCTGCATCTTGTTAGAGATAACGCGACTGAGTGAGTAGTATAGTAAATTACTCAGCCCACTGTAAATAATAATGCAGCTGTGAATAATATAGTATTGATATAAAACCTTTTGTAAAATTTGAGGACAACGCCATCTGTGGTTCGTCCTACCAACTATCAGTTAGACGCCATCTATGAACAAATATACGAGCTTATAGTTTGTATATTTGTAAATAGATGGCGTTAGTTACTTCCAATTGTAGGAACACATTTTTTTTGAAAATATTTAAGTAGCAAGGGGGAAATCTAGATGGATTTGAAACAAAAAAATTAAACACTTTATACAGATTTATTATTATTATTATGCTTTATATAAACTTTTAACCACATTAAAAATAAGTAAATAAATAGCTGCCTCAAAGCTACAATACATCGAGAATTCTAAAGGCAGTGCATTTTAAGTTCTATTTTATATTACAAAAACATATATAAACAAGTAATTTACTTAAAATAGTTTAAAAACTGACGACATCTGTATGTCAAAATGAGTAAAAATATTTTTAACTATATTTAACTTATCTAGCACCTAATTGGACCTAAAGCTAACTTTCTATTGGGTATTTTGTAACAGAGACGTGCTAATGAGATAATTAGTCGGTTACCTAACAGAATTAATTAATTTACTGACTAGCTGATGACGTTCGCTGCACTGAGATTTATTTACTTAAAATTATATGTAATTTGCAATATGGCGGGAACAATTTAAAAATTGAAAAGGTTACCATAGATACATAATTTAAAATCGGATAGATAATCGACTAACTAGCTATTGGCACATCTCAGATCTATTATTCCTTTTTTATTTAAAAGCCTATATCACAGTATAAAAAAATACGTTACAGTTGTCTTCGAGACTTCAGATTACATTTACTATGACTAATATAAATAATGGATGTAAAAGGACACATAACGAAGCCAAAAATGAAGTCCATAATTTCGATTTCGTGGGTTCTTCCCATAATTTCGATTTTATTTCTGTTCATGACCATACCTGGGAACTTGGGGGTTACGGAGATATTAAAGGTCAAAGTTCCAATTGGAAACAACTTTTAAATTTCAAATATTCCCATAACTTATTGTTGCATGCACAAAAAAAAAAGAAGATTCTCAACTATAATTTTTGCTCAATGTTACTTAGTGTCTTTTTACATCCCGTATATGAGCTGTGTTACTTTATCCCTCCTCTTCCTTCCATTAGGCCGTAATCTACATTTTGGGCCCAGACTGAGTTGTTTTATTAACGGCATCAATATGCCATCCCCATAACATGCCATCCCGAATAAAATACGAACAACACAATATTAACAGACAATGAAACAAAATGTAATTAAACCTAACTCCATATTGTGTGATAAAATAGTTTGTGATTCTTTTTAGTTTATGGGCTAAGAATAGGCGGGGATTTGCTTTTGCACTTAATTTTTCTAATTAAGTAACTTTTATTAGGCCGAAAATATGTGATGACTAAAAATATTTTTTATTTATTTAAAAGAACATTGCCTCACTCTAGGATTTTTTCTTGTATCGTGGGCGCATTAACAAACATATAATAAACTCACATACGCAAACAGTCAGACCCGAGTATCTATAGGCCATACAAATATTGTTTTCACGCAGCGCAGCAGCCGATCTCTCAGCCACTAAACCAACCGTGTCGTCAAAACACAATATGGAGAAAGATTTCAGTTTTAAAATTCGTAAATTTTTTGACTAAACGTACATGTGATATTAACCTATAGATATCTTATTATAAGTTGTACTATAACATTAAAATGTGCAACTAGGATCTCAAAAACCAGTTCTTGAAATTCGAATTAATTAAAAAACTGTTAAAGTCATGTCAAGTGCAATGAATCAACCAATTGGGTACTCGACACCGCCAATCAATTGACGTACTTTTTATGTCCTGTCAAAACACGATACTTTCATAGTGTTCGATGCAATAATTGCAATCGACCACGTTTTGCATACGAAGCGGCCGCACCGAGTGCGCCCAGAGCTCAGTGCATAACGGACAGCAACCGGGTGCATTCGTTTCCATCTTAGCAATAGCTTAGCCTTAACGTTACCTCAATAAAACCTTTAAAGTGTTTTGAGTGTTTAACTTAGCAACATAGCGTAGTCCATCAGGTACCACTTAGTCGCGTCCCCTACACATAGATTTTGTATAGCAATATCGAACTGTGACGTCACTTATTTGCCAAATCAATTAACTTACTATTTACTGATTTCAAAGCCACAAAAAAAATAGAATTTTACAGTAAATTGAAAATTAATCGGGTTTTTGCTGGAATAGAGTGTTTTTTTTTTTGAAGTTGTGTCTTGAAATTGTTGGTGTCAACTACCTAATTAGAACAGTTAACATGACTTTGTCAGTCTGTTACCTAATTTTGATGGGTTTTAATTGTAATTAAATGTTTTTGAAACGCCTAACTATTTTACTGTAATAATAAGTAGGTAGATAAAATACCGACGCCATCTTGTTGCGTCACTGTGCACTGACATTAATTTAAATTGATATGATTATACAAGGTGTAATTTAGCAACCAAGCGAAAATTCAGGAGGCTGTCATAAAAAAAAAAAAATTACGACACCTGGTCAATCATGAATAATTACTTTTTTTTGGTTCTTTATGTTTGACAGCATTTCAGAATAACAAAGAACAGAATCGACCTGTACTGATTCGTGTTGAGAATCACTAACAGGAGGTAACTATTTACCTCCCTGAACTGGACGACGATTCAAAACTGCGCCTTGTACGCGATATATTTATGAGATATGTAGACTTTAATTCAAATGAAATATACAAATTACGTGCAAAATAATGATGTAGTTTAAAGTCATTGTTTAAAATTATCTACAGATCTAGATAATTAATTTTATACAACAAGGTTCTACTATGTTTAAGTATTTTCAAAATTCTTCAGTTCTTACAAGTAGTCAGAAGCAATACGCACGCGCGTAAATACTGACGCGTAATCTGCTAGCATAGATTTAGTACATTAAAAAAAATATTCCGTACATTTTGTGTGTATTATACCTAATGTTTTATGAAACAGTTTTTTTAAAAGTTATATAAAATTTCAACACGTGTCCCAGAATCATAATGTACTAAATTCATGGTAAAAGATTTCACTTCAATGTTTATACACCATGTATAATATGAATGATTGGTACTACATATTACAGACATAACTATTCAGCTATCGTCAACATAACTACAGAAAGTATGATCTTATTTTTTATTAAGGTACAGTCGACCGCACGTCAGTGCTAAACAAAACCAGTATAAGCTGACCTCTTGGGTTATTGAAACTCCGTACTACGCGAGGCCAGCTTAAGGTAAAAGTGTTATCTTTGACACGCAGTCGACTGTACATAAATAGATACTTTATTTATCTAGATCAAAATGTAAAACTGAATATACGTCCAAGCATGATAAATTGTACTGATTTAAAAAATATGTACATTACCTTTGAGTGAGTTTCGTTAATTTTCAACTGAATACTCTTATGTACATTCCTTTTAGTTTTGGGATCAATTATTTATCTATAAATTATGTACACAGTACCCATTGCATGATTACAACCTTCAACATAGAATAATTATTTTCTACATTCTACATTATAAATAATCTGAAAATTTCAATACCGTGGGTTTCTATAAAATCGATTCATACAATTATGTCAGTAGTTGAAATCATTATTACTGTACTTATATATTTTTATTGTGTACCGTCTACTAAATAGGTAAGGGTCGTATATAGTTGAAATTATCTTACAAAACCGATGAATATTTTCGAATAAAATTCAATTTAATAAGTAGAAGATAAACAGTTCATTTGTTACGTTTCAATCGAAAATTTAAATCGATTTCTAAGAAAATTTTAATTGTATCAGAGGACCCTGGTTACTAATCTCTTTTGTTGACCGTACTTACTTACTATTTGTGGTTTCAAGACATTCTCATATGAATCGACCTTTACGTTGTTAATTTCATAAAACAAATAATCAACTTTTTGTAATACCTGCCTTATGGCAGGCAACACTAAAAGTAAGGCTATTTTAGCCTAAAAATCTAACATAGCCTGTTTGCTTATTAAAGGCTATAATGCCAAACCACTTAACACTTTTATCGGGCAATAATAGCCTGTTAAAGCCAGCTTTTGATTCAATTTAGCTGCCTTAAGCCAGCTCTAATCGACTTAATTAAACACAGGCTGAATTTAAAATCATTGGTTTTCTTTCAGGAGGTAAATTGCCTAAATGCAATCATTTTTTATTGTAGGACTAACTTTGAGATAGCGAAAATATTTTTATGCTACAAAAATTTTGTATGAATCCGCAAATATTTTTTTCGATATTTCAACCTTACTATCATAGTAAAAGTTGTTTATATTCTGTAATAGATTAACCTCGTAAAATATTCCCAATTAATTCATAGACAACCTGTATAATAAATATACAGTGATATTTTAAAATGAACTTTTTGAATAGTAGGTACTATTAGTAATACTTCTAGTTCCTGAAATATTTAAAATATAATATAATTATACATATACATCTGTTATCAACTCCTATATAACATTGCACAATCCTCAAAATATCATAATTATGTTAATTGTGAATACTAGACTGTCTGTATACAATGAAAACATTATACAGATTTTAATATACAATATATTTTGTATAAATCAGTATAACTGAGTTAGCCCCTGACGTGGCAGCTAACGGGTTAAACCATTTGCAGGTCAAAAAGACCTGCTTAACTTTTTGATATGTTGAAAATCTGTAAATGCATTCACCGATACGTTACAACAGTCTAAGTGCACACAATTTAATATCATAAAACTCTGATAGCACACTCCAAAAGAAGCGTAAGTTCTCTATCTATACAAAACTCATAATAAATACACAAGCTCATACAATAAAAAAAAACATAGATATTCTATGTACCATAAACACTCTCAACATTTGTATTCAACAGTAATTTTCAACAACTTGCATCATTCAGCTGCAGTTTTATCATTTGCTTTAACATCTTGAACACTGCCGTTCTAATCATATAGATCATACATAAAACTCGTAATTTTAACCCCTCCAAGGGATGCCATACTTAGGTGTAAGTCCGGCGCACGCGCCACCTCGTTAGCACCTTGCTAAATCGTATTCTTCGTACTGATATGAAATAAGGCAGAGTCCGAAACGACGCTACTCATTTAGGAGATAGTTTTAAGTTCATCAAGTCACTCACTTTTAAAATGTATGCTCACTCATTAGAGTCACAGTTCACTGTTCTGCCGACTGCCTACAGGCATCGATGTACTCGTGGGAGATCCACGAGACAGTTGGTTGTTCGTATCATAGTTCTTCAGCGTCGCTTTCACATCGGGAGCTGGTGGGAGATGACTGTCAAACCTGCACTCGGGTGTTCCCGTTGGTGACTCGGAGCTCCGCTTCGTGGCTGTGCTGCCGTGATCGGGGAGTCTTGCGCAGGTTTGATACGAAGCAGAACTGGAAAGGATGAGTTTGGAGATGTTATAGAAGCTAAGAATTCAGAAATGATAATAAGGTAGCCTGTTTGCTAGTTGCCTTTTGAAATGGGAAACATTTTATGGGAAGTGGATTTTTTTTCTGAATATCATCTATTCTGACATGTCAACTTAGCGGTTTGTCGGCTGCTTAGCCGGATTTTCCTGTAGTGCTTACAAAAATAAGGCATCTAGGCAGGGCTTAACTTATACCTAAACTACTACTACACTCTCTATAAGGTACAGAGTTATGAACCCTTAGTTAAAGCCGTCACTGGGGGAAGACCGCAAGTGTGCAGGCTGGATCGGATCTTGGGAAAAACATACCTAATAGCGAGCTGCCAAAGACTAACAAATAAGTCATATAAATTAAAGCCAAACCCACCACACAATTGTCAAAAAGGGTCCGCAGTCAGCAATCCATAAGGCATTCTTGATAATAGGCAAGGTAGGTGAAAGATACTCACAATAACAACAGCAAATATCCATCCAATAATGACACCAGCAAGCACGTCACTCCAGTGGTGTTTGTAGTCAGACACGCGGCTCATGAACGTGTACCACGCGAACAGCATCAGGATGAACTGGATCATGTGACGGAACAGCTTGGAGCCGCGCCACGTGAAGCGCTTCTGGAGGTACATCTGTGGGAACAGGGTAATGGAGTTATTACAACGGTTATAATTGGGTGGGAGACAATACCAATAAATTGATATACTTTTTATGAACTGTCAAAACGGAATTCCAATATCCAAATGTTTCAAAATAACGCTGCATACGACGGTCGAGCTCGCAGACTCTCGTCAAGTCACACCTGAACCATAGATGTTAATCTAATTTAGAAATGTCTTGTTTAAAAAAAGATCCTACTTAATTGTAAATCGCTGTGTTTAAGGAAAATCTTCGAAAATGTTCTCTAATAACTTCTTAGACCTACAGGAAGACTTTTTTTATCACGTTCCAAATTTTTTCTAGGCATTAGGAATCTTTCAAAGAAACCATATTTGAAAAATATTGGTATGTAACATTTTCAGATTGTGAAAGTATGAAGGGAACATTTGCAACTTATGTTAGATAGTTTTCAATGTTTAGAGGCCAAAAAGAATCTAACTGTATATTCTGCTTATGCGTAGGAAGTTTGATTAAAATTCGTTTATTCATTTCGAAAAACAAGAACTAGAAATTAGTTTGTAAGAAATGGCGTACGGCGTAAACCCCCTTTTTTTTTGGGGTGGTAAATATCATCAAAAGAGTCCTTTCGCCCAGGGTGGGGCAGAAGGGACTGTCAGACTTTTACTGACTAAAAATCCACCCAGTTCCTTCTGTTGCCCTTTGCGTTCCGGGGCCACGGTATCCTGTTAAGACGTCCCGCGACTCCGGACGGCGTAAACGCTTTTAACACTAAAAAGTATTCACAGTAAATATATAAACTTACGCAGAAATACAGCATCGTATAAGCAGAGAAAGAAGAATGACCACTGGGGAAGGATAGCCTCATCTCCTTCTTCAGCTTCTCGTTGTCAGCGAGGCAGGTGAACACCTCGATGTACCGCCACTTGTTAGCTTCCAACGAGCAGTCAATGTTCGGTTTGCATACCTGGAAAGAAAAGAGAAAATTGGTAAATAATTTGCATCGTTAAAGATGTTTTTATTAGGTGCCTTAGTTGCCGTAAAGGTCTGCATGTCTTATTAAAAAAGCACGGCTTTAAATAGTGTGACTGCCTCGTTGGTCTAGGGGTCGCAAGCGCGACTGCTGTGCATGAGGTCTTGGGTTCGATTCCCAGGTCGGGCAAAGTGTTATTGGGTTTTTCCATTTCCAGGAATTTCTCAGTAGCAGCCTCGGAGTCTGGATTTGTGCCCGGTTGATGGCAATAGGCTCGCCCCCTATTACATGGGACTAAAAACATAACTGGCGAAATGTGGGTGTACTAATGGGTACACCTCTGCCTAACCCTTCGGGGATTACAGGCGTGATGTTATGTTATGTTATGTTAAATAGTGTGCGATCTAATAATTTAATTACGGCAAGATAAAAAAATGTGACGGCTTGCGGGCGGCGTGCTGGCAGCTTATTGTTGCATTTTAAGAGGTTTGGCCGGACCGTTGCTGTATCGGAGTGAAGACCAAAGTCTTATGGTGGGGTACAGTATTTACCACTACACAAACACATCATAAAAAACCATCTTGATTTGTTGTTACAGTGAAAAATTTCATCTCCATACCTATTACGGTTCATGAAATACAGTTCGCTAACAGACAGACAGACGGACACCAGAGGCTTAGTAATAAAGTCCTATTGGCACTTTTCGGGTACCGAAACCCTTAAAAGTTAATAGGTGTCATAATAATGGAGATTTACCTACTAATGAACTCAAAACAGACCTTGTAGTCTCGTATTTCGTCACCTCTGCCATTCACATACAGTACACCTACAATAGTTTTTATTGTTAGGTCGTGCAAACTTTCACTTATTTTTTAAACCAGAACAGGTGCTATTGTTGTACGAATATGTCTGGAAACTAGCGAAATGTATGCTAATACATATTTTGTATTACAAACACGAATTTAGACATATTATGATCTGAGTACGAATTAATTTGTATAACGAAAAAAACACAGAAAAATAATTTAAAAGTATCAAGATTTTTGTGGTAAAATGTGGTGTTTGATGCATACGAAATATATTAATGAACTAGCTTTCGCGCGCGACTTTATTCGCATATTAATCTCTTAACCCTAAGTTGCTCCTTATTAAATTAGCTATCTGCCAGTGAAACTCCCGTCAAAATCGATCAGAGATTAGCCGGAACAGACAGAACCCAAAAAAAAAAATATTTTTTTTTTTTTACCTACCTTGTAAACAGTCGTATGCATTTAGTATAATGTTGCTATTTAGACATTACAAACAGACACTTAAATAATATTTATTTGTATAGACGACAGATATAAATGAAGCAGTTATCGTTAAAGCGATATGATGAATAATAAAGTCGTCAAAATTCAAATGGAGAAAGATCTTTCTATTATCGTAAGTGGGTGACTAAGGCCGGCCTCACTTTGGACATGTTTTCGTACGAATTTGACTCGTACAAATACATACGAACAAGCACGAACGATCCCGACTCTCCGAATACCTACTACGGAGTCTCGCACACTCTATGCGAACACGTCGTGAGTGTACGCGCGTGTGGTTCCGATATACGAATTCAATCCCAACTTGCTCGGATTTTGAAGGTGTTCCTACGACATTTAGTATGGATATAAAAAAAATGGATACAGAAATATTTCTTTCAACGGAGAAAAGCGCAAACAGTGTGCGCGTTTAATTCGTACGTTCAATAACGTACGTTTACGTACGATACAAATTCGTATCCAATGTGAGACCGCCCTAATGCATGCACTTACGGAAATGAAAAATAAATAAAACATAAATGACAAATTAATATGATACAAGAAAAATGGCGACACAACTAATTTATTACTTCCAAAAGTTAACGAGTTATCTTTTAATCAGGAAATACTTCCACTCTAACCGGTTCGACTTTGCAAATAACTCGTACTATGAAATGTGATATTCCCATTTTTTGTGATGTTTCGGAGGTTGTAAAGTAATTTGCTGACAGAAATGTGAAACCACCTAAAAATAATGATTAAGACATTCTTTAGATTAACATCACATTTTAATAATCTGAGAAAACAAATTGTCGTTTATATGTGGAACAGTTCAAGAATTTATGAAACTGAACCGTCCAATTTAGAAAATAAGGCAGGATTTAACTTATCACGAATGTTTTGAGTACAAATACATAATGATGGAAATAATATACAAATTTTAAAATTAATGCAAATTGAAATTAGTGTAATTATAAACCAAAACTAAGTCGGGTTACTTAAACATAACATCACGCCTGTAATCCTTGAAGAGTTAGGCAGAGGTGTAAATATTATACCGCGCAAAATATTATTGAATTTTTCCATCAGGAGTTTCTCAGTAGCAACCAGACTGAGAGTCTGGTTTTGTGCCCGGCTGATGGCAATAGGCTCGCCCACTATTACATGGGACTTTTATTTTTAAATATGAAATATTTTATTCACGACAAAAACATTATTTTTAGTTATTTAGTTTTCTGGATTGTGAACGGAGCAAATTTTTTTATATTTCGAAATAGAAAAATGTAATTCTTTTTCAAACCATTTTTATCTCAATTTATTACAACTCACACCCAGAAATCCCTTCCCCTTCTCTATTCTATTCGACACATTAATATAAACATGTTAACAGTATCTCACAAGTTTGTAAACGTAAGAAATAAAGTATTTAATAACCACTTATCATTCACGCACGTCGAACGAGTCAATTAAGGTGAAACTGTTACCGCGGCGGTTGTAAGCTTAGCGGTTTATCGATGAAGTATTGATACTTATGCACATTGCGATATTCTAATGCGAAGCTTGTTCGATACGTGGTTTCACGCTTTTCCGTACCTGTCATTAATACTGATAGCTGTGCTGTTAAAGGGAGATAAACATGATTATGTGCAAAGTTGAAGACAATTCACTATGTGAAAGTTTGTGAGGATACTGTAAAGTCTGGTGTGACTTTACAGTTGTACTAATACTAAATACTCTTTGTTATGTTCCTAACCACTGCAAGTCCTAAAAGTCAGAACCAACAGCGCTGACCACCAGAAAAGCGTCGAGGCAGTCAAAAAGCGTCGTCAAGCTTATTGACAAGTACTATACTTAATATGTCACCTATACTAAGAAAGCTATACATACGTATTTTAAAAATAAGAGTATTAAAAAGCTGAAGAGTTTTTTTTGTTTGAATGCGCTAATCTCCGGAACTACTGGTGCGATTCTGATAATTCTTTTGCTAATAGGCAGCTACGTTATCCGTTATCTATAAGCTTAATATTTCATTACAAATAAAATGGTCTCCGCAAAAAAAATCGCGGCTAAATTCGCGGGCAAAAGAATAACTACGAGTATATTTATCTTCCATAACTACATTTTACAGCGAAGAAGCCCATGAAATTGGATATTAAAACATCGAAGTATAAACATCAACAGTATAACAATTAACCATGCAAAATACCATCGTAAAACATTTTGATGGAAAGCCGTGCTATGTTCCAATTACGGTACGCTGTCAGCTTCGTGCCAAACGTTGTAAATCGTCCGACAATTAATATTATTCTGCTTTAAAACAGTCTCTTGACTGACATCTGCCTCCGGGGCATGTATTCTTGCCTTACTTTTGCTCGATACTTAAGCTTTTTAAACACAAAGACTAGTACTTATAATTTTTTAGAGTGTAATTTGCTTTAAGTGTAATTTGATACTTTGAGACTGGAGTTCCCAAAGTGTGCGCCGTAGAGAGTAAAGTGGAGTGCCGAGGCGCTACGTTTTCTCATTCTTCGAAAACGAATTCAAATCGCGTCGTGACAGCCCAGTGGTTATAGGGCGCCCCCCTCACATGCACGAGGCTGTGTTCGCAATCGGGCAGAACCAAAGTGACTTTTTCTATTCATATGTTTCTAAGTTTATCTTGGACATCACTCACATCGGTGAAGGAAAACATCGTTGGGAAACCTGGACTTATAGTTAATAAAAGTCTGAAATCGCCAATCCGCCTTAGTAAGTTTAGCGATCAATGCTCGTGCCTTCTCTGTATGAGAAGAGGCCTTTGCCCTACAGTGGGACAGTCTGGAGGACAGAGCTAATATTTATTATTTATATTTTAAATGGCGCGCGCTTTATGTGTCGCTCCATCGCTAAATATAAAAACTTAGCTTCCTATGGTATCATTGTACCCTAATACTAAACCTGTAAGTGCGTGTGCGCCGCAACCTAAAGAACTTTGGGAACCTCGGATTAAATAGCAAATTATCATTCTCCGAGACCATTTCTAAAATATCTAATGGCTGTACAGAATTTATCGACGGTTCAATTCATTCGCCTCTAGTTTCGGATTGCATGTCTGATTAATCCTTATCTTATGCGTGAACATTCACTTAAATGTCCGATTCAAATCTATTACGTATTTTATGACATTTACATAAAATGTAACGAAATACTAGACAAACAGAACATTCATAAATCAGAATTATTATTATTTATGAGTCTATAAAGTTTGGAAAAGATCTTTTGTTTTATGCATAGTCCTAAAGCTGTGTCCACACTAGAGCACTTTCATGTTTATTTTGCGTCTTCAACTGTCAATTCATCTCGCGTCAAGAACATGCAATATATACACAGGTGACGGATCAGCGTGTGCTGTTTCGAACTAGTATTGGGCTTCATGCATGCGACGCACGCAAAGGCAAGATGAACATGAAAGTGCCCTAGTGTAGACATAGCTTACAGTCTATTTTATGATAAGATTTGGAATATGTTTAGAGGTTCGCCTACATACCAGAGGTATTTCTATTTATTATTTTGCAACTTCTAAATCGTAACGAAAGTATAATCAATCCATTTTTTCAAGATAAAAGTGATAAAATTCTATTCTGATCTGAAAAACAAGAAAACAATGGTATTTTGTTTTTTGTTATGCTAAAAGCATCTGACCACTAAAGTTTTACCGCTTGCACGTGATTTTTATCCATGGATCTGCAAACATGAGTTTAATAGGACTTATATAAAAATCTCGATGTGGAAGAAGCTTTTATCTTGTTGTTACGTTTATATTTGGATTAGTAGTGTTTGCGTGTATCAAATTCTAGCTTAAGTATTTTATCAATCACTAAGAGCTCGTACACATCAACACGATACGACGTCGCATCAAATCCGCGTCGAGTCGCGTCGATTTTGCCGCGTCGTCGTCGACGCGACAAAATCTTGGAAAAATGTACCTATTTTCTAAGTTTACGCCGCGTCGTAGCACGATGCAACGTCGTATCGTGTTTATGTGTACGAGCCCTAACTTCTGCCTTCTGTCTTCGTCTCGTTAGGTTACGTTTTTGGTTCCTGCTCGTTCTGCTGTGTTTTTGGTTGCTGCTAATTGACAAGTGACCGCCATTGTTTTGTCTAAAACGCGGTTTAAGTCGTCAAACTCAGCACTTACAATGGTGCCGATTTCCATGTTCAAAAAATAGACTAAATTTAGAGAATTTGCACCTCTTAATACAGCAAAAGAAAAGGACGGTGACATTAAAGAACTAAGTTTAACGATGTGAAAACAATTTTGCCCTGAACTTTTCCGTAATTTTAATCTATACGTTTTAAGATTGTATGGATGTGTCAGATTTACTAAATTTGACAGCTCTTATTTACCCTCCCTAAACAAGAAAGGGAGGGTAAATAAGAGCTGTCAAACCTCCCTTTCTTGTTTTATTGGACAGAAAAAGATAGAAATAGTCTAATTTAAGTTTAGTTTGTGAACAAGGGAATCGGCACTTATATTTACCTTTTTACGACTTACGAGTATTACAGACATATTGCAACTTTACATTGCTAGATTTATTCATTTTGCTCAACTAACAGTATTACCAATAATCGTACGTAAACAGGTTGAATATAAACGCTTATAAAATGTCGGAAATTCATAATTTTGTTTACAATCTCGATAACATGTTGTTAAGTGCTTTTATGTGCTTTTTTCGCCATTTATGGGCGAGTCAATCATCCAATCAAGTTAGCGCCCCTTCACTGGCCTAAAAACCTGTTCGCCAGTTAAGGCTGGAGCTAAAATGATGAGGGATTTTGTTTTTGCTTGTATTTTTGTGGTCATTTTTTCCTTACTAGGTGAACAGCTTGACGCGGCTCAGTATAATTATGTATGTAGACGAATTTGTTGAAAGAAAATAAACGTAAATTGCTACTGCTCAGTGTTCGTCTCCATAATTTTATGGAAAGTGTAAACTGGAATATTTATAGGCAAGACAACACTGCTTATATTTACCTAGATGACCTAAGTCGACTTTTGCGGCTAAAAAAGATGATTTTAAATATCAAACTTTTCAACTAGTTGTTCTGAACCTGGCAGTATGATATTGCTAAAACTGATTAGCATGTCTTCGTGAAGCACTTTTAGCGTAATTTATTTCGCCATTTTAGAATTTTTGACCGTCAACTTTAACCTGCAGTAATAAGCAACGATACATACAAAATTATAAAGGTAAAATAATTTCGATACGCAAATCAAATTTTAGTGTTTTAAAGCGATTTCACTCGCGTTAAGTCACGTGTTCGGTTACTGCTCCACCCCCGTGGGTCGTAGCGTGATGGTTTCATAACACAAAAGCATATTATCAAATAAGACCAGTAATTCATAAGCTTAGCGCGTTCAAAGAAACTCTTCAGCTTTATAAAGTAAAAAAAAAGTTCCTAATAAATAAAGATAGATGACTCTATTGCCAGCTGGCATTGCATCATTAGTAACTCAGTTGACGTGACCTTTACCAACCATAATCTTTAGCCTACCAACCCTAGCACTTACAGTTAATTGGCATTGACTGGTGGCAATGAAATTCACCGCAACATTGGTTGCAGGTATTTTCTCTTTATTAGTATCCTCAACTTCCAATTTCCCTTTCAAGACTTTGTGAAATGGCTGTTTATCTATGCTGTCCTCTCTCGTGTCGTTTCGACTTTACGGTTATCGTGCTATGGCGCAAAGATTAGCCAATCAGCAGCGTTCTGGAGTTGTGGTAATTTCAACCTGGGATGCGTATAGGCATGCTAATTGTTCATGCTTTTTAATTTTCTCATATACATCTGTATTGTTAACTGATTCCAAAAATAGGAAGTTATTTATTTAATGTGTATCTGGTAAAACCAATGTTGGGTTTGTCTAACTAGAGTTTAAAAAATACTAGCGTCTGCCCGCGACTTCGTTTGCATCAAAGTTGATATAATGCCTAAGTGCTATTCCAGACTATAATCTTTCTGTGTATCTTTCATTTAGATGCTGTCAGCCCTTTTGACTAGATGAAGTAACAAACATCCATTCATCCAAACCTTTCACATTTATAATAGTAGTAAGATACTCGTACATTATTTTATACAAAATTCAATTCATAATTATAACTCACCTCGTCCATCCTCGCCTTAACAGCAACATTATACGAAATATCGCAAAATTGGTTGGTTTTTAACGTCCACTTTATAAACAGGTAAAGTATTTATTTTTCGTGTTTCGCATACTACAGTTGTTCAGTAATTTAGTGATTAACAACAGGAGGGGCGGAGTGCCTTGGGCCGGTAGTTACCGCGGCACTCCGTGAGAAACAAGATGTATGGAAAT
The DNA here is from genome assembly GCA_949774945.1 of Hoplodrina ambigua. Classification (NCBI taxonomy): domain Eukaryota; kingdom Metazoa; phylum Arthropoda; class Insecta; order Lepidoptera; family Noctuidae; genus Hoplodrina; species Hoplodrina ambigua. The sequence continues at coordinate 10,512,815 of OX458981.1, forward strand.
AGGCTGATGGAGAAAATTGATTTTTGCTTATACTTGGTAACTTCTTTGTAACGTATGTTAATTCTGATAGGATTTGCTGATACTTTATGGGTGTAAATGATTGGTTCTGATGTTTAGGTTAAGTGAAGTAATAAATTAGGTAAAAAGTTAACACATAACACAACTTCACGCCTGTAATCCCCGGAGAGTTAGGCAGAGGTGTAGCCATTAGTACACCCACATTTCACCAGTTATGTTTTAGTCCCATGTAGAAGGGATAAAAGGGGGTAAAAAGTTAATAGATTATCAAAAATGGGAAAGTGTGTAATTATTGTTGGATGAATGGATGAAAATTTGTTTCTCTTTCACGCTTGAACAGCTGAACAGGATTAGCTGAAACTTGGCACACATTAAGATATTGATTTAGCTTAACAAATAGAATAATTTTGCATTTTTTGCATTTATTCGATTTTGCATTCTTGTGACTGGATTTAGGGCTTAATTTTGAAGTCTAAGCAGACGAAATCGCGGGCAGATGCTAGTAAATTATATCTAAAGCCCGTCACAATAATAATTAGCTCCGAATTTCTCCAAAAATCTTTGAGATTAATTCATCATTGCAAAGGTTGTGTAGCAATGTTTGTTTAACGCTACAAGATAAATCAAAAGATGTCAAATTATGTTATCTTGATGTTAAACGTTAACATCATCACCCAATTCATAAAAAAATGATTAATAGTCTTTCCAAATATCTTTATCAAATTCTTATCACACCACTTAGAGTAACAAGTTTCAAATTAATTTCCTCATGTATAATTTATGGCATCATAATAATCGCTAAGTCAGGGGCCGACAGAGCCGTGAAAACGTTAATGTCCGATATTATGGCAGTTTTATGCGCAGGCGCCGTGTTGGAACTTTCCCTCTCTTCGTGCTAACAATTTTATCATTATCTCCTTTACTTGTTGTCGCTGCATGAATTAAAGAGATAGCCTTGTATAGACTGCTATGCAAATCGAGTGCTGATAAGAGTAGGATAAGTGATTTTTTTTAATACACAGATAATTATTAATTCGAGGGCTGGAATAGCCATGAAAAGAGTTACTAAATAGGTAACTATGAAGATTATTAAGAAGTTCTTTATCTTTATCTATACAATAAATAAAATAAAGTGCTTGTTTATATTGTCAAAATAACAGGTTTTTACAAAATGCATATGAATATTTAGATAATCATTTTTTTAAATTTTTGTCTGCCTGTCTATTTGTTGCAGTTTATGTCCCGTGTACAGTTATAATTATGTGCCCTACAGCAAAAAAGTGACTTTTCACACCAAATATATTTTTTTCTCAAAGTTACTAGCTTGATGGGCAGTGTGCGTAGTTAACGACTATATAAAGGAAGCATCCATTGGCGACCGCGTCGCGCGACCTGTGGTCGCTTGCGTTGTTGTAGAGTTCCACATAAATTCACACAAAGCAGTGAGTCGCGCGACCCTGTCGCGGTCGTCTGTTGCGTTCGCCAACATTGGAATGCTACCTTAATGTGTCTTTTTACACCCAATAGTGGAGATCTCCTAACTCGTTGGTCAACAATCAAGACACATCAATATTTCATGAAAAGTGATGACTCCCTGTCAACGACAAACTCATCACGAGTATACATTCCGTAGACGGAAACCAAATTACCATCAAACGCTACAAATTACCATTTTTATCGCAGAATACATTAACACAGTTGGGGAACACGTTTCACTTGTAAGGGAATTAATTTGGTGAATATTCACATGCAAGGGAACGGTTTATTATATGCAAGCGGTGAGAATTTACGCTTTGGTGAAAGACAATCGTGACCATTTGTGCAGGGACGGATTGGAATCAACTATTTAATAATAAAATTACTTGGAAAGTACCAGTCGGAGTGTCACTGTATAATATGTAACACTACGTACAATACAAATGTCATTTTTAAATAAACTTTATTTTAATAAAAATAATTTTTATTATTTGTTGTTATAAATTCCATAGTACACACTTAATATAACTCCGTAAAAATTCAAAGTGTCTCCATAATACGGTTTAAAAGTTACAGCTTATTGCCAGACAGACAGCGGAGTCTTAGTAATAAGGTCCCGTTTGGCACGAAACCCTAAACTGGTATAATTAAAACATGTTTAGATCAGACTTAGATACGTTGATATAGAAAACTGGTACCAAAGTTCCGAGAATCACGTTAAAATATGTTATCTGATGCAAATTTTCGAAATTAAAAAAAGATCTCTTTCATTAGCCACGGGAAAGTCTATTATCATAATAAAGCAATCCAAGATAAGAACCAGAAGAGTCGCCTTGACAAATAAAATAAACAAAATATAGCGACATCTATTACCGAACCAAATGTAATCCAATTATAAAGAAATCCACACTTTAAGATTTGTCGACAGTTCATTAACTTTACATATCCAATTATCATCAATTTGCATCACAACATTCCATTCTAACGGTGTAAGAAACACCGTAACCAATTGCGTACAACCATGGTAAAAGTTAACGTGAGAGACGCCTGGGGGCTTAACGATAGTACAGATTGGTTATACTATCTTTTTGGAAGGCAAACTTACAAGGCATTAAGGTTGATGCAGGTTAGTCAAATACCAGTCAGGAGTCGCGGAACGTACGTATCAAAAGGGAACATCGGGGTGGTTTTTACTCAAGGCAATGCATCCATCATGTTTTCACTTTTTTGTTAATTTTGGTAATGCTCGTTAGTAGCAACCACTGATGGTCAACCTTGTGTTTTACTTTTAATATGGGACCAGCCCTGAAAACATGAAAAAAAAAACAGCTGATCCATACCTTACGATCTTGTTATGTAGCATTTTTGTAGGGAACAGCAGATTTTTTTTTCACGATTTCGGGGTTGGTCCCATAGTAAAAGTTGTTCATAATGACCCTTTTTAAGGTTTCGGGTATATTTTCAACTACCCTGTATATTGTTATTGTTTATAATCCCTTAATAAATAAAATAAACTTTGAACAGGTTAAACTCCCTCCCTGGTCACCTACATAGATCACATAAAGTCAGAAGCGATTCAATTATCGGAAACAATCGTGTTTGCATGCATCGTCACGTACGAAGGCTTATTGATCTCTGGTCACGACCTGCACGAGGGTTGAATATAGTACTATTAGTGATAGTAATAGTACAGATAATAGATAAACAGAAGGTTCAATATAAAATGGTTTCTTCCTATAAATATCTTTTCCTTTAGCAAATCTCTTTGGCGACTAAACTTATGCTTCTGCAGAGAATATCATATGAGAATTCATACGTCATGATAGATGATGCGCTGTTCATCATTCAAGATTGTTCAAACTGACAATTTTATTTAGATGATGAGTATCATGTCTGACTTTTAGGAGATCGCACGCGCGTAGCTGTGCCCTAATAGGGACCATAACTGCGCGTGCGGAAAAATGCTCAGAGCGTACCCCGTGCCCCGGTTGAAGGTAGTTGGAGTAACACTGTGGCGTTTGGAGCCCGAAATAATCCGCCCCCTTCTTTGACGCGGAGGCTGTCCATGAGGATTTCCACGTTTCATATCTTTACGTTCAATTACTGTACTTTAGCTTTTGTTACATCTTTTAAACACATTCATCATCTTCCTGCCCCTGTCCCAAGTTATTTGGGGTCGGCGCACCATCTTTTAAACACATTATGGTATGCAAATAAATGAATATGAATATCTATGATTTGTATCGTATTTTGTTCACATAGCAAACACGATTACTGTCTCAGATTGTCGGCTTCAGTCCTGCGTTGTATGAAGTATATCTTCTGCGAATGATCTATTCTGTGGCCATAGAGATAATGATAAAGCATTGTTTTCGAACGAGGGTACTACTACCTTTGTCTGTCGAAGAATATTGAGTAGTGTCTGACTGCAAATTGGTGCAGTAGTAAGCGTGTATTGTGACGTCATCAGTTTAATGTGGTGTGAAAACTTGTGTTGTAGTTTCAACTGTGTGTACGGAGATACAAAGTTTATTTTTCATGTTTCAAAATTTTAATTATTTATGTAATTTGGAACGGAGGCGCGGATCTTTGAAAGACGTACGAGGAGCCGAAATGAAACCGACAGTTATCCCTGTATGCATTAAGCAAGTGCATTCTAAGACAACTCCCGGTTGGAGCAGGACTATTACGGGATATGGAAACAAAGAATGGTACTAAGGGTTTGTGTGGTTTATAAACTGGTGTCCTAATAAGTATGTTTCCATAGTAATTTGGTACAGTCTAATAGCCATAGTCTTTCGACAAAATGGCTATTAGACTGTACCAAATTTAACTATTATAACTTTGTCAGCTAGTTGTTAACTTTACTGTACATACTGTGGTATCCTAAAAGTGAAGGAGTAGCTTGTGTTTGTCATGAATTGTGTATATCTTTTCTAGAATTTATCGTCTGCTGGACACAGGCCTCCGCTAAAGACAGCTATAATGACTGGTCCTGCTTTGCCCGCATCCAGCGGTTTTTCACGACCTTTACCAGGTCGTCGGTCCACCTTGTGGGGGACTAAATACAGTTGTAAGAGATACGAAAAAAAATAAGAGTGACAAAAATGTTCTACTTTCACACCTGATTTTTAGAGCAGCAATCTTAGAAATGTAGTAAAATTACTGTAACCTACATTTTAATGAAACAGTTATTATCATTAACGTGTACTTAAAACAAAACTAGTAAAACGAGATACTTGATTGAAGTACTCATTAATATAATTTCGATTGATGCCAATCCATTAATAAAGGTCTACTTATTTATTAACTAACTTTATTGAACACGTGCTTTGGCTAAGCATTATTGCTGTCACTGTTGCACAATTGTCAAACTACGAGTATATGTGCGAGATAGAGACGGCGACTTTTTTTTTATAAGCTTTTTTTATAAATAAATCAAAGTATCAAAAGAATAAGACCGAAAATGGTGCGGGAATTAATAATGCAGTAAGGAGGATTAGTATTAATAGTAATAAATTATTAAATTATCTATTTATTATTATATAAATTATTATCTTATGTCATTATTTTGAGTTTTCTTTTTATATCTCTAATTTTGTTGTTTTACGTTAGCACACAATGTCATAATTTGCATCTGCCTTTTTATCTCATTACCACCTTTAGTTGACTAGTAGAGAATGCCTAGCTAAAAGATTACATAGGTATAGTTTATAGAAATAAATTAGCATGGGATAGATGAGAATAGTCAAGTGAAGTTCAAGTTTAAAGTTCACAAACTGACAGAAACTTTTCCTTACGAAGATAATTTTTGTCAATTTTTTTTCTATGACTTGATTTGAAGTTCACGCCATTAAGGACTAATTCTATCACAGTTTGGTTTGTGAAACCTAAGAAAGACCTAAGATGAAAACCTAACCGCTCAAGCCCCGGCTGTCATACCGGTATGACAGAATAACAGAAAGTCAATCGTGTCTCATTACGTGGGATTTGAGTAATTAATTACACTGAAGTTTTTACAGTACAAGGAACAGATTATCATAACAAACTTATCATGAATTTAATCATAAACTTATCTAAGCGGAAGGAAAGATTTTCTCGATAAGGATCAAAGTGAGGCTTAACCCGTAAAATGCAGAGCCTTATCGGCTCGCGTTGGACCGAGACTTATAATGCCATGTTGAATTGATTCACTCGCCTGCGCAGCGTGGCGAATTACAATATTAATCAACGGACCGCCCTCTTGTTATGATTGTGTATAGAGAATTTTTGCATGGAATTTAATTTGTGTTGATATGCATTAATTATTTGTTGTTGGCAACACCAAGACAGACCATGTTATGGCAACATTTCAGTTTGAATTTGGAAGGGTGGGTATATTGCCTTCTTACTTTTCCGTGTAGGATGAAGTATGTGTTTTGTGTCCTAACAAAATCTAAGATATAAATACTAATATTATAAAGCTGAAAAGATTTTTGTTTGTTTGTTTATTTAAACGAGCTAATTTCTAGATGGAAAAAATGTTTCTGTAAATGATAGCCAGATTTATGAGGAGTATATTACATGTACCTATGTCGAAAATATCAGAAGAATCGGATGTGAACTATTTTTGAATAATGTTGCAAGCTCAAGGGAACTATACACATCTTTCAGTGTAATTGTAATCAACTTTGTACCTATCTACCACTTTTAACTGTCAAAAAGTCCTTTTTTATACCTTCACTTACATACCCTTTTTTTTTTTCGTTGGGAGATCCTCATGGATTCCCTGCGTTTGGGGATAACGGAGGGGTATGTCGGATTCTTACCGACTAAAACCTCCCGGTTCCTCCTGTTACCATAAGTCGGGAGCCCGTATTTGCATTACGCATGATCCGCGCACCCGACTGGTATTGGACCGCCATTGGCGATCCCCTTCACCACTCAATTCCCTAAACTGCAACTAAATCTACTGAACGCGGAAATCTGGCGTCAGGACCAGTCAACATTCGATCCACTAAAACCATTTCCCTGAACATTTTCCCGACTATTACCTAATCATATTTCACTCTAAATATGGCCCAAGAATTCACAAACACGTGGAGAATGTACGTAGCTATGCCCAAGCATGCGGAATTAAAGTAAAAGCTGTACCTCGTTGGCGGCGTGAGATTAAGATCAAGTCATGACACGAGTATTAGACGAGCCAGCCGTAACTAAATATATCAGAGATATGGCACGAGAAGTGTCCAGATCTTGACCAGATAAGTTGATATAGGCGTGTGCGGAGTAAGGAATATTTTTATAGAGAGTTAGCGCTTGTCTGTAAGAGCGATTTTTCAATGTGGAGATTTGATTTTGGAAACTCTTGACGTTGTGTTGGGCATGAAAAGGCCAGTGCGCGGAAAAAGCTTTCGCGTTAAAAATCGCCTAAACGTACTATATTTTATTGTCTATCATTGTTTAAAAGTTTAGCAGCTTTTCATATTTTATTTAAATATTAAAACTTGATAATTGTTTAAAAAAATATGCTTATTGAGGGATCAAGGTTTTTTTTTTTAAAACCATATCTCGTTTAGTGTTAACGCTTGTTTGCACGGGCGATATTTTAAGTAGAGAGTTGGATTTGAAACTCTCAATGTTGAGCCGGTTGTTGAAAATCCAGGGCGCGGAATGAATTTTCGCTTTGAAAAAACACCAATGCATCCGTCTATCATTTTTTAAAAGCTCTGTAGCCTTGATATTTTATTTAAATTTAAAAAGATGTTATATAAAGTGGTATAAAAAGTGTTAATGAATCAATCTGTCTGTATGAATAAATTATCACACTGACTTTGAAGAAATTTGACAGAGGATGTTTGGTATTTTCAAGTATGGTCAGGTCATAGTAGCTCAGGACCATTTTTCTAATAAATAGGTATTGTACATAAAAGTTTCTGGTCCTTAAGCCCTACTCAGTATACATGCCTTTGTGAATAGTTTTGAATATCAGAAATAGCGCTTCATGTTATTATGCACTGTGTCTAAACAGTTTAGCAAGAAAAGCACGCTTCATGAATTTACAAATACTTGTTGTAACTGTGCTAAAACAATGATGTCATACATTTTAAGATGTGAGTGGCGTAACCTTTAAGGTCATTGTTGGAGGTCAAAGAATCTAGTAAATTGGATAACTTTCAACAAGGTTTTTCTTAATTATGTCATCACTTTTGATGTACTAATTCGGCTTAGCATTTTGCCAGTAATAAAAGCCGCAGTTAGTCATTTGTTTTTAATATCAGTTTTAAAAATGTCTTGATGGCTCAGGGCTAGGCGCCTGCCTCTCATGCATGAGGCTGTAGGTTCGTAACCGGTTACGAGCAAGTACCAATGTGACTTTATCTAAATCATATGATGTTTTTAAGTTTATCACTGACTAGCTTTTGCCTACGACTTCGTCCGCGCAAAAATAAAATAAAATGTAGCCTATGTTACTCGCAAATAATGAAGCTTCGTAATGGTGAAAGAATTTTTAAAATCGGTCCAGTAGTTTTTGAGTTTATCCATTATAATCAAACAAATAAACAAAAGTACATTTTTTTCCTCTTTATAATATAAAAAATATAAATATATATATATATATATATATATATAATAATATAATATAATATAATTGTATATAGTGTAGACATCAGTGAAGAAAAACATCGTGAAGGAAACTTGGACTGTCTTAAATAGCGAATCCGCCTTAAGCAAACGTGCTGATCAATTCTCGTGCGTTTAAAGTCCGCTTCAGTGGGGACTGGGGCAATAATAGGCTGGTATTATTTTATATCAGTTTAATTTTTTGTGAAATTATCAGGGACAAAATTATTTGAAAGTTCACCCAGATACTTATTACGTATGGAAAAAGAAACTGACAGTAATGGCAACTTTCCAAATGCTATCTGTAATTCCCTATCATTACCTAAATCGATGATGGCGAATATTTGAAATTGGAATAGTTACTCAAATAAGAAGAAATAAACGAGTCAATGGGTGACCGTGAAGAATGCTAATGGTTCCGTACACTTAAAATTCAGTTCGTGTACTAGATTGAATTTTGATAGCATTGTTTTTGAAGAACAATGTAAATTATAAACTGCATTGACTGCATCTATTAAATTATTTAAGAGACGAATTAATTATTTACTGGTTTATTTGAATTAGCAAGTAAGCTTTTTTTTGGGTTGGTAAAAATCATCAAATCGTCCTTTCGCCCTGGGTGGGGCGGAAGGGACTGTTAGACTTTTACTGACTAAAGAACCACCCTGTTCCTTCTGTTGCCCTTTACGTTCTGGGGCCACGGTAACCTGTTAAGACGTCCCGCAACCCCGGTGGCCAGTAAGCTAAGGTTATTATTATATAGAATGGATAGTAAACCATCCAATTTTGCATTATATGTATAGTCCGTAGACTGCCTCGTTGGTCTAGTAGTCGCAAGCGTGACTGCTGTGCATGAGGTCTTGGGTTCGATTCTCAGGTCGGGCAGTGTTGTTGGATTTTTCCATCAGGAATTTCTCAGTAGCAGTCTCGGAGTCTGGATTTATGCCCGGACGATGGCAATAGGCTCGCCTCCTATTACATGGGACTAAAAACATAACTGGCGAAATGCGGGTGTACTACATGGGTACGCCTCTGCCTAACCCTTCGGGGATTATAGGCGTGATGTTATGTTATGTAAAGTCCGTTTAACGAGAAAGGTTATATGTCATATAACATCGCTCTACGGCTTACGGAGCGGAGCAGTAATTAAAGACGTAACTTTAACGTAGAAGAAAGCGCGAACAACTAGTATTAGTTATAAGTCTAGATTTCCTAACAATGTTTTCCTTCACCGATGTTAATGATTAACTTAGAAAGTACATATAAAATGAAAAGCACCAATCGCACTGGCGATATTGATAAATCCATACTTAATTAAAAATGCGAAAATAACTCTGTCTGTCCGTCTGTTACGATTTCACGATAAAATGCAGAACCACATGACTGAACTACAGAACCGATTTTGATGAAATATGGTATGGGGTGTTTGCGCCCCAAGAAAAGATATGGGCTACTTTTTATTCCACGATTTAGTCTGCGTTAGCGATAACCGACACTTTTGTGGACGAAGTAGCGGGCAAAAGCTAGTACAAAAGTCCGTTTTACTTTTCCAAACATCAAATAACTCACGTCTTGTACAAAGTCAGTTTCCTGACATTTTGACAGAATTACACCTAAGAAAATGAGGTTCTTTGTGCTACGAACTCACGGAACCCTAGTACTGGAATGGTTCCATTTACAAGCGTGTGAAAATATTATGGCAGTTATGATACAGCGTATTACATCGCCTACGAAGAGCTTGGGGGCTGACAGAACCGGTATGAGATGGGAAATCTAAGATGCAATTATAGAAATGTTGTGTTCAATTTTGCAATGTATGAATGGTTGAATTTTGGATCGTATAGGTAGCGTAGGTGCGGTGCGTCTTGAGAATCTATACAAGTACCTAAATAAAATTGAAATGTCTGTTAACAATGTCTAAATAACAGCTTTGCATTAAATACATTTGTATGTTTACACAGTAGTTACACCAAAATACCGTTTTCTTTATTTTGTCTGTTTTTTAGGCTAATTTCCGAAAAGGCTGAGCTGATTTTGACAGGACTCCACTGACAGATAGCTGATGTTATACGGAGCAATTTGGACTTTTATTTTAAAATATAAATTAAAATAAATTTATGCGGATATTCATAAGAATATTTTTATTAGAAGGAACAATGGAACAATTATTTTTTTATAAGAAACTTGAATTTCTTAAACAAATTATTCTGACTTCGGTTTTATCATTAATCAGGCCCGTTATAAACGATTTACGGCTCATTACTTTGTCACACGCAACCCCAATAATAAAAACCTTGGAACACATATTTTATTTCCATTCTCAAAAGTAGTTTTAAAATTACCTTTTTTTGTCGTTCTTACATCCATAATTTCAAGCCAGTAACGAGACAAAAATAAATTGCATGACCTTAGAGGTCAAAGCGATTTAAAAATTTGGTTATAACATTTCCAGTTTCATTTGTAATCGTAAAACTTAAATAACCATGGAAATGACGCGTAATAAAAGATGCCATAGAGAACATAATGGGAGTACTCTGAGTGCATGAATACTAAAATAACATCAAGAGCATTTTTATGAATAGTTTATTATTCTTGTTTTAAGCGCATCAAAAGAATTATGACAGTGGAAGAACTGAATGAAAACTTGAAAAGTAAGAAAAATATATATATGCGTTTTATTTTAATTGTTCACGAATTGTGATACATTCCTAGACTATGCTTGTGGATATAAATACTGGGTGCCCAGTGGAAAGTTAACGAAAAGATACTAAAATACCTATAAAGATTTCAGTTCCTCCGTACTTTGGATCCAAGCTCCGGTTAAGAAACAGAAGGTTGAAGAGGGAAAAGAAAATCTAGATATGTTTTTGACAAAACATCAGAAAGCCAAACACAATAAAAAAAAAAACTGAAATTGTAATCTCATCTCAACGACAATCTATGTAAAAATCTTGTCAAAAAATTACATGTATTATAGACAAATTGAAACTGCGAAGAGATTGAAACGTTCCTAAAAGTTACTAGATATGAAACTTTTTTTTTGATGTGGTAAAAATCACCAATTGAATCCTTCCGCCCTGGGTGAGGCGGAAGGGACTGTCAGACCTTTACTGACTAAAAAACCACCCTGTTCCTTCTGTTGCCCTTTACGTCCCGGGGCCACGGTATCCTTTACTGTAACCTTGGATTACAGTAAAGGGCAAGCAACCTACTAAAGGAACATTAAAGAAAGAAAATCGTAGAATAAAAAAGAAAACAGTAGGATAAAAGAGAAATAGCCCGAAATCTCCAAATCAAGCCACGACCCAATCCTACCCAATAACTCACCATCAAAAATCAATAAAACTAAATAAGAATCACTTAGCATAAACATGCAATATCAAGTCAAAGACATTGGGCTGATAGTTGTGACGCAAACATACACAATGGCCACGGCGATTGATACTGACGAATGATACTTCAATGGACAATCAATACGTAGAAGGATCGTATTAGCCGTAATTAGGCTCTAAATGGTGCACGTATGCGGTAGGAGTCGGGTGAAATTGGCTATGAGACCGAATGATGTGAAATGAGATCGTATTTGAAGTTTGTCAATGTCAAAGCATTTATTTCAATTAAACCATTTACAAGCATTTTTTAACTGTCAGAAAGTTGAAGCTAGTTGCTCGTCCCGAAACGTAGGTAGGCCTCTATGGAGAAGAACGAGCGTGAAACTCCACAGACATTTACATTTTGTAGTTCGAAAATAGAAAATTTGTTGCCTTGGCAGCTGTGACAAAAGGTACACTTGTTATTTAGAGCTACGAATCCATTTCAATACTTGGTAAGAAAAAAAACATTAAAGTGTTTCGTATGTAATGATAAAATAAAATCATTTGAAAAAAAAACTTGTCTGACTTTTGATTTTTTATGTTGACGGAACTTTCACTGGCATATTCCTGATTTTATAATTAGTAACTTAGGCATTTATTTTAGAAAAAAAATAAAACCTCGTGATAACCGACATTCACAAGTCGTGGGCTAGTAGATAATAAAACTTGTACCTACTTAATTAAAAGGGTACAGGTTTGAAGCGGTAGATAACAGAGACTTGAAGATAAGAGAGACACAGATTCAAATAAATGAGCATAATTTGAGGTTTAAAGATTTGACTTTATATGCTTCCTGTATAGTGTGCTATAGAATGAAGTCCACTGCCATTCAGTCATAATAAAATGCAACAAAAACTGGAACTGATTCATCTGCGGCGGGCACGTGTGACATTGAGACACGCAATGTGGGCGCTGATTATTCCAAGGTAAATAGTGTTTCTAACACTGGCAAAAAAGCATAGATTGTGTCATAAAACTTTGTTGAATTTCCTTTTTGGAGTTGAAGTTTCTTGCTTATTCTTCTCTATAAAGGCCTACCTCCGTTTTGGAACAAGCAACTAGCTTCAACTTTCTGACAAACTGACTGACATCTTGACAATTCAAAACTGTAAATTATCTAATTTAAATAAATGTTTTGACTTTGACTTTAATGCAGAAATTAAGAATGGATGATTTTTTCTTGGAAAGAGGAAAAATCTTGTTTTGAAGGACATGCAGTACACTGAAGTTAAAGCTTTAACCAAAATGAGTTCAATAACTATCTAAAAAATAAAAATAAAAAAATAAATATCTTGGGACAACTCACACACGGCTATCTGATCCCAAGCTAAGCAGAGCTTGTGTTATGGTAACCAGACAACTGATAAACCCCCCGAAAAAAACCCCGATCATAGCGGAGCGGACTTCGGGCGTGCTCGTGGTTACTATGCTGCAGTAGTATTTCTATGGACAAGCCTGCACGTTGTCTGTTTCGATGTGGCCGGCCCTTTAGGTACTCCAGCTTGTTACGTAGCAGCGACAGCCGTAATTAAAAGCAAGCTTACCCAAACTCTTGAAAATGACTCTTTGAAAGATATCTAGAAATCCTTTAACGGTCCTTTAATGATGTGATTGATTGTATAAATGGGCCAACGGCCGCAGAAGAATTAAAACAGTTTTAAAAATACTGTCACTGTTAGTATTTCAACGACGTTTCTAAGTGTATTATGGAATGCTGTAGGCGCTGCAAGTGTAATAGGGTGTACCTAATAACTATTGGCGTGACTATCGCTCGTACACATTAAAATGACCCATTTCCTTCATTGAACAACACAGCTTCCAATTTGTCTCAAGTGGAACAATCTGTGATGATGACAGAGACGATTTCATATAACCTTAGTTCACCCATGACAGTATGGAATCTATCTATTTAGCAATGACGGCCCTTGCTATTGTTTGGGATGACGACGATGAGGTTTGAAATTTTCTGACACTTCGGTCTTTTGAGATTAGAACTTAGAATCTGGTACTTAACAGTGTAGATCTAATAAAGCGAAAAGACCAATAATGATCTTTCTAGATCCTTTAACGAGTCGTTCATGAGTTAGCCTCATCCAATATTTTGATTGTAATGATTGTGTGTTCAGCTGAAACTGTTGCAATTTTGAGTGCTGTCACGTCGATGGTTCCCTATGGTCCACGACGTTCAGAAATCCATTCAAATGCAATCTACAATGTGACGCAATATCTATTCAATGAAACACTTCATAACAAAGTCCAAAACAAAACCTAATACATCACAAAGGAAACTTCTAATTAGAACTTAATAACAACAGTTTGTTTAACATAACTCCTTTGTACCAATTCCATAAAACAATTTTGAAGACGTGTCTGTAACCAAAACATGCGCTTGCGCGTGTAGGAGTACCACAGACGCGTAACTTTACAATCGATTTAGCAACAGTGGATGATATCGATCTTTTTGCAATCGACGTGGGAGTCTAAAGTAGCTCAGATTATGAGCGATATGTAAATACGGTGAGGATAATCGCATTCTGTCAATCAGATTATGATGAACTGTTGAGTTTATATTTTAAATCAATCAAGGTAGAATAACATGGTGTTTAAAGTATTGTTGTTTATTTTGAAATATTTTGGGAATGGAGTGGGATATAAAACACTGGGAACGTCATTATTTTGCGAGAAAGTAAACAGGGGAGGTCATAAATAGCAATTTGCGTGTAAAATGGCAACAGCGATGATATTATTATATTTACACAACAGTTTTCTCCCAAACAAAAGTTTATAGAAATCGCTATAGTTAATACTGCAAAGCTAACAAAAGATCACGGGGATAACGTTGAGTATCAGCAAAATGTGAACGATTTAATGTCCATCTCGGACAAATCATTTTGATAGCTACAACAAACACTACGGAGATTCCAATACAACGTTTATTTAGTTTCTATGAAATTATAGTCTCTTTTACCTTTAGCACGACAACAGGCCCTGACTAGGTATGAACCTCGGACCTGATGCATCAAACACAAATAGCTGTAAAACTTTCCAATGATTTCTAAAGCAATATAAATCTAAAATCCGTGTATTCAGAGATAGATAAACGCACGTCAGATAGAATGCGTACTATAAATGCGAAAGTGAGTTTGTTTATCTATTTTGCTTTCATGGCAAAACTGTAAGACCAATTTTGACGAAATTTGGTACATACTAAGTTTGAATCCAAAAAAAAGATAAAGGGCTATTTTTTTGTCCGTGTGTATTTCTGCATTCGTGATATCCGAAACGAACGTCGATGTTGTCGTAATAAAACCGAGTGTATCCAAAACTATAAAGTTTATAGATAAAACTTTTATCATCGAAAGTCTTAAATTATATAAACAAACCCACCGTCTTAACTACTACTATTCACAAAATCTTACAAATCATATTCCACCTAATCAAACTGTTTATTCAGATTCGTCAGATTCCCTACAACTGTTAGACAAACATAACCTAAATCATAGTGAACCCGTTGGCAAACACAATGACGTCACGTCACCGTCAATTAATGACGAACGAAGCAACAACGACAACACTAATTGAGGACTCTTAGCAGAAACAACATCATAATTATGTGCATAAGAGTATTGGCAGAAGAAATTAGTCGTGATATTTGCACTTTGTTTTGTAAGACTAGTGTTTGGTAAAGACTTATTGAAGACTGACCTGAAATTGACTAAAACGCGAAACACAATACTAAATACTCAATAGTCATTTGTTGGCAATATTATTACCAGCAGTACTATTCTGTTTAAATGTTCCTTTGGATTTAGATGAAGTGAGCTTGAGGTGAGTTGATGTTAGGAATTGAAAGCCCTTCTCAAGCACACTTTACTTAGTGTTTATACAGAATAGACCTGTAGGGGCGGTAGGTAATATGAAATTAAGGCTGAAAACAATTTAATAAAAGCTACGAGTATCACCGAGAATAAGATTTACGATATTTTCAAAAATAATACCCTGCTTCTTAGGTTTATTCAAACCCTACACTGCATTCATTGCTTCACAATGCATCCATGCTGTCTTAGATTTTTTATTCGCATTGAACCATTAACGCTGCAGTTCCCCTTTTGTTTAGTAATCACGACCAATTGTTAGTAATAAAAGTGCAGCATCAACAATCACTCAATCAGCTGTGAAGGGGCACAAGTACTTCGACGCTTTTGTCTTAACCGTTTGCGTGTTCGATTTCATAAAGTTCTTTATTGGAATTGGGGGCTTCTCAATAAGACAAAGATGACGAATTTAGGGGTCACACGAACATGAGCAAGGCTTTTATTTTTAATTCTATTTGAAGATGCAAGTTTTACTTTAAAGGTATTTAACAATTTATACAATATAAAACTATCTATGAGCTTTAAAAAGTCGCAGAGCATTTCATCGAAAAAAAAAGAGACATACAGTAGCAAAAAATCAACATCAAAAGCTGCAAGGATACCGCCCATCCTTCCATCAGGTGTGAACAAAAAATAATAAAAGAAATGATACAGGTAACTTGTACAATGCACAAAACACACGACAATCTTCATGTATTTGAAAAAGCTAAAGAGAAGAATAATAAAATAGAACAATTTCACGGTGATTCCACTAATCCCTTGGGCAACCATGACCGTGACACCACAAAAGGTGTAAGAGAGACAGACATGAATTCATTCAAGCCGACAGACATTGTTGTGAACATTAAACCAAAATCCATAGAACCCCTGTATGTATACGGAATTAAAGATGAGATATAAAATACAAAAGGTCAGAGTAAAATGGATGGTATAGGTCATACGAAGGGGGAACGCTAACAAATCAACGCGTACACAATGGAAGCGCTATATTTTCGTAGGGGCAACATTGATGCGTCATAACTTTTAATTAAAATGGAACATTAATATGGGGCGACTGGCAAAATAGGTCCGAGTGTGAATGAGAGAACATCAATGGACATTGACGTGTAATTGTGAGGAAAGGCGAATGGGAAGATTGGACTATAATAAATTGTATGGGATAATATTGGAAATGTTGTCACGCGTGATTTCGAAAGGCATCCCGCTGACAGCCCTCTTTGTGTTGGCTCTGATAATGATGTAGCTACATCATCGTCATCATTATTATTCGTCTCTTTAGTGTTAGGTATTTAGCTAGCACTGAATATAATGATATAAATTATACTATATCTTGTTATTTTATATTTCCGTTTAAAGAGTTTTTGAGTTTTAAGACTCTCATTACCGAGATATTCTAATCTAGTGTCAATTTTAAAAGTAAACAGCACTAAGTATCTTTAAATCAAATTATACATAAAACTAGATATTATTATGCTAACTACAGAAAATGAGTTCATTTCTAATAACAGTTATTTTTCAAATACCATAATACTCAATTATTTATAGCGATTGGTATTAGACAGGATACATATGGCCCATTTAAAATGTCATTTAGGAACATAGAAGCACACATTGAAGCCATAAAAAAGAATGATCCCATTTACTATGGACTAATGTTTTAGATATCGGTAAGTAAGGCTTTAAACAGGTTTATTTAAACTACGGCGATAACTTTTTTTAAGGAGACGATAAAGTTACAGAAGTTGGAATTTTAACGTAACACGATTTATGCATTATGGTAGCAGGGAGGTATGGTAGTAAGAATTACGAGATGAGTCCATAGGATCGTGCAAGCCGAGAGAAATTTAAGACAAAAACGGCATGTAAAACCAAAGTCTGGTGGATTCATTAAAACAAAACCTTTAGTCTCCTATAAATTGGGTTCACATTATTATTTTTACTTTTAAGCCTGAAAAACTCATTAAAGAAATGAGATTTTCTTTAACGTTGAATGGACACTTATACATACATACATCCTTGGTTATTGCATTCAATAGATGCTTCTAACAGTCTATTACTACTGCGAGCCATAAGAAACCCCTTTACTGGAAATTATTTCTGTAAAATAGTGTTGTAAATGTTAATGTTATTTTATGTTTTAGATTTTATCGGCTGCATCGACAACTTCCATCGTTATAAGAAATAAACATATTATTAGATTGCAAATTATGTTGTTTTATCTTTCTTTCTGCATGTCTATTTTTTGCTGCGTGCCTCTTTTAATTTTTACTAACAACGTGCTGTCAATCATTTTTATTAAGATGTTTCTTAAGTTTTGTTGAGGTCAGTTTTAACTTCTGCGATTCAAATTCATGCTTTTGGTATATTGTGGTGAATTTACGACTTTATTGTCGTGCCCTTAAGGCTTTATTATACTTGCCTTGCATATTAGAATTATTAAAAAAAAAGATTGTTAGGAGTAGAATCTTATAAAATTTAGACTCTGCCTCTATTACGTAAATAAATGATGAAGGTACTACTTTTACAAATCTTTAAGATAGTTCAAAGTCAAACCTTTTGGAAGGGGCACCTAGATTCAAACTTGTTTTTTTTTTATATGGCGTTCAAAAGTGCCTTATATTGGCCTAATTGAAATAAATGATTTGACTTTGACTTTGACTTTGAAGTCAATTTCAATTGGACCATTAATATACACTTTTGAACGTCATTTACTAGAAAAAAAAAACACATTTCATCACCTTTACCTTTCATGTTTGAGTAAAGTATTTCCTTACAATTTTAATAGCACAGGAAGAACTAAGTACGTATTTAAAGTGCTTTTCCTGGACACATCACATCGCTTTTACGAAGACGGCGACAGCATGGGGGATAATTAAACATCGTACCTTTAACATTTCCAATTAATTGTTAGGTCTTCAAAGATTGACATACTACAATGCAAAGTTTGAGAGTAAACATCACACATTTATACAATTTATACAGACTTAACTGAACGTGCCTTTCGGTATTGTTTGGTTTCAAATCTTTTGTTTTCTTTATACCAAATATTATGTTCACCAATGCTGGTTTGCTTCGCTGAATCAATTGGAATCATTTCGAGGAATCATTATCCAAAATGCGCACTTCTATTTACGCAAGGTCTTACACAACCTGAGCGCCATTTATTTAACTGTGTAACCAAATTTATTGTTGAAGTATTCCAGGATTTACTGGTAACGCATTGGAGCTTACTTGGGTGTTGCATGTATAGGCAGCGATAACAAGCCCCCATAACACAAGCTGTTTGCGATCCCATAACATAAACATGAACCCAGGATCCTGTCGGTTAAATTCTTGGCTTTACTGTCAGTTAACGCAATTAGTCTTCGTACAATATATACCAGCTAGATAGCTTGGATTGTTACTATCATTCAGTATTTCCAAGTAATAACAGTAAGAACTAATGGTAATAGGTCAAATGAATGAAGGCGGGTCTTAAGCCATAACCATTAAATAAACAACTAGTATTTAGTCCGTACCATAACTTCAGATTATAATGTTCTGATCACGAATAATAATTTACAAACAAGAGTATTGTGGAATTCTATGTAACGAACACCCACACAGTGTATTGGTTATCTGGTAGAACACAGACTTAGAATTGATAACATGGGGCCCAACATATTCCCTACAGGAACACCCCTAGAGAAAACGTACATTTTACCATTTGGCATGTAAATGTTTTTGAAGATTTTGAACTTTCAGCTTTAATCTGATTGAATTCACTGCTACGGCCCTTTTGAGGCCTTCAATTGTTTAGATTTGTCATCAACGCAATCTATATTTCGTGATCAACAAATTCGATTGGCTGACCATAAACATAAATCGCACAATTCACCACATTCATGCTTCTAATACTTTACAGCCAATATCAATATCGACCACAATAGGTCATGAAGCTAGTATTATTTATAGAAAACAAAACGGTCGCACTTTAAAACACATAAAATAATACAGCCAGGAAGCGGGTAGGACGTTAATAAAAAGAAATTGCCTTTACTCGACACTAAACAACTTTACGAGTAAGATGACGCCTTAGAACCAGCGGGGTGCAAACGATGGTCGACTTACAGTAATACATATTATAAAAGCAGTTTTAGAAATAGGACTGACCATCACCGGATGGCTGAAATCTTTGACAGTTTGAGGGTTTGATAAATAGAAGACAAAACAGTCACGTTTTAGAACAAGCCTTGGTAAATAATGATAGATCTGCTTTAAAGGCACCCCTTACATCATTTTATTGAGATAATTAGAGAGGAACACTTATGTTCTAACGGTGTAAGAGATGGACACAAATAACATTCTTTAACGATCAAAGAATTTGTAGACAATAGAGACGATGATGATCCATTAAAATATTGCGGCAGTTAGGCCTTGTTGCACCAAAAACTTAACTCAGAGTTACTTGCTAACACGAAGTTAAATTACAAATATTACGTTGTACATAAGGATTAGTGTTAGCAACTGACTTGGAGTTAAGATAAGTCAACCCTGGCTGGCGCAAACGAGCCATAGCGGTGAATGTAATCGCTTATTTCGTGGCCATATCATAACGAAATGAGATCATTGACCTAGTCAGCGTAAGGAACACACAATATATCATCTCAAAATTGAACACAAAGACTAAAAGGAAAATTTTGAGTGTAATGCGCATTATTTACTTGAAGAACAATGCGAGATTAGGGAAAGAGGTCAGATAAAATTGTATTGTTAAGTTTGGTGGTATTGTTTTATGAAAGAATGAAATGGGTTATCTGATTGATATGAAAACTCCGGTTTGGATAAGCGATCACTACTGTTAGATGTTAGTTGTCTACTGAACTTACAGGGGAATGTAAAAGCTTTTTATGAAAATCAAGTTACGTTTTTGTGTTATGCTGATCTATTTTGTAAACATATTTAGGTGATGTGACAGTGTCTTACTCTTGCATCAGGTTAGGATGACAGCTCACGTCAACCTCAATTAAGAAAGATTCACTGAGGGAGGTGTTTGACAGTCGGTTTGCTGCAGTTTAAAAATTTACGATGCTCAGCAGTTACATTGTAAGGTTTCATAAACAGTGACTTTTTACACCAAAAGTAAAACGTTTCAAACTGTGTAGTTTATGGCTATGTGATGTAACTTTTAAACCCCGTAGTGTTCCATACATTTTTCAAGGATAAAAAGTAGCCTATGTATTATTCCAGATTATACCTAATCTATTTTTGTGCCAAATTGTAACCGAGATCCGTTTAGCCGTTCTGGCGTGATTTAGTAACAAAACTTCCATCCATTAAAGCTTTCGCGCTTGTCATTCCCGAAGGGTTAGATAGACCTATACCTGCCCAGTAGTACCCTCACATTTCGCCAGTTATGTTTAAGTCCCATGTAATAGGGGGCGAGCCTATTGCTATCAACCGGACACAAATCCTGACTCCAAGGCTGCTACTGAGAAATTCCTGATAGAAAAAACTCAATAACTCATTGCCCGAACTGGAAATCGAACCCAAGACCTCATGCTTAGCAGTCGGGGTTTGTGTCCACTAGATCAACGAGGCAGTTAATGAAATAAACATACTTTCAATTATAATTTTAATGATTCTCAGCACTAGTTCGTCAGTCAAAATTCTCGCTAGAGCAATAAACTCGTCTGCAATTCTCATCTGTGGGCGGATTAGGAATAGCGGGACTTGGTCCAAAGGTCATTGTTTTAATTGGATAAGGTCGTTTTACAATTAATTGCAATATACGGTACTTTGAGGATATCCTTTGACAAAAAATAAGTACGTGAATGTTGGCAAAATAATATTATGGTAATGATTTCGTTTTTGTATTTAGAAAGTGTCAATAATATTAACTTATCGAAGTAAGTTAATATTATTTTTTTCTTTTGAATAATTAAGGACACAAAAATACTCTTGTATTACTACAAGCTTTTATTAGCGGACAGCACCACCAGCTTATAAAATTTATAAATTGCAAAATATCTAAATATATATTTATTTATTACTTTTTATTTCAAATGATTTTGCTTTTTAGAAAGATATACTTTTCGTTTATAAAATTTATAATATCTGTACGCCTTTGTAGTCGTATAATATCTTTCTAATACATATTGAAGGTAAGGACCTCTACACACAGGTGCGATATTATCACAACCATCGAAGCATCAAATAAGCTTCAACTTTGTGACTAACTACTCCTTGAAAATTCAAAAGTGCCTGCAAATAGTCTTAATAAAATAAATACTTTGACTTTAACAACTTAGGATATTCTCTCCCCTGCAACAATAACACACGTATGTGGAAAAGCATTAAATCCTCAGTATGTCTATCCTACACGGTCTAGGAAACCTAACTACATAATATTAGTCTCACATAAATTATCAGATGTTACTATCTTGCAAACTGTCAATTAAAACTAACAGATTAACATTATGAACTGGTTACCTAGTCGGTCTCTTTACCATTACCACATAAGCACCGACTATGTATTACCTGTTACATACATAAGTAGGTGTCTATTTACGCAATATCACATACATAGGATTGGTTTCCTGCTGTTAAGATTTTCGCTTGCTTAATTAGAGAAAGGGTAAGCATATGAATACAGGATTTGATTACCTAGTAGAAGCGCAAAATTGTTAGGTGTTACTGTTAGGACCGGTTTTCAGCAGAGAGGAGACGTCTCGTAAATGTCCACCAGTGCGCTTTTATGTTGCATGAAGCGCAATAGCGCATGTAATAAGGCATCCGCTAAAGCTAGTTTAATTACTCAAGACACAATTGATTTTCTATTGTTCTGTCATACTGGTAAGTCAGAACAATAGAAAATCAATTGTGTCTCATTACGTGGGACTTGAATAATTAAGTCCGTCTCTGTACTTTTGTTGCATAAAGTTTAATATTGCTCCTTCCTAAAGGACGTTTCGTATGGAAAAGAAAGGGTAAGAAACTCCATCCTTATACATCATCGGCGTATAAAGCAAACAAATCTACATAAAATACATATTATTTTAAAGACACAAGCATACATAACACACAATATTAATATGAACGTGTTAATGAACATAATTCGGTAACGTTCAGTTCTTCAAACGTATAATCACGCAATTCCTATTCTGCATACAACTGCTACAAGTATCTATTATACTAGCCAGTATCTTTGAATATAAATAACTTTTTAACAAAGCATCGTCAGTATCCCATGGTCGAACCGATCCAAGATCCGTTGACGTCTTCTATGGGACGGTTGAAGGTAGCTTGCAGTCTAGGTCTTACAAGGGAGGCTGAAATGCGCAGTCGACTACATTGTGCCAACCTATTATTATCCCACTCCGCTGTCAACATCAATCCAGATAGCCAATTCTCGTAGACAGGGACAATCAATGTTACATATTAAAGTCAAAAATTAAGGTATTTTTGACAGAGTGACTGCCTCGTTGCTCTAGTGGTCGCAAAGCGCGACTGCTGAGCATTAAGTCTTGGGTTCGATTCCCAGGTCGGGCAAAGTGTTATTGGGTTTTCCCAGTAGTAATTTCTCAGTAGCAGCCTCGGAGTCTGGACGTGCCCGGTTGATGGCAATAGGCTTGCCCTCTATTATATGAGACTTAAACATAACTGGCGAAATGTGGGTGTACTGGGTACACCTCTGCCGAACCCTTCGGAAATTACAGGCGTGATGTTATGTTATTGAGATTAGGTAAGAGTTAGTAGAATTACCCCTCAGATCTATCCTGCCGGCCCTCGTCGTGTGCAGCTCACATTATTATGCATAACTTGTGTTCTTCCAGAAATTGAGAATCGAGAAAAATACTTGTTTTCTTGTACACGTATTAATCACATACGGTGACATTGAATATAAATGGAGTATTTATATATTGATTAACGTGAGACTGTATTTGCGTTTTATTGTTTTGTTTTTGATGTGAAGATGCTCTAAGGCATAGGTATTGAAGTGTGTAACGGAAAATTTTATAACTTGACGTGTTGTAAAATAAATTGCTTTATTACACCAGCTTCGGCCGCGTGGAAGTCTAGTATGCCATAAAACATAGCCTATGGTACTCGGCAACAGTGAAGCTTTCTATGAGTAAAATCATCATCATCTGCCTAACTTTTTCCCAACTACGTTCGGGTCGGCTTCCAGTCTAACCGGATGCAGCTGAATACCAGTATTTTATATGGAGCGACTGCCTATCTGACCTCCACAACCCAGTAACTGGGAAATATGATACCCCTAGGTAAGACTGGTTTGTCAGACTTTCGGGCTTCTGACGACCCGTAACGACTGTCAAAGATCCACGTATGACAGCCGGGACCAACGGCTTAACGTGCTTTCCGAGGCACGGAGGAGTCTCGGTGTGTAAAGATGGTCACCCATCCACGAACCAATCCCGGCAAGCGTAGCTTAACCTGACGGATCGACCAGTGCGGCTGTTATTACTTAGCCTCGAGCTCTTTCTATGAGTAAAATATTTTTTATAATCAGATTAGTATTTCCAATAATTCCCTCTTACAAACAAAAAAAAGTAAACACAGAAGTACATCATAAAACATTACGCCTGTAATCTCCGAAAGGTTAGGCAAAGGTGTACCCATTAGTACACCCTCATTTCGCCAGTTATGTTTAAGTCCCATGTAATAGGGGGCGAGCCTTTTGCCATCAACCGGGCACAAATCTACAGAAATATTCAAACTGAATAACAATAGATTGCATGTAAAGAGCTTTTATGTTTTGTGCATTTAGGCTTTTCATTATTTATTTCCCTTCAAATAAATTAATTTTAAAATGGTATTTACGCAACTAAAATTTCGCATGAGATAAAAAAAAACATGATAATTTTAAAGTTTGTATTAATTTGTCACAGCGCACTGTTGGCATAATCCTTTTAAGATAATTAAGACATTCGAGAATAAATAAAGACTATTTTTCACAAAAATGGAAGCTTCATTTAATATGTCCAAAGATCCTCGACAACTCTTTGATCTCTCTTCAGATATCTCCTCATTCAACTGTCCAAGAAACTTTAGCATGAAAAATAAGGCAAATACAACAAGAAAGTGTGACAGCAAATGTGATTCGTGGACATATTTACACTGAACATTGTTCCAACATAAGCGTGGGACGAAATGGTCCATAAAACGCCATCCAACGAGCCACTCCACGCGATATTACGAGAACAAACATAAACAAACCGATGGAAAAATGAACTTCATTCAAATATCAACCTTGTGACGAAGATCATAAAGAGTTAGGGTTCAGAAAGCGATGGTAAGCGAATTTGTGGAGATATCAGACAGATGGAACGAGGCTTATTGACAGATTGTCAAGCTCTCGAACTTGGATAGAGATTAGAAGAAGGCATCAAGGAATCTATAGGGTTAGGTAGGATTGGAACAGTAAATTGTATAAGTGCACAAATATATCATAGATTACGTGATGTAAAATACTTCATTTTCACTCATTTAGGAAACTTGGATGGAATAAGTTAAAAAAAAAATGGACATGACGACATTCAATAAAAAAAAAATTAAATAACAAACAGGATACATAAAAATTTGACTTGCCTACTTTTATCCTGCTTCTTGTTTATCAAGCTCAATGTTAAACTAAAATAAAAAACTATACCATCTTTTTTAATTTTACAGTATTAAATAAAATGCTACTATAACCTACACCATTTCATGCGCAGGCGCCTTATTCTGACGCAATACATTCAGCTACCTCTTACACCATGGGTGGTCTGACAACATACCATTAACATTGTCAAGGTTCCGTCCATTTTCACACAAGTAGCGCATAATTCAACTGTAACAGCCAGATGTAAACACTTAACTGTTGACCCACAAAAGTAATTCTTATTCTTTTAAAAGTTTTTCAATACGGTTGACATCAGTGAATCTGGTACGACTACAAAGTGGTACGACCGGTACATTCGTTACCGATTCGATTCAATTACAAAGTCATGTTACAAAACAAATCCAATTAAATAGATGATGGGGGATGAGCGATAAGCGATGGGCGATTTGGTTAGGAATAAGGACCTAGGAAGGATATCTTGTTTATCCAAATAATTAGAGAATTAAATGCTGCTGTGAATTTACCCATTATCTTCTGCTCATGATTTCGTCTACTTGGAACTCAAGTATACCACAAAATAAAGCCTATTACACTCGGTAATAGGGCAGTCGTCTATCAGTGTTAGATTTTTTGAAATCGGATTAGAATTTCCAAAGATTATCTCTTACATTACAAACAAACGTTTAAACCTCTTTTATAATATAAGAATAGATTTAGCAAGGAACCAGACATTCTCACTGTGGGGCCAACAGGACGCACCAGACTAACCGGTCGCATTCAAAAATGTTTCTCTAGATGTATCGAACGATCTAGAGAGACAGCTTAAAATCTAAATTTCAGCTTAAATCATAACCGCTGGAGGCACTAGGATACTAGAATTACCATGTTACATTTTAAAAGAGAAAAACGAGATACACATATTAAGCCAATTGTATAAATGCGATTCGGTAAGATTGATAAATATTGTCGTAGCATTACAAGAAATATTGAGGAGGATTGGCTCCCCTGAACCTCCCTTGACCCTCCCTTGAACCTGATCGTTCAATAAAAAGCACATCTCACAGTAACACCGCTTTCCTTATCTATCTTGCACCACACGTGAGTTCAGATGGCGTTTCAATCGTCGGCGGCTAGATAGCGCTAATTGATCGTTTGAGACGCGCCGCTAATGTAATGCGCCCGCGCATACTATATGTACGGCACGATGACCTGATGGGGCTTAGATTTAAATCAAGGGTGAGAGAGTTAGTGTGGATAATTTTTATTGAGTGCTTATAGAAGAAACTTAAAACAATTAATATTAATGCTGATTTTTGTGTTTTAGGCTGAGTTTACACCAAACGCATAGTCAGCCGCCGAGTATGAGCTCTAAGTTCTAAATGTATGAGCGATCGTAGTCAGCCGCAGATTCATCTACTGATTGTGGCGGCTGACTGTCAGCGGGCGTTACGTTTGTGTGAACACGGCCTTAAGTAGAAAAATATTTTTATATTCTGATTAAATTTTAAATGCAGTTTAAGAGATGTTAATGTTTAAAGTCCTAACTATTATTTACGTTATTTTACGAAATAAAGTTTAAAATATTCCAATTGAAGTGCTCTCACAACCTATTGTTATTTGCACTCGTAAGCACATTTTTTTAGGTGAGTTATTTTATCATAGCACCTAGCATTTGCCCGCCACTTCGTCCGCGCAAAAATAAAATAAAATATAGCCTAAGTTACTCGCAGATAATGTAGCTTTCTAATGGTGAGAGAATTTTCAAAATCGGTCCAGTAGTTTTTGATTTGATCTATTACAAACAAACAAAAATACAATTTTTTCCTCTTTATAATATCAAAGTGTAGATTGAGCTCTATCGTAAACAGTATTTTTTTAAACCAAAAATAAAGTCACTTCTCAGCAAAGAAAATTAATTAGTGTTAACTTAGTTTGGTGGGCACTATCCGTATTAACGGCTTAGTAATGTGTCTTTTTACACCTCACTTACTAACTTTTCCAACAGAAATTTCTCAGTAGCAGCCTCGGAGTCTGGATTTGTGCCCGGTTAATAGCAATAGGCTCGCCCCCTATTACATAGGACTTAAACATAACTGGCGAAATGTGGGTGTAGATGGGTACACCTCTGCCTAACCCTTCGGGGATTACAGGCGTGATATTATGTTACTAAATTGGATTTTTTTAAGTAATGATCCTAGAGAGCTTTTACCCATCAAATTTTAAAGCATTTTTACGGCTAAACCTTCAAACAATACACAAAATTGAAAGTATCTATATACATTCATAAATCTCTTTCCATTTACCACACAGACGAATGTTTATCATTATTGAGAATCATAATTCATAACATAACATAACAATACTAAATAAGGACGTGACACATGACCCGTTCGACACAAAAATATCGATCGAGCGTAAAATGAACTACGGTTCAAGATTACAGACCGAATCGATAAGAACGTGCGAATCGATACAAATAACTACCGTATCGATATGGATCAATGCTTTAGTGGTGATTATGATTCGTTTTAGATATGCTGAATAGTTACAATATCAGATAAAACTTAAGGAGTATATGCTTAATCTATAATCTTGCTAATCTTATTGACTTTTTAATGTGAAATTTTGTGAAGATGTTTGTTACTCATACATACATACATACATAAACTCACGCCTTTTTCCCATGGGGGTAGGCAGAAACTATAGAACGCCACCTGCTACGATCCTTACATACTCCTTTCGCCTCATCTACGTTCATACATCTCGTCATACAAGCACGCCGGTTACGAGTACTGCGCACCTGACCTTTCTGAAGGACCTCACAAATAAGGTCAGATTTTGTTACTCAATCACGCGTAAACTGTCGAACAGATTTGGATGAAAACTGGCACATAGATAGATCATTTCCTGGATTAACACATAGGATACTTTTATCCCAGTAATGTGTACCCTTGGGATAATAGTTTAACTTAGTTAACGGAAAGTTACTTTAAACGAGCGCGTAGTCGCGGGCAGGAGCTAGTAATATAATAAAGTTGAAGAGATTTCTTGTTTGTTTAAACGCGCTTATGGAACTACCAGTAGGATTGGAAAAAGTCTTTCTTTTATGATAGCCAGATTAATGAGGCTAACATAAAACAAACTACTATAATTAAAAAAATAAAGAACACAACGAAAAAATAATTTAGTCTGGTATTAATTTACGGTTTAAAGTGACTACACAGGATTCTTTTTATTTTTAGCCTGTGTTACTCGGAACGATGCAAGGATTGTAACGATACCCCATACATCTAAATCGGTTCAGGCGTTTAAAAGTTATGGTGGAATAAAGAATCTCACATACATACATACATACATACATACATACATACATACATTAACCCTGAACACATAACACTCCTTTTTTTGGGGCAGTCGTGTAAAAATAATATCGCTTTTTGGCCCACAGCAGCGGAGCAGTAACCAAAGACCTAACTTAAGTAAGTAGAATAATAATAATTTAAATAAAGAAAATGCAACACAATATATACAACATTAAAGACCAAGTTCGTGTGAAAGTAGAATTAATTCTAATACACGAACATCAAAAAAGTAATAAAATGTAAATGTGAGTAAACACAGAGAGAGAGAGAGAGACAAGTGTTGTTATTCTATAATATAAACTGACATTTACGATTCATAATTTACGTTTTATAAATGTAAATTTTGAAATTATCCTACTGTAGGCTTTATACAGAGAAGGCACGAGCATTGATCACCTGGCTTGGTCAAGGTGGATTGGCGATTTCAAATGTTATTAATTTTAAGTCCAGGTTTCTTTACTATGATTTCATTCACCGATGTTAGTGATGTCCAAGATGAAATTATAAAGTACAGTAAGCGGTCATAAGTGCAGTAGCATGCTAAGGTTTGAATTGCTAAGAATACGCGGTACAGGCCGTACCTACATCTGTGTGTATAAGTGATTATGTATTAACACAGTACCTACAACACCTCAGATATCGCACACGGTCACGGCGTCGAAAGGTCGTAAATTAAAAAATGACAATCTATTGCTTTGTGAGATTGCTACACCACTCATGACCGCTACTGTACATATTAATTAGAAATTTTACTTTAATACTTTGACCAGTATTGCAACCGCAACGTCATGCATGCATCATAGGAGATATTTGATTGGTTAAAAACATCATCGAATGTTCAGGATAAAAATATCCCCATTGTGATTGATAAAGTGTAAAACGCACTCAAAACATACCATACTACCACCCACGTGAAAACTACTAAATTTTATTTGCAATGGTATCGTATTTCTAAGAGAAAATAAACTAACAACTTATAAAATCTATTTTAACGATGAAGATTCATGATCCGATTTTGTTTTTCCATCAATGAATCTGTTGTCGGGTTTCTCAAAACGAATACAAATTGCAGCAAACAAAACTTTTGTATTAATGGCATCTCAATGAATTAAACAAATAATAATTACATCAATTCCTTCTTAATGACTTCAAAATCTCTTAATGAATCTGAACCGAGGATGATACTTAATGGATTTATTACTAAAACTAAACTTATAGTTGACGAAAATAAATTATGGAAGTCCAATAAATCTTTAACCTCCAACAATTTGTACAGCACGCGTCCAAGAATATCTTTTAATAAACTAAAACAGGACGATGCGCAGGATTGCCAGACGGAGCAGACATTTGTCAAGGAGTAAAGAGTTACAATAAAAGAAGTTTTTATAGTCCCGAGGTAAATGATACTCGAGATATAAAGGGAGTTATATTAATGCGAAAAGGAAATGCAACGAAGGATTTGTGTTGCGTGGATTTGCAATTTTGGAAGTAAAGTCAGAAGAAATGGAAGGTATAAAGGAGAGTATGTACATTTTTTGTGTGCTTAACATATTTAATAATAAACTAGCCTATTATCGTTCCACTGCAGCGCAAAGGCCTCTTTCCTCACAGAGAAGGCACGAGCATTGATCACCATACTTGCTCAATCAGGATTCGCGATTCCCTTTACTGATGTCAATGATGTCACATGTGGAGAGGCCTTAACCAGTGGGCCATCACTACGATTTATTGATCAAAAATAGTTGGATAGGAGAGATAAAACCTATTCCTTTATAATAAATCATGACATAGATAATCAAAATTGAAAACGTCGCAGGTGATAATAAAATATCCTTCAAGTCTCTTGAGAACACTGGATTGTATATAACAGGCCACGACGTCTCTCCATTGAGCAATAAAAATCTATCACGTCTTGCTAAACTCCCTAGAGAGGTATAAATTCAAGGATTACTCCAGCTAAATTCACCTAAACCATGTCACATAGTAACTCTAACACAACAAACACTTTTGCAAATCATTGTTAGTTTGTTAGTTGATGTGACATAAAAAATAAATAAACTAAATGACACGACACATTTAAACAATGTACGTCACCTAAATACACATCAAAGTAAAACCGAAACGCATACTGACAAGCGAATTCAGGAAATAAATGTTATTGGAGATGACTATGGACGTTTTCCAAAAGAGGACACAAAAGACACTGTGACAAACAAAACTGTACTTGACAATGCTGAAGTTCCAAGTGCAGCTAGCACTTGGAACTTCAGCATTGTCAAGTACAGTCAAACGAGAGACACTGTGTTTAATTTAAGTGGGTTTGAAGAGTGCTTTTTTTTAGATGAATACTCGTAATCCCATATGGTAGCTATTTACGCATGGCGTGTTAGGGGAACGATGGTACGTGACACAATATTAAAAATAATATCTATTGAAGAATTTAATAACAAAGGTATTACCGCCGAACAGTTTCCGATCACGTTGGCAATTTTAATACAAAAAGAGTATGGAGATGGTAACGCAAACGTGCGTCTGTTGCGATATTTAAAATTAATATTTTTCATGCGACGCTTTATTCATAATGAGACTGCGCAGGGTCTTTTTTGCTTAGTATTAGTTTTCAAAAAAATTGCCGAGGAGCTATATTTTTTGTTTGTAATCATTATCAGTCCTCGTGAAACAAAAAGAAATCTATTGCTCATAAAAAGCGACATTATTGCTGAGTAATATAGGATAAGTTTTATGGTACCTATATTTGACTTCCACGCAGACAAAGTCGCAGGCAGAAAGTGTAAATAAATTAAAGGTAAAATTCTTTAAATATTTATAAAAATAATGGAAGCACGATAAATAAAAAAGAATGACTGAACCGTCTAAACAATAAAAAAGTTCTAACTGACAAAACATTCATTCTCAATTAAAATCAAATCGTATCTAAAAATAGCAGCACGTCACATCAGACATGTCGTTTTGCTTGCGCCGGCGCAGTGTCACACGTCGCCGGCCAAGCGTAAACCGTTTCAAACGCACCCTTGTTTGTTTTAACCCTTTTTGCCGTTACTAATACAATTTCAAGTTATCTTTTTGTTACTAAATTGGTTTCTAATAATACCTTTGATGGGTGTCTATTTCGATTTTTAGTTTATTTAATATTCTTAAGTGTATTGGGAAATTAAACATTTGGATTTAATAGCCATCCCCTTTAGTAGGGTCATAATGCCAACCACTGCCAACAATTGTCCCGCTGTAAAGCAGGCCTCTTCTCATGCAGAGAAGGCACAAGCATTGATCACCACACTTGCTCAATTCGGATTAGCGATTTCAGACTTATATTCATTACAAGTCCAGGTTTACACACGATCTTTTCCTTCACTGAAGTCAGTGATGTTCAAGATAAACTTAGAAAGCACATATGAATTGTTAAAGATACATTGGTACTTGCCCGGTATCCAACTCATACATGAAAGGAGGGTGGTCTAGCCACTGGGCTATCAGGATTGCTCCTTATAACTAACTAGTAGAAGATTAATATAACAGTTTTATAAAATAATCGTGCATCAATCGCATCACAAGATGCTGATAAAGCAGTAAAGTTTCTCGTACAATTTTAATATAGAAAACTATTTTACTCACGTTGAGATCTATTTTTTCATATTTATCAAAAGATTTTCAATCTTATAACGACTCCTCATGACCCATTCTACATCGCTAGTCCAACACTATCATTCATAACTGCAGTTTAAAGATTTATATACCCAATAAATTGATTGAGGAAATAACGTTACAACTAAAATGATTGAAAGCTATTAATCATTCTGAAGACTTGGAACTTCATTAAAACCGACAGTCTGATAGATATATTGATCAAGTTCGTTTGATTGTAGGCGTCAAGAATAAGCTTAAGCGTTCTATAAGTAACAGCGAAGATTAACTTTGAGTCGAACAAACTATGAATAGATAAATCTTATGGAAAGATTTCAAATTTTTACTGAAATAATAAATAATAACAACACAAATAATCATGTACTGAGTACAATGACATGATTGTAGACCCTCCAGGGTTAATAAATCTTGTGTAATATAAAAAAAAAAACTGATCCATAAATTTTGGCAAATAAATTAAAAAATATAGATAGAAAGGAAAATGATAGGGTTCATCTTTGCCCATAAATGGAAGGAGTTAATATGTTGAAAATAATGCAGCTATACTTAATAAAGCATATCCCATAGAATACACAGCTATAGAAATTTATAAACCAAAAGAAGGCAAGGTGTGCGATACCAAAATGCTAGTAACGAAGACAGTATGCGTCTGCACTCAGCCAATAAGTCAAAATCACACGGTCGCGGGCGGCGAAGCGCGTAGCCGCATAAGTATTATTTATACCGGCAGCTACTTAAATGAGAAAACATACAGGGATCAAATCGTAGAATGCCCGCTTGGTAAAATTAGTATCGAAGCCAGGATGAGAAGGATTATTTTTATTAGATTTTGAGTCTTAAAAATGGAACATAGGATCTCTAATAAAAGATATACACAAATCATGACATACAAATAATTTATAGTCAACAATAGGTATTATTTAGGTGTACTCCTCCACTTATAGAAGACCATAGCATCACAATAAAGTTAAAAACAGGTCGGGCAAAATGTTGTTGGGTTTTCGCATCAGGAATTTCTCGGTAGCAGCCTCGGAGTCTGGATTTGTGCCCGGTTGATAGCAATAGGCTTGCCCCCTGTTACCTGCCTAATCCTTCAGGGAATACATGCATGATATTATGTTATGCTATAAAGAAAGAGTATTACTCGTATCTAATTAAAAATGATCCTGACTGATGATTTAGTAAAAATATGTAATCATTTATATTATGAAGAAATTAAAAGTAGGTACTGTGGAAATGTGCAGGAAATGTGCCGTTGAGGTGGAAAATTAAAAACTTATAATTTACAATAACCATTTAATTATCAGGGTTAATTACTGTAATTTTATCAATACCAACGGTAAAGTTTCACACTTATATTGACAGTTTATGAAGGTAATAAACTATTACCCCAAATAGTAGATAATTATAGTACAGCTATGTCAATTTTAATCGTTCTTGAATCGATTCAAGTAACACAAATATTAGTTCTGTAATCAGACACCGGCCATTAAGCACTTATCAATTTATCAATTAATAATCTCACCAATCAGAAACACTAACAAGTTTCGCAGAATTTCGCAGAAACGTGCTTGCGAGCTAATTAACTTAGGCGTGCGAAATCTATGCAAATAAATAAAATTTATGTGTTTATTTGTAATGTGAAAATAACAGCTTTTTTTACTAAACATATGAATGTTTACATGGTGCTTAAATTAAAAAAATATATATTTGATTTTTTCTTTCGTTTGTTGCGGCTAATCTCTTAAAAGGCTGGATCGATTTTGACGGGACTTTCACTGGCGTTGGGAAATTTGTTTGTTATCTTTAGGAAAGTTTTTTATCATCATCTGTTTAAGTATCGGTCACTACCAGCCGCTTAATAGGAAAGGATAAAAGGAAATAAGGAAGAATTATGAAAAGACAAACAGGCAAAACCAGAATGAACTATCGTATATACTCAAGCGTATTCAAGAGCCACCCAGACTACAAAACGTCATAAGCGAGTGTAAGGTAAATATAGAGTGGACATCGCGTAGCTTAACTTGGAATAATTTAGATGACACTGGGGATTTCTGCAGATTTGTGGCGAAATACGTTTACTAAGTTACAGAGCTTTGTGATGTCCAAGCTCATTTTAGAATATGAATTCACCGAGACATTTAAGCGAAAATTATGTTGGAGGATTTGCTATTGGAAATGGTTGAAGTTTATGTGATCGGGGAGTGCCGTGTTAAAGGTTTAAATGGAAGAACGTTCTTTAGGGTTTCGCACTTGAAAGGTGCTAACGAGACCCTATTACTAAGCCTCAGCTGTCCATCCGTCCGTCCGTCTGTCAACGAGCTATATCTAATGAACCGTAAAAGCTAGAGAGTTCAAATTTCCATAAAATGTGTATTTCTATTGCCGCTATACTAACAAATAATACTCGTAAGAATAAATAAAAGTTAAAATCTGTTTGCTTTTGCATTTTTGGCTCGTTATTTTAATCAGTGTTATGGATTTCTTATCTTGTGGAGGTTTTAACGGAGTTTTTATGTGTAAAGGTAGATAACTTAAAGGTAAGGTGGACGAAGCAGACTCATTTTGTTTTTTAGGGAATTTTATTGCCTTCACTCACCTGTCAATCGTCCGTCTGTCTGTCTCTTTGTATCTTTTGAACCGTAATAGCCAGACAATGAGATTTTATAAGGTGTGTATTATTATAGAAGTTATAACAACAAATAATAAAGTAAAAAATTAGAAAAGAGGCACACACAAGAAACCTGTCTTTTCGGAGATTTTTTGCTCGATCTTAATATTGTACGGCGATACTAACCCTTGATATGGAAGTCTAACTCGTACATGACCGGTTTTTTGTTAGAAAGCTGCAGAAGTTCCTAAAATTCAAAACTAGGGCCATCAACTTTGGAAACAGTAGCGTCGCATGAGATAAAATAATAGTATATTAGTTACATCATCGCGATGCTATAAAACGGACATAAAACGATAAATATAGGCATGATGAGGACTTAGGATCTATGACCCGACAGACCGCGTGGGTAGATGTTATTAACCGATTAGGTAAACTATGTCATGAAATCAATACTAATAATAATACAAAAGCTGAAGAGTTAGTATGTTTAAACGCGCCAATTTCCGAATTTACTGATCCAATTTTGAAAATTCTTTCGCTAATAGGAAGCTATGTTATCCCTGGCTCCTATAGGCTATATTTTATTATCAAAACAAGGGGGTTTTGCAACAACATTGCGGACAAAAGGTAGTGAACATATTAAAATTATAACAACCATTGTTAAGATTAATATTCAAGAATAGATATGTTTTCTGTAACTTAAAGTACATACTATTCTCTATTCCATTCATTTCTTTTGCTTTTTATTATTGTTTTTGTGTGCACAACGTCTGTGTCCATAAACATTTTACTATCTTTTTCGAAATAGGCTTATTCCTTCGAAAGTCTTCTCTTCTTGAACACCAAGATATGGCAACTGACTAGCATCGCCGACATCGCTTGCAGTACATGAAGAACAGTACACTCCTTTTGGTTTAAAACCAGGCCATCGCAGCCAGGTCCCACCCCAGATTAATGCAAACACAGCTGGACCAGCTGCCTCTAAGTACTGCATCTATTTGGCATACAATTTCGCAAGCTAATTGATACGTCGATTCTCAAGTGGCTCTAATTAGATAAACGTTGAGGTCAAACGAATTATACAAAGTGCATGGATGCTTATTGCCTTAGTGACTATAATAGTGCATTGAAGACTGCGTTTTGAGATCTGCGGTAATTGGTACTTAATTGATTAATAAGTGTGAGATCTGGGATTTTTGAGTAACTAGAAATGTTGAGCATCAGAATATGCTTTGTTAGAATTATTGACGTGCTAGCTTCCTATAGTTGCCTAAATTGATGTTGAGAGCTTTAGGGACATATTATAATGGATCTAAAAATAAACTAAACGAAGCCGTAAGTTACACGTTCTTTGGTTCATATTTTTGTTTTGGACCATGCCTGGAAATCTTCTGGTTCCAGAAAAAAATAAGGTGTTTCTAAGTTATTTTTTTCACGTGTATTTACCAAAACAGGTTTAAAATGTTATAACTAAACTTGAAATACTTCCACGGCCCTTATTCTGCTCCCTCTTCCCTTATATGCTCTATTGTGCAGTATTTTGCACGTTACCATAAATAGCGATTTATTCACACCAAAAACTTGATGGGCAGTATTCTTAATTAACGGCTATCTGATGTGTCTTTGTGCACCAAGCATTATGAATAGTTGCCGTCATAACTTAAGGAAGTATAGCAATCAAGGGAACGCAGGTCAAAAGGCTCACAGAAATCAGAAATAAGATTAAACGCAGCATCCCATCTACCAGAATCTGCCAGGCCATTTAACAAACTATATGAACCACATTACCAAATAAATTGTGCCAATCGAAACATTAACACTTTGACTGCTTAAAGTAAACAGTTTACCAAGCAATATAGCCCCGTTCAGTTAGAATAGCTCGCTGTTACGGGCATTCTGTACTTAAATGTTGGTTTATAGCTTCAATAGTAGCAATTTGCTAGTCCGTTGCTTACACAGAACAGATAAAAGAGGTTAGAAGGGCCTTGTGGGCGGGGCAAGCGCGCCGCGGTTATGAGCAAACGCTCATAATCAACCGAAGTTTACTTTACCGGCCAGCAATCGCGCTCTTGTTTTGACAGCGTACGTAAGCTCCGCAAAAATATTAAATTATGCCGTCTTGCGCTATTATAACGTGTCGGAAAAGAAGCCAGGTGTGTAGTGTAGCACGAGAAGGGATTTCTTTCCACCGGTAAGTCCAAAAACATTAAAATACTTGTGATATTTGTACTTATAACATTAATATTCTGAAGTTTGTGGACAAAAACGATATAATCGCAAGCAGACGAATAGTAATATATTGCTTGCAATAGATGAAAACCATTTTGCACTACGTGGGCGATCGCGCAATGTATTACGTTCACTGCGAGAGTCCCGAGTACCGAACCAAGTGTTCATTTCCAAGAAATCTAAGCGCATCGATAGTGCTGTGCCAATTTGTAAACAATGTCGATTATTACTATGATACAGTTGACTATTATCAATAGTACACTTTATAACTAAAATAACATAATTTATTACGACCAATTAGTAATATAGATTTTGAGTGAGGCTTTTGATTTTTTTTTTATATTTAAGTTTTATGTAATTTTTCAATTGAAATTGACATAATTATGATTTAATATGTTTTAGGTTTCCAACAGATCCAGGTATAAAAAAACTGTGGATTGAGTCAACTGGTAGAATTGATTGGATCCCTACTAAATGTAGCACAATTTGTTCGCAACATTTCGATGATGATAATTACATAACAACAAAGTCAGGGAAAAGAAACTTGAAATCAGGCGCTTATCCACACAAAAATATCGTTATGTGTTGTTCAGTAAGTAAACTGATTTTGTTATAGAAAATTTTATTTTAGTCTCGTCAAATCAGTTTTTTGTCTAAAAATGGCGATGTCTAAATCGTTTTTAGATGTCGTCGATATCTAAAAGTTTTATAAAAATAAAATTTACGAAAGATCGTAAATTTTATTTTTACAAAACTTATGGTTGAAAACAAAGGAAATTCAAAATTGTCCCTTTTTCTGATGATTACAAATAAACATTTTTTTTTTACAGTCGTCACTACCATCTACCAGTGATACCGTAACAAAAGCTGCATCTACCCCCGACATAGCTCAGGGTGCATCTAACGTAGATAAAAAAACATGTCAAAACACGGTAATCAAGTTTTGCATTATTTTTCCTGATTAGATACATTAATATTAATAGCAAGTATAAAATAGTCACGTTGTTTTTCATTACAGCCGACTGTGGATGACAACAAACCAACTCCATCTACACCACGAAGAGATAAGTCCATAAAACCACGAAGCATTCAGGTAAAAAATTATGCTGTAATCAATTACAGGCACATACAATGTTATGTGAACTGTTGACATCTATGTAAACGTGAATCGTGTTTTTTACTTAATTTACGGCTGCATCGATTTTCATGATATTTGGTTGTTTCATTTATCCGCTAAGAAAGGATTTCTCGAAATTCTGACGGAAACGGGAAAAAACGGTATGCGCGTACGAAGTTGTCGAAAAAAGTTAGTTAATCACATAATTCACAAAAACCTTAATAATCCCTTAATAATCAATCATATTAATATTGAATGTGCTAACACAGTTACAAAATAATATTGACTATTTTTTATTTACAGCAACAGTTATTATCGCCTTCAAACGCAATTTCACCCAGAAAAAGAAAACTACAAAACATTATTATCACTAAGGAACATATCATTAAGAAGCAGAGATTACAAATAAAAAGAATACAAGCCCAAAATAGAAGATTAAAACGCAAAATTAATAAAATTGAAGACATTTTAATTAATATCCAAGAAAAGTTTTGTTTGAAACATGAAGACACGAATATTCTGAAAAATATTAATTTACAGGTATTATAGACTCTTTCACTATCCGTGTTCGTATTTTGTATGCCTTTGTCGAGCGTTACTATTCTTTTTTTATCAACAGGCTCAAGAACTGACACGACGCATGGTTACAAAAAAGTCTGGAGGAAAATGCAAACAAAAATATAGCCCAGCGCTTCGTACCTTTGCGTTGACGCTACATTATTATTCACCGAAGGCCTACGATTACATACGTAGAACGTTCGATACTTGTTTACCAGAAAGGCGTACACTTAGAAAGTGGTACGAAAAAATCGGAGGAGACCCAGGCTTTACTAAAGAATCTTTGGAAGCGTTGAAACAAAAAGCTAAAAATACAAATTACACCATAATTGCCGGGTTAACTATTGACGAAATGGCTATACGCCGACGTATAGAATATGACGGTGAAAAATTAGTGGGACACGTTGATATCGGTACTGGCGTTGAAGGAGATCATGTACTAGAAGCTAAAGAGGCTTTAGTTTTTTTAGTTACAAGCGTAAACTGTAACTTTAAAGTTCCCGTTGGTTATTTCCTTGTGGACGGTATAACAGGAAGTCAGCGTTCTGACTTAATTTTACAATGTTTAGAACTTATCCAAGAAACTGGTATACGAATTATATCGTTGACTTTCGATGGATGCGCTGCAAATATAGCAATGGTGAAATGTTTGGGTTGTTCTATAGAAGATCGAAGAATTACTTTTAACCATCCTGTAACTAAAGACCCAATTTTGGTAATGTTGGATCCATCTCACATGATCAAACTGTTGCGGAACGCTTTTCAAAGCTATAAAACTTTTGTAGATCCAGATGGCAATAAAATACATTGGAATTATTTGGAAGAACTAAATAAGCTTCAGGAAAGAGAAAATTTTCATTTAGCTAACAAGTTACGTTACCGTCACATTCATTTTCATAATCAAAAAATGAAGGTCAAGCTCGCAACACAACTATTCAGCCTTAGTGTAGCGGATGCTATAGACTTTTGTTGCAATGAACTGAAACTACCTGCATTTAAAAATAGTGAAGCAACATCGAAATTTTTGAGGATAATTAATAATATGTTTGACATATTCAATACGCGAAGCTCTTTTCAATTTAAATTTAAGAAAGCGCTTACCGAAATTAATTCAACAGAGGTTTTAGGATTCCTAAACACAGCAGATGATTACCTATCACGATTAAAATGTCTAGACGATAGACTGTTAATACAAAGCCCGCGAAAAACAGGCTTTATTGGGTTCATTGGTTGCGCCGAAGCAGTAAAACATATTTATTATCATATAATACGTACTCAAGTACTTGTTTATATGCCAATGTATAAAATTAGCCAAGACCACCTCGAGATGCTCTTTGGCAATATAAGGTCACATGGCGGAGCCAACAATAACCCTACGGCGCGCCAGTTTAAGGCAGCATATAAGAAACTACTGGTGCATATCGAGATAAAGGCTCTCGAAAGTGGAAATTGCTTGGCTCTGGAACATATTTCTATCCTGAATTGCGCATCATCGCCTATAGAACGCATCAATAGAACAACTAATAATGGATTAATAGAAGACGGTATTGATATGGTTTCCGAAAATAATGATGATGAAGACTTAAATTTATTTTTCCAAAATATTTCTGATTTTAGCCAACAAATTATAAGTCACATTGGGGGATATATAGCACACATTTTAATGAAAAAAATTGATTGTGACATTTGTGTTGGAGCTCTATTATCAAGTGAAATAAATTCCGACCATAAATTTATAGTTGCAAAAGATAAAGGTGGTCTCTTGTACCCTTCGAAAGAACTGCTGCTAATCTGCAAAACATCTGAAGCAGTTATAAAAAAGTACACCGAAAACCTTCGGAATATTAACAAGCATCTGTTAACTGCAAAGATTATGCGCAGCTTCGTTGGGACTGATTTATTTAACAACATAAGTCATCATCAGGTTGGCTTATATCCTAGTGCGAGCCATGTGACAGACCTAATTAAGGCTATTATTGAAAAGTATATTAGTGTTAGATTGCATTTCATTTTGAAAAACTCCAATTTAAAGGAGAGCAAGCGTATGCTACTCAATAAATACGTATTATTTCAGGGACAATAATTTTTTTCTTTTTGAACTGGTGATAAGCCCCGGAAATGTAAGGTTAAGAGGCAACTGACTTTCTTTAATAAACATGGTAAATATTTCACGTTAAATTCTAATATTAACAAGTAATAAATTTGGTTTTAAAATTCAGATATGTATTTTTATTTGATACACTTTTATAAATTTGTTTCTATATTTGCATGAATACAAGTTCACAACAGGCATTACAGAAGTCCACATAGTCAACAATACTTGCAAAATAAAAAGCAAGATTACATTAATTTTATCGATATCAACTATCGACCTTTTAGTCGCCCTAGCATACATGAGCTTTTATGCGTGTGTGAGTGTACATCAAACGCAGTGATTACGTTCGTGTGACAACGAATAACAAACTCACGATCTAAGTGCGTTTTGTTTATGTGTGTGCGTAAACCGCTTAGACATTGGTCTCTTGCTTGTAGTGAAGTTAAAGAGTGGGAAACAAACGGCGACGCGCGTTCTGATACAAATCAGGAACTATTTCCTTTCTAACCTCTTTTATCTGTTCTGTGGTTGCTTACGATCACTGTAATGAGCTGTTTCCTCAATTGACTTGCAACTTGTGTGGGATTTGTTCTGATGTAATGTTGTATTTTATTATGCTTACAGGGTTTGTTCATTTACAGTAGGTTCGCCTTTATGACCAGGTCGCAAATATTAACACGATTTTATATGCAGGTGAGTCTGCAGAGAAAATTATGACGATTCCCGGTTCCTTGCGATGTATATTGTGTGGAAACTTAGAACGATAGAGTGAGAAATGAGGTTATACGAGACCGTTGCGGATTAAAAGAGGGAGTAATGATAAAGATAGAAAGGGGTATGCTTAGATGTTGAGAGGATGAGTGAAAGACGATTTACAAAAGATGAGTGGTGAGTGGCCACGCAGGGAGGGGACGCCCTAGGAGGACCTACACTGACCTTGTTGGTGTGGTTCTTTAGAAAAGTCAGATGCGCAGTATACAATTCTGAATATAGTCCTGGCCATGCAAGACAAACAAGTTAACAACTCATACAAAAATAAACATCAAAGAAATGAATACAACTTCTCAATGATTGTGAAAAATAGCCCGATCTATATTATAAAGAACACGTGTTTCCAAGATATGGGTTTACTAATAACGATGTTACGGTTTTTGACCACACCCATTAAGAAAACCGTCACCGGTGCGCAGGCGCCGTAAATAACCATTCTCTAAATGTTTAACGACCATTTGTAATTACTTTACGAGTGGATATAAATAAATTTGTTGGTGGCGCTCTTGTGGCGAAACTTGGAGTTTTGTAATAAATTCTGCTATTAAAGATGGATGCTGTTGGAAAACTTACTGATATACGAGCACACACTAAATATTTTAAAGGGTCATTGTACTCATAAAAACGAAATTCTTTTACTATGGGGCCAACCCTGATATTTGAAAAATAAATCTGCTGTTCAGTATATTGATCATGTAACGTAGGTAACACGTAGGTATTAGGGAATGGTTGTTCTTTTTTTAATGTTTACCGAGCAACCTCACAAAATATTTAAATCTTATATTGTAAAATGGGATTAAGATTGATTAAGTACGGAAAACAAAAAACTTAAAAGATTGAACAGTCTTCTAAATCTCTTGAAGCATTATCACGGTATCGCAAACAAACTTTAAAACTACAAATCTTTGTATTTCGTAAAGTTTTCTAATAACATCTTATTAGCTTGAAAACTCTTTTTAAAAAACATTTTCAGGTAACTTTTTTGACTTACGTGACATTATGCGTGTCCGTAGGTATTAATTATAATTAAAATCGGTTCGTTAATTAATTTTCTAAGATTTTGAACTTGGAAAGTTTTGTATGATACACCCGTGCCGCATAAACGCTCTTAAAATCGCGTG
Organism: Hoplodrina ambigua; assembly: GCA_949774945.1. Taxonomy (NCBI): domain Eukaryota; kingdom Metazoa; phylum Arthropoda; class Insecta; order Lepidoptera; family Noctuidae; genus Hoplodrina; species Hoplodrina ambigua. Next base: position 10,555,295 of record OX458981.1, read on the forward strand.
AGAGAGTCACATTAGACATTGAGAAATCTAGTTCAATATTATAAGATTCAAACTCATAAACATGTCCTAAAGTAAAAGTTATACATATTCATGAATATTCAACTTTTTATATTTGTGTTATTTGATTTGGAACTTATGATATTATTAAACCATATTTTGTTTACTAGCGAAACACCCCGGCATAAAAGACATGCGACTTTAAAAAAAGCCTTTCGTATGTAAGTACCTTAACCGGGAAATCAGCCAAATCGGTCCAGCTGTTCTCGAGCCTGATTGGTCCAAAAAGTCTTTTAAGTAACCAAAACCAAGCTTGCCTAAAGGGCCAGACGACAGACTCTTTGCGTGATCGAGTCAGCGATACACAAAGTGAGGACTTTAAAACAATGTATGAAAAGGATTTTCTTAATCATTTTTTTTTCTTCCATGACACACAAAGTGCTTAAAGCAGGTCGTTTGACCGTCGCAGACTAGATGGCATAAAATTATCTGCGTAAGTCTTAAACGTTATTATAGGTGCAGTTTGTATGCAACCAGTACAAGAGTACTACCGACTCAGAGACAGTTGTTCAAACATTTTCTTTGTACTTGAGAACAATGGAAAACTTCAAGTCGTTCAATTGAAAGGCAAAAAAACTAAATAAATCAGCTGTTATCATAACGCGGAAAGTGTACCTATATTACAATGTCAAAGATTATAGGTACAAAGTTGACCTTTGGAGCCAATAAGTAAGTGAGCCCTTATACGCTCGTAGCTTGACATTAGGTACTACATAGGTACATACATACATAAACTTACGCCTTTTTCCCATGAGGGTAGGCAGAAACTACAGAACGCCACGATCCTTACATACTCCTTTCGCCTTATCTACGTTCATACATCTCGTCATACAAGCACGCCGGTTACGAGTACTGCGCACCTGACCTTTCTGAAGGACCTCACCAAAAAGGACAGTGTAGGTCTTCCTAGGGTGACCCCTCCCTGCGTTGCCACGCACCTCTGCCATATAAATACCTTTAATCGTTAATCGTCTTTCACTCATCCTCTCAACATGACCGAACCATCTAAGTATACCCTTTTCTCTCTTTTCTCCTCTTCTCTTGACATTACTCTAAACAGTTTCTAACAATTTATGTTCTTATTCCACGCCTCCCATGCTTTTGCCATTGACCTAAAAAGTGCATCGCGTGGGCAAGAAATACGAGCAATTAAGAGACACTAAAAAAACATGGAATACAAATTACACTTTAATTAAAAATGAAAAAGAAAAGAACAAGTAAGTACTGTAGTTTAGACTTTAACAGACGGGTCCCATTAAAATTTTTAACCGGCTTCTTAATAATGGGTCCCCGCTGTAAAAGTCTAGATTATAGTACTGAAAGTCTATAGCTAATACCCTAACTTATTTTTTGTCTTTTTAACCGACTTGAAATATACAAATTGAGAAATTAAATTAGCTTTGCCGCAGTCGGGTAAAAGTAATAAAGGTGAAAAAAATAAAATAAATCAAGACGACCATACAAACGGCGTCTCAACTGAAATATGGGTAGCCATACATAATGCTCTAATCTCAAAGTAGGTACAAATGAAATATAATTATCTTGTATTTGTTTAAGAAACATACGTGGAAACCTGCACGTACCACAGTACACGTGTCGTAATCACAGAAAACAATGAAAACACAATATTTCCCTTCTCGCCACTGTTCAATGTTATAACTTGCGCGTGATTATGTTTACTTACAGAGAATAGAAGAAGAATTAGCTTTTGATAAGCGTGAAATTGACGATAGACTAAGAACGGTAAGTGGAATATGTGACGTGGGAGGTCTTTTTAGGAATCTGGATCCCTTCGGACCCTATCATTAAGGCTGTGCTGTGAACAGCAATAACCAAATCTGAATCAAAGTCAAAATCAAAGTCAAATACTTATTTCAATTAGACCATTTACAGGCACTTTTCAATTGTCAAGGAGTCGATCAGTTAGTCCGAAAGCTGAAGCTTGAGAACGAGCAAGAAACTCCACAACACTCTTTTCAATTAGGTTTTTCCAAAATACTGGTTACATTATTCTTGTTGCTTCTACATGTGTTGAATAGGAGAAAAATCTCAAACCAACAGAGAATAAAAGATAACGAAGAGAGAATCAATATAAAACTTGAAAACCTTCGTGTATATCGATCTATCTATAATTGTATCTTGATATTACTAACAATATACCGTAGTAATATCAAAGTCAAAATCAAATCATTAATTTCAAGGCACTTTTGTGCATCATTTACAAGAAAGAAAAAATTGGACTAGTTGCCCATTCCAAAAGGTAGTTTCGTATGGAGAAGAATGGGCAAGAAACTCCATATAGCAATAACATACAACGTACGGGTGCTGTTAACGTTCAAAATAATTTGTAACTTGTCAAACAAGTTGTCATCGTATGGACTTTAAAGTTTTGAGTATGTAAATTTATGATTTCCCATTGTTACATCATAAGCGTTGGACTGTTGAGTCTCCATTGTTCAGTAGCCAATGCTAAATCTGGTTAGTTGGCCTACTGAAGCCTCGTTTGCATTCGTTAAGCCATCGACAGCGTGTCAAGTCTGGCTGGCAGAGTATAATCACTAGAATTTGTGGCTCCAGTAAAGGTGAAGGAAGCATAGTCAAAAACACAAAAGAAAATCACTTACATCAAAGAAATGCGGCCGTAACCTCCCGATAGTGTATTTGGCAACATCGGTGGTGAGCTGTTGGCAGGCACAGCCGAAGAGGAACACGCCGATTACATGGTAGGCCTCCCAGACCCAGGCGGGTATCTCCCGACCAAGGACCTTCCGGGAGCGCCCGCCGACGTAGTCGCGTAGCCTAATAAATTCCGTGAGGCACATCTGGGAAAGAAAGAAAAGAAAACTTTAAATACGTTGCCATATGGTCTTATAGTCCCTTTATCTAAAAATATTTTATCGTTAGACATGAATAAAAGATTGTAGCAGGTGTCATTGTAATTGTGATGAAATTCAGACGCTTTGTTCAAATTCACAAATAGGTCAATAATTAAAAATCAAATCATTTATTGCAATCCATGATATACACTTACAGGTAGTAAAATAAAAATAGAAACAATCATGGACCCTGTCGGGCACAGCAAATATTTCAATAAGTAAAGAGAGGAAGACCGCTTTATTAATTAGTTTTGTTTTTTTGTAATTAATATACGATAAGGGCCCAATACTTTTATAAAATAACCGAAGAGATAAAATAATAATTTCCATAAATAAATAATTATTTTAGGCCCGTAGAAAACCCCGAGAGAAACTACTTCGGACAGCAATTAATTATTTGGCTTGTTGACCCGATTAATTTCATTTTGGAATCAAAAACATTGGAAAACAAAAATAAAAAACAGAGCTAAATCTTTTAAAAGATCGTATCCAACCAACAAATTAAAACATTAAAAAGTGTTGGCACACTTTTTACACAACGGAAGGCGACTACCAATATACGCGTGTACCAATATTGGCGATAAGCCAACATCATTAATTAATAATTACAAACTAATCACTAGTAGGCGGTTTGCATATGAATGAGGCAAAAGGCGTTGAAGCGTGACTTAGCTAAGCTATTGAACACAGCAGTCATTACTTCTCACGTGAAAACATATTCACAACAGAAATGCAGAATATATATTAAAATACTAGCTTCTATTCGCGACTCTGTTCACGTGGCATACAAGTATCTATACCATAAAACATTTTATCCTATGACAATCAGCAAAGGTGTAGCTTTCTATTAGTAAAAGAATTATTATATTATTGGACCTGAACTTCTAGAATTCCTCTTACAAATAAAATAACAAACAAACTCTACATCTTTATAATTTAGTATAGGATATCTACAGAGCATGTGTCATCTTTTATCCTTTTTCGTTTTGCATGGCTGCTTGGAGCAGTCAAAATAAGTATGACATAAGCCTTTCGTCTTTAATAATATAATTAGGATTGTGCTCGCCATCCCGAGATCCGGTGATTCTTTGGCAAAGATGGGTATAGTCTGGTGATCCCTACGTTTGATTTTCTTCATTTACTCTTTCTCACTCTCTTGATAGTTTATCTTCTTCATACAATATCAGTGTGAAGTTCTGTCAGCCTTAATAGCCTTTATAGGTTTAACGCTCCAACAATGCTGTTTACTGCCTCATTTGGTTCTATAATCCTTATATAAACTACCCAAGGCACAATTTAGTTCCGGAAAAATCGGAGTTAACCTTGGCCCGACTTCAAATGCCCTCTCCTCCACAAAAATCTTTTAAACAACCATACAAGGTCTTGGCATTTCCCCAAACAAAGCGGAGCATTTCTCTCGCGTAATTACATAGGTATTACATGATTATGTATGTTGCAACTGGCCTTGTGCCTGATACGGTACAGGGTCGGGTCGCACGCGCATGGAATATCATGCCTTTTACGAACTGTTGCTGATTTATCTGGCTTGTTACCATATTGATTTCAGAGCTATATAGCATAAAATCTAGCCTTTAAGATCGTATATCTTGCATTTCTAATAAGTAAAGGTCTATTTATGTTACTGGAGATATTCGTGGGGCTATTTTTAGTCAGAAAGTTATGTCTTTCGTGAGGGTTATTCATGTTTATAGACAAATACGGTTCGCGATATCTCTTCGTGAAGAGTTTGTGAGTTAAGCGGGCCGCCGCTGGGCCCAGGGGTCGAAGCTCCCGACTTACCCATTTCTCTTGTTGATTTATGTAAGATCTTCGACCTCGCTCTAGAATTATACCGGCGCAATTTCGGTACTTTGATGACGGTGTAAGGCGTGGGAGTACTGTCACGACAATCCATAATAATTACCAAAATACTAATGACACAGGCAGATGACCGAGCAAAATAGTAGTGTTTTTTATTTCTACGCGTTTTTTTTTAGCGTTGGGATGGCTCAATGTACTGTACAGTTTATCTTGGACATCACTGATAGCGTTAAGTCTGAAATCGCTAATCAACCTTGAGCAAGCATGGTGATCAATGCTCGTAGTGTCTTCTCTGTTAACCCAGAAGTGGGATGATAATAGACTATTTAATTTCTTTTATTTTTTAATATCTAGCTTTATTAAACCGGTGTTTCTTTTTTAATTTGTGTGAGTACTCCTATGTATGTATATTCGAGGTTCTTATACGTGAATCTTATTTTCAATATGGTCTTTCAAGGTCACAGAAGTGTTTTAGTGTAGACCAGTGTTCGTTAAGTGCTAGTCTCGAATCATGACACCCCATAACCCTAAGTTCATGAGCTACATTACCATATTGTATTTCTCATATCCGCAGCTCTAATAGGGCCATCGCCCACTTGATTTCCCGTTACTGGGTTTCATGACAATTTTGCTTCCGTTATCTTCGAAACCGGGAACTTGATAGCAAAAATGGTCCTAGATTAATTGCAATTCTATAATTATGTTTGCGAGATATGTGTCAGTAGAAAAACCCACGATGTGACAGAAATTCAGCGCAAGTCAAAGTTCTACTGAAGGTTCTGTCCTATCTTTGTTAGTGTTATCAATATTGGCAAGCAAATAGTGCTTCAGATTGTGCTAATATACAGCTACATGTGAAAAGACATGATTGTAAATATAGTGTTAGTCAATATTTACTTTGTAATCATCTAAAATTGGGTCAAGTTGTTCTTCTACCTCTACATACGTTGTAAATGTATTTACGTATAAGGCTCCGTTAGTAAATGCATCTCTTACTATTGTTACCTTAGTATGTTAACTGTCTAGTTGTTCTTGTGTTCGCAAGCATGATGCACGAGCGTGGTTGTCATCGTCTTTGGTTCCATTTCCAGTTCTGCCGGTGTTACTGGGTTTTTAAATTAGGAGATTCTTAGTAACAGTCCAGAATTTGGAAGTTAATGGTGTGACGTCCCTGTGCCTCGGAAAGCACGTAAAGCCGTTGGATCCTGATCTCTAACCAGTCGTGTCGTATTGTCGTCCCATCGGACGATGAGACTCAGGGAACAGGAAGAGTACCTATTTTTGCGCACACATTTTTGTACTATAATATCTCCTGCGTACTAGGCAATAGAGACCCATTAAGATTGGCCACCATGATAGAAAATCGGCCGGGAGAATATTGTTTTCAAAATAACAAGAAACATACTTAGTTGCTTCAATGAAACGATCAACTTTTACGAGTCTCTTTTAACACAAGATTACTGTAAACAAAGTAGAGGTGAGATCCGGTATTCAAGTAATAGACCATACAAAGAAACTTTACCACAAGTTACAGAAAGTTTTATGTACGGTACCGTGTCATAATGGCAAACTGTTATTACTTATGCACTATTTCACAGTCATTAAACCAAGGCATTGTTTGCATACGCATTGTTTTGATCAAGTTAATAACACTACGTTTGTTCTGAAACTAATTAGCGCAAAAAAATATGTAGGAGAAGCTTTTGAATGAATTGCAAATTGAGTGGAGAATTTATTGAAATGTTTTGTTAATTATTTCTAAGATAGCAATATTAATTTGTCTTTGATTACTGGTCCGCTCCTGTTGGCTGTAGAGCGTGACTTTATACGTCCTATACTATTCCTCATGAATCCGGCTATTGTATACGAAAAGATTTTTTTTCCAATCCGACTGGTAAGTAGTTTCAGAGATTAACGTATTTAAATATACAAAAAAACTCTTCAGCATTAAAGAGTACGCGCCTTCTACGGACCGACGATATCAATGAGGTTCCATGAAAAATAACAGGTTTATTTCCAATCCTAATAAAATTATTAATTATCACTTTCCAATAAAGACAATAATAAACACATCAATACGAAATACAGCAGACAAACAGCAATCATTACATAAGAACCATATGACTTGCGCCTGCGTCGGTCTCAAGGGCGTAAAATATAAACAGTGAGTCATAGTGAAATTGTTGGTGCCTTGACCGTGTGAGAAGGTCTTGTCCAAGAACGCTTTATAATCCTATTCTATCTCTTTGACGTAACCGTTAACTTATGCCAATTAGTATGGAATAATTGTGTTTCCTATTGTCGTTTTTACTTATATTGTCGTTTTTTGTTAACGCGATGGAGTATGTTCATTTCAAGGTTGTAGGTATGTTCTGGTTTTACCTAGGGGTATCGTGTTACCCAGTTACTGGGTTGTGGAGGTCAGATAGGCATCAGTCGCTTCATGTAAAATACTGGTACTCAGCTGCATCCGGTAAGACTACTTTTCCCAACATAGTTGGAAAAAGGCTAGGCAGATGATGATGAGGTATGTTCTCTCCACCTAAATTCTTCTGGACTATGAGAGAAAGGGAAGAGAGAGTGTACTGTTTCCAAGATATTGCGTACTTGGCTAGTCTCCATTAAAATTGGCCACCGTGATCGAAGTTTGGGAAAACATTACGAGAATAAAATCTCGAAAATTACTTGTGCTATGAATTTGATATTTGACAGGTAGCCAGCTAATAATAAAGTTTAAATACTCCTTTTCTCGTTTAGCCGACTACGTAAAAAAAACGGGACTAAAAAGGACAAAACAAAAAAATAATTAAAACAGAAATTCAGAAATGCATAGGTACAAACATGGTCAAGGTAGAGGCGTGGTCGCACTTGCTTACATTACCCGGCCTATTAAAGAATCTATTGACACCTCATTCATTGAAATCGGTTCAGTATTTTAGATGCTACGGTAGAACATACATGGGCTGCCAAAATCATTACCCATCCTTTTGGCTTCGCCGCAGTCGGGTAAAAACTGACAAAGCGTCTGGGCCGAATTAAGGGGGTCTTTGACTTCCACGCAGACGAACGTCACTGGTTGCTAGCAAAGCTAGTAATCTATTATTATCTTTAAAATGATTTACAAATCTTTTCTCTTGAAATAAACAATGTAGATGCCATGTATATTGTTTTTCTCGCCATGATGTACCATGATGGAATACCTCGTCATGTCTAATTAAAAGATATTTTCTTGTATTACTCTCCAATTACTTGATTCGCAGTACTTTACGATTCTCAGTAACGATACACATCTACATCGCTCTGATAACTATAGAATCATACTCGTAGATCAATCATATGCCATCCATTTATTAGTTTTCACAATGGTGAAAGTTTTACGTTAAAGATTTTTTTTTATTACGGTCATAATTTCACAAAGTTGTGACTTTTTTCGTTTTTATGAAGGGTTTGTCAGAGGTGACCTATTAGTACACCTACATTTCGCCAGTTATGTTTAAGACCCATAGCGAGCCTATTGCCATCAACCGGGCTAAAATTCAGACACCAAGGCTGCTACTGAGAAATTCTTGATGGAAGAACCCAAGAACTTCCAAGACCGCTCAAAACATGCTCAGCAGTCGCGCTTTGACTAGACCAACGAGGCAGTCGTGATTTTGACTTCGAAGATTAAAACAGTCATGAAGTTTATCTGCAGTCATGTAATAACCCGGAAACAAATACCTCATCAACATTACTCAAAGAAAGTAGCGTTCAAAGTATTTTAACGAACGTTGATAATGAACAGTGTCAAGGAGTAGCCAATTAAATCATATTGCAATTACCTAACCGCAATTATAATTGCAATATAGCCTTAGAATAACAGGCTAGCCAGACTAGCTAGACCAGGCTTTGGCATAAAGGCTGAGCAAGAAATGTTGGGAGAATAATCATTATGAATGTGCGTTAAGTCACTCTTGGGATGATTCTCATTAGAGCGGGCCGTGCCCGGGGCGGGGCCCGGACGGGACACGGTTTTAAATCTGTTACATATATTTTGTATGAATCAATTTATATTACACAGTGCATTATCCGTGTCCCGTCCGGGCCCTTTCGACGCACTTCAATACCACGTCGGCTCGTTCACGCCCCGGCCCGGGCACGGCCCGCTCTAATGAGAATCATCCCTTAGGGTGGTTATAAACTCAAACGGGTTGGACTTTTCGGTGGTGCATTCTCAATGTCTATAATTGTTGTGATGGCCCAGTGGTAAGGCACTCGCCTCTTATGCATGGGGCTGTGGGTTCACAACCGGGCACGGGCAAGGTACTAAAGTGACGTTTCAATTACATATGTACTTACTTTCTAAGTTTATCTTTGACATCGCTGACATCGGTGCAAGAAAACACCGTAAGGAAACCTGGACTTATATCGCCAATCCGCCTTAAGCATGCGTGGTGATCAATGGTCGTGCCTTCTCTGTATAAGAAGAAGCCTTTGCTCTACAATGAAAAATAATAGGCTAGTATAACATTGTATTGACAATTCCGACCCGAATGCGCCGACCCACTTATTACAGCGACCCTAACCAACCTGACCTTATTAAAAAGCCATCAATAAATAAAACAAACGCCACTTGATAATGTAAATGAACATAATTACGCACACTTACAATTAGAAGAAAACGAAAATCAACAAGAAACCATTGACTCAATACTTTCCATTATAAAATCATTATTTTAAACTGCAGCTTGCATGAATGTATTAGTAACACGCTAACTGCGCTAATTTCACCAAGCTATTTTCTTGGCAATTAACCTATATATAAGTATGCATGTGTAATTATTGTTATGGTTACATAAACTTGTCTTGTATATGCAGTAAAGATCGGGTCTATTCAACAGGTTAAGCTACGCTTACCGGGGCTGGTCCGTGGATGGGTCACACCGAGTTGACCGAGTCTCTTCCATACCTCTGAACTATATATGAAACTGTGTGAGTGCGGGTTCATCGCCCCATGCCTAAACCCAGCGGCAAGATGGCTAGTTCGAATTCAAAAATGACAGACTAAAATAATATTCCATTTCTTTTCTTATGGATTAGATTTCGCACGCGGCAACGACGCGGCTCGCAAATTAAATTTAAAATTCGATCATGATTCGAAAGACATTTGGCGCCATCTATCATCATAAGAACGTTATTGTGATTTCTCTCGGGAACAGTACTTTTTTTCGGGATGAAAGGTACCCTATGTGCTTTTCTGTACACCTGACAACGTATATGCAAAATTTCAGGATGATCGGTTCAGTGTTGTAGGCGTGGAGAGGTAACAAACAAACAAACAAACTTGCTTATAATTAGGATTAGGATTAGTTTTGAGAATCAGTAGCATAGTTACCGGCTTGAATTTGACGAGCATGCAAAACTGCAACGTGTATACACAGCTGTTAATAAAATAAATATATAATTTATTTAGTGATAGATATTGTTTATTTATAAATGCCGCGCTAAAATAGCGTGCGAGCATAATTAATTACGTTCATGCAAACGACGAGTGAGAGATTCGCATGAATTCACATGTAATATGCATTGATGCATCGACCCGTGATCCTGTTTTTGTATTACATACCAAAGGAGCGATGGAGCACGTTGAACGAACACTAGATAAAAGATACGCTTTCCTTACGATACGGATATTGCAATCATCTTGATTTAAATGTAACAGTCTGACTTTTATGTATACGATATGAGTAAATTTTGCTCACGCTGGGAAAGATAAGTGATTGGTATGTACTACAATGTCAGGTTTATTGAAAACGGAGGAGGAGTTTCTTGCGTTCTTCTCCATAGAGACCTGCCTCCGTTTTGGAACGAGCGACTAGCTTCAACTTTCTGACTAACTGACCGACTCCTTGACAATTCAAAAGTGCCTGTAAATGGTCTACCTAATTGAAATAAATGTTTTTGACTTTCTTTTTGACTAACGAGTGTGTGTATGCACTTTTTCTACAAGCAAACTTCAGACATACACTAGATTATGCTCGAGACTTCGCCCGCGTGGATATCGTTTTTATTTGCACGGACCCTTATTAATTTTCTAAAATAAAAGTAGCCTAACTTACTCCTTCATCAGCTAATTCTAACATCAGCTATTTACTAGTGAAAGTCCCGTTAAAATCGATGCAGCCGTTTACGAGATTAGTCTGAACAAACAGATAAATTCAATTTCATTTATTTGTATAGTTATTGATTTGTTTATTTTAGTTTCAGCAGTTTACTCTGTTACGGTCAGTTGGAATGATAAACCAAAAGATTACTTCTATCGTTCTTAACACAGATTTTTCTTAAAAAGAACTCGCATTATCTAAACAGAGAAATTTCGAAACCATTTCCAAAAGATTAAGACTTATCTTTTATTTGTTGCCCTGGTATTTACTTTGAAGCAACACTGTTATCTTTACCACACATTTTACGGCTGCTTCGAGAATTCCTGTGGACAAGTACGAAACCAGAAACAGAAAGGATTATTGACAAAATAGCTGTAATAACCGTAGCTAAGGATTACCATGTTATTTCTGTAGAAATAGCAGCCCAAGTAGAAGTTAAATATGTTCATTTAAATGTTCCTGAAGATTAACAAGGCAAAGAAAATGTGGTTAAAGAATACCAGACTATTATTGTCAGAATACAGGGCAAAGGCCTCTTCTCATACAGAGAAGGCACGAGTACTGATTACCACGCGTGATTGTAGATATTAATTGTAAGTCCAGGTTTCCTCACGATATTTTCCTTCGCCGATATCAGTGATGTTCAAGATAATAAATCATTTCACACATCAAGATAATAAGTCATTCAAGATAATAATCATTATGGCGATTTTCTTATCAAATATAGTTGAATAGGACAAAATTAACATAACCATCAATAATAATGAAAACATGATATTAAAATATCCAATAATCTCTTAGCGGGGCGCCAAAACCACTGGGCCATCACAGCGATAGTTAAGAAAATTGAACCTAATATACAAACCAAACTAGAAGAAGTTATTCACAGAAACAATCTTCATAACTGAACATAATCGTCTAATTTTCATAGAAATGCCAATGTTATGGGTGTTTGAAGACTAATATATTCAGGGAGAGTATTGAACGTCATGTGAATATAAAGTTGGCGATAGAATTATAACATTGAGACTAAAATGTCAAGGACTCGCCTTGGCATCTAATAATGTTCAAAATACTCACTTACCTACTTATAATAGGGTTTAGGGATCACTATGGTAATATTGTGGGTGAATTATGTACGCTGCCTGTTAGTAGATTGTCTTATTAATTTATTTGTAATACTAGCTTTTGCCCGCGACTACGTCCGCGTGGAACTTGTTTGTTTTCTTGCATACAAACTTCTACCCCCCTTTTCACCGCCTTAGGGGGTAATTTCAGGGATAAAAACTTTCTATGACAGTCTATGTCCATCCCCGGGTCTTAAACTATCTCCATGCCAAATTTCATCAAAATCGATTCAACAGTTCAAGCGTGAAGAGGTAACAGACAGACAGATAGACACACTTTCGCTTTTATAATCTTAGTATGGATTATCGTGAGGTTTATTTGCTTTTGTAACACCTGTTTGATTATACTCAATAGGATGGCCTATATTTCATATTATATCTGCTTTTATGATTATATCTGGTTATTTGTTAAACATGTGTGTTAGACAAATAATCTGAAAGAAGCTATCAGAATGAAATATTGTTAAGGTTATCAATACTAGCATTTGCCTACGACTGCATCCACGTGGTAGCCAAAGAGCTTCAACGTGGCTTGAGTCGAATAATGGACGGTTTTCAAATTTATATATACATATAAATTCGGTATTAAAATTCAGTATGGATATTATAACTGAGCTGATTCTTCTACCTATTAAGTATCTGCCTAATAACAGCTAAAAAGGCCAATTAGTTGTCGAGCTTTCATGTTTATTCAGTGACTGAGTGAATGATTGATCTTTCACTTTTTAAATCTATAGATAGACACGAGTTAATGTCTTAAAAACGACATTTAACAAATTGTATTCGGCAAATTAGCTAGTTCCTTATCGTAATAAAAGCATTCAAAATTTCCACCACAATCATTTATGAGAACTTTAAAACGGCTATCATTCTTTTTAAAATTCCAAGACTCTTTTACGATGCAGATAGGAATCACAAAAACAATGCATGTTGAAGTTTGCATGCTATTTATTTGCTCGTAAAACCGATGAGGCATGTCAATGACATTGCAGACAGCGTATTCTGCTCGGACTATTATTACGGCAAGTTGCGAAACTGCTGCTGAAACTTCACGCAACTGTACGTGTGTGTGGCAGACATACGAAAAATTTCAAACAATTTTCAGCTATAGTAATACTAGTTGACTCGGCAACGCGTCGCTGTGGCTTGAAGTAAGTAAAGATATTGAGGTCAATAATCGAGATAAAAAACTATCCTATTTTTTAAGTTTGACCAAACTACACACATAACATTACATCACGCCTGTAATCCCCGAAGGGTTAGGCAGAGGTGTACCCCAGTGTAGGTGTACACCCACATTTCGCCAGTTATGTTTTTAGTCCCATGTAATAGGGGGCGACCCTATTGCCATCAATCGGGCACAAATCCAGACTCCGAGGCTGCTACTGAGAAATTACAGATGGAAAAACCCAATAACACTTTGCCCGACCTGGGAATCGGACCCGAGACCTCATGCACAGCAGTCGCGCTTGCGACCACTAGACCAACGAGGCAGTCAACTACACACAGTAAGCCATATTTCATAAAAAATGGTTGAGTAGTTTAGGAGTCCATCCCGGACAAACAACGTGACGCGTAATTTATATGTATTAAAATTATAAAGCTGAAGAGTTTTGTTTGAAATCTCAGGATATACTTTTGCGTTGGATAACCCGTTTATCTAGGAAGGCTATAGGCTTCATAACATCACGCTATAACCAGGAGAGGAGCAATAACGAAAGGCGTAACTGAATGTGTGTATAACCACGGCGTGCTATAATGAAAACATATGACAATTAGACATTGTATGTGCTATCAATATCTGATATTATGTCAAAATTCAACGTTGCAAACGAAGATCTTGAAAAATAACTCTTAGTGACAGACGGACTAAGACTAAGGGTATAAAGGATCCGGTTTTTTGCTGTTAAGTTAGGGAACCCTAAAAGAATAACAGTTGTAACACAACTATATACAAAGCAACGGTTGGAGCGATAACAATTTTTTATTTTATTTTATTTAAGGAAAAACAAACAGTAACAAATTACATGTTTATGATGAGACTTACACACTGAAATCCCCGAAGGGTTACTCAGAGGTGTACCTATTAGTACACCCACATTTCGCCAGTTACGTTTAAGTCTCATGTAATAGGGGGCGAGCCTATTGCCGTCAACCGGGCACAAATCCAGACTCCGAGGCTGCTACTGAGAAATTCCTGATGGAAAAACCCAATAACACTTTGCCCGACCTGGGAATCAAACCCAAGACCTCATACTCAGCAGTCGCGCTTGCGACCACTAGACCAACGAGGCAGTCAAACTGAACTATGATAAATATGTTACCCACTATCGTACTACTTTCTCATACGATAGCTTTTCTAGACCATATCTGCGTACATTTCCATGTTGACATTGTAAGAACAATAGGCTGTTGACCCAGATAATAACCCTGAGCTGAAAAACGTTATTAACGTCAGTGTTATGCAAAACATTACAGTTAACTGACGGAGTTGTTTTATCAGTTACTAGGCAATAGTTATAATAAAGCCGTTCTATTAAAACAATGAAATGTGAGATTGCAGTTAAAGGCTTTCATTCTGTTAGGTTCTGCCGTTAGCTGGTTTGTCGTTTATTACTCATACATTACGCTGACATTTGACTGACTGCCTCGTGGGTCTAGTGGTCGCAAAGCGCAAGTGCTGAGCATGAGGTCTTGGGTTCGATTCCCAGGTCGGGCTAAGTGTTATTGAATTTTTCCACTAGGAATTTCTCAGTAGCAGCCTCGGCCCTTATTACATGGGACTTAAACATAACTGGCGAAATGTGGGTGTACTAATGGGTACACCTCTGCCCTTCGGGGATTGCACGCGTGATGTTATGTTATGTACGCTGATATTTGAAGCACCAAATGTTAAAAGCCAATGCATTGGGGATATATTTGTAATAATATGATTTTTAAACGTATGTGTCAAATGCCATGAAAGATACTATATTATAAAGGTATATATTTTTACTAGTTTTTACTCGTGACTTTGTCCGCGTAGAAGTCAAAATCAAATCCGTTCTTATCTGACGTAACCTACCTATTAACTACAGCTAAATTTTAGATTTATAGGCCAAGTAGTTTGCGCAATTTTTGTGTACAGTGTAATTTCTCATATTTTTATATAGATAAATAATATTGAGGCGATATTGGAAATAAACACACACATTTGTAATTCTAAGATCGAAGAAATATTTAAACTAACCAGGTAAACTAATTTCACAGTTTGCCAAGTAAATGCTTTCAGCACAAATAATGCGCACTATTTGTCAAGAGATTTCCTACACAGAAATATTTAAAGAATTTGGTAAACACGGAAATATTTGCGGTTAGAAGATGATGATTTGATGTTACATATCGTTAATTACGTACAGTTTAATTACTGTCTCAAGGTCAGGTGAGATCAAACGAACTGTTTGGACCGAAATCTTTGAGGAAGTTCTATTTAATAATAAACTGGATGAAAAAACAAAAGATGTGGTACGTAGCAGTACAGATTACATCCGGAGTTGTTTACAGGCGGACCTTGTAGAAACTACAAGTAATTTCTGCCCGTTCACACGTTTTTGCTATACCTATTACGAGGATCAAAAGTAACAGCTCACATTAAGGACCAATTAAGTAATGTTATGTATAATCCATGGTGCTTGGCAATCTGGGCTTTTTCCAGTTGTAAACGTCCCTTTGTGCTTATTGGCCTAGTTCTGTACTATCTCTTGCTTGTTTGGAGGGAAGCAGAAATCATGCTTTTTCTTACTACCTTCGCTGTTCTTTTCTGATTAATTTCGTTGTGAGATCCGAGAAATTTAAATTGTTTCTTCAGGACTCGTCAAGCTTCGTTGCCTCGACGCTTTTCTTCTTGATTCTGGCTTTCAGGAGCTGCAGTGGTTAAGAATACAGTGACAAAAAAGAAAGAACAGTTAATAGCTATTAACATGAGATAGCTATTGTTTTTGGCACTGATGCATCAACTGCCGCCGGCGACGAGGAATGCCCTCAATCCAACGTTGTGTAATGAATGGCACGAGTCCGAATTAACTCCCACTGACTTCTTAGACTGAGAGACTCCGTTTACTACAGCACCGATAAAGACCCACTTCCGACTATGTATACTTGATTAGATGTAATTGAATTGGTGCCAATACTAAGGAAGTAAACTGCAGGTATATCATCAAAGAAATCTTATCTATACTACCAACTTATATTATAAAACTGAAGAGTTTGTTTTGTTTGAAGGCGCTGATCTCAAAAAGTTCGGATTCGATTTGAAAACATCCGGTTTTAACATCACGCTACGACCCACAAGAGCAGAGCAGTAACCAAAAAAAGTAACTTAACGCGAGAGAAACTGCGAAGGATTATGAGTATGACTATTATTATGTAACTTTTAATACTGAAAAACATTCGAACTCACGATGAGTTTCAAGATTTCCAATTACAAAGGCCAAAACCTCAAAAGTTACAAGTACATGAAGTTTATGATTAACAAATATTCGTGACTTCGAATCTAGTTTGTGCTCTTCTTTGTAAAGTTCTTTTATATAAAAGACTAAAGTAATAGTCAACAAAGTAGTTTGTTTATTCTTAGTCAGGAATTCGGTGTATTGTCTGAAATCAGAATGACGTGCTGTCCTACTTAACGTGAGCAGTATATAAGTCTAAATATTTTTGTTTTGTTGGATTTTTTACCTGAAATCAGTAAACACGGAAAGTATTTAGCAAATTCGTGGATACTACATAGATGTACTACAGCCAGATCTTTGACCTTCGACTTACTATGTAGTCTAGGCTTTCCCACAGCTGGGCAAAGGCCTTCCCCTAGACCTTCTAAAACTGTTTTCCCAAACCCCCTCGAACCAGTATATCGTAAAAAGCTTTTCTCTAATTTAAGACGCCACCTTTTTTTAACATCAAAAATAAAAGCGATTCCACATCTTATTTAAAGACGTTTTAATAATATATCCTTCAAATAAGCCGTTAGATCACCATTACAAACACGAAATAACAATAAAACTAACGTTTCACACATGCAGCATTAACTCTTTTAAATTATAGTGTTATCTACTTCGCAACAACAGTTTATCTTATTTTTAAGCACTTGGCGACCACCACCAATTATTTTTATGTTCCCACCATTAATTATCTCAGTGTGTGGTCTACACATTACCAGAATTTATCAACAATTCAATAAAATTCGTAGAAAAACAAAATTTGATAGTTTATATAACATTGATAAGATAGAACGTATTAAAAGTCTTATGTTGAAAATCTCGCAAATATTTGTCAACTCGAGTAGATATGAATAAGGATGATTAGACTATAATGTTGAGATGGCCTAGTGGTTAAGGCGCCGTCTCTCATGCAGGAGGTTGTGGGTTCGCAACTGAGCACGGGAGAGTACTAATGTGACTTTTTCTATTTCTAAGTTTATTTTGAAGAAAATATCGTGAGGAAACCTGAACTTACATATAATTAATATAAGACTGAAATCGGTAATCCGCCTTGAGCAAGCATGGTGACCAATGCTCGTGCTTTATTAGAAGAAGCCTTTGTAATGCAGTGGGACAATAAAGGCTGGTATTATGGACGATATGCGAAATCAAATATTGCCGATAGATCCATAGTTAAAACACATGGCTAAAATGTGCGTCAGTGATACCACAATGAAAATGTCTGCTTTAATTTATTCCTAATTGCAAAGAACAGATCTGCTCCGCGATTATTTCAGTAAATGTGTGTACGTGTTTAGCATCATGTAAATTATTTAAATCCATCACAGTTGAATGGATACAATAAAGTTTGGATGGATGTTTAATACTCATTCACGCCAGAACAGCTGAACAGATTTGGATGAAATTTTGCACAGATGTAGATTGTAGTCTGGAATAGCATATAGGTTACTTTTTATGCCAGAGAAATGTACGGTTTCCGTGGGATAACAAATGATATGATGTATTAACTTTCACGCGAACGAAATCGCGGGCAGATGCTAGTAGAATATATTTTATTAAACGCGTTCGAATGTAACACAGCTCATTCACAATATCTAGTAGAAGAAGTAATGACAAAACAAAATTTGTGAAATAAAGATACCCAAACCAGTAGCAAAAACAAGGCTTAAAACCATTTTCTAGTAACTGACCCAAAAAGAACAAAGAGGCTAAGAATATCCAGGCAATGATGACAGACATAATAATAGTGACAACGAAAATAACTCAAAACCCAAACTTTGACATGTTTACGCAGTCACGGAGAATAGACAGACGTGCGTGAATTTAAATACCTATAGAAAATGCTAATGTGAAAATGATTCGGTTACTGATAGCGTAACTAATAATAGAAATACATTTCCAAATAGTAGGAAATAACCTTAATAAGTGTTTGAATGAAAAAGCACCCACATGAAGTGGAGTTGTGCCAAAATTATTTGACTATTGTATACGAATGTGCTATGGGCTTTGTGAACGGTGTCAGCCGTATCACCGTATTAAATGTTTCTTTGTTGCTTTTGTCGGTGAGCTCTCCGGAGTTACACAGTGCTACATCGACTTTAGCTACTTCTCTCTCTGCCTAGCCTTTTCCCAATTACGTTGGGGTCGGGTGTGGGCTTCCAGCCTTACATGAAGCGACTGCCTATCTGACCTCCACAACCCAGTAACTGGGTAATGCGATACCCCTTGGTAAGACTGGTTGTCAAATTTTCGGGTTTCTGACGACCCGTTACGACTGTCAAAGATCCATGTATGACAGCCGGGACCAACGGCTTAACATGCTTTCCGAGGCACATAGTTTAGATACTTACAGGATGGAGAATTGAATTCTATAAGAAGTGGGGCTATCGATAGGTCTTATTATTCGCTTAAAGTTACGCCATTTTTTACGACGTCTTCAGTAATTTTATCAATAATTGTAATTATAACACTGATACGCACTTGATCGTTGTGAGTTACGGTAATTTTACAGATCATATGTATATTTCAATCATTAACTTTTATTTTTACAAATAGAAATTCCCGCAGTCGTTATTCTTACACCGGAACGATTTAGCACGTGTTTTGATATTTAGTAAAAAAAAACACTTGACATTGGACCACTGTAACGATTTCAGAAATACAACGATGACGTAGTACGTAAATAAAACGGAATTAGATCAATGAAAACGTTTAGAAGATGTGGTCTTCTTTGCTTTTATTGTTTCTTAGGTAAGGAAGGAAAAAAGGCCACGTAACACGTGAAGAACAAACAACTGTTTTGCATTTGACCTTAATGTCAAAGACTAGCTTTTGCCCACGAATTCGTCCGCTTAAATGTCAGTTATCGCGGACGAAGTTGCGGAATAAAAAGTAGCTTATGTCCTTTCTTAGGGTTCAAACTATTCCCGGACCAAGTCTCATTAAAAAACGGTTCAGTAGTTTATTCGTAAAAGCCTAGCTGATAGACAGTTACTTTTGCATATAAACTAATACATAGGGATTAGTATGGATTTCATGAATCGTGTAATGGAGTATAGTTCTAGTTAAATATACTGACATGATGTTTTTATTCTAAAGGTGCTTTTTGTTTTTTTCTGTAAGAAACCTCTTTGGTGAATTATATGAGGTAAACTAAAGGAGAGCTGTTGCCAAAAGCTCACTTTACCAAAATTCACCGACGAAGACATTTTTTTACAGAATAGCACTGCTGGCCCATATCAATCAACCAGCGATATCATTACAGCGATGTTAAATAAAGATGATAATGAAGAGGTAAGAGAAGAAGAAAATATAGAAATCAGGACAGCATTTAAATCTTTGGCGTTTGCACTAAACGAACATTACGAAGACACGGATTACAAATTAAAGTAAAAATAATATCCACTTGGGTGGTACTGCACGCAGATGACCTACAGTTTTTATTTAATCAGAATTTAAATACTTTTGTATCAACGCTCAATGACAAAGCGCCCATTAGTCTAGATAACATTTGGCTTTTAGTTTCAGGAATCGTACTCAAGTTTGGCTATTAATTAAATTTTATTACGGAGTTGACAATAATAATGCATATGACGATAATTTTAGTGATAAATTTGAATGAACTTTGGCAAGTGTTAAAATGTTATAATATAATCTTATCGTAGTTATAATAATTGTGCAATTTTAGAATCTCTTTAACAAACGCAAAAAGAGGTAGAGATAATCTTAATGCGTACTAAAAGGGCTGGTTCGAGCTGATGTGGTAAAAGATTTCCTGGAGGAATTTGGGGAATTTGGGGGAGACTTTTGCCCAGCTGTGAGACAGCGTAAGTTAGGGAAACCAAATGCATAACAACAGTAGGTTTAGTACTGATTTGTGTTTTTTTATTCAGGACTCCTCAAGTTAATGCCTCGGCGCTTTTCTGGTGGTTGCCACTGTTAATTCTAGCTTTCAGAGGTTGCAGTGGATGGGATAGTGGCGGGCTTGTCGCGTTAAAAAAAGGTTCAGTAAGGTCTTTCAACAGATACCTCTCTATAAACCATAAGATCATCAACATAAACACAGACACCTCTATCACCAGCGTCAAGTATAGCTGTACAGCGAAGTTAAAGCTTATGAAACTATACAGGACACATAATCGAGTATCGGCTGGCATCGTGCCAAGCCACGCCATCTTAGCGGTCAAGGCTAATGGAACGGTGAGGTTCAAATAAATATAAATGACATTCCTATGAAGTGTCGTGGTGAAATATTTTGTGAAACTTTCTTATTTTTTGTATATGAAAGTATTTATGTGTTTGTAGAGGTCTTATGTAATGTTAGTTGGTAATGCAGTTTTCATGATACAAATCTTTTTGCTTTCAACGAAATGTCATTTTTGCAATATACTGATATTTAGGCTTTGAAGCTTTGGAACGTAAGTTAGCACAAGACTGACGATGATGAATGATGATGATGATGATGAATGAATGAATGATAAAACTTGCTGTTCTCTAAGAACGAACTGTAAATTTGTCAGGGTTTAAATGCCACTATATCCACCTAGCGACCACAAAGTATCGTACATGTACTTTACCATCTTACAAGCAGTAAAAGTCCCAACATGTTTAAGTAAAGGCTTGTCAGGTGGTACGGTACTAAAATTTAATACCATTATTTAACGTAGCTGTATTTACTCTGGAGAAACCATTAATATTTATATGCCTATTGACACGCAAAAACTTTTAGCGTAAGCGTAGGGTAAGGGACAGGTCTATTGTAATAAGTATTAAGATAAGATGGAAATTCGGGATCATGAAATTCACTAAGCAAGGTTTCACCGCATCATTGTTTTAGTTCAGCGGAGATAAACGGTAAAGAAAGATAAAGAAAAATAAGCATAAGCAAATTGAATCAAAAAAGTATTCATAAAATATTTCCGTTAATTCCAATTTGTTTTAAAATCCTACCATTTCTACCATTTCCAAAAGTCATCATCTGCCTAGCCTTTTCCCAACTACGTTGGGGTCGGCTTCCAGTCTAACCGGATGCAGCTGAATACCAGTATTTTACACGGAGCGACTGCCTATCTGACCTCCACAACCCAGTAACTGGGTAATATGATACCCCTAGGTAAGACTGGTTGTCAGACTTTCGGGCTTCTGACGACCCGTAACGACTGTCAAAGATCCACGTATGACAGCCGGGACCAACGGCTTAACGTGCTTTCCGAGGCACGGAGGAGTCTCAGTGTGTAAAGATGGTCACCCATTCACGGACCAACCCCGGCAAGCGTTGCTACCATTACCAAAAGTAAAAGGTAGAAATTTGGTTGCACATGGTAGACTTCAAGTTTTAACACGATAAAAAGGCTTATAATGGTGCAAATGAATGCTGATTATGCTAAAGTGATTCTAAAAGAGACGAAATTATCTTAGATTACTTACGTCTTACATCAAACAGACAAGTAGAATGTCTTTATTTATTTAAACTTTATACACCAAAAGTACAAAGGCGGTCTTAATGCCTTAGGCATTCTCTGTCGACCAAAGGTGGTGAAGAGATAACATGGTAGGTGCAAGTTATTGCACGAGAGTAAAACAACAAAATTAGAGCTTAAAAAAAAGGACTCAAAAACTTTACATAATAAAATGAAGTGTACACAAGTACAAAATAATTAAATCGAAAGTCGTATAGATTCCGCGAAAACTATACGTAGAGTATCAAAATATCTTATTCCCAGTACCAAGAGACCAGACACTAAGTTGATTCGCACATAAAACTGGCTACACGATCAATAAATGCCAATAAACTGTGACCTACAGAGTACTCAGAAATGAACCCACGTTCACTAAGTTCAAAGTCATGGTATACACAAATATCGGTCTCTACGGATCACCGCCCAACCTTCACGGAACACTAATTGGAGTATGTCATCACCGTTATTGTACCTACATGCTTTATTGAGGCCTAGCTTCTGCCTGCGACTTCGTTCGCTTGGATTTTTCGCCCGCGTTAAGTTACGTCTTTCGTTACTGCTCTGCCTTTGCTTCCGTAGGTCGTACCGTGGTGTTATATGCTATTCCTCATGAATGATGGCTATCGTATTCAAAAATCTTTTACAATATGACTGGTAGTTCCAGATTTGTTTAAACAAACAAACAACTTTTGTACACCTGCCTAACCCTTCGGAGATTGCAGGCGTGATGTTCTTTTTACAAGAAACTCTTTAGCTTTATCATAGTATTATAGATATCTATACCGACACGGTGAAATTGATATTGTGACTCAAACTTTTACTTGGATTTAGTACGTGATTCTAAGCTATTATTTTGCAATCATTTTATTGGCAATTGTTTCTGAAATGAAGAGCTTTTGAAATCTGCCCACTCCTCCCTTCCTCTAATTGTAATAATTCCTCATGAGAACATTATGAGGATTAGTCACAAATTATGAATATTTACAGTACGTTTCCACAATTTTTGCATTAACTTATATAATGCAGACAATTATAAAACAATTATAATTTTACAGCGGACGATAAAGATTAAATAAGACAAACATTCTTATTAAATTATAATTCATTGTTTTATTGCAGGTTGTTATGTAATATCTAGAGTGACTGTTTGACTTTCAATTGAATACGACGTAAATATGAAATGTAAGAATAAAAATAAAAATATGGAGTCTGTTTAGGACTAAGCAAAGACTAGCGTAGAACCCGTGAAAATTAGGTAACTAGACACCACACGTTTGTCTGGTAATTTGTCTAGTTAATTCGCATGAATTATAAAGGTTTAGCTTATCTTCGAATGAAATTGAATAAGAACTACATAAAACCAGCGCCAATTTTTGTCTCACTGCAAGACAAAGGCCGCTTCTTACACAGAGAAGGCACTAGTATTGATCACCACGCTTGCTCAAGGCGGACTAGCGAATTTAGACATATATTTATCACTCCTAATTTCTTCAAATCCTTCATCGATATCAACAACTCAGAAAGTAAGTAGGTACAGATGAAAGCGCCAGATTAGTACTTGACGGTTCCCGGTTGCCTTAATAACTAGGCCTTCACGACATTAAAAGATAAGACAATAGAAAATGTAATTAAAATAATAAAACAATTACACTGAAAAATTGTGTCAGACTCAATTAGAAACATACTCCCTGAAGTTATTTATAGAGATCATGCAGTTATTAAGTAATTAAAGTATGCAACCATGGTGACAGTCTAATGCAGACAAAAGAATGAAAGCGTGAAATCGTTGCTTTGATTCCAACAATTTCTTTTACATTACCTTTCTCATTACAAATGACAACAATAGAATAGACTTTTCAAAAATCATAATCATTGAACTTTACTTATAGATATTGATTCAAGTTAGAGGTAAGTAGACGTTTATACCACGTGTCCCAAAATTCAACGATAAGCGAAGAATGCTCTGAGCGCCCCCGTGCCCCGACGAAAGGTAATTGGAGGAACACCGTGGTGTTTAAGTCGGTAAGAGTCCGACATACCCCTCCGCCTTCCCCAAGGTGGGACCAATCCATGAGGATTTCCCCACGAAAAAAAAAGGCACCTGCTCATGAGTACTCGAGAAAACAAAAACAATTTTTTTTTTAATAACAAAAAATGAAACCCTTTAATGCCCGCTTATCGCTGAATTTTGGGACACGTGGTATATACGGGGTGTTACAAGACAATTAAAAACTGTTTAAGAACACGTACTACCTATGAACATGGAGCAAAAATTAATGTCGGGAAACGACTTGTGAAAAATGACTGTTTATGGTAGCGCACAATGTAACGCATGCTAAATATTGTGAATTTTGGGGTAAGTTTAGTTAAGGCAAAATTAGTATGAAGAGCTTTGACTTTCAATATCTCTGTTACCAGAAAAGTCCCAGGTACAGAGCAGAACAAAAAATGATCGCAATGATGGGAAAAAATGTAAGTTACGGCTACGTCAAGTGTCTTTACACCCGTTATAAACATATGTGTTTAGAGTTTTGGTTAAATTACCAAGTCTTTAACGATTACAACAATAATAATCTCGTTAAAAATCGTTCATTACTGTCAGGTGATACCTACTAGTACAGTACATTGACGTTACCTACAGTTACTCTATCTTTATATTTCCTTAAAATAATTGGTGCTTAGGCATTACAGTTAGAATTTATAGTCAGGTACTTTAAATCCAATAGGTCATCCATATATGGACTGATATCAAAAGCAACAAATCCAAAAACCTTAATGTCCTTACGGATGTGTATATTATTTGACCCACACTCAGTAAATAATTTAAAAGTAAAATAATTCAACCCACAAATTCCTACATAAACGAAAATAGGAAAATTAAAATAATTAATGTAATCGCAGCAAAACATGAAAAAGGCGTGCACACACGCAAGCCTATCCGTTACAAAGCGACAGTAAACATTGAAAAATAAAGTAACTTAAAACTAGTTGTACTACTTGTAAGATTTGGAATTGCAAAATGTTCTTCCATACCTAAACCAGTTTCTGACCGAACATGCATATAAATAAATGATTCGAATTAATAGATCCATGTAAAGATTTATAAACGCCTCACACTTATGCTAAGAATCCAATAAATAGTCTTGCAAAACACAAATCACTTGGACAAACATTCAACCAGTTTGGTATCAAAGGCGGAATCTAAATCAGCATAGTAAAGACATTCGACATTGCTGCTACGACAGTCTACGCTGGAGTGTCTGTAGTGGTAGATAAACGACGTGCCAAGCTGATGAGATAGCCATGTTATGCCGTTTAATTTCATTTTCATTCTATTATGTCCAAAGTTTGTAGGTAAGCAAAGTTTTTGCCATATGTTACAGCTTACATTAAAAACTCATTTAATCAATGTTAATTCTGGTCTGTGGTGCTTGTCAATCTGAGCTTCTTCCAGTTGTAAACGTCTCTTTGTGGAGTTCTCTAGTTTTGTTCTTACTTCTGCTTGTTTGGAGGGAAGTTAAATAATGTTTTTACTTACGCCTCCGCTGTTTTTTCTGATATAATTTGTTAACCGATTCAAGACAGTTGAATCATGGACTCGTCGAGCTTTATTGTTTTGGCGCTTTTCTGGCAGATACCACTGTTAATTTTGGCTTTCATGAGTTCCAGTGCTTGGGAATAATAGTTTAGTGGGCTTGTTTCTTATAAAGGCAAGCAAAGTTTCTACGGTAAGAAATACGAGAAAAGGTATGAACAAACATTCAATACAAATAATATTCGCAGTATTGTTTTCCTGCCACTCCGTGCAGACTATAGCATTACGGTCACGCAAAAAACTATCACTGGCCTACATAATAGGCATATCGAACCAAGAGAGGCAATCTTTAACCCTATCATTAACGATAAATTATAAACAGTTAGTCACGATAAACATATCATAAACGCTGATGTTGATAATTAAGTACCTAATTTCGGTACGGAACTTAAAGAGAGGAAATTTAATAGTACCCATAATGATAGTAAGCTAGAACGAATAGCTGTAGACGATGTACTATTTCAATGCAATCACGCTATTAAACTCATAATTCAGGTCAATGGAAACAATTGTAATATAATTAATGTGATTCAGACGTGATTGGGATACGGTGAAAGTAAAGGGCTGAATCGTGCAGAAACACTCAATCATCGAGTTAGATCGTGCTAGCAATTATATGGAAACTGTGCACTTAAAGGTAATAGAAAGGGCAAAGGCAATAATTATGAACCAATTGATATGGTTATGTCGGAAATTGATCTGGTCTCCGGCACTATTTTCTTATAGGATACTAATTTTCTCTTCGTTACAGAAAATTGGTTTCAGAAACTTATTGATGGGCATGTGCACGTACTTGTAACAATCAGGTCAATGATTTGTTGAGGATTGCAACAAAAAGTAAGTCAGTTATAGAGAAACATCAACTGTAATATTTTTGTTTTCTAAAAAAGCTATATTCTACTTTTAGGCGCAATCATCTCACGCACTTCGCCGCAATTCCATTTCGCTTAACCACGACTGCTCACCGCCACTTTTTACTGAGTCCATCCACCTCGACAAAAAACCTGAGCAAATTGCTAAACGCCTTCAGATTTTTTCTATTACGTCTTCATATCTTTCTAAGACTAATTTAGATTGGCCATTGAAGCTATCAAATGTTCACTCAACGTTTTTATTTTTTCTATACTATAGTTTACTGCATTATCATCCATCAAACCTGTTATAAATCTTGAATGAACTCGTCTCTATTCAAGAGATATCTACTGAGAAACTGTTTATTCATCTTGAATCATAGATATATAAATTATTGATTTACTGTTTTATTTCTCATTAAAATAAGAGTTTATTTTGTAATCACTTTTAGTATGAACTTATAGTGAGTTACTCTTCTACACAAGGGTTTTGCGAGGCTTTTATTTAAGTGTAGTCACAATGAACTGCATTTAAAGTGTTCTAAATCAAGCAGTTTCAAGGTGCCATAGAAAGATGCTACAATTTGAGAGCAAAAAATTGCCACAAATAACACAACACAACCAAAGACGGGAGCAACAACACAGTCGGTAATAAACGAATAAAAAAATCTAATCGAACACCGGATGGTCTGGCAAATAAATAACACCAGTACATTAACGGTCATGTATACCAGCCGATTGATCTCGATGCCTTGTTTGCTTCAATAAAACTAGCCAATAAAGCAATTTACGGTTTAAAGATTGTTGATTTTAATGTCACAAAATAGGCAACTTCAAAACTAGATAATGATGAGATCGCATCGCGATGTGATCTAGTTCTCGATAATGATACGTTCCAGTAATTACGGAGATCAATCTTTTTGTGCGCATACTTTGTCTGTTAACATGTGTGGTGTAAGTTGATATTATGTTCCTTCTCCGACATTAAGATTACTTTAAAAGGGCAACTGATACAAGGTTTAAAGTTCCACATATTTATGAAACACTTTTAATTAAATTTTAAGGTTCTTAAAGACAATACGACATTGTACATATGTGTATTTTATTTAATAACATTAATAATAAAAATGCTCTTAACAAGCAACTGTGAAATGTCAATTAATACCAAATCTGTCTCAAACGAGGCCACCAACGTAGCAATAATATTCAGGGTTGATGACAAAAAAGTGGAATCAGTACTAAAAATACAAAATGCGGAAAATGTGCAATCTTTCTCGCATAAAAGGACAAATCGGATCTATAATTAAAAAACCAAGGACGACTTCCAATGTCCGATTGTTATTTATAGCTTTTTAAGTGGGTGCGATCGATAACATCGTGGGAATCGAACCCACTTGTCCTGTTAAATGTATCTTCTTCGACTGCGATGGACAAGAATGATTGGAAGGGACCGATTGTGATGAAGATAACACAACATTGGTTTATGTAACGGTTTATATTGAATATGTTAATGAAAATGATGGGAAAGGTGTTAAAATAAATGATAACGATGTAAAAAACAAGATACATAAAATAAAACTTCCAACTTAAAAGAATGCAGGTTGAATTTCAAAAGTAATTGGGAGTTCATTTCAATAAACCGTTGTTAATTACAATTGGAGACTGAGCGAGAATTTCAGATTTATCTTTAATTGTGGTGACTAAATATGGTAGTATACACGTGAGCGAAGCACAGAGTAAAGCTATACACACTTATGTAATAACTGAAGACAAGTAATCTAATGATGACCAAGTTACGGGACAAGCTAAAAACGTTCAACGTTCAAAATCTCATCGCAGCAACATTCAATAACAAAAACTTGTCAACAATATACGACAATTAGAGGTATTTTTGACAGATCGAGACTGAGATTAGATTGCGATCGTAGCAAGTAAGTAGAATTGCCTAGCATTTAATAGCTATAAAAGCTTGCGTTGGCATTTAAACAAAATTTAAATATTTCTAATCTTGTGATCACGCCTAAAACTATATTTGCAGTGGGCTTGAACTAAAGCTTAGAACCACAAACTAATGAGGCAATAAGATAGTAAGATTGACAAGCTAGCACTGAATTATTAAACTGCACTGAATAAATTAATACGAATAGTTTTAAGGAAAATACTAAAGCCCTTGTAAGGCATGGAAAGATACGGTTGAATGTCAGCCGTTGTTGATGCCTAGCATTCGATATTATGCATTTTGCATAGATAATTAATGATCGACATGACAGGTGGCATAAACTACAATAGATACTGCAATTACACGTGTGGGGTACATGCTTTGCCATTTTAAATCGTTCATCTAAGTTGTGTCAGCTAAGGACTTAGCAAGTAGTTTTGTATTGATAAAAGCATCTATAAGCAAATCCCTCGAACGTATGAGTATTAGAGTACACAGAACGTGAAAGTATCTCATAATCTCATTACGTCATTAAACATACTATTTGCACTTCAAATTTTAACCGCGAATGCCATTTATAATATTTTAATTGTTTTTTTTTTACGTTACTTTTGTGATGACAGAGAATTGCAACTACTGTTATTTTACGTAAGAGAACTGTAACGTTCATTTGAAAGAAATGTCTTTAAATTAATGTGGAATAGTGTTTTAATTTCCACGTGAGCAGGGTACTGTCATTCATACATAATAGTCTCTCATTATCATGTAGTAACTTTTTCATTTCTCTACTTCAAGACATCATACGCCTATTGATTAAGAATACTATAACTAATGAGCATGTATGGTGTCACTAGTATAGCTTCAAATACCAGTACAGGACTACCTAGTCACTGACGGGAAATTAATTCCAGTAGGAGAATATTACAAAGCATTGCAATATCATTAAAGGTTAGTACCTTAGTAAATATAATTTTATCAAAATACGACAATCGCATATTTGTCAGAACTATAAAATTTATTTGTTTGCTAATATAGTAATGACGTTATGTAAATGATTTAAGAGTAATAGTATTGATATTTGAATTTATTGTAAACTGGGAAAATAATTGAGATAGAATAGAACTGACCGTGTTTAAGTAGATCCGGTGATAAAGAATAAGACAATGCAAGGAATAGGTACTGTAGAAATGGCGATTATTGAAATCGAAGAAAATCTTTAAATACTTAATGAATTAGTAGAAGAGACACTTTCAAATGATATGAAACTAACTCGAAACAAAACAAACAGTTTGATGCCCTTTAACATCTTGTGTGGGAGGGTCAGTTACGATAAATATCTTGCTTTGCTCCAAAAGCTGCAGCCATTGGCAATACAGGCCAAATCAAATACTTGAGAACCGTGGGAAAATATAAAACTGACAATTAATATAAGCATCTTAACTACTGGTATACTCAATAGACCATAATACGGTCACCAATTTAGAAGTGTAAACCACACAAAAAAATATTGAACTTGAGAGTTTTCGATAGTTGGCCCTAAAAGTCACATAATGGGAGTCCAAACTCAAGGTTCTTTATCAGACCAATAGCAAAGAGTTAAATCAAACATTGGTCATATTTGTCATTCGAATTCTAATCGAACTAAAATGTGTTATACCAAACAAGTTGGACCAACATTGGACAGATAAGTGTATGGACATAGAAATTATGAGCAAACAATGATCGATGGCCCACTAAGGCTGTATATTGACAAACTACGGCAAATAGAAAAAATAACATTTCTCAATTTGGAGATCTAGTTCGATGTGAAAGTGTACCAATTTCGGTGTAAATAACCACATAAATGTTGATGTTAGTAGATTTTGTGGTATAAAAAATAAGGTCTATAGAGTAAGGATTAAGGTTCAATTTTCACTTACCGTAACCGTAGGAAGGCCGAGCCCAACAATGTACAGCATAACATTGGTGACGGTGGAATCTTTGTAAGGGTGCTTGAGGGACTCATCATCGCAGAAGAAACCCCTTTTGTACGGAGTGCCCCACAAGTAGAAGACTAAGATCAGGAATCCAACTGAAACAAGAAGAAAAAGAATTAGAATAATCATTAAAAATTTTGGATCTCTACAATACACAAACTGTTACTGCACTGACAGGTATCATAGTGGCACCAAGCATAAATAGACAGCTATTATAATTATATTTTTCCTCTGACGCTACATTAGCATTTAACCGAAACATATTGTGGTTATCAGACCTTGATAGCAAAGACATAACAAATATAACAATAGATAAAAGAATGTTAGTCAAAACATACAATAAACAAAGAAATAGAAGGTTAAAGATATTCTGAAAGGCGCGGTGTCAACAGTGATATTTCACATTAACACGCTTACGACATTGTTTTCCAAGATTTTGTAGAAAGATACACAGAAAATATAATCATTATCAATTCCTCAAACAGCAAACAAACTTTCAAATAGACGTTGAAAAATTCTACAAATCTTTATCTCTCGATTTGTTTGCAGAAAGTACCTTACTAACTGAACTAATAACAACAACTAAAATAAATATAAGTCCTAGAACTTTATACACAATCAATATCGCAATACTTCATGAGACTTCCTAGCGCCTTGCATCAAATACCGACAAAGAAGGAGATGATAAATTCAGTCCAAAAAAAGCATACAAGCAAAGCTACAGTAAGAACAATACGTAGCTAGGCGTCATAAATCATATAAGTATGGATTTAACGTGTAGCTAGCAGTCGAGGAGTGGATAGGTCTATATATAGATTCCAGATTAACTCAGATTAATGTCGCGGACAACGAGACTATTGATTAATGAGTTTATTTATACGACAAGTCAAACAAGGCGAAATCTTATTAGGGCTGTAGTTGTGTACAGACAGGAATGTGTAACAGAATAGATTTATGTGGCGACTAAGAATTTGTAGTAACAATAACAAGATGTTAATTTATTCTCTTTGTTATAATCTGTCGACCGAATTTCGGTCACGGCGACCGATACTAATGGAGATTAGCCAAGTACGCAGAGTTATTACAGTGCAGAAGAGTGGGCATTAACGCAAGTGCACTCCCTCTTCCCTCACTCTCATAGACGGATTAGATTGCAATCACAGACGACCGGGAAGAAATCAGGCGCAGGGTCAATAGCTTTTTGGGTGTCATAACACCAAATGCCAAACAATGGGTGGCTTCTGAGAATTTTTAATGGAAAAAAGACCCCAAGCTCAGAAGTCGATTTTGCGATTACGACACCAACAAGACAATCATACCTTATATAATTATAAACCAGCAATGGTACGGTGATTTCGTCAGATTAGAAGAAATTAGGCTTATGTTAAACTCAGTATTGGTTGAAAATGGTGATGAAATTAAAAACAGTAAGCCAAATAATAATTGAAGAAGGTATGATGAAATATCTAGCCTAGAGGATGATAAGGAGTTACATCATTCGAATTTCATAACTTTTTATTTAAACATATGGGAACAGATAAAAATTACTTAAAATGATGTAAGCGAGCAAAGAGATTTAAGCCCATATTTACACAATCTTTACAAATCGTCTGCATTTTATTATCTTAATCTTATGTATCCACCGGTTTAAGTCACATTAAAATGATTAAATCCAGTTGTTTATTAAGTTAAATGGTGTTATCAGGAATACCAACGATTTTACATGCTATTCCTTCTTACATCTGCTTCAAGGTTGTTTTTCCTGAAGGTAGGCCTATACCTATCTCTATCCTATATGTTTAGTACACTCACATTTAAGCCTAATTCTGGCAAAACGAGCCAATTCTTCAGCCAATCTCTGAATAACAAAATCAGTCATCGAACTCATCAAATATGCCAAATGTGTACAATATCATCCAACAATAACAGTTCTGTGTTTTTCCAAAACGTCAATAGGTTAAAAATGAATCAGTGTTAAAGATTTAAAATCATTCGATCGGTTTGTGTTGGCAGAACTAAATGCATTTGACTAGTTATAGTTCTTTCATGGAATAGCAGAACCTATTTATAGGATTTATATTTGATAGATAGTAACAATCGGTCTGAGGAGGTGAAAACAGTCTCGGGAAAGACTTAGGGAAGGCTTTTGCTAGAAGTGGAACAGTACGGGATAAAATAAACAAAAAATAAATTATGGTGCCCAATGGGTAAAGCTTTCATACACGTGCAATGTTCGCACGGACCAATGTGACTTTTTCAATTTCATATGCACTTTTCTAAGTTTTTCTTAGACATCACTGACATCGAAAAATATTATGAGAAGATCTAGACATTTAGGTATAATAAATGTAAGTATAACCAGTAGTTAAGAACCACTGATCCAAAACATATTTGAAGGAATCGAAAACGTTGTAGACCGTACACGTCAACCCGCTTTAGCTGTTAAATATACTATGGGAAAAGGATTCTTGCCCGTGGGCGACGGACTAACCGCTAATGGTACAGCCATATTCCGACACAAATACCAATATAGACTCAATACGTTATTGGTATGCCATAACAGTGATTGGTTCCATTAAAGCTATTTACCGAGAAGAAAAACGTGAGAGCCATGAGTTATGTTGGTAGGTCCTGCTATTTGTGGGTTGAAGTCGTGCACGAGGTACTGAAACAGCTGATGTATTCTGTGATAAATCTCTTTTGGTGAATTTAGGTGCGGTGAACTGGAGGTGAGTTGTCATAGCACTGATGTTAAGATGGATTGACAGTTCACTTCAGGCTGACTGATTTATCACAGAATAGTACTGCAGGTGTCTTTAAAAACCGAGTTTCAAGAAATACAAAAA
This sequence comes from Hoplodrina ambigua, assembly GCA_949774945.1. Lineage (NCBI taxonomy): Eukaryota > Metazoa > Arthropoda > Insecta > Lepidoptera > Noctuidae > Hoplodrina > Hoplodrina ambigua. The sequence goes on from OX458981.1 coordinate 10,588,460, forward strand.
TAACAGGGATTTTTATTGGAATGACGTTGAGTCTTATTTTCATGGACTACTATAATGTTTACGTTTGTGTAAAAAACAAAGGAAACAAAAAATAAATGTAACCAACAATGTTTTCATACCATTAATGTTTTAATTGTCCTTGTACTAATAGTGGAAGAAACGTAAGGAACCGTTAAAATACTATACGAAGCGATAAAAGCGATTAAAATAACACGCTCTATTTCATGGTAGAAAAAATATTTTCATCAGGCAACACATCATAAATCACAGAGAATGTGTTCAAGCAATAAATCTGAACAGGCAATTAACGGTCTCAAAATGTTATACAAAAAAAATTAAAATTGACTCAGTGTTGTCAGACAGGAATTTAAATTGGTAGAAACTAACCCCATTGGTACAGAATTAACTATTGTTTCACGGATTGATGCTTGTCCAAACATTTGTATGGATGGACAAAAAACAGCAGGTACCACAAATGGGGTGGTCGTAGACATAGATTGATGGAAACGTCATGGCCATATCAAAATAACAGCTTTTGAGGTAACTTAATGACATAAATAGGGGTTTGTGTAATTTACATTATTTTTATAGTAATTTGAACAGGTGTCAATTTTGAAGACCAATATTTAGATTTTTTGTTTGTCTTTTGATTTGATATCTTTCCCTTTGTCTCTTTTTATATATTTAATAAACACTGTATTATTTCATAATTATACGTTAATTCTTGTTAGAACCTTTAAGTTAGGATGTGATGACTCTCATCACATGTGATCCTAAGCTAAATCAAGTAGGTACTAGCAGGCAAATTTTTAGACAACTTCATTTTGGTCTATCAAGTTTGAAGTACCAACTCGTTCTGTCCCTATGACAATACATTTTTTTAGTTCCACCCAAGCTGAGAAAATCCAAATACAAACCCATATATTTTTTTAACAAAAGCCAAGAATAACATGGTCATCTTATTTTAAAACACTTCCAGTAAACTCACACAATGCTAAAAGGACTCGGTTTTGTTATTGATCTGGTTAAAAATAACAAACACTGTTTTATGGCTGCCATTATCGAGTTACAGCCGCTCCTATAAACAAGTGAGTGGACTAGGCTTGCCAGCTGGTCGGAGAGATGACGAGATGTGTATCTATGAGACAAAGAACGGAGATTTTGTCAACAAGATTTGGCTGGGCAATGTTGGAGACTTATGTAGTTGGATTTTCAGTAATGATTTCATATTTATCATTATCATCATCATATCAGACGAAAGACATGCACTGCTGGACAAAGGCTCTCGAGCGGCAACCACGTACCAGAAGACTGAGTGTGGGAAGGCCACCGATAAGGCGGACTGACGACCTGGTAAAGGTCGCGTTAAATCGCTGGATTTTATATTGGGTAAATAGTATAGTAAATAAACTAAAACTAGAGGCAGAAGTAACAGCATCCAATAAGTAAAAGGTAAACTTCATAGCGTGTCAATGGCAGTTAATATTGTATTGGCCCAAAAATTAGTCGCGAATTTGGCGTCATCAGTAGCGTCTATTCAATCCCTGAAGCGTACAGGCACCAAGCGCGCAAGACATTATCCTATATAGCAAGATAGTATCGAGTTTGGAGCTATCCAACTTTGTGACTAAATAGAAAACAACATTCTAAAATACATGGTTTAGATTTAAAGATTATGCTGTACTGGGTCACACAGGTGTGGCAGAGGTATTATTCAAGGACATTGCATTTATACCTGTCAGGCTGTAAATGACGAGAATGACACTTATATATTATTAAAAATGAATACGCAGTGGAATTAAGTTTAAACATTTACCATAACAAAGGAAAAGGAAAAAATCTAATCACATCAAACAACCGTATCAAACAACAGTCAAATGTTGACTAACAATTAAAACGAATTGCAAAACACACGATAAAAACGAAATTATGTCAGAATTACGTGCTTATAAAGGAGGGCAGTGTAGTGAAATCACGAGTAGGTACGAACCGATACAGTTCGTTAGAAATAGCAATGAAATTGTTAAAAAATGTAATAAAATCAAATCTAGCATAAAGATTTGATTTACGACCGTTTTTTTTTTCAATTTGGTCAGTAGAACTGCTAACGTGTGGATGATAGAAGATAGGAATTGTAAGAATCACAATATAGAGAAAACAAGTTAAAATTCAATGTGTTAAGAAAGGCCTGAGAATATCAAAGTCAAAGCATTTATTTCAATTAGATCATTAGAATAGAATAGAATAATTGTTTATTTGCACAGAAAGTAGGTACAATATTGAGATGTTACAGATTGAGTGATTGAATTGTCAAGAAGTCGGACTGTAAGTCAGAAAATTGAAGCTAGTTGCTCGTTCCAAAACGTAGGTGGGCCTCTATAGAAATCATATGGATGTCGTAGACTAAGTTGGGCATACAGCTCAAAAACGGTCTAAAGACACCCAGGAATTTTGCATGGCTATACTTTAAGGAAAAGATTACGACAATTATAGGATTTTCCTCAATCAATACAGCAATTAATAAAATTGCTCTCAAGTAAACGATAGAGAATACATAATTGATTTTGCCTTCAACTAGAAAAGCCTAATGAAAACATTGTATTTTTTTTATTGCTATACGCCATTCGTCATTAGGTGTAGTCGATCGCGACAAAGGCAGTGGCGCGTGGCAACCTTGCTACGTTACAGTTAACATAATTAGTTACTAGTTGTCGTAACTACGGAAATAATAGAAAAAAAAATACTGCTTCGGAACAATGCTTAGGAGTATGAAGTTAAGATGATAGCCTAGGAAAGCTAAATGTTATAGACGTTATTCTTTGATAACTAACGCACACAATATCGGGTATAAAAAGACACATAAAGCCGATTTTTTATTAAAAAAACGAAATAATATCTTCCTATTATTTAGTTTTTTTTTTGCCCTGGACCATACTAATTGTGAACCTTCAGGCTACGGAGATATTGAAGGTCAAATTTCCAACATTTTTCTAACACGAAAAATAGAAGTCGTTTCGTTGGAAATATTTTTTGATTAATGTTACTTATTTTCAGTCTTGTTACACCCCGTACCGTAAGCAGGAGTCTTGTCATTTCTTCTTTAAGGTGCCAGAAAATCAAGAGATTCAGGTTTGTCCCAAAATTATTGATGATATAGAAAATGCAACCTAATCCTTTTAGCCAAACAATGGACCGTTTAGCTGCAAGGGTTTCATTTTCCATAAACTTCTTTCATAACTTTAGAGAGAAGAGTAACAACTAAGGGAACGAAGTTCTAGGTGACTAGTAAATCCCCAAAGGATTCGACAAAAGAGTAGGTATTAATAGACAGAAGTAGCTGGAAATGACGATAAATTACATTTAGGCATCCGATAGTAATTTATTCTGGGATAACCCCAAAGCAAACTATTACCACAAATGCGTCACCAGGACCAAAGTCCAAGAATAAGTAACGTGTTGGAATTTAAAGAGATCTTGATTGAATGATGACAAGTAGGTAACCCAGTGCATGTTACTGATGGCTGCTTATTACGTACATACTTAATCAGGGCCGGATTAACCATGTCGGGCTCCCTAAGCAATGCAGTAATACTCGGTGCCCCATTACCCTTTCTATGTAAATTCCGAAAATATTTGTTTTCTATCTCAACGCAATTTCATTCACAATTACGTTGTTTTCTTTCTACTACACTATGAAAGACTACAAAACATTTTTTTATTTTTCTAAACGTTTCCTTTCGTGAAGTTCACACAAATCTTTAAATGTTACTAGCACTGGAAGAAACATTTTTTTTTTATCTCAAGCTTGGGACCCCTACTTTATGCGGGGCCCCTAGGTCGCCTACACTGTCTTATTGATAATCCGGCTCTGTACTTAATAATACTCCAATGATGCTCGACCGATTAGCGAAGATATAAGTGCAAAGCTGCTACTTGAAACCATAGGCGTGAAGACTGAGGATCAAACGTTGATCCAATTGCGGTTTGTAGTGACAGGTGGGCAGCTGGCCAGTCTTAAACAGATATAGGGGATTAGCGGTGCTTGGTATTTTCTTTTCTATTTCACAGTTAGTAACTGCGTTATAGTAATTTTACACGATTTTTATTAATTTACAATTTGGGATTGATCAGTGCATGCACTGGCAGAAACGACAGTTAGGACTGGGTTTAATGAAAGTTTGGGGCTCCTGGATACCAGTAACGACCTTTTTGTTTCTTTTGGTACAAGCCCGCCACACTATTCCCAACCCTAACTCTTGAAAACCATAATCCACAGTGTCGATCACAAGAAAAGCGTCGAGGATAACTCGACGAGTTCTGGAAAAACGATTCAACTGTTTTTGATTCCGAAACTGAACTGTACACCATCTAACACCACCACCAGCAATAACGACAGTGACTATTTTTCGTACATGAACGAAGATAGTCTATTAACATTCACTCTTACAGTAAATGAGTCAGAGCGAACTACAATAGGCACTCCCGAAACTTTTCCAAGTATCAATCAATTTATTATTTCCACAGAGGGAAAAACATGCAATAAAGATCGTAAGCCACAATTTTATGCCGAGAACGAACGTACATTGAATGACAATAGAATGAATGAATTATTCACAATTGAAGCCTTCCAATGTCAATCCCATTATGTAAGTGACATCGCTAGAAACGTAAACTGTGGCGTTAGCTGATGTATTAATTGTAGAAAAACGTGTTCAGAATACGTCAAGATTTAGTATTTAAAATGTGGCGTAGATAATCTAGGTATACCTAGAAATGGAGACGAACAAATTATGATTTATATCTCATCTGCAGTCTTATCCTTGCACGCGGATTTCCTGTGTCGTCGCCATTAGAAATACAAATTAAAGATGAATTCCAGTTACCAAGAATAAATCAATCCATAAACCTCATAACATTAAGTTAATATTCAGTTATATCTGGTTAGGCTGGAAATGGGCACAGTATGATTTAGATTTAAAAAGGAGATGACGATCAGTGATAAGACTGCTTTCTAATAACATCTACAGCAGCGATAGATGGCAATTTTTAAATTCAACAAACTTCGTCTGCGTAGACTTCAGAATTAAAATAGAGTCCTAAATTATTTTACAGGAACACAAACACGGAATAAAGATCCTATGCGTTAAGTTTCTTGAATATCTAAATGTGTGCTAACCTTCAGCTAATTCCATTCAGCCGTTTATGCGTGATAAAGTAACAAACATATTTACATTCATCCTATAATTCTCACAATCTTTAGCATAGCAAGTGGAAAGTATAAGATTAATCAATTCAACCTATTGCATCTAGACATACTGGTGATCTACCCCAAAGTCTTTTAACAGTATTGTTTTAGTATATCTGTGTTATTTTTTCTGTCTGTTATTCAATTCTCCAGCTGAGCGTTTTAAAATATGGTGGTAGACATCTTCAAGTCTTATTTTCAGTTTTATACCTCACATATCTTTCGCATTCATTATATCCATGAAGGCTTTATCTAGCAAGCATTATTTAGCATATACTTGCTAAAACCCATTCAAGAGTATTTTGCATTCGCGACAGGTACAGGTAATCCTCAATTATACAGGCTCAGTGATATTTAGCACCAACTGCCACAGCTGGCGTGAGCTACCGGTATTACGTGGAGCTCTGCCAAGATTTGACCATTAAATAAATAATCCTTTGTGGTGGTAATAATCTATGGTGATCCTGCGATAAATATCAGATGGTTGTCAATAATTTATAAACGACTAGCTTTTGCCCGCGACTACGTTCGCGTAGAACTTAAATGTTTATATCGTACTTGCATACAAACTTCCACCCCCCTTTTCACCGCCTTAAGGGGTGATTTTCGGGATAAAAACTTTCTATATTCTTTTCTGGGGTTTTAAACTATCTCTATACAAAATTTCACCTAAATCGGTTCAGCGGTTTAAGCGTGAAGAGGTAACAGACAGTCAGACACACTTTCGCATTTATAATATTAGTATGGATAAGGCAGGACTAGTTGGTGTAGCGGAATCGGATATGTTGGCTTCAGATTTCTTTTGAGGTGGACTATTTTTCAACCGACTTCAAAAAGGAGGAGGTTCTCAATTCGACGCGTATGTTTTTTTTTTTTTTTTTTTTTGTGTGTTTGTTCTACGATTACTCCTCCAATTATGAATCGATTTGGATGATTCTTTTTTTGTTTGAAAGAGTATAGTTCCGAATAGGTCCCATAGGAATATTGTCATGATCTGATGATGAACTTTGGAGATACGGAACGGAACTCCTTATAAAATCACAGCAGAACCGCCGTAACAAGACAAATTGCTTTGTTTATACGTGTAGTCGATGACTGACTGAAGGAAGTGGGGAGGGGGTACGTCAACCCCCCTCCTACCACTTTAATATAATACCAAAATTTAATATATATATGAGGTATTGTTTGAAAGGGCTTTATGTAAGGATTTCAAACATTAACACACAAGCACTAAAAAGTGAAAAATAAAAAGCTTTTTTACAAAAAAAATATGACCGCCTTCAAAAACTACAAAATAAAAAAAATAACTTTAGCTTGGAAGTCGGTGGCAATACCTACATAACAAGAAACAAAACCAAAGCCGCCGACTTTCAAGCTAAAGTTGTTTTTTTATTTTGTAGTTTTTGAAGGCGGTCATATTTTTTTGTAAAAAAGCTTTTTTTAGCAGTACGTATAACCTTCTTCCTTGTGATTAACCTTTTGACATTCACATCAATAACGAAAATCTGTGTTGTCATTGTATTCATTTCAAACAATAATATTATATAAATATAGCTCTTAGCGCCCAGGGATAACGCGCGTACCTATTAATGAAAGAAGTTTCAGAATCACACCAGCAGTTCCAGAGATTAGCGAGTTCAAACAAACAAACTCTTCATATTTAATATGTATTATTATTGTATTTGTAAATTATGTAGGTAAAGTTCAAGACCGGTGACCGCTCACGGTCATCGGGGGCTTCCCTGCGATTTGACATAACCAGTTTGACTAGTTAAAAAAAAAGAGATTTCTAAACGCCGCTGTCCAGTATTAAGGATAAACATAACACAAAACAACATCACGCCTGTAATCCTCGAAGGGTTAGGCGGAAGTGTACTCATTAGTACACCCACATTTGGCCAGTTATTTTTAAGTCTTATCTACATAAGAACACACGGGCACAAATCCAGACTCCGAGGCTGCTCCAAACTTATTGTGTCTACAGCCCACTTTGCCCACTTTTCTAGCGCTCCCATTTTTTAACCTACTTAAAAACCAAAAAAACACAAACCCAAAACAAACAAATCCTCATATCCACATATCTAATACAAAGCCTCTACACAACGCCCCGATTTTTTTTGTGGTCTATTACCACCCCCCCCCCCCCTTTTTAGGCCTGCAGACACCACGAGAGAAAGGCTGTACTAGACAAACGAGACAGTCATTAAAGATACACCTACTAATAAAACTAAAAACTTCCTCAACCATAAATTAAAACGGACATTCCCTTTTATACTCCTGGAGATGCAAGGCTCGGTACGTCACCAGACCGGTCTATGCCTGATTTATTATTTTGTATTATCTATTGATCCCGCGCAGGAATTTGACCTGTGTCTTATGCATAATGCAAATATCCTTGAAATTCACAAGCATTGAAAATATTTGCGTTGGCACGAACTTATTTTGCTTCAGAATCATTGGGCTAGATGGAAACCAACTTAGGTAATAGACTGATGTTAATTTAACAGTACATAATGAATCAGTGTAACGTTTGAAATTAAATAGGATTTCCAGTTTTTTCTTGTTTTTCACTTTTCAGTTTTTATGCAAAGTATAAAAGCAAATATAATAATGTGTAATTCTATTTGATCCTACATAAAAATATTATAAAAAAAAATTCAAAAACGTAACTAAGTTCTTTGCCCATTCTTCTCCAAACGTAACAACCTCTTGAAAAGGGCAACTAATTCCTTTTTGTAAGACGTTTAAGAGTGCCTTTTAACGGTCTAATTGAAATAAGTTATTTGACTTGAACTATGTGAGCCATTAACTGTTAAAAATCAGGAGGAGACGATCTATTCTGCCCAGAAAAAGGACGCAATCTGACAATAACAATAACAGTGAGCGTAAAAACGTAGCGCCAAGTCCAAAAAAAAATATCTCACCTAGCCAGGTAGACAATAGATTAACTAAAGATAAAATCTAAACAAAGTTCTCCATTCACACAATACACGAACTATCTAAACATCCTATACGCTCCGTAGGGCCATAAAACCGCAGTGAGTCACTAGCGGTCTCGGCTGTCGCTACAAATTGGGCCGATGACCTGTCTGTTGCATAATGAAACCGTAATCTTAGATTATGGGTGAAACAAACCACACGTGAGTATCGGTGTGTTCACAACAATTGGGGCGAACTTGGCTCGTGTTTTTTATTTCATGATAGGACACCTGGCGAGCAAGGGATAAAACCTTAATTTTTACCGCTGCGGAATTCGTTAGAATAGAATTTAGTGCACATTGCATAATGAACTTTATGTACATTTCGCGTACAAATGCAAATTGATCGCTCGTCTTGCGATGAATTCTCATGGATTCTGGGGAATCTAATCCTACGAATTCGCACAAACCGAGACTTATTTATGCAACAAAATGTACAAAGGCGGATGCCTTAGGCATTTTCTACCAGTCAACCAAAGGTGGTGAAGAGATAACTTGGCAGAAACTATTGTACGAGCGTAAAACAACAAAATTAGAAATAAAAAAGAACTAAAATAATTACTTAAATAAAGTGAAATGTAATACTAAGCTTCTGAGACTTTCGTTCGGTTCCGCGGTGGCGGTATTAATAAGGTAAAAAAAGTACTTTTTACTTACTCTACTAAATTAGGATTCCGAATTTATTTATTTAAACTTTATGCACATGTAAAAAAATACAATGTACAAAGGCGGACTTAATGCCTTGAATTGATAGGACTTCTTAATTTTTGTGACCGCGCTGTAATTATTTCTTATACTAGGCAATTACTTCTAAACAGTAAATGATTTTGGAAAGAGTAGATATTAGAAAGAGAGTACGTATATAAACTTACTTGTACCTTTTCAACTTATTGACTGTCCTAAACTGTCTTACAAGGCATTAAAAGAGTGTCCTAAAAATAACCAATTCATTCGCACCCAACATCACACCTAATAGTTTGTAAATACTCTACACATGTTTTCTAAAGCTCTTGATCCCTAATTAATTTAATAAACAATTTAATAACGCTTGTACTTATCGCATCAACACCTGATACAGATGAAAAGAACATCTGAAGTGAAAGAAACTGAATCGTAAAAGCTATTGATAGATAGGATCAAAATATTTTTAGATCTTTTCTATTATTATTTTGGTAGCAAATGAAAGAGAAAGTGATAAACTTTAAACACACTTTTATAATAAACTAGCACTTTTTCCGTGACATTCCCCGCGTATATTTCGTGCTTCACCTATTAACTAAACACACCTTAGGCCTCTTAGAGGTGTATTTTAAAAAACTAGTTACGTCAAACTTTTTTACTTTGTTAAGTTCTAACGCATTCGTGCCAAGTGCCAAGTTGCTTGATCAGCCTTTTTTTCTTTTCATTAATCTGTATTATCCCACTGCTTAGCAAAGGTCTTCTCCAAAGCCTTCACCTCATCCCTATGCGTTGCCTTCTTTGCCCAATCTCCCATAAACGTCTCTAAGTTATCCCGCCAGTGTTTTCTAAACCCCCCTCGATGATGACGCGGTTCTTCCAGCACCCACTGCGTGATGAATCTGACACATTTGAGCCATTACATTCTGCATACATTTCAGCCCCTTAGTAATTCAATTTTCAAAATCGTTCGTGCTCACTATCATAGTAAAAGAAAGCCGTGTGCACAATTTCACGTTTCTAGGTCCAGTAGTTTTGGCTGTGCACTGGTACGTCAGACAGTGTTCTCATTTTATGCAAATAATAAATAGACAGATGTAAAATATAGTCAGCGATAAAATTTTACAGTATTGATCGAGAGATATTTTTATTTACTATTTAATTTATTTTTTAATTACTCACATGCTAATTAGAGAGATTCGAACGTTATATTATTAGCATATTAAGTGTTCTATTCATTAGTGTAAATTCGACTGCCTTGATGGTCGCAAGCGCAACTTGTGAACGTGGGAGGTGGGTTCGATTATCAGATTGGGCGAAGTGTTATTGGGTTTTACTATGTATGGTCAAGAATGCTGTCCTCATCTTCAACAAATAATGCACTGATTATAATATTAATGAAACCTTTTGAGTCTTGAAACTCATAATCGATTCTAATGTTATAAAGCAAAAGAGATTTTTTTCTTAAACGCGCTGAAATATTATATAAGTTTCTGGAACTATCACTCGAATTGGAACTAGCTATAACTACTTTTTGGCCGCGTGAATTATAATGTGGATCTCTATTTTTTCTGGTAGAAAAATAAAGCTTATAGCACTTTAGGATAATTTAGTTTCTTATTAGCAAAAAAAAACTTGTAGTATTAAACACATTTGCTTGTATACTATTTTAGTTTAAGCTCTTGAATTGTATACTTACATGTATAAAGTAAAAAATATATATGTATAAAGTAAGTAAAAGGAAAAACCTGTATGGTTACAAAAGGATTGAAATAACTCAATCCTTTATGATCATTCATTTTTTCCCCCACGAGCTAGTCTACTAGTTCAACAAGACGTCTATGAATATTAATACGACCTTACTACCCACGCCAGTTCACTTCATATCGATAGGAATGATATCTGATATCGCATTCAACTTAGAAACGTATCTCTAACGGTAAAGTCTCGATGTCCTGTACAAACTTATTAATGGATTCAAGATCAGATTGTAATAATAATCGAGCACTATTTTTATACATATATTTTTTTTATACTATATAATTTGTAATTTATTTTAAAAAAATGTATTAAAATATTGTACAATAAAGAATGTGGAGTATAAAATATTACTCGTCTATTATATGCCCGGTTGATGGCAATAGGCACGCCCCCTATTACATGGGACTAAAAACATAACTGGCGAAATGTGGGTATACTAATAGGTACACCTCTGTCTAACCCTTCGGGGATTACAGGCGTGATGTTATGTATATATGTCTTCTATTATAGTCCCACTACAGGGCAAAGGACTCTTCTCATACAGAGAAAGGCACGAGCATTGATCACCACGCTTGCTTATGCCTCAAGTAAAGTTTGTTTAATCTCTGAAAGCACTGGTCTGGGTACAACAAATCTTTTACTAATAGAAACCTACACTATTGTCAAATGCCATAGGTTAGGTATATGTTCATAATATACTTCCATGCGGACGAAGTCGCAGGCAAAAGCTATATTTACTTATAAATGCAAAAGTTTATGAGGATGTATGGATGTTTGTTACTCTTTCACGCAAAAAATACTGGACGGATCTGGGTGTAATTTGGCACACATATAGATTATAGTCTGAAATAGCAAACTACTTTTTATCCCGGTTTTCGTGGGATAATATATGAAGTTTGAGGCGGACGAAGTCTCAGGCAGAAAGAAGCCAGTTGTATCTTAATTTATTGACATTGAAAAGCCCACAGCTCGTCTCCAAAGCTGTAGTACCTACTATAACATCTACAGCTGTATTAGACAAGACAAACAGTTAGAACTACCCCGATCTACTCACTGATAAGGCCGCACATTAACGCCACTTCAAACAGGTAATCTGGGTCAGAGCAATGACATCACGACATGCGCTGAGCACACACTTGCGTTTTTTAGTCGTCCGACAATTATATCTTAATAGCTATACCCCGCGGTTTTATTCGCATTAAATTACGTCTTTGGTTACTGTTTTGCTACCTTGAGTGTCGAAATGTGATGTTTTTATATACATATTTTGCATTTTTATTGAATAATCTTTTTTATAAATATTTTTTTGTGCACATGGTTTGAGTCAATTAACATTTCAGCTGTTTATCTATATATTATAGCGTTTTCGATAAACAGGCTATTAACGCAAAAAGGAATTATGCAAATCGGACAAGTAGTTTCGGAGATTAGCGCGTTACAAAAAACAAACAAACAAACTCTTCAGCTTTATAATAGCAGTATAGTTACGGCTCAAGTTAAGTCGAAGTCCCATGTAAGGGGCGTTGCATAACTGGCGAAATGTGGGTGTGCTAATTGGGTGAGACTCTGCCTAACCCTTCGGGGATTACAGGCGTGATGTTGTGTTATACGGCTCATATATGGTTACAATTCTGATGAAATCAAATCGTGAATAGAATACGAGAGACAAACGCACGTCTACTTTACGACTTAAAGGCTTCTGTTCCGTCGATAAGAAAGATGTAATCGCACCGACAACCATAAAGTGTGTGCTTAGAGTTCCGTCACTTGAACTTTATCATGAAGAACATAAGATAGAAGCACCCGATCTCGTTATCTACTTGGACTTTGGGGTAATTTAAAAACTGTTGCCAAACGAAGTTCATTGACATCTGTAGCAGCCTTTAATGACTGTAATACACGCAGATGTATGGTCAACCAACCTATAGAAACGACCAACCGGTTTCAAGGATGTCTTTAGATCGCCGCAATGAGCGATTGTTGAATAAATTCAAAGATTTGCGAAGTAACAGCTGAAAAGGCATAAGCGACTTTGGCATGGATGTGGCTCGTTACGCTCTTTTTAGTATTTGCTACACTTGATTGAATACGTATTGTTAACCGTGTCGAGAAGATCAATAGATTCGAAATGGTTTCATTTAAGGTACTTTTCTTATCCATACAATGTTCTACAGAGTTCTATTCAGCGAACATATCTTATAAGGGAGATAAAGCAGTCAGCCTGGGTTTGACATTCAGAAAAGGCTTATATCCATAAATGAACATGGAACCAATTAATCTTGAAGTACCTTATTCCTTAGATCCTACTACTTTTGTAAATGCGAAACCTTGTGAGCATGGATGAATGTTAGTTACTCTCATGCTTAAACGACTAAATTAGATGAAAAGCACACATATAGAAGTCGCGGGTATAAGTGAAAGCGGTAAAAGCTATCCTAAATAAATTAGCAAGTACGTCCTTTTTTTTAATTCCTCGTCAAAAATTTACGTAAAAGAAGACGCGGTTTAAAGCTAGTATGTTTTAAATATATTGAATAAGGTATAGCCAGTAGGTGCCTCCAAACATCTTTACATAGTCCGTCTCAACTTAGCTATAGTAGATATAGGAGCAGTAAGCAGAACTGGATTATAATAAATAAGGATATTGAATTTTAAAAATCTTTACACCTACGATTGCCTCATACAGATTTTTCCTTACACAAATTCTTAGAATTATCACAAATATACGTAACTATATCAAAATAAGCAGTCGGTTGAATTATGTTTTATTCATTTCTAAAAACATATTTACTGTATGCCAATGACCTTTAGGAGTTGAATTTAGATATATTGTCCTACACCTACTGATCACAAGTGACGTCATTAAGTTCTACACAATATAGGGGCGAGGCTTTCCAAAATTTTCCACGACAACATTGAAATTCGCGACAGTGTCTGTAGTTAAACAAGTGTTTTTAACAAAAGAATAAATTATATTATGTTGCCAGTTGTTTTAGAGGATTTAAATTTCATTTGAATAACATGGTTACATGACCTTGTGGCTTACAGAATTAATGTTGTAATTCTAGCATTTACTTGAACAAAATTTAAGATTCATTCCCTTTTGAATCTTTCAGTACAAGGTACGTTACTTACCTTGTCTTAAAATAAAACTGTAACTGCAATAAGCATACTTTCAGGCGTATTGGAGGAGCGACAGCTTTGAAAATAACGTAAGTATAAACAAAACACAAGACTGGCCCAAAAACATTACCTTGTGGAACGCCATACTTTACTTTTCTTTACGAGATCACGAGGAAATGATTTTCAAGATTTTGTAACCTGAAATTTTGTATGCTTACAAAAAAAATGTTTGGAGACCTATACAAACTAGTAATCAAATAACACACAACATTAATTATCATTCTTACCTACTGCTACGGTATAGAACGCTTCATAAACAATTTTGACTGACGACGACGTCTACAACTCTATTGACAAAACTTCAATATTCACAAAAGTACAGTTGGACAAACAGTTGCTCATCAAATAAAAATATGACCACACAGCATCACAGTTACGTCAAGCACATCTTAAATATTCTCTCTGTCGTAATAGTAAAGAAAGGTTGCATTCTATTATACTGAGATGTTTGATAACATGGTTTTTGAATTGTCAAGTGAGGTTGGAGTAGTTTAAATATGGCCTCGTTTTAATACTAATTGAATATGAATTATCTATTTTAAAATTGGCAGTATCTGCTTTGTGCGTTTATAAAAACAACTCTTACTGTGTATTAGCATCTCCAGCGTGGATATGGTATTGCTTCCATATTCATTATGTGCAAGAAGCTTATCGTTAGTTGTAGAATTTAATGTTTTAAATGAAAACGAAATTTCTTCACGTTCTACGGCGAAACTTTATTGTTTAAATGTTTTTGCCATCGAACAAACTATTGTTCTCCCGCAATTCAATCTTGCTTTTAGTGCACATTATTCAAGAACCTAAACAAATACTAATTAGGCCTGTGGCACATTTTAAACAATACCCATACCATTTGTTGCAATAAAACTCAATACCAAAGTTATATCGAAACATTAATCTTAGGCTACACAATTGAGGTGTCCAATTTCAGAGGCGATATATGGGTAATTCTATTTAATATGTTGTGTGTGGCAGCGTTCAAATAAAAACATTGCTGGATGAATGGTCCCGCTGTTTCCTTCAAACGACCTATTACGAATTGCTATGGCGATTGCAACTCTTTCTTTCTGAATGGACAATTACATAAAATGGATGCAGGAAAGGAAATCCTAACAATTTGTTATGATTGATCGACCATTTATTTTTAACTTACCTATATTTCCGACTGCATTTTCCTTATTTTGTAAACAAAAGTATTATCAATGGCTGAGTCAGTACGAGTCTTTGTAACACGTGAACTGAAATAGTTACTATGTTAGAGTCATCCATCTAAACTTAATATTATAAAGAGGTAAAATCGTTTGTTTTTATGAGGTGATTTCTGAAAGTACTGACCCGATAGGAAAAATTCTTTCACTGATAGAAATCTACGTTATTACCAAAGATATGCGATCGAGTGTCCAATGATACATTTTAAAATACCATATTTTAATAACTTCCACGTGGACGAAGTCGCGACCTGAAGCTAGTAAGAATGTAGAAGAACACGTAATGACTATATCCGTATTTTGTCACTCTATCAAAATTTTCATCTAACAGAAGTGAATAATTACAATTACCCAGAACATTATCTAGATTAAGAACATTAACTACGTCAATTTCGTAAGAAAAAATCTAATTTTTAAGGGAAAAACCTCACTTTTATAGATTTTAAGATACTAGAAATCATGAACAGTCATTACTTACCGAATGATTCAACAATGCCATCGTGCGTTAGGAATCCCGTAATACCGAATATGTGATTAATAATATTTATAATGAATCACCTGTTATCGATCCATTCATGTGTACGTATGATAAAGAAAGTGTTTGTTATCGTTTAAATCAGTCATTATAGATAAATAATTATGTCAATATTTATCTTCTTCGTCATTAAGACTAAGATTACCTACAATGATGAATGAAGAACGCACGATTCATATTGGTGTTAAATTTTCTAGGACGTAGTATTGCGATACAGAAAATTTGCAGTTACCTGCTAGTCCTATTACGCTTATGAAAAATATACGAAATAAATGTAAAAAAAAGCATTGAAAGAAACACTTGTAAAAAGATTCATACTTTAATTTTATATCTCATTCACATTCAGACCATAAACCATTACCATCTCAAACACAATTAGTATTAATATCAACTAGTTTAATAACCATCAAAACACACGACACGTAATAGGGCCGTTGGTCATTCAGTGTAGTCGATCGCGCAATGACCCCGCTTCTGCGCCCGCGCCGGGAAGCCGCACCATTTGTTTTTGGGATATAATCGACCAATAACTGTTCGTGTCGATGACTTGCGTTTGGAGGGTTGGGGAATGGAGCTGTCGTTAATTAAAAATGCAGTAAAATTTTTGTTAATTTTAACTTTTAAAGTGGTTTTAAGTTGTTTGGCATCTGTGCAACGTTATTTTTTTTACATTTACCTACAAGATTTTAAGTTTGAGATTTTTTTCAAGATTTCCATTCTAGGTATTTACTTTCTATGGATATCTTGGACATCACTGATATCGGCAAAAGAAAAACATCGTGAGGAAACCTAGACTTATCTAATACATATGAGTTTGAAATCGCCAATCTGCCTTGAGCAAGCCTGATGATCAATAATCATGCCTTTTCTGTATGAGGCCTTTGCCCTGCAAGGGGAGATTAATAAGCTGATGTTACCTACAAGATTTTATGTAAGTAACAAATGTATGTAAGACAAAACTTCTAAGCCATTTTATCTAATTTCCTAATATTCTTCAAAGTCAGCTATGAGTTTTTCAAAGTCATGAGAAATACCTAAACTACCAATATTAGATGGTATGATAGGCAAGATCTCTATGGGTTCAGAGACTTCTCTCTGCTACGCATCTCGATTTTTGGGATAATGATCATCTAATGACTCTCGGTTTTAAGTTTTATGACTCGCCGGTAGTTGGGTTTGAATCTTAAACTACTTTTAAATTAACAATAAAAATTGAATACGCTATGGTGAAATGTATTAAAACTTTTTTCAAGTTGATCACGATATAACTTCTGTCAACCACTACTTACAAATTTATCTTACTACTATTATAAATGCATAAGTATGAATGGATGTATGTTAGTTACTCAATCACGCCAGAACGGATCTGGATGACAGATAGATTATAGTCTGCAATAGCACTTGCTATTTTTAATCCAGAAAAAAATACAGTTCCCGTGTGATTATATATCAACTTTGATGCGGACAAAGCCGCGGCCAGAAGCTAGTCTAGTATAAAGGTTTCAAATATTCTAAAACATGCAACCGTGCGCATAGACATAATGTACAAAATTATAATTACGATCGCCTGAAAAGGAGAACATGTATCATATATTACAGCGTGGGGCAACAATATTTGAAAATTATGTAAATATAAACCTAAATACGAAGCATGTGGGTCTTTAGGTCTTAAGAGTTACATCAGAACCAGTAATTCCACAAATTAAGGTATTCTACCTACCGCCTAGACGATAACAGTTAAAGATATATAGATACGAACTAAACCGGGTGGAAGAGTAATCGAAATGATAACTTTCATCATGGACATGTACATGATTCCAGACAATCCAGTGAAGCCATAGGTTTATAGGTTGTTAAAGAAAATCAACCGTTTCACATGAAAGTGCAATACCAACACAGCCAAAATAGACGGAACAGCCGACTTTGTTTCTAATAACCTGTAAAGAATTTTATCTCCGGGAAATCTAGAATCATGTACTAAATCCATGGCAAAAATTCTCGTTACGATGTCCCTTCAACCGTCTACAAAAACACTTTAAACAGTTAAATAATATTTATACTCTCTTGTCCTCAGGCAAAGCTTGAAAGCTGGAAGTAAGTATGAATCCAAGTGTTGGTGATTCATCGCTCCCGGCTAAAGTGTTGGATTGAAGATTGCAGATAAGGACACGTACACGATTGCTAATTCAATGGTACTACCGATACAGAATATGGTATAAACATAGCATGTGCAACAATGGTTCATACTTATTCTTTTTGTATAGATGATACATTTATATTTATACTACTACTCGGGTAGTAGGTGGTCACGTCTGTTGCCGCGTCAGAGGCGCTATTATGATATAGATTGCCAAGGGTGCAAGTGAATGGGCAATTGGGACCCTCCAGCATATGGGACATTGTTTGATCAGGAGCTCCGCAAGACGGTGCCAGACGGGTCTATGATATCCTATTTCGCCAAATAATGTTTGCAACGCCATACTTGGGTGAGCAGTAGATACAGTGCCTGAATGCTGTCAATGTTCTAAACGAAATAACTATAACCTAAACCACAGCGGAGAAGTAAGAATAAAGAAATTATTATCTTACTTCCTTACTGTTCTTTTCTGATTTGCTCGTATTTCGTTGTGGGATCCAAGACAGTTGAATCGTTTCTCCAGGACTCGTCAAGCTTTATTGCCTCAGCGCTTTTTTGTTGGTTGCAACTGTGGGTTCTAGTTTTCAGGAGTAACAGTGGTTGGGAATAGTCTGACAGACTTATCCCAAAGAAGAGTTTCGATAATTCTAATTGTCAATAAATAATTTCAATTCCCGAATACAATTAAATATTACGTAGTACGATTTCTATGGCAGTCTGCACTGAGATGTTTACAATAACGATGTTAGAATAAAACATAATCCTCTTTCTGGGGCAGTAGGGTAAAAATTACAATGAAATATACAAAATAACAATACCGTAAAATTTATACTTACAAATGAATCGATGCACAAAAGTAAGAACAACATAAACGAACAATTTAACATAAATTACAATAACAATGCATTGTGAACAAACTAATTTCTACAAACAACTGTTGTTCTTGCTACAGAGATTCTGTTGAATATTTTAAAAGTAAGGGCGTTCATTTTATTTTTAGAATTAACTTACTTACTTTACTTTAGTTTAGACGAACACGAAAGTTTTGAAGATTCAACTAGTTTACATGTGTTTAAAATTAAGATAATCTGCTCGCGTTTAATTTTAAGAATTTATGGCCAAAGAAAGGAATACTTGTACAAAAAGATTTTCATAAAACAAAAACGTAACGGCAAATGAAGCAATAAATTGTATTGCATAAAGAATTTAATATTTATAAACAAATAAAGAACTAAGTATAAATACAAAACTATATTTAGACAGCCATTATTCTATTTTTGCACAATAAAAACTATTTACCAAAAAATAAAAACCAAGAACCTAGCTCTTTGTCCGCCATAATTGGTCTATTAAAACAAGCAATTAATCAAACTTATAGCACAATTGCACCGACACAATACTTACAAGCAACGACCATTGATCTTAATTAAACTTGCAAAGTTACGTCAGTTTAATTATAAAAATAACTACATTCATGCAACAGTTATTTCTAACCTCAAATGGCGCCAAATTCTGCGAGAGAAACGGGGCGGAAAATTCTGTAGATGATTTATTATTATGTTCCCTTTATACGGCTGGGTAACCTCTGATTGAAATTAGCAATTGATAGTGGTAAGTAGGTAAGTACACAACCTTATTTTGATAGATATTCCTATGAGATAAATGTTGCCGCTGTTCTAAATAAGAAAGACTTGAGTCTGTCACGAGCCCTCGTGACAGACATTCAAAATGTAGGTACTTACGTGAAAAAGTAAAAAGTCTATCAAACACGTGGATTGATAATCTTGATACCACAGTACATGAACGTATGCAAAGATATGTGGATATAATAAGAGAAAGAAAACTTGAAGACAAAAATAAAATGGAAGAGATAAATAAAGAATTTGGTTTTACAGTATCGAAAATTCACAAGGATACACGAGATATTTCAAGGATTATTCATAATTTTGGAAATCAGACTTGAATAGACAAACAAGTGGTCATACTAAGAATCTATTTATCAATTGGACATCCTGAATTATATGTCCACACCATATGAATACTAATCTAACAAAATCCTTGTACGAAATCCTAGAATTTGTATTTTTTTTCACATTTATTCAAAATAGACCACCAACCGCTTCACTAACAGATGACGCTTACGTTTTGCATATCAATAAGCAAGAAGAATAAACAAATGTAGGCACTAAACGAAAAATCGACAACCACGTAGGTCGAAGCAAAGGAATTCATAACAATAAATAAGAATAAAATAACAATAAAAACCAACTAACCTTTTGAGAATAGTAATAGGCCATCATTAATACTCTATGATAGCAACATTAGGAAGTAAATGAGCAATTGAAATTGCAACATTGGGTCGGAAACTTTTAAAATTCAATGCCTGACCAAAATCATACGTGATTGAATTGTTTGTTGCAAATTGATTGACTATAGAATTACAAACAATTGATTTTGTCATAGCATTACAAGATATATCTATATAGATATCTCTATATATATCCATAAATCAGCCCAAAATATGACCGTTAAGACCTGAATAACAATACTAAAATGCCATAGTATCAGATATTAGAGTGCGTTTCATGCATTTTAATTAAGTGGTAGTTTTTTGTAAAAACGTGCATGCAAAATTGAAACGTATAGATTTGACAATAAAATTAAGTCAATGCGTGTGTTCTAGCTCGTATTTACGCAAATGTGGACGAGTGATAAATCTGAAAGGAGCTAAACGTGTATGCTGAATATTAATTCCTGTGTGGCTCCAGAAACTCCTACATATTTTCATAATGTAAGTATGTGTGTATGTAAATCTAAAGAAGAAACCATGGAGCTATCTATCAAACAACAGTTAACACACTGCCGCTAGAATACACTCCAAAGAGAGAGACAACATAAGACTTAAAGATGACTTAAAATTGTTTTTGAGAATTAGGCTGTATAATTAAGTCTAAAAACCAAAAAGTCTTGCAGACCCACGTTAATGTTCATGTAAAGAATGAGTAGATACAGCTTTGCAATTTTTCGAAGACATTAAAAAAGTTATTATAACCCACAAAACGGTATGTAAACGGAAATTACTTGGGTTTCTCTCCGCAGCCGAAAGACCTCGCGCTTTTATAGGACAACACAAACTGCTATACCCATTCATTCATCTTTTATCATCAATAAAACTTTCTCGACTATACATCATTCGGTTTCCGACTATAAATATCAGAGTATATCACAGTGGTCCTAATTCACGTTTCTATTCACACCACAATAAAACAGTCGTTAATATACACCGCCTTTATGTCCCCCCTTGTGGGTAGTTGTAAAACGGCCACGTTAAAGTAGAGAGTTTGTTCAGTGAAGGGAAACGAATCACTGACACCTACGCTAAAGGGAGTCATTTGTTTGATTCCACGAGAAGATATGCAGTTATGGATGGTTCAACATTTAGACATCTTACAAGGTAAGTAGTTGCATTAACTGCCAAAGTGAAAGCATTAATAGTAACCGAGGTAGTAAAATTACGCCATGCAGTGACAGATGACAAAGTGACTATTTATACAAAACTACATCTAAATGTATACAAATAAATAAAATTGCAGTGCCTGCTTGTAATATAAAAATAAGCTTAACACTAAATGCAAATGAATGTTTACACGGTACTTATAACAAAAAATCCATGTTTAACACTTTTGTCTGGGTCTGTCTGTCGGCTGGACCGATTTTCGTCTACTGAGAAATTCATAACGGAAAAATCCAAATACCAGTTTTGCTCGATCTGGGAATTTAACCCAGGACCCCACTCTCAGCAGTCCAGCAACCACGAGACCAACAGGGCATGACCATAAGCATATGGCAAAACGGCAGTTGCAAACTCCCCTTCAATTGATTCCCTTTAGTGTCCAAACCGTTACGATTATATTCTTTAGTGCTCCCTGCGAATTCGTAAGCGTGGTTTTTTCACCCGTGTTTAGTTACTGCTTCGCTCCTGTGTGTCGTAGCGTGATGTTAGCCTATACTATTCCTCATGAATTTGTCTATAATATACCAAAATATTTTTTCCTATTCGCCAGCTCCAAAGTTTCGCGCGTTTAAACAAACAAACAAAAAAATCTCTTCAGATTTATTACATTAGTATAGATAGTTTTACATAGAGGTATGGGTCAGCAAGCAGTTCCTACAGTTCAAAGCCATGAATACCACGTGCTCCGATATAATGTTCTGGATTTACAGATCGTAGTATTGTACCGAGATTTGTTACTGCTTTACGTTCAAAAGCACTTAGGTGACTCATGCTTCTGAACGTGACAAGAGCTACGTCCAGGTCAATATTGAAATTATTGGATGTTGGATCAATAACCTACCATTTCTCCACGGCTATGTGAACCTTCAAACTTGTAAGTACGTCATAATATAGATATGGAGATAAAGACGGTTTGAAGACAGCCAATAAAAAGCGAGTATTATAAACGTATAGTTGTATTTTTTGGTCCTTTGGAGCGGAAAATCAAAAAATATCTTATTTAACAATGATAAAATGTTGGTAGGTACTAGGAAGCGTGTGTGACTGCAACGGATGGAATATCCACCTGATTTACATACAAAAGTCTCAAATCTTTATTGAATTCCATAATGTACAACATACAAGTCCCTGTCTCTGACCATGTCGGGCATAGCAAAATTTTCAACAAGTAGGAGAGAGGAAGAGGATATGGAATACTGGCTTCCGCCCGCGACTTTGATCGCGTCACAGTAAGTATATTTTCCCATGGGAACAGTGTATTCCTCCGTATAAAAAAAGTAGCCTGTGTGCAACTCTATCTCTGTGCCAAATTTCATCCAGATCGGTTCAGTCGTTCTGGCGTGATCGCATTTGTAATAGCAGTAAGAGGTACAGAACAAAAAAAAATAACTTAAACCTGTCCTAACACATGTACCACCTACGTGAAAAAAACTCCGACTAAACCAACAAACCACGGCAGTTCAAAGTAAAAGTATTAATTAACATACAAACACAAATCAACATCTACTTAATAAACGTAACATTAATTACAAGCGGTAGGTAAGTAACATTGACATTGGTACCGCTAATGAGTCAAAAGCGATGCGCTTGCGCACCGATAAAGTATAGCGCACACGCCCACTGATGCGTAACAAACTAAGTAAATAGGAAGTAGTAATTCGAACATATCGGTGAAATAGTTAGGTCGATAATGTGTGACTTTTGGGTGATATGATTTTGAATATACTTTTTAAACAGGAAAATTAGATTGCTTACAGTTATAACCTAAATTCTGTAAATAAGTTTGTAGATAGGTTATCCTGACCATAAAACACACAGTCACCACTTGATAGTGGTGACTTCCTTATTTCTATTAATTAGACATTCAATAATTTTGACAGCAGTAGGAAAATAAATAAATAAAATGCTTTGTGATAATAAGGCAATAATAATAACATCTACTTATTCTGTGCGACACGTGTAAGACTCCGGAAGTCGACACAAAAGGTAATCAAGGAATTAGACATTAGACATCTTATCCTTTTCCTCTTAGGCTATTGTAAGTATAATCAATACACTATCTCTTAAAAGTTATTATTTTAACTATGTAAGTCCTTCTTACTTTCAACTTCTCTTTGAAGTGTGTTTTATTTTTTTACCGTATATTGTGAATAACGCTGTTGATTACATAATTGTAAATTTTAAGTTCTTTGCCTTTATGTTTTATTACCTAATTGTTTGTTGTTCCAATAAAATAAGGGGAAGTCATACTTTTCTTGTATCTATATCACTATGATGTAGCTCATGCATATATAATAACTATACCTAGGATAGGCATGATAATATTTCTATTTCTTGACTTGTAACTAAAAGTTCCATGAATGCTATTTCTTACTTTAACATAAATATTTTAAAATATCTATCCTACTCGCTTCAGTTGACGCATAGCTTTATATTGATTAGAAACGCCATCAGCCGTGTAACCAGGTAATTTTATGTCAATACCAACATGAAAAACGATGTTATCACTTAATTCATATCCCTAATCATTGCCGTTATCAATCAGCCATGTTTTACGATCAATTTCTTTCTTTTAATGGGTTTTCACTTTAATTGTCTCCCGTCCCATCGTATTTCAAATTAAATTTACGTTTCTATTTGGATCTTGTTTTTCTTCTACCATAAACTTTTGTCCGAAAGTTAAGTGCCTGATAAAAGTATTTACGTAGATATAAAAATGAGCTATTAAATTAAACCTGCCAGGTAATTATTTTCTTTCTCTACGCTCCTTCAAGTAGCTTAAGTACCGATGCATCATCACGATATCACTCTATAAAGTTAAGGATATTATTATAGTCTTTATGCATTATGTTAATATTAAAAGGATCATATTTATCGTCATGTATTCCATCTTAATCTTTATTAATTATAACTACTAAATCTGCAAAGCATCTTTAACCTTTATTGTCAGTGTAGTTCCATTAAACCAAGTTAACTATTTGTGAACTATTCAACCATATTTTCAATAACATTCGTTGAATATGCCGCATTATAATCTACAAGTCGTAGAGGCGGTACAGGCGTGTCAGTGCCGGCCCTATCATTAATAATACGAGCCATACTGCAGATATCATCAGGGCTTTTACCAATTGTGTGAGACTCCTTCTATATTTTATCGAAGCCATAGGCATTTCGATATTGTTACATAATCAATTTCTAAGAAAACTTTGGAGACAACAACTATGGTCTTTCGTCTTCAACTATGACAATGGTAGTTATCGATGTGACAAAAAGTAACGACAATCCTAACAAGAATACTGAAGACAATTAAAAAAGCTTGTAAGTAATCTAGGCAAAGGTTAGAAACGTAATGAGCACTCAAAATGAAATGTTGCAGCTACCTCCCGGCAAGAATAAATAACTTTAATTGCAAAATTTGTCTCTGTCTCAGTGTATAATTTGTAAAATGAATCAAAAT
The DNA here is from genome assembly GCA_949774945.1 of Hoplodrina ambigua. Classification (NCBI taxonomy): domain Eukaryota; kingdom Metazoa; phylum Arthropoda; class Insecta; order Lepidoptera; family Noctuidae; genus Hoplodrina; species Hoplodrina ambigua. Next base: position 10,613,156 of record OX458981.1, read on the forward strand.
TTACAAATGGGCCACACCTGACAAGAACAAAACATTGTAAACGCGTTCTGCACTCATTCATTTTGTCGTCGGCCGCAAATCGTATTTCATGGAGTCTGAGCTAAACACCTTAAATTATGCAATCTTTTTACCTTCATCCTAAGCCTTATTTAAGAGGTAACAAAGTCCATTTTAAGCAGTTGAAGATTCTCAACACTTTGGTCCTAATGTACTTGTACAGATATTGCGATAAGGGTAAGTTTGAATCGCGTGGGTGTAGCATTAAGAACTCATAAATCTTGTGCAGGGCATTAATTATTTTACATCTCGGAAGACGAAGCTCAAAAGAGTTTTATTTCATTAGACAGTGAGATAAGACCCGATGTTGATTTATCGATGTTGATCGGATCTTTGTCGTAATTTAACTGGACACTTCCTGCTAAAGAATTTGAAACTTTTTGGTCCTTTTGGGATGTGTAGCGTGAGGGTTGGTCTTTTATTTTTGGACAAGTTACTCTAATAACGTCAGGTTTGAGAGATTAAGACACCTGTATCTTGTCGAGGGTACAATAGGTCCACCACAGGAATTTGATAATCGTCTCAATTAACAAAGGACTTTTTTTGTTCTGATTTCCGTTCATACTTTATTGAGCGGTCAGCGTTTTGATAGCTTAAGGATTTTGGTTGAGACCGGCGCATTTTAAATGTTGAGACAGCTGGTGGTAATTCAATTATCACGTCATTATAATTCGTACTTGCACAGGAAGCAAACGTATAGCAAAATTATGTTTGTTGGGCAAAACATTTAAACTAAAATCTACAGGAGACGGAAATAGCGGGTGCCCTAGTTCCGAATTTGCCAGAATCCGTCCAAATTGAATTTATGTTTCTCTCAAACCACGTTAGTAAAATGCTTTTAGCGTGACACAATTTTGATATTTAATAGCTCATCAAACTTTATTGCTGGCTTCCTCTTTGCCGCCTTTCTCATTCCCTAGTTGCTATGACAATTAGATGCGCGGATATGATAATTTCGTAACATCCTCAGGAGTGGCGAATGTGGTATTAGGGCCAATATAACGCTGTGAATTGTAGCGAAAACTGAGATCGATGGGTTAAGTGGTGAGTACTGAACGGTGGATTACGCTAATGCAGCATGAACCTTGTTTACGGGCAGCGAGTAATTCAGTGCTCGAGGTATTCTTAATGAGAAGAGCGAAGTGATGGAACATTTTTTTCAATACAATTACGTACCTAGTGATATTTATAGCAATCTAGTTTGAATTGATTAGGGAGATATTAAAGCGGCGGTGGAAATCAATTAAAACATTGATGGTTATCAAGATTTTAATGAAAATGAAAATTAATAGATTTATGAGATGCAATAAGCCTAGGGAGGTTTTAGGATATACACGGAATTGGGAATGGATGGAGACGTAGATGATGAATATTTAAGAAATTGAATACCTATATTAAAATATATATAATTAATAAGACATGAGCGTCGTTTCTACTTGAACATAATACAAGAAAAATGTACAGCATTAAAGCGACTTCTGACGACAAGTGAGCTTATAGCAGTAATCAAACAAACCTACCGGTAGTATGTTTGTATGCTTACAAATAATATTTGTAAACAAAACATATTGTTCTCTGTTGTATGTTTATCTAAGTGTTACAATGTGATTACAGCATATGGTATAACAGCAAACACTTAACTAAAAACCATTGACACAAATGCTTTTGTTTTAAATACTTAGTACCTACAGTAAAATCCTTTGTTACCATCCTAAGCAATTACTTAAGTAAGAGCTTTTTGTGAATAGGTGTGCCAAAGTTGATAACCGATTGTCACCTCTTTAGTCAGACATAATAGGAGTGGTTTTCCTTGGTGTTGTGCAAGCTTAACATCTTTTGCACCTTTGTGATTATCTTGGTGCTATTCACTTTTATCTTTTCATTAATCAAGATCCACAATGACGTCATCTGTTGATGTCCATTGACTTCCATATCAATTATATTGAAAATGATAGAACAATGAATAGGTATTACGAATGTTGCCTATACCAATTATTGGGATTCGGTGATATTTCAATAAAAACTCGTAGATTTCTATAAACGCGACATTTATTTGTTAATTTGTTGAGCACAAGCAACTTGACGTTTTTACAAAGGGAAGAGACAACAACGCCATCGGTGTTAGAAAAAGGAAACATTCTTTTACGAAGATACTTACAACTAAACGTTTATAAAGACATCTATCTTATAAATTTATATTTATTTAACATCAATGTTCGGGTAAACCCATATTCGATCACTCTATGCTACAAACCTATATCACTATACCCTTTTACTCTCAATTGGTTAAGGATATTGAACTCCCTCCCGTTCCTTCATTTAATTGATTGAGTTCAGCGTGTAATTTTACCCAGGATTCAGCCCACGTAGCCAGGAAGGTATCGTTTAGGAGGTACACCATCAATTGAGGGCAGACGAACAATTGCAGCATATTGATTAGTATAAATAAGGATATGATTGCTGCACTGACAAACGAGAGGAAAAATGGAACAGCAGTTCCATTAAACGGCGATCAACGATATAATAATTTGTACCAAGAATCAGCGCAAAATACTAGAACATTTTTTTTTCTTTTTTGGAAGTTGTAACTGAAGGAAATGAAGAGTCATTGAATGAATGATTTATACCTTCATTTACTTGAATATGTAATGTACACTATGTGTTATACAATAGGAGGAAGTGTACGAGTAGGGAGGAAAATATACTAAAAACACAGAAGGTAGGTACTTTTCACAGTCACATCGCCATTATGATAGGAAAACCATCAGCAGATAATCAAATCAATCAGAATAAAGATAGTCTACATAAACATAATATCACGCCTGTAATCCCCGAAGGGTTAGACAGAGGTGTACCCATTAGTACACCCACATTTCGCCAGTTATGTTTTTTTTTTAGTCCCATGTAATAAAGATAGTCACATGAATAAAAAAGGCATAAAATCTCTAATTAGACGAAAATTGGTTAAATAAGCTCGATTATATTAGCGTTTGGATGCAAGCCGTGCAGGTGTAAGTACGGTGCGGATATCGCAGCTGATAATGCAGGTAGACACAAATATTGATACAACGTACCACGTGGGAACGATGTACTCCTCTAGTATGCGCGTGGCAAAGATTAGGGACTTTAACAGATACGGCGATAGGCAAGCAAGATGAATAATAAATAATAATAATACCAGCCTATCAATATCCTACTGCAGGACAAAAGCCTCTCCTCATAATAAGCACAAGCATTGATTACCACGCTTGCTCAAGGCGGATTGGCGATCTCAAACTTATATTAATTATAAGTGCAGGTTTCTTCAAGGCGTTGCCCTTCGCCAATGTTAGTGATGCTTAAGATAGACTTAGAAAGCATACTATTACTATTAAGCTAAAGAGTACGTTTGAACGCCCCGTTCTCAGGAACTACTAGTCCGATTTGCAAAAACCTTTTGTTTATAGACCTTTTTAAGAAATATCTTTTTTTCACGTGTCTGACCGCGGAGATGTAACTTATCGCGCGTAAAACCGCAGGTTACTGCTAGTTATAAATGAATATATTAAAAAAGTATGAGTGGGTGTTGGTACAGTAAGATTAATTAAAAAATCCGGTTTTCTGTTTTCTGATTCCATATTGGAATCATAATTTCTTGATACTACGATAATTAAATAAAATAGTCAATGGTGCCGATTCCCTTGGTTACTAAACTAAAATTAGACTATTTCCATCTTTTTCTGTCCAATAAAATAAGAAAGAGACTAATGTAAATAAGAGCTGTCAAATTTAGTCCATCTGACACACCCATACAGTTATAGTTGACATTTTAAAACGTGTGGATTAAAAATACGGAGAAGTTTAAGGCAAAACTAATTTGACATCTCTAACTTAGTTCTTTAATGTCACGGAATATCACAGTCCTTTCCTTTCGCTGTATGTTAGTAAGAGATGTCAATTCTCTAAATTTAGTCTAGTTTGTGAACAAGGGAATCGGCACCATTATTTCGGATAAGCAAAATCTATGTATAGTGGGTTTATAGAATACACGCATTATGCTAAATAACATTCTGTTTCAGTATTATCAATTGCTAAGCAAACTTATCGCAAATGGAGGTCAGCAAAGACATTAAAATTAGTCTCATTACTAGCGTTAATCAATAAAATTGACACCCTTATAATTAGTATTACATGAAGATTAGCACGAACGCTAATACAAGGTGCAGTTTTGCAATCTTGCCTTTCAGGAGATTGTGATACAAAACATAAAAATCAAATAAAATTACGACACCTGATCAATAATTAATTAAGACTTTTTTAATTGGACAGTTTTCCAGAATATCTACACCCCTTACAATGAACAAAATGCGTTCGCAGAGTCGCGAGACTATTATGTGCGTGTGGGTTCATTGTTCCGCCTATCTGAACCTAGCGGCAAGATGGCTAGTCAAAAATAAAAATCACCTAAAAATAAAAATAAAACTAAATAATACATTTTATTATTGATTTGTATTGAGAATAGGTATTTACCTCCTCAAGAATGCAAAACTATACCTTATATGTATCATGTATCACGTAACTTGAGATGACGTGACACGTGCTGTATGCGCCTCCAAAGAATCTAAACGCTAATCATTATTGTAAATACCTAGATCCTACATTTACAGTGGAAATGCGCAGAATATAATGACCGATTGATGTAGACTTCAGTCAAGTCTGGCCAAGTGCTTCAGTTGTGGTAGATATTAAAAAAAAATATATCCACAGATTTTTATGTCGAGTCTTTGAACTTAATTTACTTATTGAAAACCTAAATTTTTATTTTTTTAATTACTAGCGGTCCGCCATGGCTTTGCACGGTCGCAAAGCTACTTTTCCAGTGGATTACAAACCTTGTCGGGGAAATTACGAGCACAACAAAAAAAGAATCAGCCAAATCGGTTCAGCCGTTCTTGAGTAGGGCGCAACAACAACTTAAGCAATTAATTTATATTCAAAAATATGTTGGTTTCTATTGGTCAACTTACATTTACGTATTTGTGACGTGTCAATACGTAATAATAAAGACAACAATAACCAATTAGTGACATTAGAAGCTCCACCATTACATAATTAATATCCAATCAAGCAGTCTTAAAAGAAAACTAATTATAGACCTAACGAGATAATGAGCCAGTTATTAATTACTATAAGTACTCAATATATTCGTTACCGATTTATGCGTGTGAATTAATTAGCCTGCACTCTCTCGTGTCATATTTTTTTTTTGTATGAATAATTAATTAGTTGAATTAATTAGAAGATTATATTGGGATCATTACTTAAAGACAGTCATTTAAAAGTCTATATTTTTTTATTGTTTTCTTTTTTCCATTGATGAAAATATCGTGAGGAATCCTCCTCAATGCTCATGCTTCCTCTGTATAGGTCTTGGCCCTGCAGTAGGAATATTAGTTTGGTAACATTTTTATATTTTACTAGCAGAGTCAGCGAACTTCGAACCGCCATATTTTTTTTTGTAAAGCCTACCCAGTTACGATACCCATGAACATTTTGAATGGGAAAATCAAGGGAAAACGTTTTTTCTCTTATTTTATGCTTTCGTCAATTTTCCAATGTTTTTAATAGTTATTCTGCTTTTCGGGACGGAAACCATATAATATACAACAAATCAAAAACCATGAAAATCGGTCCAGCCGTTCTAGAGTTATCAGTGTTCCAACAAACCCGACTTTGTTTTATACAAAACCCAAAACCTGAAAAGCGGTCATTGTACTGATCATGCATTTTCAATGACCTTGTGTATTAAATAAAAAAATATTTAATAAATAGTGAAAATATTTTTTTATAACTCTAACTCTCCAAATAATATTTTGAAGATTTACAGTTCGATAAGAAACTAGATAAGTAAATTTATAAATACCTAAGTCTTCCATTACAGATTTAGCTTAGCTTAACTAGTCCACCAATAAAACTAGGCTCAAAGCTTAACCGGCTTTACATACCAAATCCATTCATCACCAACAGTACCAACATTTAAATAGCACATTAATCATTAAGAGTTATTAATAGTCATAATTACTGGGATGTCTAATTATCATTTACAATTGTTACTGTACATTATAATTATGTCAAATAAACTAAATAGGACATCTAATAACGTCACAGGCAACTACGAGTTGAATTTATTTAATCGTTTACTTTAGAACATAATTTACTTCCTGTAAATGGATTCATCAGATTCAATCGCGATGACCCAACGGTTACGACGCCTGTTTCTCTTACATGAGGTTGTGGATTCAAATCCGGGCAAGTAATAATGTGACTAGTTTATTTTGGAGATCACTGACATCGATAAAGGATCGTGCGGAAACCTGAACTTACAGTCAATGTTTGTCTGAATTTGTAAATTCGCCTTGAGCAAGCGTGTTGATCAATGCTTGTGCCTTTTCTGTATGAAAAGAGGCTTTTGCTCTGCAGTAGGACAATAGTAGACTGGTATTTTAATGGATTTACAGATTGTTTATATGACCATAATTTGAAGTAAGAATTTAACTAATAAAACTAAGATAAAGAACGAAGCCATTACCAATAAGCATCTTCCTTAAGAAGCTACGCAAGGTATAGGCAGAAATCGTGCCAAAACTGTCTCCCCTACAAATCAATTTCTTAATCTTTGACATCGTTGCGTCGGCAACGTCAAGCAGACACATACCGCCTAATGATTGTAAACGCAGCGTGTTTGAGTGAATACCGCAAAGCTGGTTGCAATACCGTGCCCACTTGGACGTGTTAAGTAACTACTTAAGTTTTGAGTACTACTTAACCGTACATTAGCTGCGCTTCGGAGAATTCACTGATCTACAGCCGCTTTTAATTACGAACAGGTGTGTAGATAAAGGCTTGAAAGCGCTTTTTTTGCTGCTTTTAGACGGCAGCGTGCATATTTTGGAAATGGTTATGGTGTGTCTCAATTAACAAAAAAAACATATAGAATGGTGGACTTAATACTTTTTGTAATTATATGAATAAGTTTATGATGATATGTTAGTATTATTAAGAAAGTGACTTACTTGATACTTAATGTTAGTAATTTTCCGACTTTCTCGGGTCAGAGTCATAATCGGTACTGTATTATATCGAGTCGAAAAGTGCTAACAAAAAAATTTAAAAGACAGCCTTAGAAAGTTCAATGACTTCAAGGACTGGTGTGGAGGAAAATTAACCAATAGGGTCCCCTAAGGAGTGTGATATACTTAAGAGGAACAGAACAGTTAAAATATTGGTACGTTGTTTAATTTTCCTTCAGTCGTCTCCGCTTTGTTAGAGTGCCACCTTAAGGCTGGTGGGGTTCAACGGTCGAAGGTCTTCAAAGGGACAATAAACTGATGTTCTTAAACCATAGGTAGATCCATCAATCAAGGGACACTAATACTACAAGCTTTCTTTCTGAAGACCTGGTAACTTCGTGGCCTTTGAAAACATCCTCAGAAAGATAGCCCGACGTCTATTTAATTGAAAGGAACTTGCGCACAAGATTTGCACTATAATTCCGAGTAGCTAGGAATTCATGTGAATGGATAGTCAAGTTAATTATCGCATACGAGGAGGATTCCTGAAAGTCCGTAATTAACCATCCGCCAAACGACTTCATAATTGATGGCCATTTATTTATGAAATAAGTTGAAGGCTTTCAAGGAAGATCTTGTTTGTGTTCTTGGTTGGTTTATTTACTGTAACGATCGCACTCATAAACGACTTGGCATATTCAGTTCGGCATTCAAAGTTCTATAATTCATTAAAAAATCAAGCAAGACGCAATCCTACGTCTTTCCCAATCAAAAGCTCAGCCAACAAAGAAATATCTCGCGAGATTTAAATTTAAAATTGGAACGATTTTTATTTTTTTTATTCTCACACTCCACGGCATCCTGCCTGTCATACGCGAGCCTACTTAACGGATACAGTTTAATCTGACAGGTCGGACGCGTCGGATGTTTTGACAGCGAGCCAATTACCTGCCACTTTGTTTGGCGGGCTCTGTACGCAATGTTTCACATCCTGCGAACCTGGGATTTGACCTGGGGAGAACTGGGTTGATAGTGACTATAGTTGCTAGATGAACGATGGCAACTGTCAATTTTTCACGGGATTATTTCTGGATTATTTTGTTTATTAATTTGGTACTGTTGATTGGTGGTATCTTGAACTGACAGTTTTTGGAAGTGATTTCCTGTTTCTAAAGCCCGGTTTCTAACAAAGCGGAGAGAAATGGAGATGTCTTGTAGATAGATGCAAGACATCGGCTTGAGTTATTTTCACATCTCACGTATTCGCAATACAGTATCCTATTAGTTGTTTACGAGTAGGTACAAGACATCTCCTCTCCTGTCTGTTATAATGGAACATGGAGCTAATGCTTCAGAAAGGCGCCGTGATCATCCCATGCAATGATGCGGCAAAATCGCCAAGTTGGCGATAGGTCTACAAAATTAATATTTAAAAATTATTAATTAAGTATCAAATTCTCTAAAGACACGTAAGAGTTTTGAATAGTTTCTATGGAATATACCGTGGGAATTCAGAAGTGAATGGTGGTGCTAAATAGCACATTACTAAACACAAATACTTAAACAAAAGTAAGTTAGCTTAAACACGCGATCTCGGTGGTGGTTTGGTAAGGCTGGGTACACCGTAACTAGGAACCTGTCGAAATATCCATGTTCAGTTCATACTTAAATGATAACCTGTAGGCAGTAGAATTTTAATTTTGCACTTTGCAATCTTGATCTCTTGACCTTGCAGGACGACCTAAGAAGGAAATTACCAATATGTCGACTCGGGATTCCCGTTCAGGGCCTACGTGATAAAAGCAGTCCAATAAAAATGGATAGTTTTGTGTGATAGTAAGTACCACCTACCTACCTACTTAATAAGCTAACCAGAATTATGTTTTCGCTATAAAACTTGTTAATTAGTCAAGTTTGGATAAGCTTTAATTTCTAAATTGACATGATTGGATAAAGAATCCTTAATTGGTGTAGGTACCTTTTTACTTAATTAATGCCGATAAAGATCTGACGATCTGAGTATTTATATGAAACAAAATATTAGTACTGGCAATCTTGAAACGAAGTTGCACAAAAAAAAAATATTAAAGTAAGACTTGATAAGTAGGTAAAACCTACAAACTACCACACAATTCTCAGAAATTATGGAATATGTACCATTTTTTTTATCTTCTAGGAGTTTTTTAGAAAGGGAAATTAAAATGATATTACAGGAAAACTTCCGCAGAATTTAACAGAAAACCTGTACCAAATCTTAAATAAAAATAGCTGCATCAAGCAACAATATAACAAAATGGAATATTTCCAAGTACAGCGTTTGAATGGGAATGTGACTGGTCAATCAATGGGGCCACTGTGCAGTGAGACAGTGCAATGTAACCATCGGTTAACATGTTAATGTGTCAGTAAACTCTGTTATGTCAGTCGTTATTGACTGAGGAAACAAGGAGTTTGCATTTGCTTGCATCAACCTTTTTTACTGAATCTAACATCAATTACTGGCCGGTAAAAATAATACCATTAAAAGTTTTTTAATATTGTTCTATGATTCTTTATTTAAAAAAGGTTGGCATTTAAATATTTAGTTTTCCTTAGTAACTATTGATACCTAACTCATGTTTAGTATAGAAAAAATTATTTAGATGTGGTTTTAGTGGTTTATAATGTTGGCAGTCAGTTACATAATAATACTTAATTTCAAAATGAACATTATTATAATTTAAGGAAAGAGTTCCCGGTATTAGTTTAATGCATACAACATATTACTTATTACCTATATAATATGAAATGTAGGTTACTACTAATTACAATATATGTTGGTCATTTGAATTAGGTCTCTGTTTATCCCAGAACCCTGAAATACATGTATTGTGTAGATAATGATTTTGTACAATGTTAAGAACTTGTGTATAATGAGTATGTACTCATGTATTATTTAACTATCAACTTTTTATCTGGTAAATTTTAAAAACAAAACACAGTTGATTGTGAGACGCGATTGTGTTTTGTTTTACGAAAAAATTGCCATTATGTACCTAATTTGTAGGAGTACAAAGTTTCAAGTGGTTTGTATTCTGAATTTAGTGTTAAAATGGAAAGATGTTATCATAATATTTTACTTTGTTAAGAAGAGTGCCTTAGAACATAGGTTTGGGGTATTTTGTAGGTTTTTAATTTAGTTAATTTATGATACATAGTAAAGAAGCCAATTAGCAAATTGTAAGTGATTTATTCTAGTAAGGAATATTTAGTAACTAATTAGAACAGACATGCTTAGTTGATTTTTAGTGCATCTGTCTTATGTTAGGCAGGTATTAGTTTTTTAAATTTTATAACTATGTATGAACAATTATTTTGGCACTCTTTTAGTGGAATTTAAACCAAAGAGTTAACTACCTACATGTCATTGTATAAAGATTATTGTAACTATTCAAATTACATCACTTTTGTTTACATTGCGAGATAATTTAATCGTTAGGTATGACTGATAAAAAACGATAGCACAAAATAAATTTAATTATTTTAGCAAATAGGTACCTACATTATAACTTCAGTTAGGTCTGTATGTGGTTTTATTAAAAAAACTAGTTCAAAGTCTCGACCTTATTAAAGTACGAATCTATACATTTGTTAATATTATTGTGAAGATTTAATTACGAACAATGTTGATAAGTTAATCATTTATGTAGAATTTGCTTGATAAAACTATACTATACTGCCGGTTACGATAAAAACAAGTTATATTTGTATATTCCCATGCTTTTCCTTCAAACCATCACACACAACAATTAGATTCAATAAAATTAAAACAAAAATAACTCACCACAAAATAGGATGGCGAAATCCAGTATAATTTTTCGCAAAATAAACTTTGAATCTCGATCTATTGTGATTGTATGGGTACGAGAGTTCGTTTTCCTATCGTTTCTTTCCATTTTAACTTACGTTTATACTAAACTATAGTCAGAAAATAATAAAAACACTATCACTGCGAAGAAATTTACGAAATATCTAACGTCAAAACGTTAAATGAAAATTTGACAATAATCACACGTCAAGCATCGGGCGCATGCGCTCGCGGACTGGAGCGTTCGGAAACAAACAGTGAGTGCGTTCGTAGAGTTAGCTTGCTACTCGATTCATGTCGTTTATTGTTGTTGATGATGTTGACAGCCGGCAAAAGCGACTTGCTGCAGCTTGGTTGGGAGTTGAGTTACCGCGGTATTTAGTAAATTGTAAACATTATTTTGATCCGGCTAGTCTTTGTGAGGTAAAATAATATTTTTCAAATATGTAATAAAAAGTAATGCACAGATCGACCATTTAAGTATCTCTTTTATAAATAGGGATTATTTTGAGTAATTGATTGAAATATTTTTGTTTTCTTTTTTTCTGTTATTTTTTTGTGTTTTTCTTTTTTAAATGAAAGTAATTTGCACTTACTTCAGTTTTTTTTTTTACCCAAAATTATTTTAATTTTATTACCATAAGTTTTTAAAATAAATAATAAATAAGATTGGTTCATTCAATTCAAAAATATAAAAATTAAATTACTTACAGGTTCATTCATAAAAATGGTCCCGAGGAATGAAGCAATGAAGCCATAAAATATAAATTTTCGATTCTAAAATTGATTACATTTTACGCTCATATCACTGAACATGATAACGCATGACTTATTTTTCTAGTTTCATAATTCTCGGACGAACCGTGGAAGATTGGATGCGACAAGGACCCTTCTAATCCTTCTTTTTGTTGTTTTTTTTTCTTAAAGGAATGCCGCTGATCGGTAGCCATTGAGACGACACCTGTGTATTTATTATTATTTATGTATTGCTTTTTAGAACTTGTCTTGTATCTATTTTAGATGTCCCCTATCGTGAACGTAAAATGGTGACGAAGGTGCATCTGTATTATTTTGTGATCATTTTATATTCAATTTGCAGATTTAAAGGGTATAAAGGGTTACCCGCTGTGATGCTACCGCCTCCCTCTTAGGATAAAGTCGGGATAGCGAGTTGGTAGTTATGGTACATCTACTTATACATGTCAGTGTAGTGCATTGGGGTATTACGATAACCGGGTATGTATATTCTGATTTTTTGAATTATTTTTACCATCTCTAAAAATAACAAATTTAAATAATAATATAATAATAATAAAATTTGATTGAGACAAAAAGGAAACATAGTTATAACATTAACTTGTGGACTCCACACTAGGTCGAGCCTGTCCGTGGAGATAAAAAATGAATTATAATTATTTGTCAACAATGGCACGTCGATATTTAAAAATATTATTATGTTGCTGCGTTTAGCAGAAATTAAAAATTAAATCGTAGTAAACGCGGTAGTCATAATTACCTTAATGCATAGTGCATTGTCACCTGTATATAATTATAATTATATCTAATTACTGCCTATTGCCTTAATTATGTAAGTAGTTAGTAAAAAATAATAATCTCATAATAATTCACTTTATATGAACATTGTAAGGTGCAGTCGCAGGCTAAGATTTAATGTACCTAATACTACCATAATGGTAAAAACTCTGAATATTACAAAGGACCCAGTGTTTGTCAGTTGACAATGCGACATATTTGTCAGATAACGGCCCTAATGATTATCATTATCTATATCCAGTAATGATGATTCCTGGCTGAAATAATGATAATTATAGGATCAGATACTTTCCTAATAATGGCGAGGAGGAAAAGAAATATTCCAGTGTATAAATCGCAGGAGGGAAAAAAATCCCTGACTGTGACTTCGTCCGCGTGAATATCGATTATCTACGGGTCTTTAATGTTTTTACGCGGAACCCTTATTCTTTTTTAGTAACTGACAGACAGGCAAAAAATTTATAAATTTGTTTTTGTTATAAATACCGTGTAAACATTCATTTGCATTTAATAAGTTGTTATTTTGATATTACAAACAGACATTTTAATTTTATTTATTTTTATAGACTAGCGACTACTATTAAAGTAATATAATATATTCTCAATATTTATGTTAAGTTATCCGTTATGAGCTTTTTAAACTAAATAAAAAATGTTCTATTTTGACAAAAAATTACGACGATGTTTTCATGCGTCGCTGATACTATGCAAGTAGACAGGCAGCTAAATATTTATCGAAGTAGAGTACCTATCCTACTAATAATACGTTTATAAGTTTATTGATAAGACAATAAAAAGCTAAACAATACATAACGTGGCTTGACCCTGCTGACGATAAGTTTTTGGTAAAGTTGTAAGTTTGATCTTCCTTATCTCAAAAAACAGAAGTGATACAAAATTAAAAACCAAAAATACAATTAACATTATTTAGAAATATTTTAGATAATATTATCTGTAATATTATTTATTTGCAACTTTAGTGTTTTTTACACCTGATATAGTAGGATTAATAGATAGGTACATAAACCGGCGAAATAACAAGAAATAAGCCAAAGAAAATAGAAATCAGACACTTACTTGTGCTGTACCATAAATATTCCTTACTCTAATAAACTTACTAACCTACATTTTAATACAATTTATGGTGTAAGTACCTATTAACTATGTAAATGTAATGGTTGTAAAAACATTTAAATAAGTAAGTGGGCATTTAGACAATACATATGCCTAATGTTTAACATTAGTATGTAAAAAGCATAATAAGATTCAACAAAGTACCTACTTTTAAAATGCATACCGGACATTACTGCAATTTATTTCGAGCAGGACTTAAGTAATTAAGTACAGCGCCATCTATTTATATTTATAAGAACTGTTGCCACGACATCTACCGAATACTTATGAAACAACTTAGATTACTCTGTAGCTTTGCATCTACATTGAATCAGATTTTAAGAATAGATGGCGCTTTTTTAAATATTGTTGTTAACTGTTTAAATGACAAGAGGGCGTTACTTGTATATATTTTTTTTTTTACATCTGCGTGGCGTTGATTATTGGTTACCTTTTCTAAAATTGGACGTGGAAATTATGTATTTTCTCACTCTTCCGCTGTTCTTTCAGATTAATTTCGCTGCAGGATCAAGACAGTTGAAACGTTTCTTGGCGACTTGTCAAGCTTCATTGCCTCGTCGCTTTTCAGGCGGTAGCTACTTCTGGATTCTGGCTTCTGGCTTTCTGGAGTTGCAGGGGTTTGAGAATAGTGAGATGGTATTGTCGGTATTATCCCATAAAATAAAACGACGACTGAAAAAGTTCATATCAAAAGTTTATACCTCAGACTGTCTTTAGTTGATGGTCATCATTAAATCTGTAGTGCTGTTGATATCTTGCTAGAATCTCGAGCCTCTTTCCTTGTAACCTCCTCCTTTTTGACGTCAGTAATTTAGTGGCATCATGATTGGAGCAATATTAGGTACAATTTTTTTTTAATTGTGACTGCCCCGTTTGTACCGTGTTCACAAGCGCCACTGCTGAACGTTGGATCCTGGGTTCGAATTCCAGGTTAGGCAAAAATTGTTATTGGGTTTTTCAATAAGGAATTTTTCATTAGCAGCCCGTAGTTTGGAAATTGGTGATGTGACACCTCCGTGCCTCGGAAACCACGAACAGCCGTTGTTCCTGCGCCTGATTTTTTCCCCGCTCATGTCGGATTGCCGTCTCATCGGACTATGAGAGTGAGTGCACGTACGCACATACTTGTGCACTATAATATTTCCTGCATGTCATTTTATATCTGGTTAGTCTCCATTGAGATTGCAGCCGCTTTGACACAGAAATTGGTCTGGAGAATATGATATTGTTTCGGCTTATTTATTTTTTTATGAATAATTTATTTATTCGTTTCAATAGGCTGTTAACAATATACATATTTTAATTGTTTTCCTTCTCTCTTTGAGTCATTTTACAAGAATCCATCATCCGTCATTTTACTTGCCCTGTATCTCATGCATGAGAGGCGGACACCTTAACCACTGAGCCAACCAACACAACAATTAATCGCGATTAATCTTCCATATTGGTGCCGATTCCCTTGTTCACAAACTAGACCAAATTTAGAGAATTGACATCTCTTACTAACATACAGCGAAAGGAAAGGACGGTGACATTCCGTGACATTAAAGAACTAAGTTAGCGATGTCAAATTAGTTTTGCCTTGAACTTTTCCGTATTTTTAATCCGTACGTTTTAAGATGTCAACTACAATTATATGGATGTGTCAGATTGACTAAATTTGACAGCTCTTAATTACATTAGTCTCTTTCTTGTTTTATTGGACAGAAAAAGATGGAAATAGTCTAATTTTAGTTTAGTTTGTGACCAAGGGAATCGGCACCATTACCTCATTCAACAAAAAAAAACCGTTACGAACAAAAATATCCAAATTGATACAAGATACTCAAAGTGGATGTTAGATCTTAATCCGAGCAAAGTTTGCTTGTCGCAAGCCTGGTCGCAGTAATCCAGCTGAAGAGCTAAGCTATGCTAAGCTGAGCTGAGCTGTCTTCAGTAGATATTGAAATGTTTGCTCTTCACCGTCGGCCAAAGATGGATTACCTGCGACTCTGAGTACCAGTACCTGTGTTTACTTTGTGTGTAGTTTGGTAAAGTAAAATGTTGGATAGGAAAACGATGTTGTTTGTGTTAAAGCCTTGACGTGTAAGTTAGGTACTGTGTATACCAGTATACACAGTAATAAAGTATACACAGTAAACCACAGATACAGATCTATAGTCAATCTTGTGACACAGTAAAACTTGTATCACTGAGATCTCAAGAAACCTAGAGAGGCTTTTCATTTACCCGGTTTCCCAAATTGGTAAGTTCAAATTACGGTTGTCTTAGGTAAGTATTCATTGAGGGTCTCGCTAACAACATAACTGAAACAGACGATCACTTTACACTATTATATTTGAAATTAGTGCTTACATTATGAGCGATAAATCTTCAACTGACTGCCTCGTTGTGTCGCAAGTGGTCGCAAGCGCGACTGCTGAGCATGAAGTCTTGGGTTCGATTCCCAGGTCGAGCAAAGTGTTATTGGGTATTCCATCAGGAATTTGTCAGTAGCAGCCTCGGAGTCTGGATTTGTGCCCGGCTGATGGCAATAGGCTCGCCTCCTATAACATAGGACTAAAACATAACTGGCGAAATGTGGTTGTACTAATGGGTACACCTCTGCCTAACCCTTCGGGAATTACAGGCGTGATGTTATGTTAATGTTATGTAACAAAGTTCAAACTTTTAAAACTTATCATAAAACATCCCCACATCCCCGTTTTTTGCGTGCGGCGGTGATTTTTCACACCAAAAATAGAAGTCAGTTCCCAGCAACAACTTTTGAATGTTACTTAGTTTGATGGACTTCTATCCACCCCTAAGTGCTTTCCCTTTTTTGGGCCCAGTAGATGGCCATCTTTATTGCTGCGTCAGAGGTGATGTACCCACAGACAGGCCGTCTACAGCGCAGGTGATAGCGCAATTGGAACACTCCAGCTTAAAGGACATAGTCTGATCAGGAGCTGCGCAATTACACTGGGCGTTAGACGGGTCTACGTTGCCCCATCACCCTATGGGACATAGATATTAGAAATAGGCTTTATTCGATAGCACATGTGCAATCCATAAAGATAAAAAAACAACCACAATCCTGTTTTATCTTCGCACTTCCGTTTCGGAGGTTAAACATACAGAATGAGTTTCTTTACAAAACAAGAGCGCTACTATTATAACAGACATACCAATATGAACATTATGAACACACAATAGTCGCCAACATTCATAGTCAAACACATAAATAAATAAGTACCTACATGATAATAATATCGTCACCCAAATCCCAAAGCCACGTTAGAATAAATAACGTTCTAACCAAAAGCGCTCAACACAAATAAGCAAAAATATTCACCGAATCCTAACTTTGTATCACAAATTCTGTACAACGGAATCCCGCGAAAATTCGTTCATTAAAGCCAACAATGCCTTCAGACGGGTACATACAAATAACCGACCGAGTCCAATTTAAATAACAGGCTCGCAAAGCTGAAAAACAAGCCTTAACCGAAGTTGGGAATAAATTAGCAACCCCCCTTGAACACCCCCTTACCCCAATGTGTACATTGTGCAAAATATTATTTGCCTTGCCAGACAATAATAGGATCTAATGCCACGCCCTGACATGTTAGCTTTTGGGAGCTCCGCCCAGCGAAATCTCGTCCCCAATTGGTCTACTTTTCTCTCCATCTCTGTCTTCGCTATCTTCTGGCTCGCTCCCTCGTGTAGCTTTTCCCTCAACGCCCGAGGGGTAAATGTTATGGTAGGAAACATATACGAGGGTTTTCTAGTACCGCGCTCGCATTGTCATGCCGCTTCCACGAATATTTTTTACGCAACTTTTATTTGAAGATATCTACCTGAATGGAGTACTAGAATTCGTTTTATGAGATTTTTTTTCAATACGCGAGTCTTTTAGCGGATTATGGGATGAGGATGTCTTTGTAAACAGTTTTTATTTGAAGCGTGTAGGGTTTTATTTTATCTGGCTTTGAGTTTGAGGACTTTTATCAAATAGACTTGATTTGTAATTATTAACTACTTTTAACTAACACATTTTTAATACATGATTCTTTTGAGGGTTCCTTAATATGACGAATGTATGTGTGTCTCTCTGATTGTGTCATAATCAATAGCATTAACTTAAAAACAATAGCATCAATTAACTGTCTCAGTTATTCCCCGAATAAATCTTTGAATAGTGCTAATTAAGCGTAGGTATTACCCACCACTACCAAAATTCAATACCATTGAACGTATCAATGCCAAAATCAATGCAAAAATCTCTAAATAAACAAACCTTTTTACAAAACTAAAAATAAATACCACAACAAAGTCGAATCGATAAACGCGAAGCAGCCTAATAATTATTAGTCGACGGCCTGAAATTCATGCACAAAGCTCCGACCCGCAGTAATAATAACGACAATTGTTGTGTTTAGTGGAACGTAAACGCGGGCCGGAAGGGAGGGGGGGCGGGGCGGATGCGCCCGTGGGCGGAGCCGCCAGGGGCAGAGCCTCCACGTACGAGGGCAAAGCCGCAGTCCGCGCCGCGACACGCGCCACAACGCACCTCTGACATGTGACCGAAAGCATGGAAGATTGTGATCTTGCCCAATACCGCGATATGATCATCGAGGGCGAACTACCGCTGGACCTGCGACCGCCGCCGCGACTGTACCTGCCGCACTACCTGCGCGACGACCGCGACCCCGAGTACCCTCAGGACGACACCTACGTGTCCGTGGACGAGGACACTCCTGAAGTTCCTCCGGCCTCCAGTGACTCGGAGCGATACGACGCCTCCAGCCCGACGGAATCTAAACCATCAACACCAAAGAAGCCAAAGCAGAAGTCCTCATCACAACTCATCAAGCCGCCTTACTCCTACATCGCACTCATCACGATGGCCATCCTACAGTCACCACACAAGAAACTGACGCTGAGCGGGATCTGCGAGTTCATCATGACTCGGTTTCCATACTACAGAGAAAAGTTTCCCGCCTGGCAGAACTCGATCAGGCATAACTTGAGTCTGAACGATTGTTTTATAAAGATTCCGAGGGAGCCAGGGAATCCGGGGAAAGGGAATTACTGGACGCTGGATCCTTTGGCTGAAGATATGTTTGATAATGGAAGTTTTTTGAGGCGAAGGAAGCGGTACAAGCGGCCTGCGCCGTCGCTGCAGCATGCACACGCAGTGGTGGCGATGCTGGCGCGCGAGGCGTACGCGCCGCTGCTGCCGCTCCCGTGCTACCTGCCGCCGACGCCACTGCTGTCGCTGCCGCGCCCGCCGCCGGCGACCCTTCGGCCCGTCCCGCTGCCGCCGCGCGTCGCAGAAACCACGGAACCACGAAGTAAGAGATCTCGAAATGGATTCTCGATTGAATCTATTATCGGTTCCCAGGATAGTTCAATTAACGAGCCGAGGAGAAGCGCCTTCTCGCCTCTTCATCAAACCAACTGTCCGCCGGACGACTGGGCCAGATGAATGTATCTAAACGGGTACGGTTCCAGTCCATCCCCGTTTTAAAACGTCCCGTCGGACGCGTGATCCTCGCAGACTGATGTGTTCCGATACGAATGAGGAGTTCGTAAAGTGATATACGATAAACATTTGTATAAAATAATACAAAACATTTGTATAAAGTGTCGATTCCCTAATATGTGTCCAGGAATTACAATTTCCAGCAAATTCAAATGTTACCATAACTAAATATTGCTCGTACCTCCCAATTGTGAGAGTATTTTCTTTTAGCTGAAATTATTATGTACGGTTTATTATTTTTTTTTCAAATTGGATAAAACAAAGTGTTTATGATTTCTAATACCGATTTGCGTATAGGGCTGGTTTAGTTATCGACATAAATTATAAATAGCCAAAAACACGTTTTGTTAACACGTTTTGTCCAAACTAAAATTTAATTTAATTTGGCAAAAAAACTTTCTTAGGTTTAACGCAACAAAAATGTAGTACCTATTCAAGTTAAAAGATTTTTTTTACCAGGTTTTTTTTTTTGTAAAAAGAATTCATCTGTTTAAGTTATTCTATTTTTCAAATCAATTTTCTTTCCTTTCCTTGTAATTACGTTTTAAGAATGGACAGCATTTTATTATAATGCAAAAATTTTATCGATCAAGAAGATTTTTTGGCTCGTTGTTTCAAATCTGTTGTATAACTTTTGCCAAATGTATAAAAACAACTACAGTTATTCAAACCAACGACAATGTTTTCTTATGTTTATAATTTTATCAAAAAGATAGTGATCTATAAATAAGTCTAGTCATTCTATGTACAAAGTAGTGTCGAGTTGTAAAATGTAAGTATTATCTAAGTCTTACTGTAAATATTAACTTTATTATTATAAATAACTATCGGCAGTCGACTTTAAATAAGTAATTATTAAATGGCGCAATGTTTTTAAAATTATGGCTCGGAAAAATTTAATTTAAAAAATAAAGCCGAGCACAGAACATTGGAACAATTTTTTCTTTTACTAATTTCAAAATTAGAATCAGTTTTTATAAAAATTACTAGTTCGATTTATTTTTCTTGATTTAAAAATTAAGAATGCTGAATTATTACTCCTTAAAAACTATTTTTAATTATTACAGATGTTTTGAAAGAAGGAGTTATTTAATAAAAGAAACAATTTGTAAATAATTGCGTCCTTTCACTTTATTTAAGGCCGATTGCCGTCTTTGCAATATTTCTTGTAAAAAACACTGATTTGGCTCTAAAAAGAGCCGTAATGTATCTAAATGTTATCATAAACTGTAGCTATTTTGTGTAACGTAACATCGTATTTTTAAGGAAGAAAATATAAAATAATGTGAATGATATTCTTTTCGTTTTATTTTTTCACAAGTTTCGTCTCATAGTGCAATAAAAAAAGTATCTTTACTTTAAGTAGTAGTCTTTTTAACTATGCAACGAATTTTAATGCGGTTTTCATCAATAGATAGAGTGATTCAATACGAAGGTATAATATCTACATTGCAGGCGTGCGAAGCCGGGGCGGGTCGCTAGTATGGAATAGACTACAAAAATAAGAAAGTCTGTTTTACAATTCCTGCATACAGATCTATAGGTCTTATATGGACATTTATTTTCTTTGATAACTAAGTATAATTGAGAAATAGTCTCGTTGTTCTCAAAATGTAATAAGATTATAGATTTACTAACTTTCGTATTTTATCTTTAATCCACATCCACCTAGTCTAGTAGGTACTGGCCAAAAGTAGGAATAGCTTACCAAAAAAAATGCTTCAGAAGAACTAATTTTTTATTTATTTGAGTTCATAAAAATGCTAAACAACTTCTTAGGTTTTAAAGAAAAATATTGTAAGTTTCCAAGATACTTTAATAGTTAAAAACTAAAGGAAATAGATACCTACTTACGTTTTTGAACTATAGTTCAACACGGAGGTTTCAAAGCTAGATAAGATTACGACTTGCTGCCTATTATTTTTGCTCGACCGATTTTTATGTTTTTTTTTTTATGTTCGGATCTATGATAGGTATGTGAATAGGTTGTAAAGTATATCATACTGCTAGGTGATAGAGACTAATTTTGCGAGCAGAAGTTAATAAAATATATAGCTAAACCTATTTTTTTTTTATTATTTAGTCGTATTTATTTTACTAAATGTAAAAAAAGTAACACAAACATATTGTAACTTTTTGTTTATATATTATATACCTATTACCGAATATATTTTTCAGATATCCAAAAATTATAGAACGAAAATTCCATTAGCTGAGTACTCAAACAATAAGAATGAAGTATTAAAACTAAAACCTCAACGTGTGAGGTGCTCCACCATAGACAAACACTTCAAGTCCGGGACAGCGAAAGCTCCGGGATTACCGAGCTTATCAGCGCGGGGCAGTGATAACGCAAATTACGTCACAACCGTCAAATACTGGATGTTGGGTGGTCTGGAGACCTAACAAAGAAGTCGAATAACTTTTAGTCAAAAATGCCTACATCACATGCAAACATCACGCTTGTAATCCCCGAAGGGTTAGGCAGAGGCGTACCCGTTAATACACCCACATTTCGCCATTCATGTTTAAGTGCCATGTAATTGGGGGCGAGCCTATTGCCATCAACCGGGCATAAATCCAGACTCCGAGGCTGCTACTGAGAAACTCCTGATGGGAAAACCCAATAACACTTTGCTCGACCTGGAAATCGAACCCAAGACCTCACGCTCAGCAGTTCCACTTTGCGACTACTAGACAACCAGGCAGTTAAAAATTATGAAATGATTCAAGTGAAATCTACTATATTGCTACGAAACCATATGTTTTAATTAAATTATATAAAAGACAAAATTATTTATACACCTGCTATTAATTTATTAAATGGTCGATACAATAATAATAATTAGTTTACTCAAAGAAACTGCACTTATTTTCGTATGTAAACATTTAAATAATTAAATTAAATAAGAAACAATTTATGCCACTTGTGTATATTCAACTAAAATAATACACGTGTCCTTGTTATATGAAAATTTGGTATAATTTGTTGAATATTAATCGCCTTTTTTACACATTATAGTCGTTTCTTTGTACTAGAGTATTTTGCAGCCATGTCATTAAAATAGCCAAAATCAATTTAGTTTTTTACTGAGCCATTCATTTTTTATTTTCGTACCTTTTTAAATTATAATTAAGTAGCAAAAATAATAAAATAATCACTTTACTATTATAGTTATTCTACACGAATCAATAATAAATCAAATAGGTTTATTTTATTTCATTTTTTATTAGTTGATTTTGACATTTCTTATTCGAACTAGTCTAGCTGCTGGATAGGCAGGGCGATGAACCCGCACGCACACCGATCAATGCCTACCGTATACGCAATGGGGCGATTCTGTTCTTTGAATATTCTGAGATACTGTCAAACATAAAAAACTACAAAATAAAAAAAATAACTTTAGCTTGAAAGTCGGCGGCTTTGTTTCTTGTTATGTAGGTATTGCCACCGACTTTCAAGCTAAAGTTATTTTTTTTATTTTGTAGTTTTTGAAGGCGGTCATATTTTTTTGTAAAAAAGCTTTTTATTTTTCACTTTTTAGTGCTTGTGTGTTAATTTTTGAAATCCTTACATAAAGCCCTTTCAAACAATACCTCACACGATATATTAAATTTTGGAAAGTGGTAGGAGGGGGGTTGACGTACCCCCTCCCCACTTCCTTCAGTCAGTCATCGACTACACGTATAAACAAAGCAATTTGTCTTGTTACGGCGGTTCTGCTGTGATTTTATAAGGAGTTCCGTTCCATATCTCCAAAGTTCATCATCAGATCATGACAATATTCCTATGGGACCTATTCGGAACTAAACTCTTTCAAACAAAAAAAGAATCATCCAAATCGATTCATAATTGGCGGAGTAATCGTAGAACAAACACACAAAAAAAAAAAAAAAAAAAAACATACGGGTCGAATTGAGAACCTCCTCCTTTTTGAAGTCGGTTGAAAACACATTAAAAAAAACACCCGTTGCGACGTCGGCCATCTTGGACCAATTTTCATCAAACATAGCTTAGAACACTACCGATTAATTCACATTTCAAACAAAAAAAGAAAACAAAATCAAAATCGGTTCATCTGTTCGGGAGCTACGATACCAGTATACCACAGACAGACACACACACAGACACGACAAACTTATAACACCCCCGTTGTTTTTGCGTCGGGGGTTAAAAACACGTATTAATTAATTATTGACTAGTCGTCGTAATTTTATTTGATTATTTGTTTCCTGAAAAACGAGCATTAAAAACTGCACCTTGTATGTCCCAAGATACGGCAGAAATTTCAAGAGCGCCTTTTTAAAATTCAAATGGGCCTAAATAATTTCTAAAGTAACTCATCACTCCTATGATAAGATCTCAACATTCCCGAGATGACACCATGACATTTCGCAATCGACAAACATAACATAGAAACACGTAAATAAAACTAGCCACAGTTTTGTGTTGGATGAAAAACAAACTTTGCTGTTTATTTAGAGATCTGTGTACTTACGATGACAAAAGTTTTTCTAGAGTTTCTTTTTGTCATTTTATGATTATTTGTATTTTGTCTACATACATATTAAGCCACGTCTCGGTCGGGTAAATTGTAAAGTTAAAGATTTAAAATGACTTGAAAGGTTATATACTACTGAAGAAGCCCCATACAAATTATTCATGAAGACATTCGGAGATAGACAATGGAATTACTCGATAAAAGTATTTTATTTTGGGTATTATAGTATAGTATAACTACAACTATTTCACAAAACATAACGTCACGCCTGTAATCCCCGAAGGGTTAGGAAGACGTGTACCCATTAGAACACCCATATTTCGCCAGTTATGTTTAAGTCCCATGTAATAGGGGGTGACCCTATTGCCATCAACCGGGCACAAAACCAGACTCCGAGGCTGCTACTGAGAAATTCTTGATGGAAAAACCCAATAACACTGCCCGACCTGGGAACCGAACCCAAGGACATAAATTAGAAATAGGCTATAGCGATAGAAATTTTAAATCACGCCCATTTACGCAACGTCAAATCTCTCTGGTATAAAAGCATCTTAATTAGCAGGTACAAAAAAGCGGAAAATAACTTTTTACAAAATATATTTTTTCTTCCATACCTTTATCATGGAATAGGTGCCAAAAATACATCATAACACCGTTGTTACCGACTGTACAGCACGCAATGCGAGTAATTTAATGTTAAACCAACACAAGCAGTGTTCTCGTTTAAAAACATTGTGACATTTTGTGACATCTCGTCTCGTTTTGATAGTGTGCTGTAGTGCAACGGTGGGCTTAGGACTTTTTAAAAATGTACTAATTGTTGGCGATTCACACAGTGGTGAGTGGCCACGCAGGAAGGGAACGCCCTAGGAAGACCTTGGTGAGGTTCTTCAGAAAGGTACGGCGCGCAGTACTCGTAACCGGCGTGCTTGCAACGTGGATGAAGCAAAAGGAGTATGTAAGGATCGCAGCAGGTGGCATGCTGAGGTTTCTGCCTGTCCCCATGGTAAAAAGGCGTGAGTTTATGTATGTATGTGCTAATTGTTGTAGATTATGTTTAGAACTTTTTTTTTAGTTAGTGGAAGGTGGGAAGCAATATGTTGACAATATTGAAACCTTTATAGGTATACCTAACTCATCGTCTACCTAGCCTCTTTCCAAGTATGTTGGGGTCGGCTTCCAGCCCAACCGGACGTAGCTAAGTACCAGTTTTACATGGAGTGATTCCCTATCTGACCTGTAGAACGAGTTACTTGGTAATACGATACCCCTTGGTAAGACTTTCGGACTTTAGACTGCCCCTGACGACTGTTAAAAATATAATTATTAATGACAGCTTCATAATGTGAACAAATAGGTATCATGACTACTAGGAAAACAATGTGAAGTTTAAGCAGAGGTCGAAATTAACTTGTTGCGAAACTTATAACTTATATAATAATCTTTGTTTTCTGTTAGTTATTTTAGATGCAGGTAGCTGTTTGTATACTTTTTAAAGATTCATCTTAAACTTTTCACCAAATTTTTGCATACCTGCTGGTAAAATATGATTGAAATTTATTCTGATTTGGGGGAAATAGAATATTTTTATCCCTTTTCAAGTTCGCGACGCGATACAGTCAGCTAGAAAATTCAGAAAAATACCCAAAGTTTTTACATTTCCTGCAACACATAAAGTCTCATCAAAACTCGAGATGTAAGTACTTACAATAACAGTGTGAAACAGCATATTTAGTGCGATTACTTAATTTATAGCTGGTTTACTTGTTATCTTGTATTTTTCGTAAGACTGCAGTAGGTACCTGCGGAGCAATGGCTGATAATATACGAGATTGACACACGAACAGTTTTGTAAGATTGACATTGGTGCCGATTCCCTTGTTCACAAACTAGACTAAATTTAGAGAATTGACATCTCTTACTAACATACAGCGAAAGGAAAGGACGGTGACATTCCGTGACAATGGTGCCGATTCCCTTGTTCACAAACTAGACTAAATTTAGAGAATTGACATCTCTTACTAACATACAGCGAAAGGAAAGGACGGTGACATTCCGTGACATTAAAGAACTAAGTTAGAGATGTCAAATTAGTTTTGCCTTGAACTTCTCCGTATTTTTAATCCACACGTTTTTAGATGTCAACTATAACTGTATGGATGTGTCAGATTGAATAAATTTTACAGCTCTTATTTCCATTAGTCTCTTTCTTATTTTATTGGACAGAAAAAGATGGAAATAGTCTGATTTTAGTTTAATTTGTGACCAAGAGAATCGGCACCATTGTACATATTACTTACTACTTAAATAAATCTTTTCAATATTATTATTTTAATCTAGTTATAGGTAAAACGTGGTTTTGCTCGCGTTCAATTTGGTTACTGAACCAAACGTAGGTCGTAGCGTGATGCTATAGGTATAGCCTATACTATTTTGCATGAATCTTACTGTCATATACAATTTAAAAAATTCAATTCGACTGGTAGATTAGCGCGAAACAAACAGAAAATTTGTTTAACTTTATTTATATCACTGCCTCGTTGGTCTAGTGGTCGCAAGCACGACTGCTGTGCATGAGGTCTTGTGTTCGATTCCCAGGTCAGGCAAAGTGTTATTGGGTTTTTCCATCAGGAATTTCTCTGTAGCAGCCTCAGAGTCTGGATTTGTGCCCGGTTGATGGCAATAGGCTCGCAAAACATAACTGGCGAAATGTAGGTGTATTAATGGGTACACCTCTTCCTAACCCTTCGGGGATTACAGGCGTGATGTTATGTTATGTTTATTATATCAGTAATAGATAGGCACATCTTTTAACTGGACAAAACGGTTAGCGCAGAGGCTGAGTAGTTGGCTGCTGCGCTACGTGTCCCGGATTCCATTCCTACACGGAATAAATATTTGTATGGCTTACAGATAGTTGTTTTGGGTCTGGTTGTTTATGTAAGTTTATATGTCCATTTTTCGGTCCATGTTTAATCACAAAGTTTTCCTTTTATAATGGTCTTAGTTTATCATGATAAAGAAAGTCTAAATTCCGGTATCTAACCCGCGACCTTATGCATGAGATGCGGGTTAACTACTGAGCCATCACGATGTTTGAAGCAGAACACTATGTGACATGCAAAAACCAAAAATAGGTACCTATTTCATCAGTTTTAACTAAAAGTAAACAAGTTTTACTTTTAGTTTGCTCAATGTACAATTGGTGTGTGTCTTTACTTTTAATTTCGCTCGAGGTCACAAGTGGTAAGATATTTTTGTGCTTGAAATTCGATAAAACTACAACAGAAAGAAGAGTATTGAAGGTTAGGTAGAGGTGTACCCATTAGTACACCCACATTTCGCCAGCTATGTTTAAGTCCCATGTAATAGGGGGCGAGCTTATTGCCATCAATCGGACACAAATCCAGACTTTGAGGCTGCTACAAAAAGAAAAAAATCCAAAGTAAATTGGAAATTAGGTGATCGGATTTTCAGTTCTAAAATAAAGTAAATAAATAAATATCTTGGGACAACTCACACACGGCTATCTGATCTCAAGCTTAGCAGAGCTTGTGTTATGGTAACCAGACAACTGATATACATACTTATATAATTTATAAATACATACATATTATAGATAAATCACCCAGACACAGAAGTAACAATCATGCTCATCACACAAAGTTTGTCCTGGGTGGGAATCGAACCCACGACCGCCGGCTTAGCAGTCAGGGCCGCTAACCACTAGACCAACAGGCCCGTCAAAAAAAGTGTTTCTATAAAGAAATGATGTTTTGGAATTATTGGTTAACTTTGTCAACTACTCAATTGACTAGTCTCCATTAAGACTCTCCATGACCGAAATTCAGTGAAGATAATACTATTTATATTTGTTCTAAGGCGCTTTGTACTTAGAGCAACTATTGCAACAACTGGCAACTAGCTGTTTGCATATAGGTATTTCAATTGGACTGCGCACACATAGCAACTCGAGTTTCGAGTTCCGGCAATCGTCAACAGTTTTCAGTTGTTGTAATCGATGACTCAGTAAGGGCCGGGACACATAAACACGATACGATATCGCATCGTGCTACGACGCGGCGTAAACTTAGAAAATAGGAACATTTTTCCAAGAATTTGCTGCGTCGTCGTAGCACGATGCGACATCGTAACGTGTTTATGTGTACGAGCCCTTAGTTACTTATTGCCGCAACTAGCAACTGTTCTGCCGGGGCTGCGGGTTGTTCGAAAGAGATACCGCGCCCCCGGAACGCAAAGGGCACAAGAAGGAACATGGATGGGTTTTAGTCAGTAAAAGTCTGACACTCCCTCCCGCCCCGCCCAGGGCGGGGGAAGTCATTTGATGATTTCCCATCGGTAAAAAAAAAAAACTAGCAACTGTTTAATATTATACGGGTTTTTAAAGTTGCCGGTTTCCTCAACCGTCGATTGCAACGCGTCGATTTCACACCCTCCCTCTCCCTGTGCCCGGCAATGCCAGTGTCGCTACGGCCACGGTATACTTACGGTAACTCGGCTATGAAAGTTGCTCACAGATTGCCAAAAAGTTGCGGCAACCGTAAACGTTATAGCAACTATCAACTTTTACAGGAAAAATTTTAAAGTGTTGATAGCTAGTTGCCTCAACTTAAGTTGCTCCGTGTGCAAAGCGCCTAACTAATATAATTAAATAGCGTGTACTTATCTACTGAACTTTTCATGCACATAGTCACTAGTAAAACAATTGACAGGCTCAAAATAAACACTGTAGAAATATTTGTACAACGCAGCGCTGTGTAATAACTTCTATCATAATATACCTTATATTATTTAATTCAAGGTCGGAAATACATTGTTATGTATTTGTGCATATTAAATGTAGTATTACTTGCAATTGTCTTTTAATAATCTTCCTAATATTGGTTACTTTACGGTGTACTTTCCGTTGGTTTTTTAGGCAATGAAGCTTAGTTGTTCGAATAGTGATGTTTTTTATTTAGAACCAGCTTTTGCCCTTTATATTACGACTTTGGCGACTGCTCCACTCCCCTTGGGTCGTAGCGTGATGTTTTATAGCCTGTTAGTTCTTGCCCGGAACTTCGTCAGCGTAATTGTTGGAGGATAAAAAGAAGCCTATGTCCTTTCTTCGGGGTTCGCTTGCTCCATAGCAAGCAAGCAATCAAAATCTATAGGGGACTCCGATGACCTAGGAACATTGCCGGAACCCGTGTTGCTCTATGAGAAACATGAAATATGGCAAGAAGCAATGCCATGTAGTGTTTCTTTTTTTTTTTTTTCTTTTTTTGTTAGCCTGTTCTGTCCCACTCCTGGGCAAAGGCCTCCCTCCACTCCTTCCATCTTTCCCTATTCAGCGCCTCATCCCTCCAGTTTTGGAGAAATCCATCCAGTTCGTCCCGCCATCTCCTTCGTGGCCTGCCGCGGCCCCGACTCCCTGTTTCAGGGCACCAGTTTTGCGCTATTTGGGCCCACCGTTTGTCCGACATGCGGCAGACATGTCCTGCCCAGTCCCATTTAAGTTGAGCAATCTTTTGAGCCCCGTAGTGTTAATTAGTGCCAATAATTACTTTTTTGCTATTATAAATTTATTTATTTTGTTATTATTTATTTCTGGTATGTTGTGTTAAATATTTTAAGGTGATACTCTTCATGTGCGAGGTCGACTCGCACTTGGCCTTTTTTTATCAAATCTCATTTCTAATCACGCTACAATAACTACATAAGTACCACAAACAATGCTAAACAAAGTATAATTTTCTCCGTTATTTGTTAAACAAATATTTAGTAATACTTGTGTGTTAAGACAACAGGCATTAACAACATTGTAACAATAATAATAATTTAATTAGCGTTTGTTTAAACGCGTCGAGTGCGAATCGTTGCGATAGTATTGTTTGTTCTGTCACTGTGAGCAGACGCGAAAATATTGCAGTGGAATGTTTTACTGTTGATGATTTTATAGTTGCTTAAATCTAGGCAAAACAAAAATATTCATCTGCCTAGCCTTTTCCCAACTATGTTGGGATCGGCTTCCAGTCTAACCGGGTGCAGCTGAATATGAGAATTATACATGGAGCGACTGCCTATCTGACCTCCACAACTCAGTAATTGGGTAACACGATACCCCTTGGTAAGACTAGTTGTCAGATTTTCGGGCTTCTGACGACCCGTAACGACTGTCAAAGATCTACGTATGACAGCCGGGACCAACAGCTTAACGTGCTTAACGAGGCTCGGAGCGATGTCAGTGATGTCTGATGCATTTGACATATTGAATTAGTTTAGAGACCGGTGGTTTAGACCATCATCATATCAACCGGACGACATCCACTGCTGGATATAGGCATCCCTAAAGATAGCCACATGACCGGTCTTGCGCTGTGCGCATCCAGCTTAACCAGGTAACCGATTCTATTCTTTGACATCGCTCTCTAGATGAATATCACAATCATTGGCCTTATTGACTCGAACTGTTTCTTGAAATGTATCTTCAACACGAAACAAATTGAGTATTAAAGACACCCCACTGTTCCTAAGCCATATCTGTTGTAGTGCAAATAATTTGAATTGTAAAGTTAACGCAATGCGCGCACAATTGATCGCTGTACGGCTTGTTTAGTGAGCATAATTGCTTTGTGTTTCGGATTGGCATAGATTAGGTTTTGCGCAGACGGGATGTTAGTTTGAAGTTCAAGGGGCATTTATATCTATATAGTTTTAATTAAAATCTTTAATTTTAATGAAAAAATCATTCTCTCAGTGTGTAAGTAATAAGTTTGTCATTTTAGCCACGTTTTATTACGTTTCACAATTTTGTTGTTATTGAATTTTATAACAACATATTTATTCACACAACACGTAGCACTATTTTTAAGATCTCTATCTAGGGAGGTAAACTGTCTCTCCTTAATACAGGTTGCTCAGCTACCTAGCTAGGAGAACAGTAGTTCACCCCTACAAATATCGCTTAGTTAAATACTAAACTTTAATATGATGTACTACAAAAACCCTAATATGCAATAAATATTTATTATTATTATTATTTTTTATATTTAGCCCCGAGCTGTCTAGTTTGATTTATACATATTGATCTTATATTTTTTTAACATTAGAGAAGCGCCGAGGCAATGGCAATCAACTCCCAGATAAGTGATTCAACGGTATTGAATCCTGCAGTGAAATTAATCAGAAAAGAACAGTGGAATAGGAATGAAAATAGAAGAGTGAACAGGCTTCTTCTGGGTAAGCTCAGTCCATGGTAGAATTTGTCTATGTCACTTCTGACCTAGTCTAGAGTCAAGAGCAAACCCATATTTAAAAAAAATATATTTCCCACCGTATCAACCGAACAGAGCTAAGGCAATAGGCACAAAGGAACGTTTACAACTGAGAAAATCTTAGTTGCCTAGCACAATTGATTATAATTTACATTAATTAAGAAGTCTTAAAATGTATGTACAAATGAAAGGTACTTGTAGAAGCCCTTCCAAAAATCCTGACAGAGGTCAGGATTTTTGGATTTTTGGTCAGGCTTTTTTTTTTTAATTGTACATATTTTACTTTTACTTTAAGGTTTTATGTATAGGTTAATTATGGTATGTATAGGTTAAGTAAAATATGTACAATTTAAAAAAAAAAGCAGAGAGGAAAAATCTCATAGGGCATCAAAAATTCGTCCGCGTCGCTGTCAATGGGGCAAGTGCCCAAAAGGCTGACAGCATTGCCACGTTGTATGGCAATGCTGATTCTTTAACCTAAGAAAAGGCCAGCCCTCTGGTCGTGTGAAGAGTCGACCAGTCGCTTGGCGATGTCCCGAAAAACAAGGTGAGCGCTCGGACCCCATGGCCCCAGTGTTAATATGAATAAATAAAATATTAGGTAACGATTACGGAAATATTTAAAATAAAAAAAAAAACAAATTCTACCTACTTTCACATCTACATCCCCACCCCTATACTTAACAATTATGCCCTAACAAATGTATCTACATATTATGACGTGTGCACTCAAGTGGGCACAATTGTCCCGTACGAGGCCGATTGTACTCGACCACATGGGCCATATCTTATTGAATTTGTTATTTGAAGATGTTTTTTTCGTACTTCAATGGTTTAAGTACGTGCTTAAGTTCGACTACTGTGCATAATGTGAATGTGTCAAGTTTTTTTTTTTTAATTTTTAATTCATTGATTTTTTTGTGAAGAATTTGAGGTAATGATGAGTGAAATGTAGTGATGGTTTAGCGGTTAAGGTGCCCACCTTGCATGCATGAGGTTGTCGGTTATAATCTGGGCAAGTACCTACGTAAGTTCATACTGATGGATGATGGATTTTTAAATAAAACTAATAAAAAACAAATCTAATCTTTATTTTTTAGATTTTTTTATTAATTCTTAAATTAAATTACATTTGAAAACATCAAGAAAATTTCAACTATACCTGACGATCCTGCATATTTATCTTTTATGTATGTTGACTGTACTTTCTAAAGTTTATTGTGGACATCACAAACATCGGTGAAGGAAAACTTAAGTTACTACTTATAAAATTAATATAGTCTGAAATCGCCAATCCGCCTTGATGGAGCGTGGCCATCAATGATCGTGCCTTCTCTGTATGAGAAGAGGCCCTTGGCCTGCAGTGGGACACTAATAGACGAGTTTTATAATTATTATAATCTCGTCTTGCATCTATTAATAAGTATCTATAATTAATAAGTAAAGCTTTTGCCCGCGACTTCGTCCGCGCAAAAATAAAATATAGCCTATGTTACTCGCATATAATGGTGAAAGAAATTTTAAAATTGGTCCAGTAGTTTTTGTTTTTATGCATTACAAACAAACAAAAATACAAATTCCTCTTTATAATATTAGTGTAGATAGTACAGGCTGGTATTTTTCTCTAAATAAGTAAATACATGCCTACATGACGTCACACACGTTGTATATTGTTCGTTGTTCAACACATTCAATCAATTCGTCGGCAAATTGTTTTCCGAGAGTCCCTTGAAGGGATGTTTATTAGATTTATCGAAGGGCCGACTTCCTTTCTTTTATAATCCATATATTGTGTGCTATGTAAAGACAGATTGGGACCGAGTTTTAATATAACATGTGTATGGTTAAGAGATAGGTAGGTAGATATGTATCTTTATTATGAACCCCTTTTATTTAAATGACAATAAAATAAAATAAATGCCACTAAATACTTGTACAATAAAAACTAAATTTCAAACATTTTTATTAAAGTTTAAAACTTTTTTTAATTATTTTAATTCATGATTGACATCAAACTCAATATATTATAGAAAACAATGATTGGTAATTTAATACGTAGTATAATAAGAAAATAAAATGTATTTTACTAAAAAAATAAAAATCTTGACCTACGATGCTACAATAATGCTACGGCGTAGGCCTGCGTAGCACCTGTCCGCGCAAAAAAACAATACAAGTTTATAAAAATATTTTAACTAAATGGTAGTAATTGTGACTTTGTTTAGTTCAGTTTGGCGGATCTAAATTCAATTAACGTAATTAAAGATTGACATATTTCCTAATAATAAAATAACTAATGTAAGACCTCTATTTGTCACTAGATTAAATATGAAAGGCTTTTCATACCTTCAAAGTATAAATTAAGATTATTACTCGTTTCGTAATTCATTTTAACTGTTACAACATCATTATTGAGAAGAAAGACCTACCATAATCCTTATGGAATAGAACAAAACATACAAAAACGATTTTCCAAAAATCCAAAAAAGAGTCTTTAAAATCCAATTTATTATTCAAATGGCTCAAACAGAATTATGAAGTGCAAGCCACCTAGTGTCTCCATTGACACACCCTACAAATATTACATTCAAAATTAAGAGTCCTGTGCACGTCTACATGAATTAAACGAATCTCACTTACCCCCTTATGCAAAACCACTATCACAAAAAAACCAAACAAAAATAAACTTTAACATGAAAAGTAAAAAGTTTAAAATTCTCCAGCAAGTTTGCTGACAATGGGTGTACGTTTGATCGCGGTATTATCCTCACAATAGTGTTCCGCATTGAAGCTACGTTGACAAATTGTTGTCGGTAGATTTTCAACTTTATTGTTGGTGAAATAAGGTTGTTTTTTATAGTGGTTGAGAGATAATATCGCCGCGGGGGTCGAAAAATCCAGCCCTTGATAGTGACGCCCCGTGAAGTAAGCTATGATCTGTTCGTATGCTGAAATGTTGCGGGTAAAGTCTGTAAATTGGGTAATATAGTAAATTTCGAATGAGGCGTTCTTTTGGGTGGCGGGGTTTTGATACTTTTATTACAACGGGTGGTTAAAATATGCCGTCTTAATTTATAAAAGAAGTTTGTACTGCACTTGATTAAAATGATTCCATAGTATGTTTAACAGTTTACCATATGTATAGCCCTTTGCAAGCATTCATACTTACTAATGAGGAAGTAATTCTGTATGTTTGTTTGTTTGTAACCTTATAACGGCATAAACACTGAACCGATCGTAATAATATTATGATATAAATATATTGGGTTTTACCACCTTGTTGCGGGCGGAGCACTATTTTCATACATATTTATTTTCAAGCTATATTATTTGTATTTTTTTAAAAGAAAATATGTGTAAATATATGATAAATACAGAATGTGGAATAGAAAAAGATAATTATAATATAATATAAAAAAGGCACAGTAATTTTTGATTTTATTCATTACGATCATACACATACACACACACACACACAAAAATACATATCTTTCCTCTTTAGATTATTAGTGTAGATGTGTTTACTGCTTGTGCCTAATGACAAGCTTTAATAACTGTGTATAATCACGTCGACAATTGGCCAGAAGATAATTATAACAGGCATTAGACTGCAACTTCATGCTTCAGTTTCAACTCATCTATGGTCACAAGTTTAACAGACTATGCAATAACAGATAGATTTCTAAAATAAAAGATTTTATTTTTTATTTATTAAAAACACAAAAGTTTTAACAGAAAATTGTAACTTGAATAAAAATAAATAATCCCCATTTCACACTTCCACCGCAACACAGATTAGAGCCTATGAATAGAAGTAATGAAATAAATATTATGCCGGTGGGGCAAATTGTGCGACGCCCGGTTGCACATGCCCCCTAATTTGGCGCTGCCTGGCCATTTCTCAAAACACCCGATTGTGTGTGTTTAAGGAGCGTTAATAATTTGTACCGCGTGAGATTGGGTGGAAACTAACTACCGTTCCTTTTGAAACTAAGCCTTGATATGTCTTATGATGTGTGAAGCTGTCTGTGTGCGGTTTTTGAGTGGAATACACTATGGAATCGGAAAAATACGGTTGGATTTTTTATGAGTACACAAATACTCATTACTGCCTCATTGGTCTAGCGGTCGCAAACGCGACTGCTGTGCATGAGGTCTTGGGTTTGATTCCCAGGTCGGGCAAAGTGTTATTGGGTTTTGTCCTTCAGGAATTTCTCAGTAGCAGCCTCGGAGTCTGGATTTGTGCCCGGTTGATGGCAATAGGCTCGCCCCCTATTACATGGGACTAAAAACATAACTGGCGAAATGTGGGTGTACTAATGGGTACACCTCTGCCTAACGCTTCGGGGATTACAGGCGTGATGTTACAAATATTCATTTATTTGCATATCTTAATGTATATAAGATGTTGTGTGCTAGGTTGTGGAGATCAGATAGGCAGTCGCTCTATGTAAAATACTGGTATTCAGCTGCATCCGGTTAGACTGTAAGCCGACCCCAACATCGTTGGGAAAAGGCTAGGCAGATGATGATTGTGTACCTACAAGATGTTACATAATGCTTAAAGCTAAAAGTACAGTTAATGAACCCTGTTAGGGCACAGCTACTTAGTATTACGAGTAAATTATAATTCACAAACAAAATTTTAAAAAAATATCAGTTCTTATAAATTAATTTGAATTTATGAATTACGACTTAATACCTAGTTATAGTTATTGTGATCACATATTATAAAGTTAGTATTATAAGTACCACTGTGACTCCTTCAATACATATGCAAGTACTTTCAAGTTTATCTTGGACAGTATAATTAATGTAAGTCTGAATTCGCCACTCCGCCTTGAGCGTGGTGATCAATGCTCGTGCCTTCTCTGTATGAGAAGAAGCCTTTATAATCATGTCATATAATCGCAGTCTCAATCTGTTAAAAACGCCTCTAATACATACATTTTTGTTATTGATTGTTGCTGAGATGAGATTACGATTAGATCTTATCTTAACCACAAAAGCTTGGACACTGTTCAACGCGTGTCAGTCTTATAACATAACATCACGCCTGTAATCCCCGAAGGGTTAGGCAGAGGTGTACCCATTAGTACACTCACATTTCACCAGTTATGTTTTTTAGTCCCATGTAATGGGGGGCGATATTAGTCTTATGTTAAACTCCATTAATTAATATCATTTTTAATATTTGTTTAACTTATACAACAGATTTAATTATTATAATATTAAATATTCAAATAAAATTTTGTTGGACATACCAAAAACGGTCGAATAAATAAATAACTCACTAAAATGAGCAATAAAACATTTTATAGAAACACAATTACTAAATATTAAACAATTCTAAAATAGCATTCATCATTACGCGCCCCCGCTAATTCTTTCCCCAATATTAAATTCGACCCTAAACTGTCGCCGCTCTCATTTAAATCTTATTTGTAGTTTTTAGTTTACAAAGTCAATAGTTTAGCACTTTTTGGGGACGCGTCAGATTTAAATTAAAGTAATCCTGTGGGAGTCTCGCTTATTTGTACACTTGAGTCGATTGTGTAAGATTAGACATAATAATTTGAGTATTTGTGAATTAAATTTAATGGTTTTTCTGTCGACTAGCTTTTTGGAATGCTGAGATTATGTGTCAATATGAAGTAAAAAGAAAGAAAAACTGTTTAATCAGGCGAAAGTGATGCGCATAACATAAAAAAATATCGTATCGTTTCTTGTGTGGTCCCATACAAGAAACTTGTATAGGTTTTATTTCCTTTTAATAATTTCACTTTATTTTTGTTATTAGCTTTTCCCGCGACAACGTCCGCGTAGAACTTGTTTATATCGTACTTGCATATAAACTTCCACCCCCCTTTTCACTGCCATAGGTGGTGATTTCCGAGATAAAAACTATTCTATGTCCTTCCCCGGGTCTTAAACTATCTCTTTATAAAATTTCACCTAAATCGGTCCAGCGATTTAAGCGTGAAGAGGTAACAGACAGACAGACACACTTTCGCCTTATAATATTAGTATGAATTTGTTGTTACACCGGCAATACACACTTAGTGATAAGACGATGAATTCAAAACAACTGCTTTGGATCTTCCTGCCCTTGTCCCATGTTACTTGGGGTCGGCGCAACACGTTTTTAACCGACTTCTAAAAAAGGAGGAGGTTCTAACCTAACCTACGATTAAACTATACTAAAATTTAGCAATTTTTGGAGTCGGTGCCAAGCAATATATTATATCTAAATGACTATATACCTACAAAATAAAAACCCAAAAGCTAAAAAAAAAAGTACTGTGGAATTACCAGTTGTTTCGTTACTTACCTTGGCACCGACTCCAAAAAATTGTAAAATTTTAGTATAGTTTAATCGTAGGTTAGGTTAGGTTTATTAATACACTGAGGAGGCCCGCGGAAGCGGGCCGGCACCAGTTGGGGATCGCGGAAGGCGCGTACGTTCCCGTGATCCCCGGCGTAAGTGTGAGAGGGGAACACTGGGGTGGTTTTTAGTCAGTAAGAGTCTGACAGACCCCTCCGCCCTCCCCAGGGCGGTGGCCATCCATGAGGATTTTCCACCCCGGCAACAAAAAAAAAAAAAAAGGTTTATTAATACAGGTAGGTTATGGTATTATTTGCAACTTTTTAGTGCTTTTAGGGTTTTTGGAAGTCGGTTTTTTTTTCTTCTTCCATTCCGTCCTGTCAGCCGTCATGCAGTCTCTGACTCCCTTTTCTTTCATATCATTCTTCACACAATCCATCCATCTTTTCTTTGGCCTTTCTCTTGCTCTAAAAACTATATTTCTACATTCTTCTAGGTATTACTAAAATCCATAAAGCTACAAACTGTCGCCGCTGGAGGGTTCAGCAGTTGTTTGCGATTCTGCTTACTGCACTGCAGATGGGGACGTTCTCATGAACGACGCAGAGCTTTACAAATAACACTTTGTTTAAGTTACATCCATTATGTTACTGTTATTTATATTGTTGTACTGATTTTGAATGGGATTGTTCTTTTTGATTACGTATATCTCATTAATAAGTTGGTGTCAAGTAACTTTAACATGCAAAAAATATTTTTTTAAATATCGGTTGACAATTGGCGGAGGATTCGGTGAAATAACACATTTAAAAAAAATAGATTTGTACAGTCGAATATGAAGCCTCGTCCTTTTTTTAACGTCGGTTAAAAATAAGGTAATTAATATTTATTTGAAAAAAATGTGACATAACCAAAAAATGATGATAAAATAAATAAAAACTTCTCATAACTTAATCCATACTAATATTTGGAGTAACTTTGTCTGTCCGTCTGTTACGCTTTGACGACAAAAAAACTGAACCGATTTTGATGAAATTTAGCGCGAGGTAAGTTTGAACTCCGAAAAAGAACATAGGTTTCTTTTCATTTTCGCATGTCGGTGACGCGGACACATCAGCTTGTCGGAGTCACGGTCACATTACAAGTCGGAAACGCAATCTCTTGAGCATATCGGAGACTCGATCACAATAGCATGTCGGTGATGCAAGCCCGTAAGTTTTCACAAAAAAAAAACAAGTTACAGCCAAACCCTTCATCTGTTACTGTAACAGTTACAACTTACCCTAACAATGCGCACAGATGTAGCACATACGAGTGGCATAAGTGCCAACTAAGCTATGTGCACACAGTAGGTGCGAATGCCAGCGGTGCCGACTGACTTAATCTCACTTGTGTTGCGCTCAGTGCTCACTTCAGACGTGTCATCGCACTGAAAGCCACTATTTTTGTTCAAGCTAGGGACGGGTGTTGAGGAATAAGAAGGAACTGCTTTTTTAATATTACATGTTTTTTTTTTAAATCTTGCTGATGGCCAGTTTGAAAGAAATCG
This sequence comes from Hoplodrina ambigua, assembly GCA_949774945.1. Taxonomy (NCBI): domain Eukaryota; kingdom Metazoa; phylum Arthropoda; class Insecta; order Lepidoptera; family Noctuidae; genus Hoplodrina; species Hoplodrina ambigua. The sequence continues at coordinate 10,651,977 of OX458981.1, forward strand.
GTTATGAATAGGCATCACGAAGTTTGCTAAAGTGTTGCAGACCTTAGTTTTTTCTTTTTAATTTTTCCAGACACGAGATTAGTACCTATAGGCATTGCTATAGGTCATACAAATATGAGCTTTGTGTGTGAAAATTGAATCCGAGGCACCCAGTTGAGTAGGTAGCCAATTATAAAGCCACTGCGCTAAACAACTTCAAAATTTTTGACTGGGAATCAGAAAATGGTTTTTTTTTTTTTAGTAAGTATTTATTGCTTCGATATCAGATTTTACAAAACATTATTATATATATATTTTTTTTGTGCCATTATCGAGTTTCTTGCCCATTCATCTCCATTCGAAACTATATTTAGGAATTGGCAACCACATTTTTGAAGTGAAAACTTCTTTAGCGGCGTTGAGCACTTTTTCTGTAATGGGTATAAAATCTTAAACTCGCGTCAGGACACGTGACCTGATCGAAAAAGCGTAAGACGGATGGAGAGTAGACAGCTATCCCCTCTCTACGGCGCGGCGAAAATGTATGCCTGGGCCTACTGTTTCGTTTAGGCAGCGCAGGGCGCTTGCGCGAATGTTCGTGTATAACTTTTTAATGTAATATAAATTGTCATGTTTGTGTACGATAGCGCAATAAATGAATATTGTATTCTACCACATAAATGATAGTACTTTTATACTGATAAAGCAATTGGTGCAAAATTATTCCCTAACCATTCCAAAATATCAAACATGCTCAACGTTAATAATCAAGTTTTCACTTCTGCCGGCACTCCCGGAGTGCAACCCGTCTTTTTTTTTTTCTTGTAGGTAAATGACGTTCATAAGTACCTTTTAGTGGTCATATTTAAAAAAATGATTTGACTTTTTTTCTTTGACACTTATTTCAAAAAAATAATATTCCTAATCCCAGTTCGTCGATATACTACCGTCGCAGCCGGTCCGTACACGGCGGCGGAGAGACGAGATCCGGTTTATTTGCGCTTATATTGTGTGGACACAATACTTCAGAAGGATCATGTCACGAGTCGCGAATGTACTGAAGTACTGGCGTTTAGTTATAAAACTATGTATAGTTATGTGTGTTGTGGAAGTTTCGTATGTTTCGACTTATGTAACGCATGAAATTATTGTACAAGACCTTGTTTTTCGACACTTTACGAAATGTATTCATGATTATGTTTAAATAGAACTGCCTCGTTGGTCTTGGGTTCGATTCCCAGGTCGGGCAAAGTGTTTTCAGCATTTGTCATCAGGAATTTCTCAGCAGCTCGGAGTCTGGATTTGTGCCCGGTTGATGGCAATAAGCTTGCCCTCTATTACATATGACTTATAAAAACTGGCGAAACGCTTGTCAAGTCTCATCTTTCGTGGCGCGTATTATACCAATGGAACAGTTGCTATTGTTTTAAAACGACTAAAAATGTTAATGCTGGGAATGGTCTAGAATGATATTATATACAGAATCCATGGACCAAGGAAGAGATATTTTTTATGCTTTACACCCATAAGACAAATAAACAACAAGTAGGCGCTACTAGAGCAGCCTAGTTCTGCAAGCAGGAATAGTCTTTACGGTGATCAGATAATCATTTAGCTGATAGTAGGTACCTAAAACATTTCCTTACGTTCCTTCCACCCCATACACAATCATAAATACCAATTTAATAAGACCCTCGTGAACATCACAACAAACATCAAAATAATGTCGTGTTCAGACGCAATTAGTGTTGGCAATTGATAAAAAGGTGTCGATTGATTACATCGACACGTGTCATGGCCGACGACAAAGGACACGGGACATGGGGACATGGGACATCAAATATGTCGCGATTACTTGTCATTATTATCGCGATACATTTCACACTACGATGAGTACCAAAGTGTTGCATTAATTTTGGAATGTAATTTCCGCTAGTGTTTGTAAGGTCTTTATTTGTTTTATTTAGGGTTCTGTTGTTTAACAAAGAAGTGATTTGTTTGGGAGTTGAAAGAAAGAATGAAAATTTAAAAAAGCTGTTTATATATTACCGTAGTTGGTATATTACCGTAGGATTCTAGTTACCATGATTTTGGTTTGTATGAAACATAGCTTAAATTAACTACTTTTAAAATTAAATTACATTTGGAAACATCCATCGGTTTCTAAGGAAATTTTTACTGTATCTGAACACCCTGCATATTTATCTTTTTTGTTGACTGTACTAAATGACTAAAAATCTATGTTACATTGCCTCTAAATAACTATAGTCAAAAACATAGGGATGATTAATCCTTGCTCAAGTTGGTGGGCTTTCGTTTCTTCATTTGTAAAATTTCACAGCCACAGCAATAAAATATTACAAGATTCTGACCAATCAAGAAGGCCGGAAGTCAAGTATGCCGTTAAATATTACCTATGGCACTCAGTGATAACGTAACTTCCTATTAATACAATAATTGTCAAATTCAGACCAGTAGTTCCAGAGATTAGAGTGTTCAAACAAAAGACGAGCTCTTCAGCTTTATAGTATTATTATATACACGTTTCCAAGATACATTTTGCTGTACATGTCATATACATATCTCCCAAACACAACAGTCTTCATCAAATACATACCAAACACTCAAAATACAAAATTACAACAAACAACGTGATCGTACGTTTCAAGTACGTAATTAATCGTCCCCGTGTAGCCGCGAGGGTATTTGCTATTCGCACTGTCGCCCAGTCGCGTGTCTGAGCCCGCCTTTATGGATGGCTTTAAGCGTGTAGTGACAATCGCGATTCATTTGCAGAGCTGAAGGGGTATTTAGTTATAAGCTTAGCTGTTGGAGAACTGTGGGGTTGAAGTGTGTGAGCTGATAGTCCAAGATCTTGGTCGCCTGCCAGGGTTGCGGATTTTGTTCGAAAAAATTACCGCGGTCCTGGAATACATTCACTAACAAAAAATCATGTTAGCGAAACGTTCGTGGGTGAAAAGTCCTTTGGATGAAATGTTCATGGTTGAAACATTATGTTGACTAACAGTTCATGGACCTCGATTGGTCCTGTTGGCAAAACGTTTCAGGCTCGGGGAATACGGGTGGGTTTAGTCATTTACAGTCTGACACTGCCTTCCGCTCTGCCCAGAGGGGAAGAAGTCATTTGATGATTTCCAATTAAAAAATAAAAAGATCTTAGTTCGCACGAACTACGTGATTTTTTTTGACCACGCACCGGCAAGCGCAGCATAGAACGTCTACCCACAAGGTGGACAAACGATCTGATCAAGACCGCGGAATCGCGCTGGATGCAAGCCGCTTCCATCCGGTCCTATTAGAAATCTGTAGGGGAGGCCTATGTTCAGCAGTGGACATCCTACGGCTGATATGATGATGATGATGACAATATTGATGATGATAATATTTTCTCTGTTTTGGTGAAAAGAAAAAAATAATTAGAGATTTTTTAAGAGATAAAGAAATTAAGAAAGACATGGGTTGGTTCAGTTTGGCCAATCAAAATTTAGGAATACGAACTGTACCTTTGAAACAAAAAGTTTTAATAAAAAATAAATTAACATAAAACATTTTAAATTTATTAATACATAATTCGGTTCTCCTCGGAATGGTTCGAATAAAAACGTTTAACGTTATGGCATTAAGTAGTTAGTAATGAGCGGAGCGACAACGGGCGGCGCGATGGATGGCGGCGCGCGGCGGTTGTAATAAGTGTTAACTCACCAATCATGAATATTGTACACCCTTCGTCTGGTATAGTGTTCATAATAAGATACTGCGGAGTTCTTTTTTTAAACGTATCGGAGTTTTATGCCATCTAGGAATACTCCAAATATCAATCAATCAGTTTGGACAGCCTTATCCCAACTATGTTGGGGTCGGCTTTCAGTCTAACCGGGTGCAGCTGAATATCAGTATTTTACATAAAGCGACTGCCCATTTGGCTTCCACAACCCAGTAACTGGGTAATACGATATCCCTTGGTAAGACCGGTTGTCAGACTTTTTGAGATATCGCTGGTAAGCTAAGGCATAAGCTATTCCGAATAAAGATTATTTAATTTAATACGCGACTGCTGAGCATTAGGTCTTGGATTCGATTCCCAAGTTGGGCAAGTAGTTATTAGGTGTTTCTATTAGGAATTTCTCAATAGCAGCTCAGAGTCTGGATTTGTGCCCGGTTGATGGCAATAGGTTCGCCCCCTATTACTTGAAACTTAAACATGACTGGCGAAATGTGGGTGTACTAATGGGTACACCTCTGCCTAACCCTTCGGGGATGGTGAACCCTTCCCGGCGTGATGATAAGTAATGTAATTAAAAAAAATGAAGATCGTGTAACTAAAACCAACCTCCCAGTCTGAACACCACAAAGCAGAATGGACCCGCTGAATCTGTCAGCTTTTTAATAATTGAAATATTTATAATTGCGCCGCGGCTCACCGCTTCATTGCGTGTCTATGAAAAATAAAGTGTCGTTTAGGGCTATTATTGTTTTTTTCCTTTGCTTTTCCGTCTTAATGAAACTCTTCGTCAACTTCATAAGGTTTTTTCTTAGTTATATTAGTGGGGAGTTGTGTTGGTGCAGATCCTTGGAATAAGAAGATTAAAGAAAGATGAAATTATGTTTTAGATATTCGGTGACTTTGGATGAAGTGAGCTGTCATGGATAGTATTGAAATTGAAATATTTTTTATTTATTTTTATTTATTACAGACACATTTGGATACATGATCTATGATCATGTAAGTCTATGATATCATATGATCTTCCTGCCGGGGCTGCGGGTTGTTCGAAAGAGATACCGCGCCCCCGGAACGCAAAGGGCACAAGAAGGAACATGGATGGGTTTTAGTCAGTAAAAGTCTGACACTCCCTCCCGCCCCGCCCAGGGCGGGGGAAGTCATTTGATGATTTCCCATCGGTAAAAAAAAAAAAAAATCATATGATCTTTTCTGAAGCACCACCTGGAAGCCGTCCGTGCTGTGGTTGGCGAACATGCCGGAGGCACCGCAGCGCCATGGGAGCCCCAACAAACCCTTGAACGCGTTACTGTACTGGACGCGCAGAGCACTGCAGGCTTTATTAGTAATTACTCCACAGGCTGCACGTGTATGACGTTTAACTGAACTGACTTATATGAAAGAATAAAGATACACTAGCTTCTGAACGCGACTTCTTTCGTGTGGTTCTTTTACCCACTTTGAGTTTCCGACGTCTTCAGTTACTGCTTCGATTCCGATACGATCTACTAATTACAAAATCAGTACTTCTTTTTAAAGCTTGATATTGAATCGTATTTTAATGCAATTTTAATGCAATCTAGTAAGGTAGTAATTTATTTCTATTTATAAAAAAGTTATTTGTAGTTTTGAGAAAGTATAGATACTTAACTATTTCTGCTGAAAAGCAGCCTTGCTGTGTTCTTTACTCTCTTTGTACGTTAATTTGGTGACATAAGCACCAAAAATGTGACATTTTCAATTCAGGTGTAAAGTTTATCTTGGATATCTCTGACATCGGTCAAAGAATCGTGAGGAAACCTGGGCTTATACCAGCCTATTAGTGTACCACTCAAACCATGACAGAGGCCCTTGAGACGGTTTAGAAACTCTGAAACTAGGGTGTTTGGGGTCGTAAGACCTTACTGCCCAAAGATAAAGAAGAACAAGAAGAGCACAAAAAAAAAATTGTGTGACACAAAATCCTTTCAACAAAAATGCCCCAAAAAACATGTTTGTAACTTCATCAAAACACCCCAAGTTTAACGGCAAATTGAACGGCAATTATCGCAACACCATCTTAATATTAGAGAGATCAATTCCCATTGCACGTGGCGCTCTTCAAGCCCGATATTACATTTTTATTTGCTTCACCCCTCTTCAAAAGTTGTCAACATGTAACGACCGGACTATACCAGAACTACTTGCCATTTGACTAGTTTTTAACAAGCGAATATGTACCTTATGTATTCGTTGGTAGAATTGAGGGTCTTGCTAACAAAATTGCCAAGTAAAAATGATCTTTAAGTCGATGTAGTAAGGTGATGTTAGTGAAAGTATAGTCGGCAAAACGTATGTTGGCATAGATGTCTGTTTTTCGTTTGCACAACGGATATTAGTGTGCCAAAGTAGAGAACTATTTGCACATGTACTTTGTGATGTTCCCATGGAAATCGTATTAGGATTTTGTTGTTTTTGAATTTTTGGACGCGTTACGGCTTGAACGATTTTTTATCGGGCTTGTGGTGTAGCTTTAATTGTGGCCTAATTTCTACATAGATCAGAAAGTCAGGGTTTAGTCTACTGATTCAAATGGTTCAAAATCTAGTCGAAAATAAAAAAAAACCCGCTTGCAACACTTTTAAGCTAGATTTATACTCATGCATAACATTCACCAGCGCCAGCATAGAATTTAAAGCCATTTCATATTGGTTCGATTGAGTTTTTAGTACCCAAAGTTTATGAAAATTGATCTATAATGACATTACAAACAAATCAATAAACATTCACAAAATGCCACAAAACTAGTAATCATTTTCTAAAAAAAAAACTTATTTAAACGCAAGTATTTATGTTTATTTTCTTTTGCTAATTTAATAGAATTTTTTACATATTAATTTATTTTTTAATTGGTATAATTGCAATTAAGTTTGACATTTTAAATATTATGTTATTCTAAATCATTTTTTTATTATTTTAATAATTCAGTCGCTCCATGTAAAATACAGGTATTTAGCTGCATCCGGCTAGACTGGAAGCCGACCCTAACATAGTTGGGAAAAGGTTAGGCAGATTATTTAAAACTTAAAGATACACAGCATAACATTATTAATATTACTTCAAATTCAACGCGTCATTCGTTTTCCTCAAATTTCTCCATTACCCTTCAAAATAAACATATCCGGACACGAAAAAAGGCCGCATTAAAAAAGGTTTTTTTTTCTTTTTTTAAAAGAGCTGGGATCGCTCGGGCTTAATCAACGAAGTATTTCATTAAGACCTTATCGGATAGAAAGAGCTTGAAAGAATAGAGCCTCACATTCTTTCGCGGCTCTCTCTTGTTATGAAGAATGTTCATTTTATAACTGGCGTTTGTCTTAAATTCTTTCGTCTTTTGTTTTTTCTTTACGTGACCTTTTGTTCAATTGACGTTGATGGTGGCGCTACGCTTCGTGGACTTGTGGTGCTAAGTGTTATGTGACATTATGTCTTTGTCTATGTGTGTGTGTGTGAGAAAATTGGGACGATTTTTTAATCAATGAGTTCAGAACTACACAGATGTCAATGACCTTTTGACAACCTTAGACCACAGATATAACAAGCCCACAAACTTCAACCGCTGTCAAATTGGAACTTATTTGCACATTTTTCTGTGTTTAAACTAATTTAAATATAAGAAAAGTCTGGAAGCAAATACTAACAACCCTGTCGTGCATATGGACACTTTTGTCTGAAATAAATGATAAAAATTTTTTTTTTTATATAAAGGCATAAATTTAAAAAACGTCAAAATTTAGTTTACGAGACGCCTACGTCACAAATCCATATTAGGTATGCGTGTATATAAAAATACTACACAGTTTTTTTATATACTTATATTGCGAAAATATCGCTTAATCAAATTATTTAGAGTACGCTTATCAAATTATTTTCAAGACTAAATCCACATTTGACTTCATAATTGATTTAAAATCATTTTTCAAAACGTTTTATGGACCTATCAACAAAATATCTATTTAAAAGTAAATAAATAAACCAGTCCTGTCCATTACAGTACATTATATGCACCAGTAGGGTGGCAACGCGATGCACTGTCGGTAGTATCGACCCGCTAAGTGATTTGTCCGCTTGCATGCATTATTGATGTGCACCGGGCCCATTTCCCAATTCACTCCAAACTCGAATACGCCCTGTATATGCCTATAGATAGCAGTCTGTATATGGGATGAATTGAGTTTTTAATTAAAGATTTGAGTTTAAAGAATGGATGCTTTGTTTTATAATTTTTATGGGTGGTATAATTATAATGAACCTTAATCACTGGAAAAAAAGAGATTAAAAGCAGTTGTTCAACACAGTTTCTCGCAACATTAAAAATGAGTTACTTTTGACAATCTTGTGCAATATTGTTTAATATAAATTTGCATGTTAGCACTAACACTGCAACATGTTTCCTAAACATAAAAACATGTTTTAAAACAATGTTGTTCAACTTTATTCAGTTCTATTTTTTTTTGTGTATAACGTTGAAAAATTCCTTTTAATGGCCTAATTGAAATAGATGATTGACAAAATAATTACAGAGCTTAAAAATATTTAAAAAAATCTTGAAAAGTTTGTCATGGATTCATTTATACGTAATGGGAATAGCATGTATTAATTTTTAGACTCTTCTTCTTCTTCTTATCGTGTGGGTAGTAAGGCCTTACGACCCTACACACCCTAGTGTCAGAGTTTCTAAACCGCCTCAAGAGCCTCCGACATGGTTTGAGTGGAACAGTAAATCAGGTTTCCTCACGATGTTTTCTTTCACCGATACCAGTGATGTCCAAGATAAACTTTAGAAAGGACATATAAATTGAAAAATTCACGTTGGTACTTGCCCGGATTTGAACCCACAACCTCATGCATGAGAGGCGGGCGCCTTAACCACTGGGCCATCACGACACATTTTTATTTTTATTTTTAGACTGCACATGCTGTGTAAACACAATTTTTCAGATCATTCTTATTCAAGGTCATTTTTTTTTCACCAACAATTATTTACACTGCTATTATGTTAAAGGTAACACATAATTACTTTAATAAAAAGTGTAACAATCCCTTACTCTCTTAAAATTTTCAACAATCATCAAATTATCCGTTTTAAATATAAAATGTCTCTTTAATTCATGCAAAAATAGGTGTAGTGGTTACTTGAGAGATGAATAATTCATTAACCTATTTAATTTGCAACCCAAATTCTTGCCAATAGCCTTTATTAAATTGCTTTAACGTTTAATATAGAGTTCAGTGGAGAATGGAGGACCTGACTTTATGAAGATTGAAATTTTTAAATTTATTCAGGCTAGAACTTCTTTGTGGTGGCAAGGTGGTGTAATGAGCTGACAAAGGAAGGTAAAGGAAAAAAAGACAAAAAAAAATGGTTTATTAAAATGAAAATGAACATAACATCACGCCTGTAATCCTCGGAGGGTTAGGCAGAGGAGTAGGTTCCCATTAGTACACCCACATTCCGCCAGTTATATTTAGTTACATTTAGGGGGCGACTTATTGCCATCAACCGGGTATAAATCCAGACTCCGATTCTGCTACTGAGAAATTCCGAATGGAAAAACCCACTAACACTTTGCCCGACCTGGGAATCGAACCCAAGACCTGTTCAGCAGTCGCGCTTTGCGACTATCGAGGCAGTTATAGAAATGTCAGGAAAAAGCAGTCAAAAATCGAAATGAAGGGAAATGAGACAGTTTTGAGAAATTTTTGACTTTGACTTTGACTTTGCCTTTGGTCTTTGTCCAACAGTGGTCAGGATATGGTGTCTTTAGAAAATCTATTTACCTAGTGCTTGTCCCGAGATATCTACTTAACATAATTAATTAGAAGTTCTTTTTTCTCCTTGTTTCGTACCAAATATGCTGAAAGTAAGTCATGTTTCGTTATTTTTGTGTGAAAGAAAGAAATAAAGAAATCATTTATTTGTGAAACATAGACACATTAAAGATCATAGAAATAGTAAATAGAGCGCTATGTTTTGTCAACAATGACATACAAATAATATAATAAAAATAAGAAAAAAACTGCGAAAAGTGTGTTCAAAAAAAAAACTGTTTCGTTATTTTTTTTTCTGATCCCAAGAGATTTAAAGACGGTGTCTAGTATTATGTAGATACTAAAGCTATGGCAAATATTTTGCGTTGCGATGTTTTTCCACTCGTCAACGTAACTTAAGTCAAGCGGAAAACTAACTCTAACTTTCAACTCAAAGACAGGAGTGACTTGTAGATAAAAAACCATATTCTCTCATACTTTGAGGTAGACTTCCTAAACATCTGATAACCATCTTCCATCTCATGTCTCACAACACACACTCACGCTCACACACACCCTGACAGTACCCAAACATAAAACATACAATAATATCGATCGCTCCAAGCCGCATTGTCTTCAAAGCCACATCCGCCCAATTGCGTGCACATAGTTCAAGCGCAGTGCAACTCGGCGATTCAATTTGAATCGGAGACAAGGGATGAGAGGGTGACAGGAGGATGGGGGTTGGGGTGGGGGGCGACTGACGACGCCGCGCTGATGGCTAAATCGTGTTCGATTCGCACCTGCGATGTGTGATGTTGGGTGAGTGGCTTTACTTTGGAGATTGCTTGAAAAGTTGATGAGGTAATTTATTTTTGTAAAGAAAATAGTGATTTTTATTTGAGCTTCTTTTTTTTTGGATATTAATGTCCTACCCGCCTAATAATGTCCCACTCAAATCATATGAGAGACCCTTGAGACGGTTTAAAAACTCAGATACTAGGGTGTGTGGGGTCGTAAGACCTTACTGCCCACACGATAACAAACGAACGATTGTTGAGTAGGTCCTATACTATTGTGCTATTAGAACTTTGAAACAAATAACTACTACTTATCTACTCAAATTCTGCTCAAAATAAATTTATTAACCTATAGAACAGATAAAAAAAATATGACTAAAATAAGTGGTACCACAAAATAGGTCTTGTTTTTACTTTGTACATATTAGTTTAGTTTACAACTTAAAAATACCATAAAATATATACAAACCCTAATATTATTAAAAACAATTTATAAAATAAGGGGTAAATATAAAAACAAGATTAAACACTACTTTACTAAGTTCTTAGATGACAAATCAATTACGTGAATCTAATCTCAATAAATTCAATCAAGTTCAAACTTTATAAAAATCAAAGTAGAGCATAATTCAGATCGTTCCCCTCATCCGATACTTGCAACACGACACGATACAACCGCAATGTTCGCCACGGTAAACTGTCACCTCCTCGCGACGCTTAACCGAAGCACTCGCGGCCACAAGTTTCGCCAACTACTTCGTAAGTTGCGAAGCGAATATCGAAAAGAACTTTCGACTAGTTGTTCCGGGTCACTGATGTTCGAGTATTGGTATTTAATATAGTATAAGAAGGCAGTTGAATGTCGGTTTTATGGTCGGTAATTAAGGTCGATTTTTGTTTGGGACTTGCAAGTTTTAGATCAGTAATTACGTGCAGTTTATCAGTTCGCGCTAATTATGTCATGACTAAACTTAACAACCTTTAAATGGACTGAGATATTCACCAGACGGTTTATTAGTTGGAACTTTAAAGCTGTCTGATGGCCTATGGGAAGTGTCTGGCAAAAATGTATACATGTTCATCATCTGCATAGCCTTTTCCCAATTAGGTATGCTGTCGGTCGGTCGGCTTCAGTCTAACCGGATGCAGCTGAATACCAGTATTTTACATGGAGCGACTGCCTATCTGACCTCCACAACCCATTAACTGGGTAATACGAGACCCCTTGGTAAGACAGGTTGACAGATTTTCGGGCTTCTGACGACCCGTAACGACTGTCAAAGAAAGATCCATGTATGACAGCCGGGACCAACGGCTTAACATGCATTCCGAGGCACGGAACGATGTCAGTGATGTCTAAGATAAACTTAGAAAGTACATATGAATTGAAAAAAACACATTGGCACTTGTCCGGATTCGAACTCACAACCCCAAGCATTAGAGGCGAGCGCCTCAACCACTAGGCAATCACGACACTTTCCCTTTATCAAAAATGTATACCTATTGCTTCTATAATATCCTGTAAAACATACTTTTAATTTATTTTCTACTATACTATGTATACTATAAAACAACGTCGCTGTCCGCCGTCTGTACGCTTAGATCTTATAAACTACACAACGGATTTTAATGCGGTTTTCATTAATTTTCATCAACATCAACAAACCCAGCAAACGTTCTACTTGTTTTAGCACAGTTTTTTTTGGAGTCTAAAAAATCTACCGAGGTGTATATTTTCAGAAAAATCATGTAATTTTTACATTTTATGCACCTCACCGTGACCTACTTTTCTCATTTCTGACTGCAAGGCTTTAGGTTCTTGAATAACCTAAGCTGGTATTAAAATAATTTATAAAGTGAGACTTTTCGCTTTGAACTTGTAGCTTAGGGTGAAGTTTATTTTTTGCAATTTTTTTACATTGCATGTTTTCTTTATGCTACTTAACCCGAAAAAGCTACATGGATCAAACTTAACGACGTTCAAAATTTCAGTCGCAATCTCATCTCAACAACATTAATAGCATTTTTGACAGATTGCGAATGCGATTAGATTGCGATTGCTCCTAAAAGTTAGTAGAATTGGTCAATAAGGTTTTATTTCGCATCTGAGATATAAAATAAACCTACTTTAAGGTATCTTTTATTTGTGTGTTGGTAGTTATTATTTTTAATCGTTTGTTTGTTGTGAATTGTTATGCGACCTACATACATTTTGTGACCTTTCTGAATGAATGAATATTAAGCTTTCCTTAATGGTTTTTGTTGGTAGACAAGTATGTCCTAATTATTAATTTTCTTTCAGTGGTTTTCTTACTAAAAGACTTTGTACAGTATCAAAAAAGTTTTGTTTAAAAAAAAAAAAAACCTTGTGTTTCAGTTTTAATTCCTGCATATAATTTCCGAGATTTGTTTTTGCATTTTTCTGTAAAAAGAAAATCGTTTTATTGTTACCAAGCGTAACTGTTGTGCAATTTATTTTCCTCGGATCCGATCTTACAAATTCTTCGAAAATTATTTACATACTTATTTTTCGAGTACGTGTAAAAATATCCCAGGAAAAATGTGTAAGTACCTAACAACAAAATACTCCAAGAAGAAATAAAACAAGATAGAGCTCCGAGCAAAATTAAATTTCGTACCATATTATTTTCTTCGCAAAATTCATTATCCATTTACGGTTTCACAGGCAATTGTTTTAATCCGATAGCGGGAGCGGCCCAATGTGGAATGAAATAATTTAATAGCCCCCCTCCGCCTCCCCACTCGGATCCAAGATGGCGGCGGGGCGGGGCCGGGGGTGGGGCGTGCCGCCTCATTTGAATTTCGAACGCGAGCTTTCCGAACGTGTGTTCGGATGGGTTTTCGGCCAATTAATTTCTCGGTAATTCGTTTTCTGCGTGCATCGTGTGTCGGCTTCATTGTTATTTAATAGCCGTTTTATATTAAGGGGATAGGCGCACACAGAATTTTGTCCTTTTGTTGTCATTTATTTTTTGTTACTGATTTTAGGGGAATGAATAACAAGAGCTTAAGTACATTTTTTTTCAACAATGCCACAAACACAATGCTTAATTTTTTATGGTAGATTTTTATTTGCGAACATGTAAACGTTACTCCTTGAGCACTCACAAACAATATAAAATCCCAGAATAACAGAACCTAAGTTAAAAAACTAAAACACCAACAAAGTCATAAGACCCCACCACAACCTCAACTATACCACAGCACCTTATTACAAACCCACCACCTCAAAAAGACAGCCACCTCAAAAACCCGAGTCCTAATCCCAATCACCTCACAGTACAACAAGTCGCAATTTTTCTGAGCCTCATAATGCGTCCTAGCAAACAGAGCATTGTGAGAAGTTTCACAATATTATGTGGAGTGGTGTAATGCCGACACAAAGGCTTCTCCCGGCTCGGTAAATAACGCTTTGTTCTACGAAGCCAAATTTTGACAATCACTAGCTCACTCTCATATAGCTATGTACACGAGCGGTTGGCAAAGATAAGCTAGGAGAGGCAGCGGAGGCAACGGTTATTGTTTGGCGTATGACTATTAAAAAGGGATTCTTCTTTTAAAAGAATCCGTTACGCAATGTGGGCACTATGAATTTCTCGCGTATCGTATATGGCGACATACAATTACACATATTTATAAAAAAAAAAATACTGCCAACGCGAGACGCAGCGCAGCTTTATTCAAACGCTCAGAAATTACGACAACGCAAAGTTTAATTTCGTCATAATAAAGTTACAGTACATTTAATTTATATTTTGATTAGGGGTAAAGAGAGCCTTAATTGTTGCTGACGTCAGAGGACCAATTCTATTGATTAGAGGCGATTAACACACGGCACCAATTTTTAGTCACAATCTCATCTCAGTCACAATCAATATATGTCAAAAAATGTAGGTAGGTAAATTAGAGGCATTTTCTAAAGATGAAAAAAAAACTGACATGAATATTCGGTTGCTACTAGTAGTTTGTAGAATTTCCTTCGAGGTATAAAATATGATGCATGTAAAAAAGGTCATCATCTGCCTAGCCTTTTCCCAACTATGTTGGGGTCGGCTTCCAGTCTAACCGGATGCAGCTGAATAACAGTATTTTACATGGAGCGCCTGCCTATCTGACCTCCACAACCCAGTAACTGGGTAATATGACCCCCCAGTCTTACCCCTAGGTAAGACTGGTTGTCAGACTTTCGGGCTTCTGACGACCCGTAACGACTGTCAAAGATCCACGTATGACAGCCGGGACCAACGGCTTAACGTGCTTTCCGAGGCACGGAGGAGTCTCGGTATATAAAGATGGTCACCCATCCACGGACCAACCCCGGCAAGCGTTGCTTAACCTGACGGATCGACCGGTGCGGCTGTTATTACTTAGCCACGAGCTCCTCATGCATGTAAAAAAGGTAATACCTAATATAATATGGCCCACTAGTCATTATGGTATACCCAGGACGAAACGGGGACGATGACGTATGTAATTGTAATACCGGTTGTAATTATACAACTCATAATATTTCAGTTTACCTTATCTACTAAGATTCCTAGGTTACGAGGTAACAAAGCCCAAAATGTTCGTACCGATCGCTCCCAAGCGTCTCATCTGAAAATGTAAAATATCCAACATAGTCTATGTCAGTGTTCCCCTGTGTGAGTGTAGAGGGAGGGTGGCAGGGAGGCAAGGGGACGCACCGCCGGTTCAATGTTGACAATTGATGGATATCTCTTGTCTTGAAAAGGCAGGATTAATGCTCTGTCTCGGGGAGTACAATAGTGGCGATTCCTGAAGGATTACGCACTTGAAAGCGTGAAGACGTGCTCCAAAGAATGAGGAATGTTGACCGACAATGGTGGGGAGTATATTTTTTATGGTGACGGCTTTCTACAGTTGATTTTCTTTGAGGGAATTGTGAAAGAAAAGTTTTAGTCTCGAATTGGTTTCATTACGTTGTAGATTATTTAAGATTGAACGTTCTATTTGAGACTCAATTTTATTTTGAAAGACAGAGGTTCCAAAATTGAATAGTTTTAAAAATGAATGCCATTTTAGTACTAAAATAAGTGGGTAGAAGAGGGAAAAAATATCAACAACACATTTTGTGAAGCAAGATACCTCCGGCGGCGGCCATTCGTAAACTTACAAATACTTTTGTATATTTTTATTGTGTCGAGACGCCGGCGTCGCGCGTCGCGACGGTGCGAGGAAAAGGAAAGCGACGAGGTCAGACAACTTGTGGGATATATATAGTTAGGTAGATATGTACCTGTTATTATTATTTACTAGATTATTAAGCCCTCGACTCCGTTGGCGTAAATGCCGGTAACCACGGGGTTGTATTTCTGCGCGGTTTCCTAATTGTTTTCCTAAAATAAAAGTAGCCTAAGTTACCTACTATTTATAACATTAGCTATCTATACGTGAGTCCCGTCAAAATTTGTCCATTCGTTTCAGAACTTTAAGCTGGAACACTTTAGACATAGTAACTTAGGGTTACTTGAATTTTGGAATAAGAATAGGCTTCCATGCAAAAAAAAACTCGTGATTCACTCTGTGGGCATATAGCTTATGCCCGCAGCGTGAATCACGAGAGTATTAAAAATAGGAATAAAGTTTTTTTACAAAAGAACTAAAGACAGCTAGAACTTACTGCTATCCCTGAAATAAAAAAGAACTTCTCTAATAAATCCGTGATAAAAAGTTTAACCTCAATAGTTGAGTTTGAATTGAATGGGGATCTAAGAAAAATCCATTATGATGAGTCATGATCTGCAGTGGTAAGGATTCTGTAAAAATCTCCGTCGGTAAATTTAGGTAAAGTGAGCTTGAGGTGATGAGAAGTTAATCCCCGGTGGAATGACTGCTCACCTCAATTTTGCTTTATCTCAATTCAACGATGGTATAATGCCAGGTTCTATATTCTGCGAAAAATCTCCATCGTTGTCAAAACATCACCTCTGTAATTCCC
This sequence comes from Hoplodrina ambigua, assembly GCA_949774945.1. NCBI lineage: Eukaryota > Metazoa > Arthropoda > Insecta > Lepidoptera > Noctuidae > Hoplodrina > Hoplodrina ambigua. The sequence goes on from OX458981.1 coordinate 10,668,268, forward strand.
GAAGAGTAAGGCAGAGGTGTACCCATTAGTACACCCACATTTCGCCAGTTATGTATAAGTCTCATGTAATGGGGGGCGAACCTGCCATCAACTGGGCACAAATCCAGACTCCGAGGCTGCTACTCAGAAATTCATGATGGCAAAACCCAATAACACTTTGCCCGACTTGGGAATCTATCGCAAGACCACACGCTCAGCAGTCGCGCCCTTTCATTAAAATATCTGTACGTTACATCTTAAACAACTCTTCAAAGGATCCAAACAAAGACCCAAATCACGCTTGGTCCGGTGACAAGCCAACATTATCGTTGACAACGTTTATTGCTATCTATATATACAAATATGCTGTCTAGTCTCGGCATTTGTCCCTCCAGCAGTACATTATTGACTCGTCCAATAAGCGTGCGATGTCCGCGCGCCTTTTATCAGCCATCTGCTAAGAAAGGGTGGAGAAAGATCTTGAAGAAATTCTCGAGATTTTATTGCGAACTCTGATTTTCGATTTAAAAGATTTTTGAAGTGAAAACTTCTTTAGCGGCGTTGAGCACTTTTTCTGTAATGGGTATAAAATCTTAAACTCGCGTCAGGACACGTGACCTGATCGAAAAAGCGTAAGACGGATGGAGAGTAGACAGCTATCCCCTCTCTACGGCGCGGCGAAAATGTATGCCTGGGCCTACTGTTTCGTTTAGGCAGCGCAGGGCGCTTGCGCGAATGTTTGTGTATAACTTTTTGATGTAAAATAATTGTAATAGTTTTAAAGTGTTAAATTTTTAATGTAATATAAATTGTCATGTTTGTGTAGGATAGCGCAATAAATGAATATTGTATTCTACCACATAAATGATAGTACTTTTATACTGATAAAGCAATTGGTGCAAAATTATTCCCTAACCATTCCAAAATATCAAACATGCTCAACGTTAATAATCAAGTTTTCACTTCTGCCGGCACTCCCGGAGTGCAACCCGTCTTTTTTTTTTTATTTGAACTTAGTTTTTCGTCACTTCATCTACATGGAAGTCAAGTATACAATAATATGGATGCATAGCCTATGGTTTGAGACATAATGCTTTTTATTTAGGTGACGATTTCGGCCAGTTATTCCTATCGCAAGCCGCGTTAAGGAACTTTATTTTTATTCTTTAGATTTAATACAATCTTGTTTCTACTTGGCTTTTATAGTAAAATTATTGTTTTTTCTTTTTATATTATGTGCGTCATTTTCGCGTGATTAAATAGCTTTCTTTCTTTCTTTTCGTTCCAAAAAAACTTGAAACTCAAACATAGGTATCACTTTGAAATTGTGCTAAGCTGTTGTAAAGTCCTTGTAAACTACAAGTTATTAATCAAGTTACATGAGAGTACGGGACAAGTAGTTTGCAAGCTATAGACCTGTAGCTTGATTTGTAGTTTTACTTTACAGCAGTTGGAAAACTTTTATAAAATTTTAGTTCAGATTTTCAGTAAAATAACTTAATTTAAAAAATATATGTAACTCAATTTATTTATTTATTTAAACTTTATGCACATGAAAAAAATACAATGTACAAAGGCGGACTTAATGCCTTGGGCATTTTCAATTCGTTTTTTTATCAGCCTATTATTGTTCTACCGCAAGGCAAATACCTGTTCTCATACAGAGAAGGCACGAACATTGATCACTACTCTTGCTCAAGGCGGATTTGCAGTTACAGACTAATAAATATTAATTATAAGTTCAGATTTGCTTACGATGCTTTTCTTCACCGATGCCAAGATTAACGATAAAGTATAACGAATAAATTGAAAGAGTTATATTGTTACTTACCTGGTATAGAATGCTCAAAAACATACATAACAGGCGGAGGCCTTACCTAACCACTGGGCAATCACAACATTTTTGCTCAATAACTATACCTATATAATTATGGAAAATATGGCGCAGAAGGTACACTGTAACAAAAGCTTTTACCATGGTTTCATTACATGATTGTAGAATCAGTTCAAAATAAGTTTACGTCACGATGTCGATGAAGTCCCTTCCACCCAGTATTTTAACATGAATATCATGACTAGACTACGTTTGGTACGGAGCGCGCTGTCAGTATTTTCTTAAGAGAGAATTCTTCTCGCAGATGTTAGATATCCTTTCCATCTCCACTCTAACCGACCCCGAAGGTCTCCTTATCCTGCAAATTCCGTCGCGTGATTAAATGAGCCGCTGGCCATCGCGATATTGCCGGTCGCGACTACATGCGCCGACGTGGATTGCCCCCCACACTACTTCCAACACACTATAATATGGACGGTGCGTCGTCTCTGGAATCTTTGTTACTGGTCAAATGGACAATATTTGTTGCTCATAACTATTTATATGGTGTTTTCTTTCGTTTGTAGTTCGTGTTTGGTATTTTGTTGTAATGTCTTCAAAGTCTGTTGGATGTTCATGAAAATTGCTTTTTTAATGTGCGTGTATGAGGAAATAGTTAAGTAATAGCTCGCAAAGTTTATAATATCGGGAAAAGAAATGATATTTAAGTCCGTGTTACCTACTAAATAATCATGTTTACTAATAGTTAGGTAGATTTATAGGTACTTTATTGTGGAACTTAGGTTTTTCCGTATCAAAGTAATGAGAGTTAAAAGACACCTGAACGTTCCATGTTTTTTCCATATTTGTGATATTTTTTTATTTCTAACAAAAAATATCTGTGAATATACTTGGGAATCTTCTTACCTATTAGGAACCTAAATAAATTTTGAATATTAATTACACACGCACAATTATTAGTCCCACGTAATAAGACGCAATATTGATTTTCTATTGTTATGTCATACCGGATGAAGTGATTTTTCGCACAAAAAATAAAAGTCTTTTCCCAGCAATATTTTTTGCTAAAAGTTATTTAGTTTTATGACCAGTACGCGTAGTAAAGTCTATGTGTTATGTAGTTTTACACCCCAAATTTATCAAATTGCTCTGTTACCCTAAAATACTCAATCAGGGCAGTATCCACACAAAACATAGAAGAAGTATGTCCGCCTACATTCTTGGTCAATATCTCCGTCGGCCATTTGCAAAAGGTCCGTCGGTACCATTAACCCTCTAAATTCATTAGGTAGGAGCCCAATGGATTGCTTTTGGGAAAAAATGTTTCTTCGGACCCTTGTCTGTAGGTGTAGGTATGTTTTGAAGGGAGAAGAATCGTGTTTTGTTTTTGGTTCAGGCTCGTTTTTATTTAGTGTTGATTAAGATTTTTGTACCTAATTGTTTTTTGTCTTTTAGGTGTCACTGCGAGGTCATCTTTTTGAGGTAAAATTACGTTTCCTAAACATTTGTAAGTTATGAACTACGAGATCTTTGGCTAAAAAAAGAATTTAAATGTATTTCGGAAGGTATCAGGTTTAAATGTACTTTACTCAAGGTACGAGGTGAATGTAAGTACTTTCAAGAGTTACGGCTGGTTTTTACATCTGTTTTGCAGTTAAAAACCAACATACATCATTGCCAGACAATTCCCGTTGGACATAACTTCAGCCAGTCGCTTTAAAGTCAAAGCTTTAAAACGACATAAGACCCAAAACAGCAATAGTAAAAGGGCCTAGGCAAGTCTGGAGAATCTGAAATCTTGGACCTCTACTTTAAAAACCTATACTATCGAAATACAATGAATGACTCCATACTTTATTATATTGTTCTATCAAGTATACTCAAGTCAGTATTTTAATCTGTCTCCATCGCATTAAAGGAAAGCTTCCTCTATAGAATCACAACAAGCAATTTCAAAATCCACGTAACCCCATATTCCTGAAAAAAAAAACCTACTATCTTTAAACCCAAAGCAGAATCAACAGCGCCAACACATAATGCGATATAACACAGTGAATATCGTCGTATTTATATGAAGGCAAACAGTTACGACAAAGTAATACTCCCGATGGTGGCTGGTAGGTACATTTTTCAGAGTAACAAAGCGAATATTGGAGAGACTCCACAAAGGCCACGCGGCGGCACTGGCATGCTAGGGATGGGGGCACGTCGATAAGTGAAGTGTCGATAGATTTTTATCATAGGATGTGTGTGATTATTATTCTACCTTTTCGGATGGGCATTTTGTAAAAGCTCCTTCATTCTTGCTCGTTCTTCTCCGTAGAGGCCTACCTACTTACTTTCGTTTTGGAATGAGCAACAAGCTTCAACTTCTGACTAACTGAACGCCTGTTTGAAGTTCAGTAGTGCGTTTTACTCGTTTAATTGAAATAAACAATTTGACTTTGACTATTTTCCAACTATTAATAATGATAACTGGATAATCTATATGCCATCAAAAACATAACTTAAAAAAAAACAAGTCGCAGAACTCAGTTAATCTACCGTAAAAAGTTGTGAGATCTATGTAATATCAAGTCGGTTAATTTATTATTCAGTCTCTACTAAAGGGACCTTCTGCCCTTAAGTTATTAACAATAAACTAACCTAAGAAAATGTTATAGTGGCCATATCAATATTATTAGCCATTGCATGAAAACACAATGTATCTCACAAGAAATACATATTTATTATACAGTTAGATTGTTTAGTGCAATTGCTAAGTTATTTAAAACATTAAAGATCGCATGCTTAGCGATCACTAGACCAACAAGGTGGATGATTAGTATAGTTTCTCAAAAAAATACTACAAGATTAGAATTTTCCCAAGGAGTATTGGAACTCAATAAACATAAGTTACTCGAATCATATTATCGATATCTCAACCCCACCCCTATTGACTGACTCAGCTCCCTCCCGAGTGCCTCATAGTTACATACGTAGGTGTAATTGTTGGTAAGTACATTTTTCTTTGAGGTTACTCTCTATTAAAGGCTCAAAGTGAAATGGGACGCAATGGTTCCTACCTCAAAGGTGTACCAAAGCCCAAAGGTCGGCCAAGCTTAATTGTTCCTCAATTATTATGAATTTCATACGAGGTTAAGTCAAAGGGCTGAGTGGAAATTACGGGTGGGTCGTTGAGCTAGGCCTTGGTTGTGACTAGGGTATGGTTTTAGAATTGAAAGGTGCAGTCGACAAAAGGGATAGGTATGCAGGGGGCTTAGACAAAGTAACAATTTCAAAACGATAACTAAGTTAGAAAACACTAAAATGTATGGGATTGACATAAGCCGCGTTAAGTCACGTGGTCAATCGACATCGTTATCGCAATTTGGTAGACAATGTTATAATTCATAACGAAACCATAAAGTAACGAATCGTTATCGTGTTTATCCCATACAAATGCGTAGACAAGCAGCGCTTTCAGTGTTCGCCTTCGCTTCGATGGTGATCGCGTCAATAGTATTACATTGGCTATGAAATGTTTGTCGTTATCTCAGAGACGATGACGAATTTAGATATCGTTTCGGTACGAAGCCATGTTACTTTGTCTAAGCCCCCTGGGTCGTCATATATAGAAAGAAAATTCTAAGAAACCGATGGATGTCTCCGATAGAAACTTAACTTAAGGCTAATTTTTCATTTGTCAGATGACTCTTAACGGAGGAATAAATATGGCGGTTTGACAGCTTTTGTATAGAAAATATGAGAAGATGACGAACAGTCATATTTAGTCTTTGGATAAAAGTTATCTGACTGTTTATTATCTACTTTTTAAATTAAATTACATTTGAAACCATCCATTGGTTATTAAGACAACTTCTACTACATCTGATGACCCTGCATGGCACCTATCTCTTTGTTTGACTGTACATAGTATAAATAATAATAATAACCCTGTTCTCATACCTACAGAGACCATGCTTACTCAAGGCTTGTCAGATAAATTTTCTCCGACGGAAAAGCGCAGTTTGAATTTTCACAAGTAAATAATGGACAGATAGGTATTTTGTTTTTTTTTTCTTAGGTAGGTATCCAACTTCATTTGTTTTGTATCTCTAGTTTAAATTCTATCTTCGTTTTATTTTTTATCGACTTCGAAAAAGGAGCATTTTTTTTTTCATTTCAACCAATATTAGAATTGTGTCGTGCCAGCACTATTTGTTGTATTTTTTTATTATTTTTCATAAAGGGTGCAGGGTTCATCATAACTTTTTTACGTAGAACTTTTACGTAAAGCTTTTACCATGAATTTAGTATATGATGACCAAAGCGATAGATTTATCCGTCAGTTATTTAAAAAAATCAGATAGTCCATACACAACTGCAATACAAATAAAAACTAAATACACGGCCAAAATGTATGGAAGCTTTGTTTATGATCTCCACCGTGTTAAATTTTACTTTTCTATTACTTACTAGCTTTTTCATTTTACCTTTTGACTGCGACAGTCATGTATAGATGACAGACTAAATACGTACGATTACGATTTCATACGTAAATAAAGCTTATAAAACAACATGTGTTTTTTATTTTCTTTGCTAATTATTTTATGTTCCTTGACTCATCCTAATTTAAACTCCTTTCTTTCCTTTACATCTATATTCACATTAAATGACAAGAACTACATAACATAACATCACGCCTTTAATCCCCGAAGGGTTTAGGCAGAGGTGTACCCATTAGTACGCCCATTTCGCCAGTTATATTTTTAGTCCCATGTAATAGGGGACGAGCCTATTGCCATCAACCGGGCACAAATCCAGACTCCGAGGCTGCTACTGAGAAACTCCTGATGGAAAAACCCAATAACACTTTGCCCGACCTGGGAATCGAACCCAAGACCTCATGCACAGCAGTCGCGCTTGCGACCACTAGACCAACGAGGCAGTTACAAGAACTAATATCAATTATAAGCTGATATTTGATGTGGCGGTGAAAGAAAAGGTTAATACACTGTTCAAAACAATCATGAAGACGCAACATTCCCATCACAACAAACTTAAAAAAAAAACATAAAATCTCAATTGTTTACAAACATCTGTAGCAGTAGTTAGTTCAGCCCCTTGCCTTATAATTAATTTTCTCATAATAAAACGTTAATAATCCTCTGTAATGCGAACAGTTGCTTGCCCCGCTGTAAATATTTACAGAGCGTCATGTGTTTGCTGTGATTTTGTATCGTAAATCTCTTTAAAGGTTGTCTTTTAAAAATATGTGGCGATGTCACGGTATTCACTTGTGATAGGAGCAGATGTTGCCGTGATTCAAAATGTATTATTAAGAATTTTTCAATTAAAGCAACATTCATTATTTTAATGCGTCTGACAAAAAAAAAAACAATAGTAAGTACCTCTTAACTTTGACCGAGCCTTTTGATCACCACGTTAACAAGTCGGATTGGCGATTCCAGACTTATCTTTATGTATACAATAATTCTTCGGTATGTATGCCACTGAACTCCTAACGGGCTGGAACGATTTTCTATAGGTACTAATATTATATAGAGGAAAGATTTGATTGTTTCTTTGCTTGTTTGCATTGAATAGGCTCTGAAACTTCTGAACCGATTTAAAAAATTCTTTCACTATTGGAAAGCTACACTATCCCCGGGTGACATAGGCTACCTATATTATATTTTATCATCAAAAAACTAGAGATCCGTAAGAGTAAAGGATAGAATACCTAAAGAATAAAAAAAAATCTCTCGGGTTTTAAATACAATATTTAATCTTCAAAAACATCATCGAAAGTTAACAGTAAAAATAATTGCCGAATAACCAAAATTTTCTCCACCCGAAAAAATGGGGTCCTAAATCAGTCTCATACAAACAGGGTACCTTCTTACTCTTTATACGCAAACTCATAACACTAGTACAGTTTACAAACATCAAATCCATAAACAATAAAAGCTTCCATTCGATTTATATCATAACCAATACTTATCCTTACGAGCTGTATTAACCGACCACGCCATCTGTCGGCAGATCTGAACTCCCAACGAGCACCAATTTATTAAAACAGCAATTTTTTAAACTGCAAGCGATTATAACCCTTATGCTCGTTACACAAGGGTGGAGGTGTGTTTTAGGGTGTAATAAATGGGTTGGTAAAACATTAAAGTCAAAATAGAGATGAATCGCGGGTGGTCATACCAGCTGCGATGACACCCGATGCCGCGATGAGCGCTAAAATGTGTTAAAATTTAAATCTGCCAAGTTGAATAATATTATCCAGAGAGACTATGAGCCTGTTGCATTTTTAAATAGATACTGTTCCCCAAATAATTTAAAAATTGAGCAGAATTCATATTAAATTATCTGCTAATTAGTATTACTTAGAACTTATACGAATGTGGCTTACACAATATGCTCCGTATGTACTTAGACAGATAATTAATTTATTACATATTTCTTTTAATTTCTGTTACGTATTAACATAAAAAAACTGGATAATGCTATGAAATTCATGTTCAGTTTGATATAATAATTAATAGCAAAGTTTTAAAAATCTACCGAAAATTTTATTCGGGAATTTAAACGGGCATTTTCAGCTTTGAAATTGTTTTACACGTTTTCATTTCAGAGAAACGTTGCAACATTATTATTTGTATTTGATACACAGCAGCATTTTATCGCCCCACCCGACCTACTAACTACCAAGCAAGAATCAAATCCACTATGATCCGATTCATTAAACACTTGCACAGAACAAGTAGCTGTAATAGGATTAAGTTTTATTGGGTACTATCATACACGTGGTGGACGAAATCATTTTAATTTAGTTAGAATGAATAATCGTCAGGGCATTAAGATCTTAGAGTCTGGAAGAACTTGCTGGAGGAGCGGTGAATGCTTATGCGAATGCCGCACTCCCAGCCATAGGCAGAGGTGGAACACCGCGGTGGTTTTAGCCGGTAGGAGTGCCTCTCCGCCACCCCACGACGGAGAAAGTCCGTAAGGACTAAGGTTTACACAGCGCACAAAAAAGATAAAAAAAAGCCTAGAAGAAGCAGGGTTAGCAGGCTACCCATAAGATAAACCTAGTATGAGTCCCGGGAAGTCGATGATCTGGAAAAATGCAGGCCTATGACCAGCTGTGGGCATCTTCTGGTTGATATGATGATGATGGATCTTAAGAATCACGTTAGAGGACAAAATTCTGGCCAGAGGTCGTACAAGATAGAGAGGTTTGGAAGGAGATAGGAGAGCCTTTGACAAGCATTAATATACATCATTATCTGCCTAGCCTTTTCCCAACTGTGTTGGGGTCGGCTTCCAGTCTAACCGGATGCAGCTGAATACCAGTATTTTACATGGAGCGACTGCCAATCAGACCTCCACAACCCAGTAACTGGGTAATACGATACCCCTAGGTAAGACTGGTTGTCAGACTTTCACGCTTCTGACGACTCGTAACGACTGCATTAAGATACAAAATAGGCTAAAAATAAATAGAAATCATTTGTCGAATAAGTACCTGCAACGAACATACATACGTACGTACATTAGTATGTAAGTACTTAATTTATTTATCTTATATCTGTATGGTAAAAAAAAAAAGTTTTTTTTTTATGAATTCTTATCAATTCGGTTTGAGCTCTTCCTTATTACATACCTACTCGGAGGAACCCTACTTAAAAACACTGATTTCAACATTTATATTTAGAAAAAACGAAACTAGTTGACCGCCATTGGGTACTAGAGACCCCGGACGACGTCAAAGTATATTTTATTTATAATTAATAATGTGCGTACATTAGTTTTTAGTATTATTTTTATTTTATTTTTTTAACCTGGGTTGTCCCTTGCCAGTACCTATACTATAGTAGTCTTTGGTAATCCCTCTACTGGGCAATGCCCCCCTTTTCTCCTTTTCTTTATGGGATTACAAGACTAACTTTTACGCCTAACTATACTCGGGAGAATTCGCTGGTTTATATGGCGCTTATAAGCAAGAAATTCTATCACCAGTTTATAACATTAAGATATTTAAAAAAAATGGTGAAACATGGATTCTTAATTTCCACTATTTTAATTAAACAACACACATTTAATTTAAAGCAATTTAATAAAATTCCATCCACAGACAAGATAAAATGAATAGTAATATTTATTTATGCATCTAATAAAACCATAATAATCCCACGCTATTCTGAAATATCACGCCCTTGCCATTTAGGGGTTAGCAGAGGGTCTGTAAACGGTCGGGTAATTTGTCGGGACAGATAATAAATTAAAGTATTAGTACGTATTGAACATTATTGATATTTGCCTGTTAATCTGTGCTTCTTGTGGCATATGGACTTACTATTAATAATATTATAGCTTCTGAACGTTTGATTTAAAAGAGATTAGATAAAAGTAGGGTTAATTAGTAAGTAGGTAACTAACATTTATCTATGGTCTATTTAAAAGTTTCATGGCCAGCAATTTAATGTTATTATCAAAATAACCAAAATATGATCGTTAATTTTATTAAAAATACATAATCAAACTCTCTAAGGGCTGTTTTTGAAGTGAAAACTTCTTTAGCGGCGTTGAGCACTTTTTCTGTAATGGGTATAAAATCTTAAACTCGCGTCAGGACACGTGACCTGATCGAAAAAGCGTAAGACGGATGGAGAGTAGACAGCTATCCCCTCTCTACGGCGCGGCGAAAATGTATGCCTGGGCCTACTGTTTCGTTTAGGCAGCGCAGGACGCTTGCGCGAATGTTCGTGTATAACTTTTTAATGTAAAATAATTGTAATAGTTTTAAAGTGTTAAATTTTTAATGTAATATAAATTGTCATGTTTGTGTACGATAGCGCAATAAATGAATATTGTATTCTACCACATAAATGACAGTACTTTTATACTGATAAAGCAATTGGTGCAAAATTATTCCCAAACCATTCCAAAATATCAAACATGCTCAACGTTAATAATCAAGTTTTCACTTCTGCCGGCACTCCCGGAGTGCAACCCGTCTTTTTTTTAATAGTCAGATATCTTTTATCCAAAGAATATGACAGTTTGACATATTTTCTATACAAAAGCTATCAAACCGCCATATTTATCTCTTCATTAAGAGTTATCTGACTATTGAAAAATTTGCCCAAAATCTGTGAAACAAAGGATATACCTACCACTATTTACTTGATTATGAAAATTGAGCGTAATTTTTAGAATAGGAACATTTCCATTTATAAAAGCAGATATGTTTTGTAAATGCCTAAGTAACATAACTTAAAGACTTTGACTAGCTTTTGCCAGTGTCTTTGCCCGCTTGAATGTCTGTTATCGAGGATTAAAAAGTGCACTCTGTCCTTTCTTGGGATTCCAGTTAAGTTTGTATGAAATTTCATTAAAATCGATTCAGTACTTTAGCCGTGAAGGCGTAACAAACAAATAAACAAACTCATTTTCGCATTTACAATATTACTGTAGAAAGTATTGATAACCTTAGGTAGGTTGGATAGCTATTTCACAACAGCAAAATAAATTATTATACCATAACTTTCCAAACTATACTGAATCATCCCTAATATTATAGTTAAAAGTCATTCTAACTCAAATAATTTGATTTATTAACGGTTTATATATGTTTACCGAGATTAAGAGATCTGCTGTGGTCATTACCTACTATTGTTAATAATTGTGGTCAGTGTGGGAACTTGACGGTTAAATACAATCATTATTATTCGAAAATTGAATTGCCTTTAAACTACAAATCGATCAACTCATGCGCTTGCAAATGGGACCGAGTTAAAGTCTAGTAGCAGTGTTATATTCTTCTTTATTTTTTATGTTTTGCAAATTTGAAATATGAATTTATTAAAAGAAATAAGATTCCGACGAATTGAGAACCTCCTTCTTTTTTGACGTCTGATAAAATAGGTTTATTATAATTATCCAAAAAAGGAAAAATAACATAAAACACATTTACAGAAAAAAACTACTGAAAAGTATGGAACAAGAAAATTCATTTGTCTGATCATCATTGCTGGAAAATCTTTTGTTGGCGAATGCAGAAAAACCATTTCTAATCAAATAGATATTATATAGGTACTTAGATCTAACTTCGCAGTGGTTGCATCTTTTCTTTTCCTTAGTCGGTTAAAAACGAAGTAGGCAAGTTCTTACTTATATTATTATGATTGACTAAGGCCTCAAACTTAATATTATATCAATTTGATACGTATTTAATTATTTTTATCATTGGTCATTATACAAAATATTTGTATCTACTTTTATACGGAGCTACACATACATACATACATAACATCACGCCTGTAATTCCCGAAGGGTTAGGCAGAGGTGTACCCATTAGTACACCCACATTTCGCCAGTTATGTTTTTTTATACGTAGCTTTGAAATAATAATCCATTCTGCGTATACCCAAAATAATATGCAAATATGTAAATTATTTCTATTCTATTCAATTCGGCACCTACCCAACAAAATAGGATAAAAAGAACTTAGTCTGTCCGGTCGCGGTATGGGAAATTCAGTGGTCTTGCCGCCGGCGGCAAATTGAAATCGAACCGAGCAGCGTGAGACCTAATTCGAATAGGTAACTAGCAGTACTTACCTAGACCAGCTAATTATTTTGAAAGTACCTATTACTATACATTAGTTAAAGACATTAAAGGCAGCTAGTACTAGTAGTAATTTAAAATTAAGATCTGGGAAAGAATAAATAGATCTTCTTTATCGTACGGGCAGTAAGGTCTTACGACCCCACACACCCTAGTGTCAGAGTTTCTAAACCACCTCAAGGGCCTCTGACATGGTTTGAGTGGAGATAAAATCTCTATAAAAATGAATCCGTATTTTCCTTTGTCACGGCATCACGCTTGAACGGTTGGATCAATTGCATTAATTCATTTTTTTTTTGTTGTGTTTGTTATTGTAAGGAAAAGATTCCTATGAAAGAAATGCAGTAGGTACGAGGTTCGCTGGGTCAGCTTTTAGATTAAAAAATAAAAATGCACCTACCTAGCTACGTTTTGTACACAGTTACGGCGGGTCACAGGGCTAAACTGAATTAACGGTTGAATAAAAAGAGCCGTGTGGCAGGTTGATATAATTACAATGATTGTATGACGTCAGATGTCATCAAAGAAAAATTCAAATAAAAAAATATTCCCGCCTGCCACTCATAATAAAATTATCAACAATCAAATGCTCCAAACAACTTAAAATGGCATAAAATCAAATAAAAACGAGCGATACACAAATAATACCGTTTTAAACGCGCCACTTGTGTTAAACAATAGGTTATATTGGCGCCAAAACCGGGGTGCGTTCCCGCCACTTGACCATCTGTGATTTTTTTCATTCCACGCAATTGTCGGACTGCGTTGAGTTTATCTGTTTGGTAAGCACCAAAGCTATATTTTTTGATACATAAATAAAAATTGTAGCATAAAGAAAAAAAATATTTAAAAATATTTTTTTTTTGTATATACTCGAAAAAACAAAACTGCATTGACTTCTTAATTTAAAAAAGGTCCCTAAATCCCCTGTCTTATTTTAGTTGCAAAGACACAAACAAAAACAGCCAGATTCCTGGATTTCTGGTCGGTTATTGGTGCATATTACCTACATTGGGACGAGGCGTTAAAAATGTGAGACTATACTGGACCTAACTATCACTTTGGTGAATGCCCGCCAAAATGCGATGTTACGTTTATGTAGACTACTGCTAGGTACTAGTGTTTTGAATACAATTTCGTTAAGTAGTAAGATAGTTTTATTATCTATTAAGTACTTCGAGTATCAAGTGCGCATAATCTAAACAGGACTAAAATCTGAATAATTCTTTTTTCAAAATATCACCTACATGGTTCAAAACATTGCATAACTTCTGGCCACAAGAAACCGTAGGGAGGTTTTGACCTTTGAGTTTGTTTGTGTTTTTTTTTTTCAGATTTGTTGGTTAGGGAACACCGACCTCATATAGTTTAAAAGAATGACGTCTAGAGTTCTAGACGTGCTATTGTAATTTAAACTAATTTGCAGAATTAATAGGTACTGTAGTAGTACAGTACCTATCATTAATCATTTTCTGCGACTGAGGCAAGCAATTAGGTACTAATTCAAAGTGAACTTGTCACTTCTCTAGCTAGCTACTTACCTTGCCTTCAGCCAAAACAACACACCAATGTTATCGTTTCTTATCTTAATTACAATAAGTTTTGCTAGTGTTCCTCGAATAACAACATTAACAATACGCACTGAGGATACTCCAGTTACAATAAACATAACAAAGGATCAGGTGTCGGGGAGTCAGCATAGTTTGAACGTGCTCCGTTTATTAAAGCTCTAGCTTTTGCGCGCGACTTTGTCTATGTAAATGTCGGTTATCGCTGACGCAGATTAAGTCACGGATATAAAAGTAGCCTATGTCCTTTCTTGAGGTTCGAACATACCCCGTCCTAAATTTAATCTAAATCGGTTCAGTGGTTTAGGCGTGAAAGCGTAACAGACAGACATACAGACAGAATAACTTTCGAATTTGTAATATTAGTATGGATTAGTAGTTTATATTAATTGATAAGTTATATTGTTAAAATTACTGCGTTGTAGTGTTGTTTTTAAATGTACAAGGCAAATAGTTTTCATTGCTTTGTATTTATAGGGAAATACCGACCCGATTCTGTGACATTCTAACATTGAAATTATGATAGCGTCATAATGATATTTGACTAAAGTTATGATGAATGGAGAATTGTGCCGACACAAAATGAATACAAACGCGTAACGTAGATAATTTATTTTACTACTTTTATTTCTACCACAGATAAGGTACTTGTATTTTATTGAAACTTATACGGACTATAAGCTATTCGGTAAAAATTTTCTCGGTGAGCTTGAGGTAAGATGTCGATGCCAGCATCAAGTGGAATGATAACTCACCTCACCTTCGTTCATTTTATCTAAATTCTAAACTTAAAGTACCTATAAAACCTATTTATAAGTAGGTAATGGTGCCGAATCCCTTGGTCACAAACTAAACTAAAATTAGACTATTTTCATCTTTTTCTGTCCAATAAAATAAGAAAGAGACTAATGTAAATAAGAGCTGTCAAATTTAGTCAATCTGACACATCCATACAGTTATGTATAGTTGACATCTTAAAACGTATGGATTAAAAATACGGAAAAGTTCAAGGCAAAACTAATTTGACATCTCTAACTTAGATCATAAATAAATAACCGTCCTTTTCTTACGCTGTATGTTAGTAAGAGATGTCAATTTTCTAAATTTAGTCTAGTTTGTGAACAAGGGAATCGGCACCAATATGATTGAGTACCTAGTACCTACTTATATCTAAGTAGGTACCTACCTACTTCCGAAAAATTACACACAAATACATCTATTCTTTCCTTTCAAGTAAACAGCAACAATGAATTCAAACAAATTAAACATTATTTAAGTGTAATGCATTTTATTGTCAGCACTTTAGTGAGGGGACGCGAGGGATTAAACCGTAGCTTGCAATAAAGGGGCGGTTTTGATCGCAACTCGTCAGGGGTGAAATTTATAACTGTGGTCAATTGGTGTGTGATGAACGGTTTTGTATAATAACTTGTGTTTATTGGCTAGACTTCTGAGTTAGACCATGAAACTTAGGTCTAAAATATACCGAAGATAATAATTATACGTGTAGATAAAGATATGTGATGTTTCGTGTAGCTGTGTAGGTAAGTATTTGGGTATCGTTGAGGGTGGTATATTAATGATTGCAATGCTAGTCGGCGACTTCTAAATATTTTGAACGCGTACCTATTTGTAATTGGAGTTGTAAATAAAGAAACCTTACCGACATCTGTTGGTTAGTATTGGAAGCTTGTGTAGGGATTTTCTGCCTTCTAAATACTGCGCGTTCTGCGTAGAATGTAACGGGAAGACTTCGTTCAAAAATTAGGGAAAGGGTGAAAAGTGTTCGTTTAGGTTACATCTTTTTGTAATATTTAGTATATGTTAATTATCCTTACCTACATTGTTCATCATGAATTCAATGTTTACTCACCAGTCGTGTTTCTAAAATAGTTTCACCTTGTTTTAAGAACATAATGTTTCTGAACTGTGATTATTACGTCATCGTTCTGACAGTGACTGGTGACATTGGACTTTAAATTTGAGGTTATCAATTCAATTTTCAGGAAATAATCTGCATAATCTTGATAATTAAGAATAAAATAATGTATAAATAAGTAATTTTTAGGTAGAATACTAAGTATAATTTTATAAAAATGTGGCAATTAATGCAAATGAGTTCATGTCAGCTTGTAAGACAGAGGTAAATATGCGACAACTTATTTTAATAAATAAACATGAAATTAAACAGAAACAATTACATAAACCTTTTCTTCCAGGTTACTGACAACCAAAAGTAATGTATACTTTACAAATCTTATGAAAAATAAGCCATCTAATGCTGTTAAACGATACTTTTCTGAGGTCAAAACATCATCAGAGAAGAACGCAAAGCCTGGTTTATTACTGCTTTGCAGTCCTTGGAAGTTATGTACTGGGGTCAGTTTAGCGCTGGGAGCTCGTTATTTATTGAGCAATGGTCCAGCGTATTGCAAGGCGGTTGTTGCCCATTCTAGGGTGATACAGAGAGGATCAAATGTTGGGGAAGATACTGCAAAGTTCGATTGGCAAAAATTTTTATCTTATCTGCGGCCGTTAAAATGGCTTTTAGCTGTCGCTGTTGCGGTGAGTTCTTCAGTTTATGCAACCCTGGTACTCCCTTGCTAGAAATTCATAATGCCATCTTTCATTTATTTGACCTAATCTTTCTAAATTAATATAAAGTAAAGTAAATCAAATTTTTCACAGATTTTAGCACAGATTTTATAATGAACTACAAAAATATGTACAGTATTAACCAACTTAATAAATAAACTTATTTATAAGAAACAAATGATAAGAAAAAAGAAATGGAATAAAAGAGCATTAAAAATGTATCTGCATCACCATCAACTGAAAAAGGGCCCAAAAGGCATTGCCATGTTGAATGGTCTTACTTGGCATCTAAAGTAAACCAGAAAACTGGTTTATAAGTACCTAGACACATTGTAAATGCAATAAATTTTCAATAATGTACACTTTTATATTAAAAAAAAGAGTTATTGTGTATTTAAGTCCTTGTTAAAAAGATACAGACTCAAATATTTCCTTCACTCAAGTATGTTTCTGTTGTTTTACCTAATTTTAATTTACAGATGTATTAATTATCAAAATTTTATGCAAATAAACAATTTTACAGTCGGCATTAGCAGTAGCATTCCTCAACGTGTACATCCCATCGGTGTTGGGACAACTGGTGAATGTACTTACAAACCAGAGACAAAACCCTACCGCAGACTTCATGGAGCAGATCAAAGGGCCTGCAATAAAACTTATTGGATTGTATATGGCTCAGGTGAACATTATTTTTATGGTACACAGATTAACTAAATTCCCTGATACCTGTCTAGTTAATCTAGTGGTTTTTTGTAATGCTAAACTTTAATTTATGGACCGGCCCTAACTACCTTTTTTTTCTGGCTAGTCTATAATGTCCCACTAATGGGCAAAAGCCTTCCCCAACTCTGTCCAGGTACTCTTTTCATGCGCTACCCGGAACTAGCTCTCTCGGTGCGCGGCACGCCTATAATCCTCGGGCACCCATTGCGTGAATGCCTATGCCCAGCAGTCCCTGTGCAGCTGATGTGACCCCTCAATCCCATTTGAGCCTGGCATAACGTAACTACCCTTACATAATAAAAAAAAAGTTTCCAAATTGGAACACAACCTAGATAACTGCCAACAGTATTATTAAGTTTCTCTCCATCAGGCATGACACGAAGAAATCTCAGTGTCTGTCTGGAGTACGAATTTGTGCCTCATCAGAGACAATAGGCTTGCTTGCTCCCTCACTTGGGATTCAAAAGTAATCTGGCTAAATGTCAAGATGCCTTGAAATAGATCATTCTTTTTAACTATAACTTGAAATATTGTATTTTTCAGGCTGTGTTCACGTTCGTCTACATCCATATGTTGTCACAAGTTGGTGAGAGTGTGGCTACGAAAATGAAACAGGACTTGTTTGTTTCCATTTTGGAGCAGGACATGGCTTTCTTTGACCAGGAGAGAACTGGGGAGCTCGTAAATAGGTATCTTAACAGAGAACCTTGATTTTGACTGTGGTACTTAAAATATTTATTTTGTATTTGATCCTGCGGTTGATGAACTCTTGATTAAAGAGAGCAGCAAAGTGTGCTCAGGAGTCTCCATTTGAGCCGCTCATTCGCCTGAGCATGCTCAAGTGGATGCAAGGCTTTAATGACCCTCTCCTGACTTGAAAATAAGATCTGCCCTTTTCAATTATGATGAAAAGGTCCTACAAATATTAAATTAAAACTACACTTTAAAAACATTTTGAAAAAGTTGACAGTTTAATTTTATTTCTATTTTTAAAGGAACAACAAACATTTACATAATAAAGCATATAGGCAAAAAACTAAATTAACATTTATGTATTAAACAGCGTTATTCACTGCATACGGTAAAATAATAGTAAAACTCTCCAAAGAGAAGTTAGTAATAAAGATATAAAAAAGTATAAGAACAAAAATGTATAATTTCAGACTGACAGTTGATGTACAGGACTTCAAGAGCTCCTTCAAGCAGACTATTTCGGGTGGATTAAGGGCGAGTACTCAGGTAATATTTTATTACTACTCTAGCTTTTAATCTGCAGGGTTTTAGTTTTTTTATGCTTTCACTCTAGGCGACTTTCACTCTAGAAAAATAATTAGGATGCCTAATTATATTTCTAAAGTAAAAGTAGACTTATAACAGTTGCTATCTGACAGTCAAAGCCTCGTCAAAATCGGTTCAGCCGTTTCGAAGATTACCCGGAACCCGGAACAAACAGACATTCTTTTTTTGTAATAATTGTATTGTATTAAATTTCCAGATAATAGGTTCGTCAGTGAGTCTTCTAATCATATCTCCGCAACTGACCGGCCTGACATTACTCTGTGTGCCGTCTGTGGTCATCGGTGGCACGTTCATTGGATCACTGCTTAGGAAGTTATCGAGAGAGGCGCAGGCGCAGGTGAGTTAGTCATTTCTATTTTTTAAACTTACCGTTTATTTCATTGCCCTGTTGGACAAATCGTTTGCGCGACTACTGAGCGTCGGGTCATGGGTTGAACCCCATGTCGGGCAAAAAGCGTTATTGGAATTTCTCATTAGGAATTTCTCAGTAGCAGCTCGGAGTTTAAAAATGGGTGATGTGACACCCTCGTGCCTCGGAAAACACGTAAAGCCCTTGGGAAAACATGGTCCTGCTCCAGATCTCTCCCCGGTCGTGTCGGATTTCCGTCCCATCGGACTATGAGAGTGAGGTGTACCTGTGTTTGCGCACACACTTGTGCACTGGAATATCTCCTGCGTACAAGGCCAGTCTCCATTGAAATGGACCGCGGTGGCCGAAATTCAGTCAGGAGGATATTACTAACTAAAAATTTCTAAGACTAAACTAAAATGACCTAAAATCTTATTACTATTTCCAGATAGAAAAATCAACATTAGTTGCAGAAGAAGCGATATCAAACATGCGCACGGTCCGCGCATTCGCGGGTGAAGAGAACGAGTCGCTGTTGTTTGCGCAGGAGTGCAAGGCGGCGGCTGAGTTGAATATGGAACTAGGACTGGGAATAGGATTGTTCCAAGCTGGGACTAACTTGTTCCTGAATGGGTATGTATCATTTTGAATTTGTTGAAAATGAGAATTCATTTAATTCAGATAAAATAATCCATACATGCAACAATACTCAACATTAAAATAAAATCAAAGTTACAATTAATATTAAAATTTACAAAAATCAATTCAAAATTAAAATTAAATTAAAATATGAAATCACTTAAAATCACAAACAAAAACAAAATAAAATCGTAAAAAAATTCAAAGCTGTAGTGGGAAATTTTTGCCACGATAAAAATCAATATACTCGTAAGTTCTACAATAGACACCAAGTGCTAAAAAATAAGCAATGATTTTGAATGATGTTTATAGGTATATGGTGCTTACATGTTCACAACTAGGTACTTCCCGCGAATTCGCCCGCGTCAGTGTTGATTTCTCTAAACAAACTTTGGACCCCCGTTTTATCCTGGATTCCATTCTTAGTGGACGTCTACTGACTATAAACTACCTCCCTGCCAAATTTCATCTATGACGGTTTTCGATAGTTCGTGATGAGTGAGCCTTTCGCTTTTATATATAAAGATATTGTGACACTAATACTATCCGGGCAAGTACCAATGTGACTTTTTCAATTCATATGTACTTTCTATAGTTCATCTTAGACATTACAGACATCATTCCGTGCCTCGGAAAGCACGTTAAGCTGTTGGTCCCGGCTGTCTCATACGTGGCTCTTTGACAGTCGTTACGAGTCGTCAGAAGCTTGAAAGTCTGACAACCAGTCTTACCTAGGGGTATCGTATTACCCAGTTACTGGGTTGTGGAGGTCAGATAGGCATTCGCTCCATGTAAAATACTGGTATTCAGCTGCATCCGGTTAGACTGGAAGCCGATCCCAACATAGTTGGGAAAAGGCTAGGCAGATGATGATGATATTGTGATACTAAATGATCAGATAATGATGAGATTTCAGAAGACAATCAATCATGAGCGATAGAAATCTAATCTTTCTAACTTTATCGTGTGGGCAGTAAGGTCTTACGATTTCACACACCCTAGTGTCAGAGTTTCTAAACCGCCTCCCTTGAGGCTGTCCTCAAGGGAGGGGGGGGTTTGAGTGGAGTAATAGTAATAGAAATCTAATAATACAAGTATAATCAATAAACTAGTAATTTTTGTAAGGACTGATGTAAATGGCAGCCTTATTGTATTTTTTTAAAATTCATGCCTCGGACTGCTTCGTTGGTCTAGTGGTCGCAAGCGCGACTGCTGTGCATGAGGTCTTGGGTTCGATTCCCAGGTCGGGCAAAGTGTTATTGGGTTTTTGCATCAAGGATTTCTCAGTAGCAGCCTCGGAGTCTGGATTTGTGCCTGGTTGATGGCAATAGGTTCGCCCCCTATTACATGGGACTAAAAACATAACTGGCGAAATGTGGGTGTACTAATGGGTACACCTCTGCCTAACCCTTCGGGGATTACAGGCGTGATGTTATGTATGTTTAAAATTCATTTTTCTTTTTTCCAGCATGGTCCTAGGCACCATGTTCATGGGCGGCCATCTTATGGCTTCGGGGCAAATGTCAGCTGGTGACGTCATGGCTTTCTTAGTGAACGCGCAAACTATACAGCGATCAGTCGCTCAGCTGTCTTTGCTGTTTGGCTCCGTAGTGAAGGGAATCAGCGCTGGAGGACGGGTGTTTGAGGTTAGATCTTATTGCTATGGATAGAAGGTTTATTTTTGAACGGCGGAAATATTCCTAGTAAGCACTAAAAGTACTGTGTCATTTAGCTGTAATAAGTGTTCGAGTTTAGACCTTATATTTATTGTAATAAGATTAAAATTTAAAGTGCAGTTTTTGATTAATGTGTTAGGCGTGATGAATGTCGTCTTTAACTCTATAGCAATAAAGTAAAATTTTCAATAACGTAACGTTTTATTTGCAGTATATCAACAAGAAGCCGCAAATGGACAACTCAGGCACGGCCGTTATCAAGTACCACGAGTTCCACGGTGATATTGAGTTTAAAGATGTCAGCTTCGCATACCCGACCAGGCCTGAAGTGGTGAGTAGCCATATATTTAAGTGAATCATCTAGTCCACCCTTTCCCAAAGTGTGTGATAACGCCCCCTTGTGGGCGCTGCAGGCCTAAAGACCCCACAGGTTCGGGACTAATGAGCTACAGCAAGTGTTTTTTGTATTTTCAGAACGTGTTGAAGAATTTTAATCTGAGAATACCGGCTGGCAAAACTGTGGCAATTGTTGGCACGTCCGGTAACGGCAAGTCTACGATCGCAGCTTTATTGGAAAGGTAACTTTTTATCAAATAGATAATTTCTCAGAAGCAGCCTCGCAGTCTGGATTTGTGCTGTGCATGAGGTCTTGGGTGCGATTCCCAGGTCGGGCAAAGTGTTATTGGGTTTTTCCATTAAGAATTTATCAGTAGCAGCCTCGGAGAGTCTGGATTTGTGCCCGGTTGATGGCAATAGGCTCGCCCCCTATTACATGGGACTAAAAACATAAGTGGCGAAATGTGGGTGTACTAATGGGTACAACACTGCCTAACCCTTCGGGGATTACAGGCATGATGGTACGTAACTTTTTATATACTATTTTCAGTCTTGTTGTGTAAAAGAAAAAAGCGAGTTTTGCTTACAATCAACATTGCTGTTACTGAACCGACTTTAAAAAAATGAGGAGATTATCAATTAGGTTTCATTTTTATATATTTTGTTGCAATTTCCTAACTTTAATAATCCAAATAGTTTTATTTTCAAGACAGGTACTGTAAACTAGATATTATTATAACTGCCTCGTTGGTCTAGTGGTCGCAAGCGCGACTGCTGTGCATGTAGTCTTGGGTTCAATTTCCATATCGGGCAAAGTATCATTGGGTTTTTCCATCAGTAATTTCTCAGTAGCAGCCTCGGAGTCTGGATTTGTGCCCGGTTGATGGCAATAGGCTCGCCCTCTATTACATGGGACTAAAATCATAACTGGCGAAATGTGGGTGTACTAATGGGTACACCTCTGCCTAACCCTTCGGGGATTACAGGCGTGATACGTAACGTTTTATCTGTACTAAAATCTTAAATGCGAAAGTCTGTCTGCTACAGCGTAACAGTGAAACCGTACAGAGTAAGCTTAGACCCCAAGAAAGAACATAGCCTACTTTTTAATAAGCAACTTCTTCGCGTCTGGCTACCCAACAGTCACATGAACAAAGTCGTGGGCAAAGGCTAGTCGTAATATACATTTCTATTCCAGGTTTTACGACGTAAACTCCGGCGTGGTGACAATAGACGGCATCGACGTGCGACAGATGGACGGCAAGTGGCTGAGGGGGCGAGCGATCGGCATCATCAGCCAGGAGCCGGTGCTGTTCGCCACCACTGTCAAGGAGAACATCCGGTATGGACGGCCGACCGCCAGCGATGATGAGGTAATTTAATAAGTATTTTTTTAATCATTTGTCAATAGGCTCGCCCCTATTATAGAGGGGACTTAAAAACATAACTGGCGAAATGTGGATGTACTAATGGATACACCTCTGCCTAACCCTTCGGGGATTACGGGCGTGATGATATATTTTTTTTTAATCATTATTTGTAATGTAGATGTGGTTAGATAAGTTTTAGAAATACACACAAAAACAAAGTTAAACTTTGAACAAAATTAGAATCAAAGCAACAATTTAATAATTATAATTATATTATAATTGTTTGACTTTGGTTGACTGTTAGAGAATGCCTGAGGCATTAAGTCCGCCTTTGTACTTTGATGCAGAAGTCAATATAGGTATTGTAGGTATTGTAAATAAATATTACATAATAACTTAACATAACATAAAGGTGTACCATTTTATCTAGTAACATATTTTCAATATACACATTACAGGTGTACCGAGCAGCTCAAACTGCCAACGCGCACGAGTTTATCATCGGCTTCCCCAAAGGGTACGACACGCTGGTGGGAGAAAGGGGGATGTCACTCAGTGGGGGGCAGAAGCAGAGGATAGCTATCGCCAGGGCAGTGCTCAAAAACCCGCCTGTTCTTATACTTGATGAAGCTACCAGGTAAATTACATCAAATAGTCGTTAACTTAGCCTATCAAGCTAAGTAAAATCGTACAAAAATTACTAAGCGGTTTTAGCTGTCCGAATTTCTGTGTTTGTCATCAAATCTTGCAAGTTAGATTTTTACCACTTTCCGGCTTCCGATTGTGCAGGAATTTTGCATGCATGTGTAAATCGTAGAACAATTCAATATTATTATAACATAGAGCTGATCTGATGATGCAGCTGGAAGGTGGCCATAAGAACTCTGTGATAAAACGACACAACCCCATCGAGTTTGGGCTCGTTTGATTCGTCTTGAGTATTTTGATCCTAGTGACCAGGTTACATTAGGACCGCGTCAGGAGAAATAAAGAAGGTGTAACACGGTGTTTTATATAAGCCTGGTACTGGTACAAAAAGTTTTTTTTTTTTAAATTGTGTAATTTTGGCACTACTGATTTTAAAACGTCGTTCTATTTCTACTAATCGTTCGAAGTTGACCTAGACAGGTGATGTTTTAGATATGTTTAATTTTGTGTGTTTCTCTGTTTATCTTTCACAGCGCTCTCGACTCAGCGAGCGAGAAAGTGGTGCAAACAGCACTAGAGACAGCCGCTAAGGGCCGCACA
This sequence comes from Hoplodrina ambigua, assembly GCA_949774945.1. NCBI lineage: Eukaryota > Metazoa > Arthropoda > Insecta > Lepidoptera > Noctuidae > Hoplodrina > Hoplodrina ambigua. Next base: position 10,692,507 of record OX458981.1, read on the forward strand.
GTGCTTGTCATCGCACATCGTCTGTCGACCGTCATGAACGCTGACCTCATAGTCGTGCTCAACAAGGGGCAGATTGTGGAGGTGATCTATTATTTTGTTTGTTTTTGTCCTGTGTTTAAATATCGAAGCCGACACGCGTAATGGTCCTCGATAACGATTTTGTGGAAAAACCAATGTCCCATGAAAGACTGATGATCGAAGTAGACGTCGCGGCAGGTCGCATTGTATACGTACTTACGTCACACTCGTGACTGCCTCGTTGATCTAGAGGACTGATGTGCATGAGGTCTTGGGTTCGATTCCCAGGTCGGGCAAAGTGTTATTGGGTTTTTCCATCAGGAATTTCTCAGCAGCAGCCTCGGAGTCTGGATTTGTGCCCGGTTGATGGCAATAGGCTCGCCCCAAAAACCGGCAAATTCTGTTACGCGATGTAGGAACTGGCAGCTGTAGTTCTCATGGTGTGCCATAGATGCCGCTACCCGGTTATGAATAAGTATAAAGACATTCAAGAAGTAGGTTTATGTATCAACATTGCGCCAGTGCAAAGCCCCCCCGGCTTTGTCGCTAGTAAATAGTTAAACGAAAAAGTTACACCAGTTCTGGCAGTATTATAATCACAACTATTCAATTGTTATTACAGATGGGAACTCACGCGCAACTAAAGAAACAGAAAGGGTTCTACTGGAACCTAATAAAACAGCAAGATCAAGATGAAGCGGAGACAACAAGCAAGTCATTATGAAATGATGACGCTGACTAAAATTTAGTAGTTCAAATTATTTTAACCATTCAAGGCCTAGCTGTCATACCGGTATGATAGAACAATAGAAAATCAATTGTGTCTCATTACGTCGGCTTGGGTAATTAATCTGCCTACAGCGGTACTGTTTAATGGGGCTTGTAACAGACTGGTTGCAAAGTATAAAGATACAAAATTAGAAAAGACATATCACATAGCCTTTGCAAAAGTCAAGTTCAAGTGTTATTGGGTTTTTCCATCCGTAATTTCTCAGTAGCAGCCTTGGAGTCTGGATTTGTGCCCGGTTGGTGGCAATAGCCTCGGATTTGTGCCCGGTTGGTGGCAATAGCCTCGGATTTGTGCCCGGTTGGTGGCAATAGCCTCGGATTTGTGCCCGGTTGGTGGCAATAGCCTCGCCCTCCAAACCAAGTTAAGTGTGTGTGTGTGTGTTATATATAACTGGCGAAATGTGGGTGTACTAACGGGTACACCTCTGCCTAACCCTTCTGGGATTAAAGGCGTGCTGTTATGTGTTAAGTCAAATTGAGAAAAATGTATTGCTAGAAAACATATGTTTTCTGGTGAAAACCACCACATATAATAAATAGAACTCTTCTCTCTCTATCTTCATCGTGTGGGCAGTAAAGTCTTACGACCCCACACACCCTAGTGTCAGAGTTTCTAAACTGCCTCAAGGGCCTCTGACATGGTTTTAAGTGGGACAGTAATAGCCTGGTATAAGTCTAGTTTTACTTACGATTTTTTTCTTCACCGATGTCAGTGATGTCCAAGACAAACTTTACAACGTACATATGAATTGAAAATGGCACATTGCTACTTGCCCGGATTTGAATGGACAACCTCAAACATGGGAGGCGGGCGCCTTAACCACTGGGCCGTCTCGACACACTGTTATTGCTGAATAGTAATGGAAAACATTTGTCATATTCAATTAGTTTGACGTAATTATGTAAGCTATTGTAATTTGGCTCGTTTTGGCAGAACTAAGCTATTTTGTGATTCGTTAAAAATACTTTTAATTATGAATGATATTATTTCACAATAAGTACTTTATTATCGCCTGAAAATAACTTTTCAGCTTCGTTAAGTGTCTTTACCGTATAATCATTCAAAAATCAACTTAAATTATACATAATGACAGTTTATATTTGATAATTCAAGCCCTTCAAGATTTTAGGCGTGTGACTTCATAAGGTTTCCTGAATTCTTCTGTCACTGCTTTGTCTTGACGATTGTCATCTTATGGCTACCTTAAGTGCTCGTGATTAGATGTAAGAATATTATATTTATATTAGTAAAGTAATAAATAATTTTATCGGGTATTGAATATATTTAAGAGGATTTTTAGATATGTATAGAGAAGTTGTCGATTATAGAATTAGCCAATTGTTCAATCAGTGTAACGGGTTTAACCAATTTGTCAAACAATTAATGGATTTAAACAATTTGTCAATCGATTAACGGAATTTAACCGGTTGATTAATTGGTTAACAGGTATGCAGTTATGCTTTTCTTCCATTCGTTGTTATTGTCATAGAAATGTTTTTTTGAATGTTGTTTATATTGGATTACGGAGCTTGTTCGGCATAGTTTAGCAATAATAACACTATTTGGTTAGCAGCAAAAATAATCTGATGTAATTTTTTTTTAAACTTTGCCTAGGAATTTCTACTGTGCCTTGGGTACGTTTACAAATATTTGTTTCATGCAAGAATCGAACCCGCGACATGCAGCGTAGCTATCAATTGCTCAGCTACTGCGCCAAACATGTTTAATTAAATTAAATTGATAATAAACAAAATTATACAAAAATGAACACGAACATAGAAAGATGAAAGTACTTTGTCACCTAGTTTGAATTTTGAAATGATTTTGTAATGTGTGTGTGTGCAATCATGTTGATGTGAAATCATATTGAGGGAGAATAAAAAATTGTTACCAATACTGTGTTTTATTTATAAACTAGCTCACATCTAGCTCATAGCTCGTTGGTCTAGTGATCGCAAGCGCGACTGCTGTGCATGAGGTCTTGGGTTCGATTCCCAGGTCGGGCAAAGTGTTATTGGGTTTTTCCATCAGGAATTTCTCAGTAGCAGCCTCGGAGTCTGGATTAGTGCCCGGTTGATGGTAATAGGCTCGCCCCCTATTACATGGGACTAAAAACATAACTGGCGAAATGTGGGTGTACTAATGGATACACCTCTGCCTAATCCTTCGGGGATTACAGGCGTGATGTTACAACATGATGTGATGTTACAAAAACTCACATATCACGGGTAAATCTCGTCACGGGGTTTACTTCTCTTGGGCGGAACCCTAATGTCTTTTTCTAAAACAAAAGTAGCATTCGTTTATCCCCATATCATCAGCTATCTGCAGTGAAGGACCTGTCAAAATCGGTACAGCCGTTTTGGAGATTAGCCGGAATAAATAGAAACAATAAAATTTAACATTTTTGTTTTATTTGGCTTTTTTGTGTACCTAACTATTGTGTAAAAATGTATATTTATTTAGTAAAAAGCTGTTATTTTGATATTACAAACGAAATCTTCAATTTTAATTATTTGTAGCATTTCGAAAAAAAAAAACGCTTTTCGGAATAAAATTATTCTTATAAAACCATGTCGCCATATACGAGGAGAAATGCCTTCTGCAATGCATCGATTATAAACAGTTAAGATCGCGTCACCCGCTGTTTTACACGCTTCTATAATCATTACATAACATAACATACATAACATCACGCCTGTAATCCCCGAAGGGTTAGGCAGAGGTGTACCCATTAGTACACCCACATTTCGCCAGTTATGTTTTAGTCCCATGTAATAGGGGGCGAGCCTATTGCCATCAACCAGGCACAAATCCAGACTCCGAGGCTGCTACTGAGTAATTCGTGATGGAAAAACCTAATAACACTTTGCCCGACCTGGGAATCGAACCCAAGACCTCATGCACAAAAGTCGCGTTTGCGACCACTAGACCAACGAGGCAGTCATAATCATTCTAAGTATTAGAAATTTTATCTTCACCCGATGATTTGTGGAGTGGTAGTCTCCTGATAACATTTATGAACTCGTCAGTGGATGGTAGATCTGACGCTGGTGATTCAGGAGGCACAGCGGCCCACGCTCTGATCTGCTGGTGGTAATCGTTGTCGTTGACCGCTGAGTCATCGGGTATAACAGTATTAAGTAGAACTACCGTTGTTTCTTCCATGCCGGTGGTATGTTTATTTTTTACTTTAATGTTTTTAATATAAGATCGACCGATCTAGGTATTGGCTTTAAACTCATGATACAAAGGAGACCATGGACCTTTATCTAGTTTTTCTACAATTTTACGCAATAAATTACCCTTAGATTTTTCCACCGATGCTCTGTAGCGTGACTTGGCAACTCTTAACGTATTTAAAGCAGAAGTAAGCAAGTCTCCAGTAACCTTACGTTTTTTAACCCTTTGACTGCGAGCGAACATTCGCTACGCCAAACGCAAGTGCGGCCAGATTCCACAGTTCGTGTGTTCGCCGTAGAAAAACACATACGTCTGTGTGTGCGCCGCACTTGCGTTTTTTAGTTGAAATACAACGTGTGTATTTTCCCGTAGTCAACGGGTAGTTTGTTTAGCTGTCTACGGTAAAACTTACGCTGTTCAACTAAGTAATCACTCCACCAATCACATCTATGAATATTGGTTGTAGATCCGCGACCAATGACGATGTCAGCACAGTATGTAAAAGTGTCTGACCTAATTTCAGCACTTTCTTCAGCTGACAGTCCGTCGTGAATGAAGTCTTTGGCGTGACACGCAAAAAGCGAGCCAAAAAAACTCAGTTCGCGCCTTATCTCGCGCCCATATCTAAAAAAATTACCAGTAATATGGGACGGAGCTTGAGTAAATATAGAAACAAATTCGTACACGATCAGGCGATGATCACTACAAGACACGTCCGGTAGGACACGCCACCTAAGCGAACGTCAACACTAGAAAGTGTGACGTTAATACAAGATTCGCCCATTTGGCTGCAAAAAGTAGGTGGTGCGTCGGGGGTGTTATAGATCGATAGATTCATTTCAGCAATGAAGTCTTCAACAGCGCAGCGTCGTTCGGAATCCGTGGCCCGAACCTTGCCATACCACAGGGACGGTGACGCGTTAACATTCGCGCCAACCATGACTTTGCAGCCCGCGAGCGGCCGCAAGATGTGACGGAGGTTATGTACCTATGTGAGGAGCTACAGGGTCTGAATTTTGAAAGTAAACAACGTAAACTTTGAAAGAAGCCGATGAGACCTCCGCAACGGCACAGTGAGGCGTCATGAGGTTACGCAAAGACGTTACAGTAAAGTTAGCAGAACGCGCTACATAAATTCCGGCTCTTGCTTTGTAATCCAGTTGTACTACCTTGTGACGTAAGCGCGCGTTTTGATATTGCTCTTGTACAAGAACTATGGCTAAACTGTATTCGATGATTAATTTATCTAACTCGGAAGTCGCAACCGTTGTTGTGGGATCGTTGTGAAGATTTAATTGCCCTATTTTTAAACTATCCATCTTAAATTAGTAGTTAGTGTTCAGGATAAGTTGCTCAAGTTTTAGTTTATAGGTGGAACAGTCTTCAGACCCGCAACGATGATCAGACGGTTTTTTAAAACGTCTACACGCCACGCAAGTCGGCTTGTAATTTAAATTATCCTTATGGGGGCAATAATTTGTTTCATGTGATTTGTACTGATATTTAATATTGGCGAGGACTTTTCACATGAATCCGATGTTTGCAATGTTTTTGATCTATCTTCGGGCGAGATATACGTCGGAGATATATCGCTGAACAAACATTTGGTATTAGCGGAGGTCGGAGCGGGCGGTGACCTGGGTGTTTTTGTATTTCTCCGAAAAATATCCCCACCACGATCAGGTGGGTCATCGTTATTAAATAACATATTAAATTATACTAAACGATAAACTAGTATAAGGAGAAAAGAAAACGATAAAATAACGGACGAAAAAATTATTTCGCGATACCCTCACACCGAAGAAAATAAATGTACTTACCGATAATTGACGAAATTAGCGAATTACCACTTATTATGGAAATAAACACGTATAAAAATTTACGATACCAGCACTTAGCACAATAGCACACAACGAGAAACAACTCACGAGCCGGGAATCGATCACAATTCACAAAAAACGTATTTATAAATTAGCAGCGAAACAAGTCGCCACTGTATCGAGCGCGCGCGCGGAGGGTATTGTTGTAATGTTTAGTTCTGAAGACCTAATCTGTCATGCTGACAGACACGTATAGCGACTTTGTTTTACAATATAATGTACAGTACCCCTTTCTTTATTAAGGTGGTAAAAATTATTAAATGACTCCTTCCGCCCTGTGTGGGGAGTGACTGTCAGACTTTTACTGACTAAAAAACCACCCTATTCCTTCTGTTGCCCTTTACGTTCCGGGGCCACGGTATCCTGACCCGTAGACTGCGGGCGAACATTCGCTAAAGTGCGGCTAGCTACCACTGTTCTGTTCGCCATAGAAAAACACATACGGTGTGTGTGCGCCGCACTCGCATTTTTTAGTCGAAACACAGCGTGTGTGTTTTCCCGCAGTCAATGAGTAGACGCCCCGCAACCCCGGTAAGAATATCACAGAGGACATGTAGATTATTAGCACTATCGAATAGTGCTGACACCCGTCATCTGAAAATTCTGTAAAAAAACCAAAACCGTAAGAACAGGGACATAAAACTCAAAATCCAAGGAAATTTATTATTTATTGCATACATGATCACCGAAATATTATTTACATTAAATGATTTTAGTAACACTGATGAATTTATTTACAAATTAACTAATATTAGGACTAATTGTCTATGTTATATTATTATTATTATGTCATGTTATATTTACAAGAAATAACAAAGTTTTAGAATCAAACGTTTGAATCTTAGTTCAAGTATACTTGTGGTATATTACATGACTATTCTAGTCTATGGTTTTACCATAGGCTTGGTAATGGCAATACCTAATGGGAAATAATTATTTTGTCTATGGTAAATGGACATCTGAATTTATTTTGTACTAGCTTTTTCCCGTGACTACCTCCGCGTCGACCTTGTTTATATCGTACTTGCATACAAACTTCCACCCGCCTTTTCATCGCCTTAGGGGGTGATTTCCGGGATAAAAACTATTCTTTGTCCTTCCCCGGGTCTTAAACTATCTCTATGCCAAATTTCATCAAAATCGATTTAGCGGTTTAAGCGTGAAAAGGTAACAGACAGACACACTTTTGCATTTGTAATATTAGTATTGATTATTAAGCACATAAATTAAGCTAAATTCTGCCAAAATGAGCTAACCCACATTCTTTCAATAGTTACATTATGTACAGTAGCTCTCATAAGTGTAGCAGCAATCTCACAAAGCAATAGAGAGTCATTTTTAACATACGACCGTATTATTATATTACTCTTTGATACGACCTTTCGACGCCGTCTGCTAATTCTGAGGTGTTGTAGGTACTGTGTTAATACATAATCACAATACATTATACACACAGATGTAGGTACGGTCTGTACCGCGTGTTCACAGCAATTCAAACCTTAGCATGCTACTGCACTTCTGACCGCTTACTGTACGTCAAACTCATTCATTATGCCAAATGTGTTATATTTTTATTTAGAAATAACAGTTCAATGTATATTCAAAACGTATGCTTAAAATTAATAGATTTAACATTAATGTTTTTAAAAATGGAAGAAATTTCGATGTGTGTTGGTTCGTTTTGACAGAACTAACCTGAATTATATTTAAAATAAATATAATATATTTATTTTAAACTTTATCTTATATTGGTTGTATTTAATTAAAAAAGTGAAAAGTCATTTATTCACTGACTAAACCCAAAATCTTAAAAATTATTAACATAGGAAGTAGAAATTTGGTAGGTACTTTATAGGTAGGAGACTTTGGATAAGAATTGATTTGACTTTGACTTTGACTTCCATGCTGGCAAACTGAAGGGCAAAAGCTAAGCCCGCCACGCTGTTGCCACCTACTGCAACTCCTGAAAGCCAGGTTTAACAGTGGAGGCCACCAGAACAGTGCCGAGGCAATGAAGCTCGACGAGTCCCAGAGAAACGATTAACTAAAAAATAATTTAAAACAAATTTTTGTTATATTATAAAATAAATTCAGATGTTTAAGTACATAGTAGTTACAATAAACTGCCTAATATAGAATTATCTTAATTTTAATTCCTGAGAATTTACCATTAATTAATACAAAATCCAATATAATTTATGAATTCATGTAGTCGAGTATTTTTGTGGACAAAATTACAGTTCTATAATTATTTATGTTTTTGAAAAGAAATTCAACTTTGTTTACTTAAATATTACAAATATTTCTGGCACAGATTATATTATTTTCTATACTGATTTTAGTTTTTTACATATCGTACGTATAATTTAATTGACCTCATTTTGAAATCTGTTTTGTTGAAGTTGAAATTATAAACAAATGAACAGGAAGTAACTTATTGTTATTTAGTACCTATTAGATGAGTTTTTTTTTTATTTCAGTTAAAAATACACATAGGTTTTGTAAGTTATGGATAACAAATCATTAGAGATAAACTATAATAACATGGCACGTCCCTCCACAATTAAAAACGTTTGAAAGTCTTTGTGATAGTATTTAAAAAACTCACAACGCATTTAAGTCTGAAACGGCTCTCGAAACAAAAACCAATCACCGATTTGTTGCTAGACTAGCGACGTCTTAATCACTCATTATGACTAGTACTCTACGAAAATGACAAGTTGTGTTGCGCGGTCGGCTATTTATATAATTAGTTGACAAAAAAAATCTGCTGGCCTGCTACTGAAAACGATTGACAACAAACACACAACATACATACGACAACTACATACATACTCTTTCATACGGATGTGACTACACACATTGATATAGTAATATGGAGGGGCGCGCCATGTTAAAGTACTTTATCTATACCTACTCTTCATTTTCGGGTAAAAAGAAAGTCAGTTAGGTTTCATAAATTTTTGGACCAAAAAGACATTGCAGACAATTTCTTTGTAGTTTTAAAATGTATCACTTACTCTTCTTTTCCCGATCGTCACTTGAAAAGAATGTTGTTTGAATGTTTCATAATATTTTTCGACCAAAAATTAAATTGCAGACAATGTTTTTTTTTTTTTAGTTTATAAAATGTGTTTTTTTTTGTCTAAATATCTGTACTTACACTTAACGGTAGGTAGATATTTTAGTTATACAACTTTGAATAATGACTATTCTTTGGAAATTAGATGATTCGTGAAAAAAGAACCGTATTATTTCTATGAACTCATATAATCCGTCTAGTTATATAATTATTTACATTTTAATGAATCAAAATATTAATTAGTATGTACACACGAGTATCAGAATTTGTTTTTTATAATTTTTGAGCATTATTTTAATGACAGAATGTTTTCCACTTAACTTTTTAACACTTTTATAATTTTGTAGCTTAATGTTTTGAGAACAACAATTTATTTAAATTTATAATTATTCGAATTTTAAGTTTGGTTTCCATGTCTTATCATTATTTTAGTTTATAGTTGAATATTAAGGTGAGTGTACATCTATGAACATAGTTGATTTATTGACGTGTGCGCGTAGCTTATTTGTGCAAAGATGTGCACACACCTTTACAGAAAAAATCTGGATTTTGTAAAACTTTCTGAATAAAGCGCCTGGGAATCGAATACCAAGACATCAAAAATCCTGCAATATTTTTATACTAAGAAATTGTTTAACTGTACAATATTGTGCCTATAATAAATACAGTCTAAATAAATCTAAATAAGTAACTAAGTTACGTCATTATATTTTGTTACTTTAACTAAGTAATGTTACAATCAACTTATTACAATTCAATGATTGGTTTATTTTAAATTGTTAATTATTTTTCTACGTTGGCACTGTACGAGTATGAGGACATACTTTCACTCTTGATATTATATTATACAGGGTAATTGAAAAAATCCCCAAAACCTGAAAAGGGGTCATTGTACTCATCATTTTGAACAACTTTTATTATGGGACCAACCTTGAAATCATGAAAAAAAACCCGCTGATCCATACATTACGATCTTGTTGCGTAGCATTTTTGTAGGTAACAGTTGATTTTTTTTCATGATTTCAAGTTTGGTCCCAATGTAAAAGTTGTTCGTAATAATAAGTACAGTGACCCCTTTTCAGGTTTCGGGTAAATTTTCAATGACTGTATACTTGAATAAATAATTTTGGGAATTATTCCGGTTACATACATAAGAATCTTGACTCCCCAAATAATTAGGTACCGACGTTTGCCTGCCTACCTGTAAGTAATATTAATCTGTCTGTCTAGACAAAACTTAAAGGGCTTCAAAGATATTAGGAAGATTTACTGAGATGTATAAAACATTTCTTCTGGAAATGATAGTACGAAAATTATGGAGTGAAATTAGTTATCTGTATAGTACACAAGCCAATCTGTTTTAGTGACGGCTACACTGTCGCTCGGCGACCAAAATATGACTGATGAGAAGGCCCGAGAGGGTACGAGCTCGCACGAGTGTGAAGTGCATAGCGTGGAGCGCGAGAGATTTACACGTAACATCAATTCGAACGGTTTTGAAATTGGAAATACCCGTTTCGCTCACAACATTTATTTAGTTTGAAGATTTCATTAATTACAATGGGTGCTTGTCATATAAAATTAAACCAAAATGTAAAGACAATCCACTAGAATCGAATATTTTTATCGAATATCGAATTAGGGATGATTCTAATTAGAGCGTGGCGTGCCCGGGGCGGGGCCCGGACGGGGCACGGACGGGGCACGGTTTTAAATCTGTTACATATATTTTGTATGAATCAATTTATATTACACAGTGCATTATCCGTGTCCCGTCCGGGCCCTCTCGACGCACTTCAATACCACGTCGGCTCGTCCACGCTCCGGCCCGGGCACGGCCCGCTCTAATGAGAATCATCCCTTAGCGTTACTATTTCCCGCTGGTCCAATGACAGTAGCGCTGCAGGATTTGACAGCTCTTGTCACTTGTCATATCTAGTGATTAGTTCCATTAGAAGCCACTAAGCCAGACAAGTTTGTGGCGCTATAATCCATTTCATTTTTCATTCAGTTGTTTCTATGATTTCAAAACTTGTTAGGACTATGAAATTAAATTGGTATTATTTCTTACAAAAATTGATTTTGATTTCCAGATTTATTTGTTGACATGATCACATCTAATATGAACAGTTGTAGGTCATCTGTGTGGGTTGAAAAGAAATCATTATAAAGAACTTTCGAGCAAGAGAGAATATTCCTAATAACAGCTGTAACTAGTAGTAATAAACTGTAACTAAATAAGTAAATAGTAGTTATTAATAACTAAGTTTAGAGATAATCTTATGGATTCTCTGACCGGTTTTCTCAGTACCTATTGGTATAACAAGTACCTACACTAATTTTTCGTCAATTATGTTTAATATTTTTCAATTAGTCCTTTGCAGAGGTAACTTTGTCAGACCAATGAGACACTAGTTATATAGATCCTTTTAAATAACTTTTAAATCAATAAAATGCCTGTCAGAACGTGGTGTGTTCTCCATTTTGAGTTGTAGTTGGCTGAAATAAGTTATGTATTCGTAAGAAACGTGTACTTTATACTTGTCGGCCATTTTGTATCAATTGACATTTCAAGGCGGCAGTTTTTTTTCGTAGATACGGCGTGGTTGTCACTAATCATTATAACAAAAAAAAAATAAAGCATGAACTGAACATATGTCCGTCCCCCTCTCTCATACAGTGCCACAATGTTCGCCATCCCTTACTACCGTCATCGGAGGCCGAAGTGCATCAGCACTGACGTCAGCAACAGCAGACAAGTGCCGCTCGTCGTGATACCGTGGATAGCGCTCGTGTTGCGTCGCAGGATGGCCGCCATCTTGTTACCTGAAATGACATTGGTTGATGATTAGATGTTATTCAATCTTTTCTTTGAACTTTTTTTTCGCTTCTTGTAAATGATTCTTGAGAATGAGTTCCTTAAAAAAATTAAGCACTTACACGGTCAAAATGAATGAAAATACTGTATTTTTTTTTTTCACTAACCGACTTAAAATTTTAACGCTGGGATGTCTAGAATCATTTACCTACTAAATTCATTACATACATAATACATCCTGTTTCTCATAAGAAATAATCTATTGTAATTTTTCACTTAACACATAACATCACGTCTGTAAACCCCGAAGGGTTAGGCAGAGGTGTACCCATTAGTACACCCACATTTAGCCAGTTATGTTTTTAGTCCCATGTAATAGGGGCGTAATTTTTTATACTTTAGATACTTCACTTTTGATCTACCTTCATATATTTTACTTTTATTTTATTTCTTAGCCTTATTTGGCGGTGTGTCTACTTTGTTCCAAGCTTTAGACGAGAAGACTTCTAATTGGCTGTCAGATAATCATACTTTTATTTATCATCATTGTATTTAGCTCGAAGTCTTCCACAGTTTTTAAATAAATAAATGATAGTATAATTCTTTGTTAAGATTTCTTTTCAACATGTAAAGAAATACTCACTGCCTTCAGAAACGAAGACGTGTATGGAAGCAGGCTCCGTGTTGCTGGCGCTGCAGGTGTAGTTCCCGGAGTCCTTCAGGGTAGCCCCGCGGACTGTAAGCCGGGACTGCGTGCGAGCACCGGGTTCCGTCTCCACGGTGATCCCGCCCCGCGTTGCGTCGTAATTGATCATCCGGTCATTGTGGTACCAAAATACGTATTGTGGGGGTGTTGGGCTCTGGAAGTAGAGAAGAAAAAGTCATTTAACTTTACCTTATCAGTTCAAAAGTGTAAAAGATATAATTTTAGTAAATATTCTGACTTTGTCTTTGACATTCTGACTTTGACTAAGACATTTTGACTTTGATTTTCAGACTTTGACTTTTTGATTTTGAAATCTTTTACAAAGCTTAGCCTAATTAATGTTCCTGATTTGGATGGGTAGCTAAGCCGAGATAAGTAAAAATCATGTTCCACAAAGTTATTCTAAGCATAAATAAATCTGTCGCTGTGAAAATAACACTATCCTCAACCATTTTCTTTAATTTTATTCGGCAAGAATAATTAGTAGATAGAACCCATTGCTATGAATAAATTGTTCAAACTAACTAAATATTATGTGCGAAAGGCTTGGCGTTGGCTTTTTGTGTTTCTTTTGGACATTATTCACATCGGTGAAGGAAAACATCGTGAGGATGCCTGGACTTACAGTCCAACTCAAACCATGTCAGAAGTCCTTATGGCGATTTAGAAACTCTGACACTAGAGTGTGTGGGGTCGTAAGACCTTACTGCCCACACGATAAAGAAAAAGAAGATATGCGAAAGTATTTCAAATTGAAAAACCATCAAATTTACGTTAATTTACCCCCGCGCTTGTGGTAGGCCCTCCAATTCAACAGTAATCGGTTCCTAGTTCATTATAACAGACATAACCTCATTAAATTCGAGGTCAAATAAACACAAAAAGCCAATCGATTTTCCAAAGAAAAGCGTTTGTAAACACCACAAGTGCGACGCCCCCAACCATTCGTAAGTATGTAAATAAATCAGGCCGATTTTTACGAGGCTGAAGGGACCTCGTATAACACGTCACTTGGTAGTAAACATTGTAAATACACAACCTCATAGAAAGCGTGACGTCGATACAAAAAACCCCGTTTAAGATTGGTAGGTTATCATTTTCTTATTCCATTCAGAATAATCCGTCTCAGTGACTTTTTGCAAGCTTTTATTGAGCTTGCACTGTTCGTATGTAAGGATGTATGTAAGTAAGTTGTCCTTTCAAAATTTGTAAATGGCAATTATATTACCTACTACTATTACAAAACACTCTATGTTTGTAAGGATGAATAAATGGATGGATGTTTGTTATTATTTTACACCTAAACAGCTAAACGAAATTACCTAGCTGAAAGGCATTTATAATATGTAGATAGATATTGATCCGTTTTTTAGTAAGTACCCGTATGGTAATATAGGACTTGGAGAGTCTAGACAGACGAAGTCGCGGACAGAAGCTAGTTAGAACAAAGAAACAAAACAAAATTTAACTCTTTATAATATTAGTACAGATGTTTATTTTGTCCTTTTAACTTTCATTGTAACCACAATACTCAAAGAACATTATTTTTACAGCATAAAAATCTCTACACGAGTAATTAAACTTTAGTACGTCCGGTATCCTCTGGGCAGTCTACCATACTAACCTAATGTTCGAATGACAGTAGGTACTTACTAGAACATAGCACTTGAAAAATGTTGTATGCCAATGCAACCTCAACGAAAATAGGCCTGGCTGAAAATAGATTTTATTTTTTGAGGTAGTAAAAATCATTGAATGGGTCTGGACTGTCAGACTTTTACTGGCTAAAAAACCACCCTGTTCCTTCTGATGCCCTTTACGTTCCGGGGCCACGGTATCCTGTTAAGACGTCCCGCAACCCCGGGGCCGAAAATAGGTCTGGCCGAAAACATTGAGAACAAATTCTAGAAGCAATTCAAATTCAAATTTCGAAGTGCACACGTAGTACACATGACAGTGATTTTCTAAAAAAAACAATAGCTTTATAACGTCACTTGTGTGCTAGGTTAGGCTCCTGTGGTGAGCAAGTCAATTGAATGTAGAAAAAAACTGGTCAAGAGCGTCCTACATACACAATGTTTTAGTGCACCAACGCAATACAAATCTTCGCCCGCCAATGTAGCCTTAGCATTAGAACGTTACATTACACCGAAATGCTCTAAAAGATTCACTAGTGTATATTTCGTATCTCTGTACACCACACGAGACGACCAAACATTATAAATCTAGATAACCAACTACCCTCCTTTAACGTCGACTTTAAAACGAAAGTACCCATCTAAGGGGCGGTAAATCGATAGATTGCCACCGCAAACACGACCTCACTGCTCTTTAATTACAGACGAAGCGATCCTACATACTTCCCGGGCTAAGCTCCCTCGTTAAGAAAAGTAATGTTCAAAAAGAAAATGGTTCGAATGAAAATATTATTTTTTTGTAAAACAAGCAATTAGTCCGCTCTATAATTCGCGCGGGAATTTTTTGAGATCGTTTTTAATTGTGTTTTTTTTTTGTTTTCTTTCTTTTATTTAAAAGTAGGTTGAGGGTGCTTGTGTTGTGGATATTGTAGATCGTAATTTTAAAAGGAAATGAGAATTTCTGTGGTATTACTGTGTTGTTATGAAAATATTGAGCTAATTTCTGTGTACCTACTTATGCAGACAGTAGAAACAGAGTTTAACCGGTCAAGCTGACTTACCGGTAACTCAGAACAATAGAAAATCAATTGTGTCTCATTACACGTAAGAGACACAATTGACTTGAGTAATCAACACAGGTACACTCTCGGACACATCAATTGAGTCACCACGTGCATTTCCTGGCATCTCAAGGCTAATGCAATTTACAATGTATGAAAAGGGTGACGCATAATAAAAAATAATCCATAATTATGGTAGATTAGGTACCTTTTCCACGATGCAAATAAGATGTATGACACTGCCCAGATCGACGTGGTGTTCCCCAGAACCCAGGATGAACGCTTCTGGGACTACTATCTGGAGCCGAACGTAGTGGGACACGATGCCTGTCCGGGTCGACACCTGGAATTGAAAGAAGAAATGGTTTGTTAGCAAAAGATGTGAAAAGTTTGCGACCAACTTGGGTTGAGCGAACGAGCGAGCGAAGCGACCCGTGCCACGGTAGACCCAACCTAATGTGGGGCCGCTTCGCTCGCTCGGCCCGCTCGCTTTTGAGTAAAGTACAAAAACTTTGAAAGGGGTATAAGTATAATTACGTATTTACAACAAACAATATCTCAATAATAACATTTATTATTTTCGTCAATTCAATATTTATGTTAGCTTAATTTTCAGTGAAAATCAAAGAAAAAGATTTCCCTTTTTTCAAGGCTGTTAGATAAAAATAAAGCCGTTCACGATTCGTGAGTACATTGTCCCGAGTTTTGTTTTATTTAAAATCAAAGGTCTTTCTTACAAAAGAAATACATAGTAATACGAATTGAAAGAAAAGAAATCCGAAAGCTACTTTCGTTGTGTTTGAATAAAATAATAAATAATGTATTGTCTATAAGAAATTGTTGAAGACAATCTTAAAAATAACACCTAGAATAAAGCTTGACAAAAATATTGCTACTTAATATGTAATAGGCGATACAATTCCAGAAAATTCTTCTTTCACAGAAAAAAATACTGTTACATTCAGATTTATTAGGCTTTTCGTTTGTTTAGCGAAGTACCTTGAATATGCTTAGCGGGGAGACGAAGCCATTCTGTTCAAATACCCATTGTTTCACGTTCCCGCAAACTGTATGGCATGTTTTACGACCAGCGGCTTTATTATCTAACTAGCTAAGCTCGCGGCTTCGTCCGCGTAAATGTCGGTTATTGACGATCTAATTTTATTTCTTCTTACAAATTTTGAACCCCCGTTTCGTACCCTTAGGGGTTGAATTGTGGAAAATGCTTTTTTAGCGCATGCCTACGTCATATTAACTATCTGCGTGCCAAATTTCAGCGCAATCCGTTCAGTGGTTTGAGCTGTGTGTTAATGGATCAGTCAGTCAGTAACAGTTGCTTTTTAAATAATTATAGATTAACTTTTGTGCGCGATTTCGTACGCATGAATTTTCTTATGGATCCCTAATTATTTTGAAAATAAAATATAACCTATTTAACTCGCCGATAAGGTAGCTTTCTATAGGTAAAATATTTTTTAAATATCGGTTTAGTAGTTTTTGAGTTTATCTTTTACAAACCAAATACTAATCTTTTCCTTTTCTCTTTAAATATTAAACACATAACATCACGCCTGTAATCCTCGAAGGTTTAGGCAGAAGTGTGCCCATTAATACACCCATATTTCGCCAGTTTTGTTTATAATATTGAATATCTTCAAATATTCCAGCTTAGAGAAATCTATCTCGGTAAATTATTTTCGTTAAAAAGGTTTTAATTCTTTAAAAATGTTCACTCCGCGACTTACTTTTCAATTGGCAATCGATTAATCAATAATTCCATGACACAACTTCTATAAAAGAACACTGTATTTTAGTTTTAAAAACCTGAAAAAATTTCAATGAACTGTATAATTAAATTTTTAGTTGCATTAAAATCAATAAATGGATAGTTAGTCAATTGAGTTGTCATATGTAGTGACATCACAGTACCCTTTTGCTATACGGACCAATGGAAGAAACGCGTTTTGACAGATCATGAGATAAGTATGTCAATTGATTGGCGATATCTAGAACCGAAAGTCAGCAATAGAACTCCATAGGGCCAGGTAACCCGAAAGAATGACTATTTCATGAAATCTTGACATTTTAGGACTATACCGACTTATGGAGTTATTAAACTGATTTTAAAGGTCAAAAAGATTGGATTGGATTCTAAAAGTACATACATCTTACGCCTGCGAATCATACTTTAATCAACATTAAACTTGATAACTTGTAACATGCAAAAAACATAAAAAAATTGAATACCGCGGCCTACCGTGGAGCTCCCACCTTAGCAATCAACCAACAGCTGAATATCTATACATCAATAAATACACACCAATCAAAATCATCACCCATCTTTTAGGCTCAACAGTACTCGGCTAAAAACACATGTTTAAATCCATAAGACAGCCATACAAGGACGAAGCATTGTACCCCATACCCCCCCTCACCCCTCTACCCGTCCGGAGAACTTGTGAAATCATTTTCGTTATGTAAATCGTGAACGATACCATCTGCATACGGTGTACGTTTCGTTTTAAAGGATACGCCATCTTGATGTTCGAGATCTTGTTATTTTTATTGTTTCAAGGGAATAACAAGTTGGGGAAGTTAATCCTGTGTATTGGGGGAATCAGAATAATTCTCGAGTATTGCTTTCGTTGAAAGCTGTTTAAAATTCCGTCGGCTAAATTATTGGGTGGTTAATTTTTCGGCTGATTTGGATCGAATGGAAATATTTGGGGATAAAAGAAAGCTTGTAGGATTTTGTGTGTTGAGTTGAGTTATTGGTAAGGTTTATTTAACAGGGATTGGCTGTGTATTGGTGAGGTTCTTCAAATCGGGTGCGCAGTACTCGTAACTGTCGTGCTTGTATGACGAGATTTACGAACGTTGATGAGGCGAAAGGCGTATGTACGGATGGTAGTAGGTGGCGTTCTGTGTTTCGTATGGCTGTATATTTGGAAGGTATATCTGTTTAAATATTAAAAAATGAATGCAGTTTTGAACTCGAATTGGATAGTTGTCATCGTTAACCATTAAAATTTCAAGACACAGTTTTTTTTTTTTAATATTCTACTTCTGTTTTCATCTTCGTTGTGATCACATGTAGATTCAACAGGAATAATGTAACCAGGATTTTGTAAAAACTTAATTTAAAAGAGTGCCGTGGAGTTTCGTGCTCGTTCTTCTCCATAGAGACCGACCTCCGATTTGAAACGAGCAACTAGCTTCAATTTTCGGAATAACTGACCGACTCCTTGACAATTCAAAAGTGCCTGTAAATGGTCTAATTGAAATAAATGTTTTTGACTTTGACTTTGACAACTTAAAAAAAAAAAACACATTATTTCAGCACAAACACGATTAATTTTCAATTTACTGGAAGAATGATTTTTTTGTATTTTTGAAATGAATAAATAGTAATTCAATTGTCGGCAAATTAGTGACGTCACAGATCGATATTGACATGACAAAATCTATGGGGAATTGTGTTTTGACAGTCCGTAAAACGTATGTCAATTGATTGGTTGTGTCGAATAGCCTATTGTAACCGATTTTTGTTATAGTAGGTTGATTCCGAAGAATAAACATAGTTAACAGTATAATAAGGTCCTATTTCCATAAATAAACAAGTCAATGGCAGTTTCAATATTATCTAATCGATTATCGAACTGAGTTAACCTTCAAACCTTATAATTATTTAATACCTATAGGTATTAAATATAGCTTTCGCCCGCGACTTTATGCGGTTATTTTTACCCGAATTAAGTGACGTTTTTACTTACTGCTCGCTCCTGTGGGTCAGAGCGCGTTAAATACATACACAATAATACAAATACATGAATCTGACTATCATGTACAAAAAGATTTTTTCCAATCCGACTAGTTCTAGAGATTAGCGTGTTTAAACAAACAAACGGTTTTTCTTTTGTATGTTTGTTCAAATCTCTCAAATTATCAGTAGGGTTAGAAAAAATATATTTGTATGTAATAGACAGCTTTATGAAGAATAGTATAGGCTATAAAACATCACGCTTCGTTCCAAGGGAGCGGAGCAGAGCAGAGTAACCAAAGACGTAAAGTAACTTTACGGATATTTACCAGACTGAAGATACTGACACTGCATTTAATTATTTCCATGACATTCTACTATGACATTCTACTATTATTTTATAACTTATGTTTTCCGAAAATCAAGTTTAAAATAACTATTAAGCCCCCAAAACATAATTGGATGACAAAAGGCATAAAAAAATGCTGTGTAAACAAACGGCGTCTATATCTAAAATATCGTCTCGCAACAGCAAATAAAAAACGTCATAAAAACACCTACAGTAAATATACTAGTATTTTAAAAAGATGCATGTTGCAGGCACAAAAAGGCGAAAACACGCGTTATTTGTCGCAATCCAACAATAAATGTAAGGCTGCCTGGAAAGTGATAAAGAATAATATCAGTGAAAAGCAAAATTCCAGTGACATAAATAAAATTCAATTCGACAATCAAACTTACACTCAACCTGAAAAGATAGCTGACATTTTTAATAATTTTTTTATTGATTTAACGAATGACACCATTGACCCATCTATTGACTACACACCACCGATGACTTATCACCCAAATACTATGTTTTTGACCCCAACTAATGACACCAATGTATATAAAATAATAAACTCCCTAAAACCAACCAAATCTACAGGCTACGATGACATTAACACAAACATTCTGAAATTATGTTCTACATTTTTATCAACTCACATTTGCCATATTATTAATTTATCATTTATGCAAGGTTTATTCCCGTCACGGTTAAAATTCTCTATTGTTAAACCAATCCACAAGAAAGGTGATAGAAGCGATATGAATAATTACCGCCCTATAACACTCATACCAATTCTATCAAAGATTTTTGAAAAAGTCATGCATGAAAAGCTCTCCGATTTTTTGTGTAAATATAAAATTCTAAGTGAACATCAATTTGGCTTCAGAAAAAATAAATCGACTACAGCAGCTTGTTTTACTCTACTAAAATTAATAACAAAAAGCCTTAATGATAAACTACCAATTGTCTCCATTTTCCTAGATATGTCCAAGGCTTTTGATTTCGTGAATCATACACTGCTAATCTATAAATTAGACCGATTGGGCATAAGAGGAAACGCGCTGAAATGGCTCGAAAGCTACCTTGCACACCGACAGCAATGTGTTGAGGTTTCAGGTCAGACAAGAAATCAAAAGCTTGCATATAGGTCTCAGTATCGTGAAAATAACTGCGGTGTTCCCCAAGGAACCATACTGGGGCCGCTTTTATTCTTATTATATGTTAACGACTTGCCTACTGTAACTTCCCACAATTGTATACTATACGCTGACGATACAACCCTTAGTATTATTAACAAAAATGACGACATTGTTGAGTACCAAAATGAAATAAACATGACACTAAATAAAATTATAACGTGGCTTGAACACAATAACCTCCATATTAATATTAATAAAACAAAAATGATACAATTCCAGACATATAACAGTACGCGTCCACGGCTTAAAATACAATATGGAAATGAGACAATAGAAGAGGTCGATTCCGCAAAATTCTTAGGGATAATAATTGACAAAAACTGCAATTGGAAATCTCATATTGACGATCTATGTAAGAAGATAGATAGATTTGTATTCGTTTTATACAGACTAACACGTGTGGCTAGTGTTAATGCGGCGCTATGTGCATACCATGGCTATGTCTCATCAGTTTTACGCTATGGCATTATAATATGGGGTAATTCGGTTCAATTTAAAAGAGTGTTTCGAGCTCAGAAAAAATGCATACGCTCAATTTCTGGAGCACACCCACTGGACAGTTGTGTTCCACTATTTAAAAAGTTTAAAATACTGCCACTACCAGCACTATATATTTTTGAAATTTGTATCTTTGTACACCAAAATAGGAATGAATTTGAATTGTATAATGATGTTGTACTCAGACCTAGCCGCAAAGTGCATATGCTTAATGTTCCTAGGCGTAGAATTAAATGGTTTTCCAATAATGTTTACTGCATGTCCATTATTGTTTATAACAAATTACCTGATGGATTCAAAACCCTCAGCCTCAGAACATTTAAATGTAAATTATTTAACTTTCTTTTAAGCAAATGTTACTATTCGACTCAAGATTTTATGAATGACAAATTTACCTAAATATTGACATGGGCCTAGTAATTAGATTTTATCCTTGACTTCATTGAATTTTGACTTTATAAATAATCTCATTTAAAAATATTGTTAATGATTTGTGATTTTTATTCTGTAATTATTAATTTAATTTTAATGTTATGATGACCAATAATTTACAAACCATATTTGTACGCCGGAAACGGCAGAATATTATGATCGTAATACATAATCTATATAACAGCTTTGTACAATATTCTGACAAATAAATACATATTCTATTCTATTCTATTCTATTCTACGAATGTGAAAAAGACCACGCGGTCGATTCCCGGCAGAATCTAGTTTCCCAGAGCATTGCCACGTTGTATGGCAGCACTGATAAATTAGATCAATTACTTATGAGTAACATAATACATTAACCTGCTCATCCCATCGGGTCTCAAGTTTAGAGTAAACTGTGATAACTAGGTCAGTGTGTCAGTGAAACAAGGGTAACTAACCATTACTTTACTTGCTTTTATATGCGACTTCGTCCGCAAAAATGTACTTCTAAACCCATATCGCATTATTATAAACCAAAGTCTTTGCTTAAACCAGGTTCAAACCTTCGTGCCAGTTTTTGAACTTCGAACTTTATTTTGATAAAGATGAAGTTTGTAATACAAAAATTGGCTCTATGGCAATCAAAGACTTTGTTTTATAACAATTATTGCATTCGAGGATAACGTAGCCTTTATTACCGAAAGAATTTGCTGAATCGAAATAGTAGTTCTGAAGTTTAGCGCGATCAAACAAAAAACCACTAGGGTTATATAAATGTGTCTTGGTACGCATAACATCACGCCTGTAATCCTCGAAGGGTTAGGCAGAGGTATACCCTTTAGTACACATTTCGCCAGTTATATTTAAGTCCAATTATATTTATATTTAAGTAATAGGGGGCGAGCCTATTGCCATCAACCGGGCACAAACCCCGCAGGTTCTACTGAGAAGTTCTTGGTGTTCCACCAGAAATTTTAACCCTCAAACACTCTGCTCGACCTGGGAACTGAACTAAAGACCTTTAGCTGAACAGTGGGGCTTTGCCCGACCTCGCGGTTGAGCGGCAAAATCTGCTTTACCGCCTCTGCCCTCGCGGCGGTGCGCGGTGCCGTGTTTTAATCGCCTTAGTGCTACTGTGCTATTTGCAACTCCTATTTTCTTGAACAAAAGTCAACGCAAAATTAACGTGTCAAATCTTCAAGCGTGCTGTGATTGGTCGTTGATAATTTAGTCAACCAATCACGACAGCTGACGCGCTTGACAATTTGTCACAAAAAAAATGTTCAAGAAACCGGGCTTTAGAGCCTGCCTATATTCCGGCAAGTCTTACAGGCAGTACAATAAGGTTCAAAATCATAAAGCAACCCTTATCGCCATTATTCACGCTCAAATTCAAATCTAAATAACATCCAAACAAAAACCTTCACATTTCTGATAAAACCCAGAACCTTACCCCGAGTAATATCGCTCCAATATCGATAATTTTACGCCTGAATAGTATATCTTCAAAGAGAAACAATCACGGCTCCTGATAGCGTCGATACCGTTTCGAATATAATACGAATTCAATTTCTAACTATTGTTGCTGTGATCTTATCGATGCGGAGTCGTTTCCAACTATAGACAACTGGCGTTTGAATCGACGTTTAATATTAGGCGGTTTGCAGACGAAGCGATTTTTAGTTGACGCGATTGTCAACTTTTAAAGAATTTGTGGGATTCACAGGAGTATATAAGGAAATTTAGAAACTTGCACTGGCCGATAGTTCAGTTTATTGTAAGTTAAGCAACAACAACGAGAGATTGAACGTGTAAATGAAAATGAAAATAATATTACATGAAAAAAATCATGTATCAAATTATATAATAATTTTTAATCTATAATGACTGGGTGCTAGTTACTGCAACAAAGAGATGCAAAGGATGCCGTGCTTATAAAGAAACTGTCAAAATCTATGGGGCATCGGTCAGCATGAATGAATCTTGATGAAGCAGCTTTTTTTATAATTGCTTTACGCGTTGCCGGTACAAAGCTGGCTTTAAGTACTAAGTGTCTAGTGTGAGATTTTTACTTTATTCGGTCGTGTTAACGAAACGTTCACTGATGTAAATAAGTACGAAATAATTGTGTTTCCTAGCGTCGTAACTAGGCAGCGCTATTTCAAGTTAAGTAAAAATTTTAGTTTACGTTAACATGATCGAGTACGTATAATAACTCACATTAGGCATTCAGATTTTGTCACTAAGCATTACTGGAGTTACTATGTCTGTCTATGATTTTTTAAAAATATAATAGATAAAAAATTCGTTGAGAGTTCCCTGTAACAGCAACTAAAAGATCAAAGATGCGTCGTCTGCGGAGCGCCTTATTGTTTTAACATGTAGGGCATTGCGGTGGCACTGAGGAACATAACTAGGTGAATACTAAGCTAGTTCAGCGTAACCGATGATCGTTAAATGTCCCCTTTATCGACAGCGCGTTCCGTATAGAAGAGTTTACTTATGTTTTGATCAATAAGTCATTAAACTCGATAAAAGTAAATAGAATAAGGGTGTTCCGGTTAATCAGACTTCCGCCCCATCGACTTTGAATAACGTATCATTATAAAGTCAAAGTCAAATTCTTTCTTTTAATAAGACCCTTAAAAGGCACTATTCGCAAGAAAAAAGGAAAATATAATACTGAATATTTAGTACACTAGCTGACTCGGCCACGCGTTGCTGTGGCTTGAAGTAAGTAAAGATATTGAGGTCAATAATCAAGATAAAAACTATCCTATCTTTTACGTTTGATCAAATTACACACATATTTCATTAAAAATGGTTGACTAGTTTAGGAGTCCATCTCGGACGAACAACGTGACGCGTAATTTAGATTAGTTATTAAACTAGTTATTATTACTATTAACTATAAAATACCATTAGTAGGTCCTCTATTTCATTATGTACTTTCTTTCTGACTGTCAATAATATCTGTGTCTATTGAGACGTGATGACACAGGCCCTATTCCAAAAATGATTACTCAGTTCTTCCCAAAAACATTTTACGTCCGGAATAAAAGCTTGTTGGTTTTGTGAGAGGGACGTATGTGTAAATATAGTTTACAAGTAACAATGTGTTGTACCGGAGCCTACAAAACAATCAGAGGGGACGTGACGAGACTAAACATGGCACCGTAATGTAGTACCCAACGTGGAGGGTAATGCAGAAGTTGTATTACGTTCAGATAAAATTCTCTCATGGTTAAGTATGGGCAATTTTTCGCGTTGGGCAAGTGGCCGCAAAACGCGTCTGCTGAGCTTGAGGTCTTGGGTTCGATTAACGGGTCGGGCAAAGTGTTACCGGGTTTTTCCGTCAGGAATTTCTCACTGCAGCCTCGGAGTCTGGATTTATGTCTGGTTGATGGCAATAGGCTCGCCCCCTATGACATGGGGCGTAATCATAACTGGTGGAATGTGGGTGTACTAATGAGTACACCTCTGCCTAACCCTTCGGGGATAGCCCTTGCAACTATTAGATCAACTAGTTAGTCAAAGTTTACATCTTTGTAATTCTAATATATTATTATGTAGATATAAGCATGGGGATCAATGCTCGTGTCTTCTCTGTATGAGAAGAGGCCTTTTGCCCTATATTGGAACAATAATAGGCTAACCTATTATTATCATTTATTTATTTTAAATACCTAATAATATAACTGCCTCCCTCGTTGGTCTAGTGGTCGCAAAGCGCGACTGCTGAGCATGAGGTCTTGGGTTCGATTCCCAGGTCGAGCAAAGTCTTATTGGGTTTTTCCACCAGGAATTTCTCAGTAGCAGTCTCGGAGTCTGGATTTGTGCCCGGTTGATGGCAATAGGTTCGCCCCCTATTACGTGGGACTTAAACATAACTAGCGAAATGTGGGTGTACTTATGTATACACCTCTGCCTAACCCTTCTGGGATTACAGGCGTAATGTTATGTTATGTTAATATAAACAACATATTATTTAAGTATTTGTATAGAAACAAACCTATTATTATTTTTACTTTCTCAGTACCAAATCGATTGTACCTCAACATCCACACGCCATTTTAGTTAAGTACTATATTCAACTTATTTAAACAATATAATATCATATTAAACATAACATGTACTCTCATTGTTGTAACACTAGCTTAACAGGTTCTTGTAACTAGACAACGTCATTAGTTTTAGCGAGAAAATTAATGTAGGTTAGATTGGGGTACGTCGCCTAGGGCTTTTGTTAAATTAGATGTTGGCAGCAAAAAAATTAAGAGCAGAGAAAGTATTTTTTTTACAATGTTGTTGGTATTCTTTGTAACAGTAATTGACGGTGAGCTGCGTAACCAAATTTACAGAGGAAAATAACTATAAAAAAACGGTCACTGGAAGTATTTTTGTTGTTTTGTCAACTTCGTTATTAGTTGCAATCGATAAACATAACATCACGCCTGTAATCCCTCAGGGTTAGGCAGAGGTGTACCTATTAGTACTGTGAAGGTTGCTTGCTAAATCAAGCAGGCTGGAAGACTTATGTTCTAAACTCTCTGGCAAATCATTCATATTTAGAACTAGAGTAAAATATTTTTATATGATGACAATTGTTTTGGTCATTCGCTCTACAGGGAGCAGTAGAGTCAAGTCTTTATTTAATACATAATTTCAAAGTAACGATTCGTTTCAGTTATTATTTGCGCCCCGAGAAAGACCCCTTAAATCCAGGAGGCGATTTCGGTACCAAGTCACGCTACAGTGACTACAGTACACCCACATTTCGCCAGTTATGCTTAAGTCCTATGTAATAGGGGGCGAGCCTATTGCCATCAACTAGGCACAAATCCAGAGCCCAAGGCTAAGACGACTAGTGAGAAATTCCTGATATAAACACCCAAAAACACTTTGCCTGACCTGGGAATCGAACCCAAGACCTCATGCTCAGCAGTCGGGCATTGCGACCACAAGACCAACGAAGCAGTCTATGTTATCTGTGTTAACTCTATGGTATCTGCTATAGTAGCAAAAATTCACAATGTATTTAACATACATACAACATACATACATAAACTCACGCCTTTTTCCCATGGGGGTAGGCAGAAACTACAGAACGCCACCTGCTATGATCCTTACATACTACTTTCGCAATTACTAATGTATTTAAAGAAAGATAAAAACGAAAAACTATTTCACATGTATATTTTCATTCAAACATTGGATAAGGGATACATATACATAACTACGCTAAGTTCCCATTAAATAATTCAATTCGGCTGTATATAGTGTTCTCTTGTTTAATGCAGAGTAGCTAAGATGTGCTACGAAGTGCTACGCGGCTACGGAATTGCTACGAGGTTACGAAATGGATACGTCTCGTAGCGTAAAGAGCTTGCTTGTACTAAATGTTGCATTACCCACATAATGGAAACCTATATTATATTACATGAACTGTTTACTTTGAATATAATATATGAATATAATATATGTGGGATAATGATTTTGTATCAAGCTTAAGTATGAATGCAGCATAATATTGTCAAAGCGGAACGCAGCGGATGAAAGAGAGGGAAGTATGTGTGTGAGTGTAACAGCGAGATGACGCAGTCTTACGACAGACGTACGGTGTAACGGCGATCTTTTTCTGGTGTGTCAATAAATAAAAGTTTTTAAAAGTATTTCTCGTTTATTTTGCCATATAATCCCACAAATTTGGGGGCTCGTCCGGGATTGGCAAAATAACGACACGAGTTCGAGTTTAACAAGTGAATAAACAACGGACGACGGAGGCCGGCACGTGGCGTGGTCAACGGCGACGAACGACGAACGGTACCTATTCAAAAAATCAACGGCGGCCGACGATAATTACGACGGTATCGGCGAACGGTGAGCTGACGATAACGGAGATAAAAAACTAATTCGAAAATGACGAAAGACGAATCACGTACGGGCCTAAACTCGATGTTGTACCTAACTTCGGACATAATACCTAAATTCACCGGTCAAGATAAGACGTATCCAGTGGCGCGATGGATACAAGACGTGGAGGAAAATGGAGAAATATGTGGTTGGACACCGTTACAACAGCTGCTGATGGCACGGAGATCCTTATCAGGCACCGCACAGCTTTGGATGCAAGCTGAACGCCCTCACAAGTCATGGGAAGAACTGAAGGCGGCCCTGAGTAAAGAGTTCCCCGACAGCGTCGACATCAAAACAATACACGAGCTTCTGAGCCAACGAAAGAAAAGACGTGACGAGAGTTGTATTGACTATATGTTGGTCATGAAGGAGTTGGGGAAACGGGGTAAGATACCCGATTACGTGGCTATTAAATATATTGTTGATGGCATAGTCGACCACGAGACTAACAAAATCATGCTATACGGTGTAACGACGTATCCTGATCTGAAAGAAAAATTTAAAATCTACGAGACTGTTAAGGAAAAGATGAAACTGGAACATTCTAGAAGTACCTACAAAAATGAAAAACGCGGCATCATGCGACACGAAAAAACGTTGAAAAGGTGCTATAACTGTGGTGACGGCGATCATGTGTCGGAAGACTGTCCGCAGAAGGCACAAGGTCCAAAGTGCTTTAACTGCAACGAATACGGTCATATTTCACCGAAGTGCCCGCATAAGAAAAATATGGCGGCGGTAGCCGGCCGTAAGGAAGATACGAGCTCATCAAGATGGCGTAGTTCCGGTTCCGGCGATAAGAAAGAAAACAACGGCGCATCGACAAGTGGGAGCGGGAGCGGCGAACGTACGACGACCAAGCAAGCAATGTTCGGTCAATCATCGTTCAACAACGCGGATAATACGTCACACTCACAGAATGACAGTGTCAAGATGACAGATGACGACATAGACAGCAAATGTCAAAGTCAAATTGGATCTGACATTTGCGATGTAAACAAACATTCGCGACGGGAAAAACCTTTAAAAATCGTAGAATTATGTGGAAAAACGACAAGTGCGCTTATTGATTCGGGTAGTGATGTGAACTTAGTATCTTCCGAGTTTTGTGCTAACGTCAGTAAAGTGCTGAACAATAACATAACACTGTCTGGACTTGGATCCGCTAAAGTGGAGTCATTAGGTCGTCTATCGACAAATGTTGTGATCGACGGTACGAAATACGACGATGTGTCATTCTATGTGGTACCTAAGGACTGTATGCCTTTTGATGTAATCATAGGTCACGAATTTCTTAAGAATGTTATAACGGTTATGAATGGTAGTGCTGTGTGGATGAAACCTGTGGAATGGATGAACGAAATTAATTGTTTTTGTTGCAGTGTTGAGGTTGGCCATGTAAGTAATACTTACCTTAAAGAAGAGGTTGTTCAGATGGTTGAGAGCTATCAACCATGCCAAATTAAAGAAGCTCCTATCCAGTTGAAAATAATTGTGAAAGATGATGTCCCGGTGGTGCAACGTCCACGGCGCATATCACTGAAGGAGCAGGTGGTTGTTGAAGAACAAGTTGCGGAGTGGCTCGAGCAAGGAATTGTACGTGTAAGTTATTCTGAATATGCCAGTCCATTGGTTCTTGTTCGCAAAAGAGACGGTACTACAAGGGTGTGCGTTGACTATAGAAAATTAAATAGTAAAATTGTAAAAGATGAGTTTCCATTGCCCATTATTGAGGATTACATTGACAAGTTGGCTGAGGCAAAAGTATTTAGTGTACTGGATTTAAAAAATGGATTTTTCCATCTGAGTGTCAGCAGTGAGTCGGTAAAATATACTGCATTTGTTACACATCATGGTCAGTTCGAGTTTTTGAAAGCTCCATTTGGCTTGTCTGTTTGCCCTAACTATTTCATGAGATTTGTGACCATAATCTTCAGAGAACTAATATCTAAAGGGATTGTTCTAATATTTGTTGATGATATTCTTATTCCAGCAAAAGATGAACAGGAAGCCGTTGATAGATTAAGGGAAGTTTTAAGAGTGGCGTCTGAATATGGCCTGCAAATAAATTGGAAAAAAGCACAGCTGATATGTCGAAGCATAACCTATTTAGGTCATACGATTGAGAATGGACAAGTAAGGCCTGCCAGTGAAAAGATTGATGCCGTTACAAAGTTTCCAGAACCCAGAACAATTAAGCAATTGCAAAGTTTTATTGGGTTAGCGTCGTATTTTAGGAAGTATGTCCAGAATTTTGCATCAATAGCACAGCCGCTTACAGATTTACTTAAGAAAGATGTCAATTTTGAATTCAATGATGAACAACGGTGTGCATTTAATTGTTTGAAGGAGCGTTTGACTACTAAACCAGTTTTACAAATATTTAATCCAAGATTGGAGACAGAAATGCATACAGACGCATCGCTTCTGGCTTACGCAGCTATACTCATGCAGCGATCTGATGATGACGGTGGACTACATCCAGTATATTTCATGAGTCGTAAAACCAATGATGCGGAAAAAAAGTACACCAGTTATGAACTGGAAAGTCTGGCTATTATTGAAGGGGTAAAGAAATTTAGGCACTACTTATATGGTATAAGATTTAAGATTGTTACTGATTGCCAAGCATTCCAGATGACGCTTAAGAAGAAAGACTTGAGTACAAGGGTTGCAAGATGGGCATTGCTTCTGCAGGAGTTTGACTTTGTGGTTGAACATCGGCCAGGAACGAGGATGAAGCATACTGATGCATTAAGCCGAAACCCATATGTAGCTGTAGTAACGTTGCACGAAGAGATCAGAAGAGCACAACAGTTGGATGATGGTCTAAAAGCTATATTACAGATTTTACGGGAGAGAACATACGGTGATTATTATACTGATAATGGATTGCTTTACAAAGGGGTGGAAAAGCACTTAGTGATCCCAAAGTCTATGGAAAATGAAATCATTAAAAGAGCACATGCAAATGGACATTTTTCCAAAAGGAAGATGATTGAATTAATTGGTAAAGACTATTTTATTAAGAACCTTGATAAGAAAATTGAAGAGTTTATTACAAGTTGCATTCCATGTCTATTAGCTACGCGTAAAGAGGGAAAACAAGAAGGATTCCTAACTCCGATTGAAAAGGAAGAGTCACCGCTACATACACTGCATTTGGATCACATTGGTCCAATGACGGAGACGAAGAAGCAGTATAACCATATCCTCACGATTGTTGACGCATTTACGAAGTTCACTTGGATATTTCCCACTAAAAGCACCACAAGTCGAGAAACAATAGAAAAGTTGAAAATTCACCAACAACATTTTGGCAATCCAACCAGATTTATAACTGATCGAGGAACGGCTTATACGAGCACTGAGTTTCAAGAGTATTGTAAAGACGAAAATATACAACACATCAAAATTACGACGGGTGTGCCTCGAGGAAATGGCCAAGTGGAAAGAGTCCATCGCACTATAATCTCTGTACTTACCAAGATGTGCATAGAGAACCCTGCTCTCTGGTATAGGCATGTAAGTAGATTACAGCGTTCTCTAAATAGTACTTTCCAGCGAAGCATAAACACTACACCCTATCAACTATTGATTGGGACAAAGATGAGAATGAAGGAAGACATCGAGATTTATGATTTGCTTTCAGAAGAAGAAAGGGAAAGCTATTCAGAGGAGAGAGAAAAACTTAGAGAGAAAGCTAAAGAGCAAATTCTACAAGTTCAAGAAGAAAATATAAGAAATTTTAATAAGAATAGAAAAGAAAGTATGAAGTACAATGAAGGAGACTTGGTAGCAATAAAACGCACGCAATTCGGCTCGGGAATGAAGCTTAAAGCTAAATATCTTGGCCCCTATCAAGTCGTAAAAGCAAAGAGAAACAACAGGTATGATGTGAAAAAGCTCAACCCGAATACTGAAGGCCCTAGCGTAACCTCTAGTTCAGCAGATTACATGAAGGTGTGGCCAGCTGTGAACTCATTAACCTAATAGGTGAGAGTTGCTTGTTAATTTTTTCTTGTTTCAGGTTTGTGTATGAAAGGTTGTGTGCAATGTTTTGTTAAACACTGTGTTTTGTTAGATGTAAGCTTAGTCTATTGTTATTAAGAGTTAAGAGATCTGTATTTGTATCTTTACTGTACCTACTGCAACGATAAATGTCAGTGTGTAAACATTTTTTTAGGGAACATTAACAATGTTATGTTGTCTCTTTGAATTATTATTTTATGATGTCCCCTTTAAAATAAAACTGTAACTATGTGATGTTATGCTGTTACTCTGATGTTGTATTAGTGTATTGTTGTATTAGTAGTTCTGTTAAAAATAAGATGAAAGTTAGCGACGTATGTTCGGGTGCATGTCTGAGGACAGACATGAATCAGGATGGCCGACTGTGGGATAATGATTTTGTATCAAGCTTAAGTATGAATGCAGCATAATATTGTCAAAGCGGAACGCAGCGGATGAAAGAGAGGGAAGTATGTGTGTGAGTGTAACAGCGAGATGACGCAGTCTTACGACAGACGTACGGTGTAACGGCGATCTTTTTCTGGTGTGTCAATAAATAAAAGTTTTTAAAAGTATTTCTCGTTTATTTTGCCATATAATCCCACATATATGTTTAATATATTATAATATGTTTAATATATGAATATAATATATGTTTACTTTGAATATAATTATTACATGAACTGTATACTGTTTAGTTTGAATATACAGGGTGTGAAAAGCATATAGTTGTTAATTATACATTCTCACCAGCAAACTAAGTAACATTGAGCAAAAAATATTACTGGGAAACAAATTTTATTTTTTGTGTTTTTGTTTATGTTGTTTGTGTTAAATTTTTTTTGTGTGTGTTGTTTTTTAATTACTGTTTATGGTGCACCCAATAGAACACGGGTCGTGTAGGTAATTAAATTGTAGTTAGAACATTACAACTTGTTTTCGTAATAAAATTCAAATATCGTCGCATTTTTGACAAGAGTGTACAATAAAATTGTTTGTCAAATAATTTAATTGCATACATTCTAGAGAAAAATGGATTTTTCTCAAACTTTCATTGTACGGGTTATTAAGTAGGTCCAGGTGGGACTTTGACCTTCAATATCTCAGTAACATTATGTTTCCCAGGCATGGTCCAGAACAAAAAAATGTTCACAATTATGATTAAAATTTGTATCTTTCAGTTTCTTTAATAGTCTTTTTACACCCGGTATATGATACCTAAGATAATACAAAAACTTAAAAATTTTACTCTAAATTGAGTCAGCGCTAAAGACATTTTTATTTGTTTTTTTTTTATCACATTACATTACACATACAACATTTTTTTAATAACCCTTTTTTTCTAGCCATACTCATTTCATTTGCCTTTTCCCAATTATGTTGTGGTAGGCTTCTAGCCATACTATCTTTCCCATAATCCCTTTCATGAAACGAAATAACAAACAATATTATTTATTTATTTATTTATTTATTAAAACTTTATGCACAAGTAAAAAAATACACTGTACAAAGGCGGACTTAATGCCTTAGGCATTTTCTACCAGTCTACTAGTATATTATGTACTCAGTAGAAAGATACTTACGGTCGAAAATGGACGTGAAAATCGAAATTTATGGACACCAAAATCTATACCCAATAAATTGTACTCGTATAGTATCGTAGTGGTCATCATTAACGACATTGCTACGAGGTGCTACGAGACGCTACGAGGCTACGACATAGCTACGCCGTAGCTAGAGAGCTTGCATAAATGTTGTTAGTGTCTAAAGTAGATGTAGGTCGGAAAGTGTACTCTATAGCGGTTATATAATTTAATTTTATGCTTAGGGATGTAGGAGGAGTTTATAATATATATTCGGTTATAAATAGTATATGATCATCATCTGCCTAGCCTTTTCCCAACTATGTTGGGGTCGGCTTCCAGTCTAACCGGATGCAGCTGAATACCAGTATTTTACATGGAGCGACTGCCTATCTGACCTCCACAACCCAGTAACTGGGTAATATGATACCCTAGGTAAGACTGGTTGTCAGACTTTCGGGCTTCTGACGACCCGTAACGACTGTCAAAGATCCACGTATGACAGCCGGGACCAACGGCTTAACGTGCTTTCCGAGGCACGGAGGAGTCTCGGTATGTAAAGATGGTCACCCATCCACGGACCAACCCCGGCAAGCGTAGCTTAACCTGACGTATCGATCCGTGCGGCTGTTATAACTTAGCCACGAGCTCCTCATATAAATAGTATATGATATTACACTAAATTACAAACTAAGCATTATTTTTAAAGAGCATGTATGGAGTTTTTGCCCGTTTTTCTTCATAGATATGATAGTGCTTTTTAAAAGCTGTAATATGCGGCCTGAAGCTAGTGTTAGTATAGATAGAAACTGCAACACTCGTTATCAGCAGCATAGTGCCTCCGATAAGCGCTACAGGCAGATACAAATATTAACAGCGTCATAACATTACACCTAATCCTCTAAGCGAGGTGATTATCGCAACAACCCGAAGGATTATACAGGGTGAGGCTGGAACTCAACAACAAACATTTACGACCCAATACTGTGACGCAACAACCGAATAAAGTTTACCGTAACACCGAAGGATTTTATAAATCAACCCTGTTTCATAGGGGTCAACTTTCAACCCCACTGGTTCAAAGAGTATGTGAAAAAACTCCGTGTTTTTTTGCTCATTCTTCTCTTTACGAAACTACGTTTTGGAATGGGGGACTTGATTCAATATTTTTTTTTTTTCGCCAGTTATGTTTTCAGTCCCATGCATTAAGGGGCGAGCCTATTTCCATCAACTGGGCACAAATCTAGACTCCGAGGCTGCTACTGAGAAATTCCTGATGGAAAAACCCAATAACACTTTGCCCGACCTGGGAATCGAACCCAAGACCTCATGCACAGCAGTCGCGTTTGCGACCACTAGTCCAACGAGGCAGTCGTGAAATGCCGTGAAATGTGGGTGTACTAGCGGGTACACCTCTGGTTATGTTACGTGTATGTTTTTTTTTTTTATCTTGTAAATGACGTTCAAAAGTGCATATGAATGGTCTAATTGGAATAAATGATTTGACTTTGACCTTGGTGATACGTGGTGAGGTTTTAACCCCCCCAAATAACATGTTTTTTTGTACAAAGCATTTTAAAAGTCTTCAGAATATTATCATTAAAAACAGGTGTAATTAAATTTTACTCTTAAGATATTTTTTGATAAAGACACGTGACTTATGACTACAAGCCCCCTTTCCCCTTATTTTCTGATACCCCCAACTTTTGAGTCCCAAATAACTATTAGACGATACCATAACAACGAAAAAATGTAAGAAAATTTCATTTCAATCCGTTTTCGCCGATCTTAATTGATTTTTAAGCCGACAACGTATGTAATATAACAAAAGGGTAATTCAATTATGTGTGAATATTGTTTTTTTTTATTCAACGTGAACAAAGGCACGTTTAATTTCGCCGTTAATTAAAAAGTATACAGGGATTACTTTACGATTTCTATAAATTGTATTCGGCGCACAATATTATGAAGGTTATCGGGTTAAAATCGCAATCAGTCTGTGTGTTCTCGAAATTTTTCATTGCTTTTATTTATTCCGCAATTTCCGCGCGTAAATTGTTCGGCGCTGACTTATTAAATTGCATCGTCATGGTGTATTGTTTATTGGGTGAGCGAGGTGAAAATTTAATTCATTACAGCCTTCGTAGTGGGCAAGGAGGAGGCATTATGGGTTTATTCGGATAGGTGTTTTATTTCTTTAGTGATTTTGTGGATTGAGATTATTTTCAAGGGAATTTGATGAGTACCTAAAACATGTAGGTAAGCATAGATTCTTTTTATTGCTTATTTTATTCTTAATGTGTATTAATTACAAGTCCAGGTTTACTCGCGATGTTTTCCTACAGTGGTGTCCATTAGTGATGTCCAAGATAAACTTTAAAAAGTATATATGAATTGAAAAAGCCACATTGGTACTTGCCCGATTTGCGCCTAAACATATTATTATACTCTATTACATTTTGTTACATGATAAGTAAAAACACATTTTTTAACTCACTTCGTCCGTTTCATTCTCAATGTCATGTCGAATAACCGTATCTATTAACCACTCTGGGCTATCACGACATTCATATGCTTCGGGGGTTAAAAAGATATAATTTCTGTCAATAGACTACGAATAGATTTATTTACATGTAAGTCATCTACTCTCATAAAATCTACACTTGTTAAAATTTGCATTACATTTAATGCAGTAAAACATTCCAATATAAAGTAAAACTACACGAAATTACTATTTAGTTAGAGACACAACGACACTTTGCCTCTACGCCTACGATTACTGTTCCAAATTGCTTTTGCTAAATTTA
Source organism: Hoplodrina ambigua (assembly GCA_949774945.1). Classification (NCBI taxonomy): domain Eukaryota; kingdom Metazoa; phylum Arthropoda; class Insecta; order Lepidoptera; family Noctuidae; genus Hoplodrina; species Hoplodrina ambigua. The sequence goes on from OX458981.1 coordinate 10,728,204, forward strand.
ATTTCGCCACAGCCATTTTGAGAGCGAGTTTAGCCTTTAGTTTAGAACATTTTGTATTATTATTATGAAGGTAAATGGATATTGAATGAGATGTTATTAAATGGAGTGCACGTTTCAAAGTTATTTAGGTTATCGCTTTTGCCCACGACTTCACATAACACACAACATCACGCCTATAATTCCCAAAGAGTTAAGCAGAGGTGTACCGTTAGTACACCTACATTTCGCCAGTTATGTGTAAGTCCCATGTAATAGGGGGCGAGAATATTGCCATCAACCGGGCACAAATCCAGACTCCGAGGGTGCTACTGGAAAATTCCTGATGGAAAAACCCAATAACTCTTTGCCTGACCTGGGAATCGAACACAAGACCTAATTTTTTTTATTATAGTATATTATGATTATTGTAAATTTTATATCTTTAACTAATGTAATTGGCCAAGGGCCGTTTTATGTTAAAGTAAAAAAATAAATAAATGACTGCCTCGTTGGTCTAGTGGTCGCAAAGCGCGACTGCTGAGCATGAGGTCTTGGGTTCGATTCCCAGGTCGGGCAAAGTGTTATTGGGTTTTTCCATCAGGAATTTCTCAGTAGCAGCTTCGGAGTCTGGATTTGTGCCCGGTTGATGGCAATAGGCTCGCCCCCTATTACATGGGACGTAAACATAACTGGCGAAATGTGGGTGTACTAATGGGTACACCTCTGCCTAACCCTTCGGGGATTACAGTCGTGATGTTATGTTATGTTATGTAATAAGTAAAACAGTGCATTCTTACCTGACACTCATATGTACCGTTGTCTCTTTTCTGCACGAACTTGATCTGCAGCGTCCAATCTTCTGAACCTTCGCCGTGTAACACCTGCAAAGAGAAATAAAAAATAATTATAATACTTCTTCTCCTTATCGTGTCATAAAGGTCTTACGACCCCACACACCCTACTGTCTGAGTATTATAATACTAGCGGACTCGACCAATGTCCTGCCCGGATGTAGGCTTGCAGTGCCACTTACCGGGTCCAATTGTAAAGACCGTCCAGCGACACAAACACAGACAAAAAATTTCATTAAAATCGGTCTAGCTGTTGAGGACTACAGTGTCATACAAGTAGGCAATTGCCTCATGAATGAAAGATCATCACTCAAAAAAGGCACGACTGAATTAGTATTTTTTTTTTTTGTTGTGTTTGTAGTTATCAGGACAAGGTTTGTATGAAATTTTTATTTGGAAATATACGGAAAAACCCAGTGACACTGCCGACACACCGACTTGGGAATCGAACCCAAAGACCTCATGCTTAGCAGTCGTACTTTGCGACCACTGGACCAACGAGGCGGACAATTGATTGTTAATGTCTATCAAAATCCTTCGGATTAAGATTGCAAGGGTGTTAAGCAATTAATCGAGTGGAAATCAAACCCACGACCCGTAGAATTTAAGCACTGCGCTAACGATACCATTAATTAACGTTACTCGCATTTTTTCGAACATCGATAATTAAAAGGTGCGTTTCGCTAATTAACCGCTGAGATCAGCGAATTTCGTCAAATCAACTGTCAATTTGACGTTTAAACGAATCAGATATTTTTAACGACGGGCGAAGTTATAAAAAACTCGGGCGCAAAATTATCGAGAGGAAATATTAATTAAAATGGAGGAGAGGATTAAAAATGGTAATTCGGCATCTTTTATATTGATATAAAAGTTGATGGATGTCGGTTTTTTGCGCCGGATAAAGTAACGCATTGTCAATTAAATGTTTAATTGAAAATAAAAAGAAGGAAATTTTATATTTGCTACTTTAAAACTGTTCCTTTTTATCTATAAACTGTTTGCTCCAGTTTGGCTGCCACATTGGTATCGTGCTCGCAAAATCGACTACTAAGAATTCTGGGTTTAGTTACCAGGTTGGGCGAAGAAAAGGATTTCAAATAGTAATTCAATAATTCATTAAATAGATTATTCTTTTGTTTTTCATATTGAATGAATGGATGAATGAAAGTTGATCCTGTCGGAATGCTTGAGTTACTGCGAAACGAATGCATAATAGTTGTTTTCTTTTATTTTATTTTAAGCCTTTTTTACCATGTTTCTTTGAAGCACATGTGTATTGCATTTATGTAACTACATTTTTCAGATTGATTTACTATAATTGGTTTAACCATTGTTTAAATAAATAAATATAAATAAAATAAATCTTTATCTTACGTTTTGTTTTTGCAAAATAAACTTCTGTTCTTTCGTTACATATCTACTAAGAGTATTGTAGACCCATGTCAGTAGGCACAGCGGTTACGTACCTATGTAATTACCTGCTAAACATGAATACACACAGGAAGCACATCAGCTTCTGTGAAGCCAAAAGCTTTTGACTACTAAGCTCCTAATGCTTTTGATCTCCACACATCCCATTTACTTTGTTGACTCCTGCAAATTGAACCGAAAACCCCACAGTAGCTATTCCCCTGTCAATTTCAGAGCAACACGGAAATAATACCTACTAATCCTATGTCCAAGCTAAATTCCATCCAGCAAAGATGACGTCGGCAAAGTTCGTGAAGCCGAACATTGCCGAAGCGAAGGTAGGTTACGCGGTAGCTTTCTAGACCGTGATCCAATCGCCTGACGCGGCAGAAATCAGGAACGACGCGTCAATGACGAAATGAGGCCGAAGAGTGGCGAAAATAGCCGAAAAATAGCGAAACAAGATGTGTTATAGGATATTTTTTTGTTGTATAAAATGAGTTTTTACCCCGACCTACTCGCCGATATGAAAAGTGTGTCAGCGGTTTTTTGAACGCAATTTTTCCTAGTTGTGTTTATGAATTTTCGTAGAAAGCAGTATAGATGGAAATGATAAAATAGGGGAGGAAGGGGGCCGGTTTTATATTCTGGTTGAGATGTGTGTTGCAGATGTTGGAAGAAGTTGTCTGTCGCATCTGGATTTTAAATCGATATTTGTCTGTTTTCTTTATGACTTTTCTTGTATCTTATATCTATATACATAAAACAAATTCAGATTATTTAGACGATTCATATCTCAAGAACGTCTGGATTGATTTTTATGATCTTTATGTCCACCCCGAATAGCACAATAAATATTAAAACATGATCAGTTCACGAAAAAAAAATTATGGCCATAAGACATTTTCTCGTATATTTTTTAGAGAACTATTATTTTTAATATTATTTTAAGTGATTCTGCGGCGAAACGAAATTCGCCGCGTCAGCTACATACACACATAACACAACGCCTGTAATTCCCGAAGGGTTAGGCAGAGGTGTACCCATTAGTACACTTACATTTCACCAGTTATGTTTTTTTTAGTCCCATGTAATAGGGGGCGAGCCTATTGTCATCAACCGGGCACAAATCTAAACTCCGAGGCTGCTACTGAGAAATTCACCGCCGAAATTTTCTGCGTCAGCTAGTTATTTATATTCCCAGAAATGATTTTACGGCTATTTGTTATTTACCTTCATTAGGTTTGTGTTCATTATATAAAACCATTTTGGATTGTAAGGTTTCGTATTTCCGTGAAAACACTTTTTGCAAACAATATTCATTGAGTGATTGCTTAACATTGAACGATTTTCACCGAAATATTTAATACTCTGTCGAATTGAATTATTTGAGTTAACGATTTTGTTCATTGTGTTCATTTTAATATCCTACTAAATTGTGAAAGTTAACAGACTATTTTAATTATTTAAATTTTAATTAAAGCAATTATAATAAGGTATTTGTAAAATTAGTAATCTTTTATGAGCTGTTTACGTCTTTACAGACCATTCCTAACTAAAGGGTTAATATTTTTTGTTGGTGTCATAACATCACGCCTGTAGTCCCCGAAGGGTAAGGTAGAGATGTACACCAACATTTCGCCAGTTACGTTTTTTGGCTGAACTTAGTTGTAAACTTAGAAAATATATTATGAAATAGAAAAAGTCACATTGGTACCTGCTAGTGTCCAGTTACGAAACCATAACCGCGTTACAGTTAGATACTACTACTTTTACTTTTCTATGAAACAGTTTTTTTAACAGCCAGAGATGATCACTTAATATCCGATAGGCCGTCGGCTTGTTTGCCATTTAATGACATTAAAATACCTTTGAAATAGAGTAAAAAATATTCTCGCACGCAATTACGCAATTTTGAACTCTACTTCTATTGTTTTTTAGTTCATTATCAATTAATAAATGAAAACTATTTCAGTAAATTGCTACTCCCTCTAAGCCGGCTGTAAGGAAACATTGGTAACTAACAAACTTCCATTATAAGTTGAGTAGTCACGCGAATTCGTGCTACTTGCTTATTTTCCCACGGTTATTCTCCGCTGTACCACTAAATAGATATTATGCAAAGAAGGCTGGCTTTATGCAACGAGAACAAACCGGGAGCGTGCACACAGACACGTGAGGCGATCTTAAATGGATGAAGTTTACATACGTGCAGCGTGTCTATGTGTGCGTGCATATTTGCTCGCTGTTTGTGCTTGCACTTTCTGTACGTGAACCGTGTCTATGCGTGCGTGCCTTCTTGCTCGTTGAGTGTACTTGAACGCGCCGTGCAAGAAGCGTGTCTATGCTAATTTGTATTTTTGCTCGATGAGTGTGCTTGCACTCGCTGTACGTAAACCTTGTCTACGCGTGCGTGCGTTCTCGCTAGTTGAGTGTGCTTGAACTCGCTGTACATGAGACGTATCTATGCGTGCGTGCGTGTACGTGAAGCATGTCTATCATTGCGTGTGTTTTCGCTCGTTGAGTGGGCTTGCATCTTCGTTCATTGAGTGTGCTTGGACTAGCTGTACAGCTACTAGCTAGCTGTACGTGAGCCGTGTTCACATTTGCGTGAAAGAAAAGAAATAAAGAAAGAAAACTATTATTGAGTTGACCTTCTGTTTCTATGTTTATTATGATTGAATTAAACTAAAACGTGTTTAAGTTCTCACTGTTATTATTTAGTTATTATTTATTCACGACACACTATTACTATAACGAAATGTCGCTTTGTGTTATTTCCTTATTTTCATTATTATTTGAGCTTATTTTGTATGGTATTGTGATACATGTTTTTAATTTAATAACTTATTTTATATATGGAAAATAGTTATTTGTTATACAAGAGTGCAAAGTTGCTTTTTAACCGCGTGTTCAATTTTGATGACCGAGCAAGCGAAGGATTCTAAAATTGAATCACGAGCGCAGCGAGTGATTCAAAATTAGAATCCTGAGCGTTAAGCGAGGGAATCAAAAGAGCACGAGGTGAAAAATCTTTGCACTCGAGTGCAACACGTAACTTTTCATTCCACCTCAGCGAGGAAATGACTAAATGCAAAAAAAAAAGTTTACAATCACAAGATAGGTACACTTTTATTTCAGTTTAGGTATTAATTACTACATTATGACAGGTAAGTATTACAGAATAATCTTTAAATTATAACAAAATAATACTTTTTTTTTTTTTTTTTTTTTTTTTTTTTTTTGAGGTGGTAAAAATCATCAAATGACTCCTTCCGCCCTGGGTGGGGCGGAAGGGACTGTCAGACTTTTACTGACTAAAAAACCACCCTGTTCCTTCTGTTGCCCTTTACGTTCCGGGGCCACGGTATCCTGTTAAGACGTCCCGCAACCCCGGCAGGCGTTGGCCCCGTTGGGGGCCCCGTCCCTGTGCTGACAGCTCCTTGAGGCGCGCGCGAACAGAACGCGCCGTCGACCCGGGCCTGGTCCTTGATCGGACGGCGAGCTACCCATTACTCGCCGTCCGCAAGCCCGCGCCTACGGTGGCCGGATGTCGCCTCGCGACGTCCGACGCCCTGGGCGTCTCCCGCGGCGGCTGGGGCGTGAGGTGGTTCTCTCCCTCACGCGGCCCGCCTCCTCCTTCGCTAGCATTACTGCTTCGCAGAAGGAGGTGACTGCATCCCATTCCCTCTCGCCCCGGAGCATGGCCTGAACCAGGTCCGGACGCGAGAGGTCGCCGCCGCCTATCGCCTCCGTGAGGACACGGCGGTGGTCTGCCCAAGCGGGGCAGTCCTGCACCGTATGCTCCACCGTGTCCTCCGGGCGATCCACACAGTGGTGACACCCGGGCGTTTCCTCCCGCCCTATCCGACACAGGAACCTCCCGAAACTACCGTGTCCGGTGAGGACCTGCGTCAGGCGGTAGGTGAGGACGCCATAGCACCTCTCCAGCCACTCCTCAAAGAGGGGTCTTACCGCCGCGATTGCGGCGTGCCCGAACAAAATAATACTAAGGTATAATTAAGAAAATTTTAAAGTAACGTTGCTACTGTAATTTAAATTGAGTGTAATATTTTTGTAAAAAAAACACCAAGTAGGTTCCGAGTCTGAGTTTTTAACAAATTAAAAAAAAGTTGTATGATATATTCGGCACCATAGAGGTAGCAGTAATGTTTTTTTTTAATTCACAAACTTAGTGCACACGATGTTCTAAATTCAATTTACTTTATCCTCTAGAGAATAAAAACGGCTTTTCCACTCAGATATTGAAAATTAAAAATACTCTTTCCGAGATGGTGGGATGAAAAGAAAATTATGCCACATTTATTATTTATACAAAGTAATAAAATTGAAGTGTCTGTGTGTAATGACAAAGTAACAGCTTTTTATTAATTGCATTATTGTTTACGCAGTATTTATATCGAAAAAAGAATTGTGTTTTTTTTTGTCTGTGTCTATTTGTTCCGGTTAATCTCCTAAACGCCTGGACTGATTTTGATGTGTCTTTCACTGGCAGATAGCTGATGTTATTAGTAGTAACTTAAGTTAATTTTATTTTAGAAAAATAATTAGGGATCCGCGCAAGAAAAAGAAAACACCCCAGATAGGCTAGTTAAATATATTTTTCTTTTAGGTCTCGTCGGATTCGGGGGCTCGCCGTTTATTTGATTAACACTTTAAAGTTAGCTAATTCATTAAATACATTTTTCACAGACGGTTACTAGAAATGAAATTATGAGGGTCCAAAGAGAATTAGGTACTTAAGGAATTTTATTTAATAGAAGTACTAAGCTACTTATTTCACCTCACACATATTTATCAAAATAATAAAAGAGTTTTAAAAAAATATTTACTAATTACGATGACAATCAAAAACTTTTTTATTGACGATGTGGATGTGTGGTTTTTCTTATTGTTCCTAATAATATTTTTATTGTTCTTTAATCAATTCTCCGGAATACACATAAACAAATAAAAAAACATTTTTTTAGTAATTATTAACCGCGCCCCCTATTACATGGGACCTATACAAAACTGGCGAAATGTGGGTGTACTAATGGGTACACCTCTGCCTTACCCTTCGGGGATTACAGGCTTGATGTTATGTTATATTACCCAGTGTCGTGATTTTATTTAATTATGTCCAGTATAACAACATCCTGAATTTTGACGAGAATGTAAAACTACACTTTGTATAATTTGGAGACATTAATATCAACATAGGTTCCCAAAATAGTGACTTGAATTCTGACGAGTATTTAAATATTGCTGCCTCACACGCATTACTCCCAGCTCATATGTTCCCCACAAGATTAGCTAACTGTCTTGACCATATTTTATTAAGAGCCCCGAACCCCGCCACTACCTTAGTATTGGATAGCCCCATTACTGACCATAACCCCCTTGTTCTGTTCTGCAAACAATCCGTTACTACACGCACACCCAAGTATACTACCCTAAAAACTAACATCCCTGGGGTCATCTCCGATATAACTCACATGGATTTCTCCCCTGTTTTCGAAATAAAAGACCCAAATCTCGCTGCTGAAACTTTGGTTTCTCTTTTATCAACGGCTGTCAAATCACACACTCGCATGACAAACATCCCCAGCAGAAAACGCATAACCAAGCCTTGGATTACGCCTGGTCTTCTGAGATGTATGCGCCATAGAGACAAACTGTTCAAAAAATTCAAAAAGTATCCAGAAAACGAAACTCATAAACTCATTTTTTCTCGCTATAGAAATTTCTGCAACATGATCCTAAAAAAAGTTAAACGTGAATACGAAAGATCTGAGTTTCGGAAGGCCTCACGTAATCCAAAATCTACTTGGCGTCTTATCAAACAGATTGGTAACCTGGATCAGAATAAAAAGGCACCTACAGAACTAATAAAAGGTCATGAGGATCCTATTTGTTCAGTCAACAGGGTCAACAAGTACTTTGCAAGTGTGGGTAAAAATCTAGCTTTTAAAATTACACAATCGAACTTCTACGCTTCAAACACTAGAGACAAGGATAAACCAAATTCTTCTTTATTTTCCCCTGCTGAATCTATGGTGTTGTATGAGGTGGATGAAGCCGAGATTGATACTACCATTCTAAGCCTTAAGGACAACTGTGCTATAGGGCACGATGGTATATCAACAACCGTCATTAAGGCCACTCGGCATAGCATTACCCCTGTCCTTATTCACATTTTTAACCTGTCCCTGTCCTTAGGCATTTTCCCAAAAGTGTTTAAGACTGCTATTGTCCACCCAATATTTAAAGCGGGAGATAGAGACAGTGTAGCTAATTATAGGCCAATATCTGTTCTCTCTACCCTTTCAAAAATTTTCGAAAAAGTAATTAATTATAGACTAATAAAATATTTAAATAAAAATAACTTTCTGGCTCAAAATCAGTATGGTTTTCGAGCTGGCAGGTCCACAGAAGATGCAGTTCTGGAGCTTACAGATACAATCACCTCTAACTTCAATCAAAAATATAAAACTATTGGAACATTTTTAGATCTATCCAAAGCTTTTGATACTGTCTCTATCCCCCTGCTACTAAATAAACTAGAAGGTATTGGCATACGTGGCACTGTCCTTGATATCTTCCACAGTTACTTGACGAACCGCGGACAAGCTGTAAAAATTGGTGACCACCTTAGCGTAGAGGAGGGATTATCTTTTGGCGTACCCCAAGGGAGCGTACTCGGGCCCACCCTTTTCCTCATTTACATAAATGATCTGTGTCGGTTATCCCTTATAAACACCAAAATTATCGCCTATGCCGACGACACCGTCCTGGTAACTCATGGCAAGGACTGGGATGAGACCTTCAAAGCTGCAGAAAACGCCCTTAGGATAGTCATGAAATGGCTCACTATAAATCTTCTCACACTAAACGTTAGCAAAAGTAAAATTATTCCCTTCACTCCTGGAATTGGTAGCCAACCGCCCTTATCCTACAAAGTCAAAGCGCACACTTGTCTCATCAATACTACCTCGTGTAATTGCTTTCCCATTGAGCGAGTGGACAATCTTAAGTACCTTGGCGTGTATATTGACAGTCTATTAAATTGGAAAATCCAGGTAGACGTAATTGTGACGCGTGTGAGAAGATTAATATACATTTTTAGGAAATTAAGATCAGTCATGGATTTTGAGTGCCTGATTATCATTTATTATGCACTTGCTCAATCGATCCTCGGATATTGTCTAACCGCCTGGGGGGGTGCCCTTAAAACAACTATGTTGCGAGTCGAAAGAGCGCAGAGAGCAGTGTTAAAGGTAATCACGAATAAACCAGTTAGATTCCCAACCCGAGACCTATTTCTACTCTGCAAAGTTCTGACTGTTAGACAGCTCTTCATACTGCAAACGGTTACTCGAAAACATGGACAGTTGCACTATGACTCAAAATGTGCCACTGTAGCGCGTCGCGCGGAAAGAGTTTGTCCTACGGAACTCTGTAGAACCGTAGCTGTGAGTCGTAGTTTTAGACACATTAGCTCTAGGCTATATAATAAAATAAATAAGGAAATAAAAATTTACCCCTTTAAAACAATTGTTATTAAGAAAAAAATAATAGAATGGCTACAATCAAAAACCTATGATGAAACTGAAAAACTAATTGAAACATAAATTAACAACTTTATACCACTACACACACTCCTTCGTATAGACATACCCCACACTCACTACATAGACACATACACACTAACCACGTACACTCTACACTAATACATCATTTAATTAATTTCTTCTGTTATTTTAATTTTATTTTAGTCAAAATCTGGAACTATTTCCGCTTTTGTTTCTGAAGGTGGGCGTTGATGGTTGCGCCACAGTTTCTAACTACTGCAGCCATCATCGTTACATATAAACATTGTTATGTATATTTTTAAGTTCCAAATAAAGACTTTTTACTTTTTACTTTTACTTTTAATACATATAAAGTTCATTATGCAATGTGTACCAAACTCTATTCCAAACAAACTCCACGGCGGTGTGAATTGAGCTTCAAAACTCAAAAGAACCAACACAAATACGCACTGCGCATGTCAACAGGCGGCACATTCCGCCCCACATTCCCAAATTACGTCAAAAAATGCATTCTCATTCGTCACAGCGATAAGAATCGTTTGTACTACTTGACACGGATTCGGCTAGGGCCAAGCACATTGTCATTTATGCCATGTTGGACGGAATTGCATCTGCGTTTATTACGCTGTTAGCCAAGCGACATGGATATAGCAGTATAGCTATCTCTCGTGTGTGGCGTCAGCTTTATTGTCGTGTGTAGACGGCTTATTCTGGGTCAGGCTGGGATGTGTTTATGTATTATGGGAGGTGGGTATTATTTGAACATCTTCATTTGTTTGTTAGGGTTTACTGGCTTTTCAAGAATGTATTATAGACTGTGTTATACATAACATGAAGTCTGTAATCCCCGAGGGTTGGCAGAGGTGTACCCCACATTTCTCCAGGTATGTGTAAGTCCCATGTAATAGGGGGCGAGCCTATTGCCATCAACAGTGCTTTATAATGGCCTAATTGAAATAAATAATTTGACTTTGGGTCAAATAAATGGTATTTTCTTTTTTCTTTATTTTGCTTCTACATATCGCGTGTGAAGAGACACATTTATAACATTTTCTACGTTTTTTTATAAAAACAATTTTTTAATTGGTCCAGCTAAACATCGATCCTATAGCCTTGACCACAGGGCCATCACGACATTGCATTTTATATAATCAATAACTAAATCTTGCAACAAAAATACTCTTCGATCCAAATTCACGCTTCAGATCTCGAGCTAAACGTTATTCTAAAATAATTACACGTGCTTCTGGGTTCGGGAATTTCAATGATGGCCGAATTATCCGTAATTCCTACACATTTACGCTCACATTCGACCACTGTGGTCACCGGATCACATATTCGTTAGCATTTGAGGGCGTTAATTTTGCGGCGAACCAATTTAGGAACAATTTGGAGTGCTTTGACAATGCAGCTCGCCGCTCTATGCACCGTGCTGTGCTGCAATAGAATCTAGATCCTACCTACATAGAAGTAAATGAGCTTTTAATTTGATGCAGGTTTCGAATTCGAGTAGTATCATGCTGGCGCCCGCAGCTCATGCGTGAAATTTCAGTTTTGATATCGGTCAAGTATCAATGTTTACTTTGCTTTGTTTACTTCATTGCTATTTTCATCGTGGGAAAATCTGAACTTATACTAATATTTTTTCACAGTGAGAAAATTTGAATGTCATCATCATCTGCCTAGCCTTTTCCCAACTATGTTGGGTTCGGCTTCCATTTTATCCGGATGCAGCTGAATACCAGTATTTTACATGAAACGACTGCCTATCTGACCTCTACAACCCAGTAACTGGGTAATACGATACCCTTTGGTAAGACTGGTTGTCAGATTTACGTGCTTCTGACGATCCGTAACGACTGTCAAAGGCTTAACGTGCATTCCGAGGCACGGAGGAGTCTCGGTGTGTAAAGATGGTCACCCATCCACGGACCAACCCCGGCAAGGGTAGCTTAACCTGACGGATCGACCCATTACTTAGCCATGAGCTCCTCATGGGGTAAGAAAATCTGAATGTATGTTACTATAATAATTTAAACGTGAAAGTTTGAGAAGATGTTTAGATGTTTGGATATTTGTTACTCATTCACGCGTAAACCGTTGAACAGATTTGGATGAAAATTGGCACTTGAATCCTGTTATCAATACTCAATACTCAACACTTTATTGCATTCAATAATGTATACAAGGCTGGTAGGTAAATTATAGAGAAACAATTATGGACCCTGTCGGGCACAGCAAGTTAGTGTGTGTGCGATAATAGTTTAACTTATTTTACTGTAAGTTACTTTTTACTTAATATTTTTTTTTGTTAAATTAAACTAATTATCTCCATAATTATATTTAAAGAAAAATTCTTTACGCTATCAAACTTCTGATTAGTAACTCTATACGACTCAAAACAACACAAACTGAAAAATATCACGACGACAAACTCGCTACTATAAAATATAACATTTCTATTGAAAGAGAGAACACGACTTTCTCAATCAAAGTCACAACAATAGCCATTCACAGAGAACATTCCCATTATACTGTTTTCTCAAACCCTACAACAACACAGAGTACTAAGAGACCTTGAAACAGTGCATACGGAACCCCGACGCCTGCAAACTTCTACGTCTAACTTCCCCACAAACTTGTGAGTTGTTCCTCGTGTGTTTGCGGTAGATAAGGACTTGATACACTGCCTCTGTTTTCTACCCGGATGGGCGCAAAAACCGTTGTGAATTGAATGCTATGTAGGTGGGTGTAGGTTCTGATTGCAATGACTGTTAGGTTATAAATAAGCGTGTTTATTTAACGCGTTAGTGCAGTGGGTGAGTGAAAGACTGCTGAGCTGCGTGGCGCGGGTGCAGAGTTCAAATCCCTCAAGAAACAAATAATTTTATGGCCTACAGATAGTTGCCACTGCCTCGTTGGTCTAGTGGTCGCAAGCGCGACTGCTGTGCATGAGGTCTTGGGTTCGATTCCCAGGTCGGGCAAAGTGTTATTGGGTTTTCCATCAGGAATTTCTCAGTAGCAGCCTCGGAGTCTGGATTTGTGCCCGGTTGATGGCAATAGGCTCGCCCCCTATTACATGGGACTAGAAACATAACTGGCGAAGTGTGGGTGTACTAATGGGTACACCTCTGCCTAACCCTTCGGGGATTACAGGCGTGATGTGATGCTATGCAACAGATAGTTTTTCGGGTATGGTTGTGAGTTTGCGTGAGTTTATATGTTTGTAATCGCACCCACGATTCAAGTAAAATTCTTAAAGTGGCGACAATGTTTAAAAAGTATGTATCCGCTAAGGACTGTTAGCAACGCAATCATTCCCACAGAGGATCGATTAGCCAAAATTTTCAAAAAGAAAAACAAATTTCCGCCGCCGCTTTATTTAAGTCCGCCTTTGTACAGTGTATTTTTTTTACATGTGCATAAAGTTTAAATAAATAAATAAACTTCTTTATGTTTAACAGAATAACGTTGAAAATCAAACATTAATTATTGCTAGACACATTCTGCAGGCCTGAAGGATTAAAAAACAAACTCAACTAACCTGAAACCTTTCATCATTGGTGTACGTGAACTTTCCGGAGCTCAGGATATGCCAGTCTCTCTTCCTGATCCATGAGACTTGCTGAAAGATAAAGAACACATTATTAATAACAGTTAAAGTTATGTTTTTTATCTATAAATATATACAAATAAATAAAATTGAAGTGTCTGTTTTTAATATCACAATAAGAGTTTTTTTAATAAATGCGTATCAAAGTATAACAAAAAAAAAGTTGTCTGTGACAGAGTCTGTATGTCTGTTTACAAAACATCACGCCTGTAATCCCTGAAGGGTTAGGCAGAGGTGTACCCTGTAGTAGGTACTTACACCCACATTTAGTCTATCTGTATGTCTGTCTGTGGACTGCCACGTTGGTCTAGTGGTCGCAAAGCGCGACTGCTGTGCACGAGGTCTTGGGTTCGATTCCCAGGTCGGGCAAAGTGTTATTGGGTTTTTCCATAAGGAATTTCTCAGTAGCAGCCTCGAAGTCTGGATTTGTGCCCGGTTGAAGGCAATAGGCTCGCCCCCTATTACATGGGACTAAAAAAAAAAACATAACTGGCGAAATGTGGGTGTAGTAATGGGTACACCTCTGCCTAACCCTTCGGGGATAACAGGCGTGATGTTATGTTATGTGTATGTCTGTCATTTCGCATGTGCGTGGGTATATCTGTTTGTTCCAGCTAATTTCAAAACAGCTGCACCGATTTTGAAAAGACTTTCACAGGCAGATAGCCAATGTCTTAAGGAGTAAACAAAAAAGAATGACGGTTCCTCTCAAAAATAAACCCTGTAGATAACAGACATTTACGCAGACGAAGTCGCGGCTGTAACGCCAGTAAATACATAAAAGATACGTGTTCAAAATAGGTGTGGTGCAATTACTGGGCATGTGTAAAATTAAGCCTTTGGGAGTGAGCGAACGCGTCAACGTTCTAATTGTCTGGTCGTGTCAATGTCGCGCAAAATTACAGGTTGACACACCACAAAATACGTGGCGAAGATTAAAATGTATACTAATTTGATAGCACTTAACAGCCGCATAGTTGATTACAATATTTAGTTTAATTTAGCACTAGTATAGAGGAGAATAAAATTATAATATTCATCCGACCGAAAGTGAGATGTTCATGTATTTGTCCGCAAAAATAGGTGTACTCGTTCTTCTCTTACTCTAATAGTCCGATGGGAACGGCAATCCGACACGATCGAGGAGAGTTAGATACAGGACCAACGGCTTTATGTGATTTCCGAGGCACAACCCGGAGCACTAACGGACTGCCTCGTTGGTCTAGTGGTCGCAAGCGCGACTGCTGTGCATGAGGTCTTGGGTTCGATTCCCAGGTCGGGCAAAATGTTATTGGGTTTTTCCATCAGGAATTTATCAGTAGCAGTCTCGGAGTCTGGATTTGTGCCCGGTTGATGGCAATAGGCTCGTGCCCTATTACATGAGAATAAAAAAAAAACATAACTGGCGAAATGTACCAATGGGTACACCTCTGCCTAACCCTTCGGGGATTATAGGCGTGATGATTTTATGTGACCCCGGAGCACGTAAAGCCGTTGGTCCTACCTGATCTCTGGTAACGTGTTATCAGAGTATGAGAGTGAGGGAAGAGGGAGTGCACCTGTGTTTATGCTCTATAATATTTCCTGCCTTGACAATTCAAAAGTGCCTGTAAATGGTCTAATTGAAATAAATGTTTTGACTTTGACTTTGACTTTGACCTGCGTACTTGGCTTGTCGCCATTGAGATGGCCTCTGTAACCGAAATTCAAGTCGGGAGGATATTATTATTAAATCTCCGGGCAAAGCCATCTCCATTGCCCTTTGGGAGTTGCCTATTGTGTGTGACAACGTTTCAGTGCCATAAGTAATTACATACAGGTCAAAGACTTTCAAGTAGTAGTGAAAGACTCTCGTCTTGAGACGAATTCAATTACAAAGTTGTTGATAATACCTTGTAGGTAGCCTTTTGCTGGGGATTTTTCCGACAGTCCGTACGAAATAAATTCCGTAGGTACGAGAATATGAATTGTGTTATTTTGAAATTTGATTTAGTTCTTTTTGTGTCTCGATAATTTTGACTTGATAATTAACAAAAGTCGTTAGGTTACATAGAAACAATCATTTTATTATCAATAGGGCACAAATCCAGACCTCGAGGCTGCTGCTGAGAAATTACTGATGGAATAACCCAATAACACTTTCCCCTGACCTGGAAATCGAACCCAAGACCTCATGATCAGCAGTCGCGCTATATGCTCGCCCCCTATTACATGGGACTTAAACATAACTGGCGAAATGTTGGTGTACCAATAGGTGCTCCTCTTGTGCTTAACCCTTTGGGGATTACAGGCGTGATGTTATGTAATATGTATGTTGTGTAATGTTATTATTTTAATTTAACTTTAACTTTAATTAAAATCGCGCAAGTATCATTGATTAAAAGGCCAATAAGCCTACTAGATACAAAATTTAATTTCAAATTAAAATTAAGCCAAGCGCGACTATTTGTGAACGTGATTCAATTCAAGCTTATCTAAAACCAAAGGCACCTTTTATTTTAAAAGTTAATAAATTCATTTTCTTAATAGGTTTGTATCCTTTCATCTTAGGTCAAAGTTACTGGAATATTAGCTTAGACTAGACTTCAGGCATCAATGACAAAGTTACTAAAACTTACTAATCTAATTTGTCACTATTGCGCAGATAAAGTTTATTACTTTAGCGGTTTAGTAAGTTATCCGTGGTGTTTTAATTGTTTAGCCTATAATGCTAATAAAGAGGTTTGACATAACATCACGCTTGTAATCCCAGAATGGTTAGGCAGAGGTGTACCTATCTATTAGTACACCCACTTTTCGCCAATTACGTTTTAAGTCTCATGTGTGTGTGAGGGTGTGTGTGTGTGAGGGGGTGTGTGTGTGTGAGGGTGTGTGTGTGTGTTCCATGGGGGCGAACCTATTGCCGTCAATTAGGCACAAATCCAGACTCCAAGACTGCTACTGAAAAGTTCCTGATGGAAAAACCGAATTGCTGTTACTAGTCAAAAAGAAAAAGTAACACTTACCCCTCTTTCACTCAAGTGTCCTACTAGGCAGTGGAGGTAGGCAGTGCCTCCTAGTTGAGCAGTAATATTGCTGACTGTGTTGTTGGCAGTGACGTCAGCCGCCGGCTGCACGCCTGCGCGCCAGCCGCGAGCTCTTGAGGTGCCGTGGTGTCCTGGTACAAAAATATATTAGGTTAGGAAAATAATCAACAATGGTGCCGATTCCCTTGTTCACAAACTAGACTTAATTTGGAGAATTACGGTTTAAAAATTATTTATTTCTATAAGATTTACGTAATCACTTCTCGAGAAATGTACTTATTACTAAAACTAATTATATAAAAGTCCATGGCGCACGTCGCACAGATATTAAATGGTTACTTTAATAAATCTGGGTAAGTGGGTACATCGAAAACAAATACTTTAATGCGCTCGACTTTGTACAGTCACGAGCAAAAACAAGTATACACTTAGCAAAATTCAAAAGCGAGTTTCTTGTGAAATAATAGTTGCAACTTTGATATAAGTCCTATTTCTTAGTAGTATTGAATTCAAAATACTGTATTCCTAAAAACAAGACATTTCATTTTAGCTTCGTAATGTTGCTAAGTGTATACTTGTTTTTGCTCGTGACTGTACACGTCGAACGCTTTGTCTCAATGAGTACTATTATAAAGCACCGTGCACATTACACTAAATGATATTTTATTTATTTAGGTTGAAGCTGTTGAAGATATGCTTTTGTAATATTTTTTTAAAATGTAAATTTGTTTTAGATTCTTTAATATTTTTCGGTAAGGAGTTGTAAAGTTGAGCTCCTTCGTATTTGATGTTTTTAGTTTCGAATTGGCATCTCTTACCGACATACAGCTAATGAGAAGGACGGTGACACTGGTGCCGATTCCCTTGTTCACAAACTAGACAAAATTTAGAGAATTGACATCTCTTACTAACATACAGCGAAAGGAAAGGACGGTGACATTAAAGAACTAAGTTAGCGATGTCAAATTAGTTTTGCCTTGAACTTCTCCGTATTTTTAATCCATACGTTTTAACTATAACTGTATGGATGTGTCAGATTGACTAAATTTGACAGCTTTTATTAACACTAGTCTCTTTCTTGTTTTATTGGTCAGAAATTAGTCTAATTTTAGTTTAGTTTGCGACCAAGGGAATCGGCACCATCTACAAACTAAGTTAAAAATGTCAAATTAGTTTCGCCTTTAACTTCTCCATATTTTTAATCTGTACGTTTTAAAATGTCAACTATAATTGTATTGATGTGAAAGATTGGCTTTTGACAGCTTTTATTTACATCCGTCCCTTTCTTGTATTACTGGAGAAAAATAGAAAGAAACAGTCTAATATAAGTTTAGTTCGTTCGAAAATCGACATCAATAGCTGAATTTATTTATACCTTACCATCATAATATTGTAGTTGAAATTACAAAAACACGTGCTACACGATGTTGTGTTGGAAATTTCAACTATAACGCCATTATTTTACGGAATATTATTCTTTGTCACACAAAAATCCCATAGCGTGCTGTGCCGCTAGGCTGGGCCTTATTGTACCCATGATAGCATGTTTCCAAGCCAATTGGTTTAAATGCCTACGTATAAAAATTTAACTCCTAGTCATTTGTAAACACGAGTTAAAATTTAAAAAATAATAATACTAACAATACAAGCCTATTATTGTCCTACTGCAGGGCAAAGGCCTCTTCTCATACAGAGAAGGCGCGAGCATTTATCACCATGCTTGATCAAGGCAGATTGACGATTACAGACTTTTAAGTAATAACTCCAAGTTTCTCCACAATGTTTTCCTTCACCGATGTCAGTGACGTTCAAGATAGACTTAGAAAGTACATATGAATTGATGACTTAAAGATATCACGTTAGTACTTGCATGCTAATACTTGACAGACTCATTTTTGACAATAAAATTTGAGATCAGATTGTGGTCGTTTCTAAAACTTAGTAGAATTTCTCCCCAGTTCAATGTAGGTACATCCAAAACGTATGCTTATTTCGCTAGTTATGTTAAGGCCCATGTAATAGGGGGCAAGTCTACTGCCATTATCCGGGCACAAATTCAGACTCCGAGGTTGCTACAGAGAAATTCTTGATGGAAAAACCCAATAACGCTTTGCGTGACCTCAGTTGTCGCACTTTCCGATAACTAGAACAACGAGGCAGTCCTAATAAACATAACATCATACATAACACCACGCCTGTAATCCCCGAAGGGTTGGGCAGAGGTGTACCCATTATTACACCCACATTTCGCCAGTTATGTTTTCAGTCCCATGTAATAGGGGGCGAGCCTATTGCCATCAATTGGGCACAAATCCAGACTCCGAGGCTGCTACTGAGAAGTCCTAATAGTTTTAAATTAATCATCGTTGAATATACAGAATCAGAATCACTTCGAAAAGTAAGACATAAATTAATTTTATGTATGTTATTGTTAATTTAATTTGTTAATCAAAGTTTGTTAGGTAATACCCAACAAAGTTTGACGAAATAAGACCCCAATTAATAAAACTATCGCCCATTTATCAGCTGTTAAATTCTCAGCATTATTACAATATTAATATTCAAATTATGCTAATTAGATTACGTATCGTCACAATTCCGAACCATTTATTAACTTATTAGTCGCTGTAATTAATTCAATGGGCATTATTATAATAAGCCTGAGGTCAATACCTACAGATTATTGGCAAGTGTCTACTTATCTCTGACACACAGACGCGCTTAATTTTGCTGACAGAATAACGGTCAAATACGTCAAGTTCTTTTTTTAAATTGGTCTTATCATGGGCACACTGGCATTTAGGCTTTTCAATATTTTTTTTCTGTCGTGTTGGCCCAGTGATTATATTTCGTGGTGCCCGCCTCTAATGCATGAGGTTGTTAGGTTTGAATCCGTGCAAGTACTAATGTTACTTTTTCAATTCATATGCACTTTCTAAGTTTATCTTAGACTTCACTGACATCGTTCCGTGCCTCGGAAAGCACGTTATAAGGAGTTGGTCCCGGCTGTCATACATAGATCTTTGACAGTCGTTTCGGATAGTCAGAAGTACGAAAATCTGACAACCAGTCTTACCAAGGGGTATCGTATTACCCAATTACTGGGTTGTGGAAGTCAGACTGAAAGCCGAACCCAACATAGTTGGGAAAAGGATATGAATCTTTTTTTTTTGAAGTATTGTTCGTGATGTGTTTTTTTTTGTGGTGCTAGTAAATGTTCAGTTTTTAAATGAAGAGGTAGACATCAGACTCACGTATATCTCCTGTGGATGACGTGAAGAGTGGCAGCATGCAGAATATGGCCGCCGCAAGCTGTATGCCCATGTCGCCAGTCTGTCGCCATCTCATCTGCAACAAGAACAGAGAACAATTAGTAAAAAAGGGAAGAAGTAGCTAGGAAAACATTTAAACATTACATCCTTACTAATATTATAAATGCGAAAGTGAGTCTGTCTGTCTGTCTATTACCTCTTCACGCTTAAACCGCAGAACCGATTTAGGTGAAATTTTGTATAGAGACAGTTTAAGTCCCGGGGAAGGATATAATTGTAGAACACAGCAAAAAAAAGACGGTGACATTTTAGTACTAAGTCAGAGATGTCAAACTAGTTATTCCTTGAATTTTTCCGTATTTTCAATCTACACATTATAAGATGTCAACTATAATTGTATGGATGTTTCAGATTGACTAAATTTGACAGCTCTTATTAACATTCGTCTCTTTGTTTTTCCTTGGACAAAAAAAGATAGAAATAGTCTAATTTTAGTTTAGTTTGTGAACAAGGGAATCAGCACCATTCTATTTTTAAATTAAATTACATTTATTAACATCCATCGGTTTCTAAAAAAATGACATGTATATCTGATGATACTGCATACCTATCTACTTTGTTGACTGTACATAGACGTTTACGTGTAACTTTGAACATACAGCGTATGCGTTGAAGCCACGTTGTCGCCGCGTGAATGCGTACATTACGCTGGCGTCTCGTAGACGTAATTTAATCAAGACCACGTCGCGTTTATGCGGCGTTTACACTGCGTTAACGTTCCACGTCCGCCTACGACAAACACCATTATACGAAAGCGAAATCTAGCCAAACATGATAACAGCATAGATCATAAATGTTATCTGTGATAGAGAACATCTAGGGAGACAATATCTGTGTTTACTCTCGGGTTATAGTTCAACGGGCTTCGTGCTAGCCAATCAATACCTCTGAAGCTCTTTAGTCTAAGGGCTAGTGATTTGTTTTTGTCATCATCTCGCCAATTTTTTATCGTGATTATTTTATTTATTATCAAAACTTGTACATTACTTTTAAAAAATTAACTTAAACTTAAATCTTGTAATTAATAATGAAATTACAAACTATGTACAGTCATCAAAAGAGGTAGGTATGCAGAGTCATCAGATATAGTTAAAGTTTTCTTAAAAATCGATGGATGTTTTCAAATGTGGATGAAAAAAAATAAAAAAAATCAAAATGTCAATTAAAAAGTTGATAATAAAAAGTTTATTTATTAAGTTAAGTTTCTAAGAAAACTTCGATTATATCTAACGACCCTGGATACCTATTTCTTTTGATAACTGTATCTACAGGTCGTGTCAACTTTTAAGTTATGCTTAATTTTCATTAATTTTACCGATTGTGACTAAATTATACAATACTAGAATTAAAAATCTCGATATAAATATTGAAAATATCCATTACCGCGGATGTAGACGAAGTCGCGGATTATTTTACGTAAGTCCTTTCCTGGGGTCCAAGCTTAGTCTGTACCAAATTTCATTAAAAACAGTTCAGTAGTTGAGCCATGAAAGCATAGAAAAAAACAAAAAAAATATTTTTATACACTAACAATCTTTTAAGGCTTAAGAGTACCTACTCATAAATGAAAAATAAAAAATATTACCCGTTCTCTACAACAACGTACTACAACTGTTCAAAAATGTATGAAACAGCTGTCATTTTTCTTTTATTCAGAGTTGCTCCTGTATCAAACGTGGTTTATATTCATAAGTTCTTTCACTCCCTGAAAGATTAGTCAACATGAATATGACTCAGTATAACTTGTATAACAATTACTTATTTTTCATTTCAATCCTTATAATCAACAACAAATGACTTCGGCAGATAATTACTAGCTTATTTCCTCGAGTTCACATAACACAATATCACGCCTGTAATCCCCGAAAGGTTAGGCAGAGGTATCCATCATTAGTACTCACACATTTCACCAGTTTTGTTAAAGTTCCGTGTAGAAGGGGGCGAGCCTATTGCCATCAACCGGGCACAAATCCAGACATCCAGAAATCCGAGGTTACTACTGAGAAATTCCTAATGGATAAAGCCAATAAAATTTGCCCCACCTGGGAATCAAACCCAAGACCATGCTCAGCAGTCGCGCTTTGCGACCACTAGAAATGTCAGTTATGTTAGTATTTATAAGTATTATTATTTCTTGCATAAGTTACTCCTTATAACATCAGTGAGACTCCCGGTATAGCCTTTTCGGAGATTACCCGAGCACGCAGACAGACACGAATTTTAAACGTTGTTTTTTTTTAGTTTAGTGCCGTTTGTACTTTTAAGCTGTTATTTTAACATTACAATCAGACACTTCAATTTAATTTATTTGTATAAATTAATACAGTCCTAGCTACATTCAAATCCATCATAACAAAACACAAAAAGACGAGCTCCTGGTCTATACAAGTAAAGCAACACTATCCCCGAGGCGATATCT
Organism: Hoplodrina ambigua; assembly: GCA_949774945.1. Classification (NCBI taxonomy): domain Eukaryota; kingdom Metazoa; phylum Arthropoda; class Insecta; order Lepidoptera; family Noctuidae; genus Hoplodrina; species Hoplodrina ambigua. The sequence continues at coordinate 10,750,432 of OX458981.1, forward strand.
TTAACTAACTCCAAAATCAGTTTCCGCCCCATTTCTCGTTGCCAATCAGTTGCCAAGGACAGAGGTATCAATAATACATTGTACGTTGTACAAACATCCGTACAAATACAATGCATATACATATATTTCTATGCTGATATAATAAAGATGAAGAGTTTGTTTTGTTTGTTTGTTTATTTAAGAGCGTTTACGCTTTACTTCATTTTATAGGTAAATAATTTCAAGTCCTTATTTTTCGGAATTAATCAACCGATATACTGTATGAATCTTCCTAAATATAAGTAGGATACATAGATCTAAAATGTTAGTTGAGAACATTTTTGAAATGTCTTATTTAATAAAAAAAGGTAATTGGAAATCTTTGTTTCTATGAAAATCTATTCGTTTCCCGTTTCGCCTCTTAGAGGGTGAATTTGGGAAAATCCTTTTTTAGCGGATATCTACTGACTATAAACTACCTCTCTGCCAAATTTCATCTTTATACGTCAAGCGGTTTTCGATATTTCGTGATGACTGAGTGAGTGAACTTTTATATATTTAGAACATAGATTTTTGTATAATAATAAAACCAATACTGACTATTGTACTTTATAATAATAACCAAGACAAAACATTGCTGAAGCATTTTGGATTTTGTTACAAACGAAGTAGGTTTAAATTAAATTGTGTTACAAAATATATAAAACAGATTTTTTAAACCTAGAAAATCCGAGCCTCTTTGGAGACCGTTGTACTGCTGATTATGTTCTATCCAGAATAATCCTGTTATCCTCAAACCAAATTACATTTGGATTGATTCGCGGTTTGCTCGTAAAATTGCAAGTCTCTAAGGTCATCACGAAGTAAGACTTGTCAGAAGTTTCAACCGTATTAGATTGGCATTAAGTTGAAATTTGACTGCGGTCTTTTAGTATAATTTAAGGATCGGTAGTGATGAAATATCAAAGTAAATAGTAAGAAAGAAAAATATTATTAATTTATTTATTTCATTTCTTTTTTTGGTTTATTTATTTAAACTTTAGGCAAGAAAAGGTACAAAACGGAGTTAATGCCTTAGGCATTCTCAACTACTAAAAAGATACACAAGTTATGGATAACAGGGCGCCTACCGCCATCTTTTAAAACAATATTATTTTAATATTACTTTGTAATTTCTGTTGTTGGATTTTCAACTCTTGGCGCTGAACCGAGCGTTAAAAATCCAACAGTGAGCAGGGCAAGGTAATATTAAAATAATATTGTTTTAAGTGATGGCAGTAGACCCCCTGTATCATACGTCCATACCTGCGCAAGCTGACGCTTATCAAGTCTCATTTTTTGTAGCGCATATCATATTATACACCACCAATCAATAGTCATACTTTTTAGAGGAAGTAGCTTCGGCTTTCGGACTAACTGACCGACTCCTTGACAATACAAAAGTTCCTGTAAATGGTCTAATTGAATTAAATGTTTTGACTTTGACTTCTTATGATGTATCAAAACGTGATTCCTCCATAGTACGGTAAAAAAACTGTGATGTCACTTATTTATTTACCCAATTGGCTTAAGATTTATATTTTTGAAAAGCAACTGCTGCAACTGCTATGGGCGTAGCCATGGTGAGACAGAGTGGGGCGCCTGCCCCACCACGACTGACTCATGTATGATTTATTTGATATTTGAATCATCTATCAAAATTAATATTCTAAAAAAATATTGCAATTCAGAAATTATACCATTTTGTACATTTGAATACAATAAAGCTAATACTTCATATTTGTCAGAATTGCCCCACTCAAAATCAAAACTTAGCTACGTTGATGGCAACTGCTGCTGCTGCTGTGTGCTGCTTTGTTTGTTGATTTTTTGTTAAAAATCATAGACAATTGAAAAAAATTCGGATTTTCGATACTAAAATATAGTCTTAAAATTATTGAAGAAAATTTGTGTTTGGCAGACAGACGGACAAACAGCGGAGGTTTAGTAACAGGGTCCTGTAATGCGCTTTGCACACAGTGCAACTATTGCAGCAACTGGCAACTAGCTATTTACATACATTTCAATTGGACTGCGCACACAGAGTAACTCGAGTTGCGGCAATCGTCAACAGTTCTCAGTTGCTGCAATCGATGACTAAGTTAGTTGTCAGTTGTCGCAACTAGCAACTTTTAAATATTGGACCGGTTTTTAAAGCTGCCGGTTTCCTCAACCGTCAATCGCAACGCTTCGGGCGAGTTCACACCCTCCCTCCCTCTCCGTGTGCCCGGCAATGCCAGTGTCGCTACGGCAACGGTATACGGCCACTCGGCTATGAAAGTTGCTTACAAATTGCCAAAAAGTTGCGGCAACCGGCAACGTTATAGCAACTATCAACTTTTACAGGAAACTTTTAAAGAGTTGCCAGTTGCCTCAACTTAAGTTGCTACGTGTACAAAGCGCCTTAGCACCCTTCGGGCACAGCCCCCTAAAAATAAAACAAAAAACTATAATTCAACTAGCAACCAGTTGATTTTGTATTTATGTCACATGTCACTTCCTTATTGGCAGTTATTAGGAACGAACCTTCTTTACCTTTTTTATTTGGTCTTAAGACAAAATCATGACAAAGACAGAAGATAGGATTTGTCAAGTTATCCGATTGTCGAACGTTTGATAGATTAAGTGTCGAAGTATTTTGAGGGATTTCGCTCCGTTTGTTACTTACAATTCTTTTTTTTAGATTTTATTGGTATTAAGACATTGTATTGACAAATTGGTTTTTATTGTGGATCGACTAGTTTTGACACTTTTATTTTTTGGTGTCTTGTTTTTGCTCGCGTTCTTTCTCAAGATAGTCAAGTGTAACATATTTCAAAATCTTATTCCGCAACAAAATATTATTTACTAGGTTCTGCCCGCGGCTTTGTCCGGTTTTAGGACAAGCCTAACGTATTGAGACAACATCTAACGGACCCAAAAGTGATATCATTTCATTTTTTTTCTGTTCTTGATCATACTTCTGATATACTTATTGTCCAGAATAATAAAAACCTTTTAGTTGATAAAAATTGAAGGATTTTTTTTCAAAATATAGACACTCAGTAATAGTGTAGCTTTCTATCAGTAAAAAGGTTCTTTAACCAGACCAGCAGTTCCCAAAAATATCCTCTTACAAATAAACAATCAATTTACCTCTTCATATTAATAGGATAGAAATTAATATACATTGGCATTGTGGTTATGCATTCGCGGAGGCAAACAAAGTTAAAAATTAATAAAAAAAGGATTTTTAAAATCAAGCGTTAATTTTTAAAAAATACAATGTTGAGTATTGGACAATGCATTGCCATCAGAACTAAAGGTGTATGCATAATTTCAGCTCTTTCGCATACCAACAAATGGTCGAAAAATGGTCTGCAAATCTTGTCTGGTCAAGCAACACTTACTTACATAATACATATGTATGTGTTATGTAAGAAAGTTGTCCTTTAATCACACACACATTCCTTTAGCGCGAAAATAAGAAAATAATCTATCTGTATGTTTGTTTGTTTGTTGTGTATTTACATACATACGCACAGTGCAATCTAAATAAAAGTTTGTAAAAGTATTCTTATCCAGATCCCAAGCTAACTCTTCGTCAAATTTCAATACAATCAGGGGGCCAACCACAAGCTCTTAAAACAATATTATTCTAATATTACTTTGCCTTTCACACTGTTGGATTTTCAACGCTCGGATCAGCGCCGAAAGTTGAAAATGCCACAACAGAAATTACAAAGTAATATTAAAATAATATTGTTATAAGAGATGGCGGTAGGCGCCCAGTTCAGTGATTTTGGCGTGATAAAGTAACAAACATACAGACAGGATATTTTCGCACTTAAGTGCGAAAATACACACACTATTACACACTATCACTATTTATTCACACACCCACTCTTTAAAGAGTGGGTGTGTGAATAAATAGGCTAATGTTTGTCACTCACCCCAGTGGTGAAAATAGCTTGATACAAAGACAAAGAGAGCAAATAAGAAAAGTCTAAATAGAGAATTCCTATCTGGCCACAGAACATAAATCTGCAGTGAAATATTGTCTTGGTTATCTACTACCGAATAGTCTTCGAGGATCTAGGGTTGATACTTATTACACTGTAGTCCGGTTGAACTAGCCTGGGTTATCTGTTAATTCCCAGTTAGTTGCCAACAGTGGCCGTTATGTAGTGACTTTTTGTAATTTAACCTCGTGTTAGCCAGTACCAGTTTAAACTTTTGATGCAAATGGGCTTAAGAGATCTAGTTTTATATTAGACTAACATCTAGATCCATATGTTATTAAAAATGCATAATATTCGATCCCCAGGTTGGCAAAGTGTAATTGTGTTTTTTTCCATCAGGAATTTCTCAGTAGCAGCCTCGGAGCCTGCACTTGGGACCCGGTTATGGCAAAAGACTCGCGCCTTATTACATGGCACTTAATCATAACTGGCGAAATGTGAGTATACTAATGAGTACCTACACCTCTGCTCTCACCCTTCGGGGATTACAGGCGTGATGTTACGTAAACATCTATAATCAGTATTATCACATTCATACAATAAACACTTCCCTGAAAATTTCAATTTGTAGAAAGATTCTCTCTTTACAAATCCTACCTGCACGGAGTCGCGACCAAGTTTTATAATCGGGTTTTCTACAAAAGTTTCGCCTGACAAGTATAGTCCAAGTCTTGTGGAGTCGTATGCGAGTACACTGTACAACAAATCACAAGTTTGATGAGTTCTCACCGCTCTCCGTCAATTTTGTGAAAGGTTGAAAGATTTTTGTTTATTGTTTATTTACCTGTTAGTTTAAGTTTTTGTAACATAACATCACACCTGCAATCCCCGAAGGGTTAGGCAGAGGTGTACCCATTAGTACACCCACATTTCGCCAGTTATGTTTTTGTAGTTTGGAAGTTTATTTTTTCTTCTTTAGTAGCTTCTGGCCCCGGCTTCTCTCGCCTAAAAAGTAACTTTCCGAGAAGTATTTTGAACTATTATCCCAAGGGAACACATTATCGGAATGAAAAGTATCTTATGTCTTAATCCAGGAAATGGTCTATGTAACAGCCTCGATTCCCAGGTCGGGCAAAGTGTTATTGAGTTTTTCCATCAGGAATTTCTCAGTAGCCTCGGAGTCTGGATTTGTTACCGATTGATGGCAATAGACTCGCCTCCTGTTAGATTAGATTTAAATACAGACTGTTAGTGTAAACACCGTTGTCACTAAAACCATAGGTACTTGATTTACTATAAACAATGATTATCTGAATTTAAAAATAAATAAACAAAGATTTCTTTCAAAAATTAAAAAAAAATCTGTCCGACACCGTCCGTAAATTCATGGATACTATGCGCCCGAGTTACGTAATCACCGCAAAGGGCGTTGACCTGCTACACTGGCCGTCCGTTATAACTACCTACATAAGTTTTAACTAATTACATCATTGTAATATAGGGTGAAATAATTTTGAGGAAAAATGGAGATTTTAGTTAAAAAAAAAAATTTTTTTCATTGAATTTACGTTCTATTAATGAAATCAAACCACTGGTTTCAAGGATAACGGTGTTTACATTAACACTCTGTATAACTGACGAAATATGGGTGTGCTAATGGGTAAACTTCTTGAGTACACCACTGCCTAACCCTTCGGGGATTAGAGGCGTGATATTATGTAGGTACACCACTATAAAAAGTGATAAAAAATATTGTTTACATATACAAAGTGTTACACTTTACAAAGTAATAAAAATATTTTTTTTACTACCGAGGTAGGTAAGGAAGGTTTTTTTGTTATTATGATTTATTGCGGACTTGTAAAAAAAGAAATGTTGACTAAAGTAGTAAGGTTGACATTTATAGACACAATTTTATTATAGTTTAGTTTTACTTGTACCAAAAACTTAATAATGAGTTAGCAAGAAAAAGTGAAAATAGAATTTTATTGATACTTCTCATTTATTTCTTAAATCTTTTTCAAAAAAGAACTTTACAATCTTTAAGGTGCTCCCTCACCGAGAGCATTCACGTGTATTGTAACATTATAGATTCAACTTTGAGCATTACATTACAATAATACCTCCCTGACTAACGAGCATTTGCGTGTAATGTAACATATAGATTTGACTTTGAGCATTACATTGGAAGTGGAGCGCATTGATGTTACAAGTTGTATCAAGATATTACACATTGTATCATTACAAGGTGCGCATTGTAATGCTCGGTTCTCCTCCTTCACTGATGTAATGATCAAATCTGTAACGTTACATTACACGCGAATGCTCCCGGTAAGGGAGCACCTTGAGAGAAATAATATCTACCAGATTTATAAAAACCGGCCAAGTGCGAGACGGACTCGCACACGAAGGGTACCGTACCATTATAGAAGATAACATAATTATATCGAGCCCAAAACAAAAAAAAATCAGGCCTTTTGTATGGGTACCCTTTTCACTTTTAACTTTTTTATCTGTGAATTTCAACTCGCTAGCTATTACGGTTTATGAGATACAGTCGACAGCCGGACGGATGGAAAGAGGCTTAGTAATAGGGTACCATTAGCACCCCTCGGAACCAAACTCTAATAAGTATACAAAAACTAACGAAATTATCTACTTAGTTACCTCTTAGAGTTAGTTACTAGCAAGTGATTCAATAGAGCTATGGAGAGGGCTATGCTCGGAGTCTCTTTGCGTGATCGAATCAGGAATGAGAGATTTGTAGACGAACCAAAGTTACCGACATAGCCCAACGAATTAGCAAGTTGAAGTTGAAGTGGCAGTGGGCAGGCCATATAGCACGCAGAACTGATGGCCGATGGGGCCGTAAAGTTCTTGAGTGGAGACCACGCACCGGCAAGCGCAGCGTAGGACGTCCACCCACAAGGTGGACAGACGATCTGATGAAGACCGCGGGATCGCGCTGGATGCAGGCCGCTTCCATCCGGTCTTATTGGAAATCTGTAGGGGAGGCCTATGTTCAGCAGTGGACGTCCTACGGCTGATATGATGATGATGATGACGTGATTCAATTACAAAAAACTTTTTCACGTTTTCATCTTTCTGAGGATGACTGTACAGTCAACAAAAAAGATAGGTATGCAAGGACGTCAGATAAAGTTGAAGTTTTTTGAGAAACCGATTGACGTCTTCGATTGATACTTAAATATTAAACTCTATACTGGTGCCGATTCCCTTGGTCACAAACTAAACTAAAATTAAACTATTTCCATCTTTTTCTGTCCAATAAAACAAGAAAGAGACTAATGTAAATAAGAGCTGTCAAATTTAGTCAATCTGACACATCCATACAGTTATAATTGACATCTGAAAACGCATGGATTAAAAATGCGGAGAAATTCAAGGCAAAACTAATTTGACATCGCTAACTTAGTTCTTTAATGTCACCGTCCTTTCCTTTCTCTGTAGGTTGGTAAGAGATGTCAATTCTCTAAATTTAGTCTAGTTTGTGAACAAGAGAATCAGCACCATTATCTACTTTTAAAATGAAATTACATTTTTAAACATTCATAGGTTTTTAAGAAAACTTCAACTATATCTGACGACTAGGTACCTATTCTGTTTTGTTCGCAGTACTTACTTAAACATCATTGTTTATTTTACACACAAATCTTAAGTAAACACGTTGTATGTACAATCATACAAACACATTATCACAAGACAATAATTTGTCGTGATACAGCTCCGTTTATTTTAGAGAATAAATACCGGTTATTAGTGGGATACGTTGAGTCCTTAGAGATTTGTGTAACAATGTGAAATTAGATAGCTACGTGAATTCGTATTAACGCTTCGTTGGCTTCAAAATATTGAGTGTGGTTACGGAATATGGGTTTAATTAAGTATGTTCATTAAAGAGTTGCTGTAATAAGATATTTTTGTTTGAATCATGGGCTTGCCTCGTTGTTGTAGTGGTTTTTTTTTAGCAATGCGCAACTGCTGAACTTGAGTTCTTGCGTCCGATTCTCAGGTCGGCAAATTGATATTTGGGTTTACCGTTAAGAATTGCTCAGTAGCAGCCTCGGAGTCTGGATTTATCCCCGGTTGATGGCAATAGGCTCGCCCCCTATTACATGGGACTTTAACATAACTAGCGAAATGTAGGTGTAATGGGTACTCTGCCTAACCTTTTAAGGGATACAGGCGTGATAATATTACATGATTAAATAAATAAATAAGGAGATACACCTAAACAATACCTTTTGTTGACCATTAATTTGTGTGTAACTTTTGTTGGAGCTAAATAAATAAATTGTCAAATTCCATTTCAATTGATAAGATTAATTATCTGTATTATTCAAAATGGCCGCCGACATCCGCGGGATGTGGTCAGCGGCATACCAGTAGGTGGATACATATATTCAGTTTGTAATATTTTGGAATCCGCACAAACATTGGACCGTGTGTCCGATCCGTTCGAAACTTTACAATCACAAAAGTTAAATATTTGTTGTTACTCGATTCGTTACCTATTTGTTAAACTGTACTGTAACTTTTAACTAGGTTCGTGGTTTGTATTGACGGCCAGACTATTTTCAATGCTTTTATAATATTGGTACCTATTTGACTGCCTCGTTGGTCTAGTGGTCGAAAGCGCGACTGCTGTGCATGAGGTCTTGGGTTCGATTCCCAGTTCGGGCAAAGTGTTATTGGGTTTTTCCATCAGGAATTTCTCAGTAGCAGCCTCGGAGTCTGGATTTGTGCCCGGTTAATGGCAATAGGGTCGCCTCCTATTACATGGGACTAAAAACATAACTGGCGAAATGTGGGTGTACTAATGGGTACACCTCTGCCTAACCCTTCGGGGATTACAGGCGTGATGTTATGTACCTATTTAGTATTTGATTGAAAATGTATTGAGTGATTGGTTTTTGTAAAAGATCAGAAGATTAATTTTTGTTATTAAAAACGTTCAAAATCTAGACGCAATCTTAACACAGCGACAATTAATGTCAAAAATTTGTCAAAAACGTAAGTAAATTAGACATATTTTGACAGTTTAAGAATAAGGTAAAATGGTGGAAATTTTTAATTTAAATAGGTAGTACTCTATAAAAATATCCCTCGGTGAATAAAAGTAAAGTGAGCTTGAGGGTAGCAATCAATCCTTTACTTTTATGGGATTATAGCTCCCCACAAGCTCACTACACGTCGTGGGGGAGAACGGAGGGTTATGTCGGACTCTTACTGACTAAAACCTCACAGTTCCTCCTGCATGCATGAGTCGGGAGCCCGGTATCCGCTTGATGCATGATCCGCGCCCCCGATTGAACCTAAATTTACCGAAGGAGATATTTTACAGAATAGACCTCAAGGTCATTTTATTAAATCTTCCATTCACTTATATTTGTATCGTTAAAGTACACTCTTGCGTAGGGTTGTCAACTATTTCTAAAAAAAAAAGTTTGTTATGGTCAGAGAAGGAAAAAATAGTACTTTTGGAAATAATAACAGTGTTTAACTTTATATGAATTATACACCATTACACGTTTAAGTTCTAAACAAATTTTATTTACGGCTCTAAGAGGCTTAAGTATACTTTATTTCTGTAAAACAGTAGAATGTATAACGCAATAAAAAACAGTATAATAGGTACTCTTTTAACAGTACAGATTATGTAACCCTACTCTTTTCCATTCTTTTGAGACCATCTTGCAAACATCCATTCAAGATGAGACCCTTTATTAAATTCAAAAATCCCCACAAGAACCCTCAAATAACGGTACGAAGTACAATCCGAACAATTCAATTTACGGTAATAAATAAAACTTATTATAAGCCAACCGCAATAAAAATAAATCTTCCATAATACCAGACGTATAAAATAGAAAATCATTGAAATAAATTACAGGTTTCAGGTCGGCCAGTGCTAGTAGCAGCTGTAATATTTATTAACTGTTGAACAGCCTATGATTCTGTGGTTATACGGCCGCGGGAAATTCGCTTAGTTACTCCTTATTGCGGGTTTTAGCGCTATCAATTATTATTTTATGGGGCCTAAAATACACACACATCACCAATATCCGTGAAGGAAAAAATCGTGAGGAAACCAGGATTTATTTTATTTTATTTATTTGGCTCACCAACAATTGATTATAATTTTAATCTACACTAATATTGTAAAGAGGAAAAGTTTGTATTGTTGTTTGTTTGTAATGGATAAACTCAAAAACTACTGGACCGATTTTAAAAATTATTTCACCATTAGAAAGCTACATTATTTACGAGTAACATAGGATATATCTATAGCATACTTGACTTCCACGCGGACGAAGTCGCGGGCAGAAGCTAGTAATTAAAATAAGTCTGTAATTGCTTATCCACCTTGAGCAAGCGTAGTGATCAATGCTCGTGCCTTCTCTGTATGAGAAGAGGCGTTTGCCCTGCAGTGGGACAGTAATAGGATGCTTTTATTTTTGTTATTAGACCTAGAACAATAGGTTTCGTTTTTGGATTTAAAACGTGGATTGTTAGGGTTTATTGTAGTGCGGTACATATCGGGTGTCCGGTAAAGAATGGATTATCTTGAAATGGGTGATAGTAGAACTAATGGCGATTCAGAAAAAAATACATAAAAAAATAAAAACAAGTAGTACCAAAGATATGATTAATTTAATAATATTCATTGTTTTTTGTTACCTTATTTTACATTCTTGTACACCACGACCACGAATTAATGAATTCCGTCGGTTTTTTATTGTTAACGTAATTTACGTTAACTAAGCTAAAAGATAAGTAATCAAAAGTAGGACTGCTATTACACGGTTTTGAAAAAAAACAACTTTAAGTATGTTCTTTTGGAAAAAATTGTGAAAAAAATTCTATTTGAAAAAGTTTAAGCGTCCGTAGTTTAAAAAAAATGTATCGAAACACAAGTGGCCAATAATTTTAAAAACTTATGTATTTATAGCCGATTTCAAAATGGTATGATTCAGTTTTGTACCTAATGTAAATAGTGAATTATTGCTATTCGTTTTCAAAAGGAGCGGAATTTGGTTAAACAACAAAGTTTGCAATATTGCAACAAATTTGAACATTAGATGAACCTGACCATCAGGGTTTAAATAAAAAGATTTGTAGACGTTAGTAGTTAATAGGAAAGCTTGGTTAACCTGTAATGCGCCTTGTGGGATGTGATATGATGAAAATATGGTGTGACCGCGTTTTTTTTTTATTTGGGCTGTCTTAAGGAAAATTATTACGCGAAGTCGATCCTTGAAAGACTTAGGTAGCCGTGTCCGGTCAACCACATCAAAAATAAGCGATCGACGTGATATACGACTACTTAGGAGAGCATTTATTCTAAAATGTAGGGTCTGAATCAGAGTGGGTGGTAGACAATTTACAACGAATGTAATTTACAACGAATACAGTCTTAACATCACGCCTGTAATCCCCGAAGGGCAGAGGTGTAGCCACATTTCACCAGTTATAACACTTTACCCAATAACACTGCTCGATCTGGCAATCGAACCCAAAACCTCATGCTTACCAGTCAAAAACAGTGTCATTAATATCAAATGCTGTTTTTTATTAAATCCCAATGACCAGATACATTTAATATAAATAAATATTCTAATATCTCAAACTTTGTCGTTTACCCAAATTTCGCTCCTTATGAAAACGAATAGCAATAATTCACTATTTATATTAGGTACAAAACTGAATCATACCATTTTGAAAGCGGCTATAAACACATAATCTTATAAAATTATTGGCCACTTGTGTTTCGATACATCTTTTTTAAGCTACGGACGTTTAAACTTGCTCAAAAAGAAAATTGTTCACGATTTTTTTCAAAATAACAGAGTTCAAGTTGTTTTTTTTCAAAACCGTGTAATAGCAGTCCTATTTTTGATTACTTATCGATTAGCTTAGTTAACGTAAATTACGTTAACAATAAAAAACCGAGGGAATTCATTAATTCGTGGTCGTGGTGTACAAGAATGTAAAAAAAGGTCACAAAAAACAACGAATCTTATTAAATGAATCATATCTTTGGTACTACTTGTTTTTTTTTTTAATTGTATTTTTTTCCAGATTAGTCATTAGTTCTACCATGACCCATTTCAAGATAATCCATTGAAAACCGGACACCCTGTATACAGGGACGTTGAAAATTTACCCGAAACCTGAAAAGGGGTCATTGTACTCATCATTATGAACAACTTTTACTATGGGACCAACCTTGAAATCATGAAAAACAAAAACTGGTTTTCCCTACAAAAATGCTACACAACACGATCGTAATGTATGGAAGAGCAGTTTATTTTTCAAACAAAACTGAAAATTACACGATCTTTACATCATTGCGATTGTTTTTTGTTCTGGCCGATTTCTGAGAACCTTTTAGTTGCGGAGACATAGAAGGTCAAACTACCAACTTTATTTTACATTAATTTAGGAAACAAGTTGTAATTGTTAGTAAAAAAGTTTTTATACCCTCAAAACCTCTGTACTGTTGCATGCGCCTGCTTTGCATGCATTACAGTGCGCACCACAATAAACTGATTTTTCACTCAAAAAAATAAAAACCGTATCCTAGCAATTTCTTTTAAAGTACTGTATTGCTCTGTTTTAAAATATGTTATTTAACGTAATATATTTTATTATTCACTACCTACTGTTCCTTACTCAAATAAATAAATTCACAGTATAATATCATTTATGAGATTAAATTACTTATAAACATGAACAACTTTTACTAAGTAAAACATACAACAAGACTTTTATAAAAGAACTTTCCTGTTTGTTGATTGTTCGTGTATGCGAGTTTATATGTTTGTAAATGCACCCACGATACAGGAAAAATTTCTAACGCGGGGCGAGTTTGATATATGTAGAATACTCTTGAGGAAATTCTACTACTTTACTATTTGTGACGCTAGCGTATAACTGCGTCGTCAATTGGTCGCCAGCGCGGTTCTTGGGTTCTGGTGCTGTCAGTTGGGATTGGTCATCTCTTAACTGCTATGGCTTACGTCTTTAGTTTTATTATTTTTTACTACGGTTTTATATTCATCTTCATTGTGATCACATGTATAATCAACAAGAATTATGTAACCAGAATTTTGTAAAAACCTAATTTAAAAGAGTGCCGTGGAGTTTCTTGTTCGTTCTTCTCCATAGAAGCCTACCTCCGTTTTGGAACGAGCAACTAGCTTCAACTTTCGGACTAACTGTCCTACTCCTTGACAATTCAAAAGTGCCTGTAAATGGTCTAATTGAAATAAATGTTTTGACTTTGACTTTGACTGGGTTCCATTCTAAGGCCGGTTAAAAAGTGTTATTGGGTTTTTTAATTACGAATTCTATAGCAACCTGGAGCCGTTAGTTCTGCGCCTGATCTGTCCTCGGTTGTATCGGATCGCTGTCCCATCAGACTATTAGAGATAGGGATAAAGGAGTGCACGTGTGTTTGCGCACACACTTGTGCACTATAATATCTCCTGTGTACTTGACTAGTGTCTAATGAAATCAGCCATCGTGACCGAAGTCGGTCAGGAGACTATTAAAGGAGCTTGCGTCAAAAATAGTCTCAGTATATTCCTATTTGAAAGACATACGTGCCAAAGTAATTAAAGTTTTATGACTTAAGTCTATATGTTCAAATTTACTAACCTAGTAATTTGACTATTAATATCAAAGCGAAGTTAATACATACCAATTTTCTTTAAAAATATCGTATCACTATGCCAGTATTTGTTTTCCTATATAAATATTGCCACAGGCGTCCCACACTACGACAAAGCCCATAATTGAAAAATAATTGAACTATTAGAGCTTTTAACACGAATAGTGGTAGTGTTTTGTTTCTAATAGTGATGGAAATTCAAAACATTGATCGATAGTCCTTTTATTTTTCTTTCTATACTAAGTAACTAGCTTCTATCCGCGACTTCGCCTGCGTCAAAGTAGGTTCTCCCATACAAACTTTGGACCCCTTCCTACAAAGGGTGCATCTTGGAAAATCCTTTCTTATCATCAGATGCCTAAGTCATACAAAGAACACACCCTCCAAGTTTCAGGTCTCTACGATCAGTGGTTTAGTCTATGCGTTGATCCGTCAGTCAGTCAGTCATTCTGGACAAAGCATTTTATTTGCATGGAAAAGATCACCCTAAAGAGCAGCTATGATGATAAATTGTAATGGACTGACTATTAATTATGTCTTTTGTTTAATTTTTTTCCTTTAATAACTTAACATAACATAACATCACGCCTGTAATCTCCGAAGGCAAAGGTGTACCCATTAGTATACCCACATTTCGCCAGTTATGTTTTTAGTAATAGGGGGCGAACCTATTGCCATCAACCGGGCACAAATCCAGACTCCGAGGCTCCTACTGAGAAATTCCTAAAAAACCCAATAACACTTTGCCCGACCTGGCAATCGAACCCAAGACCTCATGCACAACAGTCGCGCTTGCGACCACTAGAGCAACGAGGCGACTAATAACTTATTGATTTAAAGGTCATAATCATAAAAAATATTATTTACATTTATGACACTGTATTGTTAATATAATTTGCATGCTAACATAAGCTGAATATGGAGAAACCGTACCTGTGCAACGTCTTTTGTAAACCCATATTATGCAAATAAAATGATTGATTGATTGATAGCGTTTGAATTGAATCTAGTAGAAAAAAATCTGATTACAATTTTGAACAAGTTACATTTTCAGAACCTTATAATCCGAAACACAGTAATATGAGTATCATGGTGGTAGAACGTCATCAGAAAAACATTTTCACATAACAAAAATGGTACTGATTCGATAACTTTCCAACACTCCAAAAATCCACTTAACCGAATCACAAAAAAAAACACAGTACCTACCATAAAATATTCATTTGACCCAAATAAAGATGGCGGCTCCATACCCGCAGCGGATGGGACATATTTGTATAATATAGACCATAATTTTCACGGCTCAACTCATCTGAGTGATCAAAGCTTACCTAATCGTTCGGGTCGGTTTGACCATTAAATAGAGTGGTCAGTACCTAAGGTTATAAATAGGTACTAGATGTTGGTACGTACTGGGTGATTAGTTTATGACTAGATGTTTTATGGTGATCATCTGTTCTAGAATTGATCGGCTAATATATCGACTAGCACTTTGTCCGCGAGTTCGGCCTCGTGTAATGTAAATTTCTCCTTGAAGTGCCCTAAGACCCCATTGATGGGTAGTTCAAAAAATATATTTTTGTAGTAACAACATTTTTATAAAAATATCTTACAAATTTCCGATTAAAACATTGCAAAAACTGTTACTCTCTTTTAAATTTTCAAATTAAAAGCTAAGTAGGTATCAAGTTTCATGTTTCTAACTATCTCCTAACTACTTACTTTCGAATTATTTCAATTCCCTGTACAAATTATTAACGAAATTTCTGTGAAAAAAATCAGCTTTCTAAGTCCAAGAGCTAGGGCTGGTCGTTAATGAGTTAGTGAGTATGTGAGTGGGTCAAACCTCTCCTTTATGTATACCTACTCGTAGATAGATATGGAACAAAAAGAAAAGAGTACATTAAGATAGGATTTATGGTAATTAAGTTTAACTATGAAAATTGCTGCGGGCGGTGGGACCATTCGTTATGGCTATCTTCCTAAATCTAGCAGTAAACGTAGGTCAACTGAAATGATGACGATTCTCAAAAACTAAACCATACTAAAATGACGTAGATGTGGCGACCTTCAGATCTCAGTCTAAGATACAGATAGGCCATAAAAACAGTCCTTCCAAACACAGAATAAGAGCAAGTTCAACCATTCTCCATCTACCAGATGCCACTTAATGCTAATATTATTATAAAGAGTAGGTACTATTTCCTTAATACAATTATGTTTATACCATTCCCTGGTGCTTCAGGAACGACCTATTACTAAAGCATTAAGAGAAAATAGGCTGTTAGCTCACAGCGGAGAACCCCGTCTCTAATGGGAGTATGGCGTGACAACACATTGAATTAAATAAATAAATGTTCACACAATAGGGTATTAGAAGCTGCTTTGTCTGGAGTATACATGCAAATAACTATGTATATTCAATTAGACGTAAAGTGTGTTGAGTCTCGAAACTCAAGGACTTATTTGAAATAATTAAGGAGTTCGATTCACTGACATGGTTTTGGATGGATTTTGATGATCATTGTACGTATGTTTCAATCTTCTTCTTTATCGTGCAGTAAGGTCTTACGACTCCAAACCCTCGTGACAGAGTTCCTAAACCGCCTCAAGGGCCTCTGACATGGTTTTAGTGGGACAGTAATAGGCTGGTATATGTTTCAATATTAGCTGATTTTCAATTTAATGTATCTATAGTTCAAGAGAGTGGTAAGGCTTATGAATATGGATAACTTTTACGATGAGAAAAACTAAAGAACACTTTGCCCGACCTTTTAATCGAACCCAAGACCTCATGCTCAGCAGTCGCGCTTTGCGACCACTACACCAAGTACGCACTCAAGTAATTTAATCGGAACTGTTTCGATGATGATGAAACAGGCTCTAAATCTTCGAACAGTAGGCATTGACATTTTAAATGAATGACTCATACTGAACTTCTCAAACATTCGAGTTTCACGCTCCAAATATATATTCATCTAAATAATCAGGAGCTGACGAGAAGCTTTGTAAACTACAATCCGAGTGAAGCCTTCAGCGACTTAGATTACAAGTACCTTTGTGACGTAGAACTTGCCGAAAGTGCTGAAATTCAATTGGCAGCCATTTTGATTCCCGTATTGGACCGTTCGAGATTCAATTTTGATGACAGAGTTCTCTTTTGAGGTAGAAATATATTAGGTACCGGTTTTCGCTCGCGATTTCCCGTCCAGATAACGGTGAGCTCTCAAATGGGAGGAGTTTAAGGGTTCAGGGTTCAGGTTTGGGTGGTTATTCCACTTTCTTTTTGCCTGACGTTCTACTGTTCATTATTGACTTTTCTATAGTGTATCTCGTTTCATATGCTGATGCTGACGGTATGTGGCAGTTATTTGATATTATATTGGGTTTATGAACTATTTTGTATGAGCTTCTGGGTTCGGGAGAAAAAATCGTTGTTTGTGAATGTAATAAGAGTCTTGAGCAACTTGGATTTTATGATCTTAAATGGTCAAAATTAACTGTTGCATACAGAGATGATTTTTAAAATATTTCGACTTTAATTAAACAGCACTATTTTAATTTAACAGAAATATTTAGAACATGACGATAAAAAAAATGATCTCATCTATCTACACGGATGTTTTATAGATGTCAAGTCACAAGCGGAAGCCAGTCTTTCATATTTTTAAGTAACAGCGTTATAAAAACTGTACTTGTCAAGTTAACGATACCCGTGATAGGTTATGTCTAAGTGCCTAACTCTGAGTATTAAGTTAAGTATCAAGTATAGGAGCCGGGAGGGGTCGCCCTAGGAAGACCTACACTGACCTTATTGGTGAGGTCCTTCAGAAAGGTCAGGTGCAAGGTACTCGTAAGCGGCGTGCTTGTATGATGAGATTTATAAACGTAGATGAGGCAAAAGGAGTATGTAAGGATCGTAGCAGGTGGCGTTCTGTAGTTTCTGCCTACCCCCATGGGAAAATGGCGTGAGTTTATGTTATGTATGTTTATGTATTAAGTATGGTAATCAACAATTTTTTAAGCCTTTTGCTCTAGAGAAGCGTTTATTAAGGCAACCATAAAAAAGAATTAAATCCGTCAAAAAAAATAAACACGGAACGTTTAATGGAATTAAAACCAACCGCCCTTTCCCCTTTAAAATAAAAAGAAAAATCTTCAAGAACATTTACAATATTGCGATGATATTTTTTTTCCCCCTTTTTAACAAACTATGAATTTTAAAAGAGTAATTTTGAATATGGCGGCCGTAAAAAATGGCGGTGGATAAAAGTCTAGGCTGTAATATTAAAAGCAAGGATTAGGTTTGTTGAGGGCGGGAATTATTTAGTAGTGAATTAAACAACGTCAGAATTTATGTTGCATCTCATAGTAGAAGGAGGATTAAAAAAATATTCTTTTTCATACCTTTTTTCGTAATTTGCATCTTATTGCCCCGCGTTTAGGTTCAAAATGCATTATATTACAGCACTAGACCGAAAATGGTATTTTTTAATTTTTAGTAAAAAGTTCTTACGCGCTTTTACTGAGCATGACGTTTTGGGTTCAATTTCCAGGACTGGCAAAGTGTTATTGGTTTTTTTAATTAGGAATTTCTAAGTAGCAGCTTTGGAGTCTTGATTTGTGCCCGGTTGATGGCAATAGACTCGCTCCCTAATACATGGGACTTAAACCTGACTGATGAAATGTGGGTGAACTAATGGATACACCTCTGACAAACTGCGGGGATTGAATGAGCTGTGATTTATTTCAAAAACGTTTTCTCTGCCATTACAAATTAATTCTAATATAGTACAAAGTAACTTTAAAAATATACATAACTATAACTAACATACTACACAGTACGAGGTCCTTCTATGTAACTAGTCCGTCAATAGTTATTTGTTATACAAGAGTGCAAAGTTGCTTTTTAACCGCGTGTTCAATTTTGATGACCGAGCAAGCGAAGGATTCTAAAATTGAATCACGAGCGCAGCGAGTGATTCAAAATTAGAATCCTGAGCGTTAGCGAGGGAATCAAAAGAGCACGAGGTGAAAAATCTTTGCACTCGAGTGCAACACGTAACTTTTCATTCCACCTCAGCGAGGAAATGACTAAATGCAAAAAAAAAACGTTTAAGATCACAAGATAGGTACACTTTTATTTCAGTTTAGGTATTAATTACTACATTATGACAGGTAAGTTTTACAGAATAATCTTTAAATTATAACAAAATAATACTAAGGTATAATTAAGAAAATTTTAAAGTAACGTTGCTACAGTTATTTAAATTGAGTGTAATATTTTTGAAAGAACCGCGTACAAAGCAAATTGAAAAAAGAACACCAAGAAGGTTCAGAGTCTGAGTTTTTAACAAATTAAAAAAAAGTTGTATGATATATTCGGCACCATAGAGGTAGCAGTAAATAGGTTTGATGTTTTTTTTAATTCACAAACTTAGTGCACACGATGTTCTAAATTCAATTTACTTTATCCTCTAGAGAATAAAAACGGCTTTTCCACTTAGATATTGAAGATTAAAAATACTCTTTCCGAGATGGTGGGATGAAAAAGTTATTTTATTTTTCCTACATTTTTGACATTGATTATCATTGGGCTGAGATTGACGGCTAGATTGATTAACGTTTTTAATTACGAGAATTATTATTAGGCCTTTACATAAGTCGTAGGTATTCAAAAAAGACATTAGTATATCAATCCTACCAAGCAACGTATTCATTACCAGCCAGTTATTTTTCTCCCGAATAACTGCGATACATCCAAGTATTTCTCGCAGCCTCCTTAATCCTTAGCTTTCCGTAACTGCCGAACAAATGTGTATGGGTCCCGAGATCGATTGCCTGAGCTTTTTTTCCTCTACTTAGATCCAAGTTAAGGGGTGGACCGAATTCTTTATTCACTTATCTTAAGGTTGTCGTATAGTCAATGCTATGTGAGAGAAGCGATAGTTAGCTGTTGAGGTTGAAAAAAAAATGAAACTTACAAAGTACCTTTAATACAACTAGATTCAATTTATCTTGTTAATGTGCCATAATAGTCATTGAAATTAATAATTTGGACGTTTTTTTATTAGATAGTTTTGACAGATTCAAGATAAAATGCCAATCTTTGTTGAAAAGTCAGTTGATGAGATTCATCTTCTTGCTCGACTGCGGTTAAGGAGGGTTATGGTTTTGTCAGTAGTGTATGTATGTCTGTCTCTATGTATTCTCTTAGAGGCTAAACGAGCGAACGTATCGATGGATTCTTTTTGAAGAAAGAAAGACAAAAGGAAAAGCTTTTTATTAACGTGAAAGTGACGCACAATACAAAATAACGACAAGTTTGTACTTATCTAAAAAACTTAATACATAAAAAAAAAAATGTCCTGAACGGAAATTTGCGCCACTATCGCGCGAAACACGAGCTTTATAGTATAATTTTTGATGACACAAGTGGACTTAGCTGCATGGATTTAAGCTGTTAAACGTTTAATATTTATTTTTATTTGCCTCTTCTATCAGTCGTCATGTTATGAACAATCTTCATACCTATTTACCCCCCCCCCCTTTTCTCCTTTTTTTCTATGTGGGTGTACTAATGGGTGCACCTCTGCCTAACCCTTCGGGGATTGCAGGCGTGAAGTTAGTTAAGTATTTCATATATCATTCTTTTTTACTATACCTGCCTCTTTTATTATAATTTATATTAAAATCGTTAACATACATTTAAAATATTTTCGGTAACACTCACTGCGTTACGGTCGTTCATGCCACAAATATAATAGTCCTCGCATTAAACGTGTGCTTTGAGTAATTTAAATCTTTTATACGCTCGTAAAAGGAGGAAATATATTTCATGGCGGGGTAATTCATATCTCTTACATTATCTGTCGCCATTTCGGGAACATTATGCACGATTAGAATTTATTGGGTTGTACTACGGAATTACAGTTTTGTTCTGCGCTTGAATTAGGGAAATATATGGATTTTCATCGGAGGCGGGTAAACCAATTGGTTTTGTGGCAACATCTATCGCGCTACATGTTAATTACAGCTGACGTATCCTAGCAGCATTAGCGTAACAAAATCCTGATGATAACAGTCGGGCAGTAGCCCACCAGACACGACCCTCGTTAAATGAAGGCTGTAAAATAAAACACTCTCTCTCTTACTCGAAAGTTTCAAGATCATTATTGGTAAAACCACTGATGATGGGCAGTAATAACCAAAATTGTTGTATTGACTTTAATGAAAACCGTTTTGGTTATAACCAAGACATGGGAAGGACGGCGCCAAAAGCAGGAGACTTGTGCACTGAAGTGGGTCAAATAGCTATAAATGATCACAACAATGACTAAACAACGGCATTAATCATAACAACTGACGGACTGCCTCGTTGGTCTAGTGGTTGCAAGCGCGACTACTGTGCATGAGGTCTTGGGTTCGAAACCCAGGTCAGGCAAAGTGTTATTGGGCTTTTCCATCAGGAATTTCTCAGTAGCAGCCTCGGAGTCTGGATTTGTGCCCGCTTGATGGCAATAGGCTCGCCCCCTATTAGATGGGACTAAAAACATAACTGGCGAAATGTGGGTGTTCTAATGGGTACACCTCTGCCTAACCCTTCGGGGATTACAGGCGTGATGTTATGTTATTAATCATAACAAAAAACGCTTAAACAAAAATCATTGTCTTCAAAAGGACAAAGCCATACAAACCGATAACTCGCAAAACAACCCTATCTCACTCGCATCGCAACCCAAATCATTCGCTTATCACTGGACCACAACACCACAATTCACTATCCTTATCTTAAGCCCTACGTGCCCCCTTAAACTTATTTATTCCCATTGATTGAGGGTTGTTCCTGACTGATTTCTACGACAATATTAATGCGAGACACGTTGCTCTTAAACCGAACGTTGCCGCAACGACAACGTGACGTGATTACGCGACTTGTGTCGACTTAAAACACAAAGACGTTAAAGTCTTTCAAGGTGAGTACGTTAAGGATTTTTGGGAATGTTTCTGACCCTTTTTGTCCTTTTTCAAATACATTAATGTGATCATGCCTTGACCGTTCGACTGCGTATGGGAATTTCATTTAGGGTGAATTTCACTTTACTTTTATATCCCATAGGACTTGTGAATTTTTTATGTGAGACAATTGTTTTATAGAACTGTTAAATGACAATTTTATTTCACTGATAAAAAACTTATGTCATACTCCTTCTAATATTATATACAAAAAGTTTGTAGGGATGGATAGATGTTTGTTAATCTACCATTTGGGCTGAAGTCGACCCCAAAAAAGGGAAGGTTTTTTTTTAGCATAGTAAACACTAAAAAATACTTTATTTAAAAACATAAAACCTTTTATAAGGTTATGCTTGCAAAAAAGATTAATTGGAATAATATCGAGTCCACTATAAGAATTGTGACGGAAGAACTCACATACTTTGGGGGGGGGGGGGGCTTGGGCACTTTAGCCCCCTCTCCCCTGGATCCGCTGCTGCTTTATTCAAGTCTACACAGACGAAGTCGCTATTTAGGTATAAAACTTTGATAAAATTTACCCTTAGCTATTTATGCAGCATCTTTATTTCTGATTTAAAGGCGCTGTTCCATAACGGTCCACGGTAAGGCAACACTCGGCCACGTGCAGGTACTTAGTTTCGCTTTATATAAATGTAAACGGGATCATCCACTACGACCCACATCATGCGTGGTTAGCAAACAAATGAACCGCGCTGCTAACGTGCTCAACCTCTCCGTGCACATGCTACGTACAACCCCGATCGTGCTAAGTTTGCACCTCACTGGAACGTGGCGAGTTACAATAAGTACATTCTGTTTTAATATAGATAATGTTAAAGGGTAGTAATAGGGACTATGCACGTGATTCAAATAAGAGTCAAATATTTTCCCCTGACTGCTAGGACGGAGGTCGTGGGTTCGATTCCCACCCAGGACAAATCTTTGTGTGTTGAGCACGATGATTTGTTCTGTGTCTGGGTGTAATTTATATGTAATATGTATGTATTTAGAAATATTTAAGTATATTTATCAGTTGTCTGGTTACCATAGTACAGGCTCTGCCTAGTTTGGGATCAGATGGCAATGTGTTGATTGTCCTAAGATATTATTATTATTTTTATTTTATTTTTTAGAAACGTTACTGTTTCAGAATTGGGCCTTCATCAATATTTTTCATGAAATTTATTTTTACGCAATTTTTTTTTTAAGTGCTATATTGCCGAGTGAATTTTAAATATTTGAAATGCAACGCCATTGATCAAGGCGGTGTGACGTAAAAGTCAACATCACTGAGTGAGTAGTGATATTGACAGCTCTCCCCTTGTTCGTTTGTTGTCATAGAATATGACGTCACACCTGAACGCGCCAAAATAGCCGGCGATCCGATCGTGTTGGCGATTTTAATATATTTTTTACAGAGTTTATACATATAGCTTTTTGGTGTTTAATATTTTTTACCATTAAATAGTGATATAATTAATCGAATAAATATATTTGAAGAAAATCATGCATGGAATAAGCATGTTTCTTTTTTTACATTTTATATTGATATTATAAGTATGTGTGGTGTAACTTTGAACGATAGAGTGAGGAATGAGGTTATACGGGACCTTTGCGGATTAAAAGAAGATGTAGTGACAAAGATAGAAAAGGGTGTGCTTAGATGGTTCGGTCATGTTGAGAGGATGAGTGAAAGATGATTGACAAAAAGTATTTAATTGGCAGAGGTGAGTGGCAACGCCGGGAGGGGTCGCCCTAGGAACACCTACACTGACCTTATTGGTGAGGTCCTTCAGAAAGGTCAGGTGCGGAGTACTCGAAACTGGCGTGCTTGCACAGGTGCTTGTATGACGAGTTGTATGAACGTAGATGAGGCGAAAGGAGTATGTAAGGATCGTAACAGGTGGCGTTCTGTAGTTTCTGCCTACCCCCATGGGAAAAAGGCGTTAGTTTATGTATGTATGTATTGATATTATATTGATACAATATTATGTCAATTTATAGAAGTTAAAATAGCCGACAGTTAACAAACATTCGTTACTTAACCAGTTTTTGCATACGCGGGGTGCTAACTAGACCGAATTGTTATAGTGGAACTCCGCTTTGCCAAGACTATAGTGCCAACATCATACACATAACTGTTATTGTCATAGCTTACTATAACAGGAGTGCTCTGACATGGTAATGGCCTGGCCGGATAGCACGCCGCCCGCAAGCCGTCACCTTTTTTATCTTGACATTAAAAAAACTGATGAAACGTACACGATTTAAAGTCTTAATTGGAATGGCAAGTTATTTGCTGAGTTTCAGTGATGATCTTTATTTTCAGCCTTTTTTTGTTAAGGATGGAAATTTAGCAAATTACTTCTTTCACTCTGGGCGGAGAGGAAGAGAGTGTCAGACTCTTATTGACTATAAAAAGCTTTTTTACAAAAAAAGATAACCGCCGCTTATCTTTTTTTGTAAAAAAGCTTTTTATTTTTCACGTTTTAGTGCTTGTGTGTTAATGTTTGAAATCCTTACATAAAGTCCTTTCAAACAATACCCCACACGATATATTTAATTTTAGATAGTGGTAGGAGCGGGGTTGACTTACCCCCTCCCCACTTCCTACAGTTAGTCATCGACTACACGTATAAACAAAGCATTTTGTCTTGTTACGGCGGTTCTGCTGTGATTTTATAAGGAGTTCCGTTCCATATCTCCAAAGTTCATCATCAGATCATGACAATATTCTTATGGGACCTATTCGGAACTATACTCTTTCAAACAAAAAGAGAATCATCCAAATCGATTCATAATTGTCGGAGTAATCGTAGAACAAATATACTTAAAAAAAAAGTAATTTTTTTGAAGTCGGTTGAAAACCTATCCGTGTTCCTCCTAATGCCCTTTGCGTACCAGGGCTGCGGTAACTCTTTCTAACTATTATCTAATCTGTGGTCTCGTGAAGGTACACGATAAAAGTTAAAGGGAGAAACTTTATGACCTTTAAACAGATGAGAATAAGTTATAAAAAACTTGTAAAACTTAAACATTTTTAGTTTAGAATGAAATAAAAAATTAGTCAAGTGTGAACTGAACCCGCTCACGTTGGGTTCCGTACCTTATTCAGAGCATGAAAGCCACGTCATATCTTAATGTAAGCAAAACGCGACATCTTGTGCGAAATTGCTTTTGTTTGTTACGTGAAAATATTACATTTAATAATATTAAGATATGATTCATAGTTATCCATATTGACACTATTTAGAGAGAGAAAATATTTAGGTATTATTATATATTATTTATATTTATCATTGACTTTATAGTGAAATAGGGTAGACTAGCTTCTGCCCGTGACTTTATCTGCATGGTAGTTGATTTCTCCATACACACGTTGCCCCACTTTTCACCCCCTATGTGATAGAATTTCGGAAAATTCTTACTTATCGGATGCTTACGTCATACAAAGAATACACTCTATAATGTTCAGGTATTTCTTTCTACGATCCGTGGTAAACCGCTGATCGTAGAAACCGCATACCGAGTATCAATGCATAGACGAAACAACGGGAACATGGCTTTCTTTTATGTTGAGCACTAAGTATGGATTTTTGGAAATTAAACCCCTGAACCCCTTCAGGGGTTTAATTTCCAAAAATCCATCGTTCGTTTGAGTGAAAAATCTTATTTCTAAAGCTATTCAACTTAAGACTTGGCACGGATACCAGCTTAAATAAATAACAAAGTTTGACGTTATTAGTTTTTTTAAAGTACCTAGCTCTTAAAGAGGGTTTGGGGAAGTTTAATTTGTAGTGGAAAGTATGAAATGTATGCGGGCGAACTCGGGGGAAAAGTGCTAGTACACCATGAAGCATGACCTATGGTACTGGACCATAGTGTGGCTTTCTACTAGTCAAATATTTTTAAGTAATCGCACCAATACTTTCAGATATTACCTCTTTACAAACTAATAATAAAATATTCTTCACCTTTTTATTACATACTAGATTTTGTCCTCGACTTCTTCTACGTTAAAGTAGATTTCTCCTTACAAACTCTGGGTGAATTTTGGAAAACCCTTTCTGAGCAGACGTCTAATAACCATAAACTACCTCTCTGCCAAATTTCATCTGTATACGTCAAGCGGTTTTCAATATTTCGTGATTCCTTTCGCTTTTATAAATTTAAGATATTTGTATAAATCATTGTATAAACACAACATAACACCTATAAACTACTTGAGATTATTTATAGAAGAACTCAAAGATATACAAACAAAGAAAATAACTTATAAGACATCATTTCATTGTGAAAGCGGAACCCTAGAAACGTTACGCCCATCCTCTATAAGAAATTCGAGTTGTAAAACACTTTTCTTTTTTTATTAAAGTAATAAATACCCTTTTGGGACGTAATAAAAATTTAATTCGCGTACCGAACACCTTCTATCATTGTACGAAATATCTGAGCTTGAGCGATCAAAAGACACCTTTGTGTTTTAAATTGGCTATCATGAAAGATTTTTTGTCGATATTGTAGGTAGATTTTTCGAACGGTTTTTCCACAATGGAAATCGGCCTTGGAGGATGTTTTTCAGTATCATCCTTGGTGTATTAATATCCTCTTGGAAACTCCAGTTTTACTAAGTAAAGGAAAAAAATGCGAAAGATTGCATGGATGTTTGTTGCTCAATCACGCTAGAACGGCTGAACGAATCTGGATGAAATTTAGCACTGAGATAGAATGCTATACGATAGATTTTGTCCCGGAAAAATGGATGGTTCCTGTAGCATAATCGATAAGTCGCGAGCAAACGCTACTTTATAAGAACTATTTAGGTACCTACTACGAACATACAAAAATTTCAAACTCCAGCAGTGAGTCTGGCAGTGGATCCGTGCCGTGATTGGCTTAGCTCGGCGTTACTCGAAGAAAACCTGGTCTTACAATTGATATTGGTAAGTCCGAAATCGCCAATCTGCTTTGAGCAAGCGTGGTGATTAATGCTCGCACCTTCTCTTTTAGGAAAGACACTTTTGCCTGCTGTAGATAGTATTGATCGCACTAATCAATAATCAAAGCGTCTAAGTAAAAGTATAAAGCTATCTGTAAAAAAATAAAAATTAAATAATAGAAACCCCCCGACGGTGGCTATTTTGGACCGATTTCCATCAAACACACCTAACTAACTCAACTTTCAAAAAAAAAAAAAACAAAATCAAAAACGGTTCATCCGTTCAGGAGGTACGATACCACAGACGTTTTTGCGTCAGTGGTTAAAAAAAACCAGCAAAAAAGAACGGAAGCATCCGAATTCTTTAACAGAAACATAGCTCAAACAATAAACCTGTCAAAAAAAGGGTTGACACATTCAAACAACGAGTTTATACGTTATTTACAAAAACAGCGAATGAGATTAGACCAACTTTATGATATGTTGACAAGGGTCATTAAAAATAAAGTGACATTAACAGTTCAGTGACCTTGTAGAATTTCTGTTTGCTTTCTACAAACTGTTTGGAACATGTTTGCGTAAACCGCGGGGTAAAAAAAATTACAGAACTTTTGCAAACAAAAATTAAAAGGTCAGTGACTTTTTAGAAAGTAAATACCTGAATTTATTGTTGTCTTTTGTAGTCACGTTTTAGTACTTTTTTAGTGGAAATTCTACGTCTAGGTGTTCTAAATAGGGTTCTGCGCCCTCTGTGGCGGCAAATAGAACTCTATTACTAAAACTTCGCCATCTGTCCGTCTGTCACAGGACGGTATCTTTGGAACTGTAAGGACTTAATGCCTTAGGCATTCTCTACCAGTCAACCAAAGGTGGTGAAGAGATAACAAAGCAGGTACAAAAAATTGTACATGAGGAAGTAAACAGATAAGAAATTTCTTTTGTTTGTGTGTTTGTTAAAACACGCTTATCTCCGGAACTAGCAGACTGATTAGAAAAAAGTGTTTTTTATAATATACAAAATATTTTTTTCATATTATGAAAGCTAGATTCATTAGGATTTAACATCAAACTACAACCGTCATACAAAAAATGAGTTTTTATTTGGTGTTAAATATTGGTTGGCGTACTAAGGAGTATCGTATTACCCAGTTACTGGGATGTGGAGGTCAGTTAGGCAGTCGCTCCATGTAAAATACTGATATTCAGCTGCATTCGGTTAGACTGGAAGCCGACCCCAACATAATTGGGAAAAGGCTAGGCAGATGATGTTAAATATAGGTTGGTGGTACTGAACCCTTCGTGAGTTAGTCCAACTCGAACTATTCTGGTTTTTATTTCAGCTTTTGTAGACGAAGTTTATGACAAAACACAGCTCCAGAATACGTGTTTAGATTACTGAGAAACGTATTCTAGAGTGATGTTCTGTGCGTTAGTTTATGAAAATGGGTTTAGTCATAAACAAATCTAGATTTTAGTTAAGATTAGGATGAAATTTGTGAGTTTTAAGTCCACAGGATAAAGGCGGGTCTTTTATTATTTTTGAAGTTTATAGAATGAAAGTTAATCGTGAATTTGATCAACTATTACTATGGGACGAACTCAGAAATCTTACTTTACTACATATGAGGTATACAGGGTAATTGAAAATTTCTCCAAAACCTTAAAAGGGGTCATTGTACTCATCATTATGAACAACTTCTACCAACTTGGGACCAACCATGAAATCATGAAAAAAAAAAAAAACAGCTGATCCATACATTACGATCTTGTCATGTAGCATTTTGAACAGCATTTTTTTTTTCATGATTTCAAGGTTGGTCCCATAGTAAAAGTTGTTCATAATGATGAGTACAATGACCCCTTTTAAGGTTGCGGGTATATTTTTAATTACCCTGTATAACAAAGTTTCTTACAGCCGTCTGTACGCATAGATCTTTTAAATTACGCAACAAATTTTAATGCGGTTTTCATCAATAGATACAGTGGTTCAAGACGTAGGTGTATGTATACTACAGTGCACCCGTACGAAGCCGGGGCGGGTCGCTAGTACTATTATAAATGTGAAAGTTTAGATGGATGTTTGTTACTCAATCATAGCTGATCGGATCTGGCTAAAATTTCTTGTCCTGGGTTTGATTCTCAGGTCGTACTTACATACATACATAACATCACGCCTGTAATCCCCGGAGGGGATAGGCAGAGGTGTACCCATTAGTATACCCACATTTCGCCAGTTATGTTTTTAGTCCCATGTAAGCCTATTGCCATCAACCGGGCGCAAATCCAGACTCCGAGGCTGCTACTGAGAAATTCCTAATGGAAAAACCCAATAACACTTTGCCCGACCTGGGAATCGAATCCAAGACCTCATGCACAGTAGTCGCGCTTGCGACCACTAGATCAATGAGGCAGTCAGGTCGTACTTGTTTTTAAATATTTTTTTATTAGGGAAAAAAATAGATAGTTAGATGATGAGTTTTTCATGTTCATAACTACCTACCCCCTGAAACACGTGCTGTAAATTAAACGTTTGTCTGTAAACTTACTTCCGTATTATTAGCAAACAGACAATTACAAAATATTCCACAGAGATATAACAGTGAAATCACGATTTTGCATGGTCCAAATAATTAAGATTAATGTTTCGAAATTCGTGTGTTCGCCAAATCCTGACAAATGGCGTGCTTGATGTATAACTAGTAGTATAACGACAAATGCGATGTATGCAGTAACGATGCAGGTAAGGCAGTAAGCTCATAGGACATTACTAGGCTAGGCTAGGCTTATTGTAGGTATAGATGACTATTTCTGAGGCAGCGGGGTACAGGGGCGCGGGGGTAGGACGAGAACGGGGACCGGCCCGAGGGGGGGGGGGCTCGTAGCGTGATACACAAGAGGCAAAATGTAAACACGAATAATTTTAATTTTCTGTAAAATTAGATTTTTTTTTGTGGCTTTTAGGTCGATAAATAGTAATTAAATTAAGTCTGCAAATAAGTGACGTCACAGTTCGATAATACCATAATATAAAGTCTATGAGGGAATCGTTTTTGACAGTCCATAAAAAGTTTGGCAAATATCCTAATTTACTGCTTCACTCGTACAGTACGAACACCGTACGATTCGATCAATACACACAAATCAACATTAACTAGGGATGTTTGTCGGCAATCGCTTTTAAACGCGGCCATTGTTGCTGTCAGTGGGCGCTTGATGAATGCAGGTTGACACTACGCCATGGAGGAGTGTCATGGTACCTTTTCTTTATGTACTTTCTTCATAGTGGTCCAGGGTTTAAGGTATTAATGTCCGAAGTTGCGGTTTTGATACCAGACAGGTGCCAATTTGACTTTTTAAATTCCGAATAAGTTTATCTTAGACATCCCTGACATCGGTGAAGGAAACCTTGTCTTATATTTGATATGTCTGATTGTTTGATATGTCTGAACATAAAACTGTGAAGCAGCTCCGAGGCTAGTACTAAGGAATTCCTGATGTAAAAATCCAATAACACTTCGTCGAATCTAACTCAAGCAAGATCTCATGCTTAGCAGTCGCTCTGCGACCACTAGACCAATGAGGCAGCAAGGCACGGTGTATGATTACAATGACCCCTTTTCAGGTTTCGGGTAAATTTTCAATGACCCTTTATATCATTCCTAAATCCATAAACTATAAGCGAACTATAGTGTTAACGGTAGACAATATCTTCATCTAGCCACTCGCCATTCAAAGGGAGGTTATGTCCTACACTTCTGTTGTCCTTGCCTAGTACAAACACGGCACAATTCCATCAATTCACAAGTGAACGGTAAGCGCTGTCCGTCAGTCTGTTTGTGCTTGGAATTGCTTTTAAACGTAACCTGTACGATCGTTACCGATGTTAGCCGAACGAACTTTGCCAGGTTACCGGTGTGTGCGAGACGCAAATGAGAATCGTATGCGGGGTATTATGTGCGTCTATGCTGTGCCCAGTAATTGTACCTACTTCTATGTAAGTACATACAAGAGGCAGTTGTGCATCCACGTCTTTCAAGCGGTTGTCATTAAAAATATGAATCTATACATAAATAACAGCTAAAGCTGTATAAGCTACAGATGTTTTTAGTATGTTTGAATCTCTGGAAGTACCAGTCAGATTTGTTACATGATAGCCAGATTCATGAGGTAACGTTTTTTTTTGTAGGTGGTAAAAATCATCAAATGACTCCTTCCGCCCTGGGTGGGGCGGAAGGGACTGTCAGACTTTTACTGACTAAAAAACCACCCTGTTCCTTCTGCTGGCCTTTACGCTTCGGGGCCGCGGTATCCTGTTAAGACGTCCCGCGACCCCGGCAGGCGTTAGCCCCGTTGGGGGCGCCGTCCCCGTTGGGGGCCTCGTCCCATGACGTAACGGTAAGACTTGATTGTCCTATTGTGTGGCACTGGAATAAGTTGCACAGACTAGTGGTGTCCTTTTTAATGTAAAATAAATTAGATAACTAGAATAAGTAGGTATAAGGTGTAATGTTTTAAGTTTACTAACAATTTGAATATGAAATTATGTTCTGAATTAAATTATAAACAAATAAAAATATCATCACACTACGATCCACGGACGCGAAACAGTAATGAGAGACGTACTTAACTGAACTGGTGAAAAAAATCACGCGTATATAGTCGCAAGGAGAAGCTCGTTGATTTATAAGACTTGGAAACAATAAATTAGTTAGGAAAAGGTTAGGCATCCGATAGCGAACAAACTCAGTGACTCGTTATTATCTATTACTTGTATTTTTGTAGGTAGGTACCACCGGTCTATTGTGTGAATATCTCCTTCAGTGAGAGTCTTCTTCTTCTTCTTATCGGGTGGGTAGTAAGGCCTTACGACACTACACACCTTGGTGTCAGAGTTTCTAAACCGCCTCAAGGGCCTCTGGCATGGTTTGAGTGGAATAGTAAGTCCAGGTTTCCTCACGATGTTTTCCTTCACCGATGCCAGTAATGTCCAAGATAAACTTTAGAAAGTACATATGAATTGAAAAATTCACATTGGTACTTGCCCGGATTTGAACCCACAACTTCATGCATGCGAGGCGGGCGCCTTAAACACTGGGCCATCACGACACTGAGAGTGAGAGTTAAATGAGCTTGAGGTGATCTGTCATGCTAAGGCTGGGGATTGACATCTCACCTGCCGGGTTGCGGAAGAATGCTCTGAGCGCCCCCGTCCCCGGCGAAAGGTAATTGGAGGAACACTGTGGGGTTTTAGTCGGTAAGAGTCCGACACACCCCTCCGCCTTCCCCGAGGTGGTGCTACATGAGGATTTTTCCACGAAATAAAAAGAAATTGACATGCTCAAACTTTTTTCATGGTGGACTCGGTTTCTTAGAGTCCTTGTGCTTTGGTAACTGCTCTGCTTCCATGGGTAGCGTATTGTTATAAAGCCTAAACCATTCCCCGCAAAACTGGCTATCATATACAAAAATAACATATTTAGCATATTTTTCGCATTTCGACTGGCAGTTACAGATTTAACAAACAAACAAAACAATCTCTTCAGCTTTATTACATTAAGTAAAGATAATTATCTAGAATCAGTTGGGATGACAACTCATCTGATTTTATAGAATAACATTGCAGATGCATTAACAACAGCAAGGAAAACCTGTTCAGGTGGAGATTTATAGACGATTCCAGACTGCGGTACAAAATACGGTACTGTTCTTTAAACAATAGACGCCTGCACGCTTTAGGAATTGATGGCGCCAAACTTGTAGCTAAGATCTGGACCGACTCAATACGCGGTTATTTTGTTCTGTTACGTTCGTACGATCACATGCACCGATCATGTTACCTTTTCACCAGCTTTGGTCTATCTTTACCAGTCAGGTAGAGAATTAGGGCATTATACTGGCATTTCGCCAGTTATGTTTTTTTTTTTTTTTTGTTAGCCTGTTCTGTCCCACTCCTGGGCAAAGGCTTCCCTCCACTCCTTCCATCTTTCCCTATTCCGCGCCTCATCCCTCCAGTTTTGGAGAAATCCATCCAGTTCGTCCCGAACAGTTATGTTTAGGTCCCTAAAATATTTGACGAGCCTGCCATCAACGGGGCACAAATCCAAACTCCGAGGCTGCTACTGAGAAATTCATAAACCCAATAGCACTTAGCCCGGTCTGGGAATCGAAACTAAGACCAGTCCAGCAGTCGCGCTTTGCAACCACTAGGCCAACGAAGCAGTTTAAAAACCTTTTTTAAAACTCAATCGTATTCAGTAAGATGACACTGAATTAAAAAGTGGAAAACAATGAAATCGATTACATTACCTTGTATCGATACCTACCATTTGAAATACCAATTCAATATCGATACAATAGAACTAATGGTTTATAAACACACTATTATTGAAGTTTTTTTATCTGTCCATATAGCAAATATGTTCAGTTCAGAAGTGAAATTAAAATGAATGATTCGTGAGTGAATTGCTTGAATTCATTCATTCATTTTTTTATTTAGATATATCAATGCAAATAAATGACGTTTGATTATCTTTTTGCTTAGTTAGTTTATTTATAAGAATGGCCTTAGTTAACAAAACTCATTTAACGGCTGAATGAGGACTATTGCTAATATCGCAATGATGTAAAAAACGTATGTATCTAATATTCGAATTCATTATAAATGTCTTTCACACCTATTAAGTACGTAATTTTACATGTATATTTATTTAATTAAAAAAAGCTTTTAATACGTCATTCATAAAAATTTTATGTATTGTTACGGAAAATAATCTACACAATACAAACAGTAAACAATACCAAAAATTGTCGCATTATCGATAAAATGTAGCAGAAATCATGGCCTGAAAACTGTCCTTCAATAAAATGACTCGACAAAAATGCTTTAAACAAACCACCAACCGATACTCAACGTTATTCAACAAACAATAAAGCTCAAAATTAAATACCAAACTGTTAAACGGCTGCAACATTTCATCGCCCCTATCTTATGGTATCATCGGAACAATTACAGAGCGTAATAATTTTGAATAAATGAATATTCAATAATAAATAATTATTTTATTTAATCTTTGTTAATTGTCACGCGAACGATTGCCGTGGTATCCGAGTAAATTGTTGTGCAGAATTGTTTTCCATTTTGTCAGATTCATTTTTATTTGGTCCATTATTTGTTTGCGTTATGGCGTGCATATTTAAATGTCGAAACCATTGTACTTATACTTAACTGTTTAGCGAAATACAGACCCATTGGTTATTAATGTATACTAATAATAAGGAGGTAAAGTTTGTATGTTTTTTATTGAACCTAGACTTAAAACAAATATAAGTTTAAAATAGCCCATCCGTCTTATGCAAGAGTGCTTAATGCTCGTGCCTTTTCTGCATGAAAGAAAGATGCCAAGAAGAGGCCTTTGCACTATGGACAATAATAATAGAAGAAAATAGGCCTATGAGAGTTACTTTTATATGATCAAAGTCAAAGTCATTTATTTCGATTAGGCCATTATAAGGAACTTTTGAACGTCATTACATGAAACAAAAAATTTAATTGAATGTAGTTGCCCTTCCTAAAAGGTAGTTTTGTATGGAGAAGAATGGGCAAGAAACTCCATACGTACTACGATGACAGGATTATCGAAATTCAACCTTACCATGCTCAAAAATTTGATATAGGTACGCCTTGTAATATGTAGAAAATACTATTTCGATACAGCTGTTTTTAAAACCATAATCGTTGAGTCACGTAGGCGTTACCTATTAGTCAAAGCAAACATGAATTTTCCATTTTCATTTTCACACGTAATTGTGATTGATAAAAATATTTCGTTCAAAAATTTTACAACTTTTTACCTGCAACGATTGACGCATGACAGTTTTTGTGAAAGTTCTGAAAAACAATCAGTGTTCGTGGATATATTTTCATTGAAACTTTGTGACTAATAATAATTCTGCTGACTGAATTTCAGTCACTGGCCCAATCTGGTTGGTTAATTTTACTGGTCAGGTACGTAGGAGATATTATAGTGCACAAGTGTGTGCAAACACAGGTGCCTCTTCTCTCATATCGTCCAACGAGATCAACAGGACAGTTACTGTGTTTACTTTTATTGCCAACATATTTAAATAACATCACGCCTGTAATCCCTGAAGGGTTACGCAGAGGTGTAGGTACTCATTAGTACACCCACATTTCGCCAATTATGTTAACGTCCCATGTAATAGGGGACGAACCTATTGCCATCAACCGGCCACAAATCCAGACTCCGAGACTGCTACTGAGAAATTCCTAATAAGAAATAACACTTTGCCCGAACTAAAATCGAATCCAACACCGCACTTATGCAAACTAGAGAAACGAGGCAGTCAATATTTTTATTTTTTTGGGACAAGCCCGCCACTCTGTGCAACTGCTGAAAGCCAGAATGAACAGTGGAGGCCATCAGAAAAGCGCCGAGACAGTGAAGTTTGACGAGTCCCAGAGAACCTATTCAACCGTCTTGGATCCCGTAATGAAATTAATCAGAAAAGAATAGCGGAGGAGACAGTAAAAATATTATTGTCAAATCAATCAAAGTAATTAAGTTTACAACATGGTTGACAAGCTTTATTAAAAGGGTACCTGCAGAACCCTATTAGTAATGTCATCATACACTTTTAACCTTACAACACCATAACCATACAAGAGCTCAAAATCAAACCTACTTACAAACACAAAATAATTACAAAAGCAACCGACAAGTCCAAAATCGAGGCCACGGCCTGGCCACATAGAAATCCACGAAAACGTCTGATTCCCCAAATTGCCGTGACATTAACTTAACGTATTATACTTTTAGTGGAATCGAATGTACCATTAATTTTGTCTGTGGCACTAGGACGGGCGTTATTACCGACATCAATGATTCTGGTGTAGCTGTCTATGGTTTCGTATGAGACTTAGAGGTTCTGATAAGGTTGCTTTTATTTATTAATCACGTGTTACCTGTAATATAGTCAGAGTAAAATGTCACTTAAACTATTTGTTCGGTACATAGAATTCACGAAAAGTTAAGTTTTGCGCGCCACCCTAATTCTATTTTGAAAGTAAAAGTACTCCAACTTGCTCCGTACATCAGCTATCTGCCAGAGAAAATCCCGTCAAAATCGGTCTAGCAGTTTGAGATAGTAGCCAAAACAAACAGATAGAAGAAAATAATATGAAATTGATTTTTTGAAAAGTGTATACTGACTTTATGATAAAGTCACATTGGTACTTGCCCGAGCCCCGTTGCGAACCCACAGCCTCATGTATGAGAGGCGGTTGGCTTAACCATTGGGTCATCACGACATCATCTTGTAATGAATCCATCCAGACTTAACAAGCGTCAGTAATTATAATTTGTGTATATATTGATGAAATTAAAATTAAAATTCTTAACAATATTATAATAATAATATTATTTTTTTCAACAAAAAAAAAGTATTTTAATATGTTAAAATAAAGAATGTGGAAAATTATAATATTTGTTACGAAATAATAAAGTTTGTGCGGTGTGTCCAGTCTCATCTTATTTCATCACGTACTGAAAAAGTTCTCATTACAATATTCTTTCCACTCGTTATATTTTTTAGTACATTCATGTTCCTTTGTGACCAAATTCACAATAAATAATTCACAAAGACCCACACAATGTTAAACGGATCAAATATTTACAAAATTATTGACAAAGCTCCCCGCTTCCGTATAAAAATTGGGAGCATGTTTATTTTTAACAAGAAATTCCTTATGATGTCGGAAAAGGGGCTGCTTCTCGTAGTTTCGTGTTCATTCGAGTTAAAATGGGGGATATTGTTTCTCCTTTTATATTATAATAGGAAAGCTATCAGTGTTAGTGTAAGTAAAGAGCAATTCCTCAAAGATCTTATTCTTTGATTTCCCCCTTTGTAAAGGAAAAAGAAAATAAAATACTCCTTCATTTTGCCGGACAGAAAAAGCTTCCGGAATAAAATTTACGTCGAGGGTTAAATATATTGTTTGTTTACATAAATGTAAAAAAAAACAAGTAAACAATTTGAAATAAACAATTTAGGGTAAATGTTGAAAACAATAGGTAATGTAAGTACCTAACTGTTGGAAAATTTTGAAACGTTGATTTTAAAAATAAATTAATTTTGTAGTTCCGTTCTCTCTGCGGGAAACACCTGAATGACGGTGTGCACCTCTGCCCACCCTTCGGGAATTACAGGCGTGATGTTACGTGTTCTTGAAATATCATATCTGCTGGCCGCGTGTTCTTTGTTTTGTTCTATGACACGTTACACAAATTCTCTCACTGGTTTGCAAAATCAAGTTTTAACACAGCGTCGACCGTCGTGCTCAATGTTTAGTTATACATACATGTGGGTTCCCTCCGAAGAGGGAAACTTTCCCATTTGACAGGAGATCGTATCATATATGACATGGGCCCTCTGCAACATATATATCCTTCTCCAATATATATACAACTGGTGGCAGCGCCATATTTATAACTGAACTGTCAACGGTCAGCTAAAAATAGACTGTGAATTTTTATATAAAATGTTTGTAAATATTTTCGTTTGTATTTAAACCGTTTTCTGTGAAACGGGAATGTTTGTAACAATAACATTGTTCTGAAAATCACGGCACGGGTAAAAAATAATACAACGTTTTGTTTTTGTTTTCCAACAAAAATAAATAGATACTGCATTAGAATAAATCTCACTACTATTATACTCCTAAATACGAAAATATGGATGGATGGATGTTTGTTACTCAATCACGCCAGAACGGCTGAACGGATCAGGATGAAACTTGAAGCAGAAACATACAATCACTCCAGAACGGTTAAACGGATCTGGATGGTATTTGGCACTAAAATAGATTATAGTCTAAGATAGCACATAGACTACATACATTTTATCGGAAAAATGTTACGGTTCCCGTGAAAAGAACTTTAACGCGGTCAAAATCGCGGGCGGTAGCTAGTTTCATAAATACTTTTTTGCTAATGTTTGTAATATAATTAGTACCTTTACACATTTTCTCACTTTTCTCCAAGCTTTATAACATCACACTTGTAATCCCCGAAAGGTTAGGCAGAGGTGTACCCATTAATACACCCACATTTTGCCAGTTATGTTTGAGTTCCATGTAATAGGAGGCGAGTTAATTGCCATCAATCGGGCACAAATCCAGACTCCATTGCTGCTACTAAGAAATTCCTGATGGTAAATCCCAATAATACTTTACCCGACCTGGGAATCGAACCCAAGACTTCATGCTCAGCAGTCGCACTTTACGATCACTAGATCAACGAGGTAGTCAGCTTATAATTGTGTTCTAATTTAGCGATTCTATTACTTACCTTACTAATATCACTTAATAAAATTGCTTATCAAAAAAGAAAGTTAAGTACTCAGTTTTCCTCCACAATTTTCTCGTGATTAAATTCATTATTATCGGAACGAGACATTTCCTGGAAGAAATCGTCGAGGTTTCTTTTTTACACCCTTTTCTTCAAAATTTTACGGAAAGATTCCATTTCAATTACTTCCAGTTGAAAAAATTCCCCTTCTTCTGTTTTATGGTAGGTAACTAAGTGTCATTACTTTTAAGGTAATTAAAATACGATATTTTTAGAGATAAACTACTATAAGTCTATAAGCCTCGGAGTCTGGATTTGTGCCCGGTTGATGGCAATAGGCTCGCCCCCTATTACATGGAACTAAAAACATAACCGGCGAAATGTGGGTGTACTAATGGGTACACCTCTGCCTAACCCTTCAGGGATTACAGGCGTGATGTTATGTTATGTAAACTACTATAACTTGACGCTCCCCTCCATATTACCATTTCAATGTGTGTAGTCACATTCGTATGAAAGAGTTTGTATGTAGTTGTGAGTAATAGTCTTCAGTTAGTAGCTAGGATATTTGTTTGTCAACCAATCATAAATAGCCGACCGCGCAAGACGACGCACCTGTCATTTCCATAGAGAATGTCAGTGCAGCGCCATACTAGTAATAAAGAGGAATTTTGGACGCCGCTAGTCGAGCAACAAATCGCTGATTTGTCTATTACCAACTTTGATATTTCGGGCTGCTACTAAAAAAATCCTAATGGAAAAGCCAATAACACTTTGTCCGACTTGGGAATTAAACTCAAGATCCCAGGCTTAGCAGTCGCGCTTGTATCCACAAGACCAAAAAAGTACTCAACAAAACGTACACAAAATAAAATATACTCTATGTCAGGGGTACTCAAACTTATTTTGTCTACTTCGAGAATATTATTTTCTAGCGCCCCCATTTTTTCACCTACTAAAAAACCACATAGTAGATGAAATTACAAATCGCTTCCCAAGCCTCTACACAACGCCTCAATTTTCTGGGTCTCCTGCAGCGCCCACAAGGGGGTGTTATCGCCCACTTTGGAAAAGGCTGCTCTACGTCAATGATTAAACAATAAACAGACCCGCCCCAAACATATTCTGCCTAAAACGGAAACGCTACCTAACAAAGCTGGCCGGTAATTTCATTGTCTACGTTTTTATCGTAAATAAGAACAGAGCACGTATTTACTCTTGGATATCTATTTATTAAGTTCAATCAGTGGACATCGCTTGGGGATAACGAATGTGGAAGTGTAAGTTATAAGATTAAGCGGATGGGATAAATAATTGGTAGTACATTCGTATGCAGTACATTCTCGTCGAGTGCCAGCTTTTCAACAGCAGTTAAAGTTAATAACGCATGGAAAAGTTTTCATTGCGACATCCTATAAATAAAATTATTTGTTGCTGTATAAAATATGTAAATTTTTTTTTTTATATGTTTGAAGACAAAGATAAAAAAAAATTATCAAATGGAGAGTGTGAGGGAAGACTGTCAAGAAAGGTAACTCCGTCTGTCTGGTACGTTTTTACGAATCACTGAACTTATTTTGATGAAATTTGGTACGGAGTAAGGTTGAACCCTGAGCAAGGAAATAGGCTACTTTTTAATCCGCGTCATCGTCTGCATGGCGGACAAAAGCTAGTAGTATAAGTTGTTTTACAATCGATCTATCCCTGGTTGAGTCAGATTGCCGTCCCATCGGACTATGACAGTGAGGAAAGAGGAAGTGTATCTGTGTTGGCTCACATACTTGTACACTATAATTATCTAGTGCGTACTTGGTTACTCTGTACTGGCTGCCGTGCTCGCAATTTTATCATCCATCCATAACATCACGCCTGTAATCCCCGAAGGGTTAGGCAGAGGTGTACCCATTAGTACACCCACATTGCACCAGTTATGTTTTTAGTCCCATGTAATAGGGGGCGAGCCTATTGCCATCAACCGGGCACAAATCCAGACTCCGAGGCTGCTACAGAGAAATTCCTGATGGAAAAACCTAACACTTTGCCCGACCTGCGAATCGAACCCAAGACCTCATGCACAGCAGTCGCGCTTGCGACCACTAGACCAACGAGGCAGTCAATTTTATCAAGAGAATAATATTATTATTAAAAATCAAACTAAGTTGAAGATAGTTACAGAATAACATTGTAAATTCATAACAAAATGAACCTAATTATACTTCACATTCCAGCTGAAAATAAAAAAAGTTCTTTGAAAGTTTTACAGCACACTAATGACCAGACCCTTACAAACTTCGAAGTTAATAGCCCATCGTTACTTGAAGCGTTCTATCGATTTAAAAAGTTTCAATATTAAATTGACCTTAAAATACAGGCAGCATTAGGAATATTAATTATATTGTTTGAAGTGTCGTGATGGACCAGTGGTTATAGCATCCGCCTCTAATGCATGCAGTTGTGGCTTCGAAACTGGGCAAGTACCATTTTTTTTCAATTCATTATGCTCTTTGTAAGTTTATCTTGGATATTATTGACATCGGTGTAGGAAAACATCATGAAGAAACTTGGCATTTAAGGTCTGAAATCAATGCTTTACTTGTACCTTCTTTATATAAGAAGAGGCCTTGCTGTAGGACCATAATGGGCATTTTTTGTATTTTAATAATATAACATAACATCACGCCTGTAATCCCCGAAGGGTTAGGCAGAGGTGTAGCCATTAGTACACCCACATTTCGCCAGTTATGTTTACGTCCCATGTAATAGGGGGCGAGCCTATTGCCATCAATTGGGCACAAATCAAAAATAATAATAATTAGTTATAATAATAAAATTTATTACTAAACTCATGTAAAAAAAATCATGTATAAAATAATTATTTAAAAAAATTTGCTAAAAAAACTCTTTTCAAAACGCTAAATTACATCACTTGTACCACACCCCAACCCCAATATTTCTTCATAAAATATTAAGGGACCTATCTCGATCTCGGTGTAATCTTTGGCTCACAATCGTATAGGATATGAAGGAAAAAATGAACCTAAGCGTGCAAATTTTAAATACGTATGAATAGGGTAGAATTGGCCCTCGGTACACGGTCAGGGGAGCATGTAATGTATATTTTAGGATCATCTTGTCTTATCTCGAAATATTTTCGGGAAAAAAATACGGTCATACGTCTTGAGGGACAGATTGGGGAGAACTGGGTAATAAAGACTGGATTGAGTTTAGAGGTTTGCGCTGGATTGGACGAATGGATGTAAGTTGTGAGTATATTTTATGTTTTGTATTTTAGTGTTGAGTCTACTTGGGTATATAGGTTATATACTTATAACTCTTGCGGTTGCCGTATATTATAACATAACATAACATCACGCCTGTAATCCCCGAAGGGTTAGGCAGAGGTGTACCCATTAGTACACTCACATTTCGCCAGTTATGTTTTTAGTCCCTTGTAATAGGGGGCGAGCCTATGCCATCAACCGGGCACAAATCCAGACTCCGAGCCTGCTACTGAGAAATTCCTGATGGAAAAACCCAATAACACTTTGCCCGACCTGGGAATCGAACCCAAGACCTCATGCACAGCAGTCGCGCTTGCGACCACTAGACCAACGAGGCAGTCAATCTTAGCTTTAAGCCTTATGTAACATCTATTACACACATTATGGTTTGCAATTAAATGAATATGAATAATTACTAGCACATACCTAACATTATACTATCAGTCATGGATTTAGTTTGTCTGAGGGCTAAGTTTTTAATCGTCAGATAATTCTTAATGGAGGAATAAATATGGCGCGATGGCGATTTGACAGCCATTGTCAAAATATGTCAAAATGTCATATGTTATTCTTTGGATAAAAGTTATCTAACTATTGAAAAATCAGCCCTAAATCATGTAAATTTAAAAAAATAATTGCAAAAGCTAGAAAATGGTTCGACCGGTTTGAATATTCTTTTTGTTTTGTTCGTCTCAATATTAAGCAGAAAAGTTCACCGGATCATTCAGTAATCCTTCACAACTCATAATAAAAGTATATTATGCTTAAGCAAATATTTAAATAAATCTACTTTACGTAATTGCTTAATAACATTCTATAATACATAATAGAAACATACACAATGCTTGTTTGTTTTGTGAATATTCTATTTGTCATTCTCACCAAAATAAAATAACCGCAATTAAATCGAACAACTCCCTTGTTCCGAAATCAAAGTCTATTCAAACATTTGAAATTCGAACTCACACCCAAACTAACAAAAGTGCCTATCATTGCAAAACTCACACATTGAAAGCCGATTCATTTTATCAATGGAAGACAGAAGTAATGATATAAATCCTCCTTGCTAAGCTTTCGGCACTTCGAAAAAGTTAAATTGCACATTAAAACCGTCTAAAGTTTAATATTATGCCAAAAACCGTTATAACGCCCTCTCATTTTCGATAAATTCCGGTGTTTCGGAAGACTTCATTAAAATCGTAAACGATTCGGTTAATTGTGCGGTATTGGCTTCAATGGATTTAGGCAATAATGTGTATTGTTATGCCTAACAATGCCCACGCAATGGGTGGAATATTTTATGAATCGGTTTATTGGGCTTCTCTACGTTAAAGTAATATTAGGTAATTAATATTTAGTTTCTATTATCTATAGATTAAAATTTAGCCTCGATTTCAGTAAACTATGATTAATATTAATAGGTATAGGTATTAAGATCGGCTTTGTGCCTATTTTTATAACGTTTAAATATTATAAATAATCTATCTAGGTTTTAAGAAATAAACCTAATAAATTCGTAAAGAAAAAGTTTGAATTTTAAACTAATATAACTTTGTAACTAAAAGGTTTACAGGTATAGACTAGACTAAAAAAATATATCACAATAATGGGAAGAAATCTATCTTACTATTTCCTACTTATATTATGAATGTGAAATTTTGTGAAGATGTTTGGATGTTTGTTACTCAATTACGCGTAAACCGTTGAACAAATTTGCATGAAAATTGGCACATAGATAGACCATTTCCTGTATTAATACATAGAATACTTTTTATCCCTGTAACATGTTCCCTTGGGATAATAGTTCTACTTACTTTACGAAAAGTCACTTTCTACCCGATTATATGTATAAAAGGCAACCGTTACTGACTAACTGATCCATCGGTCCACACACAGCTCAAACCCCTGAACGGATTGTACTGAAATTAGGCACGCAGATAGTTATTTAGAGGTAGGCATGCGTTAAGAAGGGATTTTCCAAAATTCATCCCCTAAGGGGATGAAACGGGGGTCCAAAGTTTACACGGAGAAACAAGACTAGAATGTTTAAAAAAAAGTTTATAAACTTTTAAATATTTAAACTTTTGATTATGAAATGTCATGATGGCCTAGTGGTTAAGGCGCCCGCCTCTCATGCATTAACGTGTGGGTTCGAATCCGGGCAAGTACCAATGTGACTTTTTAATTCATAATTATGTGCTTTCTAAAAGTTTATCTTAGACATTACTGACATTCCGTTGATCCCGGCTGTCATTCGTGGATCTTTGACAGTCGTTATAAATCTTCAGAAGCTTGAGAGTCTGACAACCAGTCTTACCTAGGGGTATCGTGTTACCCAGTTACTGGGTTGTGGAGGTCAGATACGCAGTCGCTCCATGTAAAATACTGGTACTCAGCTGCATCCGGTGAGACTGGAAGCCGACCCCAACATAGTTGGGAAAAGGCTAGGCAGATGATGATAATGAAAATATTTGACACTATCTTCTGCCCACGACTTTGTACGCGTAGAGGGTTATTCTAGTCTAAAATAAATGTTTGACACTAATTTTAAAGCAAAGAAATACAAAGAACGTATTCTATAAAGTCTTTGCTTTTACTAAAACTTAAGTACTATTAAAATCCACATCAGTAGGCATTAACCCTAATTCTTACTCAAAAAATCTCTTATAAAACAGGTATTTTTATTAGAACATAAAATCCAAAACATAAAGCTTATAAGGTACTAGAACTAAATGATACGTTTCAATCTGCCACATTGGGTATGATGATAAGATAAAAATTACCTTATAATAATATATTATAGAGTTCATAATTTAATGTCGGTTGATACCAACCCTTGGTAGAAAAATATCCGATCTTAGCCGTAATGGAAT
Source organism: Hoplodrina ambigua (assembly GCA_949774945.1). Lineage (NCBI taxonomy): Eukaryota > Metazoa > Arthropoda > Insecta > Lepidoptera > Noctuidae > Hoplodrina > Hoplodrina ambigua. The sequence continues at coordinate 10,794,563 of OX458981.1, forward strand.
CGTTACACTTCAGTGCATAAAAAATGACAGGGTTGAAGGTACGCTTGCCGTCATATTTTTAATGCTTGGCCGAAAAATACAGGAATATCTACTATATTGACTGCCTCGTTGGTCTAGTGGCCGCAAAGCGCAAATGCTGAGCGTGAGGTCTTGATTTCGATTTCCAGGTCCGGCAAAGTATTATTGGGTTTCTCTATCAGGAGTTTCTCAGTAGCAGCCTCCTTGGAGTCTGGATTTGTGCCAGTGGGTGTACTAATGGATACAACTCTGCTTAAACTTTTTGGGGGTAACAGGCGTAATGATGTTATGTTATTATAAAAATCGCAAAAAATATTTTCACGAATCAGTCCTACAAATATAATTTATTTTTTTCATCCTAAAGTTCCCGGTGTCATCCCTACCTTTACCTCCTTTTAAACCATAAATCCATCCATTTACTTAAAAAATGGAGGCTCTTCTATTCACCATTCACTCACAATCAATAAGTGCGAGCGAGACGCAAATACGAAAGGAAAATAATAGAGGAGCCTTTTCTATTTCCATTCTAATTTCGCCTAAACCTTTTAGTTTTCCAAGAGACATAATATCCATACCAATATCTATGCTATACGATAACATAATGAACTGAAGAGTTTATTTGTTTGTTTGTTTAAAAGCGCTAATCTCTGTAACTACCCGTCGTTTTGGTAATGTTTTTTTTAAATATGATAACAAGATTCATTAGAAATAGTATGGGCTATGTAATGTCATGATGGCCGAGTGGTTAAGGCTCCTCGTGCATGAGGTTGTGGGTTTGAATCCGGGCAAGTACCAATGTGCCATTTTCAATTCATAATAATATGTACTTTCTAAAGTTTATCTTAGACATCACTGACACTGTTCCGTGCCTTGGAAAGCACGTTAAGCCGTTGGTCCCGGCTGTCATACATGGATCTTTGATAGTCGTTACGGGTCGTCAGAAGCCCGAAAGTTTAACAACCAGTCTTATCAAGGGGTATCGTATTACCCAGATACTTGGTTGTGGAGGTGACATAGGCAGTCGCTCCATGTAAAATACTGGTATTCAGCTGCATCCGGTAAGACTGGAAGCCGACCCCAACGTAGTTGGAAAAAGGCTAGGCAGATGATGAGTATAGGCTATATATAACATCACGCTACGACCTAAGGGAGCGGGAGCAGTAACCAAAGATGTAACTTAAAAAAAAGCGAGCGACATCGGAGATACAAGCAACTGCTAAATATTATGTAAGAGAACGTTTATTAAATAGTACGGCATGTCTTTATTGTTCGGGAAAATTGTATGTTTCTAGGCTGTGGACTAAGCGGCCTTGGAGTTTTCGGGAGTGACTTCCCTGTCTTGTATTATTTCGAGATGTCATCGATTGTTCATGATTCTGTATATTACGGGAAAGCCTTTGTTATGTCAGCTTCCAATGCGAACATTAAATAAAAAGCAAAAAAGAAGTGTGTGTTTACGGGACTCCCGTCTGGAACGAAGTTATACAATTTCAATAATGACATAATATAAATCCCGTTTGAATTACAAAACAAAAAACACATAGGACATAAACTTACACCTTTTTCCCATGCAGGTAGGCAGAAACCACAGAACGACACCTGCTACGATCCTTACATACTTCTTCCACCTCATCCATGTTCATACATCTCGTCATACAAGCACGCCGGTTACAAGTACCGCGCACCTGAACTTTCTGAAGAACCTCACCATTAAGACAAAAAAAAGTGTATATAAAATTTTACATGTGTTAAGAATCTAGGTTATAAAGCTGGCCACGCACAATGCTTGCTGCTCGAATCTCGATACTTGCACGCACACATCCGTATATACCTAATCGAAAGAGACAAATCACACACAGATGAGATGGTCACAGGTGAATCAGATCTTTCGAAAAATAGTGCGTTCAAACAACAAAACAAACTCTATCTGACATCCACAACTCAGTAACTGGGTAATACGATACCCCTTGGTAAGACTGGTTGTCAGACTTTCGGGTTTCTGACGACCCGTAACAATTTCAAATCCACGTTATGTCGGAACCAACAGTTTATCGTGCTTTCCGAGACACGGAAGCGTCTCATTGTGCAACGATGGTCTCCCATCCACGGACCAACCTCGGCAAGCGTAGCTTAACCTGATGGATCGATCCGAATGGCTGTTATTACTTAGCCATGACATCCTCAATCGAGCTCAATCGCCATGATAATCCATACAAATTAAAAATACGTCTGCAAATCAAGGTGAGTAATATAAAAGTGTGTTGAAGTAGAATTTGTGAGTCCCATCTGAGTTTACGTGAGACTTCCATAATATTAGTAGGATAATCTGCATTTTGAGACGGCTTAAAGCTCGGGCTGGAATAAGCCGGGATAGCGAGCGGGCCTTTTACATGGAGCTACTAAGTAAAGGAAATGCGCATCGCTGCTTTAATAGCTTTCAAAAAAAGAATGTTTCGATTCTAGAAGCCGTCGTGTTTTGATTCTAAAACGTTCCTGGCTTAAGCGATTCGCTTTTTGAATTTTGGAATTCTATTTTTGAACTGCGTTTGAAATTTTTATTTTTGAACTCAGAATCATTAGGAATATTTAACGATTTTCTTTTGTTTTATGTAATGGACTGAGATTTTAAATTGGCGAGAATTTCAAAGATTCAATGCAAGGCTCGTTTTTCAGTTAAAATGTTTGTTCTGTATTTAAACAGAGAATCATTTAGAATACGTATTTACGCCGATCTGTTTATCTAACTATGTGTGTTTGTTAAATAGCGTAGGTACACTCGGACAAACTATTTGGTAGACACCAAGAAACATCTTTCCCCCTACACTGTCACAAATCACTAGCCTATACTAATACGTAAACCTAAAGAGCTTGTTTGTTTGTTTAGTTGAACGCGCTAACCTTAAGGCCCTGGTTCTAATTGAAAAGTTATTTTTGTGTTGAATAGTTCATTTATCGACGAAAACTATGTAGGTAACATCATGCTTTGCGGGCAAAGTCTCGGGCAGAAGCTAGTAAGAGAATTGATGAAAATGTACTGCTGAGCACACCTATACCAAAAGTAGTTACAAGTTCAAAGTCAAAGTCAAATCATTTATTTCAATTAGGCCACTATAAGGCACTTTTGAACGTCATTACAAGAAAAAAAAAATAGAATTGAATCTAGTTGCCCCTTCCAAAAGGTAGTTTTGGATGGAGAAGAATGGGCAAGAAACTCCATACGTACTCTTTTAGAATCAACGTTTTACAATATTTTTATTTGTTGTTCCCACCCTGTATACCAAATAATTTATTCGGCTGTACCTATCAAAATTCAACAGTAACGCACTTCTACTGTTTGTGTAACTAAGTTCCAAGCCACAGTACCTAGAAATTACTGGTGCGAAAACGTACCCCTAGGTACACACTGTTTACATTGCGCGGTACAAAAGCCGAAACTGTTCTCATTTGTTTGCGAACACAAAGCAAACGTAGTCGTTCCACTATCGTATGTATTTTGTATTCTGAATACAAATTGTGTCATTCACGTCACCTCTAATAGATTCTGCAGACTGTGCGGTTCTTGAATTGACTAGTTTTGAGTTTGTTGGTACGACTGTGTGTTGGTTCTTGTTAGCTGTTGAGATTAGGATTTGGACTTTAGTTACTTTTCTTTGAGGTCGGCTTCCAGTAGCACCGGTTATCTGTGTCAGAGTTCACTTGTTTAAATGAACTCAAATCATTTTCTATTATTTAAATCAACTCAACTTCATTTATTTAAATGAAGTTAACATTACATAAAATATTAAAATACTTAAATAAGTAGGTATTTTAATATTTTATGTAATGTTAACTTTGAGTGCCTCGTTCGGTCACAAAGTGCGACTGCTGAGCATGAGATCATGGGTTCGATTTCCAGGCTGGGCTTTATTGGGTGTTCCATCAGAAATTTCTTGTTAGTCCCGGAGTCCGGATTATTTTGTGCCAGGTTGATGGCAATTAGGCTCGCCCCTATAACTACATGGGACTTACACATAACTAGCGAAATGAGAGTATACTAATGAGTACACCTCTGCCTAACCTTTCGGGGATTACAGGCGTGATGTTATGTTGTGTATTTAAAGTTACATGAAAATAGATTTTATTATGTTCTATTCTGTCTGGCATCCAAGACCTAGTTAGTGGGTAACACGATACTCCGTGACACTACAACTTTACGTAAATCTGGTCGTCTTTCGGGCTTCCGACCATCAAAGACCTACAAAGGAAATGTCGGACTCCTACCGAATAAAACCTCACGGTGTTCCTCCAACTACTTTTAGCTGAAGTACCTACGGGCATCGTTCAGAGCATTCTTCCGCACCATTGCACTACGCATCATACCAGTTTAATTAACATTACTGCGTGGTTAACTGGAAGGCAGTGAATCACCCAATTGGTCGCTGTTAACATAGTTTGGGTAAATGGAGCATCGAAGACCCATCCGACACCCACCGCGATTGCGGATCTCCTGGTGAGACTTCGTCCAATATGCTGGAATGACCCAATTGTCACACTGCCGCGTTGGTCCCGTGCTTGCAAAGCACGATAACTGAGCATGAGGTCATGGGTTCGATTCCCAGGTCTGACAGAGTGTTATTCGGTTTTTCCATCAGGAATTTTTCAGGAGTCTGCATTTGTGCTCGGTTTATGGCAATTGGCTCGCACTGACATGGGAGTTAAACATCACTGGCGAAATGTGGATGTACTAATGGGTACACCTCTGCCTAACCCTTCGGGAATTAAAGGTGTGTTACGTGTGTAGACATACTCTATTACTCTGCTCAACAATTAATTTTTCCAACTGTACATGAGCGAGACTTTTTGCAGCTCCTGCCTCAACATTTCTATGTGAACTCAGTCACATGTCTTCTAATGGCTTCGTGCTATATGCAGAGGCTTCCCTGTGGGGATATACGTGGCAGTTACGCTACGACTACGTATACAATACAACAGAGTAATACATACACACTGGTTCCAACTAATATCGATTGTTTGTTTATAGTGCCCAGCCCAGCGTTTATTTGTCATGTGTACCGAGTATGGGAATCTACATAATAATAGACAGATGTACTATCATCAAAAGAAATAGATATACAGGGTCGTCATATTTAGTTAAAATTTTCTTACAAACCGATGGATGTTTTCAAGTGTCATTTAATTGAAAAAGTAGATAATGGTGCCGATTCTCTTGATCACAAACTAAACTAAAATTAGACTATTTCCATCTTTTTTTGTCCAATAAAACAAGAAAGAGGCTAATGTAAATAAGAGCTGTCAAATTTAGTCAATCTGACACATCCATACAATTATAGTTGACATCTTATCTCGTATACTTTCGTATCTCGTATTATCGGTTATCTCGTATACTATACTATTGTATTAGGTAAGTAAGCCTGTGATGATAGTGTTTGTGTGTTATAAATAAATAAAATAAATCTTAAAACGTATGGATTTAAAATACGGAAAAGTTCAAAGCAAAACTAATTTAACATCGCTAACTTAGTTCTTTAATGTCACCGTCCTTTAATTTTGTTGTATGTTAGTAAGAGATGTAATTTCTCTAAATTTCGTCTAGTTTGTGAACAAGGCAATCGGCACCAATGAACTGTTAATTAATTATGGTAACTTTCAATCGAAGACATCCATCGGTTTCTAAGTCAACTTCAATTATATCTGACCACTCTGGATAACTATCTCTTTTATTGACTGCCGCGCAAAGTTTTATTAACATTTTCCATCAGGAATTTCACAGTAGCAGTCTCGGAGTCTGGATTTGTGCCCGGTTGATAGCAATAGGCTCCCTATTACATGGACTTAAACATAACTGGCGAAATGTGAGTGTACTAATGGGTACACTTCTGCCTAACCATTATTACAGGCGTGATATTATGTCATGTGAATTACTTAACAATGTGTCGTAATAGCCCAGTGGTTAAGCCCGCCTCTCATGCATGAGGTTGTGGGTTCAAATCCGGGCAAGTACCAATGTGAATTTTTCAATTCATATGTACTTTCTTAAGTTTATCTTGGACATCAGTGGCATCGGTATAGGAAAACATCGTGAGGAAACCTGGACTTACTGTTCCACTCAAACCATGTCAGAGGCCCTTGAGGCGGTTTAGAAACTCGGACACTAGAGTGTGTAGGGTCGTAAGGCCTTACTACCCACACGATAAGAAGAAGAAAACTTAACAATAAATTATAGTAACATTCAAACGAATATAAAAATGTTACAACTTTAAATAATGGCAGTAACTCACACGCGTGAACAATTCCCGAATAAAGTATTATCTAGAGTTCTTGTACGAAGATAAAAAGAGTTTTCTAACATAATTAGGGACACCGAAGTTTGTACCAAAATACTTTTGTCGTTGAACCCTCTGTACGCTTCAGTGAGCACAAGCCTTGAAGGACGTTTACTTTTGCTCCTGTATTTCTTTATCAAGTATAAAAGTATAAGAAATGAATTCAGAAACTTTATCAACACATAACACGATCTCTCGTACCATGTAAGTATATTATATTAAATCATGAAAGTTTGTTGTCGACTTATGTGTTACAGATTTCGGTAATAAATTGATGATTTTTGCGAATGTGTCGTTATTCTGCTTTTATGGGTACGGATTTGATGACATATAAGAAGAGAGTTGTGTCTGTTAGTTGGTTAAGTTTGATGGCTAAATTACTGATCTGATTGTGATCAAGTTTAGTATAGAGATAGATTGAACTCTAAGAAAGGGTTTACAATAATATTTTTGGCTTTTATGTAACCTAAATACATAAAAGCAAAAGGACACTCTCTACTTCACTCACTCATCATGAAATATCAAAAACCGCTTGACGTATAAAGATGAAATTTGGCAGGGAGGTAGTTCATAATCAGTAGACGTCCTTCAAGAAAGAATTTTCCAAAAATTCACCCCATAAGTGGCTAAAAAGGGGGTCCAAAGTTTGTATGGAAAAATCCACTTTGACGCGGACGAAGTCGCGCGCAGAAGCTAGTAAATAAATAAATTCCGCAACCCTGGCAATCAAACGACAAACTAGTTGTAAACAAACTGTTTTGGCAATGTTTTTAATATCAATAAAATGTTTTGTGGTTTTGTTTGTCGCGTTGGCGAGTAGATTTTATGAGCAATAAGGTACATGGCATAATATTACAATATAGTGAGCATTAAAATACATTGTGTATATATAATTTAAGTGGCTTTTGATTGTGAGTACTTATTTAAATAAATTACTTTTTAAATGAAAGCTGTGCGTGCTAGCGTGCTTGTATGACGACATGTATGAACGTAGATGAGGCGAAAGGAGTATGTAAGGATCGTAGCAGGTGGCGTTCTGTAGTTTCTGCCTACCCCCATGGGAAAAAGGCGTGAGTTAATGTATGTATGTTTGCTATCACTAAAACAAATTCCAGGCATCAAGTAATGTCGTGTTTCATTTACTATTTTCCCGACTACTGCAAAGCAAAAAGGATGGTTATAATTTTGACCGGTGCGTATGTGGGTGTATTGTATGGGTGTGGGTGTGTGTGTTCATCTGTTCCCTCATAACTTCTAAACTACTGATCATAATTCGACAAAAACTTAATCGATTTTTGAATTAGAAATATATGTTCGGTACATAATATTTTTTTTTTTAGTTGAACGCTTTATTTATTTTTATGAGAATTGTAATTGTCGTATGTCGCGCTCATAATTCTTCGATTTTATTTACTATCGTGTTAACGTTTTCGAGCCAGTGTTATTCGATTTAACGTCATTCGATTTCACGTAGGGAACTATAAAATTACTACAAAAGGATATTTGTATTTCCAATTCGAAAATCGACTCGAATCGAATACTTTGATGGTACCGCACTTGGGCTAGACCTACTGACTTCACATTTAATTCAGGGCCTCCTCGTGTTAACGTTTTCGAGCCATTGTTATTCGATCTAACGTCATTCGATTTCACGTAGGGAACTCTTTAAAACTACAGCAAAAGGATATTTGTATTTCCAATTCGAAAATCGACTCGAAACGAATACTTTGATGGTACCGCACTTGGGCTAGACCTTCTGACTTCACATTTGACTCAGGGCCACTACCGACGTCAGATTCTTTGTAGAACTGATTATCGGAAAGTTCTATAGTTTCATAATTTCGTTGGATCGACTTTTTGTGAGACATCTGTGTTTGTATATTGAAATTCATATTTAAGTTCTGTATCTTATTTATATTTATGTATTGGTTTTTATACGCATTAAGATCCGTCTTTGGTTACTGCTCCGCTCCTGTGTGTCCGTGATGTCGTGATGTTATATAGCCTATACTATTTCTCATGAATCTGGCTATCATACACAAAAAGATTTTTTTATCCGACGGTAGTTCCAAAGATTAGCACGATAAAAAAACTCTTCAGATTTATTATATTCAGTTTTAGTTTCAGCATTATAAGGTTTAAAATGTAACAATATAATAAAATTCCTTTTTTCTCCGACAAAAAATCGGTCAGCGATCGTCTGACGTATACGGAGGCCCTTAAACGTCACCGCTCAGTGTTCTATCAAATTAAACAAAACACAACTCAAAAAATGAAACGCGCTCGTCGGCCATCCTTGCTTGTGACGTAACGCGAGCTCTGTCCGAGGTATTTTTAATAATCCGGACAGCTTAACGGCACAACTTTTCACAAGGTGATTGATCACACGAAAAGTTAGATTACAAAAACGTCATATTCGGAATTTGGACGCTTTTCGGACGTCGGGAGTTGTTATATCTTTTTTTATTCATAGTCTGTCCGTTTTTCAGTCTGATGGCTGTTATAATGAGGTCATGTTATGTCCCTTTTTGAATCGAAAAAGTTTCTTGTGGTAGATTAGGTTTAATTTGATTTGTTAGGGTCTCGATTGGATTCGTTTTGTTGAGACGTTTTCGGGAAATGCTTTCTTGTTAAATGATAAAGAATTGCTTTGTTTTTTGGGACCCCTGTTGCTGTTGTGGTTTTTTATTACTGATTGGTGTTTTTTGTTCGTTATTGAGATTTGTTATCAATCTGTTGGTCGATTATTTTGTGGATTGGAAAATTATGTAAAAATATTGTAAATGTATAATAAAGAAACCAATCAGGTTTTCTGTCTAATCCGTTCTGCAGACGCAGTAACTTTAGTTGAATAAACTATGAACTTTTTAAAGCTTTTCGCTAACGGTTGCCAGTTGCAGCAACTGCTACGTCTACAAATATTAAAATCGTCACAAACTAGGTACTAGTTGCGAGTTGCCTGTTGCTGTAAGTCTGAGATCAAAGTCGCTTCGTCTGCGGTGCACCTTAATCTATAACATAGTATAAAATATAATCACTTAATACTAATATTCATAACAGGTCTTTTGTATCCATTTATTTTGTTTTCATGAAGTTATCTCTAGAAATACTTGTCCAATTACACAATATCTTACATAGATTGAAAGCTACGCCATTGCCAAGTAGCATAGGCTATATTCTATGCCATACCTACTTGTCATCCACGCAGACGAAGTCGCGTCCAAAAGCTAGTCCAAAAAAATACCTACTTCTTTGTTATTACAATGTAAGCATCAATGTCCTTAAAATTTTATTATTCCATATTCTCCGTAACTGCTATTCTGAAACACTTTAACAAAATCCTCTTTTAACAATCCCTATAAACGCAGTCAAGTACCTAATCAAGAAGAATAGTTAGAACTAATAGACAGTCAAAGTGAGCAGTTAACGAGAACATTGTTAAAGTTTTACTGTCTTTTTATATGCCAATGTGGGTTTACGATGTGGTCGAGATCTGGTTTAGACGTTACAGTAAACAGTTGGGCTGGTGACAGTGAGTCAACTGATTTTTATCCGAGTTTGAAAAAAGAAGATTATTCTCTTTTTTTTTGTTTTTATATTTTATTATTATTGTGTCGGTTTCATGGGCGTAGTAACGGTGAGGCAGAGTGAGGCACTTTCCCGCCCTGATTGGCTCATGAGTGATTAGTTGCTGCTTTCAAAAGGTAGTTTCATGTAGAAAGATGAGAGCAAGAAAATTTTTAATTACATTAAAAAAAAAATGTTTAACAATCCAGAAATTATACAATAGTTTGAATACATTATAATGTAAAACTTTACATATATGTATTTATCAGTATTGCCTCACCCAAAATTTGGCTACGCCGATGGTCGATTTTTATAATTTTCTCTTTGAATTAGGGTTGATTTTTCAACAATCAAATAAATTTATTCTAAGAATAAAATAGTAAATGAGAGATGACATAATCAAGGGTGGTTCTTTGATTTTTAAATAGTCATGATACCTACTTTTATCTAATGGAAAAACCAATAACACTTTGTCCGACCTGGGAGTCGATCCCAAGATCAGCAGTCGCGTTTCACGACCACTAGATCAACAAGGCAGTCGATTGTAAAATTGTGGAAAAAAAAACAATTTCCGGACCGACCAGAAAAATAAACACAGCTTGATTTGAAGAACCCCACTGACTTGATCCGCTGTTTACATGCCCCACCATGACAATTAAAACGAGGCTCAGTTTTATGTAAAGTCGGATAAGCTTGAACCTAATTGTGGAAAAGAACAATAAAATCCACCAAGGTAATCCCGTGATCCGGGACTTATTTCCGGGAATTTCGAGATTTGAACGTTGATCGTAAGATGGATAGTACTTTGTAATATTTTTGGGGAACTTTATACAGGAAGACTTTTTTATCAAGTTCCTAGTAATTTCTTGGTATTAGGTATATTTCAAAGACACCAGTTTTGAAAAAAATAATAATATTGGTATGTAAAATTTACAAAATTCATACCCGAAATACGAAATACCTCTGTCATTTGAGGGTCATATGCCCGTGAAAGTATGAAGATAAAATTTGCAACTTATGTTTTGATTGTTATCAATGTTTGGAGGAGAGGTCAGGCGCGCGAGTCGGTTCAGTGTTCGACGCGGCGCATAATGTCCACAACTATGCTATATCTTAATATTTTAGCACTGAGTGATACTAAAAGAAAAAACATGTATTTTATAATTTTCAATAAACAACAAAATATTACTGCCTCGTTGGTCTAGTGGTCGCAAGTGCGACTGCTGTGCATGAGGTCTTGGGTTCGATTCCTAGGTCGGGCAGTGTTATTGGATTATTCCATCAGGAATGTCTCAGTAGTAGCCTCGGAGTCTGAATTTGTGCCCGGTTGATAGCAATCAGCTCGCCCCCTATTACATGGGACTAAAAACATAACTGGCGAAATGTGGGTGTACTAATGGGTACACCTCTGCCTAACCCTACGGGGATTACAGGCGTTATGATGTTATGTTATGTTATCATAATATTAAAATGTGGAACCTGATAAAAAATCTTCCTGTATAGGTCAAGCTCTTTAAAAGCGTTTTAACTAAAGTTTTCAGGTGGTTGTTAATACCCGGGCGATTATTCGGTCCACTGATGCTATGTGGCTAGTCCGTACATTGTTTTGGAGTAGTTAAGTTCGGAGTTAGGATCTTGTTCAAAATTATTGAGAGCGAATTGATGTATTAGGTGTCCAAATATGTAATTCATCACCTGCCCAGCCTTTTACAACAAAGTTAGGGTCGGCTCCCAGTTTAACCGGATTTTTACATGGAGCGACTGCCTATTTTGACCTTCCAGCCCAGCCTTTTACCTACTGAATAACACAATACCCCCTGGTGAGAATGTTGTCAGACGTTCGGGCTTCTGACTATATGTAACGGCTGTCAAACATCTGACAGCCGAGCTTCGTGAGCTTTCCGAGGCACCGGGGCACTACGAAATTTCAAAATCAGAGCTGCTACTGAGAAATTTTCTAATGGTAAAACTCAACAATACCTACTGTTGTGCAGTACCTACAGATTCATGTAAAAAAAATACACATCACATACATAAATAGCTGTTCACTACGCACACTGATGTACAAAACAAGTAACTTTGAGCAAAAATTTTGCTGGAAACGGACTTTTTTTCTGGTGTAAAAAAACACACACTAAACACTGTACTTTCCAGTGCGTAGTTATAGTACGGGGATTGTAGAAGTAACATAACATAACATAACATCACGCCTGTAATACCCGAAGGGTTAGACAGAGGTGTACCCATTAGTACACCCACATTTCGCCAGTTATGTTTTTTTTTGTAGTCCCATGTAATAGGGGGCGAGCCTATTGCCATCAACCGGGCACAAATCCAGACTCCGAGGCTGCTACTGAGAAATTCTTGATGGAAAACCCAATAACACTTTGCCCGACCTGGGAATCGAACCCAAGACCTCATGCACAGCAGTCGCGCTTGCGACCGCTAGACCAACGAGGCAGTCATTGATTGATTGGATTGTAGAAGTATTTAAAGTTTAGTTTGATGGTTCGGTCATGTATTATTATTATCTGTGGTCATGTTGAGAGGATGAGTGAAAGACGATTAACAAGAGGTTTTTATATGGCAGATGTGGCAACGCAGGGAGGAGACGCCCTAGCAAGACCTACACTGACCTTATTGGTAACCGCTGTGCTTGTATGCCGAGATATATGAACGTGGATGAGACGAAAGGAGTATGTAAGGATCGTAGCAGGAGGTGTTCTGCGTTTTTGCCAACCCCCATGGGAAAAAGGCGTGAGTTTATGTATGTATGTAGTTATAACATTTCAAACTGTTTCGTAAAAGAATGTGTCATAAAAGTTGGAAGTTTGACCTTCAATATCGCCGTAATAAGAAGGTTCCCAGTTTCCATAGCCCTTCCTAGGTAGTCGTGTTATAAGAAAAACATGATCATAATTATAAGACGAATACCTATGTAGCTTTTGACTTGGTTATAATATCTCTTGCATACTTGACTAGGCACCATTGATATCGCCGTGACCAAAATTCGGTCGGGTGAACATAGACATAGTTATTTACGGTTCCTACTCGGCACTCCTTTGGTGTGGCTTCGCCTATTATTGCAAGAACCATATTCAAAGCCAAAAAGACAGAGACAAACAAAGCAGACAGAGAAAGACAGACGAAGTTCAACGTTCCCAAAGATCAGTAGCAGATATAACCAAACCCCAGATAAGCGGCCAACCGAAGGATAATTACTAAAATATGATAAGAATCAGACCTTTTTGTTAAATTCCTAATTAACATAGAACGAAATCCAAAAATGATACGGCCGATTTGGGACCCACATTAATATACGCGAATGCATTTAATGAATCTGGAAGAAATTTCCATATGACCCGATTTTTAGGGTTCCGAGAATAAATGAACCCGTATAAATTGCTGTCGTATGTGGCTTATAAGACAGTTACTTTATGATATTCTCCATTTAGGATTGTGAATTGTAATATTCAGTATACGTTATACAAGTAGGAGCAAGTACAAATGTGATTTTTTTATTTCAAATGTACTTTCTAAGGATATCTTGGACATCACTGACATCGATGAAGGAAAATATCGTGAGGGAACCTGAGCTTTATGATTAATGTATATAAGTCTAAAATCGACTGTCCGCCTTGAGCAAGCGTGGTAGTCGTGCCCATTCTGTATGACCAGAAGCATTTGAACTGCAGTGGTATGGGTTGTGGGTTAAGGAAAACTTCTTGAAGAAACTTGGACTTAATATCTACTTAATATAAGTCTGAAATCACCAATCTGCCTTCAGCAAGCGTGATGATCAATGCTTGTGCCTTCTAGAAGGCAGAGCATAAGAACATGGGGAGAGGGCTTTGACCTAGAGTGGGACAATAATAGACTGGTAATGTATTTATGTAAGTACCTTAGTACCTACCTGTTATTAGGTACTCCCAACGTGAAATTGACGACAGACTTAAGTATAGTAGTGTCCTTTCCCCTGACGAAACTTCCCGCTTACTATTATTACATGCCCATTTAATAATTAAACGACTACGGAACCCAACTTCGTCCATAAACCGTCACTTGACTTTTTATCTTTCCCTTCTACAGTGGTTGCACGAAATATTTTAATATTCCCAAAAGAATCTACGGTATGGAATTTTAATAAGAAGGCCGAATTTTTCTACCGTTTTTCGGATTATGGAAACAAAAGGGGAATCGGCAGGGGAGTTGTATTATGTAGATTCAAGGTCACTGTGTGTCAAATTCACGGAAATGGATTTTTACTATCTGAGTGACTATGTGTGACCTTGCTTTAGGGAATTCAATACAGTTATGTAAAATAGTGATGCTCAATAAATACTAACTTGACTTCCTCGTTGGTCTAGTGATGACAAAGCACGACTGCTGAGCATGAGGTCTTGGGTGCCTTTACCAAGCCAGGCAAAGTGTTATTGGCTTTTTACAGGAATTTCTTAGTAGTACCCTTGGAGTCCGGATGATGGCAATAGGCTTGCCGCCTATTACATGGGACTTAAACATAGCTGGCGAATGTGGGTGTACCTCTGAACTCTTTGGAGATTACAGGCGTCATGTTATGTTATGCTGATGATAACCGCGCTCGTGATCATAAGATTGTAGCGCTATTATGTAAAAATCACCCTCGGTGGACCTAATTACGTGAAGTGACCTCGAAGAGACCTCATCTAAATTCACCAAAAGAAATGTTAACAGAACTAACCAGATTGCGTTCATTAGCCAATCATCGAGGTAACGAAAGGATGCCACATCCAATTAAAAAACTACAGACACCTATTTTGAAAAGTACACCCTCACTATTTTCAACCCCACAGCCATATAAGGGTTTGAAGTACCATACTCCCGCCGGGAATATAACACAGCTAGCGATCTGTCAAGCGAAAAATTACGACGAAGATGTTTAGCTATAAAAGACAAAATTCTTACACTAAATGGTCGGCGAGGAGGCAGTTGTAAGGGCATGTACATAAACTTGAAGCGGAGGGACCCTTAATTTTAAAGCTTATTTTGGGTACTCCCCAGCAGACGTATTAATAATTTATTTAATGTGTAGAGTTGTACAGTACAAGGGTTACTGGTCTAAGATGTAGGCAAGATGGCGTTTCGTACTTGCGTTATACGAGAGTTGGTATGTACTTGTTCGTTTATAGCTAGTTCTTGGATATTGTGCGCTGTTGCGCGTATCTCTAATGAAAAATACAAATGTGTTTTTTAATTAATTTTGATTAAAGGATTGTATATTAAATGTCTTTCTTTACAAGGAACATCATATGAGTTTTCTGGCATTTTATGTTGAATTAAGCCTGTTTGGCGCAGCTGTGGGACACACAATATTTTTTGTTTGAATGAGTATACTTTCGAATAGGTCCCATATAAATATTGTCATGATCTGATGATGAACTTCGGACGTATGAAACGGAACTCCTTTGTTTATAGGTGTAGTCGATGACTGACTGAAAGAAGTGGGGGTACGTCAACTCCTACTCCTACTCCTACTACTTTTAAAAATTAAATATATCAAGTAAGGTATTGTTTAAAAGGGCTTTTTGTAAGGATTTCAAACATTAACACACACGCACTAAAAGTGAAAAATAAAAAGATTTTTTACAAAAAAAGACAATCGCCTTCTTTTTTTTATTGCCTTTTTCTCTGTATTATCACTTTTGTGTGCACATGGTCATTGGCATGGTCATACTTGCCTTCAATTTTAAGATTAAAAACACTCGTTTCGCGCATGCTATTATTTAGTATGAAAGTTTTATTCATTTACCTTTAAGCCTAAATACCTACTTACTGACTGTATTGTGAGACGTACTGTGCTTAAATTCAGATGTACTTCAAATTAAAAAATTGACTCGAATTTACTACATTAACCGGCGCGCTCGTTGACATTTTCAGAAAAATTCTAGATAAAGCTCGTCTACGTAACATAATTGGTAGCTATACAAGTATGATGAATATCAAAGCTCGCTGCGCCGCGCCGTTCCAAAGGGGAAAAAATAAAATGAAACATAAAATAAGTAAACATTAATTAGGGTGCGAGTACAGAAGTAGGAAAGTTGAGTCTGGTTGAGCCTAACGAATTTTATTTTTTAATTAACCCGTTTTTCCCGGGTTGGCAAAACAACTTGTGTAGGATGACAAAATGGCGATGTTTTTTTTTTCGGTGTTCTATTTTTGAAAAGTTTTAAAATAGACATGTTGTTTTAACATTGATATTTGTTGTTTATAGGATGTAGTTTTCTGATCTTTTTTTTTTTGTTAAATGGTTGATTTGATACTGGTGCCGATTCCCTTGTTCAAAAACTAGACTAAATTTAGAGAATTGACATCTCTTACTAACATACAGCAAAAGGAAAGGACGGTGACGTTCAAGAACTAAGTTAGCGATGTCAAATTAGTTTTGCCTTGTATTTTTCCGTATTTTTAATCCATACGTTTTATGATGTCAACTATAATTATATGGATTTGTCAGATTGACTAAATTTGACAGCACTTATTTACATTAGTCTCTTTTTTTTTTATTGGGCAGAATAAGATGGAAATAGTCTAATTTTAGTTTAGTTTGTGAACAAGGGAATCGGCACCACTGTCAACTTATTCTATTTTAATAATGCCGTTGTTTTAATAAGTTTTACCTTTTAATACGGATGTGGTTGATTCATGTTTTTTTTGTTGTTAAATGGTCCATGAAGCTGTCGACTTATTATAATTTAATTTAGTGTTAATATTTCGATATTTGCAGTACTTTCTTACCTATATCCTAAAGTTGGTTTATACAATTGTTGTATATAGGTATTGCAAAACGTTTATTTAAAAAAATGAGTAGATAGGTATGAAGTTTCTTTCTCATTCTAAACATCAAAAATATTAGTTCCATGACTCGGAAAAAAAAAGTTAGTTTAATTTTTGAAAGGGTCATCTAGATCAAATAATTTTACTCGTAAATGCCATTAAGAATTCCCTTTTATTGACCTAATCTTAATAAAAAATACTGATTCATTTGCAAAAATATACAATTGCAAAATATTTTGACCTTTCAAATTGCAAAGAAGGACGAGATTAGGTACAATGTGATTTAAGTCTAGAATCGTTCAACATTCTATTCCATTTTGTTTAACAATCCATTAGCAATGTTGACTAATTACGCTGATTCATTCCCATTTATTTGATATCAAACAAAAACAACGCCGATTTAATGAAAAGAAACATAATTAAAATATTCATGAATGGAAAAACAATAAACGCAAAATAATAAGTTTTCCTAATTATTACAAAAATGCAAAAAGCAATGATAATAATAAACTACAAAAAACCTTTGTAGAGAAACGAATTGTTTTTTTTTAAACATTTTCATTTTGTTGCGTCACTCCCACAAACAAAAGGCCACGGTCCAACACTTCAAAGAGACCGGACGTTTTTTTCCCCCTCACATTTTGAATTATTACATCGGCAAAGACCTTTTACGGAAAGTCGTTACTTTTTTTTATTTTTTTTTCTGTCTTTGTAATGAGAATGTTTCACTTTTTATTTTTATTTCATTGGACAATTAATTCTTTTTAAACAGGAAGCGTAATTTTGGTGGGAATACCCCATGGGGAAGGTGGGGAGAAATTTTATATGAAACAGCTGGTTATGTTATGAAATTTGGTGGCTTCGGAAAAAAAACGTTTTAATTAGCACTTGCGTTTCGTTTTACTTTTTACGTTTTTTTAAGAACAGGCTCGCTGAAGTTTTCTCTTTGATTTAGGTGAGTTAAAATTAAAGTTTGAAATGCAGGTTGGCTCGCTCCCCTTGTAGGGACTCAGACATAACTGGTGCAATGGAGGTGTACTAATGGGTACACCTCGCCTAACCCTTCAGAATTACAGGTGTGATGATATGTTATGTTATCAATCATGTTGAATCTATTACAATGTAATAAGTCATGCACGTTAAAAGCTAGGTCTACACTAAATCTAGTTAGCTATAACTTACTATTTAGGTACCTATATTATGTGTACTAATGGCAAATAACTAAGTAAGTGCTATTTGAGCCTAATCTCTCCCCCGATGGGTCGGATAGCCTTCCCATCGAATTATAAGAGTTAGGCAAGAAGGAGTGCACCCGTGTTTACCTACACACATGTGCACTATCTAAAGCCCGCTTCTGCTTACCTACTCGGCTAATCTTCACTAAAAATGGCCGCCAAGACCAAAACTCGGTAGGGAGAAAATTATTTTGTTCATGAAATACGATATAAGGTGTCTATATAGCAATTGTTAACTTCTTAGAAACAATTTAATGAGTCTAAATGGCAAAAATAAAATAACTCACGTTCAAGAGGTAGTGGTTCATTTAACCCTAAAGTACCCTTATTATATTTCTTCCCACCCTATTGGAATGGTTTACGTTTCCCCTAATTAATGCCCTTTTACTGCGAACATAACTTCAAATTTTATATTCGAAAAATACCAACAAACAAACGCCTTCAGCCCACCATTAAAATATGCATAAACGTACATACATAACATACATAACATCACGCCTGTAATCCCCGAAGGGTTAGGCAGAGGTGTACCCATTAGTACACCCACATTTAGCCAGTTATGTTTTTAGTCCCATGTAATAGGGGGCGAGCCTATTGCCATCAACCGAGCACAAATCCAGACTCCGAGGCTGCTACTGAGAAATTCCTGATGGAAAAACCCAATAACATTTTGCCCGACCTGGGAATCGAACCCAAGACCTCATGCACAGCAGTCGCGCTTGCGACTACTAGACCAACGAGGCAGTCATGCATAAACGTATTTTCAAAAATAAACATGAAACACTAAGGCGATCAACACACGGCGCCGCGCACCGCCGCGGTAGGCGGTGAAGCGACAATTTTTACACGTATACCGCCCGAACACGCAGTCGGGCGGTGTACAGTCAAAAACAAAAGTCGATTAACAATGTTACTTTTTTATATCATTTAAACAGACACTAAACACATAATGTACTGGCTTTCTGAATTTCAGGCAATAGCTCAGGGTTTATTTTATCTTAATTTTATATTCATTGCGTTTTACTTTAAATATTGTACTTAATAATTAGGATTTAAAAATCATAAATGTTAATCGACTTTTGTTGTTGACTGTACGTGTGAAAGGCAAAGACGGATTTCATAGAGGCCAATGCGACATGAGATCAGCTTCACCGCCAACCGCGGCGGTATGCGGTGCCGTGAGTAGTCTTAAACAACCATGAAAAAAGTAATTAGATTGCAGACCTTAAAAATATCATATCATTAAATTAAGTCTAATGGCAACACACAAAATAAATATAAACTTTTTGTTGCCTAATCCACTTTCGCTGTAGGCTCCCGAGTTCTTCTCATTAAAATTAATTTTGCCAGCGACGTGGCTGCCATTACGAAGGCAGTTTAAATAGGTGCCTGCTTACACCCGCGATATTACAGGGATTAAGTTTCGAGAGAAAAAAAGGAGAAATAAACGAATTTGCCGTGAACGAGTCGACGACGTCCCTGTAATCCTTCGGTGTGGGCCATGAGAGCTGGCTGTTGATAATACTTAAAAAAGAAAAAGAAAAAAGATTGAACTATACTAAAAATATTATCTATTGTATTTATTTTACCTTAGCTTTATAGCAAACTTTCTGTACTATTTTACCGTGACGTTCTTTTGTTAAAAAAGGTTGTTAAAACTTCTTTTAAATTTTAGGACCATTATAAAGATTAATTATATAACGTTAAACGTTATTTTTAAATTCAGACATAACATAAATAAATGAAATAGTATTATATATTATATTTTTAAATACTTTTTAAAACACGAATCGTCAATTGTTTTAGTCTGTGCAATGTACATTGAAATTAAAATATAAAAAATAGTAGCCCATCGATATCGGGAACAGGGTCCAAGCTACCAGCGGCCATGGATCCTGGGAGAAGAATCTCCGGACAATACGCGCCGTTGTCCAGGAATACCGCTTCCTGAATCAAGGCCATGATCCAACTGCCCAAAGAGAGCCGCCTTAGATGTTGGTTAAGTTTCTAGGCTATTATGCCCTTGGCCGTCACGAGTATCGCAACTGTATTATTACTTACTGTATTTTAGAATAACAAAACCATTGTATAGTTTGTGTTGTTTATTCAGAACAAAGTTTAACTTAACTGTTGACAAAAGCAAGATGGAATAATAAACGAATTGTGTAAGTTTTGCCTCAGGTCTCATTTAAATAATAATCTAAGGTAACGATTCAATTGTTTTTGTTGACATTCTTGCCAATTACTTTAACATGATTTGATTAATCTTTGTTTACCAAAATATATTGTTTATTTTATGCATTTTTTGTAGTTCTTATTATAATAAGCTTTTATTTAGCTTGCACTGTTCGTATGTAAGTAAGTTGTCCTTTCAAAATTTGCAAACCATTTTTCAACCATTTGTTAGTATCCGATTGAGCTGAAATTTTGCATACACCTTTAGTTCTGATGACAATACAATGTCCAGTACTCAAAATTGTAATAATTTTAAATTAAAGCTTGTATTAAAAAATATTTTTTAAATTCGTTTTTATTTATATGCTTAGCATTTCCCAAAAAAAACATCAAGATTTTACTATTGCACGTGAGCTTAAAATGATCAAGTCAATAACACGAATAGACCTTATAAACCCAGTGAACCGTCACAAACATCGTAAACTAAGATATTGGACGAAAAAACCCACTTAAATTCTACACAGCGCACGCTCGTAAACTCGCTAACTTCATGGCCCCACTTAAGGCGGTATTTCCCAGCAAAATGCTTTGCAAATTGGATCATTAAGAGCTTAAACCGACAGTTTGGAGTTGCTTAAAAACCTGTTTCTGTATCATCTGCCTTTTTTCCTGATAATGTTCGAGAAAGCACATTTTGCTGACGAAGAGATTTAGCGAATACTGAAGAATAAGAAGTATTTGACTTTTAGCGACTAACTAGGCAAGGCCGGCTAGGATTGTTATTTCAGTTGATCAAACAGACGTAGACAAAATTGTGTAGATAAGTATTTACTTGAACGGAGTTTTAGTCTTCCGTAGAATTGGAGAGAAAACAAATAAGCAAACAGAATAAAAGGATAATTAAGATAGTAAGGTATAATTATATAGCATTTGAGCATGGCAATTGGCTTTTTGTCAGAGATTTGTCTTTAGGTTTGCTCAATATTTCAGTGGGCTTATTAGACATATCTATAAAAATAAATAAAATTGAAGTGTCTGTTTGTAATATTAACTTGACCACTTTTACCTACATGCATATGAAAGAAAAAAAAAATCAAAATCTTTTTTTAAATTTTTATCTGTATGTTCCGACTAATCTCTGGAACGGCCGGACCGATTTTGACGAGACTTACACTGTCAGATAGCTGATGTAATAAGGTGTAACTTTTATTTTAGAAAAAGAATTAGGGTTCCACGCAAAAAAAAACCTCGCAGAAAACCGACATTCACGCGGACGACGTCGCGGGCAGGCGCTAGTTAATAATAAAACTTGAAGATTATATTCATATCAATAGGTGCCCGTAATTTGTGCTTGTTGTATAAAATTAAATAACGATATTACTTTACGATTTTTTTTATTAAAAAAAAATGATGCAATTAGATACTTTTACGTCAGCGCTATTATTTATTATGTATTATTTCTCGATATATTTCGATACAAAATAATATAGTCACCTTTTAAAATGCAAACGTATATATTTCTGATCAACGTATATTGCCAAAAGTTAATTGTTTCTATTGTAATTGTATAAGAAAGTTGACTGTTTCTTTTTATTTTGTAATAACTTACAAATGTTGCGTCATCGCGCTTCTCTTTCTTTCCTATGTAGTCTGACAGTGACCCTAAGCTGTTGTCAGCATCTGAACAATTCACCGAGTGTAACAATAAAATGAAAACGTTACCGATAACAAGCAAACTAAAATTCACGGACATGATTACCTAAAATGCTTTTGAAAAACTAAGTATCACTAATTTAAGTAAAGTAAGCCCCCACTAAAGATAAAAGAAAAAAGTAAAGATACCCGCCAGTAAAATACTATGGTAAAGTAAGCCCAAAACTCCTTTCTTTGCAAGCTTTATGTACCGGCGACAAAATTGTAACCTTTTTACTTTTACTTCAACCAAAGCAGTAGACAGTAAAAAGATTTTTATGTAAACAATGGGAAATAGCCTTTGTAAAATTATTTCGGTGAAAATGTAAGGAGTTTTATAACCTACTTCACGTCAGCTATTTTGTATTTTGTGCGATAAAGAAGTTTTGACTGCCTCGTTGGTCTAGTGATCGCAAAGCGTGACTGCTGTGCATGAGGTCTTGGGTTCGATTCCCAGGTCGGGCAAAGTGTTATTGAGTATTTCCATCAGGAATTTCTCAGTAGCAGCTTCGGAGTCTGGATTTGTGCGCGGTTAATGGCAATAGGCTTGTCCCCTATCACATGGGACTGAAACATAACTGGCGAAATGTGGGTGTACTTATGGGTACACCTCTGCCTAACCCTTCGGGGATTACAGGCGTGATGTAATGTTAGTGTCTATGCACCCAAAGGCACAATGTTTGACGTACCTTACACTGCGAGCTATCAAGCGCAGTGATTTTTCACACAAAAAAAAATCGTTTCCCTGTAATAATTTTTACTCAATGTTTGTCTACACATACTGCCCGCATGTGTAATTAACGGATATGTTAACTGCTATTTCGTTACATTCCGCATTTTTATTATTTAGTTTTAATTTATGTTACAAACAAATAAAAAAAAAATTGTTGCTCGTGACTCGTGGCTTAGTAATAAGAGCCGCACGGGTTGATTCAGCAGGTTAAGCTACATTTGCCGGGGTTGGTCCGTAGATGGGTAACCATCTTTACACTTTGAGACTCTTCCATGTCTCGGAAAGCCGTTGTTACCAGCTTACATTCAAGGATCTTTGACAGTCGTTGCGGGTCGTCAGAATGCCGTAAGTCTGACAGCCAGTCTTATCAAGGGGTATCGTACTACCTAGTACTGGGTGGTGGAAGTCAGATAGGCAGTCGCTCCATGTAAAAATACTGGTATTCAGCTACATCTGGTTAGACTGGAAGCCGAACCCAACATTGTCTGGAAAAAGCTAGGTTGACTGATTGGTTTTTAACCTGAGTTGTCCCAATAAACAATATGCTAATCATCATCATCTGCCTTGCCTTTTCCCAACTATGTTGGGGACTCTTCCAGGCTTCCAGTCTAACCGGATGAATTTGAATACCAGTATTTTACATGGAGTGACTGCCTATCTGACGTCCACAATCCAGAAACTGGGTAATACGATACCCCTTGGTAAGACTGATTGTCAGATTTTCGGACTTCTGCCGACCCGTAATGACTATCAAAGATCCACGTATGACAGCTGGGACCAACGGCTCTCATAATCAAACAATATGCTACTAATAAAATAATACTCTTCCCGTAACCACCATAAACAAACACCAGTAATTTGAAATCGATTCGCATTCATATTCGCATTTTCGCTTCGCACAGCTCTTCATAAAATCCCGTAATATTTGGTCGACATAATGAGGTACATTAAGTCGATATGAACTCTTTCTATTTGTATTATGACGTAAACAGTCGTAACATGGCAAATTATCACATAGTTTTCGACCTAATCCCGAGTAAATAGACTTATTCGTTATATAAACAGGGGACGCAAACAAGGAGTAATGGTGGCGTTACTATTGGATCAACTCGAATAATTGTCGAATCAAAAAGTGAAAGAATAGGTCTGTAGGTATATTTGATGTAAGAAGGAGCTTAAAGGTGAGGCCAAACGAGCGTAATTTTGTGAGCCGTGAGTCGCAGAATTTCGGTCGCAGAAATTCTGCCTAACAGAAATTCTGTTGGGATGCCAGACGAGCGCATTTTATTCAGTTACTTACTATCCAACGTTTATAGTGGATGTTTGTGTCGTGCGTCGACCCCCTTGTCCTCCGCAAACTCAATTTGATCCGAATAATGCATATGAGTCGGTAGACAACTCATTTTGCGTTGCCGTGTGAATTAAGTAGTACTTTTTTATGAAACCGATTGCAGCAGAATTTCTGCGACCGAAATTCCGCGACTCACGACTCACATATTCCTCCTTACCTGTTCTTCTCATAATTACAATGATTTTCTTTTGTTCTGGACCTACTTATTAAAGTTAAAACTTTTTAGGAAATAAGTTTTATGTTCGACTTAACTTCAAATAGGTGCCCTTGACCCCTGTTCTGTTGTACTCCATATTCACTTAATTTATATACCCATATTCACTTAATTTATATACCCATATTCACTTAATTTATATACCCATATTCACTTAATTTATATACCGATATTCACTTAATTTTTGCTAAATGTTACTTAGTTAAATAAGCAGTACCTATGCCTAGTTAACGGTAATGTGATGTGTTTATTTAAGTTACGTTTCAGTACCTACATAATGCAACCAACTCATAAAATTCAAACAATACAAAAGCGAAAACAACATGAGTTCCAATCGTACTGGTCATAATCTAATTCGGCTAAAGGATTGATATAGCGTAATAATATAGAATAACAGACAAACGATATGGTCTAATCACGAGATGATGTATTACCTCAACATAGGTATAATTAATATGGGTGTGCGGAAATCTGTGTTCTATGTCAGAAGAATGGAGCCATCTGTCATGGTGGAAATTGGAATGAGTATTTGATGTTGAGAATAAAATTTAAGTTAATATTGAGAGGGTGTTTTCTCATTGTAAACGGGAGGTACAACCGTACAATACACCTCGTAATTGCTTTATCATTTTTGATGAAAACTGTCAAATAAATTAAAACTACATTCTAAAGCTACGTAAGTTTATATTATAATTATTATAAACGAATTTACATACATACATAAACTCACGCCTTTTTCCCATGAAGGTAGGCAGAAACCATAGAACGGCACCTGCTACGATCCTTACGTACTCCTTTCGCCTCATCTACGTTCTTACACCTGACCTTTCTGAAGCTTGATGATAGCTTTATTTGCTAGAATATACATGATTTGTTTGTTACACTATATTTAACCTTTTAGTCGTGCAATGTTAAGTCGCAAAATAAAAACATGTCCACACAAAAGAGGCATCTAAACAAATAAATAAAATTGAAATGTCTGTTTTAGATACAAAAATAACACAAAAAAAATCGTCTGTCTGCTTATTCATGCTAATCTCTAAAACAGTTGGACTTTGACTGGTAGAAAGCTGATATTATAAGGATTAATTTAGGTTATCTTTTTTATTTATAAAAGCATATGGTTCAGCTTAAAAAAACACTGCCGATAACGAACATTCACACGAACAAATTCTCGGGCATAAACAAGGTGTATACAGAATTGCCATCTCTAAATAGCTGTATTAATTTATACTCCAGAGTTACCATCTGTAAATAGCTGTAGTAATTTATACTCTATGCCACTCGTCTATGAGCGTCCTAAGAAACAAATCACTGGCTGCTAATAATTATGTTTTCTGCTTTCAAAAAACTTCTTTCAATAATTAAAAAAATATAAAATAATTAATAAAAAAAGTTGTTGTCGTCTATTACAAACTTTCTTCGAGTTTTGGAAGTCAATTAACGAAAAAAGTGTTAATTGATTAAAGGGTATTTTTTTCCAGAAGTTGTTCTGATAAAATAAATGAATTTTATTAATTCTGAAATCTTATACAAGTATAGTGATTAATATTCGGACAGAGAGCCTTGACAGAGACCAGGCTGACAACCTTTACGAGTTTTGCCCAGCAGTGGGCCTTTGTTGGGCGATGTTTTACCACATAGCACTCAACACTAGTTGTCAGCACTAGGACGGGGCCCCCAACGGGGCCGACGCCTGCCGGGGTTGCGGGACATCTTAACAGGATACCGTGGCCCCGGAACGTAAAGGGCAACAGAAGGAACAGGGTGGTTTTTTAGTCAGTAAAAGTCTGACAGTCCCTTCCGCCCCACTCAGAGCGGAAGGACATGTTTTTTAAAAAAAGCACTCAACACTCCTCTGTGCTTATGCTGTATAGGATATTTGGATGAGTATATCTCTCTCTTTCGCGCCTTAAACGGAATTAAACGAAAAAACACATATTGATCTAACTACTCACATGGCATAACTTTTCTATTTTTCCGTGGGTTGTTTTAGGACTTTGGCTTAATTCTGAAGTCTATGTAGATGAAGTCGCGGGCAGAAGTTAATCCTACTAATATTATAAATGTTTGGATGTTTGATACTCAATCACGCGTGAACCGCTGAACATATTTGGATGAAAATTTACTGATAGATAGACTATTTGCTGGATTAACACAACATGAAATAATTTTTATCCCCGTAATATCTTCCCTTAGGGTAATAGTTGAATTTACTTTACGGAAAATTACTTTTTTACGTGGGCGAAGCCGCTGGCGAAAGCTTGTATTCTATAAAAGGCCATGTCTGAAACCATTTTGTTAGTCTCGCCTCTGACATATTTTTTTATTTTATGACGTGTGAAATTCCACCACAAAAGATATATTGTTTTCTATTGTCTACGTTTACAACCATTTAATACGAACAAAACAATACAAAAACATTGTATAAATAAACTCAATACGAATGTATCCAGTGCCAAAACTAACTAAGCAAACTTTGACTTCGGCGAACTTCGTGAAAGTTCGGCGCTCTTCGGGGAACTGAACAGTTTCTGTACTGGACTGTACCTAAGGGGGTAGCTACAAAAACTTGCTAAACGTCTCTTGGGGTCTTAGTGTATCATGGCTGGAGTTTGGACCTTTTGTATACCTACGTAAAAGGACGACCCTTTCTAAGTGAATATTGTATTACGTTGTATCTCTCACACTTTTTCTACAGGAAGACTTTTTTTTTTCACGTTCCAAATATTTTCTAGGCATGATTCAAAGACAACATTTTGAAAAAAAAAAAAATTGTTATGTATTGTTGTGTGTTTGTTGTGTGTAATTGCTGTTATTGTTGATGTTGTTCTGCCTCGTTGTTTAATGGTCGCAAGCGCGACTGCACTGCATGAGGTCTTGGGTTCGATTTTCAGGTCGTGCAAAGTTTTATTGGGTTTTTCCATCAGGAAATTCTCAGTAGCAGCTTCGGAGTCTAGATTCGTGCCCGGTTGATGGCAATAGGCTCGCACCCTATTACATGGGACTAAAAACATATCTGGCGAAATGTGGGTGTACCAATGGGTACACCTCTGCCTAACCCTTCGGGGATTACAGGCGTGATACTATGTTATGTATGTTATGTTATGTGAAATGTTCAAAATAAAATATTGTTTTATCCGGAATTTCAATTTTGAATGGTGAATGTATGAAGGGATATGCAACTTTTGTTTTGATTGTTATCAATGTTTGGGCGCGGGGCCAAGCGCGAGTCGAGTCTGAGTTAGACGCGGCACATAATGACCGCAAACATTTACTTTTAAGACAACTATGTGATGCTATATTTAGTACTGAGTGATACTAAAAGAAAAAAAATCGTATTTCATTATTTTCCTTATAGATCATCATAATAATAAAATTTGGAACCCGATAAAGAAATCTTCCTGTACATTCGGCCTTTATTGACGGGTGTCGTCGAAATTAATGTTACGGAGTTTTTTTGTAAGGGTCTTAATATTAAATTGAGTAGATAGTTATCCCGGAGCGTCGTAGAAGGGTAAAAGATAATGTAAAAATAAGTTTTAGGGGATAAGTAGGTAAGGAATACATTGTATAAAAGGGAATGACGGAATCGAGTCACATTTTTTTGGAAAAAGGGTCTTATGTCATTGAAATATTAAGGTTCTAGCTTAAAAAAATGCGAATCAGACTCGCACATAAAGGATTCCACGTTCCATACCATTGTATGGATACCGATCGAGCATAAAATGACGAAAAAAAAATTGGTTTCTTGTATAGAGGTCATGCGCCACGAAAGATGAGACTTGACACACCACACAAACTTTATTATTTCATAATAAATATTATAATATTGTAAAGAATTTTAATCTAAATGTCATCGAATTATCCCTGAATACATACACAAATTATGGATAACTATTTCGTACATCCATACCTGCGCAAGCTCCCCATTACTGACGCTTGTCAAGTCTCATCTTTCGTGGCGCGTATTGTACCTTTAATTTTTGACTTTATTTAATTTTTATTATTTGTTGTTTCCCAGCCTCGGAAATCACGATAAGCTGTTGGTCCCGGCTGTCATACGTGGATCTTTGACAGTCGTTTAAGGTCGGCAGAAGCCCGAGAATCTGACAACTAGTTTTACCAAGGCGTATCGTATTACCCAGTTTCTGGGTTGTAGAGGTCAAATAGGCATGGGTCGCTCCATGTAAAATACTGGTATTCAGCTGCATTCGGTTAAACTGGGAGCCAACCCTAACATAATTGGGAAAAGGCTAGGCAGATAATGATGTTGCTAAAGCAGCCACAGTGATACACACTCTGTGAAAAATTCAATTGTCTTGTGATTATATTTCAAAAGATACACTCTTGTGACTGAGGGACAGGCAGATGGATATGTACACGAATTAGCCAGAGTAAAAGGGTACCATTTGGACCCCTAAAAACTAAGCCTTATCTACATCGTCACTCTTCATCAAATAATATCTCATCTATCTCCATATTCTTCGTAAAGCAATTACTATTCAAATTCTATTTAAACACGCCTTTCGACGCTTTCTAGTTGTTAATTAATTTGCTCAACTAACAATGACTTACGACCAATTTTACTCGATCTCCGAACGACTTCGAATGTCACAGTACGTACTTTTGAATTGGGGGCCTTTTCGACCCTGTAAAGTCTGGGAAATTGATTGATTGGCTTCTTGATTATTCGTTATTAAGCAAATTGACGATCAATTAAAATTACGTAAATTTAAATCGTGTCAATCAGTATTATTTATGAAATGGCAGTGCCAGTCTGCTCAACAATCAAATTTGACTGTACATGAAATAGTCCAATATTCATTAGTAGGGGAGACCGAGGAGAGTTGTAACAGAGGAGAGTTGTGACAAAGTCGATTTCTCGAAACCTATGACCTTTAGCGAGCTGGCAACAGCATACGATTGTTTCTATAGAGACGCGCTACTTGACGCAGTACGCGCCAGGGGTGTACGACAAGCGGTTGCGTGAGTACGACGTCTGCATGGAAAAAATCACGAAAAGTAAGTTTTTTATTAAAATTTTGATTGTATTTATATAGTGACATATTACATTCACGTGGTTCTTCTATTTTTGCTAATATTGTGTGGTTTTTGAAGTTTCAAAGCGTGGCATAGTCTTACTATGTTTTAATTTTGTTTCGAAATTACAAATTATTATTCCGACAAGGTCGTGATTTTTGGAACCTAGGCGAGTTGTGACACGCTGTCACAACTCTCCTTTTTAAGTTTATTTTCTAGTTCGCTTATTTTACTTGCTTTTTGCAATGTTCTTTTTTATGTTTACATGTATGTTTGTTTATTTAGTCAATTCTCGGAACATAAGTTTGACATAAAAAGTATTCGGCAAGTCTGTCTAAAAATGTCATTTTTGTCAAGAACTTTTTTTGGCATGAGGTTTGGTATTTGCATGCTGAATTTCTTATTTTTTGTTTCAGGATGCCAAACAATTATTTCATGAAAGACTGATAGGGGGCATGGTTAGTACTGATATTTATGAACTGTCCTTTGAAGAAGTTACGTCAAGGTCTTCGAAATGCCGCATCCTCTTGGCAGTAGCAGATCAAAATAAATGAGTAGTGGGTTCAGTGCCTAAAATGCAAAGGCTGGTCTCACGAAGATTGCACTTGGGGCGAGCTGCAAGACGTCTATCATAATTGTTTATCAGATAAGATTAAGATTTTTGATTGACTTTCAAACGACTAATCTCGTAATTATGCCATAATTACTTACTAATTATTTAATACTTGTTACGTTAATGTTTCATGTTACTGTAGTTCCTACAATTATACCAAATGATAATTAAAGTACTTTTATGTAAAAAATAAAGTGTTTTTTTGTTTATAATTCCTATTATAGTCTAGATTTACAGCTGTCACAACTTACCTTGGTACCTGTCACAACTTACCTCGGTATTAGGAGAATTGTGACAAAAGGAGTAGTTTAGGATTTTGTGGATTTTCTCAGAAACCTCATAACTTTCATTGATTCTGATTACTGCTTTTAAAAGTGGAAGAATTGAGCTACATTGAGGCAAAGAGTTCATAATCGTGGCATGATTTTTTATTGAGATATGTTCATTTAAGTAAAAATTGTCACAACCCTCCTCGGTCTCCCCTATAGTTTACCATACAACTGTTATCAGTATTAACAATAATATAATATTGACAGCAACCTTGTACGGTTGATTATGCCTCCTAAAACCACAGTCAACAAATGATGCCTTACAATGTAACCATTGGTAACTATTTGTTACTGACAGTACCTCATGCGGTTTATAACACCTCCTAACACCACACTCTAAACGGTGTGCATTACAACTTTTTTTCATGTTATTTTTTTTTGTAACCGTAGGTAATCAATTGTAACTATTTTTTACAAATAGCACCTGGGTGGGGCAGAAGGGACTGTCAGACTTTTGATGACAAAAAAACCACCCTGTTCCTTCTGTTGCCCTTTACGTTCCGGGGCCACGGCATCCTGTTAAGACGCCCCGCAACCCCGGCAGGCGTTTGGCCCCGTTGGGTCCCCGTCCCTGTGCTGACAGCTCTTTGAGGCGCGCGCGAACAGTCGTGTGGTTGAAAATACCTCCTAACACTGCACTCTTAAAATATTGTTTCACGTAATATTTTGTTACTTTCCCGAACGGATCTATAATTCATTTGGTTGATGACCAGACGAGCTCAAGTTATACTTGCCACGATTGGATATGAAACGTCATAGAGAACGATTTCAAAGGGGAACGTGACGTGGCCATGGTTCCGTAATCAGCATTCGGGGTTCCTTTGATCTTCGGTCCTTCGTCGCTGTTCAGTTAATCAACAAAGGCAGCTGTTAACGTCTGATAATTACTATACTGAATTTTGGGTGGTTGGTTTTTCCTGTAATTTGGTAAAGTTGAGGTTATTATTTTACTCTGTTTTGTTTGTATGTTTATCGTGTTTATGAAGTTCGTTGAAATGTTTAACTGTTTTCTAGGAAAGTTAATAAAAAAAAAAATAGTGTAGGTTCGATCAGTGACTAACAAATAAATTATGTATAATTATGTACAATAAATGAATTATGTTATGTTATTGTGTAATTATTTTTGCGTGTACATAGTGTGTATCAATAAACATTTTTACTTACTTTTTCTTTCTTTCTTTCTATGTATTTACAGTTTGTGACAAAAGTCTATTGACACTGCTACTTCCACATACCATTTAAGAGATACGGAATACTGTAAAAAACTAGCTAAGAGTTTATTTAATCTTTATTTTACATCTATTAACACTATACATAATTATTGTCCTCAATCATTGGAACAAAAAAATTTGCAGTGCAAATTATAGCATCAGGGGGCCAACCACAAGCTCTTAAAACAATATTATTCTAATATAACTTTGCCTTCCACACTGTTGGATTTTCAACGCTCGGATCAGCGCCGAAAGTTGAAAATGCAACAACAGAAATTACAAAGTAATATTAAAATAATATTGTTATAAGAGATGGCGGTAGGCGCCCAGGTCGATTGCCCACTCACTTCAACTGAATTCAGCAAGTGTATTTAAAAGTACGTTGATTTTTGCAATTGAACTTGAGATGATGTCACCATCATACCTCAAGTTCTATTCACCGAGGGAGATTTTTACAGAATAGACCAACTGAAGTATTAAAACAAGTTTTGTCGCTGACTGTACCTATTCCTTCGAAGTACCTAATGAGAGCAAAAAGTTTTAAACTTAAAGGAGTAAGAGCAAGCCTCTGGCAAACAACTGGCGCCTGTAATTATACCTATCTAACATTATGCCTCTTGAAAACTATTACATTGGATAGTCGTTTGTTTTTCGAAATCGTTACAGACTGGCAGTCTGGACTGGAAAGATGGTGATCACTTTGTTAAGCATTTTGTTTTATGAGTACCAGCGGTTACGTCATTTATATTTTTGGTTACTGCTCCTCTCTCGTAGGTGGTAGCGTGATGTTTTATAGCATATACTATTCCTCAAGAATCTGGCTATCATCAAAACGATGGGTTTGAGTCATACGTCACCTCCTCAGTTATCCGTCGTGCACTACCACCTGCACCATCCAAGACCTTAATGAGGCCAATGTCAGAGCTGTACAGGTTGCTCAATATTGGTCGGACAAAATTTGAGTCAATCGACACGAGAAGAAGAAGATCAAAAAGATTTTTTCCAATCCTAAAGATAGATAAGCGATCCAGAACAAGCGCTATTCAATAAACAAACAAAAATCTCATCAGCTTTATTCTACTAAAACAATAAGTATCACTCATTGTTAAGTTACAAAACTTTTAAAGTAAATAAACAATTATTTGCGAAACGTTTAAAACGATTTTAAAATTTTTAATTTAAATATCGATCGATATTCCATTATATTTTAGCAAGTTTTCTCTAAAACTATGTATCTCATTAACTACGTAAATACGCGAACTTTTAGCCGAGGTTCAAGTACGAATACTTGGTCGTAAGTACGTACGTCTATCGCCTACTTAAGATCATATCTGTCTGTGATCCTTTTTAATGTAACAGGGTTGGAGAGGTCCGCTCCCACTTTTTCCCCAAAATCTCATCGATCATTTTTCTTATTTACTTTTGTCAAAAGATGAAAAGAAATTGAAGTCTGTATTTTCAACGTCGATATTATAAGGAAAACCTCGAGCCACGTTAACAAATACATCTCGTCGATTCTTATTACATTTAATATTATTTTCTTGTCATGTTCGAGTTTTTCTGTGACAGGATTTTTTTCCGTTATCTACAGTTAGTACCTTGAATTACTTGCTTCCTCCCTCCTCTTTACTTCTTCATTATCCTTTATTATATGGCTGTACTTTTACCTCCTACGACCATGATAATTCCTGCCATGAGGCAGCATGGTAATAAAACATCATTTATTCAGTAAAAAGTCACATTTACAGTAAACTGTAACTTGGTTGAACTGTAACTTGGTTGAACCTATGCTTCAGGCTAGGAAGTGTTTACTTTGTGCTTTAACTTGCATGTGTAGCATGTCTCAGTTAAAGTTTAAAGAGCAATAACATGACGTGACGTGTCGTTTTTTGGCATGACGTGTATTTGTGTTTTATGGGCCTAAGTTGTCTGAATTAAAGGTTGATTATTATTATTATAAACATAATATCACACCTGTAATCCCCTAAGTGTTGGGCAGAGGTAAACCTAATAGTACACCCACATTTTGCCAGTTACCTACGTTTAATTTCCATGTATTAAGGGTCGAGCCTATTGCTATCAACCGGGTACAAATCCAGACTCCGCACAAATCCAGACTCCAAAGCTGCTAATGAGAAATTCCTGATGGAAAAACCCAATAACACTATGCCCGACCTGAGAATCGAAACCAAGACCTCAGGTTCAGCAGTCGCTCTTTGCGACCACTAGACTAACGAGGCAGTTAGCAGTAGGATTAAAACATAAGAAGAAAAATAATAAAATATGCGAAAATAAAAGAAGAAGTGTGTTTCTATTCACATCCCCTCTCTTACATGTAATAAGTCAGTTTCCAAAGTGACTGTTACAGCCAGCCTTTTCATTTAAACTAACAAAATACCATTTAAATACGCGTCGGAACGAACCTGTCTACCTCTATCACAGTTATAATAATACTCTAACAAAGCAGTCCACGAAATATTATCAACGAAAAACAGTATCTTAGTTGTAAGCTTTCAAGCCTTCATTGTCCTACGGGGAGAACGATGCGTCACGGAGTAGATGGATACAGAAGGTTGACTGTCGCTCGAGCGAAAAAGACACACACACGTAAAATGTTAATGATCTTAAATGAAAATGCAAGCGCAGTCGTTGTATACAAACTCGTCTATGTGTGCTGATGATACTTCACTCATTTTTCGAGTAAATAGACAAGCACAGCACCTTGACGACGTAAATAACGCCATGCTTAAGGTTCACAATTGGTTTACTGTTAATAATTTAGTGTTAAATGAGAAAAAAACTAAATGCATAAGATTCGCTTTACCCAATGTTAGAAGTAGTAAATGTAGCGTTATATTGAATAAGGACATGTTAGAATTCGTCGAGAAGACAGTTTTCCTAGGGATTACGCTCGATTCAAAGATGCAGTGGGGTCCCCACTTAACATCTCTGGCAGGGCGGCTAAGTTCAGCCGCTTATGCTGTCAGAAAAATTCGACAATTAACAAACGTGGATACTGCGAGACTAGTCTATTTTAGTTATTTTCATAGCATCATGTCTTACGGTATTTTGCTTTGGGGTCGGGCTGCTGATATAAATTCTATCTTTATCCTGCAAAAGAGGGCTGTCAGAGCCATCTATAATCTTGGCAGACGCGAATCTCTAAGGGAATTGTTTAAAAAAATTAACATCATGACGGTACCTTGTCAATATATATATGAAAATATAATGCATGTTCGCAAAAATCCTCATCTTTTTAAGAAAATTAGTGATAGACATGATTTTAATACTAGAAATAAGATCAAATTAGAGCAACCAAGTTTTAGATTGTCAAAAGTAAGCACTTCTTTTATGGGGTACTGTGTAAAATGCTATAATAAAATACCTCTTGAAATTCTCCAACTAAATGAGAGAAAATTTAAAACATGCATAAAACGCACACTATGTAGTCAAGCATATTATAAGTTAGATGATTATATCACGGACAAAAATGCTTGGCTAAATGCTAGTCCTGCTCCACAGCCACTCGGGCTCACTAACTAGGATTGTTATTTTTTATTTTTTAAGAGAATGATGTTTCTTACCCTCTTTGTTGACCTGAATAACTTGTACTGTTATCAGTACGAG
This sequence comes from Hoplodrina ambigua, assembly GCA_949774945.1. Lineage (NCBI taxonomy): Eukaryota > Metazoa > Arthropoda > Insecta > Lepidoptera > Noctuidae > Hoplodrina > Hoplodrina ambigua. The sequence goes on from OX458981.1 coordinate 10,829,507, forward strand.
TACTGTTTTTTTTTTTTTTTATATACATACCACAATTATATAACAAATAAGTCCACTGAAAGTGCTAGTATTGTATAATTTAATATCATTTATTTCCATTTTGTAAATGTGAGTACCATGGAGCGTTTTTTTTTTACTTACTGAGTACTACGTGTTTTGACTTAATGATCATGGCAGTTGGGAGCTTGTCATGCTCACTCAAATGTCTCGCTGATGGTGGCGTGTGTGTTGGATCACTTGGCTCCCTTCATGATGGTTGAGCTAGGTGGTGCTGATCCACCGCGCGGCGAAGGAGGCTCTGTGGCTGGCCATCGGCGAGGCGAAGACGCGAGCCAGGGAGGAGATGTTGGAAGCTCTAAATGGGGATCCGTGGGGGCGCCCCTATCGCGCGATCCGAGGGAAACTTCGAGCCGCGGCGCCCCCACTCACGGAGAGTCTCCAACCCGAGCTGCTAGACAATGTGGTTGCAGCCCTCTTCCCGGCGAGAGCAGAGCATATTCCGCCGCCGATGGCGTTGTCCACGGTCACGGAGCCTGTAGAGGAAAACGCCAGCGTCCCAGAGGTGACACAGGCAGAGATGGGGGCAGCCGTGATGCGGCTCCGGGCAAAGAACGTTGCTCCCGGGCCCGACGGTATTCACGGCTGCGTGTTAGCCCTCGCTCTGAAGGAACTGGAGCCCCAACTGAGAGGACTCTACTCAGCGTGCCTTGAGCGGGGCCAGTTTCCCACTCAGTGGAAATCTGGCCGTCTGGTCCTGCTCAGAAAGGCGGGGCGCCCTGCGGACTCACCGTCTGCGTACCGGCCCATAGTGCTGCTAGACGAGGTAGGTAAGCTGTTCGAGCGGATAATTGCAGCCCGCCTCGTCGGCCACTTGTGCAGAGAGGGGCCGGACCTGGACGACAGCCAGTTCGGCTTTCGGCATGGGCGCTCCACCGTCGCCGCGATATCGCGAGTGAGGGTCCTGGCGGGGGAAGCGGTGTCCCGGGGTGGGGTGATGTTGGCGGTGTCTTTGGATATATCCAACGCCTTTAACACCCTGCCCTGGAGTTGTATTCGGGAGGCACTGCGCTATCATCGCGTGCCTCCTTACCTCCGCCACATCATTGGGGCTTATTTGTCGGACAGGTGTGTCACCTACGTGGGACGAGATGGTATCTACCAGCACCAAATGTCGTGCGGTGTTCCACAGGGCTCGGTCCTGGGCCCGCTCCTGTGGAACATCGGGTACGACTGGGTGCTGAGGGGCGAGCTCAGTCCGGGGGTAGACCTGACGTGTTATGCGGACGACACTCTGGTCACTGCCCGGGGGAGCTCGCATAGGGAGGCAGCGTTGCTGGTGACGGCTGCGGTCTCACAGGTGGTGGGCCGCATACGTCGCCTAGGCTTGGAGGTGGCCCTCAGCAAATCGGAGGCCATGGTGTTTCATGGCCCCCGGCGGGCGCCGCCACCCGGCTCACACATCGTGGTTGGGGGGTCTCGGATCGCTGTCGAGTCTACCATGAAATACCTGGGATTGGTGCTCGACAGCCGGTGGGACTTCGAGCCCCACTTCCGGCGGCTGGCGCCCAAGTTGCTGGGCGCGGCTGGTGCGCTTGCAACGCTGCTTCCCAATTTGGGGGGCCCGAGCACCGCCTGCAGGCGTCTGTATGTGGGGGTCGTGCGATCGATGGCCCTATATGGGGCCCCAATATGGGCGGCTGACCTGACGGCCGGTAGTATCGCCGTTCTCCGCAAACCGCAGAGGGCGATGGCCGTCAGAGCCATAAGGGGGTATCGCACGATTTCCTACGAGGCGGCCTGTGTGCTGGCTGGATCCCCGCCCTGGGACCTGGAGGCGAAGGTACTCGCGTCACTGTATCGGTGGCGCGAGGAAGCGCGGGCTCGAGGCCAGCGGCCGATGCAGCGCGAGTTTGAGCTGCGTCGGTCGCAGCTTCGCGAGGTCCTAGTGGCGGAATGGCGGGACAGGCTGTCACGCCCGACCGCCGGCCTCATCAGTATCGAGGCGATCCGGCCGGTGCTTGCGGACTGGCTCGGCAGAAGGCACGGCTCCCTGACGTTTCGGGCGACGCAGGTGCTCTCGGGGCATGGCTGCTTCGGGAAGTACCTGTGTCGCATAAACAGGGAGCCGGACGCCCGGTGTCATCACTGCGTGGACTGCCGGGAGGACACGGCGCGGCATACGCTGTCAGAATGTACGGCTTGGGAGGAGCCGCGTCGTGTCCTCATCTCTGAAGTTGGCAGTGACCTGTCGCTACCGACCGTTGTCGCTTCGATGGTCGGCGGCGAGGGGTCCTGGGACGCGGTGGTCTCCTTCTGCGAAACGGTTATTTCGCAGAAGGAGGCTGCGGAAAGGGAGAGAGAGATTACAACCTCTCTCCCGGCCCGCAGCAGGCGCACCGGGCGTCGGCGGAGGGCGGACAACGCCCTCTTCCGGCCCCCTTAAAATGGGTCCAGGGGCGGCGGACTTGGGGACGTCCGTCGCCCACCATTCATCCGGACCCGAGGTGGCGGCGCGTAGTGTTCCACGCGCGCCCCTCTTTGACGTCGCGGGGGGAGTTAAACACCTCACTCCCCCCCCTGACCTGAGGAGGCCCGCGGAAGCGGGCCGGCACCAGTTGGGGATCGCGGAAGGCGCGTACGTTCCCGTGATTCCCGGCGTAAGTGTGAGAGGGGAACACTGGGGTGGTTTTTAGTCAGTAAGAGTCTGACAGACCCCTCCGCCCTCCCCAGGGCGGTGGACATCCATGAGGATTTTCCACCCCGGCAACAAAAAAAAAAAAAAAAAGGTGGTGCTGATCCATGCGTCATGCTCGTGAACGAGTGCTGTCAGTTGGGATTGGTCATCTCTTAACTGCTATGGTTTACATCTTTATTTTTAGTATTTTTTACAACTGTTTTATATTTATCTTCATTGTTTTCACATATAGACTCAACAAGAATATTGTAACCAGCATTTTGTAAAAACCTAATTTAAAAAGAGTGCCGTGGAGTTTCTTGCTCGTTCTTCTCCATAGAGGCCTACCTCCGTTTTGGAACGAGCAACTAGCTTCATTTTTCGGACTAACTGACCGACTCCTTGACAATTCAAAAGTGCCTGTAAATGGTCTAATTGAAATAAATGTTTTGACTTTGACTTTGACTATATAAATGCGTTTTTTTTTTTACGTGAAACATTAGGTTACATTTTTACCTATTTATGTTTTCGAACTCTATAAATTGTTTAACAAACATTAGGTTACATTTTTATCTATTTATGTTTTCGAACTGTATAAATTGTTTTATTGCAACATTTTTTTGCCAGTTTTTAACTTTTTAGGTAAATGAGTACACCTACTATCGTTTATCGACGAGAATTTGGATGACGTCATTGTTTGTGTATGTCTTTTGATATTAACCATAAAAAAAAATGTGCTCCATTTTGTTAACTTATACGCGTGATTTTGCTTATAAGTCTATATCGAATTATCGATACCCATAACTACTATTTACAGACTCACAGGTTCTTACAAAGACGTGTCAGTATGGAATTCACACGTACGGCGTTTTGAAGCTTGAAATACGAACGCTTGTAAATACATAAAACGCTTAAGTCTGTAGTCACCCTGTGGAGTTACCCTTCTGTGCCTATATATTTCGTGTTACGGCTAGCGGGGGCTGCCTACCAGATTTATGTCGGCAGTACGAACGGGGAGCAATTATCTCATACAATTTCTTAGGCCCTTACGGTTAGCGCAAGACTACGCATATGCGACAAAGTTGGACGATTTGCTGGTCAATCAGTTGGTTGATGAGTTGACGGACATTGGTGCTCTGGTTCTAAAATTTTTTAATCGTTTGATCGACTGATTGCAATACTGGAATGCTTTTCTAGTTTTTGCGGACAATTGTGGAAAACACCTAGTTATAATACTTATAAAGGATGAAGTGCAATCATCTACAACAATTAAAATAGCGATATTGGTGAAAAACGAGATTATAAAACGTTCGGTACGTATTAGGAATTGAATATTAGGAAGGGATGCTCGATTGTACTTGCGCATGCAAGTTTTAAAATAAGAGTAATGCATCAATCTATTTATATTTTATCATTCACTCACAGACAAAACACAAAATTTCGAAAACGATTTGACCTATACACGGTTTTTTTTAAGGTGGTAAAAATCATCAAATGACTCCTTCTACCCTGGCCCGGAAGGGACTGTCAGGCTTTTAATGACTAAAAAACCACCCTGTTCCTTCTGTTGCCCTTTACGTTCCGGGGCCATGGTATCCTGTTAATACGTCCCGCAACCCCGGCAGGCACCTATAAACGGTGGAAGGAACATCGCAACATAGATTTTTAATTCATTAAATGATTCTAGATCCCCCAACTTTAGCCAATACGTCGGTTAATAAAACATCAAGTAGGTAATTTACGACAAAGTCAAATGAAAGAGTCTTTAGCTAGTTTCTTCATAAATTGCCTATCAATTACTCATACTAAGCAAATACAAAGTAAACACACAAACGACAATTCTAAAAGTGCTAACTGTTATATTAAAGTACAAATATTGAACATTGAACTCGAACAAACACCGTTTTAGCCGCAAATACGTCTCAAATCGATACGTGAGCCCGTTCGAGTGACATGCAAACATCACGCCACCGGAACTACGACAAACATTGGGCCAACTTAACGCCCAATAATGAATGACCAATAAACAAAGACATTAGTATTATAAACGTTATGAACATTTTCCGGGGCAAATTGGTTCTTGTTAAATATATAAGGTATAAAAGAAGGAACAGAGGCATAAGCATGCGGTCTTGGGGTCGATACCCAACGAGCAAAGTGTTATTGGGTTTTTCCATCAGAAATTTCTCAGTAGCAGCCGTGGAGTCTGGATTTATGCCCGGTTGATGACAATGGGCTCGCCCCCTATTCTTCTGTCTTTATCGTGTGGGCAGTAAGGTACTTACTTACACTACATACCCTAGTGTCAGAGTTTCTAAACCGCCACAAGGGCTTCAGACATGGTTTGAGTGGAACAGTAGGTACAGGTTTCCTCACGATGTTTTACTTCACCGATGCCGGTGATGTCCAAGATAAATTTTAAAAAGTACATATGAATGGAAATAATCACATTGGTACTTGTACAGATTTGAAACCACAATCTCATGCATGAGAGGCGGGCGCCTTAACCACTGGACCATCACGACATTGCCCCCTATTATATGGGACTTAAACATAACTGGCGAAATGTGAGTGCAGTGATAGGTACACTTCTGCCTAACCCTTCAAAATTACAGGCGTGATGATACGTTAAGAAGTGTTCCACGCGCTTCAAAAAGATGTAGAAGACAAGGCCCCCTAGGGATGCGAAATTTGTTCGAAAGAGTTACCGCGATTCTGGAACGCAAAGGGCACTAGAAGGAACACGGATAGGTTTTTCAAACTGTACATTGAATTAAAAAAAAACGAAGCCATTCAATTTTCACGCTCTGCGACCTATATTCGTAGTTACAGTTTTCCTTGCAATTACCATACGGAACCAATTGTAACAAACCAAGGGTCTGCCCTAATACTTTTAAAGGGACCCCAATAAATATCTATAAAATAAAACGTAAGTGCTTGTGGTCGACCCAGTCTTATCAATGTGACCGCATCAGTCTGTTAGAGAAGCCATGTTGCCGGTTTTTTGAATTTCGAACTAGTGTTAGATCGTCTTTTGTTAACACTTGGAATAAACTGAAGTCCGGAATAAAATGGTGGTATTCAATTGGGATACGAAACACCACCAAATCTATCTATACTATATGATATTACAAAAGAGGATAGATTTGATTGTTTGTTTGTTTGCATTGTATAGGCTCCGAAACTACTGAACCGATTTGAAAAATTTTAACACCGTTGGGAAGCTACACTATCCCTGGGTGACATAGGCTATATAATATTAAAGAAAATAGGAATCCGTAAGAAAAATCATGATATCGAGGTTGCGGGAAGGTTGCTAGTACATACTTAATATAATAAAACTGAAGAGAATTTTAGTTAATTTGTTTAAACGCTGAAATCTCTGAAACTACCTGTAGGATTGCATAAAATCTTTTGTGTACGATAGCCAGAATCATGAGCAATAGTATGGTCTATATAACATCACGCTAAGACCGACAGAAGTGGAGCAGTAACCAAAGATATAACTTAACGCGGGAGAAAACTACAACGCGGGCGAATTCGCGCGCGAGATGTCACTTTATTGATTTTGTCATTAAAAAAAATATTTAATATTACACAATTTAAAGTCTTAATTTGAATGGGAAATTATTTGTTGTGTCGGAGCTCTGCTATTATATTAAGCGGTGTCTTTAAATCCTGAGATGTGAGATGATAGACATGTAGATAGCAAAAATGAGGACATGCTGTTCCAACCCATTATACATTGAGATAAGGTTCAGAGTACGATAAAGGTAGATGAAAATTACTGTGTTTCGCAATCTACTAGTCGAGGTAACAAATACGCTTGAGGTGAGCTGTCAATGACTAGCATCAAGCTCACTTCACAGATTTTTTACTGACTAGTAGGTACTGCCGGTTCAATATCTACCAATGTGTCTTTTTAGTTGATTTCACCATACAAATTCCGGACTACCGTTTCATCCCCACAAGGGGTAAATTTTAATTACTATTATATTTTTTTAAATTTTTTTTTAGCAATGCAGGCGGGCCGTTGACATTTACTTTTCAATACATACAGAGTTGATATGACAGAGGGGCATTAAATTACACTACGTATACTATACGTGTTTAATATTAATTTGACACGACATAAAAATAAATAAAATATAAATAAAAATAAGTTTTTTTTTTTCAAACAAACTAAATAGCTTACAAATCAAAGTAAAACGCAAACATCCTTTGTAAATAAATTTAACTGACCTTAGATACCTAAGAATTGAAGCGGCAACGTAGGTGCATGACCTATGCGTATAGACACAATCAGCTGTTAGGAAAGATACATCGTGTTCAAACGGGGCAAAAACTTAAAAAAGCATTTGCGACTAAACTACTGCTCCTAGGTATTTAATTGATTTTTGGTACAGAGCTTGAAAATGGTACCTAGTATAGGCAGTTTGAAGGAAAGTCCATCTGTCGTATCAACTTTGTATAATAAATATAATTATTTGTCTTCTGCCCTTTGAGTGAAACAATAAATTAAGGAAAAAATATTATCTTGTTTCTCCTTTGTCTTTTTATTTATGTTCGTCCTATTTATATTCAACCTACATAATAATAATATCGACACATTTCTGCGAATGAGTGTGTTACTATCATTGGCTGATTCATAGGTACCTAGTAGCAAAAATAACTCGTAATATCCGGTAGCCAACTGTAAACAATTTCTGGTCTTTCCATAGACAATGACGGATTACAGCTATAGGTACTTTGTGCTGTTATCATAATGATATACTAATATTAAGATAAAGCCGAAGCGTTTATTTTTGTTTGTTTGTTTTAACGTCCTAATATCGGGAACTACCAGTCAGATTGGAAAAAATATTTTTGTATATGATAGCCAGATTCATGAGGAATAGTACAGGCTACATAATATTACGCTTTAACCCATTGGGGCGGAGCAGTAATCAAAGACGTAAATGAATGCGGGTGAAACCGCGCTAGTGTTTGTATAAAAACAGTGTAATTAAAAAGAACTGTAAGTAAACCACGTTTATCGTTAAATGTTATTTTTAGCTGACCTAAAAAAAAGTTCTCATTGCACTTTTAGCTTACAATAGATAATTAATTTTAAAAAATAACATTATTTAATAAAAATATATAGCATGCTATTTGGTGCCAATTTTTACTTTATTTTTTTATTCTTCATGTTTATCCCAAAAGTGAGCATCATTTTAAGCCTAAAAATCAGCTACATTATTTTAGATGATATTTTTACATTGTATAATTTTATTATGCTTAATATGTAGCATATAAAATAATTGTATACCAACCATTTTAATTTTCCTATCATTCAATCTGGAATCAGTATACCAAGGTCCACAAAAATAAAAAATAAAAATAGAAAAGGGCTACCATAAATTCATAATCCACCAAAAAACTAGTTTCTAAAAGTATCAAGACTTTTCTACAAACGTCAACAATAATATGGTAACACTACCTAACTGTTTTGCCACAGGCCCATAAAACCGCTGAACTGTCTAAAGAGTCTATTACCGCCCACCCTGACAATTGTATCGTAATGCTTAACATTTAACACCTCTCGTTGGATATTTGAGATACAATCTCTTTGGGAAACATTTGTTGATACCGCTGTCGCGTTTCAATACATAGTTACCAACGTAGTTATATCACGTAACGTAGTCATGATCTAAATGGTGCTGACTTGCACGTCATGTTCTTAATTACTTCTATTTCATTTTTATTACTGTTTTATATTCATCTTCATTGTTCTCACTTTAAACAAGAATATTGTAACCAGGATTTTGTAAAAACTTAATCGAAAAGAGTGTCGGTGGAGTTTCTTTCTCGTTCCTCTCCATAGAGGCCTACCTCAATTTTAGAGCAAAAAAGAGCTTCAACTTACTGACTAACTGACCAACTCCTTAAAAAATCGACTCCTTACTTCAGAAGCGCTTGAAAATGGTCTAATTTAAATATATGCTTTGACTTTAATCCTCAGCAGTAGACAGGAAATGAAGAATCATGATCAGCCGATCTGTTCTATAATATTTTCTCTCGGCGAATTTAGGTGAAGTAAGTGAGGTGAGCTGTTCTCCAAACTGTTACAATACTCGATCTCTGAACTGTTACATTACAAGCAAATATTATTGGTGAGGGAGCGCCTCTTAAAGATTTTAAGGTGATTTAGCTAAAACATAGCTTGATGTTGATCAGTCACTCTAAGTATGGTGTAAATAATTACCTACCGTCCCGTACCTATTCGTCTGCTTAACCCCAACAATTTACGCACGCACGTGCCATTGTTAATATTTATCATTGTTAAAATAATATAGGTATTATGCCTTTTGTTAAAGCCATTGATAGGTATCTATACCTAAGTAATGGATAACAAGACAATGAACTGTGTCATTTAGTAAATCCAGTATTAATAACATTATAATTTTAGAGTGGTTCGTGAAGTAGGTATTCACAATAAAAACCGCATGAAAATCGGTTCATTCGTTTAGGAGCTACGATGTCACAGACAGATACAGAGACAGACTAAACTTATAACAACCCTCTTTTTGTATTGGTGGTTGATGGTAAATGAATTTAAAAGAATGTTAATACGATACCCCTGAGTAAGACTGCAGTCTTACCCAGGGGTATGGTTGTCAGACTTTCGGGTTTTTGACAACCCGTAAGGACTACCAAAGATCCACGTATCACAGCTGAAAAATATTTTGGTTTATGTTTGCCAGATTTATGATCTGAGGTATAGTATAAACAACGGCTTAACGAAGTCATTGATGTCCAAGATAAACTTTAGAATGGAAAAATTACATTGGTGCTAGCCTGGATTCAAACACACAACCTCATGCATGACACGCAGGCGCCTCAACCACACACAGAATACCACTGCAGATCATTTACTACATAACTTGCACCATTGAAAGACCAAATTAAAAATGCAAAAAGATTTTTGCCAGGGTCAAAAAATAAATACAAACCCAAACCCTCACGCTGAAAACGTAAACAAAAACGTGCTTCTAAAAAAGGAAAATCCCAGTAAAACTGGCGAAGGAAAATAACAGATGTAACGCTACGATATGAAGTTATCTCATATAAAAAATAACAGCGTAGGTATTCCTTTTGGTATAGTCATCAATCATGCTGGAACAAACGAGACCACAATAATTCCCTCAGAGTATACGTTCACTATGAATTATTATATCAAATGGAGAAATGGTAAATAGAAAAATGTTTTTCCAAACATGAGTTTTTATATACCAACCAAGCTAGAAAGGGTTATGCTATAGAAACAAAAATATTTATGAAAACAATCTGATAGTAAGAGTAGTTTCACATAGTAGATGGGATGAAATTTTTTAACGGTTTTTGGGAAAACAAAAACAGTTTTCTATACACTTTTATGATTAAAATTTATGGAACAGTAGATTATTTAAGGTTCCGTACACAAAGAGTAAAACGGGATGCTATTACTAAGACTCTGCTGTCCGTCTGTCTGTCCGTCTGTCACTAGGCTGTATCTCATGAACCGTGATAGTTAGACAGTTGAAATTTTCACTGATGATGCATTTCCATGATGATAATTGTTTTGTATCATCATGGATTTAGTACATGATTCCAGGGACATTGGTAACTTCCATCTTATATTGACATCTATAAACATACATTTATTCTAAGATTCAGAAGGCTCGCCATATTACATTAATTACTCAATTACCCACGTTATGAGACACAATTGATTTTCCATTGTTCTGACTTACCGGTAAGTCAGCCGTAGCGTAAGTTTAGGCTAGGTACATCACCAAATATTATATATTTTTTCCTATTAGGTTATTTACCTATACCAAGAAGACAGCTCAAAATTCAGCGATCACAAGTCGTTTTGCAGGGTTTTTTTTACATGTTTTTTCATGCTTTCTTTTAAATATTTTTAATTATTCTGTTGAAAGTTAAAATGTAGTATTCTTTATGCACTAGACAGAACGAATGATAGTGCCTAGAATTTACTGAATGAAACCTTTGTCATTAAATAGGTACTTTGCAAAATGAGCCCATTCAAGTCATTCGGATGCATTGCAATTGATAAGTACAACGCAATATCCTGTGAACAAGAAAATTGTGGAGACGCCATTTTTTTTTGACATTTTTTTTTCTCTGTGTCAAATATAAAGTAGGTTAGTAAAGTAGGTAGGAATTAAAGGTGGTTTTAAAAAGGCGAGGCAAGGCATGGATTCGAAAGCAAGAATTGAATTCGCACTGACCTGTAGGCTTACTCTTGAACAAAATCGAGAATGAGATTGGAATCGACTGCATGTTTGACTACAGCGATTGACATGCGGTTGCCATACAAATGAAACCGTAAATTACCAAATTTTAAAATATTAAATATCTCGTTAATTCTATAAATAAATGTCTTCTTAAATTTATTTGAATTGAAACTGGATCGGATGTACATTGTAATGTCGATTCCAATCTCATTCTCGATTTTGTTCAAGAGTAAGCCTACTGTTCACACCGAATGATGTATCGCGCCCTCTCGCATCGACCAACTCTAGTACGTGGCGACAAACGCGAGGTCTGTAGGTAACTTTAAAAGGTAATAGGTACTATGTTGCTGTGCCCTAACAGGGTCCATGACTGTACTTTAGCTTTAAGTATTTTGTAACATCTTTATAAACACATGATACGCGACTAGCTTCTGGCCGCGACTTCATCCGCGTCAAAGTTAATTTTTCCATACAAACATTCGACTCCCGTTTCATCCCCTTAAGAGGTGAATTCGGAAAATCCTTTCTTAGCTGAGGTCTACTAACTATAAACTACCTCTCTGCTTAATTTCATCTCTATACGTTAAGAGGTTTTCGATATTTCGTGATAAAACCGTTCGCATAAACATAACATAGCATCACGACTGTAATCCCCGAAGGGTTAGGCAGAGGTGTACCCATTAGTACACCCACATTTCGCCACTTATGACCCGCCTGTTACCTTTCGCTTTTTTATATATTTAGATTTATTGGACGTAACGTCACGAATGCATGAACGACACACATGAATAGCGATCACTGTCCTTAGTTTTCAAAGATTTCACGGAAACTTTGAACCAAAGGGCATCAACAATGTCGTATTGCAAGAACTTTAATAGAAGTCACAAAAGACTCCATTTTGTAAAGTAATAAATACTCTATAAATGCAGCAATACAGTTCAATGTTGTTCGAACAAATATTCTCGACTCACACGTTTAGACCTTTAACATCAAACATTGGCTAGACGAGAATTCAAATATCTAAATTAACTATGCCAAAGTAATTAAATGAGTAAATTGTCTAGTTACTATCTAGAACACATAACATCACGCTTGTAATCCTTAAAAGATTAGGCAGAGGTTATTAGTGCACCCTCATTTCGCGCATTTTATGTTTAAGTCCCATGTAATAGGAGGAGAGCCTATTTTCATCAACCGGGTACAAATCCAGACTCTGAGGCTGCTACTAAGAAATTTCTGATGGGAAAACCCAACTACACTTTGCCCGACCTGTGAATCGAACTCAAGACACTCAAGACTATTCATGCTCAGCATACATCCTTAAGTCACGTTTAGAATAAGTTTAAAATTAATCAGCATTAAATCTTCAAAATCATTTCAATCACTTACAAAAATTCGAAAGATATTGACTTGTTTTGGCGTTACTTAACATCATCATCATATCAGCCTGTGGCCGTCCACTGCTGAAACGGTTCAATTCGGGGGTCAATTTTGGAAAATTCTTATCGTACTTAAAATAATCGATACTAATATTATAAAGCTAAAGGGTTTGTTTTGACCGCGCTTATCTCAGGAATTAAAGATCCAATTTTGAAAAAAGAAATGCATTATAAGGCGTGTTTATCAAGGAAGGTTATGTTTATAATATTACGCCACGACCAACAGGAGTGGAGCAGTAATCATAAACGTAACTTAACGCGGGTAAAACCACGGGATGTACTTAGTTTAATTAACTATTAACTAATTCTTTGTTTGACCACAGCACATAACCAAATAAATAACCCTTTTATCTGTACCTACGTTTTAAAAATAATAATGTAGCATCGTTAGCGACTCTATGAATCATCCTGTTCCCAATTAATCATTAAACAATGACCGGGTGCCATTATTATCACCACGTCCGTCGGCACTGACAGAAGCTTTCGTTTATTTTGATAATTATTATAATAATAACTTGATTAAACGACAAAGAAATGATATTCTTAGAAAGTGATGTATTTGTGTGAAGTGATCAAAATATATTTACGACAATATATTTTTTTGTGTCAAAATGGATGCCAAATTTCTTTTCGGTAGGTTTTTTTTAAATTGTTTTTATTTTATTTATTAATTTTATTAAAACTTACACCATAAAAAGGCCAATTACAAGTTTCCACTGGTAAAAAAGAATACATGGGTAGAATTACATACTATCTCTCTATCATAAACTACACTAGCTATATACTATACTAGTTTTTGACCGCGACTTCTTCTCGCGGTTTGGAAATCTTCATTTAGAATCAGTGTTTCATGAATTTGAATGAATGATGATTGATGATGATGATGATTTGGATGTGTCGTGATGGCCCAGTGGTTAAGGCGCCTCTCATGCATGAGGTTGTGGGTTAAAATCCGGGCAGTAACCAATGTGAATTTTTCAATTCATATTATAATTTTTAAAGTTTATCTTGGACATCACTGGCATTGATGATGGAAAACATCGTGAGGAAACCTGGTCTTACTGTTCCACTCAAACCATGTCAGAGGCCCTCGAGGCGGTTTAGAAACTCTGACACTAGGGTGTGTGGGATCGTAGGACCTTACTGCCCACACGATAAAGAAAGGAGATGAATTTGGATGGCACACTGGTTAAGACTTGGATTAGGACATTAAATACTTTTTAACTCGGTATAAAATAAATAAATAAATAAATAAATATCTTGGGACAACTCACACACTGCTATCTGATCCCAAGCTAAGCAGAGCTTGTGTTATGGTAACCAGACAACTGATATACATACTTATTTAATTTATAAATACATACATATTATAGATAAATCACACCCAGACACAGAACTAACAATCATGCTCATCACACAAAGTTAGTCCTGGGTGGGAATCGAACCCACGACCTCCGGCTTAGCAGTCAGTGGTATTTTTCCAACTTCCTCGATGTTTTAGCCGCGAGCAAAAATGCTTGCTATTTATAATGAGTTTCCGCTTTATTATCTGAACTTGAATAATTCAATGACCCTGTTGTTAATATTGCAATTGTATTGAACTTGCTTCTGTTTGCTACTTTGTCTGCATAGACTTTAAAAGTTGAAAACCTAAATTATATTCCACGCAAGCACAAAAACAGGATATTTTTTCTTTGTGTTAAACTAGTTGAATATGTCACCGGAAAATAACAAGATCCGTAAGTTTATCAATTTACTAGGAAGTTTATAAACTTTCGTAAGATTCTAAACGGGAGATAAATTGTAATATTTTACGTCCACATTTTCGTAAATTTATCAATTTCCGACGTCATACGGTAAATTTATAAACTAACGAATATATATTCGTAAGATTTTATATGGTTCGACCAATCACAGAAACTCTTTTAAATATACGATCTTTGAAATACGTAAAATAACACACTGCTCTCTGATTGGTCAATGTTCATAGTGGCAATGCTTGTGTCCATAGACTTTAGAATAATCAGACTTGACAAACTATAAATTGGAAGCAACAATGCCTGGTTCCTCTCTGGCACGGATGTAGTGAGTTGAGTTTTATATTATCAGCTTCAATAAGCTATTTAACAGTTACTTGCTAAAATACAGGAATACTCTTAAAAAAAACACTAATGAACACTACTTTGCTCTATTTAAATAAAACGACAGAAATTGTGTAATACGAAAGGCATTTATTATCAAAAAAATATAGAACATACCAGTTTTTGCAAAAAAAACTAAAAGAATTATGGCTTTTTCGTTCGTGTCATACATACCTACTCAGTCGTAGTTAAATAATTCAATAATTAGTAACTCGTTCGTAATTATTCAATTCAGTCTTAACATGACTTAAAAAACATATAGTAAAAATAAGTACAAATTATATAAGTTTATTTTCCGTGGCCAGCAATGGCGGCCGCGAGGAAGGAGAAGTGACACGTGACAGCCAACCAATCAGATCGCGCGTAGCGTTTGGTTACTGCTTACTTATTATTTTACGAGTGAGTTCAGTAAGTTTATCAATTTACGAAAATGTGGACGTAAAATATTACAATTTATCTCCCGTTTAGAATCTTACGAAAGTTTATAAACTTCCTAGTAAATTGATAAACTTACGGATCTTGTTATTTTCCGGTGACAAATATACTTATTTAATATTATTACTTATTATAATTTATTTATTTATTTACATCAACCTTACATCTACCATTACAGTTTCCCAATACGGTATTGTAGTTATTAATGACTATTACATACATCTTATTTATATTTAGTCTATTATTACAATATACTACTACAATATTTATGGTATGCAAACAGCTAATTCCCTTAACAGTCACTAACATCCGACCATCCATTCTCGTTAACTTTCACGTTTAAGAAGTAAAGGAACAATAAAAACATCACTGATGAACTCAAGTGACATGATCTATTGTTGCTTCTTTCAGGTCTCATCGTGTTGACGTCAACTATCGCGTCATCAGCAGCGAGCTGTATTATTACAGAGAAGGAACGTGACACCTGCAACTACACCATCGTTTGTTCCTTAAACCCTGGTAGCGTAAGCAACCCGACATGTGAAGACGATCCCTACGTCATTTTCATCATCAAAAACTCCAACGTAGAAACACTAACCACCGGATATTTCGCCGCAACAAATTTTGACTCACGAGTTCGTGAAATCATAGCCAATGGCAATTCTTGGACCCATATTGACGCTGCGGCATTCAGATATTACCTGAAAAGCAATCGTATGGATATATCTAGCAACAACATCGCAGTGATCAATAATGACGCGTTTAGAAACTTAGTATATCTTAAAACGCTGAATATATCAAACAACAAAATTGAAACGCTAAACTACAGGTCCTTTCTCATGTCTGATTCAAGAAATAATATTGTACAAGAGTTAGATTTGTCGAATAATAGGCTAATAGAACTTGCAACTGAACTAAATGACTTGGCTAAGTTGAAGATATTGCACTTACAGAACAACAGGCTGTCAAAGATGGCAGATGACTGTTTCATGAATTTGAAAAATTTAGAGTACCTTAACTTGCAAAATAATCGCTTGATGTATTTAAATTTGACTTTAACAAACTTGAGAATGTTGAAGACACTTGACATTTCTTACAATAATTTGATGAAATTGTCGGGGTATGAAATTAATCGAATGGTTTCTATTGTTGATTTTAATGCGTCACATAACGCTTTAGCGTCAGTAGAATCTAACTGTTTCAACCAAGCTACTTCATTGGAAAAGCTCGATTTTAGTTACAATAACATTAACACGACTATCGAAAATGTAAGATTTGTTGTGAACAACCGATTGACGTATTTAAATTTTTACAATAATCATATTACTGGCATACAGGAAAATTCTTTTTTACAATGTAAGATTTACTATATAAATTTAATAAACAATAACATCACAGGTGATATAAAAGAGAATACTTTTGCCGGATTACGCAATGTCACAAACCTGGATTTGTCTCAACAAAGTATAAGTGGCATAAAAAATAAAGCATTTACAGACATGTTAAGTCTCACACATCTTAATTTAAGTACTAACAAAATTCGTGAACTTGAAAATTCTAGCTTTTACAATTCTTCAATCACTGTATTAGATCTATCTCATAATCAAGTGTCTCATTTATATTACCTTCAAAACAGTTTGCCGAATCTAACAGAACTGTATCTTAACGATAACAATATTACTGTAGTTCCAAAAAACATTTTTGATACTCAAACACAGATAAGAATATTATATCTTTCCATGAATAAGATCAAGATCATTGAGCAGTATTCTTTACCGTTGAAAAACTTGCAATATCTTTACATTGAAGGTAATTGTCTTAGTGGTATTATAAAGAAAAATGTCTTCAGTCCAGCAAAGTATTTAAGGTTCCTAGATTTAAGTAACTTTAGCATCACTAAAATCGATGATTCAGCTTTTGTCGATCTACCAGTATTGGCTCGGCTAAATCTTTCAAACAATCAGATCGAGACAATGGAACCGAACAATTTCGAAGGGGTCGATAACTTGCAGAGTCTTGATGTATCTTACAATAACCTCACATATTTGACATTTAATAAAAGTATTTTGGCGAATAATTTGAAAGCCCTATATTTAAACAATAACAATCTAACAAACATACCCAGATTTGTCGTTAATAAAAGCAAGCTCTTATATCTTGATATATCTAACAATGACATTAGCAATGTCACCGAGCTTGGCGCTGATATTTTCCCTAATATGACGGGGTTACATTTAGCTAACAATAAAATTAAAACCTTTAATAATCCTCGAATGAACACTTTAACAACACTCATTGACTTAGGGTTATCTTCCAATGATATAGCTGATATAAATTTGAGTTATTTTAAAAAACTGATGTCAGTAGATTTAAGCAATAACAGTTTAACATATTTGAACAGCACGTTATTTAAGAACAACGAATACTTACAGTCTTTAGATGTAAGCAGGAATAACATTTCAGACTTACCTCCAGGTACGTTTCAATTTATGAAAAATCTGAAGTTATTAAACTTATCATCTAATCACTTGACGAAGCTTCGATTCGGCAGTTTAAAAGGACTTCATAAAACGGAAGTATTGGACTTATCAAAGAATTATATCACAGTGTTAGATGTAGACGTCTTCCACGAATGTGAAGAAATGAAAAATTTGATAATTGACTACAATCGTATAAAAACATTTGATGTTGAAAGACTCATACTCATATCGTTAAAGAAATTAAAAACTCTGAGCTTAGGAGGTAATCCTATATCTTGTAAAGAGATAGTTCATAATATAAAATCAACAAACGTAACGTTTTATGCTATCAGACAAGTAGTAGTTACTTCAATTGATAAAATTTATCATGAGGACAACGTTCATGGCATAAAGTGTGGGGATGATGGTGTATTCAATG
Source organism: Hoplodrina ambigua (assembly GCA_949774945.1). Lineage (NCBI taxonomy): Eukaryota > Metazoa > Arthropoda > Insecta > Lepidoptera > Noctuidae > Hoplodrina > Hoplodrina ambigua. Next base: position 10,847,373 of record OX458981.1, read on the forward strand.
AAAGTTCTACAGTGAAGCCAACAATGAAGGGATCGACAGATGATAATGCGTCACCAGTGTCATCAGCCACTATTGTACTAACTTGGTGTTCTCTACTAACAATATTACTTATAGCAGCTGGCATAGTAGCTTACATAAAGCTTTACAAAAAACGTATATTCGTTGTTGGTAGTAACGTGACTATGCAAATGAGAAATTCCATGGTATCAGATATATCAGATTTTCAAAGTGATCTTTTGAGTTAATCTTTTTGTATTAAGATAGAAATAAAACTATTTTATTTCGGCCTAAAAGTCCGTAATGTGATTTTATGTTGTTGGTTAAATTTTGTTATTTTGTTTTTTTTTAATGAGTCTCGTCCATGATATATGTAGCCTTCTCAATTTGAATAGATTGACTTCAATGAACTAGAATTAACGCTAAGCAAGAGTCGTTTTGCTGGTAGATTGTTCTACATTATAGAAGATATTTACGTTTTGTGGACGAGGCGCTTTATTTGCTATATTTTACACTATAATGTTAAAGGAGTTCTTAATAATTTTGTAGTATAATGTTGGCAATAGATAAATAAAATGTATATACTATAGTAACATATTATTGTCTTCAGTCATTTGTGTTTTGTCTCTTACAGTTTTTGTCCTAAGACTGATAAAATAGTTTCGGAGTCAAATGGAGCTATGGGCCGAGATGGCAGGTTATACTGTCGAGTAAAATGGTAAGATAATAATAAGTATAATAAGAGGAATAATTTTATAGGTAGTAGGTTTTTAGAAGGTAATTTTTTTTTCTTACCTACTTCTTCTTAACTTGAAAATAAATTTTGAATTTATGACAGTGTTTCTGTACAAATTCGCCTCGAGAAGAGACCTTTGCCCTTCAGTGGAATTATCTATTATCTTCTAGAATTATTATATTTCCATACAAAAATTTGATTCCATGAATAAAAGAATTGTACTAGGTATTTTTAAATTCACCCTTAATTAGCATATTAAGTTCCCACTGCTGATCAAAACATGACTTCGAAAAACAATTATAAATGCGATAGTAACTCTGACTGTTTGCTACTTTATAACGTCAGAACCACTAATACGATCGTATCTAATGTTTGACAAAGATATAGCTCTGTATATTAAGGCCAAAGGCTACTATTTAATTCCAAGACTGTCTGCCTCCGCGATAACCCTAAGAGCCTGCGCGCACTAGCGATTTAAGTTGGCCGATAGTTTGATCGGTCAGAGGATCAGTATAGAGTTATATGGCAGTTAAAAGTTGTATGACCGAACTATCGAATCCGACTGCCCGATTTTTTTTCTGTTTCTCCTCCTTGCTAATATTGCACATATCATTATTGATTTCGGAATCATTTCAGTCTGTCTCCTCGACTACAAATAGACTGTCAGCGGAATTCAATCGTGTAGTGCGCGCACCACCACGAGACTGCTATCGAGCAACAGTTTGAGTATAATCGTTATACGATTGTGACTGAACTATGGGCCAACTTTAATCGCTAGTGCGCGCAGGCTCTTAAAGACACACGGGACTAAGTAGCGGACTAAAAGAAGTGTAAAAAAGAGCAAGCAAGTGCCGAAAAGGAAATATTATGCTCTTCATGCAATTCGCACACAATATCGAAGCCGTAAAAACGATTTTACTGGTAAATAAAAACGTATTGATAAACTTTTACTAAGCCAAAACAAATTACTTACCGGTAAAATTTTGCGGTCGGTCGACTCCGAAGCACCTGATTTTGCTGGATACAAAATTAGGGTAGGCAATTCTGCTGTAAAATTTTAATAACAATCTCGACTCGAGTTCTACGAATACATTAGAGATTTTGTCGATTTAGTTTTGAAACTTCTATAGAATTAATTTCCGTGGTACGGGGAATCCTAAACGTGAGAAATTCTAAGCTTGATTTATTAAATTAAAATTTAATACGATATCTAATCCTTTCGATTTTATGGAGTAATCGAAAAGTCTAGAATCGCCGATCCGCCTTGAGCAAGCTTGGTGATTAATGCTTGTGGCTTCTTTAAATGAGAAGAGGTCTTTGTTGAAATGGAACTGCAGTGGAACAACAATAAACTGGCATTATTTTTAGTAAAATGCATCAAAAACGTGCATATCAGAATGTCAACCAACCAGCCTAACCAAAAAAGAATCTTTACATATAAAATGCTTTGTTCTGAATGACTCATCAAGGCACAGCCTAAACCGCTGATCGTAGAGACCTAAAACTTGGAGGGTGTGTTCTTTGTATAACGTAGGTATCCTGTAAGGATTTTACAAAATTCTACCCCTTGGGGGGGAGGGGGAAAAAGTTTGTATGAAAAAACAAGATCAGATCGCCAATATCCGTCTATTACGCGGCCGAAGTAGCTGGCAGTGTTACTAGTCACTAAGTATATTGTGTTCAATTTACGCGAACATACAAACAAAACGTTTACGTTTAAGTTCATACTTTATGTTGTGGTAACAGGAAGTTGGCAAGTTGCCAGCCGTAATAGGGCCATATCTCCCAAAGTTTAAGGTCAGCCCCGAATTTATTGTTTATCATCGGTTCATTGATTTGGGTGAATTGCGTGCGGCTTCAATTGATTAAAATACGAATAATTAATTGAATGTCCGCATTTTGTTTTATTTTTGTCATTCATGGGATGTTTTGTTTATACCAGCCTTATTACTGTACCACTCATCAAACCCGGGCAAGTACCAATGTGATTTTTTCAATTCATATGTACTTTCTAAAGTTTATCTTGGACATCACTGGCATCGGTGAAGGAAAACATCGTGAGGAAACCTGGACTTACTGTTCTACTCAAACCATGTCAGAGGCCCTCGAGACGGTTTAGAAACTCTGACACTAGGGTGTGTGGGGTCGTAAGACCTTACTGCCCACACAGTAAAGAAAGAAGACTGTACCACTGCAGGGCAAAGGCCTCTTGTCATAAATAGAGAATGCACAAGCATTTATCACGCTTAAACCTTACCTTTTTAAATAATCTAAACTAGCTTTTTTATGATTATTTTTATGTGCGTATGAGCTTTGTAAATAAACATTGTTTTTACTATTCTTTCATTGGACCTGTACTGTTGTGTAACTTTGTTATCGTGGGTTATCGCGAACACAGACAAACCCACGTGATAAAAAGTAGCCTACGTCTTTATCCAGGTATCAAGCTATCTCTTTGTCTAATTTCATTACGATCGGTTTAGTAGTTATTCCTTGATGGAGTAACAAACAGACTGAGCAGCAAAATCATTGTAAAGATATCAATAACGTTACTTTAGAGAAAAAACAACATAACGTAACATCACGCCTGTAATTCCCGAAGGGTTAGGCAGAGGTGTACCTATTAGTAGGTACACACACATTTTGCCAGTTATGTATTTTATTTAAGTTCCATGTAATACGAAGCGAGCCTATTGTCATCAACCGGGCACAAATCCAGACTCCGAGGCTGCTACTGACAAATTCCTGATGAAAAATCCCAATAATACACAACAAAAAGAAAAAAAGTAGTACATATTTAAAAATATATATATATATAGTACACGTGACGCACCGGAACATTACTAACAATTCCTAGTACGTCACGATTTTTTAAAAGAAAAAAGCTTTTTAACTATGCTCTTTCAAACAAAAAAAGGATCATCCAAATCGATTCATAATTGGCGGAGTAATCGTAGAACAAATACACAAAAAAAAAAACATACGCGTCGAATTGAGAACCTCCTCCTTTTTGAAGTCGGTTGATAAAATAACGGATGACAAGTGGGATAACATTAATAATCTGCAAACAAATAACACAGTGTTATCATATTAACTTCCTTTCTGTGATAATCAATAACGCTCGCGTCGTCGACACAAGACGAGCATTTAACAGGCATTTATGTAAAAATATGTATAAAAGAATATATTCATGTAAGTGTTAGTTCGTATTTTACGCGTCGAAATGACGTGCGCATTTTTATTGAGTGTTTGGTGAAAGAAAGACGCGTGTAGTTTTATCAATAATAGAAATACATTCCTGACAAAATTACGTGGATGAGAAGCGAAAGGAGTATGTAAGGATCGTAGCAGGTGGTGTTCTGTGGTTTCTGCCTACCCCCATGGGAAAAAGGCGTGAGTTTATGTATGTATGAGACAAAATTTCGGTCACGGCTGCCAATCCCAATGGAGACAAGCCAATTACTCAGGACATATTATAGTGCACGAGTGTGTGCACAGACACAGGTGCACTCCCTCTTCTCTGAAGTGTTTGGCAAATGGTTTTATGCCAAAACGTTTTGACCAAGACCTAGAGAAACTATCGTTCAATAGCTGGGTAATGAGTCTGATATAGACGGCGGTAGTCTTAGACACGGCTCGCATAGTGAGGAGGTTCCTCACTCTGAATCTCTAACCACCATCAGCTAGGGTCTTAACCATCTCGCTGTGGGTAATAAATATTTTTACACATATTTTCTTAAACAAATTTTTCTTTATGAAAAAAATATTGTAAATTTCAAATACCTAATAAGAGATAAGTATATAAAATACCAATAAGTGTTGATATGTTTCATAATTTATTTATGGAGAAACATGAAGTTAATTAAAAACTGGCTCTTGCCTGCTTAATTATCCAGTTACGACACTCGGTGAATAGTTTTTTTTTTTTTTTTAAGTCAAATATAATAAATTAGTACTGAATTACAATATTGCTACATCTACCTCCTTCAAAAATAGTTTATCGTATGTTATAAGTCCTAATATTGTTGCTCAATCAAGCTAGAACGGCGGAACGTACTGTGATGAAATTTGGCACATTTGGTCTTATTATGGTATTGCACATAGGCAATGTTATATCCCGAAAAAAAATATGATCCGCGTAAAATAATATTTTTTAAATTTACAAATTATTACCTGTGCCGTGCTATTGTGTCGTCATTGAGTGATAAGCCTAAGTTTCATTACCGACAACGGCAAATCCAAAACTAAGGTTATGCTTCAAAGCCTAAAAACAAATAAACATTTATACGTATGTTTATTTCTTTTTAGATATGTATATAATAAATAATAATGTCACCACGGCTTTAGGCCGAAAGTCCTTTGAAGCGGAGAGGCGAGTACCATATCAGAGATAGGGAAACATGAATTTATGGAGCTCCTAAACGAGCCATATTTAGCCGACAAGGTGTGTAAGTAAGCTTATTTATTTGTACAAACATGGTGTACATACAGTACATGTACATGTAAGATAATAAATACCCACAGAAATGTTTTATCATGTTTAACCGCCGACTGCCTCGTTGGTTTAGTGGTCGCAAGCGCGACTGCTAAGTATGAGGTCTTGGGTTCGATTCCCAGGTCGGGCAAAGTGTTATTGGGTTTTTCCATCAGGAATCTCTCAGTAGCAGCCTCGGAGTCTGGATTTGTGCCCGGTTGATGGCAATAGGCTCGCCCCCTATTACATGGGACTAAAAACATAACTGGCGAAATGTGGGTGTACTAATGGGTACATCTCTGCCTAACCCTTCGGGTATTACAGGCGTGATGTTATGTTATGTTATGTTTAACAGCATATCGTGGCATACAAATTGGTAAGAAGATATGATGAACCAACCGCGATTATGTTTATCAAAATTATATTGCAAAATTACTTAATCAATTATAATTATTCAATACTAATTTTTGCCCGCGACTTCGCTCATTTTCGCTCAAAAATTAAGTTTAAAATTCGAAAGACATGTGGCGCCATCTAAATAAACCGTTAAACAGATGTGGATGACAATTGGCACATAGATAGACCATTTTCTGTATTAACACATAGGATACTTTTCTTCATTCTTTCTTTTTTTCATCTCGGTTATGTGTATCTTTGAGATAATAGTTCAAATTACTTTACGGAGAGTTACTAATTAATATTACTATTACTAAGATTTTTGATTAATTGTACCTAAAATTAGAATTTTAGTATCCTTCAAATAGATAAATACTCAATTGATTTGATCTATAAATGACGTCACAAGTCGCCAATGGTGCCGATTCTCTTGGTCACAAACTAAACTAAAATTAGACTATTTCCATCTTTTTTTGTCCAATAAAACAAGAAAGAGACTAATGTGAATAAGAGCTGTCAAATTCAGTCAATCTGACACATCCATACGATTATAGTTGACATCTTAAAACGTATGGATTAAAAATACGGAAAAGTTCAAGGCAAAACTGACATCGCTAACTTAGTTCTTCAATGTCACCGTTCTTTTCTTACGCTGTATGTTAGTAAGAGATGTCAATTCTCTAAATTTAGACTAGTTTGTGAAGAAGGGAATCGGCACCATTGTCATACAAAATCTTTGCTAGAATCGCGTTTGACAGCTCATAAAAAGTATGACTATTAATTTGTGTAAAAAAATTTTCATGAAATCTTGTATAGCCGTAATTTTGCATATCTCATAAAATCTTGTGTGACTACTATAATATTCGAGGTTGAAGTAGTAAAATTTTTAATGGAAATTCAATTTTATTGTGATAAAGAATAATTTATAGCAGAAACGCCAATGGGGTTAGTACTGTATCTAGAGCTGCCATCGCCTAAATTGTTGATACTGGACAAAAACTTGAAAAAACCCCGGACATTTTAGTAAAATTGAGATTTGTCTTCGGACACTCCCGAAAAATAATATGCTTACAATAAAAATAAATAACCATCGTTTACAAAATGTAAACGATGGTTATTTTCTTTATTACTTACATATTTTTTTCCTAAATTTCAATCAATCAATATTCCCCTGACAGTTAAAGTCGGACACCTTTTGACAATCCGGACAAAACTAGGACAAATCCGGGGAAACCCGGACGGATGGCAGCTATAACTGTATCGGCAGTTACCTTGATAACTATGGTAATTAAGTACTTGGTCTTTACAAACAGTACTACTTTTAACACTGAGGCCGACCTGCACCAAACTTAATGGTTATCTTAACACCAAAGTTAATTGCTGACACGACGTTATCTGTACTAAAATTATTATTTTCTTGTTTAAATCTCATAAAAAATTGGCCAATTATAAAAAATCCTTTCACTGATAGAAAGCTGCACTATTGCCGAATGCCATGGCTATCTTTTATGGTATACTTGACTACTCAGGATACCGTGGCCCCGGAACGTAAAGGGCAACAGAAGAAACAGGGTGGTTTTTGGAGTCATTTGACGATTTTTACCACCTAAAAAAAAAAAAAACTTGACTACTACATGGACGAAGAAGAGTGCAGAAGCTAGTACCTTTATTAAAATTATGTAGATACGACGTTTTGTAATTTAACATAGCGTTAACAAGTAAAATGTGAGGCTAAGTAAAAGTAATTTGTGAGTCTTGAGTTGTGTTTTTTGAGCTGAGTAATTTAAAATTAAGCTGTATTCCTTTAAATACAAAATTCCTTTTTGTGTGCTAAACGGACACAAAATAAGTTGCTAGTTTAGTAGTTCAGGTAAATCAAAAACGCGACTCACAAAAGTACGTTTAGTTAACCTCACATTTACTCTGAGTTAAGTTTTTGATTCAAGTGGGCGTTTCAAAACAATTTTAAAACATAATTTCTTTGGTCAAAACCATGTTTTGTGTTTCCACTACAAACAAGACACAGATGTTTATGTAAATTCGAATTTATGATCTAATTGCTGAAGAATTTGCTTGTTTAAATATCGAATGGATCCATCGCCAATTAGAGCGAGACATAAATATAAACATCACGATACTGGCACTCATGTCGATTCGGAAACAAAGAAAATGAAATAAAGCGTGCGTGTGGGATCGAGAAACGGCTGAATACGAACAGAGGTACCAACTCAACAATAAGTTAAAAATTTGCACGTAAAGTTACGTTAAGTATGGCAACTTTGCCATATTTATTGCAAATGGTTTAGAATTTACAGTTTTATTTCTCTGGTTTACTAATCTAGAATTTTGTTGAGTCTCGAAGCGGTCATATTTAGACATTAATTTAAACAACTAGCTTCTGTTACCGACTTCGTCCGTAAGGTAGTCAAGCATACCGTAAAACATATACAAAAAAAGTGAAGCTATTAATCATTGTAACCTACTTTCAGACATTTCTAGCAAACCAAAAATAATTAAACAAACAAACTTTGCCTCTTTATAATATAAGTATAGATATAGATAGAATCATAATATTTAAAAAAGTATAAGTATATAGTGAAGATGGTTGACTAATCTGCCCGTTATTGCAAATATTTTTTTTTTCATTGTAAAAACCATTAAAATGTTGGCAAAGTTGGCCGCTTTAACGTACTACCGTAAAATCGGACAACTTTGCCATATACAGGAATAAACTAAAACGTCACTAGCTAATCTGTGAACCAACAAAGACCAGTGTTATCATTATTTTCTTTATGTGGTAATCAGTAACGGCCGCGTCGTCACTCGACGAACATTTTCAACGTAGAAGTAAAAAAATATGGATAAAATAATGTATTCATGTGAGTGCTAATATGTGGATATGTTTTAAAATATGGTTATTTGTGTTTGTTTAGTGGAAATTTAATTTTATTTTGTGTACTGTATGTTGTGATGAATAGGGTTTTTAGACTAGTATTAATAACTAGCAATATTCCGAAGTTTCACTAACGGTTATTTACATCTGTAGTTACTGCTCCGCTTCTTTGGGTCATAGCGTAATGCTACATACCCTATAACCTTCCTTGAAAAAAACGGACTCTAAGATGCAAACATATATTTTCAAATCGGAGCAGTAGTTCCTGAGTTTAGCGCTGTCAAACAGACAAACTGTTATTTGTTATCTTTTAATTGTGTTTTTATGTGTGCACGAAATAAATGGTTTATCTATATATATATTATCAATCAAATATACTATTCAGCTTTTTAATAGTAGTAAGTATAGTATAGATGTCAATTCCCAGGTCGAGCAAAGTGTTATTGAGTTTTTCCATCAGGAATTTCTCATTAGCAGAACAGAGTCTAGATTTGTGCCCGGTTAGCAATAGGCTCGCCTCCTATAACATGGGACCTAAACATAACTGGCGAAATGTGGGTGTACTAATGGGTACACCTCTGCCTAACCCTTTGGGGATTATAGGCGTGAAGTCATGTTATGTCAATAAGTGTAGTATTGCATTATTGTAACCACAATAAGGCTCGTTAACAATTAGGGGAGAAAATATCCAAGGTAATGTACCTCGCCATGTGAGAAGGGTCGCGTGAGATATTATAAAATTGTTCTACGGATACATACATCAATATCCCCTCTGTGATAATATCGCACGTGTGTGGAAAGGTCTATAAGTGTCTACGTATTTTTAATCGTCATTTTATCTCTGTTAGTTCAGCCACATTGTAGCGATAAGGCGAAGACATACCTTGAATGAATGAACAATACTAAAGAACGTTGACATTTTAACATAGAATTAGGTATTCAACTACACCAATCAATTTACATTAGACTTTGTATGATAATGTATTACTATTATGAAACTCAATGTATTACTGATTTGCCACAAAAAAGAACAAATTTTACTGTAAATATTGACTGTTTGTTGATTTCACTGTTATTGACGTGCTTGTATGATGAGATGTATGGACGTGGATGAGGCAAAAGGAGTATGTAAGGATCGTAGCTGGTGACGTTCTGTGGTTACTGCCTACCCCCATGGGAAAACGGCATAAGTATTAAGTACTTAATTGAAAATTATTCTCATTTTTTAGGGCTATACTAAAAGGGTTGTTTTTAGAGAAAGTTAATCATGTCAAACCAATTTTAAACATAATTTAAAACAGTTTAGACACTCATATTGTTACGACACGATTGGATAAGCAATTTTTCATATATAGCGATTCATTCAGGCAAACTCAAATGCCCTTCGAACGGCTCTCCGTAAATCGCTGCACATATAATTGTCGTCATTGTACCATAATCGTTAATGAAGATTGTACGATAAGATAAAACAGTTGTTATGTTTTTAGTGTACTATAACATGCCACACCTGTAATCTTTGATGGGTTAGGCAGAGGTGCACCTATTAGTTAGTACACCAACATTTTGCTAGTTATGTTTAATTCCCATATCATAGAACTTAAATTTAATGGCGTCACACCTCTATACCTTGAAGAGCACGTAAATCCATTAGTACTACAGATGCTCTCTCCGGTCGTGTCAAATTGCTGTCACATTGGACTTTGAGTGTGAGGAAAGAGTGAAATCAAATGCGCATGTGTTTGCACACACACTGCACGTCATATTTGCACAAGACTTGTGCACTATAATATCGTCTGAGTACTTAGCAAGTTCCCAATACGATTGAACGCCGTGGCTGAAATTCCGTCAGGAATAGAAGTACACATTGTAATAGTAACACCAGCTTATTTTTACCTACGAAGGGCAAATACCTCTTCTCGTACAGAGAAGGCACGAGCGTTGATGAAGTATTCCCGTTTGAGCACGTATGCATTGAGCACCAAACACAACATCACAACTTATTTTTTTTTTTTTAAGGAAAGCTTACAGTCTAATAACAATTATAAATATCTTTTATAAATAAGGACAATTGCTAATGACAAGCTTCCACATATAAATGTCCATTTAGTAACAAGCCATTTGCGTTGGTCGTTGGTGACTCTATTTAATTAAATGGTTACAAAAATTAACTACTTTCTATATCAAGTCGTGCAACATCAAAAATAGAATTGAAAAGCTATTTGCGACTATCAAAAATCTAATAATCTCAAAAAATAATCTAATAATCTTATATTATAATCGTATATTATATAATTAATTATCTCTGTTTTCCAGGTCTGGTCATCAGTCTCATAATAAAAGCATCAGTGGCAGCCGTCTGTAATATTACAAATGATGATCATTGTTACTACACAGTAATATGCGATGATCCTGCAAGAATCAACGTTACTCCACATTGTGATGACATTGATCCATACGTCACGCTCGTCATCAACGAATCTCCAATTCATAACGTTACAGCAAATTTCTTTACAACAAAATTTGATGCATATATCCGTATTATAACTACTAATGGAAACAGTTGGGATGCTATACAAAATAATGCTTTCAGTAACTTTAAAAACGTTCTATATTTGGATGTCTCTGGTAATCGTATAAAAAGCTTAGACAACGCCTTTAGAGGTTTAGAACAATTGGACTCCTTGAACTTGTCACGGAATTACCTTGAGGAAATAAAACCTGAAGTTTTTATGTTCGCCGAAAATAAAAGTAGACTATTTTTATTGGACTTGTCATACAATTTGCTTACGTATTTATTTGAAGACTTTTTTGTGAATTTGTACAACTTAAGAAGGTTATATTTACAAGGAAATAAATTGACGATGTTGGGAGACCAAACTACGGTCTTAAAAAACTTAAACTATTTGAATTTGTGTTGTAGCAACTTCACAAAGCTTAACATAACTTTAAAACATTTCCCTTCTTTGAAAGAATTGGATTTGTCTTTTAATCAATTTAAAAAAGTTGACGCATTTGATGTGGTACCGACCTTAGATACACTTATTTTATCTCATAACATCTTTGAAGAAGTTATGTTTGATTATTTTGAACAATTTTCTAATCTTGAACTGTTAGATTTGAGTTTCAATAAATTGAAGAAAATATCTGGTTCTAATTCACAAGACACTAAAAACAAACCTTTAATAAAAATATACTTAAACAATAATAACATAAGACATGTAGATAAAACATTTTTTAACATTTTTAAAAGTATAAGACTTTTAAATTTAAGCAATAACAACATCAAAGAATTACCAAACGGTACATTTAAACATGTAAAAGTGTTAAAAATTTTAAATCTGTCAAACAATTTTGGATTCAAAATTACAAATGAAACTTTTTCTGATTTACATAATATAATAAAAATTGATATATCAAGAAATAATTTGACCACGCTAAATGCCACATATTTTTCTCAATGTAAAAGACTAAGGAAAATTTTTGCTGATCACAATAATCTTGAGCCAATAGATATTGAAAAGTTTATGGAATTAGTTCCATCACTTTCCAAAATTTCCGTACTTGAATCCAATGGGAGTGCCAGGGATGAATTTTGAAATCCGTTCGAAAAGCAATTTTAATCAGGGAAAATACAGTACCGGACTTGACACCTTATATTTTTGGTAAAAAAGTGAAAAACATTTTTAAACATACGATGATGGCTAGTATGTGGGCTGAAAACCTTTAAAGGTTCCGTACCTAAAGGGTTCATACGGAACCCTATTGCTCTTGCTCACTCGTCTGTCTGTCTGTCCCTTCATATTATTTGCACTATTTTTTATGTATCTTACTGACTCGAAGCCAAATATTTCTACATAATTATGTAGTATACCTACCTAAAAATAATTTGAAATGGAACGGAACCAGTCTTACCAAGAGGTATCGTGCTACCCAGTAACTGGATTGTGGAGGTAGATAGGCAGTCGCGTCTGGTAAAATACTGGTATTCAGCTGCATTTGAGTAGACTAGAAGCCGACCCCGAAGCCGACCCTGGATTTGGGAAACGACTAGGCAAATGATGATGTGTATAATATAATAAGCTATTTTAATTATACTTCTTTTGTTATTTAGAGCTATGTTGGTAATTACTATTATTTATAATACTTTTACTATTAATGTATTGGAGTCATTAACGTTACGTTCTGAAAGTAGAGAAAGTTTGTAAAATTCTACATAAAATCTCAGTATTCTTTCTTTTATCATTTTTTTTTAAAAAGAAGAGCCAAGTTTTGTTTTTGTATCCATCTACTTAAGCATTATATTAGTAATAACAATTAGACTATTTAATAATAGGCATGAGATCACGATTACTCAAATGTTTGTTGATTCTGTTTTTAATAAATCATTGAAAATGTTCTTTTAATTCTCTTTTAACTAACACGAATACTAGAAAATATTTTGATTAAAGGACTCTGCCCACTTTATTATACCATACCATAAACATACTATGAACATAATTATCATGCTCAAGTAGTCCGTAGGTATCATGTTCTTTTCGTACCTGATAATTATGTTCATGTCATGAAGCTGGAACCTTTCAACCAACAATTTTATTGTTGCCGCTGCGTGCATGGCACGCAACGGCCTACCGGCGTACCGACAACCGAGCAATAGGCTCGCCCCCTATTACATAAGGGACCTAAACTTAACTGGTGAAATGTGGGTGTACTAATGGGTACACCGCTGTCTAACCCTTCGTGGATAACAGGCTTGATGTTATGTGAATATTTTTTGGGCAAACTCCTTAATATACAAAAAGGCAACATTAATATACTAACTATAAAAAAAAATTATATCAAAAACTATGTCCCCAAAAAAAGTATTTCTATAAATTCGAAATACGAAGTGGAAATCACAGCAGTTGTCATGATTTAACGCATTAAGTGACTGCGCGCGTGACTCCACGGATAAAATCGACGACGGGCGTAACAAAATGGCACACGACCAAACTGTATAATCAACTGAATATCGTAATGCACGCAACTATGATTCCTTTGATGTACGACTGTGATCAGTAATGATTGGAGTGCGCAGCAATGTTGACGTGAACAATATTTATGTAGTCGGAAAAATGACAGCAACTAATGAGCCAACAAGCGTTGCTGAATATGGAATAGAAGTCATCTATTAAGGCCCGACCACGCTGGAGCGAACAACTTGCGAGCGTGGTCATGATTGCAGTAATATTTATGCAAGGTACATCGTATTCATGTATAATCCTATGTGCAATATTTATTGTAAAACATTAATTTATTTAAAACAGTATGGAGGTTTTTGCCCATTCTTTTCCATACGAAACTACATTTTGGAAGTGGCATGTAGATTAAATTCTTTATTCTGTAGTGACGTTCAAATTGCCTTTTAATAGTCTAATAATAATTTGTTTTTGGCTATATTTGTACGGATGGGTTCATATCAAACAGGATAATATACTACTGCAGTATCGCCCCCATAACCGCGACCACGCTCCCACGTTGTCCGCTCCAGTATGACCTTGCCTTTACACTGTTTAGTAGTCAAATTTTAGTAAACCTAACAAGCATTCCATTATGCGGGGTTCCGTCCATAATTTTGCCACCTTGCAGTGAGTATTTGTGATGAATATGTATGTCCATTATGTGGAAGACTATCATAGCTATCATATCAGGATATAGCCGTCAAATGCTGAGCGAAGCCCTTCTAAAAGAGCGCCAACCATCCCGGTCTTGGGCAGCCCGAATCTATCCGCTGCTCGTCACCTTCTTTAAATCGTCAGTCCACCGTGCAGCAGGGCGTCCCACACTACTTTTGCCTAAACGTGGTCTCCACTCTAACACGTGTCTGCTCCACCGACCCTCTGTCCGTCTGCAGATTTGGCCGGCCCACTTCCACTTCAACGTACTAATTATTATTTTGCGAGCAATGTCGGTGACTTGTCGGTACCTTCAGCTAGTCGAGGAACAAAACGAAGTGATAATAGTTACCTACAGGCCTAATAGGTTGTTATATTTAATACAAGGTGCATTTCTTATAGTTGCAGCGAAAATGTAGGTGGGCCAATCACAGTAACTGCTATGCTACAAAGTTCCTTAACTTGACTTGCGGTAGAAGTTAACTGGCATAAATCGTCACGTAAGGAAAAAGCGTTATGACCCCTGCAGGCAACTCTGCCTCTGTCTTTTTCTTTTGTATACAGGTATCAGGAACTTCGATTGACAGCAAAATCAGAACCTTGGTACGGTTTTCTTGTCGATTAAATCAGAAAGTAACGAAAATTCGAATTAATTTTTAAATTTGGAATGACGTGTTTCGCACATACTATTTATTATGATCAAAGGTTTTGTTCACGTCAATAAGTGATACTAATTGTAGTTGTCGTTTAAAATTAAACCAAGCGCGTTCGAATTTCGTATTTCAAATTCGAAAATTGACTCTATCCGAGTCAATTTGGCGTTGGCGCGCTCGTGCTGGAACCACAGATAACCCAAATGCTAATACTATTACCGATGTTATCTGTACAAGTTCCGTTGATAAGTTGATGGTTACTTTAGTTGTTGCCATTTTGAAGTTTTGTTTTCGACATTTGTAGCTAATAACACTTAAAAATAACTGACGAAATGTGGGTGTAATAATGGGTACACCTCTGCCTAACCTTATGTCATGTGTATCTTTTACCATGTATTCAGTACGTGATTCTAAAACCCGAAGACAACATTTTTCGTCGGTTATTTAAAATAAATCAGCTGTTTATACAAAATTGCTACACCATAATCGATGGCAAAATGTTGTCGCAGGTGGTATAAAATTAAATAGGTACCTACTGAATACATAGTAAAATTTTGAGTTAAGATGAGTTCTATTCATCAATTTTAGTTTTCTTTCCAAGAAAAGTAAAAAAAACAACAATTATTATCCACAACATGACAACCTCCTATTCTGTTGCAAGAAAAGGACGCCGCTATCAACTAATATCTCCATCCCTTTTTTCCTTTACGAAAATCTACCACGGGACAGTACGTAATACGTACTCTGATCAATTAATTGAAGGGTCTACAGCGAACCATACGTCCGTCGAGTTGTATCGTCAATCACATTAATGTGATTACTGATAAAACTCGCCCTTAGTGCTTCAGATCGGGGTAAGCAGAGATACTGATTGAATTTTAGTTTTAGAGGATGTTCGAAAGTCGATGTATCTTTCAATGATTCAGGACTCTTTTGGACTTAGAGTTATTTATTTTATTTTGGGTCCTGATTACATTTAACTGATTTGAAGAGAAGTTATAAAGGAAACCTGCATAAAAATAAGAAATAAAATAGTTTATGTAATTATTGGTAGTATTGGTGGTTGGTTGTTGGTCTTGGGTTCGATTCCCAGGTCGGGCAAAGTGTTATTGGGTTTTTTCATCAGGAATTTCTCAGTAGCAGCCTTGGAGTCTGGATTTGTGCAGGGTTGATGGAAATAGGCTTGCCCTCTATTACATGGGACTAAAAATATAACTGGCGAAACGTGGATGTACTAATGTGTACACCTCTGCCTAACCCTTCGGGGATTACAGGCGTGATGTTATGTTATGTGTTATGGTAGTAGCAAAAATGTGACGAATATATTGTTTGTGACTGAACTTCTAAAATGTAGTCACCCTACATTTTTCTTTACTACAACTTTCTAAATGATTTAAAATTGGAATCAAAAGCTTTCTTTATTTCTTTCCTTCTTTCTTTCTTTCTTTATTTATATTCTTTCTTGCCTTATTTTTTCTTACTTCGGAAAACAGCTGCATAATTATGCTAGTGTGGACCCATCTGTACAAATACTACTTACTGCAGAATTAGACTACCACCGCTGCGACCGTGTCCGTGTCCGTTGTGTATTATTAGGTATATGAAGTGAATACGGCCTTGACCTTTGAGGCGGTGTAAAAACTCTGACACTAGAGTGTATGAGGTCGCAAGACCTTACTTCCCACACGATAAAGAAGAAGAAGTGAATACGAAGCCATAAATAAAATACTGCGTTTAAATCATGGCATATTAATAATTTCGGTGTTTTCACAGTATTATCGGCCTTATTATTCTTCCTAGAATCATATTACAATTTAAGCATGATAAACACACATATCCTTCTCCCACGTCCTCGTCATACAAATTCTTGGTATTTCCATACACCTACTGTTACCGTCAATTTCCTACCTGCCGTGCCAAACTTAATAAAATTCGTCAGAGCGTACGCCGAATTCGAACGAATTCTTTATAAGTCCCGTCCCTCTGTTCAAAAAAGTTTCAAATGGACAGTTTTTCTTTCCTTTGATCCTACATTTATATGTTTCTCTTGTCAGTGTTTTGGGGGTCCGTAGTAAAGGGTGCCAACGAGACCTTATTATTTTTAAAAGAGTACGTATGGAGTTTCTTGCCCATTCTTCTCCATACAAAACTACCTTTTGGAAGGGAAAACTAGATTCAATTCTTTTTTTGTATATGACGTTCAAACGTGCCTTAAAATGGTCTAATTGAAATAAATGATTTGTCTTTGACTTTGACTTTATTAAGCCTCCACTGCTCATCCTTCTATTCGTCCGTCTGTCTGTCACCGGGCTGTATCTTATGAACCGTAATAGGTAGAGAGTTGCAAATTTCGCAGTGTATATTTCGTATTGCTGCTATAATCGTAACTAAATCTAAAGTAATATTATAAATTATGCGAAAGTAAGTTTGTTTGTTACCTTGTCATGCCGAAACCACTGAACCGATCATCTTGAAATTTTCCATATACGTTATTAGGTGTACAGAAACGGACATAGGGTACCTTTTATCCCGAAAAAAGGACTATTCTCGAGGAAAACTACAATAACGTTCTTAGGATGATAGATGGCGCCACGTGTCTTTCGAATTATGATTGAAATTTTGAATTAAAAATGTTTTTAAAATTTTATTTTAACGCGAGCGAGGCCGCGGGCAAAGGCTAGTAACAAATAACATTGAAAATAAATACACTAGAAACGTTTTTATCGGCAATTTTTTGCTCGATTTTAATATTGTACGATAGTACGGAATCTCTCAAGTACGAGTCCGACTCGCACACGGCCGGATCTTTTCCTCGTATTTTTATTTAACTTTGCCTCTTTTATTACACGTCTGTGTTCCTGGAAAAGCCTTAAATAGATGGTACGTTTTGTAAATGCGTGGCGTACGGGATTGTGGTGAAAGTAATGAAATCATGTTTCGTATAGGGTTCACGTTTAATATTGTTGTACTTTTCTTGTTGTTTTGAGTACAAAAGGTACGAAAATTGTGATATCTTTTGATGGGTTTGTCTCTAGGAATGATCTTTTATCTTTCGTCTACCATGTTATTTCGTTGTTGCTGTTGTTTTGTTGTTGTTGTTGCATAGTTAATATAAGTAGAGCACTAATGTTGGATGTTGTAGCAAAATATCCTGTTGCCAGAAAAACAAATAACACAGAATTATGTTGCTGTATCATTGATGTTAAAAGTATGTTAATATGAATACTAAAATGATTATGGAATTATAGTGTACACTGTAATCCTAAAGCCCAGACTGCCCCTTGGTCTCGAGGTTGCAAGTGAAACTGCAAAGCAGGATATTGGGTTGGATTCCCAGGTCGGATCAATATGCCACATTGTTGTTGATTTTTTATTAGAAAGTTCTCAGTAGCTGCCTGGAAGTTGGTTGTCAAAGAATCCTGTGCAGCGCGAAGTATGAAAAGACTTCTGATCCTCCTGGTCCTAATCTCTCTTCATTTATTTATTTAAACTGTTTGCAACAAAAGTACAAAGGCGGACATAATGCACAACGTGCATACTTAATTGATTAGTAATGGAGTGTCGTCTCATTGGACTATAAGAATGATGCGACTGTGTCTGTGTGTACACTTCTGACTAACCGACTGACTCCTTGACAAAGACAAGAGTGCCTGTAATTGGTCTAATTGAAATAAATGTTTTGACTTTGTACACTTATAATACCACTACATATACTTAGCGAGACTAGCTGCCATTTGAAATTGGCCGCTATGACCGAAGTTCGTTAGAAGCATTATTAATTCTAGAGGTCAGATACTCGCTCCATGTGTATTCGAATCTATTTAGATTTATCGGTATCTGGTTAGACTGGAGGCCGATTCTAAAATAGATACGAAAAACAAAGGCAAAAGATGATTTAAGGCTATGGTAGGTATAGGTACCACTTCCATGGGAAGTATAGTTTCCAAATCCATACCTCAAAATGATTCGAAATTCAAATCACTTCAACCGAATTTCCATTTTTAAACCAAATCACGGTTAAAACTCAATTACCGTTACGAAAGCCGAAAAGTTTGAACAATTTGAATTTGGAAACGGCTGATTTTAGGTACGACCGACAAAGATTTAAATCACGTTCGTTTGAACTTATAAAATGGCTGACACGATAAATTAGAGGGACAACTATTTTTGGAACCAGGTAGATTTGAGCGTAAAATAAATGACTAAATTTAACTTTTACTCTCCCACCACCGCACCTCCACTGATCCCATTATAGCACCTACTACGCCTGCCTTCTTAACTAAATGTTTCCCTTATTATACCTATTCTTAAAATGTCGACTGCCTCGTTGGTCTAGTGGGCGCAAGCGCGACTGCTGTGGTCTTGGGTTCGATTCCCAGGTCGGGCAAAGTGTTATTGGGTTTTTCCATCAGGAATTTCTCAGTAGCAGCCTCGGAGTCTGGATTTGGGCCCGGTTGATGGCAATAGGCTCGCCCCCTATTACATGGGACTAAAAACATAACTGGCGAAATGTGGGTGTACTAATGGGTACACCTCTGCCTAACCCTTCGGGGATTACAGGCGTGATGTTATGTTATGTAAAATGTCGATCATACTAAAGTAACGCAAGTCTGGCAACTCTAAGCAATGTAGACTATTAGCCATTAACAATACAAGTTTTTTTTCAAATCCATACTTTATATACTTTAATATTATAAATGTGAAAGTAAGCCTGTCTGTCTGCTACGCTTTCACTACTAAACCACTAAACTGATTTTGATGAAATTTGGACCCCAAGAAAAGGCATAAGCTACTTGCTTGTTATGCTATTTTGCGACTTCGTCTGCGTCCACGATATCCGACATTTACGTGGACGAAGTCGCAGGCAAAAGTCAGTTT
Organism: Hoplodrina ambigua; assembly: GCA_949774945.1. Lineage (NCBI taxonomy): Eukaryota > Metazoa > Arthropoda > Insecta > Lepidoptera > Noctuidae > Hoplodrina > Hoplodrina ambigua. The sequence goes on from OX458981.1 coordinate 10,867,051, forward strand.
CTAACAAATGAAGTGTAGAAGCATTTTATAATCTTTTTCAGAATTTTAACAACCCAGTACCTAAACCAATAAATTAATTGTTCCAGAATTTGTTTACCTCATAATATAAAGTTTTCGTGAACAAATATTTAGATATTTTAAACAATAAATTAGAAGGTAAACTATTTGGAGTTCAAATATTTCGGTTGGAACATTTGGGTCGTGGGTACGAAAGAATCTCATGAATTTGTTACCTATATTAGAATGTTACCCAAAAGGGGATGAAAAGTTACCCTAATGTGTATAGAGGCATGATCGGCTCTGTTTTCTCTTTAAAATAGTCACATAGAGTGGGATATTTTGATCCCTAAACTGGATTTTTTGGGCAGAAATGAGTTGACAAAGTTTTGAAGGGGACATTTTCTTGGGGAAACCTACATCCCACTTTATGTAAAGTAATTTCATAAATTTGGTCATATTTTGGAGTAATAAAATTCGATGATATGACATAACATCACGCCTGTAATCCCCAGGAGGGTAGACAGAGGTGTACTTACTCATTAGTGCACCCACATTTTTAGCCAGTTATGTTTAAGTTCCATGTAATAGGGGGTGAGCCTATTGCCACCTACCGAGCAGAAATTTAGACTATGCAGCTACTACTGAGAAATTCTTGATGGAAAAACCCAATAAAACTTTGCCCGACCTGGGAATCGAATTCTAGACCTCATGCATAATAGTCGTGCTTTGCAACCACAAAACCAAGAAGATTAAGTAAAAAGGTAATCTACTACTAATTTTTTTTTTTTTTTCCTATCATATTGTTATCTCCTCACCGCCTTTGGTAAACTGTTAGAGAATGCCTAAGGCATTAAGTCCGCCTTTGTACTTTCATTGCATAAAGTTTAAATAAATAAATAAATAAATATACAAATTTTCCTCCAAATTGCATGATAATCAAATTTCCATTATATTGTTGAAAAAAATTAATATAAAATCCTAGGGAGCCCATAACAATCGTATCACCTGATACCGCGCACATATTCAATAGGGGTTCTTATAAGTCCTCAACGGGGCGAATTCACAATTATAATACTTTTGTTAGGGATGAAAGAGGGTGAACTAAGGAAGACTTGTATGGAATATCTTAATGGGATTGGAAGGCATGGTTGGGTGGAAGTCAAATAACTAATTAGAGAGGTAATGGTGCCGATTCCCTTGTTCACAAACTAGACTAAATTTAGAGAATTGACATCTCTTACTAACATACAGCGAAAGGAAAGGACGGTGACATTCCGTGACATTAAAGAATTAAGTTAGCGATGTCAAATTAGTTTTGCCTTGAACTTTTCCGTATTTTTAATCCATACGTTTTAAGATGTCAACTATAATTGTATGGATGTTTCAGATTGACTAAATTTGACAGCTCTTATTTACATTAGTCTCTTTCTTGTTTTATTGGACAGAAAAAGATGGAAATAGTGTAATTTTAGTTTAGTTTGTGACCAAGAGAATCGGCACCAATGTCGTGGGGAGTTAGAAATTTTTGATGCCATATGCTCCTTTCGTTGAATATAGGTATGTATTATTAACAATTCACAAGATTTGTATATTTAGATTTGTGCTTTTAAGAATATAATAAGTTATTTAGAGTCTTTTGTTTTTTATAACCTTTCCTTTAACTTACATTTAAGATTTTACGATGGGTGACGTGAATTACAAAGTACTTAAAAAATAATATTTGAATAAAATACTAACATTTCAACGCCCTGTCACTCTTAAGAAAAACCTAAAAAAAAATATTTATTTTTACGTAAATTACCATATTTCTTCACAGTCAGACACTTTTTAAGGCTGATATTTACCTGAAACAGAAAAAAAACGTATTATTATTTAATGTGTTTATATTTTTCATGGTTTTAGTCTCTTTGGTTATTTACTTTGGTACGTAGAATAGATTTCTTTTCTAAATTCCCTCTCTGTATGAGAAGATACATTTGCCTGCAGTGGGAGAATGGTATCTGGTAGCCTGGTATCTAAATACATAAAAGAGAAATTTCACTAACTCACACATCACGATATATCGAAAACCGCTTAACGTATAAAAATTACGGGCCTGTTGGTCTAGTGGTTAGCGGCCCTGACTGCTAAGCCGGAGGTCGTGGGTTCGATTCCCACCCAGGACAAACTTTGTGTGATGAGCATGATTGTTAGTTCTGTGTCTGGGTGTGATTTATCTATAATATGTATGTATTTATAAATTATATAAGTATGTATATCAGTTGTCTGGTTACCATAACACAAGCTCTGCTTAGCTTGGGATCAGATAGCCGTGTGTGAGTTGTCCCAAGATATTTATTATTATTTAATTAAAGACAGGGAGGTAGTTAGTAGACGTCCGCTTAGAAAGGATTTTAAAAAATTAACCCCTTGAGGGGATGAAACTGGTGTTGAAACTTTTGAGGACGAAGTCGCGGCCAGAAGCTAGTCACCGTACAAAATCAGGTTACATTCATACTAGCAGCTTTCACTGGTTAAATATTGCGTGGAAGATTATACAGCTATGTGAAATTACATCTTACACACAACTTTCAACTCTATACCTGAAATGTTTTAGTCCTTTATCAATTAATAAATTGAAACTGCTTATGCATATTGTTATTTTGTTTGCCCTGTTTTTTTTTATATGTGGTAAAAATCATCAATTGTCTCCTTCCGTCCTGGGTGCGGCGGAAGGGACTGTCAGACTTTTACTGACTAAAAAACCACCCTGTTCCTTCTGTTGCCCTTTACATTCCGAGGCCACGGTATCCTGTTAAGACGTCCCGCAACCTCGGTGCTGACAGATCTTTGAGGCGCGCGCGAACAGAACGCGCCGTCGACCCGGGCTTGGTTCTTGATCGGACGGCGAGCTACCCATTATTCGTCGTCCGCAAGCCCGCGCTTACAGTGGCCGGATGTCGCCTCGCGACGTCCGACGCCTTGGGCGTCTCTCGCGGCGGCTGGGGCGTGAGGTGGTTTGCCCTGACCCTTTAAGTCAAAATTCGTATAAAGGTACGATTCCGAACCACGCCGCATGCAGCAGTGCTGCCGTAACAGTGCTGTCGCGACACTACTGTTTCCCATACAGTCTCTATAAGCTTATATGAGATTACATTCCGAGTTAGGCAGAAATGTCGCGCAGCAGTGTTGCCTGCAGCGTGGTTTGGAATCATACCTTAACGCAATCAATTCCAAACTAGTGCGATTTGTGTTGAAACTTCATAAACCAGGCGATTGGCAGAGTCAAGAACGTTTAATTACTCGCGAATGGTGCGAGAATAAGCGATTTCTGGTTCAAACTAGTTTTGAAGTTTAAGTACTTATAGTAAAATTTGAAACTGCTTTACAATTTTAACTACAACTCCCAGTAAATTTAAACTGTACTAACACAGTAACTTTTAATCGTCACTAACGTCAACAATTAACATAACATTACGCCTGTAATCCCCGAAGGGGCAGGCACAGGTGTACCCATTTGTACACCGACATTTCGCCAGTTATGTTTTAGTTCCATGTAATAGGGGCGAGCCTAACAACGGGCACAAATACAGACTCCGAGGCTGCTACTGAGAAATTCCACATGGAAAACTCAATAACACTTTGCCCGACTTGGGAATCGAAACCAAGACCTCATGCTCAGCAGTCGCGCTTTGCGACCACAAGACCAACGAGGCAGTCCACAATTAAGACATCAGTATCTAACTGTAACATGGTTGTCGGTTCGCAACCGGGCAAGGTGCAAGTACCAATGTGACTTTTTCAATTATACTTTCTAAATCTTGGACATCACGGACATCGGTCAAGAAAAACATCGTGAGGAAATCTGGACTTATAATTAATATAAATCTGATATTGCCAACCCGCCTCGAGCCTCGATCAATGCTCGTGCCTTCTCTGTGACAATAATAGACTGGTATAGGTACCTTATTATTTTTGTTATTACGTATTTGATGTTCTTTTTTAAATTATAGTTTATTTTCGTTATTTCGTACTTAATGTGTTTTTTTTTTAAATTACAGTTCATTTTTATTATTTCGTTTTATAAAATAGCAATGTTTTTATTTTTTTAAAAGACATTGTAAAGGTCGGTCTTAGCCTTTAATTTTGCCAAAAGTGTACAAGCGCGAAATCCTACGATCTGTGCTCACGACTCGAGCCGCCAATTATACATACTATATTATTATTGTCTAACTATAACTTTTGTCTCGTAAGCACTGACTTGTACGGGTCGACACCCCTAACTATTAAAAATAGCAGCCACCTTGAGACACGTGCTTCGATGCGTTTCATACGAATATGAACCTTATTTTACCCTATAACTGATACTCAAAATGGCCGACGTGACACGTTCTGACAGTTTTTTTTTTTTCATACATTTAAAAATTAATTGTACGTCTATAATCGCCGAAGGGTTAGGCAGAGGTGTACCCATTAGTACACCTACATTTCGCCAGTTATGTTTTGGTTCCATGTAATAGGGGGCGAGCCTATTGTCATCGACCGGACACAAATACATACTCCGAGGCTGTTGAGAAATTCCTGATGGAAAATTCCAATAACACTTTCACTTTCCTGACATGGGAATCGAATCCATTACATTTATATTATTTACTTAAACGTTTTTGCCCACTTTCTACTTTCTCTCTCTTTCTCTCACGTCTCATACAATCATGACCTACCTGACTATTAAAGATTTAAAGTAAGGTTTTTCCCCTCCAAAAATAGCATGTCTTACTATTTTCATAAAAAAAAATGACGTATTTCCCTCCAAACAGGTCGACAGGCCTCATTTCATAATTTGAGTGAGAACTAAAAATGTTATGAATAACGAACACTGCGCGACCCCTGACCCCATTTCGGTTTGAAACACACAGCACAAAGTTTGAGGCGGCACCGCAGCTGCGGCCTTTAATAAAATGTTAATTGCTTGTTCATTTTGCTAGGTGGTAACATTTTTTAGTTCGTATATTACGAGTGAAATATAGTGGGAAAGTTTTTGTTAATTGTTACTTGTAATAAAACTTTTGTTCGGTGGTTAGGGTATACTGTTGAATAAATGTTAAATTTGTTTTTATACTTTTTCATACTACTAGCTTCTGGCCTGGACTTCGTCTGTGTAGACAGTTCAGTCCTGAATTACATCACGGGAGCACAAAAACGAGCTAATCTTGTGTGTTAAACTAGAATAATAAAAGCGAAAAGTCACTCATCACCAAATCTCGAAAACCTCTTGACGTATAAAGATAAAATTTGGCACGGAGGTTGTTTATAGCTAGAAGACGTACGCTAAGAAAGGATTTTCCAAAATTCATCCCATAAGAGGATAAAACGGGGGTCCTAATTTTGTATGGAGTACCTTATCAATTTGACGCGGACGAAGTCGCGGGCAGAAGCTAGTATCTATACTGGGTCATTGAAAAAATACCCGAAACCTGAAAAGGGGTAATTGTACTCATCATTATGAACAACTTTTACTATGGGACCAACGCACAATAGCGCCAACTTAAAAATATAAAAATATAATTAGCGAAAATACTTACTTTGTGGGTAGTTATACATTCATCAACGAAAAAACGATACAACCCTCAAGTCATGAAAAAAAAATCTGCTGTTCTATACATTAAGGTCGTGTTGTGTAGCATTTTTGTAGGGAACAGCTGATTTTTTTTCATGATTTCAAGGTTGGTCCCATTGTAAAAGTTGTTCATAACGATGAGTACAAAGACCCCTTTTCAGATTTAGGGTATTTTTTCATTTACTCTGTACATGTTTGACAAAATTTCAGCCAATTTTGTTCAGCCATTTCAGTGTAAGTAACAAAAATTTATCCATCATCACAAAATTTCGCGTTTATTATACTTTATTGTAGGATTATACTTCAGAATATTCTATCCTTGTCACGCGCTGTGAAATTATATACTGTATGTCCGATTTCTGCGATAGACAGCTTGCGAGGGTGTCCTCTGTCCCATGTTAGTTGTAGATATTTGTCTGTGACACAATTGTCAATATTAGATTGTTGATTTTTTGTTTCTTGTATATCTATGTGTGTGTTTTGTATTATTGTTATTATTGTACTCTGACAATAAGGTAGGTCTTACGAGCCTACACACCTTAGGGTATGTAGGGTCGTAAGACCTTACTAACCACACGATAAAGAAAAAAGATTGTAATTGTTGCCGCACAGTTTCAGTTAACTTTAAATAAATAAATTTGTTTTTACAGGAGATTGTTTCTTTAAACTGATCTCTGAAATTACAAGTTGGGTGGTATCTGCGTTCATAAACATATAAACTCCCCAACCATTAGCCATACATTTTTTCTTGCTAGAATCGAACTCGTTACTCGCAACGCTGCAGTCAATCGTTCAGCCACTGCGCCAACCGTGTTTACTGTAACGCTATTCAAAAATTGTGCAACAGAAAGTCACAATTTCAATTTCCTTATAAAGTCAAAGTCAAAGTCAAAACATTTATTTCAATTAGGCCAATATAAGGCACTTTTGAACGTCATATACAAAAAAAAACAAGTTTGAATCTAGTTGCCCCTTCCAAAAGGTAGTTTTGTATGGAGAAGAATGGGCAAGAAACTCCATACGTACTCTTTTAAAATCAACATTTGTACAATATTTGCATACAAAATCATACATAATAACACGTGAATACAATGTAGCTTATATAAAAACTACTAAATCAGAAGGTATATGAAAATTAAAAATTAAAAGGTTAAAATGTTTTCAAGTAGGTACCTATACATAGTGTTCACGTGTTTACAAATATTGGGACTTTATGACCACTCTTAACATCTCAGCCAACATAAAACAGTGTGTGAGCCCGCGCAATCTATAACACACTTTAAAATCAAAAATAAATAAAAATGAACAAATTAATATACAACTCTCAAGCTTAATAAACCCGCTGTGATACAAGAAACTTTCCCGTATTTTTGTTTCTACCCCTTTCACTAACATTTACTCACACATCTGAAATTCACTTTAACGCTTTGAAATTCAAAGTGTTCATGGTATATACATAAGTATTTATAAATGTATGAGTAACAAACAGTCTTGTAATTTTTTACATACATAACATCAGGCCTGTAATTCCCGAAGGGTTTGGCAGTGGTTTGGATTTGTACCCTTTAGTACACCTACATGTATATTTAAGTCCCATGTAATAGGGGGCGAGCCTATTGCAATTACCCGGGCTAAATCCAGACTTCGAGGCTGCTGCTAAGAAATTCCTGATGAAAAAACCTAATTAACACTTTGCCCGACCTGGAAATCAACTCAAGACCTCATACTCAGCAGTCATGCTTTGCGAACACTAGACCAACGAGGCAGTCAAACTCAGGTCTTGTATGTTTTTATTTAACAAAAATTTTGATGACACGATTAATTTACGTTGTGTCTATGCGATAAACTGCTATGCTGCTTTTTGCAGGCTCGATTCCCGAACCGACCGAACGAACCGAAAAGGGTATGCTTATATGGTTCGGTCATGTTGAGAGGATGAGTGAAAGACGATTGACAAAAGGTATTTATATGGCAGAGGTGAGTGGCAACGCCGGGAGGGGTCGCCCTAGGAAGACCTACACTGACCTTATTGGTGAGGTCCTTCAGAAAGGTCAGGTGCGGAGTACTCGTAACCGGCGTGCTTGTATGACGAGATGTATGAACGTAGATGAGGCGAAAGGAGTATGTAAGGATCGTAGCAGGTGGCGTTCTGTAGTTTCTGCCTACCCCCATGGGAAAAAGGCGTGAGTTTATGTATGTATGTATGTATTCTCGAACGGAACAAATGTTTGGATGACCAACAGATAGATAAACTGGGTCTGAAAGCCAATTCCACTCGTATTAATAAAAAAACGTTACAAGGATTGAAAAGTGCCGGATTGAAGACCCCCGTTTCATTCTCTTTGGGGCGAATTTTTGAAAATCCTTTCTTAATGGACATCTATTAACTATAAACTACCTCCCTGCCAAATTTCAATATTATACGTCAAGCGGTTTTCGATATTTTGTGATGAGTGAGTGAGTGAGTGACCACTCACTTTCATATAATTAGATAAAGGAGATATTCACATTGCAAGACTTCAAAGTATTTAAAAAAAATAACGTTTTTCAACAAAAGGATTTCCAATAACGAAAAGTTTATTAGAAAATTTATTAATTTTGTTATGTTTACGTTAATTTATTACATTGTTTGTTTTGTTCATGACTGAGCTGTTTTATTTATTGTTATTTTTTGGGCCTAACCTTTGGAAAGGTTCCTTTGTCGATTACGAACTAATTTAATTGCAGTCGTTGGAATTTGTCTGCCTCAATGGACTGCTTCGTTGGTCTAGTGGTCGCAAAGCGCGACTGCTGAACGTGAGGTCTTGGGTTCGATTCTTAGTACGAGCAAAGTGTTATTGAGATTTTCCATCAAGAATTTCTCGGTAGTTGCCTCGGAGTCTGGATTTGTGATCAGTTGATGGCAATAGGCTTGATGTCTTTTACATGGGACTTAAACGTAACTGGCTAAATGTCAGTATGTGTGTGTGTGTGTGTGTGTATGTGTGTGTACTAATAGGTACATCTCTGCATGACATGACATGCACAATGATTACAGGCATGATGTTATGTTAAATAGTAGTTGCAAGTTAGCTGCCTGTATACCAAATGGCTTGTTCGACCCTGGACAGAGGCGTCCCCCTAAAGATAGCCACATTCCGGGCCTGCGCAGTAACATTCTATACTGCACACTTAAAAGAACACAACGAACTAACGAACCGTATCCTACAATTTTCTTATAATGGCTATTATTATTCCTATTGTGGCTATTCTGACTATTCGCACTAATCGTTGCCAAATGCCCTTTATAAAGCGCAGAGCGAAGGAGTAGAACTCTTTGCCTGCGTGTGTACTTCCGAACGCATTCGACCCTAATCTAAAGTTAGAGTAAACAGGCTTTTTCCGGGTAAGTCCGCTCCATCGTAGACTTTACTATGACACTTCTGACCTAGACTAGAGTCAAGAGCAAACCCAAATTATATTAAAAAAAAAGATTTATAGGATAGAAGAAAGATAGCCACAATGACCGGTCCTGATCTTTATTATCCATACTAATATTATAAATGCGAAAGTGTCTCTGTCTGGCTGTCTGCAGTTACCTCTTCACGCTTAGACCGCTGAATTGATTTTGATGAAATTTGGCATGGAGATAGTTTAAGATCCGGGATAGGATATACATAGGATAGTTTTTATCCCGGAAATCACCCCCTAAAGCGGTGAAAAGGGGTGGAAGTTGGTATGCAAGTACGATATAAACAAGTTCCTAGCGGACGTAGTCCCGGGCAAAAGCTAGTATTTTACACTTAAAAGAATACAACGAACCAACGAACCGTATTCTACAATGTTCTTACATATTCATTCTAAGTAATTGAAAAAGAAACAGCTATTTAAAATAATTTCCCCTTAACAAGAAAGGCTATGAACACAGTTAACCGAAATAATAACTACGTATAATGTTTGCATGTTTCAAATGGGCCGCACACAACGACACTGTGCAGGCACAGGCAATCACATGAACACACTTAATGATATGACTACCCAAAGTTTACCTTTTGGCTCGTAGTTGGAAAGCAACTGTAGTGTAAACTGCTCAAAGGATTTAGATTGAGACTGTTTTTGTTCGTCATTAACATTAGTTCTTGTTCAAGATTAGCTTATTAATAATAATACTGTCTTATTGCTTGGCCGAAGAGACCTTCTTCTCATACAGAGAAGGCTTGAGCATTAATCATGATGCTTGCTCAAGGCGGATCGGCGATTTCAGACTTTTAGTAATCTTAATTCCAGGTTTTCTTACGATGTTTTCCTTCACCGATGTCAGTGATGTCCAATAATAAAACTTAAAAAGTACATAATTATAAATTGAAATAAATTTCGGACTCCCGTTTCATCCCCTTAGGGGGTGGATTTTGGAAAATCCGTTCTCAGTGGATGTCTACTAAGTACAAACTACTTCCCTGTTAAATTTCATCTTTATTCGTCACTTGGTTTTCGATATTTCGTGATAGATGGTAACATGATTTTAAAGCCAAATATCAAAGTTTTTCAATTCCCGTGTCGGTACAAGTCTAAAAACTTTGAAGACATTATAGTACACAAACTGGTCCGACAGAGGGCGTAACGACTCGATTGTACCATAAATCATAAGACATGCAAGATGTGCACCGCAATAAATTACATAGTTCTGTCCTCCGGGTCCGTTTGTGCATTGAAAATGTAAACTGCGGTCGTATTGAAAAAGAAATAGGAGTTTTCATGGTTTGTCGTCTAACAGTTTCATATAGACTTGATAAATTGTTGAAAAAATATTAATGGCGAAGTTTGGTTAGGAATCTTCAAAAAAAAAAAACTGTGACTGCCTCGTTGGTCTAGTGGTCGCAAGCGCGACTGCTGCGCATGAGGTCTTGGGTTCGATTCCCAGGTCGGGAAAAGTGTTATTGGGTTTTCCATCAGGAATTTCTCAGTAGCAGCCTCGGAGTCTGGATTTGTGCCCGGTTGATGGCAATAGGCTCGCCCCCTATCACATGGGACTAAAGACATGGCTGGCGAAATGTGGGTGTACTGTTGGGTACACCTCTGCCTAACCCTTCGGGGATTACAGGCGTGATGTTATGTATGTTATGTATGTATGTAAAAAAAACTGTTTGGCAATAGAGGTCACTGACACATCTACATTTTTTAGAATTCTTAATTTAAAAAAATGGAAAGTCGTTGCGTTCTTATTAACATTCGTCAACATTAATAAAAAACGTTAAATAGTTCTTTAATCAAATTATACGATATTAGGTAAAAGGCAATGACCTGTATTGCCATGCTAAAATACCGCAACTGTAACAGTGAACTTGTTTTAATAAATAATACTAGAAGCGCTACTATATGCTCCTAACATACGCCTGTGAGAAAGAAAGAAAGAACATAACATAACATAACATCACGCCTGTAATCCCCGAAGGGTTAGGCAGAGGTGTACCCATTAGTACACCCACATTTCGCCAGTTATGTTTATAGTCCCATGTAATAGGGGGCGAGCCTATTGCCATCAACCGGGCACAAATCCAGACTCCGAGGCTGCTACTGAGAAATTCCTGATGGAAAACCCAATAACACTTAAGAAAAAAGATTATTATAAGAAAGAAAGAAAATAAAGTAAAAATGTACGTTGACACAGACCTGTGGGTTTTTTATATAACTCATGTCAGAATTCTACGGATAATATCTACAAGATAGTAGAAATTGAATATGAGGATTTAATTAAGAAAACTTTAGTTATATTTAAATTGATTTATTTATCTAAAGCATCTAGCAGAGACTTCGTCAGTGTACACTTCAGAATTAAGCCAAATTTCTAACACAGACAACGGAATATAAATTATCATATGTGATAAGCTAATAGCTATAATGGTGCCGATTCCCGGTTCACAAATTAAACTAATTTTAGACTATTTATATATTTTTTTGTCCAATAAAACAAGGAAGAGGCGGAAATAAATTAGACCCGTCTATTTTAGTTAATCTGAAACTTCCATGGGATTTTAGTTGATATGTCAGAACGTATTGATTTATAACACGAAAAAGTTCAAGGTGAAAACTAATTTGACATCTCTTAGTTCTAAAATGTCACCGTCCTTTTTTTTGCTGTGCTAAGAGATGCCAATTCTCGCATTTAGTGTAATTTGTGAACAAGAGAATCGGCACTAATGTGAGCCAAATTTTAGTTAATTCCCAGGATGGCCTGGGAATTAACTAAAATTTGGCATTTTAATTTTAAAGCTATAACCTGCATAGCTTCTATATAGGAAGCACACCGCGATGGGATCGTTATTTGACAGTACCTATTCTAATGTAAACCGCATCGCAACCGCTGCCGCTGCCGATTATCCGATGGGAATAGCAAATAATTGGTGGTATTGCCACGCCGACGCGACCGCCATCCGGCTCGTGCGCGGTTTGGACTCACATAAACATTCAGTCAGGCGCCGGCGGTGTTGGCGCGGTTCCGGCTTCGTGTATTGGAATCCTAAAGTACGATTCATAGTTCACAGCGCTTTGGGACGTGTCAAATGATGTCGGTATGCTTCGGAGCTGGTGTAGCGCAGCGCAGAGCGTGCATTCTTGTTCCTTGTGGTTTTAAAGTAACAATAAAAGTACTAATGCAGACTTAAAGCCCGTCACAAACGTAGCTATAATATTATATGTAATATAATTCATAGCAAGGCTTGCATTACAATATTATTTTCTATACAAATTTTCGAGATGCTATGATATTTATTTCTGTGACGTCATCACCAAAATATACCGTAATTATATTATTGCATATTTTGGCCGACCATCAAAATGAAATGAAGATAAAATATATACTATAGCATTGTCTCCGTGTGTGGTACCTTACTGTATTATATATTATAGTACGGTATATTAATAAAATTATATATTATTGCTAGGTGTGTTAGGCTTAATGCTTTGGGCATTCTCTCAGTCAACAAAAGGTGGTGAAAAGATAACATGGCAAGTACAAATTATTGAATGATCCCATAGAAAATGAAGTTTAACACCCCTACCTGCCTAAGAATCAACATTACCTACCGAAATATCACGACCTTTACCAACCTTATTTCGACAAGAAAAATTCATCAAAAACACGCAAGCGACGCCGCATTCCTCAGTAGTACACAGCACCTAAACGATAAATTACCATGTTAAGCATACAGAGCCTTTCGGGCCTGACAAAGTTGGCAAGCCAACAGTGATTGATCGCCCCCAAGCCATTTAACTCAAACCTTCAGAAGACATCTTTATCGCTCGCGTTTCATGTTTTAGAAAACTTCGCGTTCGATGTTGACTCATGAATTATGTTTTAAAAGTCACTCGTGTATGACAACGTTGGGTTTTAGATATTAATATTATGTAGTTAGAGTTCTTTTTTGTTTTGAGTAGGCAGGGTAGTATATTCTTCATACTTTGGCCTTGAAATATCAACATTTGACTTTGTAAAGCACTCAATAGACTCTGCACCCAAGTAGGTCACTGCAAACATGACATAGCAAAATTCTCGAGACATCAAAAGGCAAAAATACAACCTTCAGAACATTAGACCATTTACAGGCACTTTTGAATTGTCAAGGAATCGGTCAGATAGTCAGAAAGATGAAGCTAGTTGCTAGTTCCAAAATGGAGGTAGGCCTCTATGGAAAACGACAAAGAAACTCCACGGACAGTTTTTTCAATTAGGTTTTTACAAAATCCTGGTTACAATATTCTTGTTGCTTCTACCTATATGCTTCTTTAAGTGAAAACAATAAAGGTATACCTATATAAAACGTTTTGCGGGAGTTCACTACAAGTCCTCATGTCAAGTACTGACAGCGACATCTCGGGTCAAGGAAAAACATGGTAAACAAAAATGCCATGACTGCTTCTTGATCGCGATTGGTGTTCATCGAATCGGTCCTCTCTGTCTCCCCTCGAGCCTTGCAATTAAAGGAGGCGAATACATTACAACTTTGCTAGTTAACGTAACGCATTATTTTATTTTACTCTATAATTCCGAACAAAATCACCAACACAACTCATTCATTACTTTCCATACATCAAACCTTACCGCCTGATAACCCCGAAGGGTTAAGCAGAGGTGTACCCATTAGTACACCCACATTTCGCCGGTTAAATAAGTCCCATGTAATACGGGGCGATCCTATTGCCATCAACTGGACACAAATCCAGACTCTAAAGCTACTACTGAGGAATTCCTGATGGAAAAACTCAATTACACTTTACCCGACCTGGGAATTAAACCCAAGACCTTATGCTCAGCAGTCGCGCATTCCGACCATTACACCAACGAGGCAGTCAAATAATTTAATATATTTTTGTTAATTGTTTTTGTTCAGCCCAGTACTTAGCTACGAAAACACATTCTGATGCAGACATGTGCAGGTGACAGGGCACGCAGCGCTAGATGAAATGCTGCCATAGTCCGCGAACAGATGCTGCGGACCATGGTCTTCTAAGACCAACAATTAACCAAACGAATCCTTTTGTTCAAAAAAGGTTGAAGATACTCAGCATTTAGTTTATAATTTATCCTGCTAGCATGTTTAAGGATGGCTTAATACAATTCTCTTAACAAACGGAAAAGGAAGGAAAATTCTACGCCACCATCTAGCGGACTTTGTCAATCAAATGACCGGAAAATAACGTTCCAACATTTACGTACAAGAGAAATCAAAGCAAAAGCTAGTATTTGTGTAATATTAAAGCATTGTAGTACACATTCCTTCAGCTGGAGGTCAAGAATGTGTACTTTTCCCCTCACAAAGGAAAGTTACGCTCATTTTGTTTTTGTTTTGAATATAAACGTTTTGAACCCTAAATCAACGGTTTTACGGTTGAAAGTTAAATGTTGGGGTAGGGTGATATTAAAAAGGCTCTGAGCTATAACCCCTGAGAAATGTGACGACGTATTATGATAGAAATTCGCGATAAAATTCTGTTTTTAAATACCATGACTACATGTTTTTTTTTATTAAATGTGGACAAAATACTGGCCGTTTAGGAAATTCAAGGTCACGAGGGAAAAACAATGTAAACAGTAACTGTGTTTTTCACGGATTTGTGATCACAGAGTATTAGTTACCCGAATAAAGCCAAAAGCAGTGTTACAATTTTTGTTACCAACCAGGGGCCTTTTCTCATAAGGAGAAGGCTTGCGCCTTCTTTCTTCATTGATCACCATGTTTGCTCAAGATTGATTGGCGATTTCACACTCATTTTAGTCTATAATTATGATGTTACAAAAATGGCGAAGTATAGCGTATAAAATTAAAGTATATAAAATCATGTCTGGTGTCTAAAAGGGCTAATGAAATAATAAGCTCTTAGCTCTAAGGCTCTAAAGCTCTAAGGTTTAATAAGCACTTTACAATAAATAAAAAATAAATTAAAAATAAAATAATTAACTTTTAAATAAATTAATTTCAATAAATCAGGAACGGAGTCATAATATTGCAATAAAGATTAAATCAAATATTATTAAAACAAAAACAAAAGTTTTACATATGTTTAGTTTAGTGCAAGAACTTTTTTTGCTATATAAACAGCTGGCCGCGCACAATACTTGCTGTTCAAATCTCGATACTCGGGACGAGAGAGATAGAAAAGTAAACTAAAGGTCAGTTGGACTCTTACCACAAGCAGCGTTATGGAAGTTTCTTACAAAAACAAAGTAAAATACTGACGTTGTTTTTTAGTTTATCTGTGTGTACCGCTCTGCTAGGCGCTCGCTACCTTGGCCTATTTTTATCGCAGAATATACCTACGGAACCGTCAACCCGCTTCCGTTTTTCGCTTTATATAAAAATGAAACAAAAGGTTTTATGGGCTGGCAGAGGCATTCGTTATTGTCCGTTCAACTTATCTGACATAATATTATAATAGTTGTGATGGCCTCGTGGATAAGAGGTATACTTGTCAAGTATGAGCTTTTAAGTGATAAATGATACTTTCTAATGATCCAGAACATCAGAGTCGCTTGACCCACGTCATTTTGGTATCGTTGAATATTCAGAATTGGTAGAAGAACATCCAGATGAGCAGTATGCGTGGGAAAAGCTGGTTTTTTATCATAATTTATTTTTTGTAAAACATTTTGATAATTTGCGTAACCATAAACCATGTATATGTTTTTGCTATACTTATAACTGGAATCAAATGCTTGGCCATCTGGGGTTCTCAGAGTTCAGTCCGGGCAAGTACCAATGTGATTTTTTCAATTCATATGTACTTTCTTAAGTTTATCTTGGACATCACTGGCATCGGTGAAGGAAAACATCGTGAGGAAACCTGGACTTACTGTTCTACTAAAACCATGTCAGAGGCCCTTGAGGCGATTTAGAAATTCTGACACTAGGGTGTGTAAGGTCGTAAGGTCTTACTACCCACACGATGACAAGACAGTTCTTGCATGGAACACTAATTCTTTATCTAAAATAAAAGTAAGTAGCCCACTCCTTATAACATCAGCTATCTGTCAGTGAAATTCCCGTTAAAATCGGTGCAGCCGTTTCGGAGATAAGCCGAAAGAAACTGACAGGCAGTAAAGTTTAATAATAGGTTTTTCCATGTAAGGTAAATTTCATGTAAAAAGAATCATATTTTTCATATCTTTTAAAAAGATTTTATTTTGACATTACAAATAGACACGTCTTCGATTTTATTAATTTCTATGGATGTATAGATATTAGCAGCTTGAAAGGCTGGTTGCTAGTTATAGGTAACAATTAGGTTTAATTAAATCGTCTTGTTATACTAGCTCTCCTAATAATGTACATCTGTGACTGATACGTTCTGACATCTAAATGATGCATTGCTACTTGAATTAATAGCAGCCGTCGTGTATTAGGCGTTTTGAGTGAGATATTGTTGGATTAGTGTGTGTCTTATTGAATAGAAACACTAGATTTTCTACGTGGGTCTGGAATATGGGTACACCTCCGCCTAACCCTTCGGGTATTACAGGCGTGATGTTATGTTTTTTCTGTGGGTTTTGAAATAATGGATTGAAGTATTTTAAAATTACGCCACTCTAGGTTTTGCCCGCCACTTTGTCTGTGACGACTTTGTCCGCGTAAATGTCGGACACCCGATTCATCCCCCATAAGTTTTGGAAAAACCGATCTTAGCTTATCTTGGGGTTTTTTTTTATGTGATATAATTGATAATTTAATAATATACTTTAATTTGAATAATAATGTGGAATAATTGATAATTTAATAATAACGTTAATTTACGTTAATTTTAATAATAATGTTATATAATTGATAATTTAATGGTATTGTTAATTATGTAAATATTTGCATGCCGAATGGTAAAATATGGCTGAACTGATTTTGATTTATAACAACTATTGTGTACTCATATTTGGAAATAAACGTTTATTCTATTCTATTCTATTCTAGCGGACGTCTACTAACTATAATCTACCTCTCTGCTAACTTTCATCTTAAGACAAGCGGTTTTCGATATTTCGTGATGAGTGAGTGAGTGAGTGAGATTTCGCTTTTTTAAATTTAGATTTTTCCTGTTTGTTTTTGAAAAGAAGTTGCCTAACGCCGCCTGCGGCAGGAGGTAGCTAGCAGAAACCGTTATGTAAGGAAAAGGCTCTATGGTTCCTCCAGGCGATCTTCCCTCTCTAACACTCTGTGGATTGTATTTAACCTTTTTTTCGTTTTAATTTAAAAGTACGGAATCTATAATATCATACGGAAGTTAATTTCGCAACTTTTTAATTTCGATCCTAACGGAGGACAAACAATTCTTTTTACTTCAATACACATAAGCTCGAGATAATTTATGTATTTTTCCTTTTTTTAATTAAAAACAATAATGAAACGTAAAAACGTCAACGTGTTAAAACCTCACCTTTAATTAATCGCATGAGGAGGGACACTGACAAACGGTAACGTTATAAAGGTCTGTTTACAAAACGCCTGATGTCTCATTAATTTACCTTTGACAACTAAAAGGGTCTTTTCGTTCGTTCTGAATTATTTATTGTGTTATATTTGACTTCGAATTCTTAGGCGAGCAACATAGCAACATATCACATAGCAACTCGAATTTCGAGTTGCAGCAATCGTCAACAGTTTTTAGTTGCTGCAATCGATGACTAAGTTAGTTGCTAATTGCCGCAACTAGCAACCGTTGAATATTATACCGGTTATTAAAGATGCCGGTTTCCTCAGCCGTCAATCGCAATGCGTCGGGCGAATTCACAACCTTTCCTCCTTTCAGTGTGCCCGGCAATGCCAGTGTCGCTACGGCAGCGGCAACTCGGCCGTGAAAGTTGCGTGAAAGTTGATTGCCATTAACCGGGCACAAATCCAGCCTCCGAGGCTGCTACTGAGAAATTCCTGATGGAAAAACCCAATAACACTTTGCCCCTCGGAGTTAAGCCTCGGAGTCTGGATTCGTGCCCGGTTGATGGCAATAGGCTCGCCCCCTATTCCATGGGACTACAAACATAACTGGCGAAATGTGGGTGTTCTAATGGGTACAGCTCTGCCAAACCCTTCGGGGATTACAGGCGTGATGTTATGTTATGTTATACACATATAATTATGATATACTTACTCTTGACTTCCACACGGACGAAGCCGTGGTTAAAAGCTTGTTTTGTAGGTATGTGCTAATAACCGCATTCAATATTGCTTCAATGTAGCTTAATGTTTATGCTAATCTCCACTTTAGTAATTAATAACAGTGCTTATCGACGCGTTTCACTATGACGACGCATCGCAAATGAGGGGATTAAGTTAAAACCACAGTCAAAGTCAAAGTCAAAGCATTTATTTATGACAATTACACCATTTACGACTTTTGAATGAGACACCCACCAACCAATCATTGACAAATTTTTTTTGACCTGTCAAAACTCGATTGTTCATAAAATTATATCTAGCCATTAGCTCTAATTGCGTATCAAGTTTAATCAAAATCAGTTCATTACTTTTAACATTTTGAACTTATAAGTTTGTATGAGATACATACATACATACATAAACTCACGCCTTTTTCCCATGGGGGTAAGCAGAAAATTACGATCCTTACATACTCCTTTCGCCTCATCTACGTTCATACATCTCGTCGTGCAAGCACGCCGCCCGCCGGCTTGTATGAGATACCGTGCGGTATAATCGCTCTTATTACCTATGTTATAAGGGTCTAACCAGTTCAGATAGACATTCTACCAATTAACACTTTAGCCCGTCCTGGACATCGAACCCAAAGCTCTAATAATAGGAGTAAATGCAATTCAATTCATACTTCATCTAACAAACACCTATAGACCTTGGCAGTAATTTTCACTGAACTTACATTTGAAAATTAATCAATCGCCAACATCCGCCTTCGTACCGAAAGCCTTTGAAAAAATTCAAAAGGAGCAGAATGTTTTGGGTTTTCATAAAAATATCGCACAAAGTTATAAGGACTAAATCGATAAAGGTCAGTGGGCCTTTCACAAGTGCGCGGATTAAGCGGAACGTAAACCCGAACGATTTTTGCAGCAGTTTCTTAACGCAGCTTGCAGCAGGAGTTAATTGGCAGAAACCGTCACGTAAGGAAAAAGCGTTACGCCCCTTCAGGTCACCTTTCCTATTTATTGTAAAAAAATACCTTAACGCGGTTTGAGATAGGAGAAACTGGCAGAAATCGTCACGTAAGGAAAATACGTTATGCCCCTTCAGGCGACCTTTCCTATTAGAACAAAGTTCCTCAGCATTGTTTGCGTTAAGAGAAGCTGGCAGAATTCGTCACTTAAGAGAAAAACGTTATATCTCCTCCAGGACACCTTCTCTCTCTTCCTCTTTCTCGTTCTATTATAACCTTCTGCCTAACCCTTCAGGGATTATAGGCGTGATGTTATGCGCTATAGAAAAATCGTAGAGATAAACTATTTTAACATGACGCGCCCCTCCTTAATACTATTTCAATGTGTATAGAAGAGTTTTAATGTAGTTGTGAGTAATCTTCTTCAGTAGCAGGCCGGCAGATTTGTTTGTCAACTAACCATAAATAGCCGGCCGCGCAAGACAACGCACCTGTCCTTTTCATAGAGTATGTTAGTGCAGCGCCATACTAGTAATAATGAGTGATTAATGACGCCGCTAGTCTAGCAACAAATCACTGTTTTGTTTTTGTTTCGGGAGCCGTCTCAGTACGCACACATGCGTTGTGAATCTCTTCAATACTTTTACAAACACTTTCAAACGTTTTGAATTGTGGAAGGGTAAGTGTAGTTTATCTCTACTTTTAATCCGAAAGTCGTACTAAATACCTCGACTGCCTCGTTGGTCTAGTGGTCGCAAGCGCGACTGCTGTGCATGAGGTCTTGGGTTCGATTCCCAGGTCGGGCAATGTGTTATTGGGTTTTTCCATCAGGAATTTCTCAGTAGCAGCCTCGGAGTCTGGATTTGTGCCCGGTTGATGGCAATGGGCTCGCCCCCTATAACATGGGACTAAAAACATAACTGGCGAAATGTGGATGTACTAATGGGTACACCTCTGCCTAACCCTTCAGGGATTACAGGCGTGATGTTATGTTGTCGTACTAAATACTTTTAGTGCTCTTGTGTTAGGCTCACAGCATGTCTGTTATGTCAGGTATTTTTATAAAGACGTGACCCCGTCCATGATATGGGTACGTTTGATAATATAACCCACAGGGACAGAGGGATGTCTAAAATAAATAAAAAAAAGTAATTTATTTCTCAACCCTGGTTTTTTTTACCTAGAACTAGGATGAAGCTATTTCTATCTAAAGAATTTGTGTAATTCCAAGCAGTAGGGTTTATTTTACGTAAGTAAAAAGCCTTTTACTTCTTTGTTAAGTTAATCTTTATCATCTGTGAAGGAAAACATCGTGAGGAAACCTGGAATTATCCTACATGACATACATAACATAACATCACGCCTGTAATCCCCGAAGGGTTAGGCAGAGGTGTACTCATTAGTGCACCCACATTTCGCCAGTTATGTTTTTTAGTCCCATGTAATAGGGGGCAAGCCTATTGCCATCAACCGGGCACAAATCCAGACTCCGAGGCTGCTACAGAGAAATTCCTGATGGAAAAACCCAATAACACTTTGCCCGACCTGGGAATCGAACCCAAGACCTCATGCACAGCAGCCGTGCTTGCGACCACTAAACCAATAAGGCAGTCACTAAGACGAGGTGGAATTATCCTACTACTATTATAAATACGAATGTTTTGAAGGATGAATGTCTGTTGCTTAATTTTGAGTGCTTTTTATTTAAATCTATAATTTTGTTGTTTTACGCTCGTACAATAACTTGCACATACCATGTCATCTCTTCACTACCTTTGGTTGACTGTTAGAGAATGCCTATAGCATTAAGTCTGCTTTTGTACTTTTGTTGCGTAAATAAATAAATAAATAAACCAAGCCAGAACGACTGCACGGTTCTGGATCGAATTTGGCACAGAGATAGATTATAATCTGCAACAGCACATAGGCTTCTTTTTACTCTGGAAAATGTACGTTTCACATGGGATTATATACCAACTTCAAGAAGCTAGTAGCCTGATAAGTCTGAAATCACCAATCCGATTTCAGCAAGCGTGGTGATCAATGCTCGTGCCTTTATTGTATGAGAAGAGGCCTTTGCTCTGCAGTGGAGCAATAATAGGCTGGTATTATTATTATTCTTATTTATTCATATGAATAGATCACACAATATTATGCTTGTCATACAAAATTAAACCAAAATGTAAAAATATTGTAGTCTTATTTCCAATTTGAAAATCAACTTTTACATCCGAGCGCTCATGTACGGCCTTCAAAGCTACTATAAAGTTTGGCGCTCAATGTGCTAGCCTACTCAGACCTACTCGATATATTCATGTCACGTCGAGAATTTACACTTAATATGACAGCCAGCGGTACCTGACACCATTTTCACGATAAAAGATAACTGATACACTGTTGACGAATATGGCGGCAGTCGTGTTTGTTTGCCGAGGGGTATATGGCTCCCTAACCAGCTTACAAGGGTTCATAAGATGTTTTGGACAATTGTATAGGGATGTATGTAACTAGGTTATGCCTGCGATTCGGTCGCTTAAATGTCAGTTAAGGCTTCTACACACAGTGCCAGCGGCAGGACTGCCAGATTTTACTGAATGGCACGTGCCGCCGGCTTTTGCCGGGCGTTTGTGCCGCCGGTATGTGCCGCAGAAACTTACACAAAGCTGCGGAGCATCACTTCAGTTGTTAGTTGTCCTGGCTCTGCCGCCGGCACTGTGTGTGCCTGTCTGGGAGGTGCTTTAGAGCGGAACCCTACTTTTTTTCTTCTTAAATAACAATAGTCCAAGTTACTCTTTATAACATCAGCTATATGTCCTGTAAAAATCGGTACAGCGGTTTTGGAGATAAGACGGAACAAACAGAGAGATAGACAGAAAAAAAATATTACATGTTGTATGTTTGTATATTTGTTGCGTGCGAAAATCAAACCGAGCAGAATCGACACGCAGCGTACCAGTAAATTTCTCAGCCACTAAGATGACAAATCCCAACTGACAGTACCCAAATATACCCCCAATATAAAACGGCACCCATTTATAACAATTATTGGAATTCCCAACCAAAAGTGGTAGACAAGTGACAAAACTTGTCCTGACATGTCCAAACTTCTATAAACGCTGGCGTTACCAAAGGACACGTCTATGAAAGTCAAAGAAACAACTGAAATTACCAAAATACTTTGGCGTGCGCGAAGTTGGACAACTATTTTACTTGATCCTTCGTGATGGTCCAAGATCGTACAGTCGCTAGACCTTCGTCATTTTAGCATGGCTGAAATTTTGGGAATGTATAGAAGATTAACGGATGTAAAAGAGTGTCTGGGGAGTTTTTTGCTCGTTCTTCTCTATGGAGGCTTACTAAAATTTTAAAACGAGCTTCAACTTAAATGAACGACTCTTTAACAATCTAACACATACATACATAAACTCACGACTTTTTCCCATGGGTGCAGGCAGAAACTACAGAACGCCACCTGCTACGATCCTTACACACTCCTTTCACCTCATTCACGTTCATACATCTCGTCATACAAGCACGCTGGCCGCCGGCTTGTATGAGATACCGTGCGGTATAATCGCTCTTATTACCCATGTTATAAGGGTCTAACCAGTTCCTGAACTGAGCACATATCCAGACTCAGATTTACTACTAAGAAATTTCTGATGGACATTCTACCAACGCCGATTAAGAGCACTGCGCACCTGACCTTTCTGAAGAACCTCACCAATAAGGTCAGTGTAGGTCTTCCTAGGGTGTCCCCTTCCTACGTTGCTACTTACAATTAACAATTCAAAAGTGCCTGCAAAAGGTGTTATTGAAACAAACGCTTTGACTTTGACTTATCGTTACATGTTGCATCTGGTAACAAGTTTTTTTTTTTGTTCTGGACTATATCTGGGAACCCTTTGGTTACGGCTATGATATTAAAGGTCAAACTTTTGTTTACGCTTTTTCATGAAACTTGTTTAAAATAGTTTTTACTAAACATACACCTGTTAGCACAATCTTTTACGTACGACATCATAAACCATGATTTTAACAGTAAAATTCAAAGTAAAATTCAAAGGGCAGTATGATTAGTTCGGCTATGCGATTTGTCTCTTTGCATAACTCAAATAAAGCTCATAATCATACATAACATCACGCCTGTAATCCCCGAAGAGTTAGGCAGAGGTGTACCCATTAATACACCCACATTTCGCCAGTTATGTTATTTTTTAGTCCCATGTATTAGGAGGCGAGCCTATTGCCATCAACCGGGCAAAAATCTAGACTCCGAGGCTGCTATTGAGAAATTCCTGATGGAAAAACCCAATTGTACTTTGCCTGACCTGGGAATCGAACCCAAGACCTCATGCACAGCAGTCGCGCTTGCGAACACTAGACCAACGAGGCAGTCAAACTCATAATCATCATCATCATAAAAGTAAAAAGCGATCTTGCTTATCACATTCCCACCCAGGACAAACTTTGTGTGATGAGCATGATTGTTAGTTCTGTGTCTGGGTGTGATTTATCTATAATATGTATGTATTTATAAATTATATAAGTATGTATATCAGTTGTCTGGTTACCATAACACAAGCTCTGCTTAGCTTGGGATCAGATAGCCGTGTGTGAGTTAACCCAAGATATTTATTATTATTATTATTTATTATTATTACATGTCACATAGGATAATTTTCATACCATTTTTCTACCATTTTTTAACGTTTCTCTGGGACTCGTCGAGCTTCATTGCCTCGACGCTTTTCTGGTGGCCTCCACTGTTGATTCTGGCTTTCAGGAGTTGCAGTGGGTGGGAAAAGTGTGGCGGGCTTGTCCCAATTAAAAAAAAAAAAATACCATTTTTCTTCCATTCCCTCATTATACTTTAGAACATTCACCTCTTCAGTCTACGCAGACAAAGTCGTGAACGAAAGCTTGTAAACGATATTTTCGAAAGTCTAGTATGATGAACGCGTCTACATCTTATTACAGACAAATTACTCCTGTCGCCATTCATTAGATTATGATATATGGTGTTTTGTATCCGAGAACGTAATATGAGCTTATAGTACGTTGTTAGTTTCTTGTTGTTCCATGGTTAAGTTACTAGCTATACCACGCGGTTTCACGCCGTTATGTCTTTGATTTCTGCTCCGCTCCCATGGGTCATGGCTTGATGTATAACATGTCTGTTTTTATACGACGATGCGAAAGCGGTGTGCATCTCTGGGGCGCAGGGTCCGGGCCACCTCCAACACCATCCTGAGTGTATTTGCGAACAGATTTGACTGTCAGTACATTAACCATTGTTATGTAATAAATGCCATGACAAACAACCAAATGTCTAAAATTTACTGTTATTAGTTTTAATTTAATTTTAATTTATAATTTATTTAGTTACATTTTATATTTGTCCTGATTGAATTTTGATATTGTATGATTTGAAATTGATTGAAATAAATGAAATGAAATGAAATGAAAATAACATCAACATTGCTTCCTAGCTTTTGCCCGTAACTATGTCCGCGTAAATGTCGGTTATCGCGGTCTCAAACAAAGTCGAATAAGAAGTAGCCTATGTCCTTTGTTGGGGTTCAAACTTACCCTGTACCGAATTTCATCAAAATCGGTTCTGTGGTTTTAGTTGTGAAAGCGTAATAAACAGATCGAGTTACTTTCGCATTTGTGATGGTGGTATGGATAGGTACTATTCATCATGAATCTGGCTATCACATACAAGAAGAAATTTTCCAATCCGACTATCCGCTCTGGAGATTAGATCGTCTAAGCAAACACACATACAAACAAAATACTCTTCAAAATTACTATATTTGTATAGATGATACACGAAACCCATTCATGTATCATCTGAACCATCCTTGACCTATATAAGGGTGCTACAAAAGAGCCTTAACCAGTGACAATAAGTAACAAACGTTTCTGACTTGTTCAAGCATTTTCTTAAAGTTTATAGTGACGCGAGGGAGGAAGAAGCACAAAGGCGTTGTTGTAAATTATTGAGCAACTTTATTTCAAATGTAAAGCCTTTGAATCTGTCACTTTGTAGGGTTCCTTAGTCGGCAAAAATAAAATAAATAAATAAATAAATATCTTGGGACAACTCACACACGGCTATCTGATCCCAAGCTAAGCAGAGCTTGTGTTATGGTAACCAGACAACTGATATACATACTTTATATAATTTATAAATACATACATATTATAGATAAATCACACCCAGACACAGAACTAACAATCATGCTCATCACACAAAGTTTGTCCTGGGTGGGAATCGAACCCAAAAATGGAACCCTTATAGGTTCACTTTGTTGTCCACCTGTCAAGACCCTGTTTCTCAGAAACGCGTGGAGATATCAAACTAAAATTAGTATCAAATACTTGAGGTCTGCTACCCCTTGGAGCAGTGAAAAAATTAAACTTCCAAGTCAAAGCAATCTAAAGATGAAGTCGTTTATGGCACATAATTATTTTGACGCTCGCTAGAGATTCAACACCTATAATATATGGAACTTCCCGTTGATTTACAATCATGAAATTTGGCAAGAAGCAATGCCATGTAGCAAAAGTAGTTACATCACAATATATAATTACTTTTTTGCGATTATAAACTTATTTTCTTGTATGACGAGTTAAATGAACGTAGATGAGGCGAAAGGAGTATGTAAGGAACGTAGCAGGTGGTTCTGGCGTTCTGTGGGGTGGGGGGTTTCTGTCTACCCCCATGTGAAATAAGGCGTGAGTTTATGTATGTATACATAAACTTTTTTTTTGTATATTGTGTTAAATATTGTATACTGGTACGGAACCCTTCGTGTGCGAGCTCGACTCGCACTTGGCCGATTCTTTCACTCTAAGAAAGCTGGCATCTGCCACTTACATGTACTACGAAGTCCCAATGCCAGTTCAATTAACATCTACGCCACTTCAGGGAGTCGCTTTAGGGAATCAGAGAAATCGATTTCGGCTAGACGACTGTTATTTTAAGTTGCCAAAAGCTTCAGAATATTTTAAAGCATTCCAATAATGGCTCGAAATTGGTTAAGTATTATTTTCTTCTTGACTACAATAACTTTAGCAAAATGAAAATGAAATTCTCAAACATTTGTAAAACAAACCTTAATAAAATGTAGAATTGATTATGAATTCCAATGTTTAATTCATAAAGTCGTCGGGGACAGAACGAATCGAAGTTATCGATTAAAAACAGGAGCTCTGAACATTGGACCAGCTTCTCACTAGTCTATGCTGATAAACCAAAGACGTTAGACCATTTGGTAGTCTCTAGCCTAGTTACTGGATAAACTTTTCGAAAATTGGACTTCACGAATGAGCTAACCGTGGCGCTTATACGGCCGAAATCATAATATTAAAATACTTATGGCATAATAAACAAATATTAAATAAAATTTTATCTATTCTTATGTGTATTCTAATTTTGTAAAGAGGTAAAGTTTGTGACTACTGAACCAATTTTGAAAATTATTTTAACATATGTCTGTCTTTCGGTCTGTCTGTCTATCCGTCTGTTTATTAGTGGTATTTTCACAGGTAGATAGCTGATATTATAAGGAGTAACTTAGGCTTAAATTTCGTACAGAAAATAATGTTGTCGCGCCAAACAAAATAAATCCCTGTTATAATCGACATTCACGCGAACGAAGTCATAAGCATAAACTAGTTATTTATAAAAAAAAAACTTATGTACCTTTTTGCTGGATCGTTAAACGTTCGGTGGGTATTCGTTGGCACGTATTTTACAGTACATTAGCTTTCAGACCGCCGTAGCAGTGAGCCCAAAAATATAAACCCATCGAAAATGGATGAAATAGGAAAGTAAAAATGTATTTCTGTACGGAACCCTTATGCTGACGTCACATAACTAGGTGCTTCGATTGATGCTAAAGGCCTACGTAGACCGGGATGGCCTGGCAAGAGATTTAATTTTTACCAATGGACATTCAAACGTATTGCTATAAAAATACGACATAAATTGCTATGCTTTAAAATGATGGCGTGGCCTCGAAAGGGATGCCTCGCCATGCCGTCCCAGTCTGCGTAGGCCTTAAGGCTAAGATGCATGCTTGAATACAATGCTTTAGCGAACCTACTTTGCCTATCCTGTTTTTTTTTTTTATTACTTTCTTCTCTGATTACAATAATATTCTTGTTGATTCTATACGTGAGAACAATGAAGATGAATATAAAACAACAAAAAAGCTATGGCATTTAAGAGATGATTAATAACAATTGATGGCGCTCTTTCACGAGCATGCTGCGTGAATCAGCGCCACTTAGCTCAATCATTTTGAAGGGAATGTTATTATTAGTACCTATATTAGGTACCTACTGTGTGCTAAAGTTTTAATATATTAAAGCCTAGCTGTGTAACAGCATCCTAAGTGCGTGAGATTTTCACTTTTCTGATGCGGTCTTGTTAGTTATTATTTTTTACTAGCTTAAGCCCGCACTTTCGTCCGCCTGAATGTCGGTTTTCTGCGAGGTTTAATTTTTTGCGTGGAACCCTAATTATTTTTCTAAAATAAAAGTACGTTACCCCTTATTACATCAGCTATCTGCCAGTGAAAGTCCCGTTAAAATCGGTCGAGCCGTTCCAGAGTTTAGCCGGAACACACAGACAGACAAAAAAAATTAAAAAAAAAATATTTTGGTATAAGTATCGTATTTATTCATATACCTGTAGTAAAAAGCGGTTAAGGTAATATTACAATTTTATTTATTTGTAGGTATTGTATTTGTATTGTATACCTATATTGTATTGTATGTAGATTGTGCCGATCTTTTTAAGCAGGATATTAATTGTTGTTGGATATTTTCCTTAAATCCAATTGGTTTAAATTCACGTAATGTTGACTGACGATTCTAATTTTAGAATCGCAATATTTATTGTTGCAAAAATTTCCGTTTCAAATGTTTGAAGGCGTGTGATAAGGGAATGAGCGTGCGTGTTCACATTAATATGTATAACTATTGAATCAATGTACCTATATAGAGTAACTAGCACTCTCCCCCCGACTTCGTTCGCTTGATTTCTTAACAGATCCCTAACTTTTTGAAAATATAATATAGCTTATGTTACTCAGGGTGAATGTAGCTTTCTAATGGTGAAATTTTTTTTGAAATAAGCTCAGTAGTTTATGAGTATATTCATTACAAACATACACACACACCCTCACACAAATTACAAATCTTTGCTCTGAATAATTAGAGTATGCATGGAGTTTCTTACCCATTCTTCTCCAAAGGAAACTATTTTTTTAAAGGGGCAACTGTTTTTCTCTTGTAAATGTCGTTCAGAAGTGCCTTTGTTTGGTCTAATTGATTTGACATTGACTTTGGCTAACTAAGCAGTAATACGTGTGTCTATTTAACTGTTTGACCTTACCCTTAGCCCTTGGCAAAGAAAAGTATAATATATTCGACTTCGATCTTTTTTGGCGCCAATGACGTACGCATGTCTGGGACTGGGATGTGACGATGGCACACTGTGAGTGTAATACTGCCGGGTTCAGCCGAATGGAAGCGGAGGCGCCCGAACGCCGGTCAAGCTTCAAGACTCGCTGAGATTCAATGTTGCCAAAGTGTGGAAAATTCTCAAATTTTGGGGAGATTTATATTTTTTGCGAATTTTCGAAGACTGCTGATGGGAATGGTTAGCTTAATTTCATAGTCAGCTTCATCTTTATCCATTAATTAATTATGTTATTATTTTTTAAAATATGATAAGAGCCGTTATAGACGGATTTCAAGCAGTAATAGTAGTATTAAACATCAAGATAATAACATTAAAAATAATTAATACATATAACTAAGGCACTTAACGCAAAATTAGTTCTAAAAGAGTGTCATACCATCTTAGATACGCAAAAATAAAATCACATGGAAAATACGCCCACTTTTACGGGTAATTAAAAACAAGCGCTGGCAACACCAGTTGTATAAAATGTCAGTGCAGTCCAACACAAGTCACAACTAAACATAAACAGAGTGCTTTTGACCGAAAAACCTATAACAATATTTACAGTAATGAGTGAACAAAATAATAAATTATTGAACAATACAAATTGCTACGTAGAAGTGTCGAACGGTAGCCGAATAAATAAGAACAAAGAAAACCATGAGTTACAAGAAATTATTAAACTTATGCCCAAAAATGGTGAGTACATAAATCATAAATAAATTTACTTATTAATTTATTTGATTGGCTTACGTGCTGGTAATAATATATTCATTCAAAATTTATCCTTGTGTTTATGTAAACAGTAATTATTGACAGCTGCCCACAGTGAACTAATGACGCAAACCGGCCATAAGGTTAAGCATAGACTGAGGTAGTAATAGAATAAGTACTTTTTTTTTGGAAAAGAAAGAGGTGAAGGAATCTTTTTGTTCTTTTTTCGTCTTACTTGTTGTTTGACATTTTTTTTTTTCCGACGATGTTTTTATTTTTGGAAAATTCAACATATTTTTTTTTGCAATTTTTTTACATATTTTGTTGCGTTAGATTTTGATTAGCCTTAAGCAAGTGTAGTGATCGATGCTTGCGTTTTTTCTGTACAAGAAGAGGGCTTTGCCCTGTAGTGGGGCAATGGTGCCGATTGCCTTGTTCACAAACTAGTCTAAATTTAGAGGAATGACATCTCTTACTAACATACAGCGAAAGGAAAGGACGATGACATTCCGTGACATTAAAAAACTAAGTTAGCGCTATCAAATTAGTTTTGCCTTGAATTTTTCCGTATTTTTAATCCATACGTTTTAAGATGTCAACTATAATTGTATGGATGTGTCAGATTGACTAAATTTGACAGCTCTTATTTACATTAGTCTTTTTCTTGTTTTATTGGACAGAAAAAGATGGAAATAGTCTAATTTTAGTCTAGTTTGTGAACAAGGGAATCGGCACCATTGTTACCTTAACGATTGTACCTAAATAAAACGCACGTTATCGCCAATGAAATACCTACTCAATCATTGACGGTTACTTGATATTATCTCGATTGTATTAATTTATTGAGTGGGCTTCCATGTCAAACGTTTTCTCGAGTACGACGCTGAGCACTTAGATATATTACGCTAATATATTATAAGCACATGATAGGTAGGTACAATTGTACAGTCGAACAAACTATTCTGACTGCCTCGTTGGTCTAGTGGTCGCAAGCGCGACTGCTGTGCATGAGGTCTTAGGTTCCATTTCCAGGTCGGGCAAACTGTTATTGGGTTTTTCCATCAGGAATTTCTCAGAAGCAGCCTCGGAGTCTGGATTTGTGCCCGGTTGATGGCAATAGGCTCGCCCTCTATTACATGGGACTAAAAACATAACTGGCGAAATGTGGGTATACTAATAGGTACACCTCTGCCTAACCCTTCAGGGATTACAGGCGTGATGTTATGTTATGTCAACATAATCTAAAGATAAGGTCGTTTATGATGACGCATATTTTGACAATCGCTCGCGGAATCAAAATTTGGCACGAGGCGATGCCATTATGTAGCACAAGTAAAGTCCTATAACTGTGTAGCAACATCACAAAATAATTACTTTTTTGCGATTTTAAACTTATATTTTTACTTTTTTTTTATTCTTTTTTTTGTTTTTTACTTTTTTGTATTTCAAGGACATATACCTAAAACTCGTCACGTGCGAGCTTTTTTTTTTTTTTGGGTGGTAAAAATCATCAAATGACTCCTTCCGCCTTGGGTGGAAGGGACTGTCAGACTTTTACTGACTAAAAACCCACCCTGTTCCTTATGTTGCCCTTTACGTTCCGGGGCCACGGTATCCTGTTAAGACGTCCCGCAACCCCGGCAGGCGTTGGCCCCGTTGGGGGCCCCGTCCCTGTGCTGACAGCTCTTTGAGGCGCGCGCGAACAGAACGCGCCGTCGACCCGGGGTCACGTGCGAGCTTAGCTTTACTTTTTTTTACAATCGATACTCGAGTATGTGTAATGCAAAAGAATCGAGATAATAATGTTTAACGTAATCTAATCTCAAAAATGAATCTTTTTGACGTGTATGAGAAAAATGAAAACGTCATAACTGCGTCATAACTAGTAATAGTACGAAGGTTTTATGCTAGTTTTTTAAATCTATATTTTGGGTTCTGTGCGAGGCAAGAATATAACCTTTTTTTTAATTTTATTTATACTTTTTTCATTAATGAACTAGCAGTAGTTTTACCTCATGGATTTATCTGCGTGATATTTGTTACGGGTTCCTAATTTTTTTGATAATAAAATATAGACCTTTTCACTAAGAAATAACGTAGTTTCCTATTTGGGAAAGAATTTTCAGGATTGGACCAGTAATTTCATTACTGACATTCCGTGCCTCGGAAAGCACGTTAAGCTGTTGGTCCCGGCTGTCATTCGTGGATCTTTGACAGTCGTTACGAATCGTCAGAAGCTTGAGAGTCTGACAACCAGTCTTAGGGGTATCGTGTTACCCAGTGGGTTGTGGAGGTCAGATAGGCAGTCGCTCCATGTAAAATACTGGTACTCAGCTGAATCCGGTGAGACTGGAAGCCGACCCCAACATAGTTGGGAAAAAGGCACATAGTTGGGGATAGTTTCATATTGCTACCCCAATATGACCTTGAGTGGCGTTTCCAGACTTCCCGATTTTTTCGGGATGTCCCGATTTTAACCTTGAAATCGATAAGTAAAATCCCGCTTTCTGTGGTTTATTGACTGTGCTGCGAGAATTTTGACGTTTTGTGTGCTGAGTTTTACCTTACTACTTATATAATAAAGCTAACGAGTTTGTTCGTTTGTTTGTTTAAAAACGCTTATCTCCGGAACTGCCCGTCGGATTGGAAAAAAAACATATTTGTTTAAGATAGCTGGATTCTCATTGAATAGTATAGGTTTTATAACATCACGCTTCGACTCACGGAAGTGGAGCAGTAATCAAACACGTAACTAATCGCGGGTGAAAAAAGCCACGCGTTCGATATCGCGAGTTGAGTCGCTAGTAATTACTGTGTACACAATTTTAAAGAAACTTTAAAAGCAGTTTAATGAACAAAAATATAGGTATAATAATCTTCTTAGTTTATCGTGTTATGTCCCGGTTTCAAAGAAAGAATCCCGATTTTTTTTACTTGAAGGTTTTCAAAATCCCGATTTTTCCCGAAAAATAATCTGGTAATGGCCTTGAGTGTGAGCGATCGCTCTCAAGGTCAGGCCCATAAACTTCACACGTCGTTGTGAAATGATCATAATTACGATGTGTCAGCATATTCTATAGAAGTACTTATCGCGATTAAACTCACATGACAGCTAATTTGAGGTGAATTCACGAAAAATTACGATTTATTTCCTCAAGGTCCTTTATTTATACAATTTTTAATATAATTGTTTATTGTTACTTAAAGTAAAGCCTACCTAGATTTATAGGTAACTACTTTTACTCGCGACTTTGTCCGTGTAAATGTCGGTTATCGAGAAGCAGACGAAGTCGCGAAATAGAAGCCTACAATGTCCTTTCTTGGGGTTCTAACTTATCCCGTACCGTAAATTTCATTAAAATCGGTTTAGTGGTTTAGTTGTGGAACCGTAACAGACAGACATACATTTACTTTTTTAATTATAATATTAGTATGTAATCTAGAGTATGCATTTCTAATGAGGCAGTCGAAATTTATAAAAAAAAACAATAACAAAAAATAAAATGAAACAATTTGTATTTTCTTTATTAAAACTTAAAAATATAATTCATATTTATTTTAAATGAATAAAGGTGATATAAAAATAATTATATAAATAAATAATTATGTATACTTTATTTAGGTACCTACATTAGAATTTTCGTCAATATCCTTCGACATGAGATTGCAAGTATGTCAAACCAATACTCCACAGGCCAAAGACCTGTAGGTATGCATATTTTAATAGAACCGGTTATGACAAACCTTTTTTTTTTTTTTTTTTTTTTTTTTTTTTTGTCGTGGGGAAATCCTCATGGATTCCCTCCGTTTAGAGATAACGGAGGGGTATGTCGGACTCTTACCGACTAAAACCCCACGGTTCCTCCTGTTACCATAAGTCGGGAGCCCGGTATTCGCATTACGCATGATCCGCGCCCCCGACTGGTATTGGACCGCCATTGGCGATCCCCTTCACCATGTGCGGCCTATCCTGCGACCGCACATTCCACTAAAGAGGCGCGCACGGGACACTGCGCGCCACCATCACAGGCCTATGGCTGGTCAAGCGACAAACAGCCCCAAGTTTGCCGCTCGCAGGCCCCTCCTCACGGTGGCCGGAGATCGTTGAGCGCTCTCCTGCGCCCTGCTGCCCTTCTGATGCGGGCGGAGTGAGAGGTTCGCTCCCTCTCCCTCTCCGCCGCCTCTTTTGTATGCATTACCTCCTCGCAAAAAGAGGCGACGGCATCCCACGCGTCCGTGCTCCCAACCATGGATTGAATCACGGCCGGAAGCGCGAGATCACCCGCACCAAGTGCTTCGACGAGGTCACGGCGCTGCCGCTCCCACGCTGGGCACTCTTCCAACGTATGCTGCGCCGTGTCCTCGGAGCAGTCAACACAATGATGGCAACGGGGCGTCCGCTCCCGGCCTATCCGCCGCAGGTACTTTCCGAAACAACCATGTCCAGTCAGTACCTGCGTCAGCCGGAAGCTGAGGGCGCCATGCTGCCTCTCCAGCCACTCGTCCATTACGGGTCTTACCGCCACTACTGTGGCGTGCCCCCATCTGGGTTGCGCAAGTCGCTCCCTCCATTGGTTATGACAAACCTAGATGTTGTATGCTCGTACTAGCTTTTGCTCACGACTCCGTCCGCGTGAAAGTCAAAGTCAAATCAGTTCTTGGATTCAGTTGTTTTTCCTATGGAGTGTACCAAGACACATAAGACATAGGTAACTATGCATACTCTTATAAAACTATGCAAAATTGAACAAAAAATATTTCTGTTTTTTTTTGAGTGTGATAAAAATGCAAAAAAATATAATAATACTTAGCGTCACAAACTTCATTTGTTCAAGTCGCTTTCCGCCATCTGTACGTTTAGATCTTTGAAACTCCTTAACGAATTTTAATGCAGTTTTCATCAAAAGGTAGAGTGATCTAAGAGCCAGATTTAAACGTACAGTAAGTATATTGAATTTGTGCGAACCCGGGCGGGTCGCTAGTCTAGAATATAAGATTATGCATACGCGCCCATAAGTGACCTACATTTTCGCACTTCAAAAAACCAAACGTGCTAATCCGTGCTAAGTTGCTAATGTTTCCACACAAACCAGTCTGTCAAGAAGCTAGTTGCTCGTTCCAAAACGTAGGTAGGTCTCTATGGAGAAATACGAGGAAGAAAATCAAAGGGCACTCTCTTCAATTAAATTTTTACATAATCCTGAATACATTATTGTCATTGTTTCTATATGTTAAAAACAATGATGGTAAATAGCAATATAACAAATTTAACATAACATCACGCCTGTAATCCCCGAAGAGTTAGGCTAGGCAGAGGTGTACCCTTTAGTACATCCACATTTCGCCAGTTATGTTTAAGTGTCATTTAATAGGGGGTGACGGTGAGATTGCCATCAACCGGGCACAAATCCAGACACCGAGGCGGCTACTGAGAAATTCTTGATGGAAAAATCATACCCCATTACCAAAATTCAAATAACTGGCCCTATGGTACTTACATTTACCAAAATTGAAATAAATGTTATAAAATTAAGCATAATGTATTGAGACGGAGTAATCCCAAAAACCAATCAATCTGCCTAGCCTTTTCCAACTATTTTGGGATCGGCTTCCAATCTAACCGGATGCAGCTAAATATCCTGTATTTTACATGGAGCGACTGCCTATCTGACCTCCACAACTCAGTAACTGGATAATACGATACCCCTTGGTAAGACGATACCCCTTGATGACTCGTAACGACTGTCACAGATCCATGCATGACAGCCGGGAAAGTACGAAGGAGTCTCGGTGTATAAAGTTGATCACCCATCCACGGACCAGCCCCGGCAAGCGTAGCTTAACCTGATGGATCGACTTGTGCGGCTGTTATTAATTAGCCACGAGACAGTCTCAAAAACCCTACATTCATAATTCAGGTATAACTAAATTACGTATTCCTGACTCTATACGAGAATAATAATTGAGACTTGAATTAACTGTCAACAATCAATTTGTCATAATAATGCGATTAGATAATTCAGCTCAAGGTATCCTTAGGGTTAAAATTAATTGTATTATTACAATAAAATTATTATCTAGGCTAACCTAGATTAATGACTGTGACATTCATTATAATACCTAATCTAAGTACGTAAATTTTGCAGTAATGAAAATTATTTAGTTAGTATTCAGGGCATCTTATCTGAATCTAATCTTGTCAAATAAATTTGGTTGTAGATGTACGTTAGTATAATATATTGAGATTACTTTTACAAGTCTGTTTTTCAATCTGTCGACGTCAATTTACTATCTCACTGCCTCTGAAAATTCCGAATGAAACCAAGGAATATCTAGTTCTGAAATTCAGACGGAATCAAGTATGTTTCTTTCTTTTTTCAGTAAGAAAATCGATAACTGGCACCATTTTCAGTCTGCCAATCGTATATTTTTTGCTCATGGAAATTCTCATGGATTTCTTCCACCCTGCGGTAGGTGGGAGGTCTGTTAGATCCTCGTCTAAGCCCACAAGATGGTCTTCAACGATCTATGACTGGGGTACTGGAGTACCTACTTGCGCAATTTTTCACACTTTCCCGGCAAGGTAATACCCTGGCTTATTTACAGAGGATATCCAGTTACTGGGTTGTGTAGATCAGATAGGCAGTCGCTCCATGTAAAATAAAGGTATTCAGCTGCATCAGACAAAGGTTAAAGGTTAGGTCAAAGGTTAGGCAGATGCAGAGGATCCTATTCCTCTTTGTCTACCCGCAGACCACACCATATGTCTACCGCAAATCGTCCTGCGAGACTCTCTGTCACATACTCGTTAGTAATTCTCTATACTTGCATAATAAACCTGCCAAAATCAATAGTAGTATTCATCAGTAACAATTAGATCGATTGTTCCGACAAATCTACTTACAAAATGATCAAATGTCGAGAGTATTATGATAATTTTATAGTTCAATTAATAGTCTAATGTTATCTATGCTATTCTGATACCGTTGTGAGGTCAGCGCTCGACTTCAATATAGCAAAATTTTTGCTATTCAAGTTAGGGCTTTAAATTATGTAAGTTAAAATAACTTTTGTAATGACAAGACAAAAAATAGTGATTTTAAGTTACGGTTAGCTTTTGGCGGTTTGTGGCGGTTTGAATTAAATATATACCTACATATTTGATGGAAGAAATGGAGGGAGGCCTTTGTCCAGCAGTGGGACTATATGGGCATATATAATAATAATAAAACATCAATACCTAGCCTACACGGCCACGCGTTGCTGTGGCTTGAAGTAAGTAAAGATATTGAGGTCAATAATCGAGATAAAATCTATGCTATCTTTTAAGTTTGATCACATAACACACAGTAAACTGTATTTCTTAAAAAAATGGTTGAGTAGTTTAGGAGTCCATCCCGACAAATAACGTGACGCATGATTTATATATATTAAGATAAATAGATAAGATATTCTTAATGTCTATTAGCGCTTCACTTAATTATGTCCCAGTATAACGAAGTTTGTGGAACACCTGTGTTAGACCGATATAATCTACGTACATCTAGATTTCCGTGACGTTTCCATGTTAACAGTCATTAAATAAAATAATATAATTATGAACCTTCTATCAACACAATATTAAACATTATTTTGAGAGCTCTATATAACTGTATTGTTATTCCCTTATAAGTAACGGTATGGAGCATAATACCTATCGATTTATAAATGTCTAAGGCGCTTTGCACACAGAGCAACTATGGCAGCAACTGGCAACTAGCTGTTTACATATATTTCAATTGGACTGCGCACATATAGCATCTCGAGTTTCGAGTTCCGGTTATCGTCAACAGTTTTCAGTTGCTACAATCGATGACTAAGTTAGTTGCTAATTGCCGCAACTAAGTAGCAACTGTTAAATATTATACCGGTTTTTGGAGATGCCGGATTCCTCAATCGTCAATCGCAACGCGTTGGGCGAATTCACACCCTCCTTTCCTCTCCGTGTGCCCGGCAATGCCAGTGTCGCTACGGCAACGGCATACGGCAACTCGGCTGTGAAAGTTGCTCACAGATTGCCATAAATTTGCGGCAACCGTAAACGTTATAGCAACTATCAACTTTTATAGGAAACTTTAAAGAGTTGATAGGTGCTTCAACTTAAGTTGCTCCATGTGCAAAGCGCCTAAATGTCTTATGGAAAATATAACAGTGTTACGTCATGTAGACGCGTCTGATCTTGACGTTTGACGATTGATCGGCGTACCTTCCTTTTGTTTACGTATAATTTTCCTCCGATAATACTTACTGAAATAAAAGGAATACAAAATTTTCTAACTAGAGAGAATAAGGTTCAATTTACACTGCTGTGGTTTTCTTAGAAAAAAAGTTTCGTGTTGTTACATAACTAGAGTTTTGCCCGCGACTACGTCCGCGTGGAACTTGTTAAGGAACCGCTTTAGGGGGTGATTTCCGAGATAAAAACTATTCTATGTTTTTTCTCGGGTCTTAAACTTTCTCCATGGCAAATATCATCAAAATCGATTCAGCGGTTTAGTCGTGAAGAGGTAACTGACAGACAGACAGACAGACACACTTTCGCATTTATGAACTTGTGTATAAACATTGTTTAATGTAGATAAACACGCAATAAACTAATCGCTCTTCTTAAGATGAATTCTGACAGATTTCGGAGAATTAAATCCTAAGAAATCCTAAGAATTCTGGCGTCGAAACGTCGGGTCTTGGGTTTGATACCCACGTCGGTCAAAGGTTTCCGTAACAGGAATTTCTCAATAGGATCACATAGTTTAGAAATTAGTTTTGTGACAATACTAATAAGCAGGAAGACTGGAGAATTAACTGCTTACTCTTAAAATAGCTGTTTTTTTGTCATAACTTTTATCTGAAGAATACATACATACTACCGCTATATTTGTTCCTTCATTAAGGTCTATCTGACGATTGAACAATAAAGTCAAAGTCAAAGTCAAAACATTTATTTCAATTAGACCATTTACAGGCACTTTTGAATTGTCAGAGTCGGTCAGTTAGTCCGAAAGTTGAAGCTAGTTGCTCGTTCCAAAACGGAGGTAGGCCTCTATGGAGAAGAACGAGCAAGAAACTCCACGGCACTCTTTTAAATTAGGTTATTACAAAATCTTGGTTACATTATTCTTGTCGATTCTATATGTGATCACAATGAAGATGAATATAAAATAGTAGTAAAAAAAAAATATAAAGAAATTAAAGCAATAGCAGTTAAGAGATGACCAATCCCAACTGACAGCACTCGTTCACGAGCATGACGCATGGATCAGCACCACCTAGCTCAACCATTATGGAGGGATCCAAATGATCCAACACACGCGCCACCATCAGCGAGACATTTGAGTGAGCATGACAAGCTCTCAACTGCCATGCTTATTAAGTCAAAACACATCGTAACTTAATAAATAAAAAAAAATAGGCTATTAGGTTGTAGCTTAGACACCTAGATACCCCCTTAGGTGCCCCCTTAGATGCCCCTTAGGTGCTCCCTAGGTCGCTTAGATTTAATACCAACTTGTTCTTGTTCGGCTTTTGTAAGTGATGACAAAAAAATAGCTCTTTTATTTAATTGATCTCTAGTAAAAGTTACCTGCTTATTGATATTTACAGACCACTAATTTGTTGACTATTTTTTGGGATTGCTTTTATTTTATAAATATATCCTAATATAACACGAAAATAATAATTTAAAAAAAATATTATTTTCAAAAAAAAAAATCCTATCATGTATCCATGTATCCTGCATAAGTTCATTAACTTCCAAAAATAAGGACTTGAAAGTTTGTATGAAATAACTGTACGGCGGCGCAAGCGCTCCTAAGCACATCAAGTTCACGAAATCAAGCTTGTCACTAAGCCATTAGCGGAACACGTTTATTCATGCTCTAAACGCCATTTACATTGAAATACTGTTGTTACTAGAAAGCTAGTGTTCTGTTCGTAAATCGGAATAAATAACGTATCCCTGGCGCTACATCGTTTGGCCTAAATTCCTATCTGTTACACAACAGGCGAGAGGGTGTGGTTCCTGTTACAGCGAGGGTTGCAACGCTGATAGCGTTCGCGATACGGTCGTGTTGGAGCCTGTAATATAATGAAATATAATATAATGAAAGAGTATCTTGAACCGTTATAGGTATATGTTATTTTTAATAAGTTTTGATAAGAGCAGATATCGTCATATGCAGCAACATTTTAACTTGAAAATATTACTCAACATTATGAACAACTACCTTCTTACCCCGACTTCACCCAAGTCATAGTTTATATACTTACTATCCAATGGGAACCGTACATTTTTTCCGGGATAACATGGAGCCTATATGCTATTCCAGACTATAATCTATCTCTATGCTAAATTTCATCCAAATACGTTTAGCCGTTTTGGCGTGAATAAGTAACAAATAACATCTATCTAAATTTCAGTATTTATTATACATAATATCATG
Source organism: Hoplodrina ambigua (assembly GCA_949774945.1). Lineage (NCBI taxonomy): Eukaryota > Metazoa > Arthropoda > Insecta > Lepidoptera > Noctuidae > Hoplodrina > Hoplodrina ambigua. The sequence goes on from OX458981.1 coordinate 10,906,907, forward strand.
ATTTTTACCTATTATTATACCCATGATGTTTTAATGCTCATATTTTATTCTTATGCTTAGTGTACTTATTATGGGGTTTTGATCATTAGGTTCCAATCACTATCATTCGAGTTCATGTAAATTTATGAAACAGTTAATTTTTTCTCAATTTCAGGGTTGATCAACCATTCTAAATTCCTCAGTTTTAACTCAAGAAAGTCCATTCTTATAATTCTCCAATCACTTTTGTACCCAAAGATATTCCATTCTCATAATTTTTCTACCCAAAAAAATCCATTTTTAAAGTTCTACAATATTCCAGCTAATTGCAACTGGGACCGCACCCTAAGGTCTGGCACACATTGTAGATCGAGTCGCCAATTTGTGGAGCCACATTAATTACATACAGCCTGTGTTTTAAATTCTTGTGGAACACAGATGTTTTATTTTAACTGTACTCTACCGTGTGGTTTTGCCTTTATATCTAAATGGTATGAGATGTGGGTATGTAAGTACCTACATATTCGAAACCGCCATGAATTAACGATTAAAATTACTGGTCGTCAGTAAATTGTTTAAACAGACACTTGTAGCAACGTGACTGACTTTTTCGCCTCAACTGGCTAGATAGTGGTCACAAAGCGCTACTACTGAGCATGAGGTCTTGGGTTCGATTTCCAAGCCGGGCAAACTGTTACTGAGTTTTTTCATCAGGAATTATTCAGTAGCAGCCCCGGAGTCTGGATACGTCCCCGGTCAATGGTAATAGGCTCGCCCCCTATTACATGGGACTTAAACTTAACTGGCGAAATGTGGTTGTGCTAATGGGTACACCTCTGTATAACCCTTCGGGGGTTGCAGGCGTGATTTTGTGTTATGTATGTACATTATGTAGCAGCTTGTTGTATCGCGTTACATGCGAACTGTAATTGATGCGATAATGTTTCCTACATCGCCATTTCAAAACTCTCCACGACATCTGTACTTTTATCACATAACTAGAAATTACAGATGTCTTATGTTATAATATTACTAGATTTTTCCCGCGACTTTGTCCACGTAAGTGTCGGACCCCCGTTTCTTCCCCTCAGGGGGTGCTTACATCATAATTAAATAACTATCTACATACCAAATTGCGTGTTGATAGATCAGTCAGTCAGTAACGGTTGTCTTTAATATACAGCATTCCTACCATAAGCTCTTACCGCGATCCAATTTAGGACCTAAATTGAACTGTTCTTCTAATTCGTACCAAGACGTCAATGTAACGATTCAATTTAGGTCATACCATCTGACAGCGGTTTTCTTATTTAGATTTTTTGAATATTATAATAATAATCCTTGCTTTTTGTTACCTTGTATGACATCCTTGTACACCACGACAACAAATTAATAAATTCCATCGGTATTTTATTGTCAAAGTAATATACGTTAATTGGGCTCATAGAAAGGCAATCAATAGTAGGACAGTTATTACACGGTTAAAAAAAACCACTTGAATTATGTTCTTAGTTATGTGAAAAAAATTCTTTTTAGCAAAGTTTAAGCAACAAATTAGCCACTTCAACGCGGAAGGCGCGTACGCTCCGCGGATCACCAGCGTAAGTGTGGGAACGAGAAACTGGGATGACTTTTAGTCTTTAAGAGGCTGACAAACATCCCCTCCCCCTCCTTCCCCCTAAGTCAGTGCACATCCATTAGGGTTGTCTATACTCAATTAAGTTTTAGCTCTTCTAAAGCTATCAAAAATCTTATCCTTATGTAAATCTTATAGCAACAATACGAGAAAACGCTAAAAGAAGCTCATTGTTCTCAATCCGCCAGTCTCAACACTAAGGGCGCTTCCTTACATTGTCTGCAAATAACTGGGACGCTATCTAGGTAACGTCGACACTCTGACTTCAGTCTCTGGGAAGCTTTTAAACTTACTTCCTATCTATTTGTTCGAACTCTTCACCATAAATGATGAATGCGGTGGAATTTTCAACACTTAAATATACTTGTTCGATATTTGAATTTTAAATGAGGGTTCTCTATTCGAATTTGGTGCAGGTGTTATTTGTGTACGTACGTGGCGTTCTAATGATGTGTGCTTTGTTAGAAGGAGACGGAGCGTTTTGAGTGCGTTAAGGGGACTTCCCCGACAGCGTTCTCCATTCAAACGTTGACTAGCCATATTTTTGACAATTTTGGATTAAAATCGATGCCATTTTATAGATAGAATAAGGGCACTATTATCTCTTTGCTAAATTTTATCCATATCCGTTAAGCCGTTCTGGCTTAAATAAATAAACATCTATCCAAACTTCAGCATTTATAATAGAAGTAGTATGCTTTTACCTATTATTATACCCACAATGTTTTAATGCTCATAAAATATTGAGTTACTATGAGTCACTTATTATGGGGTTTTGATCGCTTGGATGCATTCATTATCATTTAAATTCACGGAAACCAATGAAACAGCTAATTTTTCTTTCGTTTTTGGGTTGACCAACCATACTAAAGTTATTGGATTTAACTCTAGAAACTTCATTCTCATAATTCTCCAATAAGTTTTGTACCCAAAAAAAAAAATCCATTCTCATAATTTCTCTACCCAAAAAAAACCATTCTTAAAGTTCCAAAATATTCCAGCTAATTGCAACTGGGACCGCACCCTAAGGTCTGGCACACATTGTAGATCGAGTCGCCAATTTGTGGAGCCACATTAATTACATACAGCCTGTGTTTTAAATTCTTGTGGAACACAGATGTTTTATTTTAACTGTACTCTACCGTGTGGTTTTGCCTTTATATCTAAGTGGTATGAGATGTGGGTATGTAAGTACATATTTGAAACCGCCATGAATTAACGATTAAAATTACTGGTCGTCAGTAAATTGTTTAAACAGACACTTGTAGCAACGTGACTGACTTTTTCGCCTCAACTGGCTAGATAGTGGTCACAAAGCGCTACTACTGAGCATGAGGTCTTGGGTTCGATTTCCAAGCCGGGCAAACTGTTACTGAGTTTTTTCATCAGGAATTATTCAGTAGCAGCCCCGGAGTCTGGATACGTCCCCGGTCAATGGTAATAGGCTCGCCCCCTATTACATGGGACTTAAACTTAACTGGCGAAATGTGGTTGTGCTAATGGGTACACCTCTGTATAACCCTTCGGGGGTTGCAGGCGTGATTTTGTGTTATGTATGTACATTATGTAGCAGCTTGTTGTATCGCGTTACATGCGAACTGTAATTGATGCGATAATGTTTCCTACATCGCCATTTCAAAACTCTCCACGACATCTGTACTTTTATCACATAACTAGAAATTACAGATGTCTTATGTTATAATATTACTAGATTTTTCCCGCGACTTTGTCCACGTAAGTGTCGGACCCCCGTTTCTTCCCCTCAGGGGGTGCTTACATCATAATTAAATAACTATCTACATACCAAATTGCGTGTTGATAGATCAGTCAGTCAGTAACGGTTGTCTTTAATATACAGCATTCCTACCATAAGCTCTTACCGCGATCCAATTTAGGACCTAAATTGAACTGTTCTTCTAATTCGTACCAAGACGTCAATGTAACGATTCAATTTAGGTCATACCATCTGACAGCGGTTTTCTTATTTAGATTTTTTGAATATTATAATAATAATCCTTGCTTTTTGTTACCTTGTATGACATCCTTGTACACCACGACAACAAATTAATAAATTCCATCGGTATTTTATTGTCAAAGTAATATACGTTAATTGGGCTCATAGAAAGGCAATCAATAGTAGGACAGTTATTACACGGTTAAAAAAAACCACTTGAATTATGTTCTTAGTTATGTGAAAAAAATTCTTTTTAGCAAAGTTTAAGCAACAAATTAGCCACTTCAACGCGGAAGGCGCGTACGCTCCGCGGATCACCAGCGTAAGTGTGGGAACGAGAAACTGGGATGACTTTTAGTCTTTAAGAGGCTGACAAACATCCCCTCCCCCTCCTTCCCCCTAAGTCAGTGCACATCCATTAGGGTTGTCTATACTCAATTAAGTTTTAGCTCTTCTAAAGCTATCAAAAATCTTATCCTTATGTAAATCTTATAGCAACAATACGAGAAAACGCTAAAAGAAGCTCATTGTTCTCAATCCGCCAGTCTCAACACTAAGGGCGCTTCCTTACATTGTCTGCAAATAACTGGGACGCTATCTAGGTAACGTCGACACTCTGACTTCAGTCTCTGGGAAGCTTTTAAACTTACTTCCTATCTATTTGTTCGAACTCTTCACCATAAATGATGAATGCGGTGGAATTTTCAACACTTAAATATACTTGTTCGATATTTGAATTTTAAATGAGGGTTCTCTATTCGAATTTGGTGCAGGTGTTATTTGTGTACGTACGTGGCGTTCTAATGATGTGTGCTTTGTTAGAAGGAGACGGAGCGTTTTGAGTGCGTTAAGGGGACTTCCCCGACAGCGTTCTCCATTCAAACGTTGACTAGCCATATTTTTGACAATTTTGGATTAAAATCGATGCCATTTTATAGATAGAATAAGGGCACTATTATCTAGACTTGTGCTTAGTCAGTTTCCGTTATAACTAATTTAAAATTATATTTTTTCCTAATTCCTTCTCGTGAGAGATGAGAAAATGCCTTTACCCTGCAGAGGCATAATAATCAGCCAGTACTTTTTTGTGGTCCTTATTTATGCTATCTATGATATAAGGCGCAGTGTAGGAATACCTACCCCCCATGAGGTCGCGACCACTGGAAGAGGTCGCGGGAAATTGCTAGATGCGGGCAGCGCAGGATCGGTCATTGTATCCTTAGAGATACCGCGCCCCCGGAACGCAAAGGGCACAAGAAGGAACATGGATGGGTTTTAGTCAGTAAAAGTCTGACACTCCCTCCCGCCCCGCCCAGGGCGGGGGAAGTCATTTGATGATTTCCCATCGGTAAAAAAAAAAGGGCTATCTTTAGGGGTGATAGTACTGATATGATGATGTTGATGATCTATGGTAATAAAATGGCGCTGGTATGACCTATAAATAATATTGCAAGATGACGTGCTTGTTCACATTCTTCGATGAAGCCAATAATTGCGGCCGCCATTCGAAATTAATGTTATAGTTATAATTAAAATTAATTTCACTCAAGGTAACTAAGAACAATAGCTAGTACAAATCAAAGATAATGAGTTTGCAAGAAAAAAAAATATTTACATTCAGCAGTAATAAAACGTAATTTTATTATACTTGTTCGAAATGAATAATTTAAGCTTTAGCTATATTTTATTGATTTTAAAAGAGTTCATGGAGTTTATTGCTCGTTCTTTTCCATTAACCTACTGATCGGAATGAGCATCTACATAGTTTCAACTTTCTGACTGACAGACTCCTTGATAATTCAAAAGTATCTACTTATAAATGTAAATGTTTTACACTTTTATTATACTAAATTAAGAAACTACTAAAGTGTGTAACTGTTTGATTTCTCAAAATAAATAAATGGATTATTCAAAACAAACACCTCGTTGCCTCGACTGCCTCGTTGGTCTAGTGGTCGCAAGCGCGACTGGTCTTGGGTTCGATTCCCAGGTCGGGCAAAGTGTTATTGGGTTTTTCTATTAGGAACTTCTCAGTAGCAGCCTCGGAGTCTGGATTTGTGTCCGGTTGATGGCAATAGGCTCGCCCCCTATTACATGGGACTAAAAACATAACTGGCGAAATGTGGGTGTACTATTGGATATACCTCTGCCTAACCCTTCGGGGATTACAGGCGTGATGTTATGTTTAAAACAAAAGAGTTTAAGTTTATTTAAAAATAAAGACGACTTTTAATCAAAAACCCAGTTTAAAAAAGATTCCCTTTACGAGTATTTCCCAAATAGAATCGATCATCTTTTATGCAGGGGATGGTTTATTTTTTTATTTTTTACTTAAATGTCAAGCTATGAACCGTTACAACAAATGTTATCAAAATCGATTTGAAAAAGTTTTCACTAAGAGGTCCAAATGTTAACTACTACATTAAACGTAATTAAAATTGGTTTATCATTTTAGACATAAAAGACACACCGACAAAGAGTCGGATTTTTAACTTTACAGATCCATATTTTTTTTAAAACAATAGAAGTGGTAAATTCAGCTTTTAGTGTTGCGAAAGTAAAAACTAGCGAAATTTATAAGTGAAAAAGGAACATTATTTTCTAACGAAAGTAGTGAATTAGTAGATCGATTATGGTCAGTTTCCTTTGAAAACCATATTAACTTTTTAAAGTTTATTTCGTTACCAAATTATGCTATGGATGTTACCAGCCACAATAATCCCGATAAGTACGCTAGTAACCGTAACGAACGACCTATAATAATATTTTATCATGTTCCGTTCATAACATAATAATCCTTATTAACACTAACGTTAAAGGCTATAGTCCATTAATTAGTATTTCAGTACCAAAGTAATTTTTGGCAGGCTGAGAATTTGAACCTGTAGTGTAAAATAACTGGATATAATGGCTCTTACGAAAACAACAAATAACATAAACAAGTATATGGGCAATTTTGGACCTTAAAATAAAAAGGATTGGGCACATAATAAGATAAAGTAAAGCTATAGCTTATTTCAGACCTCGCCTGCAGGGTACAGGGGCGCGGGGGTAGGACGAGAACGAGGACCGAGAAAAGTGCGGGCGGCGGGCGCTCGTAGCGTGGCGTGATACACAAGGGCGAAATGTGGACAGTTTTTATGATATGTAACGTCACAGTGGTTAACGGTTATTTTTTTGACAGATGGAAGTTAAATTTAAATTGCGATCGTTCTTAAAAAATTAAAAATAAATTGCACCCTGAAGGCGTATTGACGTAGCCAGTATTTCAGTAAAAGAGTTTTTGAAATCGGGTCAGTGCCCGCATATTAAGCAAAAAAATGGTGCCGCGCCGAGTATAGGTACACGTCACCTGTCACACCTGACAGTGAAGCGTGGAACTGACGAGCCTGGTTTAGATTCGAACCGAAAAACTTTAAACGATAAGGTTTATTTTTCAACTGAGGAAACATTATTTAGGGTGTAATTATATAATTTGACTGCCTCGTTGGTCTAGTGGTCGCAAAGCGTGATTGCTTGAGCATGAGGTCTTGGGTTCGTTTGTCAGCTCGGGCAAAGTGTTTCCAACGGGAATTACTCGGTAGCAACCTCGGAGTCTGGATTTGTGCCGGTTGATGGCAATAGGCTCGTTCCTATTACATGAGACTAAAACTTAACTGGCGTAAATGTGGTGTAGTACTAATCGGTGCATCTCTGCCTAACCCTTCGGGGATTATAGGCGTGATGTTATATTTTTAATAGTACATATTTTGAATTAAGTTTACACTTAAGACGGCGGTTCGGACGGTTTTCTCTATTGTTTTGGGTTCCACCTGTAAAATAGTGTGTGTTAGTTGAATAAATAAATAAATAAATAATAATAATAAAAGAAAACAAAAACGGTAGTGGTGACAATTTTGGTCAAGGTTAATAATCTCCCATACACAGTCCAAACTCGCCTGAACTAGAGTTGAAGGTTCACTAAACCCTTAGATATATTGGCACGTCTCCAGTTTAATTGTTTCAATAGTGTCCGTCCACTGCTCACCCTCCCATGCAAGTCGCAACGCAGGCTTGATAGAGGGAACTGGGTTAAACCGACGAGGCGCTGCTATTCAATGTGTATTTACAGATGAATACGATCGCTTATCGAAGTATTATTAAGAGTTGTCTATCGTCTATCTGTGTCGATACGATAAGGCATGTTTCTTAGGCTTACTAGTGGACTTTGAATGTTATTATTGACTAGTTTTTGTTTGTGTCTTGGTTTGTATAGACTTTGGAATTAAATCAAACCAACGGAACACATAACAATCAGTGGAAACTTGTAACTGGTCATAATCTTTTCATACTACACAGTGTTATTGGGTTCTTTCATCAGGAATTTCTTAGTACCTGCCTCAGAGTCTGGATTTGTGTCCGGTTGATGGCAATAGGCTCGCCCCCCATTACATGAGACTTAAACGTAACTGGCGAAATGTGGGTGCACTAGTGAGTACACCTCTGCCTAACCCTTCCGGCATTACAAGCGTGATGTTATGTTATGATTTAGGTCTCTATACTTAATGTTATAGCAATGTTTTTCATACTAGCCATTGCGGTTTCATTTTCACAAGGCGTTATCGCCATCTTTACATAGAATAAAACAAAGTTGCTTCCCGCCGTCTGTACGCTTAGATCTTTTTAACAACGTAACGGATTTTTATGCGATTTTCATTAATGGATAAAGTAATTTAAGAGGAAGTTTTTTATGTAAAGTTAGTATCTACATTGCACCCGTGTGTCTTGTTTCTATAGGTACAAATCTCTAATGTTCTGCATAAAAACATCTAGTAGGTACATTCTAACAGTGAATTGAGCTTGAGGTCAGCAGTCATCCCACCTGACCCCAGGATCAGGTCACCTCGAGGTCACTTTACGAAAATTCCGCGTAACGCGATTGACTAATCAGCACTATTCATAGCGGGGTTCACTGTCCCGGCTTTGCATTCGTAAATTAAACCAAAGTCCATTAAAAACTGTACTACCAACAAGGCAGTAATCTTAAGTTATCCCTCAAAAATTATTGTTCACATCCTTAATTACAAACTCCCGAAAAATTCACATCCCTCGAGACAAAAAGTGTGTGAAAAACCAGTTAACAATTCAACCTAAAACAACGAGAAAAAAAAATACCTTTTAGGGTGTACCCCATAAATTAAATACCAAAACTTTTAGGAAAACATTTTAAATTGTTGAAAAACAGCGCGGCTTCTGCCCTCGGGCGTCCGTTGTCAGCCAGGCCCTTTGTCTCGCAGTTTTATATCTCAATTTCCCCGTTTTTAGGGGACCGTATCTCAGTCGCCAAAATGGAACTCTTATAGGAGAAATTTGTTGACCTTCTTTTTCTCAGAATCGCGTGGAGGTATCAAGCTGAAATTAATAGTAAATACTCAGTTCGACCTTAAAGCAGTGAAAAAATCAAACTTCTAAGTCAACGCAATCTAAAGATAAGGTCATTTATGGCCAATATTTTGCTGCTTGCTAGGGAATCAGAACCTTTAAGGGACTTCGTGTTGACCTAGAATCATGGAATTAAGCAAGAAGCAAAGACATAAATCCGAAAACTGCCAATTTGTATTTACATCACAAAATAATTACTTCTTTGCGATTTTTTTGGTATGGTGTTTTAAATATTGCATGGTGTTACGGAACCCTTCGTATGCGAGTCCGACTCGCACTTGGCCGGTTTTTATAAGACGGTATTAGGGTTGTATACCCATACATAAACGCTGCTACATTTGGATACCCGGAGCACTTAAAAAATTCAATAGAATTGGTGAAATAAATTTTATTGGCTCTATTTTTCTTGTTTGGGGTAAACTGTTAACTAACGGGAGGAAATAGTTTCGGGACATAAAAAATGGTGGCTAGTTGGGATACTTTGTCGGATTTTATGGTTATTCATTTTTCTTTTTGAATGTGGAACTGTTTTCCTGTAAATACTGTTAAGTTTTATCTCTGAAGAGATTCTGTAAACCTATACTGTAATTATAGGGTCCATCTGCATAGGAACATCCACCTTAGGGACTGTGTGTTAGCAACGAACTTTCAATAACGTAGACTAGAGTCAAGAGCAAACCCATCGTAAACAACAAAAAAAATATTGGCACAAGTGGGCCTAAAAGTCTATATTTTTAATTAAGCAACACTGGAAAAGATCATGCTATTGGATACCTAATTATTATAAGACCTAATTATTAACCAACATAAATATAAGATTCTTTTTTTGTAAAAAATAAATAAAATAATGTTAATTCATTACGAGGTAGTAACGGATTAACATTTAATTTTTAATTATTTCTATTAAATATTATTTGTATTTATTTATTTATTCATTTTTACAGTCAAAAGATAATATACCTACCTATTACAAAAAAAATATTCGATACACAAAGGGCTTTAATGAAATAATATAACAAAGGTCAATATTCCGTCATATTTTCCTGAATAATCGATTGAAAACCCCTCAAACAAGGATATTACGGATCAAAATGCCCAGGTTTATGATAAAAAATATAAGGGTGAATACGGGAACGTTGGACAACCCTATTACAGGTCCCTGATATCAATCTGATCCCGCGCAAATGCCAACTTAATGTTACACACGACTCACTAGTTTTTATAAGTTGGGTCCTATAAAATGTTATGTTTTATAAACTAAAAGGTATAATATAAAATAAAAGTGGACTGTGCTTTTGATAGCAGTTTAGGGGAAATTTTATATTACACTTAATTGTATAAAATAAAAATAAAAATTATTCGGTTTTTTGTTATTTTTTTTTTTCATATTTATAGTTTCTTGACAGTGAAGTACCTAACTATTGAAACGTGTACACTAGTTGTTTATAGACCGACTTTTATTTCATAGAACTATAATTAGGTAGGTACGGCCAGTGCCCAGCATTATTGGCTGCATTACCTCTATCTAAGAAGGGGTCCTTTTAGATAGAGGTCTAAGGGAAGGTAATGGGTCAGGTTATTCAGGGAACTGACTGTACATGTAGGTTAGAAACATAACTTAACTAAATGTACCAAAGATGGCGCTAGTCACATTTTTATTTATTAACTAGGATCTCCAACAAAAGATATACACGAATCATGATATAACAAAAGTCAAGAAAAGGTATTATATATGTTTTCTCCTTCATTTATAAGAGACCACAGCATACACAATAAGTTATTTACTGGATAACAAGTACCTAGTCATAATTTAATTTTGTAAAATATACAAACAGAAAAAAAAAAACAGAATACACAGTGGAAAATGAAAATAATAATGTAATAATGTATAAAAGGAAATAAATGATAACAAAAACAAAAGTAACATTTTAAATGCAATTTCATGATATTAATATTAAGAGTAACTTAAAACGAATATTTTAAACAACGCGAAAACCGCACGAATCCGATTTCGCAATAAATGTTTATATTATTTTAACATCATTATCTTACGAATGTTTTAATAGAGTCTTTCCCAAAGTGGGTGATACCGCCCCCCTGTGGGCGCTGCTGGAGTCCTAAAGGGAGCTGTAAGAGTCCCAAAAAAAACAAATCGTGGCATTGTGTAGGGGCTTAGGGAGCGATTTGTAATTTCATCTAGTAGGTGGTTTTTAAGTAGGTAAAAAAATGGGGGCGCTAGAAAATAAATTATCATCAAAGTGGGCAGTAGACAAAATAAGTTTGGAAACCGCTGCTTTACTACCATAACTCCAATTACTACTTGAGTGAGTGTTCATGACTCACTAAATCTTACATCTTCATCATATATCTTACTTGTTAACCTAATACCAAACATGAACCAATACGCGATAAATCATCTCAGAGTTAACACACAAGCAGTTGAGATCTCACATCTGACATTAAGTGGTCGTGGCATCACAATAGAACATCATTGTAACTAGATTCTGTAGCTAAAGCCTGCATTAGCAGAATTGCTTCCAAGCGCCGGTTTAAGTGTGTCGTATGCGAGTAGGCGATGCGGGAATTTTAGCATATTGTTACAGTTTGGTACTTATGTGGTTTTGTGGAGGTTAAATTAAAACTAAGCTATAGTTTTGTAATGAAATGGTCCTGTGGTAAGGCACCAACCATTCATGAGATTCAATACTGGACAAGTACAAAAGTTTAGTTTTTAAATTCATACAGACTTTAAATAAGTTGGTGGACACATAATTAAACTGATTTTATCTCGCTACTTCGTCCGCGTAATTTTCGGATCCCGTTTCATCCCCTTAAGGGGTGAATTTTGGAAAATCCGTTCTTAGCGGATATCTACTAACTATACCTACCTCTCTGCCAAATTATATCTTTATACATCAAGCAATTTTCGATATTTCGTGATGAGGGTATGACTTTTTGCTTTTATGTTTTTGGATATACCTATACACTGTATGAGAGAAGACTTTTGTCCTGCAGTTGGAAAATAATAGGCCGGTATTTTATTTTTCATATAGATAGGTGTTCATGAAAATTTAAAAATAAATGAAACATAAGTTGCGATGCGATGTAGATAAACTAAGAGCCAATCTATCTATATAAATAAAAATGAATGGCTAAATATGTTGCCAAGTGCAAAACTTTAAAACAACCGGACCGCTTTCTGCGATTATTTTCTTATTATATTCATAATTGGAAGAACAAGATTTAAAAGAATTATATTTTTTGGAAAGTCTACCCGTAACTGGCGAAATGTGGGTGTACTAATGGGTACACTTCTGCCTAACCCTTTCGGGGATTACAGGCGTGATGTGATGTTATGTCTACCGGTAATGTAGGAAATTTGCACCCGTGTGAAGCCAAATTTGAACCCTCCAATTCAGTATATTTTTTCGCATTTCTCACTTGTTTACTATAGGAGTAAGAAATTGCATGTATAAAGGCTACTGAATATGAAGATTGCAACCGAATACTTGGCCTAAACAACTGCTGGCACTGCTTCAAAAAGAGCGGAGTGCATTTGTGTTTCGTTTATCCAGACAAATTAATAATGACAATAAACTTTTATCGCGCCTGGAAGATTTATGTATGACTTACGTGTTTCTCTTGTGCTTCATCCGTTCAATGGAGCTGGTTGTAGATTTTAAGTTTTATTTAAGATTGTTTTGCTTTTCAAATGGTTTAATATTGGTCGCATTGTCTACATTTATTCATTGAAGTGTATCTTTAGATAGATAATTCTTTTGCACGTGTGCACGTGTGTATGTTACTGTGCATCTCCTAAATGGCTGGATTAACTTTAGTGGTTGAGATTCACAATTGGATTCTATAGGTGGCGCTGCAAACCAATGTTCAACAATAACGTTTAGGACAACTTCTGTCAGGTCCACTTATTAACTATTTACGTATTTAATTAACATCATCATCTGCCTGCCTTTTCCCAACTATGTTAGGACCGGCTTCCAGTCTAACCGGATACAGCTGAATACCAGTACTCTACATGGAGCGACTGCCTTTCTGACCTCCACAATCCAGTAACTGGGTAATACAATACCCCTAGGTAAGACTGGTTGTCAGACTTTGAAGCTTCTGACGAATCGTAACGACTGTCAAAGACCCACTTATGACAGCCGAGACCAACAACTTATCGTGTTTCCGAGGCACGAATTCAATTAATAAATAACAATTATACGTACCTAACAAATCTACACATGTTTCCAGTAAACCGTAGACTATACAACGTGTAACAGAAAGGGTATATACATACAAAGAGTAAGGCTCCTTTGGATGATAACTAACGATATGGCAAGGGTTTCAGCTCAATATAAAATACTCTAAAAATTGATACAAAATTTTCAGTTTCATATGTTTCTTAAATTCAAACTATAACAAACGTGTCAAACCGCACTTCGTGGGTCAAAAACTGTCCACGTTACTTGCCTAATATATCGATAAATCTCTTCCGTAATTCTGCGCGCCTAGTACAGCATAGTAGCCTACTGCAGGCGGTGTTCTTTGTTGATCATAATTTCCGAACATGTAGAGATAGGATTGAAAAACCCTTGCCATATCGTTTGTTATCATCCAAAGAAGCCTTGCTCTTGGTATGTATATACCCTTTCCGTTACACGTTGTATATAGTTCCAACACACGTCAATCGAAACTGACGTGTTACGACGAACCACCAGAGAATCCCCGTGTCTAACATAATCCCTATCACACGCCCAATTGATGGCCGAACGTTAACTTTCCCGTACCGACAAACTATTCCGGATCCCGGATCTCCGGAACTCCGGAACTCAACCAACTAATTCACTAAACTTGAATATTTCTCCCCAATAGAACACTACATGTAAAGTATTTTACTTTTCATAAAGTTCGCTCAAACTGGAGTATAAAAGTTTACAGTAAATCTGTTGGGTCCTTGTACTGTGAATACCAGATATTCTATTGATCCGAAAAGTTTGGCCAACTTTTTATATTTGGCAGCTGGGAACGCTTTCGTACGGAGAAAATAAATTGTTGTGACGATTGCTCTGCGTAGTGAATATAGTGTGATTTAACTGTCCCTTTGGTGCTGTGTTATTGGGTTTTTCGGTAAGAGATTTCTCAGTAACAGTACGGAGTTTAGAAGTTGGTTGTGTGACCTCCCCGTGCCTCGGAAAGCATGTAAAGCCGTTGGTCCTGCGCCTGACCTCTCTCTGGTCGTGTCGGATTGCCGTCCCAACGGACTATGAGAGTGAGGGAAGAGGCAGTGCACCTGTGTTTGCGCACCCACTTGGGCACTATAATATCTCCTGCGTAAATGGTACGTTCTTATCTAGTCTCCTACGAGATTGGCCACTGTGACCAAAATCACTTTGAAGAATATTATTTTATTGTGATTTTCCTTTTCATTTATTTTAAACATAACATCACGCCTGTAATCTGCGAAGGGTTACACAGAAAGAACCCATATACCTAACAACACCTGTTTTATTTTAACATTCGTTATTTGAAAATGAAAATGGAGTGTGAAATTGCCTGTGGTTCATTCTACCCGACCTTACCCTCGGAGCGTGTGAATATTTAAAAATAAAATTGCAATTTTTGTGAGTAAAATTTTGAAATGATGAGGTTTAAATTATATTTTCAGTCAATTTACCTTACAAAACTGTTCTTTAATGCTTAAAAAAACATAGCAGTTTCGCAGTGATAATCACAAAACAGTTTAAAGGGCATTATTTTATCAGTCTCATGCAATTTATTACAATAATAAGGTCGATTAATCTCGCATATTCTCCAGCGGGCGAGGTGAAATAACAGTATTAAAATATCAAAGTAACTGAGAACTAACTGACTAGTTTCTGCCCACGGTTTTGTCTGCGTTGACTTCAAAATTAAACGTACTAAATCGTCTCACGGAATCGTAAAGACGGGATAATTTATTTGCTAGATCGTAAAAGTTCCTTAGTTTGTGTCTTTTTATACTCTGCATATGTGTATCTTTCAAACTTAACGCAGGTGAAAATAACTACGCAGACGAAGTCACGGGCAGAAGCTTGTATAATATTTAAATCAAATATAAATAGCGTACGAATTAGCGCGACTGCTGCGCATGAGGTCTTTGGTTTTTCCATCAGGAATTTCTCAATAGCAGCCTCGGAGTCTGGATTTGTGCCCGGTTGATGACAATAGGCTCGCCCCCTATTACATGGTACTAAAAACATAACTGGCGAAATGTGGGTATACTAATGGGTACACCTCTGCCTAACCCTTCGGGGATTACAGGCTTGACGTTATGTATGAAATATATTAAAAATGGAGTGCTCTTTCAATGAGCGAAAGCAAACAATACTGCTTTAAAATAATAATAAAAAAACAAACGCCTATTATTCTTAATTTGAATCCCTTCTGAAATTCAACTGAGAGTTTCGATAAAATTAACTTCTCAGCCAAATTGCATTGGCCAACCTTTACAGTAGCTATGAAACAAGCTGTAAAACAAGCTACTATATTAAAAAAATTGAACATATTTGTTGTACTTTGTTTACTCGTCAGTTTTTTTTTTACGACGTTTTTTATTTATAGTGTTATATATTTTTTAAATTTATCTACTTGTCAAATTCTAGACGATAAATATAGACACGACCAGATTCATTAAAAAAATAATGTAGTCTGGTATTAATATGCGTTTTAAAGTGACCACACAGGATTCTTTTTATTTTTTCTATCCTATGTTACTCGGAACGATGTAAAGATTGTAACGATACCCCATACATCTAAATCGGTTCAGGCGTTTAAAAGTTATGGTGGAATAAAGAATCTCACATACATACATACATTAACCCTGAACACATAACACTCCTTTTATTGGGGCAGTCGTGTAAAAAGGACTACCTACCTCACTATTCCAATTGAAAGAATTCCGTTGTAAACTTAGATTAGACTAACTCCAATAGAAATAGATGGATCGTCTGTTCGTATCTTATTACAGAAGGCTCTATTGAAGAGCCCTCGAATGTAATTCAAACCGTCTAGCTTTTGAGGTGTTATGTATCGCACGGCTCAGTTGAGCTCAATAAAGGGGGGGCTTTACACACGCTTCACACGAAAGGGGGAGAACAGAAATATTAAACGGTAATGAGGTTTTCTCATTACCATTTATAGCTCATGTTCTAGGAAAGTCTTATTTTTTAGTAGCTTTAGAGAAAATTGGCTGTTAAAAACAATTAAAAAACACTAGCACTCTCCCTGCGACTTCGCTCGCGTGGTTTTACTTACGGATCCCTAATTTTTTGATAGTAAAATATATCCTATAACGCTCAGTGGTAACGTAGCTCCCAATTTGCGAAAGAACTTTCAAAATCGGTTCAGTAGGTCCAGAGATTACTCCCTACAACCTTACAAACTCACAAACGATATCTTTTTATAATATAGATATGATTCAACGCATTTGTTCAGAGAAAAAAAAATGCAAAATGGATACCTTACATTTTAAAGTATCAACTTTTTGCCCGACGTGGGAATCGAACCTGTAAATAAACCAGAGCTAAATTAGATCAATACGTTACGGACATTTATACGTCGTAAATATATAGGTTCTGTTGCCAGGTGTTCCAAGCTTGTGTAATGCGGACATCATTAATGAATCGTTAATTTGGAAGCTATCTTGATGTGTGGGCGCAGTGTTAGCGATATATTTATATGTATAACATAACATCACGCCTGTAATCCCCGAAAGGTTAGGCAGAGGCGTAGCCATTAGTACACCCACATTTTGCCAGTTATGTTTAAGTCCCATGTAATAGGGGGCGAGCCTATTGCCATCAACCGGGCACAAATCCAGACTCCAAGGCAGCTACTGAGAAATTCCAGATGAAAAAACCCAATAACACTTTGCCTGACCTGGGAATCGAACCCAAGACCTCGTGCTCAGCAGTCGCGCTTTGCGACCACTAGACCAACGAGGCAGTCGAGGATATTTATATGTATATTGTATCGATATATCATATTGCCTGATTTTTGTTATAGTTACATCAAAGTCAAAGTCAAATCATTTATTTTAATGATCTATAAAAGACACTTTTAAATGTAATTTACAAGAGAAAAATATAATTGAATCTAGTTGCCTCTTCCAAAAGATAGTTTCGTTTGGAGAAGAATGGGCAAGACACTCCATACTTTGAACTTCTTTACAAATAATAGCTCTACTCTAAGGCTACTAAAGGTACCAACCAGTCAATGGAATGAGCTGTCTCTTTAATATTTCAGAGAGCAAAAATCACAAAGAGTCAAAGACTGATAAGGCTCAGCACAAGCAACCGAAGTAAACGTATTAGTAATTTTTAATAGATTTTTTTAAAATTATAAATACCCGTTTTCACGTAATATAATGAGTGAAACTTAACCGAAAAGAATTAAATTTTAAAGTATTTTATGTTTATTGAAAAAGAAAAATATACATGTTACTACCAGGAATCCAGAAATTGACTGAACTAGATGCATATGCGACTTACTACTTAGCTCGATTATCGATAAAATATAGATTTTGAAATTG
The DNA here is from genome assembly GCA_949774945.1 of Hoplodrina ambigua. Lineage (NCBI taxonomy): Eukaryota > Metazoa > Arthropoda > Insecta > Lepidoptera > Noctuidae > Hoplodrina > Hoplodrina ambigua. Next base: position 10,924,472 of record OX458981.1, read on the forward strand.
AATTATTTATTGTTTTAAAAAGTACCAGGGTGACAGAAATTAACAGAAGGTAGGACCCTAAACGATCACAAGTATTCGTTATTAGTGACACTATATAATATGAATACCGGGGAAATAGAATAAAACGATCTTGATACTGTTTCATTTTTAACATAACATCACGCCTGTAATCCCCGAAGGGTTAGGCAGAGGTGTACCCATTAGTACACCCACATTCCGCCAGTTATGTTTTTAGTCCCATGTAATAGGGGGCGAGCCTATTGCCATCAACCGGGCACAAATCCAGACTCCGAGGCTGCTACTGAGAAATTCCTGATGGAAAAACCCAATAACACTTTGCGTGTGTTTCATTTTTATTTGTCTTTAATATTTAAAAAAATAACCATAATCATCTGCCTAGCCTTTTCCCAACTATGTTGGGGTCGGCTTCCAGTCTAACCGGATGCAGCTGAGTACCAGTAAAAAAAAATCAAAACAAGAAACAAACCATAACATAAATAAAAATTATAATAACCTTGGAAAATAAGTCAACCCTTTACATACTCATTTTAACCATTATCGAGCTAGGTAGTAAGTAGCTTAACGCACCTTGTTCCAGTTAATTTCTGCATTCCTGGTAGTTTTGATTAATACACTATTAATTTACAGTTTAATTTTAAAATATCGTTATATGATGGTACTTCATTTCATGTTACGTCATGGGTGCGCTTTAAGGAATCAAATTTTGATATTTTAATTTAAATTCGAAGCGCACCCAGCGGGTGCGCTGTGAGGAATAGTTTGGGTGCGTTTCGACAGGTGCGTTTCAAAACGGGTGCGCTGGGAGGAATACCCCATATTTCCAATTCAAAAATCGACTACAATCGAATTCTTTAAATCGGCGCATTCATTTTCGGCCTATGGATCCAAGATTATATTTATTAATTGTGCCCATTAATTGGTTTCGTTATCTCGACACACGTAACTGTCACAAAATACGGGTTGAAAATCGGTTTGAATTACGAGAAAAAATCGTCTGTTCCATACACAATTACAATACCTACACGACTAATATGATTTTATGGAATATCTGATTTTAGTACACTGCCTCGTTGGTCTAGTGGTCGCAAAGTGCAATTGCTGAGCATGAAGTCTTAGGTTCGATTCTCAAGTCGAGCGTTATTGGGTATTGTCATCGGGAATTTCTCAGTACTTTGGAGTCCGGATTTGTGCCCAGTTGATGGCTATAGGCTCGCCTCCTATTACATAGATCTTAACATAACTGGAGAAATGTGGGTGTAGGTACTAATGGGTACACCTCTGCCTAACCCTTAGGGGATTACAGGCGTGTTATGTTAGTACACTTATACCGTCTATTCTATTTTGTTAGTAATTAATTACTTGTTTTGTGAGATCACAAATGCAGTACTTTATCTCACTAATACTCCTTACTAAAGTGTACCAACAGTATAATATAAGATACAGTAACAGTTGCAGCAACCGTAGAGCGCAGGTGTTCGTAGTGAAACACGGACACCATTAACAAATGATTAATTCTGAAGCTATGTGCCCGTACATAGGTCAATGAGTGGTCCCAGTATAAGCGGGACATGTGTTTCCTGAATAGAGCTTAATAATACATTGCAGCGGCTAAGGGTTGGGGCTTGGGCAGGGCTTGTTGTAAGAGGGAAAACCGAAGCAAAAATTCCTAAATTCTCTGTGTAATTAAAACTACATACAAAAAGTACAAGCGTTTTAGTTGTTGGTGTATTTATAATTCCTGCAGTGTGATTACTGTTTCCCAATTTAAGCAGGCGTTCCTATTTTCAAGGGTCTGATGACACGTTCTGAGTCACTTTTGACAGAGAAATGTAATTTATCTGTAAGCTGTAATTATAGAATTGTTTACCTTTCATAATTCCTTATCAAACTGAAAATTCTGTTTTATTTTTTGAAATCATGGTAGCTATCGCTATCTCGTTCCAAATCTGAATTACTTTAACCATCCATCCCAAAATTTGACACACTACGTCTGGCAACACTAAGCTACAAAATAAACCACTTGACTACACCGAAAATGTTGAATATTTTATTTAAGTAGATCATTATTATTTTAATTAAACGCTACACCGCCATTGCGCTCACACTGGCACCCAACCTCAACCAGTATAAATGGGACTTAATTCAACGAGGAGCACCATCTTATAACTATTTCATGAATGCCTGTTTTGGTAGCACAAAGTACCACGTAGAGCGTGATTATCGCGTGTACACTAACTAATCCATTGCCGGTTTTATGCGGAACCTGAATAATTTAATAAATATTTACTGAGCATTACTCATGGTGTACGTCGTGTTTGACGGTATTTTGTAGTGTGTTTACATAGTGTTATTTGTTAAAACTGGTGATGAATGTTTGTTTGTAATACCTACGTTTTCCTTGCGTAAGGTGTTGTAATTTGATTGATAGTTTCTGAGTTTATACGAAGCCAGGCGCCAGTCCTGCAGACAAGCCAACGTTGGCCTGGTCGTTTAGACGAGGCCATTCATACACGAATTTTTCTTCGGGTGTACACACGATTGAAGTTAAAAAAAAATAATGAATTCGCGGTAAAGTTTGTTGAAAAAAAAACGTACGGACGTTCGCCAGTGACTGGCGAGATGCGTCTACACGTGTCCGCAGCGCTGGCGCGGTGGTCGAGGGGTATGCGGGCGGAGGTCACTGGCTAGAGAAATAGACGGGCGCTCTATTCTCGCCAGCGCTGGCTTGGTTAGAAAAACTGTTTACACTAGGCAAATACCAAGCCAGCGCTGGCTGCCAGTCTTATTGGCAGCCAGTGTTGGTTTCGTGTAAACTATGGTTTAGATATTATCTTTCAAAGAAATCATTTCTGAAAAAAAATTGGTATTCATTTTCAAAATAAAATATTGTTCTATCCGAAATTTCAATTTTGCATTGTGAAATTATGAAGGGAAAATTTTCAACTTATGTTTTGATTGTTATCAAAGCTTGGGGATGAGGCCAGGTGCGCGAGTCGGGTCAGTGTTCGACGCGGCGCATAATGTCCACAACTATGCTATATCTTAATATTTTAGTATTGAAAGTACTAAAAGAAAAAATACATATTGTAACCCGTATAATGTACGTCTGATTAATATCTTAACTAATCATAACTAATATTATAAATGCGAAAGTAAGTTTGTTTGTTTGTTACCATTTTACGCCTAAGCCACTGAACCGACCATCCTGAAATTTTGCATATATAATACGTTGCCAGTAAAGTTGTACAGGAACGAACATAGGGAACATACCTTTAATCCCGAAATAAAATTACTGTTCCCGAAGGAAATCACAATAACATTCTTATGATCATAGATGGCGCCACAGGTCAAAATTTTAACTAAATAATTGAAATGACAGGACATGGGTAATTTTTTCCGTATTTTATATATCTTAGAATTATTCTAACCAATCTTAAACCTAGGGGTATCGTATTACCCAGTTACTGGGTTGTGGAGGTCAGATAGGCAGTCGCTCCATGTAAAATACTGGTATTCAGCTGCATCCGGTTATACGGGAAGCCGACCCCAATATAGTTGGGAAAAGGCTAGGCAGATGATGATGATGATATCTTAGAATTATTATTTATGTAGCAACAGGAAGGCAGATGTTAAAGTCTTTGAAACATTTTTAATGTATAGTCAAATAATGGTGCCGATTCCCTTGTTCACAAACTAGACTAAATTTTGGAGAATTGACACCTCTTACTAACACACAGTGAAAGAAAAGGACGGTGACATTAAAGAACTAAGTTAGCGATGTCAAATTAGTTTTGCCCTGAACTTTTCCATATTTTTAATCCATACGTTTTAAGATGTCAACTATAATTATATGGATGTGTCAGATTGACTAAATTTGACAGCTCTTATTTACATTAGTCTCTTTCTTGTTTTATTGGACAGAAAAAGAGGGAAATAGTCAAATTTTAGTTTAGTTTGTGAACAAGGGAATCGGCACCAATGTAAATCTAAATGATAATAATTTAATGTATTATTAATGATCAACTAATTGTAGATAACTAATCGTTTGTTAATAGCCGTTATATTAATTTAAGATAGTGTATTCAAAATGGAAGTTAATGTTATAACTGACGGCCGTTGCTATCGACAGTCATCGTCACCGTTGTACAAGAAAAAAGGTGAATTTTGTGATTAATGTGCTGTGTAGGTATTACTTAATTTTATTTCTGCAAAACTTCTGAGGCTATCCCGATAGTAAGGTAATTAACCTGCATTGGCTGTCCGGGGTTGCGGGACGTCTAAACAGGATACCGTGGCCCCGGAACGTAAAGGGCAACAGAAGGAACAGGGTGGTTTTTTAGTCAGTAAAAGTCTGACAGTCCCTTCCGCCCCACCCAGGGCGGAAGGGATGCTGTACTAGTCACGTAGAACTACGGAAGAGATTTATCGTGATATTTGACAATAACGTGGAAAGTTTTTGACCCACGTAGTGCGGTTTGACACGTTTGTTATGATTTAAATTTAAGAAACACTATAAAACCAAAAATTTTGTATCAATTCTTAAAGTATTTTAAATTGAGCTGAAAACTTTGCCATATCGTTAGTTATCATCCAAAGAAACCTTACTCTTTGTATGTATATACCCTTTCCGTTACACGTTGTATATCATCTGGTTTGGTAATTTGGTAGTATAAATCACAACACGAATGCGTAAATATCTCTCCAATTACTCATTTTATAATTAAATATTTGAATAAGCTACCAACGCAATACATCTTAGCTTATCGTACGATATGCAAAAACAACATCTATGTTACATTCACATAGAAATTATTACAGGAAGTTACAACATAATTTTATCTAAAATTTACACAAAGATAACCTGTCTAATATAACTTGAGCTGTGAGGTGAATTCCCTTGAGGGACAAGAGAGTTCTAAGTAGGCTGGTAATTAATCATTCATCAAGGACTTTGCATTAAAATCAGCTTCTGTAACGCAATATTCTCAGTACTGTATTATTACTGAAACTAGATGTAATTATTATGTAATTAAAATATTAATTGTAAGCATATCAGTACGCTACTGGAAAATAAGCATTTTTGTACAAGATCTATTAATATAATTTATTTTTAAAAACAAAAATGGCGGATGTAAATATTCATGTGGTGGAAAAAATTGGTGCGTATTTTGTTTATTTAATATTCATTTGTTAGCCGACTTCAAAAATGGAAGTTGTATGTTCGACTGTATTTTATGTATCAGCCAATTGTCGATCGATTTTCAAAATCCTTTTCTCCAATACTTTTAGATGCAGTGTTTATTTATTTAAACTTTATACATATGTAAAATAATACACTGTTCAAATCGGACTTAATACTTTGGATATTTTTTACCAGCCTACCTTAGTGTAATGCAGAGACAAAACATAGTAGGTAGGTTCTATGTAGACAATGTAGAAAATGTCATAGACAAGCACGCGTGGAATATTGCTTATGCACTGACCTAATTTATTTTATCAAGTTGCCTTATGTAGTTACGTCCGCGCTCACAGAGGTCGCCACTTACATTAAAGCATGGAGGTAGCTATACACTAATGCTGCAACACTCTTTGACATTTTAACATAACATAACATCACGCCTGTAATCCCCGAAGGGTTAGGCAGAGGTGTACCCATTAGTACACCCACATTTCGCCAGTTATGTTTTTAGTCCCATGTAATAGGGGGCGAGCCTATTGCCATCAGCCGGGCACAAATCCAGACTCCGAAGCTGCTACTGAGAAATTCCTGATGGAAAAACCCAATAACACTTTGCCCGACCTGGGAATCGAACCCAAGACCTCATGCACAGCAGTCGCGCTTGCGACCACTAGACCAGCGAGGCAGTCTTTGACATTTTAAAATAATTTATATTGTGTATTTTTTGCTTCCGCTCGCGACTTCGTCCGCATAAATGTCGTTCGATTTTATCTGTGTCTGCATATTTCTTTAACTTGTATTTACTTGTTTTTAATTTTTTAGATTTTATACTAACTTGTTTTATTTTCCTTTTGTGTTTAAGTTTTCTTTCATAATGTAAGCGCGTCATTATCGCCTGAATAAATAGTTTTCCTTTCTTTCTTTCCGCGATGACCGACATTTACACGAACAAAGTCACAAGCAGAAGCTAGTATAAAATATTTACCCTTACAAACTAAAACAGGAAATATTATACTGGTAAAGCATTTTGCGGATCAACCGGGTACACCATCGGTCATCATAATCCTCGGAATCCCTACTTTACTCCACGTTCCCCCTTATGTAAGGGCCAACCTTATATAAAATTTAGTTCAACATTACGTTATTACGGGCCCAGCTTTGGCCAGTGAAGTAGCAGAAGCTTACAGAATGTGATGTTTATCTTTTACTAGTACTCTTCCCGCGACTTGGTTCGCGTGATTTTTCTTACGGATCCCTATTTTCTATAAATATATAACATCACGCCTGTAATCCCCGAAGGTTTAGGCAGAGGTGTACTCATTAGTACACCCACATTTCGCCAGTTATGTTTGTAGTCCCATGTAATAGGGGGCGAGCCTATTGCCATGAACCGGGCATAAAAGTAGACTCCGAGGCTGCTACTGAGAAATTCCCTATTCCCGACTCCTATTTCCCTATTTTTTATATAATAAAATACATATAATATAGTCTATGTCGGGGATAGTGTAGCTTCCCAACAGTGAACGAATTTCGCAAATTAGTTCAGTAGTTTCGAAACGTAATCAATGCAAATAAACAAACAATCAAATCTATCTTCTTTACTGTATTATATAATAATATATTATACATATAGTAAGATATAGATTAGCTTTCGCCCGCGGCTTCGTCCGCGTTGAAGACAAGTATGCCATGAAACATTACATTTGGCGTTAGTGCAGATTTTTTCGGTGAAAGGGTTTTAGTAATTGGATTTGTACTTTTAGAAAATCTCTTACAAACAAACAATTTTTAAACTCGCCCCCGGGGTATTACATGGGACTTAAACATAACTGGCGACATATGGGTGTACCTATTAATGGGTACACCTCTGCCTAACCCTTCGGGGATTGCAGGGTTGTAGATGTAAAAAATAAGGCTAGAAATTTCCAGTAACACTTACTGAAGTCAAAAATTACGTTATGTTCGTCCCATCTTTGCGATTATTTGAGAAACGTATTAAGACACGTGGACTCGTTTTTATACAAGTCAGAGGGAGAGACCAGAGCAGTCGATCGGCGCCATTTATTTGTGTATCTTTAAATCAGGAATATTTGCCATACATATTTTGTTAGTATTAATTTAAAATTAAAAACCGTTACGTAGTTTAAAAAATGAACTGTGACGTCACTTGTCAACTCAATTGACGATTTATTGGTTTCAAAGCAACTAAAAATATAATTTTACAGTTAATTAAAAATAAATCTGGTTTTCAAGACTAAAATACAATGTTTCTTTAGTGCTGGTTTTTCAATAGTCAAATAACTTTTATTTAAAGAATAAATATGACAGTTTGACATATTTTCTATACAAAATCTGTCAAACCGCCATATTTATCCCTCCGTCAAGAGATATCTAACGATTGGAAAATTAACCCTTTGAGAACATAATTATGTAGTGAAATTTTTGGTTAAATTAAAAAAAATATATATTACTGGTTAAATGTGTCAACTAACCCAAATATGTGTTTTTTTTTTTTTTAATTTACAGAACCAGTTACACCTATGCAAGAAATTAACAAAGCTTATGAAGTATGTAAATTTGGAAGGTTTCATGTGAAGATATTGTTTGTTACGTTCTTCGGTTGTATCGCCAGTATTCTGGTGACGAACACCACTTCGTACTTACTACCGATTGCAGAATGCGACCTGAACATGAATCTCGAACAGAAGGGGTTATTGACTGCCATGCCTTATTTTGGTAAGTTTTTATCATTATATTAGCATAAATAAATAAAATTCGTTTATTTCAGACGAATTTCCATATGTTTTTAGTAAATTCTATCTTAAGATTATGTTAGTCGTAATTTATTAAAATTGATTTGAAAATAAATTGATTGAAAATAAATTAAATTGAAATAGAAATAAATTGATTGCAAATAAATTGATTGAAAATAAATTAAATTGAAATAGAAATAAATTGATTGCAAATAAATTAAATTGAAATAGTCGGGATATAAATTTCAGATTAAATTGAATTAAAAGACTTTTGCTTATGCCCACGACCTCGTCCACCTAGAAGTCGAAAATGAACAAAAAAATGAAATAACGTTTTACCTCTTTTTAACCCCATTAGGGGATTAATTTCAATAAAATACGAAGCACGTCTTTTATCCATTCTATTAAAGAATGTTTTATAAAAATATTAAGTAGATTGGATTTGATTGGTTGGTTGGATTGGAAATTTTTAACTTACAAATATCAACTTTATAAACGTGAAATTTGGGTTCATTTTAGAATAACGAGTGAGTATTATTTCAAATGAGTTAAAACTATTAAAAGTTGCATAGGAAACTAAACTTTATGATGCACGCATTAAAGTTATTTCTCTGATAATTTTGCAGGGCTTTAAGATCTATGTTTCTTTCACAGGTATGTTTGTATCAACAATAATAGCTGGTTTCCTGATAGACACATTTGGAAGAATATATTTCTTAAGAATCGGTTTTGGAGGGATATTTCTATGTACATTATTTTCTGCCTCCAGTCAGACTTATGAAATGTTGGCAGCGGCTAAACTCTGCGAAGGTATTCTGTGAGTTAACTTTTATGATAACCTGTATTCACATAGGCATAAGGTTTGCAATGCTTTAGCACTACAGCTGACTTACGTCTTTCATAAATAAAAAATCCAGGCTACAATTTAAGATTTACTTGACTATTCTAAGTACTTCCCTGTTCTATACCAGAACGTATAATTTTCAACCAATCAGAAGCACCAACGTACCTGAAACCAAAAAAAAAACAGTTAGGAGATGCAAAAATAAGCCATCTTTTTTCACTGCAGATGGCAACAGAAAATTAGGATAAAATTATTATTAGGAGGGGCTACAGGACCCTCCTTGAGGTTAATCAGTTATTGTAATAATTGTTTGTACGGGAAATTTTTCAGTTCCTTTTCCGCGCTCAGGATTTTCAACTCACGGCTAAACGTCAAGAGTTGCTTATCCTGTGCGCGGAAAAAAATCAGCGTAATAAAATCCCCAGTGCGAACAAGCGCTCACTGTCCGACTACACAGCAAATGTTTTTAATCACCCACCTTTCAGTTAAATTGTTAATTTGTTTACCCCAAAAAAACCAATTACCAGGATTAACTCGTCCAGCCACGTTAAAAGCCTCTGTCAGACCCTTAAGTTTAAAAGAGCGTGAAGATAAAATGATGCTGCGGACTTGTCCCCCCCTCCACCACCATAATAATTCCCCTCTCGACGGATTCACCAGACCGTTGAGATAAGCAGTCAACTCAGTATTTTTCTTTCATTCCCACTGTGTTTTAAAAATTTTAAACTGGACTTTTTAAGTGGAAAGTTTGTTTAACAAACCACTAGCCACAAGCTTAAAGTAAATTTTAAATTGAATGATAAGGAATATCATTTGGAAGCAGTGTTTTTGTGAACTGGCTGAAAAATTACGAGATTTGTCTACTACTTCAAATTAAAACTGGAAAAGCAAAAATTTTAACCAGCGTTATTTTTGCAAAGCTCCTGTGAGATATAATACGTAAATTTTCAGCGAGATTTCTTAGTTGCCTTCGTAATTAAAATCGTTAATTGGGCTAGCACCGATCTGATTAATTAGCGGAACAGGATTTCATTATAAATCCCATTTTTTTCGTGGGAAATGTCATGGGGTATCCATGAAAGGAGGGTTATGTCGGACTTTTACCGCTTAAAACCCCACAGTTCCTCCTGTTACCATAATTGGTTACTATTTTTCTAATTTTTATTTTGGGTACACTTCTGCCTAACCCTTCGGGGATCACAGGCGTGAAGTTATGTAAACGTATGTTATTTTGGACATCACTAACTTATGTAAAAGAAAAAATTGTTAGGAAACCTGTATTTATATTAATGTTAGTCTGAAACCGCCAATACGCCTTGAGTAAGCGTGGTGATCAATGCTCCTACCTTCTCTGTATGAGAAGAGGCCTTTGCTCTGCAGTGGGACAATAATACTGACTACCGACTGATACTGTTATCGTATTACCCAGTTACTGGGTTGTGGAGGTCAGTTAGGCAGTCGCTCCATGTAAAATACTGGTATTCAGCTGCATTCGGTTAGACTGGAAGCCGACCTCAACATAATTGGGAAAAGGCTAGACAGATGATGCTCCCGAATGGTACTTACCTCTACGCTAAATACTTCAAGACTTATACAGACTATAGTGCACCAGACCCATCTATAATTTAATATTTATTTTATTTAATCTCAAAAAGCCATACATTCTAAATTACATGTAACACTGGACCTCACACTAGGATACCCTGTGTCGTGGGGTCTACTTCAAACTAAACTTCCACTACAATATCGCCATTGGTGTATCATTCAAAAGTGTAAATGATACAGTATTTGTGCAGTACTGCCTCGTTGGTCTAGTGGTCGCAAGCGTGACTGCTGTGCATGAGGTCTTGGGTTCGATCCCCAGGTCGGGCAAAGTGTTATTGGGTTTTTCCATCAGGAATTTCTCAGTAGCAGCCTCGGAGTCTGGTTTTGTGCCCGGTTGATGGCAATAGGCTCGCCCCCTATTACATGGGACTAAAAACATAACTGGCGAAATGTGGGTGTACTAATGGGTAGACCTCTGCCTAACCCTTCGGGGATTACAGGCGTGATGTTATGTTATGTGATGTTATGTTGTGCAGTACACTCCGCTGTCTGTTGGTCGCGTGCCCAAAATACGGACAGCATTATTACCTTGGCCCAGAGCATGGTCCTCTATTGCAACTAAATTTGATATATTGCTTTTCTCCAATTCTGGCTTTCCTAGAACCTGTTTTGTCGACTGATATCAAGTGGGAGAATTGGGTTTTTGAACATTTTTTTTTTGTGATAAATGGAAAGATCGTAATACCTTTAAGTAAGTTAATGAATACGAGCGCGTGTGACGTTATAATGATTGTTTAGCATCCCGGTGAAGTAACTAAACATTATGACGTCACAACTATGGTGCGCCATCATTGCGCACCATTAGAGCATTTATAGTCACGTGATATTTTTTTGAAATTTTCACAATTTGCAATTGTTTATAATTGATTGTTTTTTTTTTTAAGTTTTTTGTATTAAATAGCAATATTATTAATTATAAAGTTTTTAAATACATTAAAAAAAACATTTATTTTTTCAAATTCCCAATTATTACTGTTTGGCAACAGGAGGGCAATTTTACTAACAATAAATAAATATTGTATACGTTATGGTGCACATAATTTACGTATGTTACAGTGATAAATATTAATGCTAATTGTAAGCACTGTCTTTTCACCTATGACAAACAATAAATAAAGGAATTTTATTTGAAAGTGCCTCTAAATTACCATTTTTTTAAATTGGTTGTCACTGAGTTTATAGGTATCGCGACCGTTATCAATTATATAATTGGACTATTCTCGTAATTAACCTTTTGAACGCCAGTGTCACATATATGTGACAAACGAAATCCTACCCTGAACGCCAACGTCACAAATATATAATATGACAAAATACGCGTCGCACCATACTATGAAATAAACAATGTAGGTAATCAAGTTTTAGAGTCTTTATTCTTTATCATTGTCATTTGACAAAAAAAGTGGCCTGGCGTCAGGGGTACGGCGATACGTTTATACTCTGGTGTTCAAAAGGTTGAAAATGTTTCAAATTTAGTTACTATCTCATTTCAGCGACAATCAATGTTAAATCATTTAAAAAAATCAGGCAAATCTAAGAATGTTGGTAAATTAGAGGCATTTTGGACAGATGGAGATTAGATTGCGATCGTTCCTAATAGTTAGTAGAATTGCTTTCTGGTCTTAATTATTATTAATATTATTTGTTATAAATAGCCAACTGGAATAATATTTGATTTCAATCACTATCTTATAACAAACTTTTTTTTTAGTTTTGCTACATCGTTATCAGCGATATCATCACTAACATCAGAATTCTGCCACAGTACAGTGAGAGATCGTGTGATGTTATGTCAATCGTCATACGCTGCGCTTGCGCAGATTTTATCCCCAGCTATGGCGTGGGGTATACTTATTCAGAAGTGGAGAGTTAGCTTCTTCGATGGGCGTTTTGGTTAGTAAGATCCTCCTTTTATTTTTATTTTATGATTTGTTTGCCAATCGCATGTACAACTGCTGCGCGTAGGATCCTGTGTTCGATTCCCAGGTTAATACTGCGTTGATTATAGTCTGAGAAATCAGAAATCGGAATCAGTCATCGGTTCTTCAGAAAGATCAGGTGCGCAGTACTCGTAACCGCTTGAATGTCGAGATGTATGAACGTAGATGAGGCGAAAGGAGTATGTAAGGATCGTAGCAGGTGGCGTTCTGTGGTTTCTGCCTACCCCCATGGGAAAAAGGCGTGTGTTTATGTATTAGTTTAAGTAATTTGTGTGTTCGTTATTTTTACAAGTTCACTATTATATTTCTATTTCAGATGTAACTTCAACTTTTTATCATTTATCTTATTTATTTATAAATCTATATTTCTCTTTTATTATTAGACATTTTCTCTTACAGTACTTAACGTTTGGAACTTCTACCTTCTCGCTATGTCTCTCTGGTCACTGACAGCATTCCTCTTATACTTAACATTGCCTGAAAGTCCAAAATTCTTGGTGACACAGAAAAGATACGTTGAAGCAAGAAATATTTTGATCCGAGTATATACTGAGAACAGTGGAAAGCCTGCAGACACATTCCCGGTGAGAATATTGCATTTTTTACTAGAATTTTTGACGTTGGAAGCTCATCAGGGTATTCCAGAAAACATCTGTTTATTTCTTATTTAGAAACTAGCACCTGGCTGGACAGTAACGTTCATAAAATAGCTAATTTTTTATGTGTATATTTTACTGGCCTTTGCTCACATCTTTGTCCGCTTAAATTTTTTTAGAGATCCCTAATTATTACAAGCTTTTATTTAGCTTGTACTGTTCGTATGTATGTATGTAAATAAATTTGCAAACCATTTTTCAACCATTTGCTGGTATCCGATTGAGCTGAAATTTCACATGCGTTTCATCCCTCCTCTTCACATGCCCATATCAAGACAAACGATCCAACAACATAAACATTTGAATCGTATAATCGAAAATAAATGTTTTTTTTTTTAGTACCAAAACATATTTGAAAAGGAAATCAAAGAGGTTAATTTACAAAAGGCAGAAGACGGTGACAATAAAATAAAATTTCGAGACCAAATCATGATTGGTCTTCGAAATATGAAACCATTACTAGGAAGACCACTTCTCGGGTATTTAGCGTTAATTGGATTAAACCAATTTATTACATTGGGAATGTACGTAAAATTTCTGTTAATTAACTAATTCTTTAAATTCTTCTGTTTAATTTTAGATTGTGAGCTTGCCATTAAGAAGATGTTTGTGAGTGAAAAGGTAGGGACACAAATTGGTAGGTACCTACGCCAAATCATATTGTTTTAAATTCATAGGATTATGACACCGTTTCTTTTCCCAAGGGCATGCACGGTGTGAATTTCCATCTTTACCTTGATAGAATGGAAAATTGGATTTAATATACCATTATAAGTATATGGGGTGTACAAAGCCGTTAAATTCCGCATACAACTAAGTAACATCAGGCAAAATTTGTAGCTGGGAAACGACTTTACTATCTTTTTTGTGAAAAGTTACTTTATCTCAAAATGTTGGGCTTATGTGTGCATGCAATATACAGGGATCGTGTGAGTTCTTGTTTTGTTAGAACATTTTAAACGTGCTTTCGTAAAAATGTTGGAATTTAACATAACATCACGCCTGTAATCCCCCAAAGGTTAGGCAGAGTTGTAGGTACCCTTTAGTACACCCACATTTCCTCAGTTAAGTTTAAGTCCCAGGGGCGAGCCTATCGCCATAGTCAAAATTTTGACCTTCAAAATTTTCATACCAGCTAATTCCCAGGTATGGTCAAGAACAAAATAGTTATCACAATGATGGAAGAGCATGTAACTTTTGGCATTTTTAAGTGTCTTTTATCCCTTTACAAAAAGTTTAAGACTATAGATTTCACGTATTTATGTTCAATCTGATTTTGGTTATAAAAAACGTAAATATTTTCAGTCATTTCAAGACTGTTATTTTAAAATAATTTATAAGTGCTTACTAAACAAAAATACTTATATTTCGACTTTTAACAATTCTATTCAGTAACTTGACAGTTCAAAGAAAAATAATGTTATCATACTATAACTAATAGTGTTGGGGTACTGAACGATACCAAGTTAAGTTCATTCAATTTCGTTCATTCTTACACCACCTCACTATCTTTTATCTTTTTCTTTTATTTTTACCTTTTTTTTTTCCTTGGTAACACTTTAACTGTCAAGTTACTGAATAGAATTAAAAGTCGAAACATAAGAATTTTAACGTAGAAGAGAGCATTAACCTCAATTTTCACCTGAACTTCTTTTTTTATTCTCTCGCCCGTTTTTCACCGGACTCAAAGGGCTATTTCTCCCGATGCAGCCCATTTCACGTCGTCTAGGTTATTCTTTTTTCGTCAATGCCTTTGTTAAAGCGTTTTTCCCTTTAAAAATCTGACCCAGTACGTCACTGAAAGGCAAACGTTGTGGGCAGAGATAGATTTACCGATATTCACAAATTAAACGTCGAATTTAATTTTATTTTCGAAAATAATACTTTAGTTCTCAAAATTTAAGGTTCACAATGGCGTGGTCACGATAGTAGTGTGAATTTCCACACGAAATTACTAGATTGAACTGAGCAGATATAGAAATTTCCGTTTTTTTTTTCAGACACAATGTGATCAGGCTGTGGTTCCCACAATTATCTACAATTGTGGAACACTACAATTTAGATGGAAATCAAAATCTATGTGACCTATTGGACTCGTATACGGGGAGTTTGAAAAGCCAGAGTGCTTCAAATTCTACATCAGAAGTTTGCATTCCGGTAAGTAGAATCTTATTAAAAAACAATCCCTTTTGGGGGGTAAATTTTAGAAAACCTTTTTTAGCGAATGCCTAGATCATATTCATTATCTGCGTGCCAAATATCAGTGAAATACGTTCAGTGGTTTGAGCTGTGTGTTGATGGATCAGTCAGTTAGGAATGGCTGCCTTTTATATACGAGTATAATTAGACTAGCAAATAAAATGTCCCGCGATTTTACCCGGGTTAAGTTACATTTTTGATAACTGCTCTGCTCCCGTCAATCCGTCTGGTAGTTCCGAAGATAGGCGAATTTTAATAAACAAAGCCTTCTGCTTTATAATAATAATAATATAGCCATGTATACAAACAGGTCCGGCAGGGGCCATAGTCACTTCATAGTTTCAGGTAACCAAGTCACTTTAGCAACCCATACCCATAGTCCAGTACTGTTAGTTTCCATGTCCTGTAATAGTCCTGCACCAACCGGGGGTTGGCCTTGGATGCACTTGCTTAGTGCATACAGGGATAACCGTCGGTTGGTGTCTCATTTCATATAAAGCTACCTAAGGGGCCTCTGCGAGTTGGCTCCGGCCCCTCGTACGCCTTACAAAGGCCCGGGACCACAGGGTCCCGAGATACAAAAAGTATAATAATAATAATACCATGTATCTAGTATAGATACTCTAATACCGGCTAACTTTTAATTCAGGGGTTGTTTGTATAATTTTTATACATAAGTGCTTTACTTATGAATAACAATTTTTACTATGGGACCAAGCCTGAAGTATAAACAACAAAATCAACGATCAAAATGTAAGCTCCTCAGAAGTGTTTGTAACAAACACTGTATCTTTAGAAAATATACTGTACAGAATGCTAAAAGCAAAATTAATTCGGCTTAGGTCCTATGTACTAGTTTATACCGTGACTGAGGCCCCGGCGTGATCACGGTACTGGAAGATCAATCTACTTGATTGAAACACAATTTGTGTTACTACTCCGTATATTGCGTTAATTATATTGCAATACTAGCTTAAGAGCGCGCCTTCGTCCGCGCGTAGTTTAACTTTTTTTGTGTGGAACCTTAAATATTTTTTAAAAATAAATGTAATCTTAGTTACTCCTTATAATATCAACTATCTGCCCGTAAAGGTCCCGTCAAAATCGGTCCATCCGTTTCAGAGATTAGACCGATATAAAGACAGACAAAAAAATGTTTTGTATAAGTACCTTGTAAACATTCATACATGTTTTAGTAGAAATCTGTTATTATGAAAACCGACACTTGAATTTTATTCATTTGTATACTATAATATTCGTAATATATTAAACATTGCCTGGACGGTCCAGGTATTCTAGACATTACTTAAGTATTGTATAGAATACCTGAATTATGCAGATTGCCTATAACATAATACATAAATATCCTTTAACAAAAAGCTGTCTGTTAGCCCTCGTGGCTTACTGTCCAGTCTCACTAAGTTAGAACAGAGTTTATATCGTAGAAAAAAAAAAAAAAATGAACATGACTGTAAACTAAAATAAATTAAAAATTTAAAAACAACGGCCATCTTGGTCCGATTTTCATCAAACATAGCTAAAAACATTCCCGACTAATTCACCTTTAAAACAAAAAAATACAAAATCGGTTCATCCGTTCTGGAGCTACGGTGTCACAGACAGACACATCAAACTTATAACACCCCGCCGTTTTTGCTTTGGGGGTTAAAAGGTTTAGTATGACTATACCAACCAGAGTCCTTACAATACCGCACCAACGAAGTACGGCTGCGAGGGAGAGGACTTTGAGATACTTAATAAAAAACCAGTTCAAAAACTGAAATTACATTCGTTATTAAACGTTCAAACCTTCGGTCTATAAGTCAAATAACTTCACCAACTATTGGAAAAAAAAGACCACTAGCTTTTCATATCTTTGGCAAACAGCTTGAAAGTAACTAAGTAACTTATCTCCAACGAATATGAAGACAGTGATATATGATTGTAGAAAGTTCGTCCTGCAGTTTACCCACTTTGAAATCGATGATGGGAACCTCCCGAGACCCAAATTGAGTTCCGGGGAAAAATATCCTACTTAGTCCCACGCCATGATTTATCTTCGTAGGTATAATGTTTCACTGAAATCAGTAGGGCCATTCTCGTGAAATTGGGTAACAAACAAACTGTTTTAGATTTGTTACGTAAGAGAGGGGCTGTGTGGTTCTCAATTTCAAAAACCGCGTCGTAACTTTGAGGTCTTTTGAAGTGGGAACGCGAAAATTAGAATGTAACTTATATACCACTTACTAGGGCACTTGCGTCGTTATACGGCCTATAAAGTTAGACGGTTTAATCAACTGAATTGTAGTTGACGTCATTATTATGTTAGGAACTAAATGTTTGAACTTAAAAAGATTTGAATAAGTCATCACATATAATCATCTGTCGAGCCTTTTCCTTTTTTGACTGCCTCGTTGGTCTAGTGGTTGCAAGCGCAACTGCTGTGCATGAGGTCTTGGGTTCGATTCCCAGGTCGGGCAAATTGTTATTGGGTTTTTCCATCAGATACTCATCATCCATCAGATCCCTAAATAAAACAACAAATTTCTTTGACACAAACTTTCCTTGCTACTGAAAAATGAGTCTTATTACCGGAATTACATGGTAATTTATTTAATAATATGCTTTTAATTGGTCCCGGGTCAGTTATTTTGTATCACGTAATAGTGAAATTGTTCCCTGCTGTACGTTTTTCGGCGTGCATCTTTAATTAACAAAGTGATACGTAAGTTTAAAGCTAACTCATCCAATTAAGGCGAATGTGCTTCCACTAATAGCTTCCCCACAGTTTGAAACTACACACAGCCCTTAGTATTGCGGTCTTAGTTCGAAAACCGCAATGGGTACCATTATTTATCAGAACACTGCCTTTATTAATAACATTTTGAACTGTCAAAGAGGTTAGGTGATGCCATATGGTAATATCAAGTATTCAAATATAATATGTCGACGGGTGAAAGATAAAATGATTTAATCGAAATTTTGGTCGTGTTTTATTTTCATCCTTATTAAGTGTGTATAGAAACACCTAATAAAGTTGAAAATATAATACGACTAAATTGTCGCTTAAATAATTTTGCTTTCCACCCGTCGATGTATACCGATATTATAAAGGGATAAAATTGTTTGTTTGTCATTAGTCTTCTCAAGGAGTAATGTGTTACCCAGTAACTGAGTAGTGGAGGTCAGATAGACAGTCACTCCATGTAAAACATTAGTTTTCAGCTGCATCCTTTAGACAACAAGACTATATATAGCACTCAAGGATAATGTAACTTTCTGTTAGCTAAAGAATTTTCAGAATCGAACTAGTAGTTCTTGAGCTTAGCGCGTTCAAACAATTATAAAAATACACAAAATCTTTACAATTATAGTAGGTATAGATTAATATTACGTCTTTTAAAATGTCCGCAATTAAAATCAATTTCATTTTAAAATTTATTATTTTTAATTTTTATATCTTTTATTTTGTGTTTGGAAGTCAAATAAATATTAATGAGACTTTAAAATCTTACGGACTTTTATACTGTCATCTACCGCTTCGAAATACAGCTCGTCTTTTTCTTATAGCACGTAAGCGGAGCAGAGACATACATCAACAGCATAATCATAGGACTCATAAGCCTACTACCATACTTCATAAGTGGGGTCGTCGTCAACAAAGTGGGGAAGAAAGTGTTACTCTTCATCGGAGGTCTGATGTCAACAGCATCCTTGCTTGGACTGAGATGGTCGAATTCAAAGGCTATGATGGTTGCGTTCTTCTCTGTGAACATAGCTGTCACTCAGACGATGAAGAGTTTAGTTCAAGTCGTGCTAATTGATGTCATTCCAACTGCTATGAGGTAAGATAGTTTAAATTGGGTAAAGTTTAAATTGTTTGAATCAAATATAAATATAATTTACAATAAATTACGCTCTTAAAAACTGGGGCGGACAACCTTGATAAGATAAAAAAACAGAACAAATAAACATAATAATATGTTTGTTTATTTTGTTTTTGATGTCTATGTTTATTTCTAAGCATGCAATATTAAGTTCGAGACCAAATTTCCTTTGAATTCCACATTTTTTATTTTTGTTTTATTTTTATTTTTTACCAGGGCCCTGGCTTTATCTCTAGTCATGCTGACAGCTCGTATGGGTACATTGGTCAGCAACGTTACCTTCCCCATTCTGCTCGCCATGGGATGTTCAATACCATTCTACACGATGGCTGCCATGATGTCTTGTAAGTTTACAAAAATTCACTATAACACGATCAAAATGTTTATAACAACTGTTTTTTTTTTCATATTTTAGAGCTAATATATAAAAGATTATGAATTGAATTTCTTGCTCATTCTTCTCCGTCAGAAACAATTTTTTTAGAATGGGCAGGTAGATTCAATTTTTTTTCTTGTTTAAAATAACGTTCAAATATTACTGGCCAAGGCACCTACCGCCTACCTGTAATTTCTGTTGTTGCATTTTCAACTCTCGGCGTTAAGTAGAGTGTTGAAAATCAGACAGTGGTAAAGGCAAAGTAATATTAAAATAATATTGTTCTAAGAGGTGGTGCTTGGCCCCCTGAGGGCTGATTTTTTATAGTCAGATAACTTTTATCCAAAGAATAAATATGACAGTTTGACATAGTTTTTTTTTATTGCCTTTTTTTGTGTGTCCATGGCCTGTGTGGCCATACCTAATCCTTTTTTCTCTTTTTCTTTACATAATTTTAATACAAAATCTATCAAATCGCCATATTTATCCCTCCGTTAAAAATTATCTGACAAATGAAAAATTTGCCCTAATTGAAAAAAAAAACGTTGACTTTGAAGAAAAGTTCTTTCACTTTAGAAAGATCGATTACGAATTAAAAGTCACGTTGTATATTATAATTTAATTTCGGAGATTTGCTAGCACGCGCCCATTATGTATGACATTTTGTAATTTAACCTCGTGTTAGCTAACGTGTTGACTGCCTCGTTGGTCTAGTGGTCGCAAGCGCGACTGCTGTGCATGAGGTGTTGGGTTCGATTCCCAGGTCGGGCAAAGTGTTATTGGGTTTTACCATGGATCATCCAGGAATTTCTCAGTAGCAGCCTCGGAGTCTGGATTTGTGCCCGATTGATGACAATAGGCTCGCCTCCTATTACATGGGACTAAAAACATAACTGGCGAAATGTGGGTGTACTAATGGGTACACCTCTGCCTAACCCTTCAGGGAATACAGGCGTGATGTTATGTTATGTTATGTTATGTTATGTGTTAGCTAACGAGTTAAGTTTGTGGCGCAACTGAGCCTAAGTGAATTACAATAAAATGTTAGCGCAGTTGGTCTACAATGAGCTTAATAACGATCTCGAAATGCCAGCAGCTGCTCTTAATAGGTAGTTACAAGCTAGTTCATTATTCTATGCATGGGTGCCGGCAGCAGGGTGCAATGGGGTGTGTTTACACCCCCCTGACAGAAAATAAAATACATTAAAAGACTGTTTGCCATAATCTGAAGGCTGCTGTCCAATTAAATTAATTGACGTAACTTCAATGTATAATTTATCTTTAAATAAAGTCTCGTGTCACGATGTTTGTGGTCGCACTCCTCCGAAACGGCTTGACAGATTTTTATTAAATTTTTTATGTCGGTATATTTTGAAAGTATTTAATTGCCCGCCTAGCCGACCCCAACATAGTTGGGGCTAGGCAGGCAGATGTCGGTATATTTTGGTAGGTATGATAATAGGTCGTAAAATATATTTCACACCGCTAGGTGGAAGGAATCAACATTGACGCGGATGAAGTCGCGGGCAGAAGCTTGTTATTTATATTTAATTAACTTTTGCACGCGACTTCGTGTGTCCTTTGTTGGGGTTCAGTAGTTTAGTCATGCTTAACAGACAGACAAAGTAACTTTCGCATTTATAACATTAGTATGAAAGTATGGATTAGCTAATAGTATAATATAATGTGTAGATTGACTGCCTCGTTGGTCTAGTGGTCGCTAGCGCGACTGCTGTGCATGAGGTCTTGGGTTCGATTCCCAGGTCGGGCAAAGTGTTATTGGGTTTTTCCATCGGGAATTTGTCAGTAGCAGCCTCTGAGCCTGGATTTGTGCCTGGTTGATGGCAATAGGCTCGCCCCCTATTACATGGGACTAAAAACATAGCTGGCGAAATGTGGGTGTACTAATGGGTACACCTCTGCCTAACCTAATCCTAACGGCGCGGGCGCCCCTGATTCTATGCAAAATATTTTCCAACTAGAAGCTGCTGCATCGTATACGTGCTATTTTGCATCATGATTACGTCACATTTTGCTAAGTTAGAGCACCGCATTTGCCTCGTACCTACGATGCGGCGCCCCTGGCTCCAATTACGTATAAATCTGGATTGGTTCACTACGCTCTCAGCCAAAACTCCTAATTTGCGAAATTGGAAATAGCAACATTTTATTTGGATTATATTTATTCTATTAGAAAATCCTTCCAATATTATAGGCACTCGTGAACGTGTATAATGTTGTTAGAAATATTTGGAGTAAATAATAACAGCCTATTATTATTCCACTGCAGGAAACCGGCCTCTTCTCATACAGAGAAGGCACGAGTATTGATCACCACGCTTGCTTAAAGCGAATTGGCGATTTCAAATTTCGAATCGGATTTTGGATTTTTATCCGCGTTACGTTACATCTATGGTTACTGCTCCCGCGCCCGTAGGTCGTAGCGTGATGTTATAAATACTACATAACATAACATAACATCATGCCTGAAATCCCCGAAGGGTTAGGCAGAGGTATACCCATTAGTACACCCCCGTCATTTCGCCAGTTATGTTTTTAGTCCCATGTAATAGGGGGCGAGCCTATTACCATCAACCGGGCACAAATCCAGACTCCGAGGCTGCTACTGAGAAATTCCTGATGGAAAAACCCAATAACACTTTGCCCGACCTGGGAATCGAACCCAAGACCTCATGCACAACAGTCGCGATTACGACCACTAGACTAACGAGGCAGTCAAATACTATTCTTATAAATACTTTTCTTGAAAAATCTGGCTATACAAAAATATATTTTTCCAATCCGTAAGGTACTGGCAGAGATTAGCGCGTTTAACCGCTCAAGGCCTGTCCGTCTTACCGGTATGACAGAACAATAGAAAATCAATTCTGTCTCATTGGCTTGAGTAATTAAAAAAACCAAAGAAAAAGCTCTTTAGCTTTTTCCTTGTTCATTAGGCAAACTGATCCAGTTCGCTGTCAAAATATGCATCCGTATACCAAGCTGAATCAGTCTGCTTCTCGAGATCGAATTGTCAATGTGACAGATGTCAAAAACGTCATATTTTCTAATGTCAGTTGACCTATAATGGCCTACGCAGACTGGTACGGCATGGCAAGGAATTTAATTTTAGATATTCAATTGTTTTGTCATAGAAATACGGCATAAATTGCTATGCTTTAAAATGATGATGAATGCGTCGAAAGGGATGCCACGGCATCATTTTAAAGCATAGCAATTTATGTCGTATTTCTTTTGCATTACGTTTGAATGTCCATTAGTAAAATGTTAATAATAAACTATTTTTTTTACTGCCATTATTTGTCCATTATTTCTCTAGTAAAATAAATGAAATATAATTATCTACTAATTAACAGCCTTCAATTAGTGTCCTTAGCCGCTTATTTACTGAAGGATACTTAGAAATCATACAATTTCCTACCAATCGTTTCATTGTTTGTGTTTTATTGTTTCAGGTGTTGTCGTCCTGACGGTTTTCCTGCCAAAGAAGAAACAATAAGTACTTAATTGATGGAAATAATAAAATTGGTTGTTTTTGTTGATTTTATTTTGTTTTTTTTTATTGCCTGCGACTTCCGCGTTAATATTGGACCCCCGTTCCATCCCCTTTGGTGATGAATTTTAGTAAATTCGTTCTTAGCTGTCGTCTACAAACTATAAACTATCTCCCTGCCAAATTCCATCTTTATACGTCAAGCAATTTTCGATATTTCGTGAGTAAGTGAGTAACCTTTCGCTTTTATGTATTTAGACTCTTATATAATAATATGTCAGTGGCATACGTATTTCCTCGTAAATGTCGGATAACTCATTTTATCGGGGTATTAATTTTTTTGCGCAGATCCCTAATTATTTTCCTAAAATAAAAATTGCATAAGTTACTCTTTATAATATCAGTGAAAGGTCCGTCAAAATCGGTTCAACCGTTTTGAAATAAGTAGTTACAAATAGGCAGACAACAATTTAAAAAAATGGTTTTTGCCTAATATGCAACGGTAGGCGAAGATTGCGAGTAGTAGTAGAAAAACTGTATCTATATCTAGTTAGAATATTATCAATCAAACATTGTTATCATTGTTCACAGCTCTGTAACAAAGAAATACTTTTCTTTTCTCTTTATACTTTATACCAGTGAATAAAGTCCATATCTATATTGATAGACCTTAGAAGTAATCGAGACAGCTTTACGTAAGGCGATTATGATTAGCTGAACGATTGAGTGGGCGAAGGCATTAGTTTCATTACACGAAACGGGGAAACTTGGTGAGTGACGTCATATTGACATGACGTAAGTTATGACGAAGGTAAGTCGGTACATAAAAGAAGACTTTTGGTTCGAAATTCAAATAGCTTTATTATCTGTTGCGTCAGAACAGTCTCTAGATCAATTTGACGTAGTGACGCAAAAAAGATTCAACCCACAACACACAATTATTAAGACTATGTAATTTTACAGTGAGAGTCTATTATGTAATCTTTTTTATCGTATGGGCAGTAAGGTCTTACGACCCCACACACCCTAGTGTCAGAGTTTCTAAACCGCCTCAAGGGCCTCTGACATGGTTTGAGTAGGACAGTAATAGGTTGGTATAAGTCCAGGTTTCCTCACGATGTATGAAGTCATCTAAGAGTAATATTGAGACTATCTGCCTAGCCTATCACTTTTCCCAACTATGTTGGGGTCAGCTTCCAGTCTAACCGGATACAGCTGAATACCAGTACCAAAGTCAAAGTCAAAACATTTATTTCAATCAGACCATTTACAGGCACCTTTGAATTGTCCAGGAGTCGGTCAGTTAGTCCGAAAGCTGAAGCTAGTTGCATGGTACGACTGCCTATCTGACCTCCAAAACCCAGTAACTGGGTAATACGATACCTTTTGGGCAGACTGAAAAAAAAGAAATCCATACGCACTCGTTTAAAATCAATGTTTAACTATATTTGCAATAGCACGTATAGTCATTATAGTTGTAACATTAATCACAAAAAATATTCTGGTTTTTTTTTCTGTGTGAGCGAGAATTTACGCGAACATCGCTTTTGTTCAGATTTATAATCAACGCTCATGAAACCACAGATAAAAAATGTACAGATGATGTTTTTTAACGAAACGCTGTAAAAGATACAGATAAAATATATATTTTTGTGAACGTGACATATTGCGTTTTTTTCAACTGGTTTGTCCAAATTGGAAGTATACAGTTAGACAGAGAACCTGTACCTGAAGGTCGCCTGATCTACGTTATCATGGCCGAAATTTTGAGTCTGGCTGGAAGATATAGCCCATAGTCAGTGTCTAGCAATTATGAAAATAAATAAGCAGCCGTGAGGCCGGTAATAGAAGTGAAAGCTTAATGTCACTTGAGCATGTTGGTGACGCAGTCATTTTATCTTGTCGGTGATGCGATCACATTAGAATGGCGGTGACGAGTTCAAATTAGCATGTCTGTAACGCAGTCAATTTATAATGCCGGTGACGAGATCACAAATTATCATGTCGATGACGCAGTCAATCTATCACCTCGGTGACGCGATCACATTAGAATGACGGTGATGCGGGCCCATTATCATGTTGGTGACGCAATGATTATATCATGTCGGTGACACGACAACTTCAGCACGTCGGTAACGCGGCCACAGATGCATGACCGTGACGCAGTCCTAAAAGTTTTGCCTCAACCAAAAATTTCTCGAGGAATTTTTTACTTCTATAATGGTTTTTTACAATTAATACCTATAAAATAACACTCGAACGTAAGTGATACCTAAAAAAGGGCCCCACATTAATACTTGCAAGTGCAAAAAAAAAATCTAAACATTTTAAAAATCACACTGGTACTTGCTCCCGGTTGCAACCCCGCATGAGAGGCGGGCGTCTTAACCACTTAGTTATCAAGGCACCTCTATCTATTATTAAAATTTTAGCCGTGGTAAAATGACGTAGGTCTGACGGCTCTGGGTCTTGGACCAAGTAATCAACATTGTAAATTATTGCTCTATTTACCTATTTCATTCTTTATTTACACTTACGGTAGTGTAATGTACACATCCTGCGTGTTGGGAATTCATCTGGCTGCACACTATCAGCCACTTCATAGACTTCCATTGAGCGTTAACATCATCATCTGCATAGTCTTTTCCCAACTATGTTGGGGTCGGCTTCCAGTCTAACCGGATGCAGCTGAATACCAGTATTTTACATGGAGCGACTGCCAATCTGATAATCTGATCTCCACTACCGAGTGACTGGGTAATACGATACCCCTAGGTAAGACTAGTTGTCAGACTTTCGGGCTTCTGACGACCCGTAACGACTGCCAAAGATCCACGTATGACAGCCGGGACCAACAGCTTAACGTGCTTTCAGAGGCACGGAATAATGTCAGTAATGTCTAAGATAAACCCCAAAAAAAAACGGACACGGGCGGACTTAATGCCTAAGGCATTAAGTCCGCCTTTGTACAGTGTATTTTTTACATGTGCATAAAGTTTAATAAATAAATAAATAAATAAATAAACTTTAGAAAAAACATATGAATTGAAAAAGTACCCTCGAGCGTTTACTTCACTCGAAATGACTGAACCGATTTTAATAAAACTTCCTACATATAAGCAAAATAAATAGGTTTTAAAAAGTTAGTTGGGAACATTTTTGAACCCGATAGCTTTCCAACACGTGGCGACACGCAGGGCAGGTAAAGTATAAATAAAAAAAACTTAAGTTAAAATAAAGGTCACCTATATAATAGAGGAAGATTTCTGTAGAATAGATATCATTGCTGATGCTAAGGATTGACATTTCCCCTCAAACTCACTTGACCTTAATTCACAGGGGGATATTTTATAGAATAGAACCACTGTTCTATTTTTATCTCGTAACTAGTTAATCAATAATAGCTGTTGTGCTGTGGGAAAAAGATCTACTTTCCAACAAAGTTGGTTGTGCTGAAGACAGCTTACGTTGCATTTTGTACCGACATAAAATTTTCTCGTTGAAATTCTTTTTACTTAAGCTTTTTTTAAATATCTTGATACTTTTGCTTTAGTGAAAGGTATTAAAAATACCGGTCAAGTGCAAGACTCGCACACTAAGGGTTCCGTGCCACCGTATAATGATAATTTACGTTACATCCAAAAATGTTGCGTGTTGAATTTCGGGTCTACCTATAACGGTTCAGGAGATACAGCCTTGTGACAGACAGACAGACAGCGAAGCCTTCGTAATAGGGCCTCATTGACACCCTTTGGGTGTGAAACAAAAAAATAAAACTACTTATAATACTCGTACGTGCAACCGACATAGAAAAAGGAAAGTGTTTAAGCAGCTTTCATTCGCTACACTAAGATTGGAAATGACCTGTACACATTTTTGAAGCAATATTTTTTTTTTATTACTGCCCTAAAAACCTTATAGTTTGCAACAATCCTAAAGTAAATACTGACGCAAAAACCGTCAGCCATCAGCAGCAAACCAGAAACAGTTAAAACGATAACATGGTATCTTAAGTTGACTTACTCATTTTGCCCAAATATCAAGACCTCTCACTCCCTCTATACTAAAGAGAAATTATTACTCGCTGTTCCACAAGAGAGATCAAGACTAATTGGTCGTAGTACTAAGGTCTTTGTCAAGTAAGATAAATTAATTTTATTACGTCATATTAAATCATGCTGCGATGTTATTAGAGCAGTCAACCACTGAGATGATAAGTAGGTGTTATGGTACATGGAGACATTTTTATTTATTAGTATTAAACAGAAAAAGTAAGTTTATTAAAATGAGTGATTTGGATTTACCGGCTTTAGCGGCTAAGGAGAGGGGTGAGTAAATAAATATTTTTTTATTACCATCCCACACTTTTTTATTAGTGATATTAAAATTTGCAGTATAAGAGTGTTCGCATATTGTTTTATGAAAGGGGTTTATGTCCAGGGGGCTTAAGTTGAGCGTGGAGGAAACGTAACGTTGATTCGACGAAATTTTTTGAATTCAAAATAGCCGTTACGTAAATTATTAGCCAAGCAATATTACATACTTAATTACTTACGTTTTAAATGAACTTCAAAAATTTACACTCACAATTCACACATAACATAACATCACGCCTGTAATCCCCGAAGGGTTAGGCAGACACACACACACACTCGACACTCGTAATTCTTTTACCAATAAAAGAATTTATTAGTTTAATATTTAAAAGAAAAGAATTAAAAAAATTAAAAAGAAAAAAAAATAAAAGAAAGAAAAAAAAAAGAAATTAAAAGTTAAAAGAATTTATTTAAATCATTAGGTTAAGAGTTGTAAGTACTTATCATACAAAATTGAAGTAAAATAAAAGATTTGAAGCGAATATGTTTACATTAACGCGCACGTGATAAGCTAGACAAAGTTACGGTAGGTCAAATCTCTCCCCACCCGCCGGAGACGCACCGGGCGCCCGAAAAGGGATCGCAAAACGATTTGCGGACCTCCATGAGAGGTGGCCTGCGTACGGTGGACTAGGGAAGTCCGTTGTTCAACCTTAAAGGCCCGAGTAGGCGGTGCGGTGTTCCTCGCGTATCGAGCCCTGTCCCTGGGGAGCATTGAATGCGAATTCAATGCGAATTCCGCACCCCCGGCCATAGGCAGAGGTGAATCACCGCGGTGGTTTTGGTCTGTAAGAGCTCAGAATGTCCCTTCGTCACCTCAACGACGGAGAAAGTCCAAAAAGATTTCTACCGACGACCAAACAAAAATTAAAATTGGTGATCTCTACATGAAAATAATTTCACGGGCCTTGCGTAAAAGATCACAGGTACCTTCTGTGTTTATCTTTGAATATTACTATTATTAAAAACAAGGTGTAAATATCCTTTTTACGGTTATCCTCCCCGCCCTACCTTATTAAGTACTGCCTTTAGTAATTTATTGATCAGCTTTAATTACTCAAGTCCCACGTAATGAGACACAATTGATTTTCTATTGTTCTGACTTACCGGTAAGTCAGTCGGGACTTGACCGGTTAAAAAGCCTTATATAAACGCATTCTTTAAAGATTTTCCTAGTTTACTCAAAAACTAAAAAAAAAATACAAACTAAACTAAAAAATGTACCTTAAGCACACGAATTGCTTTTTCTTGTAACCTTAAATTTAGATATATCAAAGTGTCTAAATAAGATGTCTGGAGCCAGTCGAGACCATTGGGAGGCTTATTTTAGTTACCCGACAGCTTACGTGACTTAAGAGATATTTATATTATTAACCGACCTTTCTAAATAGGCTTTGGCTGTAGACTAGAAATATTGATTTAGGATCCAATTCTGGGTATTATCAAATGTCTGAAGCCTACTCGGGGCAAAAAGTTTACTCAGACTTAAATGCTGGCAAGAGGTTTTTATAATGGTCCCCTTGTTTAGACCCTAACCTTGGGTGGCCGAACCGGGCCTTACTTAATAGTCTTGTTAGAAAAGTGGAATCTTTAATATTGACACAAATTAATTAGGTTATAAAAAAAGATGTAAAAAGTGAACCTAATCATAATTATTTATTAAAATTAGTCCAGCTGTTAGAAGGGTACAGTAACATACACACGGATAGAAAGAAGAATAGAAAAACTATCTACATAAAAATTTACATACATTACATCACGCCTGTAATCCCCGAATGGTTAGGCAGAGGTGTACCCATTAGTACACCCACATTTCGCCAGTTATGTTTTTAGTCCCATGTAATAGGGGGCGAGCCCATTGCCATCAACCGGGCACACATCCAGACTCCGAGGCTGCTACTGAGAAATTCCTACGAGGCAGTCTAATAAAAACATAAAACTTAACATAAAAATTTAATCGAATAAATAATTTGTGAAATTTAAAACGCATGACTTCTCTGCCTTATCAGTAAATACCTATTAAAGTAAACATCCCAGATTTTACACAATTTATCTAAATAGAATCTTGATTTCATTTATGTAATGTTTGCGTTCCATTTAAATGTTTCGTAATTTTTTTGGAATGTGATGTGATAAAAGATCTTGACATGAAAAATTCCGACACGTTCAAACTCGTGGCTTCTGCCCTCGACTTCGTCCGCGTAAATGTCGGTTATTGGCGATCTAATCTTGTTCGTCTATACAAACTTTGGACCAACGTTTCATCCCCCTTAGGGGGTGAATTTTGGAAAATACTTTCTCAGCGGCATAGGTGAGCCCGTGTTGCTCTATGCTCAGCGGATGTCTACTGGCTATACAGGCAATTACCCTGTATAATAGACTGCGTCCCTGCCAAATTTCGTCTTTTCATTTCAAATGATTTTCGATATTTCGTGATGAGTGAGTGAGTGACCTATCGCTTGCAGGGCCCTTGCCCTTGCCTCTTCTCATACAGAGAAGGCACGAGCATTGATCACCACGCTTACTCAAGCCGGAATGGCGATTTCAGACTTATTTTTGTTATAAGTCCAGGTTTTCTCACGATGTTTTCTTTCACAGATGTCAGTACAAGATAAACTTAGAAAGTATACGTCTCAGAGATAAATATTGATATAAAAAAATAGTTTAATAACAATATTTATCATTGAACTATGAACTATGGGTAATTAATATTTATTTTGAAGCAACAATATTTACGTTATTTATATATTTACGATACGACTGAATTCTACTACAATGAATGGATGTTTGTTTGTTTCTTTCTTTCTTTGTTTGAACAGAACTAATTGAAAGGTGCACGTAAGTAGTACAGGTATTGATTTAGCTTAGTAAAGTAAAGTAAAGTAAGTAAGTAAGTAAACGCAAAGTCATGGGCAGTAGTTTATAAAATAAATAAATATCTCGGGACAACTCAAACACGGCTATCTGATCCTAAGCTAAGCAGAGCTTGTGTTATGGTAACCAGACAACTGATATACATACTTATATTTTTTATAAATACATACATATTACAGATAAATCACACCCAGACACAGAACTAACAATCATGCTCATCACACAAAGTTTGTCCTGGGTGGGAATCGAACCCACGACCTCCAGCTTAGCAGTCAGGGCCGCTAACCACTAGACCAACAGGCCCGTTATATTCTCTCATGTCCATTAAAATCATTCAACCATGGTTTCTCCAAATATAGTCTAAAGAAAAAGCAAAAAAGTAAAAATATTTAAACGTTGACTTAATAATACCTAAGATCGTAGACAAAAGCCTAAATTTCAAGACCTTTATAGAATGACCTATAAAGCGTAGATTCTTCTTCCATTATTTTTCTTTGTTGCCGCCACAATATCAAACGCCGGCCGATTTTTACTTGTCCAACTTGATAGCTCTTGGAATCGAGTAATTTTTTATTCACACACAAATATTTTATTTAATCACACAATTCATTCGGATTTTTGGAAAGCGAATCTTGGTAAATCTTTTAGGACGTGACTTCATTAAGAATAATACTAGAATAATAATGGTTTCTTCAATACATTGCTCATGAATTATCGGCCTTAGATAAATCATCATTATGCGACATAATGGTGCCGATACCCTTGTTCACAAACTAGACTAAATTTAGAGAACTGGCATCTCTTAATCTCTTTTTGTCTAATAAAACAAGAAAGGGGCGGAAATAAATTACACGTGTCAATTTTAATTAATCTGAAACTTCCATGCAATTTTAGTAGATAGGTGCCGATTCCCTTGTTCACAAACTAGACTAAATTTAGAGAACTGGCATCTCTTAATCTCTTTTTGTCTAATAAAACAAGAAAGGGGCGGAAATAAATTACACGTGTCAATTTTAATTAATCTGAAACTTCCTTGCAATTTTAGTAGATAGGTGCCGATTCCCTTGTTCACAAACTAGACTAAATTTAGAGAATTGACACCCCTTACTAACATACAGCTAAAGAAAAGGACGGTGACACTTACAAACCTAGTTAGAGATGTCCAATTAGTTTCGCCTTCAACTTCTAATATTAATACTTCTAATATTTTCAAACAATGCGTTCTGACATATTGGTGTCTATGCGTTCTGACTATTTCCATCTTTTTCTGTCCAATAAAATAAGAAAGAGTTAAAATAAGAAAGAAACAGTTATAGTTGACATCTTAAAACGTGTGGATTAAAAATACGGAAAAGTTCAAGGCAAAACTAATTTGACATCGCTAACTTAGTTCTTTGGACTGCCTCGTTGGTCTAGTGGTCGCAAGCGCGACTGCTGTGCATGAGGTCTTGGGTTCGATTCCCAGGTCGGGCAAAGTGCTATAGGGTTTTTCTATCTGGAATTTCTCAGTAGCAGCCTCGGAGTCTGGATTTGTGCCCGGTTGATGGCAATAGGCTCGCCCCCTATTACATGGGACTAAAAACATAACTGGCGAAATGTGGGTGTACTAATGGGTACACCTCTGCCTAACCCTTCGGGGATTACAGGCGTGATGTTATGTTATGTTATGTTAGTTCTTTAATGTCACGGAATGTCACCGTCCTTTCCTTTCGCTGTATGTTAGTAAGGGGTGTCAATTCTCTAAATTTAGTCTAGTTTGTGGAAGGGAATCGGCACTTACTTACTAAAATTGCATGGAAGTTTCAGATTAACTTAAATTGACAAGTGTAATTTACTTCCGCCCCTTTCTTGTTTTATTAGACAAAACAGATCGAAATAGTCTAATTTTAGATTAGTTTGTGAACAAGGGAATCGACACCAGTATCTAATATTATGTGTCGAGGAGGGCGCTTTAATCACTGGGCCATCCCAGTGGTTAAGGCGCCCGCATCTACTGCATGTGATTGTGGGTTTGATAACGGTATTCGATTTTTATATATTTTCCGCAACCTCATGCATAAGAGTCGCCTTTACCACTGGGGCCATCGAAACACGTGACGGGTTAATCCCATTGATCAGAAAACAAACAGATATTGTAAATAAAAAATTGTAAAGGACGAATAAAATGGTTTGGCGAAGCAAATAAAAATACAAACCCTGACCGTCATTCTGGTAACATCAGGAACATCCAGCTTACCACTAGGAATAAAATACAAAACAAAACATAGCTTATCTCTTCGCACGTGAGTGGATATTCGAACCGACGAGCAGTGAGGTGACTTTAAATTGGCCACCAACACAATAGTTATAATAATGTAAACAGTATACTGTACAGTCACGTTGGAAGTAGAACTCTATGAATGTATGCATTTCTGACTATTACCCTTGGTTCCTCGAACGAAAAATTAATCGAACTACTATAATGTTTGTTACTCAAAATTGTAAATTCTAATTTGTAATTGTCAGCAACAATAGCACCCCATATTTGTACGCCTCCTGGCATAACATAGCGCTCTGTTCATTAAAAATAGATCTGAATTGTTTTTACCTATGTTAACAAATAAATAAATAATTATTATTATCAATCACGCCAGAACGTCTGAACGGATGTAGATGAAATTTGGCACAAAGATAGATTAGTTTGGAGAAGTAGGTACATAAGTTTATGCTATTTTAGCTTTTCATCCCGAAAAAATATACCTGCGGTTGCTGTAGAATAGTATGTATATAAGTTTGACGTGGACAAAATTGTGGGCAGAAGCTAATATGAAAATAAAATATTTAAATATGGTAGTTGCTGGTAGCTTACGTCAGATACCCTAAAGTTCTATATCTACCTACCTGCATTTCCACAACGCCTTCGAAAACAAAAAGAAATATATGAAATTCGTACATTTATTAGAAAAGGTTACAGAATAACCTCCCACCTAGAATCTTTCACAGGCATGTAATCCGGCCATTCATCAATTTCTTCCAGTGTAACTGTGTCTCTAAGGCTCTGTTTTGCTCGCTCAGCCTTCCGCTTTTTGTTCTTTGCAAAAGCCTGTTTATAAATGCTACACCAATTATCATTCTTATCATTTCTCATCGTTGGAAAATCTCGTCTAAAAAGACGTGACCACAAGTTTTCATGTTTCAAAACTTTGTAAAGCTTTTTTGATGATTTTGCAACGTTTAGAATATCGGCTATGGGTAAGCTTAGAAGAATATCAAATAATGCTTCGTCAGGCAAACCGTAGAGGTTCCCGCAAGGTTGACTGTGGTAGCTAAGTATACTGTTTTTTACAGGATAAACAATGTTTTCTTTCAAGGAGAGAAGTAGGTCATCCATGTGAGAGAACGCAGAAGGAATACCCAATGGTGACGTTGTTAGATGCTCATTAATGGGCAAACATAATGAATGAGTTTCCTTTGTTGCATCGACTATTGCATTTATCAGCATTGTATCATTTAAAGCACACACTATTATATTCGCTGGTGTATCTATATATGGGTACAAAACAACAGCTATTTGATAAACTTTACGGCGATTCCTTCTGTTGTCTAATATGTAATCAACAACATCTATATCTGTGTTCCCTCTCAGTACAAAATCATTTTCTTTGATCACAATGAGGAGTAAAGCGAAGAACAAGTCTCGTTTCAAAGTTTCGGGCTTGATTAACGCCTTTATCAATTCCTTTAGTGTTTGGTCGAACTGGGGCGGGATCGCCTGATTCGTGTCCGTAGGAAGTCTGCCTACCCACTCCATTGTCCTGTGCCTTTGAAGGCATCCGATGTTTTATTTTATTGCCTATTAAAAATTTCCTCTTGGTTTTTTTGTTAAACTTCTTTATTCGGACGTCATTTTGACATTACAGATTTTTTATTCTTAACTGCGTGAGTTTTTATAACAGATTGATTTATGATTCGAATAAAAACTTTTTCATTTTTTCTCTGATAACATTAATTTTGTTGTAAAGCTTGGCGTTCATTAACGGCGCGTCGGGCCCCAAAATTCCGTCTGACCCGCCGCAACTTTAGCTGACGCAGTTTCTTACAAACGCAATGCGGCCCGGCTCGGTGGACGCCGAACTTAAGAATGTATTGTATTAATTAACTGAAGATTTTACTCAAACATTTGAATTTAATAAAGATCAAATACCTTTTAATAAATGCTTAACCAAAATAACTATTTAACCTAAAACCAGGCGTTTCTTAAAGCAAATTGTTTACTGGAATTAGATACAGAATTTTAATCGAAATTCCTTTGTTAACGTATACTTTGATATCGGAACATTTATAATTGAACTTACCGAAAATCATGTATCTACTATACGATGTATAAGACAAAGACTTTCTTAACTTAGAATATCTTTTATGTTCCCTCCTTTTCCTATTACATCGAAAATATTATTCCAGATATTTTCTTAGACGTTTCCAACTATTTGCGTCTTATCTTTGGTGGGCGAAAATACAATCTTTCATAATGTTTTCTGATATTGACACAAGTATTACTCGCTGATATTATAGCTTCACGAATCCTTTTATGTTTTATATATTCTTCATGTGGTAGTCTTATCGGAATCTTGTCTGAACTCAAATAGTAATACTGCTACTATTATTATAGCCCCGAAAGTTTGTAGGGATGGATGTGTGTTTGTTACTCTTTCACGAGTAAATGGCTGAACGGAATCAGCTGATTTTTGGCACACATATTGACAGTGGAAAGGAAAATTTTACCAAACGACAATTTGCTTGTGTTTTATATTAGGTGTGGATGCAAGCAGCGCAGGACCCGTCATTATGGCTATATTTAGGCCTATGTCCATAGTGGACGTCATTCGGCTGCTGTGACGATGATTATGATTAGATTTACTTCAGAATTCTACGATTATAAGTGCTATTACTACTAACTAATGTTATTGATTGATTTACTTGTAGAAATAGGTTACAAGTTGGTTTTATTTTAGAATTCTTTATTTAGTACTTCAATCATTCTATTTTGTTACCAAAAGTTTTTGTATTCGACAGTGTAATAGTAATTATAAAATACTCAGATTGTTCGAGGACGAGGTAATTATATACAAATTGAGGGTTCAATCATTTTCATGGTTTGTAATTATAGGTGTGTATTGATCTACAAATATGTTGGATTGTAATATTCTTGATTAACAATTATTAAAATTAAGTTATTTGAAAATTCCGAATTCAAACAGATACAAAATTTAGGCGGTTAAATCCGCCATGTTGTTTTTTATGTCATGTAAGAATCTAAAGATATTTCATTTACTACATCTGTTTGTTTAGTTTAGTAGCATAAAAGGGAACAAAGAGGCAGACATACCAACCAACCAATACCCAAATTTTCGTCGCCTACACAGTTGGATAATAATGAGTTTAACCTGTTTGTAATATTTTATTGATTTTAAAAGTCTTCATGGAATCTAACTGCCTCATTGGCCTAGTGGTCGCAAATCGCGACTGCTGAGCATGACTTATTGAGTTCGGTTCCCAGGTCGGGCAAAGTGTTATTGGGATTTTCATCAGGAATTTCTCAGTAGCAGCCTCGGAGTTTAGATTTGTGCCCGGTTGATGGCAGTAGACCTTATCACATAGGACTTAAACATAAATATGAGTTTCTTGCTGATTTTCTCTATAAAAAAACTACTGTTTGGAATGAGAAACTAGCTTAACTGTGATTTTCTTGACAATTTAAAAGTGCCTAAACGTGGTTTATTTGAGAATAATGATTTGATATTTTATTATTTTCAGCCAAGGCCCGTGAAGAATGGAAAACGCCGATGAAGGAAATCGATGCAGCTCTTATAGCGTGTACTTTTGGGAGGTTTCACATAAAGCTACTGTTTATAGCTTTTTTTGGGTTCATGGCAGGAATCTTGGCTAGCACAACTACAGCTTATCTATTGCCAAGTGCAGAATGTGATTTGCAGATGGATTTGTTACAAAAAGGACTCTTGAATGCTATGCCGTATGTTGGTAAGTTAAACAATTAAAAGATTTTATTTTCAACTAGCGAACCTGCTTCGCACGGGTGAAAATTTCTGATATTTTTCGGCGTATTTTCTTTCATAAAAACCTTCTCAAGAAATAACGAACACAACAAAAAATAATCTGCTAAATCGCTCCAGATGTTCTCTAGTTTTGCGCTTAGCAACACATATTGCCATTCATTTTTATTATATAAATGCAGAATGAATGAATGTCGTGACGGCCCAGTGGTTATGGCGCCTACCTTTCATCCATGAGGTTGTGGGTTCGAATCCGGGCAAGTACCTACCAATGTGACTTTTTCAATTCATATGTACTTACTTTCTAAGTTTATCTTAGACATCACTGACATCATTTCAAGCCTGGGAAAGCACGTTAAGCTTTTAGAGATTTTCCTGTGTCGTGGATCAATTCTTAAACATATAAACTCACACACAAACAACCAAACCTGGAACTAATAATTGAGGGCCATGTATATATTTGTTTTGTTGTGAAAATCGAACCTGTGTTACACAGCACAGTACCCAGTGCTATTTTTCATGATACACCTCACTATCACGCAAACGAAGTCACAGTCAGAAACTAGTTTCCAATATTCCCAAAAACATCACAAAAGTAAAAGAAAATCGTAAAATAGTAGCAAAAGTAACGTTTGCTAATGGAAACTACCACCTGGCTATAAATTTATTGCTAAAGAGACACGCCACGAGGTCGAACGTAGAAGAAATAGCAGTGAACTTGCGGCGATCGATGGAAATGCATGATATATGAGGCTTGGGGTATCGAATGTTCCAATACTTTCAACCAAAGAGAATTAGAAAAGACTTGGCGGAATAGTTAATTGCCTAACGAATTTTGGGACCGTTAAATCGATGTTTTATTTACGGCGTTTCGAAATCTATACCTACTTCTAACTTATATAAGAGTTATTTTTGTTTGTTTAAACGTGCTATATCTGGAAATCTCGTTCTTGTATCTCTTTAGTCTAGTAGTAGA
Source organism: Hoplodrina ambigua (assembly GCA_949774945.1). Taxonomy (NCBI): domain Eukaryota; kingdom Metazoa; phylum Arthropoda; class Insecta; order Lepidoptera; family Noctuidae; genus Hoplodrina; species Hoplodrina ambigua. Next base: position 10,961,722 of record OX458981.1, read on the forward strand.
AAAGCGCGACTGCTGAGCATGAGGTCTTGGGTTCGATTACGAAGTCGGGTACAGTGTTATTGGGTTTTTCCATCAGCAATTTGTTAGTAGCAGGCTCGGAGTCTGGATTTGTGCCCGGTTACTTGGGACTTAAACATGACTTGGCTATAATTTATTTCCAAAAAATTTGGGGAAGAAAAATCACGCGACCAAAGTTGCGACAGCGCGGCGACACTGCTAGTTTGTTTTACAACAGGTCTTAATTTTTATTAAAATTATCGGTTTCCAGGAATGTTGCTATCATCTGTAGTCGCTGGTTTCCTGACGGACGCGTTTGGAAGAAAAATATTTTTAGGAGTCGGTTTTCTTGGACTGTTTATTTTCCAACTAATTGGAGGCTCCAGTCAAACATATAACGTACTTGCTGCTGCAAAGTTCTTTGAAGGATTATTGTAAGTATATTTTTCAAAATAATAAAGGCTTATTTATTTGTCGTCAGATAATAAAATATGAATAAATTACTAAAGGATTAATTGATTGATAGTAAAATAAATGAGTCGTATTGGCGGCTTTTGTATAAAAAATAATGTCAAACTGTCAAATATTACTTTTTTATTCTTTAGATAAAAGTTATAGACGGTTAAAAAATCACCCCAAAGATTATAAGTTTGAGAGATATGCTCACTTTTGATGGAAATACTGTGAAACAATACGTGTAGATAAAAGTAATTTATTTAAAAACAACTTACACTTACGGTGTGCACCAGACGTACAAGTTTTTGGCTAATATTTACGTCTTAATTACTAAATATAAAAACATAAAAAAGACAAACATAAAACATACAATTTAACAGAATTACAGTAGGAAATAAAAATGAAATTAATTAATTTAAGACAGAGAGATTGTATTGTTATTGTATCTTTAGTTTTTATAACGAGGTGAGAAGGCCAATTCTATTAATCAAAATGCTTATAGGAAAATGGCTTGAGCGTGGCTTGACAAGCATGCATATATCTATGTACAATCACATTAAACTTCACCAAAGACTGATTTTCACAGTCTGAAAAGTTTCTTTTGTTGTAATAAAATTAATATCTAGGCTAAGTTTTCTTCAGACATGTTTTGAACCTTTATTCAGTAATTTTTCTCAGCCATTTTTGTCTGCGAGTCCAGACTTGGAATTTTTAGCATTGTTTTAATACAAAAGAATAATGTTTTAAGCTTTGCTGTAATAATTCGTCACAATAGAAAATTGTTGATCTCAGGACTTGGCTTCTGTTTTTTCTGGCCTTAAATGAAGCTTTTAGTTTAATAGTACTGTGTCAAGTTTGCATCCGTTTTGCTTCAGTTACAACGCTGTTAACTGAGAAAGATTATTTTATAACTCACACTTTTGTTTAAATATAGCGTGTAAAATAAAGGAAAAAGTAAAAACTTGAATAGGTACTTATGATAAATAATTAGATAGATTATTATCATACATATATGCAATGTCATTGTTAAGTTTTTCATGATTTATATATTTTTTTATTATTTTTAGGTTACATCTTGTTTCGTTTTTTTTTTGTTTTTTCTTGTTTTTTCTTTTTCTTTCTTTTCCTCTTTTTATTTTCTTATTTCTTTTTTTCTTTTCTTTGTTTTGTTTTCTTCTTTTCTTTTAATGATCTCTTTAAACAGGGTTTCTGTATCATACCCTTTTGCGGTGCCCTACAGGGTCCATAATGATTTCAATTATATTAGTTTACCACCTAAGCATACATATGGAAAAGCAATAAAAATATTGAGTATTGCATGCCTAACAAAAAAAAGCATGTCGGTGACGTGTACCTTATAAGTTTTTCTTGAACCTAAATTTTCCATTTAAAAAATGCCAAAATTTCCATATCTATATTTCTCTTTTTAATTTACTTTTCAGATACGCCACTGCCTTCAGTGCCTGTGTATCATTAACTGCAGAGTTCTCGTACTCTAGTATCAGAGATCGGATGCTGCTATGTCAGTCTTCGTTCATCGCCGTCTCCCACATAATAATTGCTGCTATGTCCTGGGCGATCCTTACTAATGACTGGAAAGTTTCTTTTTTCGACGGAAAATTTGGTAAGTAAAGTCAACAAAAGAGATAGGTATGCAGAGTCGTCAGATATAGTTGGAGTTTTCTTAAAAAACAATAAATGTTTTCGATTAAAACTTAATCAAATTAATGAACTATCTAATGGTGCCGATTCCCTTGTTCACAAACTAAACTAAATTTAGAGAATAGACATCTCTTACTAACATACAGCGAAATGAAAGGACGGTGACATTAAAGAACTAAGTTAGTGATGTCAAATTATTTTTGCCTTGAACTTCTCCGTATTTTTAATCCATACGTTTTAAGATGTCAACTATAACTGAATGGATGTATCAGATTGACTAAATTTGACAGCTCTTATTTACATTAGTCTCTTTCTTATTTTATTGGACAGAGAAAGATGGAAATAGTCTAATTTTAGTTTAGTTTGTGACCAAGGGAATCGGCACCAATGGTGCCGATTCCCTTGTTCACAAACTAGACTTAATTTAGAGAATTGACATCTCTTACTAACACACAACGAACGGAAAGGACGGTGACATTAAAGAACTAAGTTAGCGATGTCGAATTAGTCTTGTCTTGAACTTTTCCGTATTTTTAATCCATACGTTTTAAGATGTCAACTATAATTGTATGGATTTTTAATTTTTAATTTTTAGTTTTTAACCCCCGACGCAAAACGACGGGTGGGACGGTGATTTAAGTTAGACGTATCTGAGGGTGAGTCTGTCTGTAGCATCGTAGCTAACGAACGAATGAACCGATTTTGATTTTGGTTTTTGTTCGAAAGGTGAATTAGTCGGGAATGTTCTTAGCTATGTTTGATGAAAATCGGTTCAAGATGGCCGCTGTCGAGGGTTGTTTAAATAATCTAATATTTAAAACGTAACAATGAAAGAGAAATCTTTCTTTCTTAGAAGAATCTTTGCGTGTAGTAACATTTTTTGGGAGAAAAGAAAATGCCAAAATGGCCACCATTGTTAGGCCTCCAACCCCGCCCAATATTCACACAAAGAAAGGTCTAACCCTCTACGAGACGACAACACGGCACTAAGCCTAAAAGTACCAACATAATACACCCCAGGTTAAGTTACTAAGCATGTTTGCTTGGACCGCCCACAATAAATCCTGGCAACAAAGGGTTAGGCTCAAAAAACGGATTTTACTCCAATCTTTTTGAAACCGTAATTGTGCAGACATTTCTTTTGGCTCTTCACGTTTGAAGTAATGCAGAGTTTTTTAACCTTTCAGTGCTTAACACATGGAATTTTTATCTTTACATCATGTCGTTATGGGCGTTGGGAGCCTTTTTGATGTACGTGTTCTGCCTCCCGGAGAGCCCCAAATATTTGCTGACGCAGAAAAAGTATGATGAAGCAAGGGAGATACTGATTAAAATATATAGGGAGAACACAGGAAAGCCAGCTGAGACTTATCCGGTAAGAGATTTTGATTGTCACTTAAAATACCTACCTGCTTTATGACTATTTTTTTACTCTGTGTTTTAAAAGTATGTACAGTCAACCAAAGAGATAGGCATCCAGGCTCGTCAGATATAGTTGAAGCCGATCGATGTGTTTGATTGAAACTTAATTAGTATAAGTTTATTATCTACTTTTTATATAAAATTACATTTGAAACCTGTATATCTATCTCTTTTGTTCACTGTACTTTCTTAAGATAACTTGGATATTATTGATTACGCTGTAGGAAACCATTGTGAGGAAATCCGGACTTGTAATTAATGTAAGTCTGGAATCGCCAATCCACCTTGTGCAAGAGTAGGTATTGATTAATACTCTCTGTATGAGAAGAGGCCTTTGCTCTGCAGTAATATACTGGGGAATAGGCTCGCCCCCTATTACATGGGATTAAAAAACATAACTGGCGAATCGTGAGTGTACTAATACTGGTACACCTCTGCCTAACCCTTCGGGGATTACAGGCGTGATGTTATGTATATGTTATGAAATATACTGGGCTGGTGATATTATTGTTTTATTTTAAGGAGATTCGCCAATAATTTATATTTGTCTTACGTTTATTTCAATGGCAGGTTTGTTTTATATTTGTATGTTGATCAAAACGTACTACGCAGAAGATTGCGGGTTATAAAATCATTAGTTGTGTAGGTAATGTGCTGCTTTTAATTAATTTTCAATCATTGTACATTATAAAAAAAAATACAATCACTCGCATGCCTAGTTAGTTCTTGTATAAAAAATGGAATAGGCAACATGTGGATAACGTTGTGAGTTACACATACACTGTATACTTTAGATACTAAGGATTGTTAATTAAGAAACTTTGTGTAACTGTTTGTTTCCCAAAGAAAATAAATAAATAAATAAATAAATTACTTCGAATATTATATCGAAGTATTCGAGTCTTTTAAAACTTTTGCAATTTAATTTAAAGATACCATTTTGCACTTCAATATCTTACATTTCATTTTTAATAATTGTTATTCGTTTTCAATTTGAATATCAAAGATACTTTATTAAAATATTAAAATTAAGTGCACGTTAATATATTTCAATTTTGAAAATAATATCTTTTACCCTTTTCATTTTGCTACCGACGTCAAAAAGATCATTTAATTCAAAATGATAATAAATTGCAATATTTTAATTACCATCTGCAATGTTATAATTATACTGGTACTGAGTTAAAATATGTCAATAATGGATGGCCTATTTATAATTATTTGTTTAGTTTCAATTAATGTGTGCTTTTTCATTTTAGCAGAATAATTCTTTCTTTTTTTAATAAAATTAGTAGATCTATCTTCTATATAGAATTTCTTTATAGTATTAAAGTACTGTGACTGACTGATTGATTGATAGTCAACGCGTAGCCTAATTTATTGTCTAAAAGTAAAAAAAAAAAAAGGTATTTATTTATTTTTAAATGTTTTATACAAATATTTAAATATAAAAAATAACATTTTAAAACGCGCAAATGTATAGAATGTACTGTGTATAAATATAACACTAATTTAAACTACTACTACGTTTAAATATAACAAAAAGAACAGAAACATTATTTTTGTAAAAGATTTTTCCTATAGGTAAGTGCACTAAGATACGATTAAAACATGGACTTAGCTAGTCAAAACTTTGAAGTTTTTATGCACGCGAAGTCGTGAGCTTTCGGAGTCGACAACATATTGTGATAAAAAGCGAAAGGTTATTCACCGACTAAACACGATACCTTAAAAATAAGTTGACCTAAGAAACTGTTTACCATAAACTATTTTTTTAAATTTAAATCAATAATATGGACTGCCTCGTTGGTCTAGTGGTCGCAAAGCGCGACTGCTGAGCAAGAGGTCTTGGGTACCTACGATTTTCAGTCGGGCAAAGTGTTATTGAGTTTTTCCATTAGGAATTTGTCTGTAGCAGCCTTGGAGTCTAGTCCTGCCCGGTTGATGGCAATAGGCTCACCCCCTACTAATGCTTCCATCTCTGCCTAACCCTTCGGGGATTACAGGCGTGATGTAATATATAATAATAATAAAAATGATCTAATATTCTAAATGACAACAAAAATTTCCTACGCTTTGCCGTCAACAGGAAATGTGCCCAAAAGACTGGCAGCATTGCCACGTTGGATGGCAACTGTTCGCCTCTAGCCAAAGTAATAGCTAACCCTTTAACAGGTAGAAAGAAGCTAAGATCGGATTTACGTTTAACGCGGGCGAAGTTGAAAGTAAAAGCTAGTATTTTATATATATAAAGTCTGACAGCAGCTGTCAGACTTTATATAAAATACGTGTAACTCAACAACCCTATTCAAAGTCAAGAGTACCTACAATTAATCTGTTACTTTTGCCCTTTACAAATTCATGTTTATTACAATTTGAAGTACATCATTATGTTTAAACTGAAATTTTTCAAACAAAAGGTGTTTTAAAAATTGTATGAATGATTGCTTTTACATTTTGTTGAAATTGAAAAGTTACTTGGAATTTATTGGAAAGGTTGATTGGAACTTTAGGTTGATTGTTTGTATTGCATCAGATAAGTGATTGATAAAAAGTCGTTAAGGTTTTACTTGATATGAAAAAAGCCTTGTCTTGTAAATGTGAAAAAAAATTGAAAACTGACTTCTTCTAGCAAGGGCGTTGTCAGTTGATGGTCCGTGATGGGGGCGGTGGGGGGTAAGTTAACATGAAATTGTGGGTATAGACCAAAGCACAAACATTTAAATTTTTAATTGGAATAAGAATAATAATTGGAATAGAATATTTAATAAGTCACGCAAGTGGACTTGATTGGTCCTGGTTGCTTTGATTTCGGCTGTTTTTTATCTCTTGGAGGGGGCTGTGCTCCTCTCTACCCCCCTTTGGCGACACCCTTGTCTTCTAGATCTATCTAGATGGAAGAGATTACTAACTAAATGAACAGTTGCTAGTAAAACCTTATCAATAATACCAGTAAATATTATGGCGGAATTATCGAGCGATTATCTACCTACCTATTAGTTACCTAAGACACAACATAAGAAAATCAGAAGGTTTATACCTCTTTCCGCGATTTACCGAACTTACGATTATAAGGGGCGTAAAAATACACATCATCTAGGTATTAACTACTTATACTACCCATCAAATTAAGTAACACTGAGCAAAAATTATTGCTGGGAAATGAATTTTATTGGTCTGGAAAATCACTGTTTAACGCAAGTAAAATATTGTGCCTATGAGTGCATACAATAGTACTCGGGCTGTATTTAAAGTTTAGTTTTAACATTTAATTAGTTTAATGAGTTGATATCTCAGTAACAAAATAGTCAGTCTATCGTGTAGGCAGTCTTACGACCCCACACACCCTAGTGTCAGAGTTTCTAAACCGCCTCAAGGGACTCTGACATGGTTTGAGTGGAACAGTAAGTCCAGGTTTCCTCACGATATTTTCCTTCACCGATGCCAGTGATGTTCAAGGTAAACTAAAGATAACCAAAAGGTTCCCAGGCATGGAACAAAACAAAAAAGAAATATCACAATGATGGGAAGATATGTATCTTTCGGCTTCGCTAAATATCTTTTTACACTTCTAATAATACATTTATAGGTTCCGTCCGCATGACGCGTTCTAAGATAGGGTTCACAACGAAATCCATTGACTTTCAGTTTCATTGAGTAGTCAAAGTCAATTTTTTTAAATTTAAATTGGGCCATTATATTATACTTTTGAACGTCATAATACAAAAAGAAAAAAAGCTTTTTTACAAAAAAATATGACCGCCTTCAAAAACTACAAAATAAAAAATAACTTTAGCTTGAAAGTCGGCGGCTTTGGATTTGTTTTTTGTTATGTAGGTATTGCCACCGACTTTAGTTATTTTTTATTTTGTAGTTTTTGAAGGCGGTCATATTTTTTTGTAAAAAAGCTTTTTATTTTTCACTTTTTAGTGCTTGTGTGTTAATGTTTGAAATCCTTACATAAAGACCTTTCAAAAAATACCTCACACGATATATTTAATTTTGGAAAGTGGTAGGAGGGGGGTTGACGTATCCCCTCCCCACTTCCTTCAGTCAGTCATCGACTACACGTATAAACAAAGCAATTTTTCTTGTTACGGCGGTTCTGCTGTGATTTTATAAGGTTTAAAGTTCCGTTCCATATCTCCAAAGTTCATCATCAGATCATGACAATATTCCTATGGGACCTATTCGGAGCTATACTCTTTCAAACAAAACAAGAATCATCCAAATCGATTCATAATTGGCGGAGTAATCGTAGAACAAATATACAAAAAAAAAAAAACAAAAAAAAAAAAAAAAAAACTTACGCGTCGAATTGAGAACCTCCTCCTTTTTGAAGTCGGTTGAAAAAAAGAATTGAATCTAGGTGCCCCTTCCAAAAGGTAGTTTTGTAAATTTTGTAAAGTAAACAGAATGAAACTTCTTTGTAAACTTTTGATGTGTCTTGCGTGTAATATTGTATCCATTTGTAAAAATTATTCCGCCATTCGCTCGCATCATCAACTTGAGTTATTACATCGATAAATATGTGGAAACTCCACTTATTATGACGATATTTCCTGATTTTGTATCGTTACTATATCATGGTAGGCTTGTCCTAGTTTTCTGTTTTGCAGAGTTCACAGAATTACCTGCGATTTTATTGAATATTCATTTAGTCCGCGTGAAAGTCAAATCCATAGTGCCATACTTAATAATATTAATGCGAAAGTAACTTTGTCTATTTGTTTGTGTGTTACGCTTTCACTAGATGTACATTTACATTTGAACCCCAAGTAAGGACATGGGGCCTGTTGGTCTAGTGGTTAGTGGTCCTGACTGCTAAGCCGGGGGTCGTGGGTTCGATTCCCACCCAGGACAAACTTTGTGTGATGAGCATGATTGTTAGTTCTGTGTCTGGGTGTGATTTATCTATAATATGTATGTATTTATAAATTATATAAGTATGTATATCAGTTGTCTGGTTTCCATAACACAAGCTCTGCTTAGCTTGGAATCAGATAGCCGTGTGTGAGTTGTCCCAAGATTATATATTTTTTTTATAGGCCACTTTTTAATACGCGACTTCCTCTGCGTCCGCGATAACCGACATTCTCGCTAATGAAGGCGTAGACAAAAGCTAGTATACCATAAAACATATCCTAAGATACTCGGCAATAGTGCAGGTCCAGTCCAGTATTTTCAGAGATTACCACCTACAATATCGATTGATATAGCTTATCCCGTTTCTATATTTCCATAAGATATTACAAGATATTGGTTGCGACCTCTTTTTTAACCGCCCATCTCCAGGCATCCATTGCGTAGAGACTCTAGAGAAAGCACATTTTTGAAAGAGTACGTATGGAGTTTATTTCCCATTCTTCTCAATACAAAACTATCTTTTAGAAAGGGCAACTAGATTCTAATAGTATAATTTCTTTTTTCTTGTATGTGACGTTCAAAAGTGGATTTTAATGGCCTAGTTGAAATTAATGATTTGACTTTGACTTTCACGCAGCGTAGGACGTCCACCCACAAGTTGGCCAGACGATCTGATCAGGATCGCGGTATCGCGATGGATACAAGCCGCTTTCAACCGGTCCTATTGGAAATCTGTAGGCCTATGTTCAGCAGTGGACATCCTCCGGCTGATATAATAATGATGATGATAGACAAAAAAGAAGGAAAATAATTATAATCTCTTTTTCTTTAATTCCAGTACTATAATATATGGAAGGACAAGAATAAGCACTCGATAGACGAGGCTCCTGAACATCATGAGCAGATGAACATTCGGCATCAAATAGTGGAAGGTCTTTACAATGTGAAGCCAATGTTCCAGAAGCCGTTGGTTGTACACCTGGCTATGACGTGCTTCACTAATTTTATCATAATGGCCATGTAAGTGGGTATTATCTATACTATTATAATTATCCATTTTCTGCCTCGTTGGTCTAGTGGTGAGGTCATGAGGTCTTGGGTTCGATTCCCAGGTCGGACAAAGTGTTATTGGGTTTTTCCATCAGGAGTTTCTCAGTAACAGTCGCTGAGTCTAGATTTGTGTCCGATTGAAGGCAATGGACTAGCTCGCTCCAGAATCTATGGGACTTACCTAAACATAACTGGCGAAATGTGGGTATACCTCTGCCTAACCCTTCGGGTATTATAGGCGTGATGTTCTCTTCGTCCTGGTCTAAGTTAATATCAGCCCACAGTCTTATTGGCCTACCAACATTTATTTTTCCATAAAACAAAATAATGAAATACAATTTCTAATTCCCAGGTACAATGTCCTAAGGCTCTGGTTTCCTCAACTGTCTGCTATCGTAGAACACAACCCGCTGCAAGAAGGACAGGATCTGTGTTCTGTTCTAGACTCATACACGTCTAGCTTGAAACCAGTTATACATAACTCATCTTATATAGAAGAAATTTGTGTGCCAGTAAGTTTTCATTACATCCATTAATTCTGTTTTTTCTCTCACAGCAAATAAGAGTACTAGCCTATTAATATCCCACTGCAGGGATAAGGCCTCCGGGGTTGCGGGACGTCTTAACAGGATACCGTGGCCTCGGAACGTAAAATGGCAACAGAAGGAACCCGGTGGTTTTTTAGTCAGTAAAAGTCAGACAGTCCCTTCCGCCCCACTCAGGGCGGAAGGAGTCATTTGGTGATTTTAACCAACTAAAAAAAAGGGCAAAGGCCTCTTTTCACACAGAGAAGGCACGAGTATTGATCACCACGCTTGCTCGAAGCGGATAGGCGATTTCTAACTTATGTTTGTGTTTAATACGAACGACGTAACGTAACTGGCAAAATGTGGGTGTACTAATAGATACACCTCTACCTAACCCTTCGGGGATTGCAGGCTTGATGTTGTGTGTAATATTATACCTACGGAGCCCTTTTTGTGCTATTATGTGGCCCATTTTTTTCTGACTGACTCAGCAATCGAATCTGGGCCAGTAATTGACACTCAAGTGACAGCGACCGAATTACGAGTGATTAATTAATATACTGTACTGTGTTTTATAGAATTCTTACCCTAAATTTCTTATTACGCGTAGTTTAAATTATAGGTCATTTATTTTGGATAATAAAGTGGGTACAAGTTTAATAAAAAAAAACAAAATAAAAAACAACCCGAAAAAAAAAGAAAAACTAAAATTAAATGGCATCAAAAAATACATCCGCATCACTGTCCATTGGAAATGCGCCCAAAAGACTGGCCGCATTGCCACGTTGAATGGCAATGCTTAACCTCTGATAATTATAAACTTTGGAAAAAAAAAAACAAAAAAAAAGTGGGTTTGGTTACTTTGGTAGGTACACTTTTATAATGAACTAGCGATCCGGCGCAACTTTGCTTGGGTAGTTTTTTGTTATATTCAAAGTTATATAAAACGAAAACAAAAATGCTAATCATTGTACTCATCACTATGAACAACTTTTACTATAGGACCAACCCTGAAATCATGAAAAAAAATCAGCTGTTTCCTACAAAAATGCTACATAACAAGATCGTAATGTATGGATCAGCTGTTTCTTTTTCATAATTTCAGTTAGTTAGTCCCATAGTAAAAGTTGTTCATAATGATGAGTACAATAACCCCTTTTCAGGTTTCAGGTAAATTTTCAATTACCCTTTTTATTAGTAGAAAGATAAGCTTTTGAACATATCTAGACATGCTCATCCAATAATAGACCTAAGTTGATCTAGAAGGAGCACTGTGACAATTCTGTGCCTCGAAGCACGTGAAGCCGAGATAAACACGAATGAATCGTAGTCTCTCAGGGTGCATAAACTCAACAAATCTCCCCGTTCATGTGAATCAGGGGTAACGTGAATGTTAGGCGTGAATTTGCCAATGTGTGCGCAATCTTAGGCCCCCGGGACGAGACCTATCACCTGCCATAATTGAGTAGGGACTACTGTACGCGTACCGGAGTTCTAAGATGGCGCTTCTGTAACAAAATGGAAGTCGTACATGAAAGATTTTTATTTAATTAGTAGAAATTGCTTACTAGGTATGAGAATATTCTGTAGACTTTTATTATTCTTTTCGAAGAAAAAAATTGAGCGTTAAACGTTGAGCGATTTTTGGTAGAGGTAAAACTTGTGGGTACACGTCACCGACATGCTAATATGACCGCATCACTAGACATTAAAATGGCGTTAAGTTTTCAAATCTGTCTTTACGACTGACTTGTTTGTAGGCGCGTAAACAAGTTCATAAACATAAACAAGCGTCACCAACATGCTAAAGTGAGGTTAAGATTTCACTTCTGTCTCCATGACTGTCTTCTTTTTCAAACGCGTTAACGAATATATAAATTTACACACACAATCATCCAGGTCCAAACTGTAGGACATACAAATATTTTTTCTCTACGGGTATAAAACCCGTGATACGCAGTGCAGTTAGTAGTAGCCAATCGTTGAGTCGCTGCACCACCCGTGTCGTCGAAAAGTGAAGTGTCCGCGTTTGTGAAGCCTCCATGTCGTATTCGGATTCGGAAACAACGTTGACAGGAGCTATTTCATCGTAAACTGTGTCGTTGGAATACCGTTTCTGCTGACTGAATTGCAGGGACTTTGCATCGATGAAATCATTGTCAATGTAGTAGATTGACGGGTAACAATTCCTTTGAATTTGGAAGCTTAATACAGTTTTGTCTGACTAGCTTCTGCCCGCGACTTCGTCCGCGTCAAAGTTAATATATTATCCCACGGAACCGTACGTTTTTGTGAATCTGGCGTAATTAAATAGTACCTAAACATTCATTCATTAAATCTTTCGCATTTATAATAGTAGTAATATTTTTTTTTTACTGAATGTTTTTTTTTGTGCCGGGAATTACTGATTACTTTTTCGGAGCAAATTAAAAACACACCTATGTTTCCCGCGTCATGGGTCCACAAAAGAAAACCGATGGACTGACATACGAATGGATCCGTACCACAGTACAATATTATAACACAGTAGAAAAAGCACGTTAAAGACGCTTGTACAGCGACCCCATTTAATATGTGACTTTATTTTCTTTTTTTATATATTATAGCGGCCATAGTAAGACAGTCTGTAAAAAATTCAAATGCAAACTATTCAAACTACTCAAACTATTCTGGTTTAAAAGATACAGCCAGATCATTATACAAATAGATAACGGAGAAGTCTTAATACAGACACCAAAAAATTGCACAATATGAAACGGACTGTACTTATAGTCTTCCGACAGCATTATCACAGAACTATAAGAATACATCACACATAACATCACGCCTGTATTCCCCGAAGGTTTAAGCAGAGGTATACCCATTAGTACAACCACATTTCGCCAGTTATGTTTTAGCCCCATGTAATAGGGGGCGAGCCTATTGCCATCAACCGGGCACAAATCCAGTCTCCGAGGCTGCTACTGAGAAATTCACTATGGAAAAGCCCAATACCACTTTGCCCGACCTGGGAATCGATCCCAAGACCTCATGCACAGCAGTCGCAAGCGCGACCACTAGACCAACGAGGCAGACTGTAAGAATAATAAAAGCCTATTATTATCCCACGGTAGGGCAAAGGCCTCTTCCCATACAGAGAAGGCACGAGGCATTCACAGGACAATGGCATACACTAGAACAAAACCTTGACCCATTTCTATATATTTAGAATAAGTTCATTCTGATTATTTCAAATCACGATCTAGCAATAACATCTACTATTTATAACTCACTATCTATTCAAGTTACAAAGCACGCGAGTACAAACGAACAAAATATTCTGCTGCCATGAGTGAAATTTGTTCATGGTTCGAATAACCATTATTTTACTAACAACAGTAATAAATATCGATGAAACAAGGAATATTGATTTCGATATTATCATATTTTAGTTTGAACATGAATTGACTCGCAAAGCAAACAATTCAAGGTCCACGTTTAGAAGGACGCGTGCCTAGTAATAAGTTATCGGTTCAAATGTTTTAGTTACTAAGTAGGAGGGATACAGAAGGCCAGCGTAATAACTCAAGGGGTAATATTCTCCAGATCGATTTTGGTTTCGGTGGCCAATCTCAATAAGGACTAGCCAAATCATCATCAGCCTATGGCCGTCTACTGCTGAACGTAGGCCTCCCCTAAAGAGCGGCAACCATCCCGGTCTTGGGCAGACAGCATTCATTCCTGCCACCTTCTTTAAATCTTCGGTCCACCGTGCAGCAGGGCGTCCCACACTACGTTTGCCTAAACGTGGTCTCCACTCTAACACGAGTCTGCTCCACGGACCGTCTGTCCGTCTGCAGATATGGCCGGCCACTTCCACTTCAGCGCACTAATGTTACGAGCAATGTCGGTGACTTGACTAGCCAAATAAGCAGGAGATATTATAGTGCATGAGTATAAGCGCAAACACAAGTGCACTCCCTCTTCCCTCACTCTCATAGTCCGATGGGACGGCAATCCGACACGACCAAGGAGAGATCAGGTGCAGGACCAACGGCTTTACGTGCCTTCCGAAGCACGAGGGATGCTAAAAGCCTACGCGAATAAAATCTTCAAATTAAATAAATAATTAAAGTGTGAGGGTGGGTTTAAGGGGGCGTGAGGGGGCGTGAGGGTGTGTTTCTTGATGTACATTAATGTGGACGAGGCGAAAGGAGTATGTAAGTATTGTGGCAGGTGGCATTCTGTGGTTTTTGCCTACCCCCATGGAAAAGAAGCGTGAATTTATGTATGTTTGTTCTGTGCAAAAGCCTACTGCTATTCGTTATCTACTAGAGAGAATAGGAACAGCACTACTATGTCTTAAAGTTTACAGCTCTGATGTTTATGTTTCATTTTATAACTTAATCATAGAAATAGCGGTTTAATATTCATGTGTCGAATGTTTTGTTATGGCGGTGATGTTATCACTATGTGACAAAGCCTAATAAAATAAATCAAAGTTTATCTTGGACATCACTGACATCGGTGATGGAGAATGACATAACATAACATAACATCATGCCTGTAATCCTCGATGGGTTAGGCAGAGATGTAGACTTGGATGTGAAGGAGAATATCGTGAGGAAACCAGGATTTATAGACACCGAAAAAAATCACTAGTCTAGTCTAGTCGTAGACTTTTTTTGAAATCGCTAGTTAGTAGTTAGTTAGTAGTGATCAATGCTCTTGTCTTTTATATACAGTAAAGTCGCTTCCTGCCGTCTGTACGCTTAGATCTTTTAAACTACGCAACGCATTTTAATGCGGTTATTTCATCAATAGATAGAGTGATTTAAGAGCAAGGTTTATTTATGCATCTACATTCTACCCTTGCGAAGCCGGGGCGTGTCAATATTCTCTGTTTACAAATAGGTCTTTGCTTGACAGAGGGATAATAATAGGCTAGGATAACAAAAAAAAAATGTTTCCTTTTTTAGTATCCTTAGACCTCCTTACATAAACGTCAATGTATGCATGCGGTTGTTTCCGCCCATTGCAAGGAGTTGACCTTCTGCACCGTTCTGTTATGTCCAGTCTTAGAACAGAAGTCTGTTTAACAATAAATTATCGTCGGGTTAGTTCCCCTTACGGAACAGTTTAGATCACTAACATACCTACATACATAACTTCATCATGTCAGAATTATGATTAAATAAATAGGAGGAAACTTTGGATGATTATTGAAAAAAATCTTATTGTTTTGGTGAATTGTACTTTTAGGGACATAAGATGGGGAGTTGCTTAGTTTGAGGCTTATTCAAATATACTTAATACATAACATCAAGCTTGTAATCCCCGAAGAGTTAGACAGAGGTGTACCCATTAGTACACCCACATTTCGCCAGTTATGTTATCTATCTCTATTGCTATCAACCGGCAAAAATCCTGATTCTAAGGCTGCTACTAAGAAATTTCTAATGGAAAAACTCAATAACACTTTGCCCGACCTGGGAATCGAACCCAAGACCTTATGCTCAGCAGTCACGCTTTGCAGCCACTAGACCAACGAGGCAGTCTAACGTTTTATACAAGGTCAAATTAATAATTATGATTAAGAAAACTACACAGACGTAATAGCTCTTGTTAAAGCAAAAATAAAATAAATAAAATATTTGTGTTAGTTATTTGAAACTATAAACAGCGTAATACTAGACTCGGCCTGACCTGACCTCCAGAATCTAGTGTCTGGGTAATCCGATACAGCCGGTACCAACTACCTAACGTGCTTTCCGAGGAACGGAGGAGTCTCGGTGTGTAAAGATCGTCACCCATCCTCGGATCAACCCCGACAAGCGTAGCTTAACCTGACGTATCGATTCATTTGGCTGCCATTACTTAACCACGAGCACCTTCACCAGTGCTTATAATAAGTCCAAGTAAAAATGCCCGTCTAACATAAATTCTATTACCAACTTTTAACGTAAATGGCTAATAATTCTTATCGAGACTAAAATAGCCAGAATTATACTTTAATTTCCAAATTCCTTGCGAAGGGTCCTTCGTATTTTTTTATGCCAGCGGCTTTTTGGGGCAAATTTCTTCATTTTACACAACTTGGAACAATGGGGCGGAATAAAAAAGGGTTATTTTCCTACCTTTCAGAATGATTAAAGAATAATTGAATAGGGTACAGCAACACTCGGCTTCTAATGGTACGAAAGAATCACGGTCGCTGCCAAAGAATTAATTTTAGCTCGTAGGTTTTGACCTTTAGAATGAAATTGGCTAAGCGAGAGTCGGATTAGCAAAGGGAGGGTTTCGTACTGTACAGTTAGAAACGGTGTCATAGTTAAATACATTGTGCTAGTTAGATGTTTTTTTATTTGTGTAATTTAAATTCAATAATTTATTTCAGAAATAATATCCATATAGTGTTAGTTGTAGTATAACTTAGCCTAATGTTAGTATTAAATAATAACACTAGGTAATACTAGATAGTTGTTTGCCCTGCAGTGAGATAAAACAGACTCATAATAAAAAATAAAAATTTACTAGCATAAATCTCCATCAATTGAATTTATTCAATGTTTTTAGCTTAGTAAACTTCGAAGATAAAAATTGCTTTTTGTAGTTCCATTTTTAACCGACTTAAAAAAAGGAGGAGGTTCTCAATTCTATTGTATTTTTTTGTATTCGCTACCTCATAACTACGTCATTTATTTATTTATTTAAACTTCATGCAACAAATAAAGTACAAAGGCGGACTTAATGCCTTAGGCATTCTCTACCAGTCAACCAAAGGTGGTGAAGAGATAAACAAAGCAGGTGCAAAAAATTGTATACGAGGAAATAATCAAATATGAAATTTTAAAATCATTAAAAACAAAACTGATTTACCGATTTGGAAAAACCTTCTTTTTTTCTTTTTAAAAAGAACTTTGCGCGCCTCTAGTAAAATTACTATTTCTCCTGTATCGTTGGTGCTTTTACTATCATATAAACTCACATTCACAAATAGCTATTATTTTTATGTGAGAGGATAATACCTATAATTTCAGATTATAGTAATATAATTTATTATTCAAAATCGGTTTAGTGGCTCGATTTTTAAATAATTATATTAGTCTGCCATTATATTAGTCTACCATCTATATGACATCTATATAATTATCTTAATGGCATTGTAATTGAGAATATAAATAGATTTAATAATTCTAGTTCAAATGAAGCCTTTTCAAAATAACGATACCCCACTTGACCCAGTAACCTCGATTTAAAATTACTAAATTAACCTTCCACTGATAATACGTTTTTAATTATTCCACTTACATTAAAAATGGAAAACTAATATTTATAATTAACTTAATTTCAAATTTCAAGTCAATAGCTTAATGATTTCTAAAAAAGTAACCTTGACACAAATAGACGAAGTTAAATCATAATGGTTTTTTTATAATTTTCGTATGGAACCCTAAAAATTGTATTTACACTTGCTCTGTCAATAAAATAATATCGATTTATTTATTTAAAGTACGTGGAACATTGCATATAGGTATAACCTAAAGTATTAGAATTGAGCGTCGGGACTGTATTTGTGAATATGTACGACGATAAGAATTATAAAAAACTAAACAAGACTAAAAAAAGTTAATAAAAACTAAATTTTGTGGGAGTCCACCTTAACTAAACTAAATGTATAATAATAAAAAACTACCTCGCTGGGCTAGTGGTAGCAAAGCGCGACTGCTGAGCATGAGGTCTTGGGTTCGATTCCCAGGTTGGCCAAAGTGTTATTGGGTTTTTCCAGCAGGAATTTCTCAGTAGCTGCCTCGGAGTCTGAATTTGTGTCCGGTTGATAGCAAGAACAACTTAAACATAACTAGCAAAATGTGGGTGTACTAATGGGTACGTCTCTGCCCAACCCTTCGGGGATACAGACGTGCGTGATGTTATGTTTTTGTATTGGACGAGTGGTGCAGAAACTACATAACGGAGATCGTTAAAGAAGATTAGAGTTCTGTCTGAATATTCAAACAGAAATAGAAATTACTTCTTAATACTAAAATAATCTTCTCTTTTTCAGACAAAATCGGGCCACGAGACATATATAAACAGCATTATACTGGGTTGTGTCTGCGTGATTCCCTTCTTCATCACTGGTGCCCTGGTCAACAGGGTCGGCAAGAAGCCACTGCTCGTCGTAGCTGGGTTGATTTCCGTGGCCAGCTCCCTAGGTCTTCGCTGGGCTAATAACAAGACTGCTGTAGTGGCCCTGTTCTCAGTATCGGTGTCTATCGCTCAGTCAATGCTCAGTTTAAATCAAGCGATGACTGTTGAAATGTTTCCTACTACTTCAAGGTTAGTTGGTTTTCTTTTAATCGTATTTTTATCCTTTGTTCCATTCTTAGGGAACAGTAGCATAATTAATAGGTTCACTAATGTTTTACCAAAACAGCATTGACAAATTTTCAGATGACAACCATTGTTTCGTATACTATTTATTTCACAAACAACTAGTTCCGCAAATGTTTTATTTTATAAACACTCGCTTTACAAACATTTATTTGGCAAATGCTTCTCCTGAAAAATGTTTTAGATGATATTTAATCATTTATACGTTTTTCATTTCATATTTAGATCCTTTTGCAAAAATCACGTTTATACTAAATATCATTTTATGACACATTTTCTAAACCAGTCACAAAGTGATTATGACGGTATGGTTTTGCATAATTTATTGAACAACCTCCCTAAAACTATTACTGCAGTAACATACGGTAGATGTGAATAATTTCTTTTCCTAAAATCTTGTCGTTTCTGGCACACGCCGGCCGCTGCCGCGGCACCGCTCGCTTCGCTCGCTCGGCTCGTGCGTAGGGGGGTCACAGTTCTAACCTAACCTAACCTATCCTTTCTTTTTTAAATAATTAACCTAATCTTACTAGTTCGACTTCAGATAGCCTACTATAAAGAATAAAAAAAAATATTATTCAATATGTAAAACGATTTTATTCCAAAAGTTGTTTTAAAATATAAAATGAAATAAAAATGAATTGTTTGTCAAATAATAAGTTATCAAACAAAAGTATATGGGATAAATATTTTGTTAAGTGAATTATTTGCCAAACTTGTAGTTGTATAATGAGGAAATAACAAATCATGTATGTGCCAATCGTTGTTTGTCAAGTGAAATTTTGTGAAATAATTTTTGGTGAAATGACAGGGCACCTAATTAATAATAAAGAAATAGTTTGAATATGCTGACTGTCGTTTTTAATTTATGTACACTAATATTAGAAGGAGATTAAATTATTTGTCTGTTTGTTGTGAAAGTATTGTCCCTCGAGATAAGTCGAGATAGTGGTAGTGGGTAGTGGTTCGCTCATTGAAAGCTACACTTCTGCCGAGTACCTTAAAATGTTTTATCGTACATTGACTTTCACGTGGACGAATTTGAAAGAAGCCAGTTTTATAATGACAGGCATAACTCCACTTGTGACCAAAATAAGATTTACCTACTTACCAAACAATAAAAATAACTACACACACAAAAGACGAGAACAAGTCTATTTTGAGGCCATTGTCAATCTTGCAAGTATTAGGTAAATAATACACAATAGACTTAGATAGCTATTGGTCTATTGTTCCGAGGGTCGAGTGAATTCAATAGGCCTCTACTGGGTTAAAATAGGCACAATATGAAGCAGATAACATCATCTGCTCTGTTCTTGTTTAGCAAAACGGTACCATACTGTTTTGATGGAAATTAAGATTATCTTTAAGCTCGATATTAATTTTAGCGAAGTTATTTCTTGGCTTCGTTTTAATTGTGTTCTTAAGTAATTTATTGTCGAATTCATTATAATTTATTGTGTTTATTTACTGTGGATTGTTATGTTTTGATAATGGAGGCTATTTTGAGTGTTAAGAGTTTAATGTTATGAATAATTGCAGATGTTGTTCATTTGACTGCCTCGTTGGTCTTAGTGGTCGCAAGCGCGACTACTGTGCATGAGGTCTTGGGTTCGATTCCCAGGTCGGGCAAAGTGTTATTGGGTTTTTCCATCAGGAATTTTTCAGTAGCAGCCTCGGAGTCTGGATTCGTGCTCGGTTGATGGCAATAGGCTCGCCCCCTATTACATGGGACTAAAAACATAACTGGCGAAATGTGGGTGTACTAATGTGTACACCTCTGCCTAACCCTTTGGGGATTACAGGCGTGATGTTATGTTTATGTTTATATGTTGTTCATTTATTGTTTTAATTTTTTCGTGCTTTGTTCAGTGGTAAATTATTATGTCAATTTCACAAAATAACGCACTAGTGTGCGTAATTGCAGGGTTTAACGATATGCAACGCTAATCAATTATAAATAATTTAATTAATTACATAATTAAAATATGTAATTACTTGAATTATTGAAAGAGTGTGTATTGGTTAGTTTTTCTAGAATAAAGTTCAAAATTCAAAAGCAGAAATCTGTTAGTCACAATGAATTCTATATCTTTATTTGATGTGACTTTTTAAATTCATAATATGTACTTTCTGAAGTTTATCTTGGACATCACTGACATCGGTGAAGGAAAACATCCTGAAGAAACCTGGACCTATACCAGCCTATTACTGTCCCACTCAAACCATGTCAGTGGCCTTTGAGGCGGTTTAGAAACTCTGACACTAGGGTATGTGGGGTCGTAAGACCTAACTGCTCACACGATAAAAATAAAAATGAATAGGTTCTATTACACAGACCGCTTCAAAAACATACAAAACAATTTCAGAAAACTATTATACTCGTACATTTTCTAAAAACTTCCACAGCAGAATGAAAATGTTATTTTTTAGTAAAAAAACATGGAGTATCGGTTGTTTGTCTAATGTACCAGATGTTTTCATTGGATATAAAATATATTTCACTTGATATTTCGCTTTGCCGTTTAAATGTTAATAGTGTGTGCTCTTGGGAATTGAAAATTTGTTGTACAACTAGTTTTTGCTCCCGGTTTCGTCTGTGTGAATGTCAGTTATTAGTGTTAATTGACTGAAAACCTAAAAAGGGGTATTTAACGATTTGCAAATTAATTTTGTGATTTTAGTGTTGGTATCGTAGTAATAGTAAATAATTAAAACCCCTATATTTTTCTAAAATAAAAATAGTGACTCCATATCATATTATATCCTTAAAAATTGGCGCAGCCGTTTTAGACAGTTGGAACAAATAGACAGACAAAAAAGACAATCAAAATGGTTTTTGGTTAAATACATACGGTATTTAACCAAAAAACTTTTATTTTTAATTTTTCAAACATTCATAAGTATTTAGTAAAAACCGGTTCCTTCAACTTACAAACAAACACTTTAACTTTATTTTATTTGTATAGGTTTTATAGCTAGGTATCGTTTCGTCCGTGACTTAAACTCTTAGATGTTTAAAACGGGTATTAGGTACTGTTGGATGTTATCCTATTACTGTGAAGTAAATTATGCCAATTATAACAATAGTTATAACAAAATAAAACGTTATAGTTATAGAGAGAGAATATACACTCTGTCTTCTTTTATAATGTAACTAGTTTTTACCTGTGAGTTCGTCTGCGTTAATGTCGGTTATTGAGGACGCAGATGAAGTTGTGAATTAAAACATAGCCGTATCAAATTTAATCCAAATCGGTATAGTGGTTTAGCAGTGAAAGTGTGACAGACAAACAGGTACATTTATAATATTGCAATGTAGATACTATAGCGTATATCTATTAATGCAAAAAAAAACAATTCAAATCCGTTACATAGTTTAAAAGATTTAAGCGTACAGGCGGCGAGAAGCTACTTTGTTTCATACTATGTTAGAGATCAGAATGGATCATGGGTATAACAAAATGTTGACTTAATTTGACGGGCCTATTGGTCTAGTGGTTAGCGGCACTGACTGCTAAGCCGGAGGTCGTGGGTTCGGTTCCCACCCAGGACAAACTTTGTGTGATGAGCATGATTGTTAGTTCTGTGTCTGGGTGTGATTTTTGTATAATATGTATGTATTTATAAATTATATAAGTATGTATATCAGTTGTCTGGTTACCATAACACAAGCTCTGCTTAGCTTGGGATCAGATAGCCGTGTGTGAGTTGTCCCAAGATATTTATTATTTTTTATTATATTTATTATTAATTTTGATTAATTTCATTTCATTTGACTGCCTCGTTGGTATAGTGGTTGTAAAGCGCGACTGCTGAGCACGAGGTCTTGGGTTCGATTCCCAGGTCGGGCAAAGTGTTATTGGGATTTTCCATCAGGAATTTCTCAGTAGCAGCCTCGGAGTCTGGATTTGTGCCCGGTTGATGGCAATAGGCTCGCCCCCTATTACATGGGACTTAAACATAACTGGCGAAATGTGGGTGTACTAATGAGTAGGTACACCTCTGCCAAACCCTTCGGGGATTACAGGCGTGATGTTATGTATGTATGTATGTAATTTCATGATTTTTTTTTTCCAGGACTCTTGCAATATCGTTTATTATGGTGATAGGCCGTATTGGCACCTTGTCGGGCAATATTGCCTTCCCAGTCATGTTAGAAATGGGCTGTGTTATACCGTTCTTTACTATCTCTGGTTGTATGCTTGGTAAGTACTAAAAAATTTTTGTCAACCGTATTAGTAGTAGCCGCCGTAAAAATGTCGTGATGGCCTAGTGGTTGAGGCGCCCGCCTCTCATGCGGTTGTTGGGTTCCGGGCAAGTACCAATGGGTCTTTTTCAATGCATATGTACTTTCTAAGTTTATGTGAGACATTGCTATCGTTCCGTGCCTCGGAAAGCACGTCAAGCCGTTGGTCCCAGCTATCGTACATGGAGCTTTGACAGTCGTTACGGGTCGTCAGAACCCGACAATCTGAAAAACAGTCATAGTCAAGGGGTATCGTATTATCCAGTTACTGGGTTGTGAAAGTCAGATAGGCAGTCGCTCCATGTAAAATACTGGTATTCAGCTGCATCCGGTTAGTCTGAAAGCCGACCTCAACATAATTAAGAAAAGGCTAGGCAGATGAGGAGTCGCCGTCGTGATGGCCTTGTGGTTGAGGCGCCCGCCTCTCATGCATGGGCGAGCCTCTATTACATAGGTCTTAAAACATAACTGGCGAAATGTGATTGCACCTACTAATGGGTACACCTCTGCCTAACCCTTCGGAGATTACAGGCGTGATGAAATATTATGTTAATAATATCATTTTTCTTTCAGTTGTTACAATAGTTGCGTCATTTCAACCGAGCAAGAAACAGTAGTTAAATTATATTAAGAACAAGCTTCTGCCGCGACTTCGTCTGCGTGGACGATAAATATGCTCTAAAAAATAGCCTATGAAATTGAACCAGTACCTACTTTCCGTTTTAACTTTTACAAACACAAAAAAAAAATGTCTTGTAAAATTATAAAACTGAACAGTTTGTTTGTTTGAACTCGCTGAGCTCCGGAACTGCTGGACCGATTCAGAAAATTCTTTCACTAATTGTAAGTTTTCCCAGAGGCCTTTATGCGTGGCCACACACTAGCCACTCACGACAGCCACAAACGCCGCCACTTATAGCAAGAAGCGGCGTTGTGGCGACCACCGACGTCAACCATGTGTGGCAAGTCCATAATACAAAATGTATGAAAACGTCGGTGATGGCGTTTTGTGGTTGTGTTTGTCGGTGGCTCGTATGCGACCACGCTATAAGGATCTTCAAAAAAATAAGGATCCGTAATATAAATATATAATACCTTGATACGTATCAAAAACAGAACCCCGTCTTTGTTGCCACACAGTCGGGTAAAAGTAAACAAAAGAAAAACAAGGAAAAACTTTCCGTTAAATATAAATAATACAAAGAAGAGGAAGTGGAACGAGAAAGAATGATTGTACATAATAAGTATTAATAAAGATGTAAGAACAAAACAAGATTGTATTTTTATTTTCCGATATACGTCGAAGTTGATTTCAGATCTGATTATTTTTAAATAAACTCAAGGTTCTTGAGAATAACATGGGATATAATTCCTGGAGCAGTGAAGGAAAATAAAACCAAAACAATACATACAAATATACGTAAACTCGTGCTTTTTTCCCATGGGGAGTAGACCGCAGGCTTGCGGACGGCGCGGGCTTGCGGACGGCGAGTAATGGGTAGCTTGCCGTCCGATCAAGGACCAAGCCCGGGTCGACGGCGCGATCTGTTCGCGCGCGCTTCAAAGAGCTGTCAGCACAGGGACTGTGCCCCCAACGGGGCCAACGCCTGCCGGGGTTGCGGGACGTCTTAACAGGATACCGTGGCCCCGGAACGTAAAGGGCAACAGAAGGAACAGGATGGTTTTTTAGTCAGTAAAAGTCTGACAGTCCCTTCCGCCCCACCCAGGGCGGAAGGAGTCATATGATGATTTTTAAAACCAAAAAAAAAAAAAATATGTCACAGAAATCACAGAACGCCACCTGCTACGATCTTTACATACTCCTTTTGCCTCATCCTCGTTCATACATCTCGTCATATTAGTACTTCGGTTACGAGTAGTGCGCATTCGACTTTCTGAAGTACCTCAACGGTAAGGTCAGTGTAGTGTAGGTCTTTATAGGGTATCCCCTCCCTGCGATGCCACTCACATCTTTGTATAAATTTCTCATAATATAATATATTTAAATATAGGCAGTCGCTCCATGTAAAATACTGATATTCAGCTGCGTCCGGTTAGACTGGAAGCCGACCCCAAGATAGTTGGGAAAAGGCTAGGCAGATGATTATGACTATACTATATTATCCTAACTAATATTATAAATGCGAAAGTAAGTTTGTTTGTTTGTTACCATTTTACGCCTAAGCCACTGAACCGATCATCCTGAAGTTTTGCATAAACGTTGCCAGGTGTACAGGAACGAACATATTGGCCCAGGCCTTTAATCCCGAAAAAAAGTACTGTTTTCGAGGGAAATCATAACAACATTCTTGTAGTTATAGATGGCGCCACGTGTCGTTTCGAATTGAAATGACAGGACATGGGTAATTCTTTCCGCGACTTCGTCTGTGTCCGGTAAAACCGAAATTTACGCGGACGAAGTCGCGGGCAGGACGAGGTTTGTGTTCGATTCCCGCACGGAAGCAATATTAATATAGCTTATAGATAGTTTTTTCATGTCTGTGATGTTTGTTAACACACTCACGATACAGAAAAAATCATAGTAGGTATGGAATATGATAAAAAAATACTCTAAAAGCAAGTGTCATATTATCAATCTTCATAAAACAAACAGATTATAGCACCCAAACAAAACGTAAATAATACTTTTAAAAGATACATTTTAATTACAAAACGCGAAAACATCTTTATTACGCCTAACAATGCTCCTTTATGAGATAGAAACAATTGTTTCAAACACAAAAGGGAACACAGAAGCGCTATTAATTTAATCTTTACGCAGTTTCCTAACTAAATAGGTACATAGGTACACTTTGCGCAGAATCTTTCTATCTCTTAAGCTATCTAGCTTGAATAGTTTTGGGAAAGTTTTAGATTACTGTGACCGTCCCTGATACATTGCTCGCGGGTGTAGTAAAATAATATTTTTGTATACAGCAGTATTGTGTTAAAATAAAATCCTTTGTTAAGTTTAATAACTTTTACCTGCGACTTCGTCATCGTAAATGTCGAGTCGAAGTCGAATAAAAAATAACCTATGTTCTTTGGTGGTAACTTACCCTGTACCAAATTTCACCAAAACAGGTAGGACAAACAGGCAGAGTTACCTACTTTTGCATTTATAATATTAAGAGTAGTATGGTAGCTGGCTCCCTATAAAATGGGGCCTAAACATAACTGGCAAAATGTGGGTGTGCTTATAAGTACACCTCTGCCTAACCCTCAGGGGATTACAGGTCTGATGTTATGATCTTCATATGAATCATATGATAGAGTAGCGTCTAAATACAAGAAGAAGTGTTGCTATAAGGGGCGAGCCTATTGCCGTCAACCGGGCACAAATCCAGACATTATAGTGAAATTGTTACAACCTCCTTAACCATCAGAATCCCGGACCATCTATCTAGTCTATGTAGTGGGTATGCCTATTTAATCGACTCATATTTTGGTCAATAAGTAATTAAACTCGATGAAAGTCGATAGGATAGGGTAACTACCCAATTGCCGAGTAATAAGCTATCATCAACATACAATGTTCAACAAATCTGGAATTTCGCAGGCTATCCATGCTTTAAATAATATATTAATTAGTATGTACAACCAAAAGCCTGTGTAACAAGCTTTAAACAAGGAATAAAGCCTGTCGCAACGGTAGACATGACAGCAAAGCGAAAATATCTCAATTATTAAGCCAACAATGTTCCATTCTGCTACTGAAACAATTGCATGCGACAACAAAAGAAGGCTGTAATTAATAAAATAGAATAAATTAATTCAGTGGAGTTTGCACCTGACGTACTAATTAGGTCATTGTGCAGGAGATATTTTAATCCGCTAGTTTTTGCGGGTGTCTGTTCATAACGGTGAATTTTTCAAAAAACTGTACGTTTTTTATTTTCGGAGTCGCTCATGAATCGTAATAGCTAGAGAGTTGAAATTTTCACAGAGTGTGTTTCCATTGCCGCTATATCAAAAAATAATAAAAATAAAAGGGAGCCCCCATACTAGATATCAGAATTTTTGTGTTTTGGCTCAATAAGATATTTGCAATTCTGTTACATCTTCAACGGTAATTAAACCCTTCGCGTACTAGTACAACTGGCACATGACCGCTTTTTTGTCGGTATTTAATATTTTTTTAGACTGTCGTGATGGCCCAGTGATTTCGCAACCGGGCGCAGAAAAATACCGTATGAAGCATTTACAGTAACAAGTTTATCTTTGACATCGCTGACATCGGTGAAGGAAAACATTGGTCTAGTGGTCGCAAAGCGCATGAGGAGCATGAGAGCATAAGGTTTTGGGTTCGATTCCCCGTTCGGGGAAATTGTTATTGGATTCTTTTCCATCAGGAATTTCTCAGTAGCAGGCTTGGAGTCTGGATTTGTGCCCGGCTGATAGCAACAGGCTTGCCGCCTATTATATGGGACTTAAAGCTAACGGGCGAAATGTGGGTGTAGGCACTAATGGGGGCACCTCTGCCTAACCCTTCGGGGATTACAGACGTGATGTTAGCTAATGCCCCTTTAGCAAGCGTGATAAAATAATTACAGGCAACCTGCAGATGTCTTGTATTTCAGTAGAGATATTACCTGAAACAAAAAAGAACAAGATATTATAATCCAGACCTACATAATTATGACCATAGATGTTACACTTTTGTAAAGAACAGCTGCTTTTTTTTATTTTATATCATGAAAAAAAAAGGATAAAATCAATGGGTAAAGCTTGCGATACTACATAATATATTATGTTCCTTCCGTAGTATATAATGTTATTAAGGACGCCTTGCCTATTTGTTTAAAAAAGCAAAGAACTAAAACTACGTGAAACCTCAGAAAAAATAAAAGTAGCACCCCTAGAATACATAATGATATTTATCACATAAGAGAACGCGCGTGTATATGACATTACACGTGCAAAAATATAACAGTTTTATTGATAACCTAATGAGCCAGCCGATAGGGCTGTGCTGAAGGAAAAGTTTGTATTCCGGTATTTTTAGTTTAAATTATATTGCGATGTTTCCCACTATTGTTAACTGCCCAATTGTGCGTTGGTCTCATGGACGCAAATACACGGGGTCCTGGATTCGATTCATAGGTCGGGTAAAGTGTTAAAGTTTAATCGCTCCATTACACTTCAAGTTAGACTGGAAGACGACCTCACTATGGGAAAAGTGAAGGCCGATGATGATATACATTGTGTACTGTCCTTGTACCGTTAAACTGCCCCTTCGCTCTTGTGGTCGCAAGCACAACTGCTGACCGCGGGGTCTTGGGTTCGATTCCCTGATCGGATTCATTAATTGTTATTGAGTTTTTCCTTTAGGAGTTTCTTAGTAGCAGCCCGGAATTCGGAAGTTAGTGGTGAAGCCGTTAATCCTGCACCTCAATGGGCTATGAAAGTCAGTGAAAAGGGAGCGCATCTGTATTGCGCACACACTTGTGCACTATACTATTTCTAGTCCTGACTAGTCTATTTTGAGATTGGCCGTCGCGTCATGACCAAAATTTGGTCGATAAAATATTATTAGAACAATATTTAAAATGCAAATTAGTTGCAATCAATACGACAATTCAAAACAACTTAATAGAATTCATATCATAAAATAAAAATACCTACATATATATTACTAGCACCCTCCCCGCGATATTAATCAGGGTGAATGCAGCTTTCTAATGGTGCTTTTTCTTTTTAAATCAGCACAGTAGTTTTTGAGTTTATTGAGGTTATTACACACACAAAAATACAAATCTTTCCTCTTTATAATATTATATAGTGTAGATAATCACCATAATTAAATGGTAAAACAGTAAATAAAAACCAACCAATTTTACATACCTCACCTAAACAATCCAATAACAAACACAGACCGACGTTAAAATCAAAAGAAGAATACGCTCCATTCATACCTTTGCTCAGCAAAGAATTAAAAAAGGAAAAGAAAAATGAAAACGAACTGCTATTAAGAGCCACCCCTATTCTCAAAGCGCCCGACTGCTGAATATTCCATATATTGGTTTTGAAAATGTACGACGTGGTTCGGCCTGGGTTTATTGCGCAGGCGATTTACGAATCGAACGATTGTTAGAATAATACCCACCTCAATTTTGTATTCAAGAATATTTATACAGAAACTAGAATTTTTTTTTGTGTCTTTCGTTCGCATAGATTTTGTGTGACACTACAAGGTCAAAGTCAAAGCAAGACCATTTGCAGGCCTGCCTGCCAGGCGCAACTGCTGGGTAGGTATGACGTCTTAGGTTTGCTAGGTTGGGCAGTGTTATCGGGTTTTTCCATCAGGAATTTCTCAGTGGCAGCCTCGAATTTGTGCCCGGTTGATGGCAATAGGCTCACCCCCTATTATATGGCACTTTAAAAATAATTAGCGAAATGTCGGTAAAGTAATGGATACACGTCTGCCAAATCCTTCGGAGATGCTTGATGGCTTGATGTAACAATTTACAGGCACTTTTGGATTCGGAAGTCGGTCAGTTAGTAAGAAAAGAACTACTATCAATGGCAAAGAACGAGCAAGAAACTCGACGGACACTCTTTCCAATTAGGTTTCTATAAAACTTAATACCCCTCAGGCTCCATTTGGAGGGTTAATTAAAAAGAACAAAAAACATCAGACTTTATTATTTTAGGATAGCATTCGTGCCAAGTTTCAAGTTGATCAAGAACCAAGATTTTTTATACAATCGAACTGATCGGCTCTGTAGGAATTGGATTAAAAAAAACCTTTCTTGGTGTCTCTCGCCTGCATCATAAAACGAATCCGTGTGCAAAAAGTAATATTTTTTTCGGTTTGTCATTTCACAGGTCGGCTTTTAAAACAGGACGAGACGCCCCGAACGTCGAGAGTCGTAGGGTGGTTCTCCGGCCACCATAGGCGTGGGCCTGCAGACGGAGAGCATTGGTGGGCACGCCGTCCGAATAGAACTCGGCTCACCTCAAAGAAATGCCAGCATAGAAGACTGGAGCGAGTGCCTGCCAGGGTTGCGGATTTGCAAAGGGCATTAAGAGGAACTCAGATGGGTTTTAGGTAGCAAGAGTCTGACACTCCCTTCTGCTCCGTCCAGAGTGGAAGAAGTCACTTAATGATTTCCAATTCTTTAAAAAAGAGTCGGTTTTGAAGGTTTGCTGCAGCATAACCGGACTTTTCTGTTGTGCCCCTAAAATTACAGCCTCCAGCCAGGGCCAAAGGCACCCCCTGTGAGGAACGGATCTCGGGTTAGAGCGTTGCTGCGGAAGGACTGAAAGGGGACAGGCTGGATAGGATCTTTGCAGTCAGTCTAGTTTTCCTTTATATAAACGATAATTTATGATAAACAGATGTTTTGAGCAGTCTAGGCTGGCAGTGGAAGAAGATGTAAGCATTTGTATCGCCTATTAAGTAGAGTAATCAATCCTTCTTGTTGTTCGGAATTTGGAACAAAATACTCTAGGAGCGCGTAGTTGTTAGTACCCAATATATCTAATCAATCACTAATTAGGTATGTTGGGTATTGCTACCTAAAGCCTTGGCTGGTTACTAAGGATAATAAGAAATAGAGGTAAATGAATTAAGTAGGTACGGTAGGTAGGTCAGGTGCGGAGTGCTCGTAACCGGCGTGCTTGTATGACGAGATGTATGAACGTAGATGAGGCGAAAGGAGTATGTAAGGATCGTAGCAGGTGGCGTTCTATAGTTTCTGCCTACCCCCATGGGAAAAAGGCGTGAGTTTATGTATGTATGGATGTATGTGTAGGTACAATTAATTTTATTTTATTAATATTGAAAACATAACATAACATCACGCCTGTAAACCCCGAAGGGTAAGGCAGAGGTGTACCTATTAGTACACCTAAACACCAGTTTTGTTTGAGTCCCATGTAATTGGAGACGAGCCTATTGCCATCAACCGCGAAATCCAGACTCCGAGGCTGCTACTGAGAACATCCTGATGGAAAACCTCAAGACCAACAGCTTAGCAGTAGCATTTTCGACCACTAGCCCAACGAGCCAGTGACACTGTCACATCGCAATAAAACTTGCCTCCAGTACAAATACAGTTCACTGTACTAAAATTCTAACTAAACTAAAAAATTCACACCATCTAGAGTGTCTTCGGAAACATCAAACTAGCTTTCATAGTTCAGAAACTGCCAAGCTGAAGTACCGTTCCCCGGAACCGGTGGACTAAAGTAAACAAGTCGAGTCCGAACGGTACTATTTATAAATAACTTAATAGCAGCTGGGGGGATGAAATAGATTACGAAGTTAGACTCAGAATTGGGAAGTAAGTGTCTAAATTATGACGTGATGTCTAATAACATTTTAGTCTTATCTATACTATATTGTAGCTTTTTTATTTGTTTAGACCATTATTGAAATCGGTAAAGCAAAATATCGTGAGGAAATCTGAACTTATATGATTTATGTAAGTAAGTCTAAATTCACCAATCTGCCCTGACAAGCGTAGTGATCAATGCTCGTGCTCTCCTGTATGAGAAGAGGCATTTACCCTGCAGTGAGATAATAAGCGGGTTTTATTATCATAATATTATATCTATTTATAAAAGGTATGTCTGACTTGGCTAAACAAGAATAATAATGATATTTACTTTTATTTGTATAAGATAACTCTGTATGAGATATAATTCTAGGGGGCTTAGACAAAGTAACAATTGCAAAACGATAACGAAGTTAGAAAAGACTAAAATGTATGGGATTGACATAAGCCGCGTTAAGTCACGTGGTCAATCGACGAAGCGATGACCACATGAAAGACTAAAATGTATGGGATTGACATAAGCCGCGTTAAGTCACGTGGTCAATCGACGAAGCGATGACCACATGAAAGGCTAAAATGTATGGGATTGACATAAGCCGCGTTAAGTCACGTGGTCAATCGACGAAGCGATGACCACATGAAAGACTAAAATGTATGGGATTGACATAAGCCGCGTTAAGTCACGTGGTCAATCGACGAAGCGATGACCACATGAAAGGCTAAAATGTATGGGATTGACATAAGCCGCGTTAAGTCACGTGGTCAATCGACGAAGCGATGACCACATGAAAGACTAAAATGTATGGGATTGACATAAGCCGCGTTAAGTCACGTGGTCAATCGACGAAGCGATGACCACATGAAAGGCTAAAATGTATGGGATTGACATAAGCCGCGTTAAGTCACGTGGTCAATCGACGAAGCGATGACCACATGAAAGACTAAAATGTA
The DNA here is from genome assembly GCA_949774945.1 of Hoplodrina ambigua. Classification (NCBI taxonomy): domain Eukaryota; kingdom Metazoa; phylum Arthropoda; class Insecta; order Lepidoptera; family Noctuidae; genus Hoplodrina; species Hoplodrina ambigua. The sequence goes on from OX458981.1 coordinate 10,993,557, forward strand.
TGGGATTGACATAAGCCGCGTTAAGTCACGTGGTCAATCGACGAAGCGATGACCACATGAAAGGCTAAAATGTATGGGATTGACATAAGCCGCGTTAAGTCACGTGGTCAATCGACGAAGCGATGACCACATGAAAGACTAAAATGTATGGGATTGACATAAGCCGCGTTAAGTCACGTGGTCAATCGACGAAGCGATGACCACATGAAAGACTAAAATGTATGGGATTGACATAAGCCGCGTTAAGTTACGTGGTCAATCGACGAAGCGATGTTACTTTGTTTAAGCCCCCAGGTCCGATTACAAAAAATCTTCACCGATTGAAAGCTACTTAATCATTGAGTGTTATAGTTGTTAGGCTACGTTTTATGATATTACTAGATTATGACGCGGATGAAATCGCAGTCAGAAGTTAGGTTAAGTAGGTTTAGCTTTCAGGAGTTCCAATGACTGGGAATGGCACAACTTTCCAAAAAAAAATGTAATTGTAATGAGTCGTTTTATCTACAAAAAGAGTCTAAACATTAATTTACTTCAATAGCTTACTGTTTCCAATACTGTCAACAATGACAATTGACTAATGATGGCTCCCCATCAATGCAAACGTCTTAATTAATTGATGTCTGACAGAGATTGAAATTGTTGAGCGATACGACCTTTTAAAGTTATTGTTTTATTAGGGTTCCGCGTACCCAAGGGTGAAAATGGGTCCCTACATTACTCAGGGGGTTTAAGGTAAACACAACTGAATCTTATGCGCCTGTAATAGGAGCGATTTTACAACAAAAATGTGCTGACGACTGCACTTTTACAAGTGACCAAACTAGCAATCAAGTTGGCAATACGGAACTTTTCATCAAAAGCCAAATTGGAGCTTGAATAGTCGGCTTGATTGATTCTTTTTTAATGCAAAAATATCCTCTCGGTCAAAAGTAATTGAAGTAAATGGCCGAGAGGTGAATTGGTTGACAAAATAAGACGGGCCAGTTGGTCTATTCTGTAAAAATCTCCTAAACTTACTTCAGGTACAGTACCTACACTTATTGACCTGAAGCTCACCAAATTTACATAATAGCATTAATCATCTACCCTTAATCATTTGTTAATGCAAATGCGTAATTATCACTTGGAAATCTGATTGCCAGCTTTTTTCAAGAAAATTAACAGTCACGTTGTGCACGCTGCGTGTGAAAATTATTGTAAGTGAAGTTCCGATGCGCGTCACTAGTGTCGCGACGCGTCCAACCAACCGCCGCTCTCGCATCCTCGCTACATGGCGTCTTACGCGTTGACGTGTGTTTTAATCGATGATAGTAGACATCATTAATCACTCATTAATAACCGTTTCCTGCTTTTTTACTGCCTCGCTGATGTAGTGGTAGCAAGCGTACCTGCTGAGTATGAGGTCTTGGGTTGGATTCCCAGGTCTTTCAATGTAATATGTGTAATCCCCGAAGGATTAGGCATAGGTGTACCCATTAACACACCTGCATTTTTTGTTCAAGTCTCATGTAATAGGGGGCGAGCCTATTCCCATCAACTGGGCACAAGTCTAGACTTCGACTGCGACTTAATAATTAATCTATTGTCATAAAACAATCAAGCCACTTAATAGCGCCTCTATAACAATTAAAAACAAATGACTGTTAGTATTAAACAGTAGATAATTACTAACAAGGTAGACAGGTAATTAAAATACCATTGGCTCAAAAACATATGAATTAATGAAACAAGAATTCAAATCACGCTATGTAAATTACTTTCTAATGCAGAGGTTTTTAAAGTGTGCGCCGCTGCGCCTCGGTGCGCCATAGGCGCCGTGTGGCGCTACTTATTACCATTCTCCGGAAACCAACCTCAGATATGTAGGTACTAAATAAACAATTCAAACGTGCGCCGCGTGTGTCGCTCACTCGCTGAAATCTCTAATTATACAAATGAATTAAATGTGTCTTTTAAACATTCGAAATTTATTAAAAAAAAGCGGGGCTCCCGTACAACAAACGTAATTTTTTTCCTATTCATATTATTAGTATTGTTGTTATAGCGAAAATATTTAATTTTATTTCTTCGAAGCAAAGAATAGTTTTGGTGCGTTTCGACGGGTGCGTTTCAAAACGGGTGCACTGGGAGGAATACCCCAATAGAAATACATCATCTCTGAAAATTTCAAATGCCTAACTATCACGGTTCATGATTACAGCCTGGAGACAGACGGACAGCGGAGTCTTAGTAATAGTTTTACAAACCGACACTTAAATTTTATTTATTTGTGTAGATTTTCCTTATATAATAAAATAATGTATTCTTATGTGTCAACATAAATACAACTCAGCTTCAAATCGTATCACTGAACCCTATTTTGTCTAGTTAAGGCGCCAAGACATAATACTAAACCGGCAATTACGTCGCAAACTGAAAAAAGGTTTAGAACCCCTGTTCTAGTGTATTATACTGTGTGGAATTTCTAGGAAAAGTCGATAGAAATATAATTTATACACGAGCAAGAATAGATTGATTTCCAAGTAAGAATCATGTTAAACTTTACAACGAGTGGTAGTGTTCGAACTAACGAGCATGTTTGGTTTCTAGACGAACTTAACCTGAGTTTCTAAAGCACTAGAGATCATTAAGGGTATCTGTTATAACTAGTTCTATGTTATAACACTGAATGTAGCCTGTAGGTATTGTAGTATCTAACTAATTATTTGAATTTGGGAGGATATTTTAGCATAGATATATGTAGTTGAAGCGTTTTAGTTTTAGCAATATCGATCATTGACCTTTTGCTGCTAGGAGCTATTTCACTAATTTTAAATAAGGATCGCAATCTAATCTTAGTCTCATTCTGTCAAAAATGCCCCTAATTTATTTACTTTTTGAACGTTTTTAATTAGTAAAATTAAAGCTGTATTTACATACATACATACAAGCACGCCGGATAAGAGTACTCCGCTCCTGACCTTTCTGAAGAACCTCACCAATAAGGTCAGTGTAGATCTTCCTAGGGCGACCCCTCCCGGTGTTGCCACTCTCCTCTGCCATATAAATACCAAAAGCTGTATTTTTTAGTATTTAATCGTGTTGACAGATACAATAGCTATCAATTCAAGTCATTAACGTTAATTGTCTCGGTTATTGGAATAAAAAAATATCCGTGTGTGTCAATGACATTATTAAGTATTCAAATGCCGACAATAGTAATCTTCATCTTGACTATATAAAAGTACCCGTTTTGTATGGTTCTTTTGATCCGCATGTTTAATAGGTTACTGCTTTGTTGTTGTTGTGCTCAGAAACATGCCGTCTTAGCTTCCATCGGGGTTTGATTCCCGGATCGGGCAGTATTTTTTTTTGTTTAATTTATTTGTATACCAGCAGAGCCTGAATATGTGTGAAGTTAATGAAATTAGTTATTTGATTCAGAAAATTATATCGAGAAGATAATTATCACAATATTAAGTAAGTCACAAATAAAAAATGTTAATCCACCCGAATTAAATGAATTAAAATACATAGACTTTAACAATGATGGGAACACACAACTAAAAAACAACCAATAATAAATTATTAACTTAAGAAAATATAATATCGCACTGACATCTCTGCCTACCCCGGAGACCAAACACAATATCTTTACATCAAACAGACAGACTGAAACCAAACAACAAATTCCCCAACAAAAAACTAACAGTACTCATCAAAAAAACACAAGGCCTTTTTTTCATACAAAAACATCCATACCATAAACTAACATCGCTAATAGAGCCTCTCTGAACACCAAACAATGTAAACCTATTACCGACCGCAGTAAATTGAACCGAACCAGGAATTAAAACGAAGTTAAAGTAACTAACAACGTTAACTGTGTTACCTCGCTCAGTTTGTGACGACACCTCGCTGAGGAGTAAGCCGGAGTGGGGTTTGTTAATGAGGACGCCACGTTTTATGTTTATACGATACTTACTAGCTTGTTTTTCAACAGAACATCATGCCTTTATATATAATCTACTATTACTTGGCGCTGCCCTCCATATTACCATTTCAATATGTGTAGTCACATTCGTATGAAAGAGTTTGTAGTAGTAAGGAATCGTCTTTAGTAGCAGGCAGGCATATTTGTTTGTCAACTAATCATAAATAGCCGACCGCGCAAGACAACGCACCTGTCATTTTCATAGAGAATGTCAGTGCAGCGCCGTACTAATAATAATGAGTAATTTTTTGACGCCGCTAGTCGAGCAGCAAATCGCTGATTTGTTTTAGTTTAGAGAGCCGTCTCAATACACACACATGCGTTGTAAGTCTTTTTAATACTATTACAAACATTTACAAACGTTTTGAATTATGGAAGGGCGCGCCATGTTATTATAGTGAATCTCTAATCCCCGAAGGGTTAGGCAGGGGTGTACCCATTAGTACACTCACATTTCACCAGTTAGGTTTAAGTCTTATGGGGGCGAGCCTATTAGCATCAATCGATTACAAATCCAGACTCCGAGGCTGCTACTGAGAATCAAGATCAATGAGAATCAATTACTGATGAAAAAATCCAATAACACTTTGCCCGACCTGGTTATCAAACCCAAGTACCCCACACTACCACGAGACGACAAACTTAATAAACCTAGACAAAAAAAGCATTAAATAAAAGTAACTGTATTCAAATACGAGACTTACATAATTAAAGAAGAACAGACGCCAAAGTCTCAACAATGAAACAAAAAGAAATACGGCATTCCATTTCTGAAATCAATCTTCTGCGAGAATCGCAAATTGCGTTAACTGCCAAACATAATGAAGTCCTAACTAAGTTAGCTTTGCTCTTACATCAGCAAGTCAGATCGATGCCAAACAATCTTAGTATACTGATAAATATTGTAAGGAACTTTGTCTTACTTTTACGTAGGTGTATATCAAATTAATTAGTAAACTGATCGCCGTTAAACCTTGACACAATTTGTGAGATGAATACGAGGTGGAATGACGTTCTATCGTGAAATAAACTTTTACTATGAAGTTTCTTGAACATTCTTCTCCTTACATAACTCATCATCAACATCTGTCTAGACTCATCCCAACTATGTTGGGGTCGGCTTCTAGTAGAATACTAGTATTTTACATGAAGCGACTACTTATCTGACCTCCACAACCCAGTAACTAGGTAATTCAACCCCTTGGTGAGACTGAACAGACTTTCGGGCTTCTGACAACCAAACGATAATCAAAGATCCACGTATGACAGCCCGGACCGACGGCTTAACGTGCATTCCGAGGCCCGGAAAAATGTTAGTGATATCTAAGATAAACTAATAAAGAAGGACATTATGAATTGTAAAAGGCACTTTGGTACTTGCACGGATTCAAACCCACAATCTGATGGGGATCCTCTGGGCCATCACGACTCCGAACGAAAAACGAATGGGCCACTATATAGATTCCCCTGTCAGCCGTTAAAGCATGCAAGAGTAACAAACATCCATACATCCAATCCCATAAACTGTCTCATTTATGTTTATATGTATAATAGAAGGACAATAAGTGACACTAATTTCGCTTGCCGCGTTAAAACCAAAACCCTATAGGATAGTCATTAGTCGTCCCAATTCGTAAATCGACTCGTATCGAATACTTTTACACTAATGAGCTCGTACTAAGCCCTCGGGTAGAGATTAAATCGAACACGACAAACTGAACTTGTTTCAAGTACTGCAGTGCTGCATCAAATTAAAGGGCCCTCACAGAGGCCATTATTCAATCTATACTGATATAATGAATCTGTAGACATTTTTGTTTGTTTATTTGCGCGTATTTCTGAACTGCCAGTCGGAAAAAAACCCTTTTATATTATGACTAGCTTTTGCCCGCGACTCCATCCGCGTAGAAGTCGAAAATGGTCCCCCCATTATAGATACTGAGAAATTCCTGATGAAAAACCCAATAACACTTTGCCCGACCTGGGAATCGAACCCAAGACCTCATGCACAGCAGTCGCGCTTGCGACCACTAGACCAACGAGGCAGTAGACGTAACAATGCGGATAAAAAAACTACGCGAGCGAAGTCGCGCGTAGTAGCTAGTACAATGTAAATGACATTACCGACTCACTTAATATACGTCATTATGTATTCGCACGGTTGATTCGCCGTCAATGCTCTCGATAATTTCGCTTTGAATTTCCAATGTTCGGTAAACATAGTAGTAGGCTATAATCTGTACATCACTCGAAATAACTGCTTTGGTATTGGGGTGTTTAAAATGTGGGTTTCCACGTCCATAATAGTTTCACACACACAACCTCGCATAGCTATAACCTAACCTGGTTTTTACTGTTCCACTCAAACCATGTCAGAGGCCCTTGAAGCGGTTTAGAAACTCTGACACTAGGGTGTGTAGGGTCTTAAGACCTTAATGCCGCTAAAGAAAAAGAAGACCCTAATATTATAAACTAGTTTCTGCCCGCGACTTCTTTCGCGACAAAGTTGATTTTCCATACAAACTTTAGACCCCCTTAGGGGGTGAATTTTGGAAATACATTTCTTACGGACGTCTATTAACTATAAACTATTACCCTGCCAAATTTCATCTTTATACGTCAAGTGGGTTTCGATATTTCGTTATGAGTAAGTGTTTATGATCTTTCGCTTTTAAGTATATAGTTAGATTAGATGTGACTGTCTGTCTGTTTGTCTGTTACCGCATCACGAAAAAATACTGGTCAAATGCGAGTCGGACACGCACACAAAGTGTTCCGTACCACCATACAATATTTTACTCAACATACAAAAAATACGTTTTTATTCGCAAAAAGGTAATGATTTTGTGATGTTACTACACGATTTTCGGATTCATTTAGCTTATCCAAGATTATTATGCAAAAAAAAATATATATCGATGAAGATTGAGCTTACTGTTGTTTCATTTAAAGTTGTTTATACAATACTCTCTTTCCCACTTAACCGTAATGTTACAACTAAGTTAAGGTAACTTAAGTCTTCACTCAGGTAACTTGGCTCAGTTCCCAACAGCTCACATTAACTTAGTAACGTAATCTAATGACACGCTAGTGTTTTTTACACCCCTAATGTGTTTACTAATAAAATGTTAATTAAAACTTTAGTAAGACTGCTTGAAAGCTTTTTAAAGGAGCCATAGAGAACGTAGACTTAAACTTATGCAACGTTTGTTTTTTTAAAAAAAATTCTCTTACCATTGTGTTTACATTCAAATATGGAACAGATTTTTTTTGTTTTGTTTTTTCAAGGGTTATTTAACATAAAATCACGCCTGTAATCCCCGAAGGGTTAGGCAGAGGCGTACCCATTAGTACACCCACATTTCGCCAGTTATGTTTAAGATCAATGTTATAGAGGTGACCCTATTGCCATCAATCGGGCACAAATCCAGACTCCGAAGCTGCTACTGAGAAATCTCTGATGGAAAAACCCAATAACACTTTGCCCGACCTGGTAATCGAACCCAAGACCTCATGCTCAGCAGTCACGCTTTACGACCACTAAACCAACGAGGCAGTCGTACGTTTTTAATTAAATTACTTATTATTACTAACTGACAGACCCACGCGTTGCTGTGGCTCAGATTTGCAATAAAAAAATGTTAAACCTATATTAATATATTGACGTAAAAACTGTCCTACCTTTCAAGTTTTGTCAAACTGCACACAGAGTACAAATTACATTAAATCGGTTAAGAAGTTTAGGAGTCCATCCTGGACAAACAGCGTGACACGTAAGTTTATACGACAGATGGGCTTTCCTTTAAACTGCCTATACTAAGTACCATTTTCAAGCTCTGTACCAAAAATCAATTAAATAGGAGCAGTAGTTTAGTCTCAAATGATTTTTTAAGTTTTGCCCCGTTTGAACACGATGTATCTTTCCTAACAGCTGATTATGTCTATACGCATAGGTCATGCACCTATGTTGCCGCTTTAATACCTAGGTATCTAAGGTCAGTTAAATTTATTTACAAAGTGTGATTGCGTTTTACTCTGATTTGTAAGCCATTTAGTTTGTTTGAAAAAAAAAAAACTCATTTTTATTTTATTTTATACCGTATCGAATTACTAATAAACAAGTATAGTATACGTAGTGTAATTTAATGCCCCTCTGTCATATCAACTCTGTTTAGATTATGATTATTATTCAATTATTTAGGAACAGATGACTACGATAACTGACATTTTTTGACGGGCCTGTTGGTCTAATGGTTAGCGGCCCTGACTGCTAAGCCGGAGGTCGTGGGTTCGATTCCCACCCAGGACAAACTTTGTGTGATGAGCATGATTGTTAGTTCTGTGCCTGGGTGTGATTTATCTATAATATGTATGTATTAATAAATTATATAAGTATGTATATCAGTTGTCTGGTTACCATAACACAAGCTCTGCTTAGCTTGGGATCAAACAGCCGTGTGTGAGTTGTCCCAAGATATTTATTTATTTACGCGGACGGGCAAAAAGTTGATAATAACAAAATATGCTTTTAATTGTTGTTAAATTATTAATAAGAAGTCTAGATTAAAATACCTATTAACTCTTAAAAGTTTGACGTCACAAAGGCTTAACGAACACAATGAGCTGTCACACTGCAGCTGCAGCATTATTAATAGCCCTGTCAGCGTACTTTATTAATAATATAAGACTTGAGAACATTAGTCATGGTTTTGAGAAGTTTTGCTATAGTAAAGTAGTTAATGTTTATGTTTTGACGTAATGGGAATATTAGACACGTAGTCACGTCTTCATTTGTGTGATAAATTAAAACTGCTTTTGCTAGCTGTAGATTCACTAGGTTTACAGCACAACGGGTTAATGCTACCAAACGTTATTAGATTCGCCTTTCTGTGCTTAGTAGTTGCAATTTATATAATAGAGGGCAAAAACATCATTTTACAGTCAAGAATTATTAAAATGACCTACTGACCAACAAATTTACAGACAGTAGTTTTTAGGTTTAATCAACATCTATTTATCTGTTGACTGCCTCGTTGGTCTAGTGGTCGCAAAGCGCGACTGCTGAGCATGAAATCTTGCGATTCTAAGGTCGGGCAAAGTGTTATCGGGTTTTTCCATCAGGGATTTCTCAGTAGCGGCCTCGAAGTCTGGTTGACGGCAATAGGCTCGCTCCCTATTACATGGGACTTAAACATAACTGGTGAAATGTGGGTGTACTAATAGGAACACGGCTGCTTAACTCTTCGGGGATTACAGGCGTGATGATACGATGTGTTATTAAGAGCGTTTACGCCTTACGGCATTTCATAAAAAAAATTAAGTCCTTTTTTTTCCAAAATGAATGAACCGATTTTTAAACTCCGACACAAAAACGACGGGGTGTTTTAAGTTTGACGTATCCGTGTGTGTTTCTATCTGTGGCACCGTAGCTCCGGAACGGATGAACAAATTATGATTTTGTTTTTTTTTTTTTGAAAGGTGAATTAGCCGCTAGTGTACTTAGCTATGTCTGATGCAAATTGGTCCAAAAGGCTCTGCCGTCGAGGGTTTTTTTTTATTTATTTTTTTACATTTTAATGAATTTAGTACGCATAAACAGAATCCTTATGGCCTAAAAAGTTATCAGAGAACAATTTACAAATAACTACTTACTAAGGAAGTGTTACAGCAAACTTGGAACTTACCTGAAAAAAGGGAAAAAGAACAAATTAAGTACATACTTATTTATTAAACGACAGTCTATTTTGAGTCAAGACAACTACTACCTATTGAAGAATTGTTTATTATCCAAGGACGGTCAAAAGCATTCTTGATTGACAAGGTAATAGGCTTGCCAATTATAATTTTCAGATTACATAACATAATATCACGCCTATAATCCTCGAAGGGTTAGATAGTGGTATACCCATTAGTACACCCACATTTCGCCAGTTATGAAAGTCCCACGTGATAGGAACAAGCTTATTGCCTTCAACCGGGCACAAATCCAGACTCCGAGGCTAGATGAATTCAATTCCCAGGTCGGACTCAAGACTCGATAAAGACTTAAACATAACTGGCGAAATGTTGATGTACTAATGAGTACACCTCTGCCTAACCCTTCGGGGATTACAGGCGTGATGTTATGGTATTAGTAGTTAATTGATATTCTTTGTTCGTATTTTAAAGTTAGATCTTTAGTAAAAATGCCGATTCATACTGAATACTACTGCAGCTCACAACTCATTCGTTTCCACACAAAGCTAAGAAACGCAGAGCATTTCACATGGGAATTGCACAACGCCAACAATTACATTGCAATTCTGACAACAAAATCATAAAAGTGCTGTGAATAGACATTATTAAGGCGGCACTACGCGGCTAAAGAAGTACGCGACGAAAGAACTACGCGATTGAAGAAATACGCGACTAGAGCAACATTTGTCAAGCACAACACTACTGAGACATTCATTGCATTGAAAACTTTTGTTGAGATGATGAAGTGTGTGTTCGTTCAAAGAGAATTCTATGCAGTAGGTTCTAAGCTTCATATTGTATAATACTAGCACTTTGCCTGCGACTTCGTCCGCGTAGATAACGTGCTTTCTATTATAAGGAGTTACTTTCGCATTTATAATTAACATCGTAAGTGTTAATATATCCTCCTTCTTCTTCTCGTGTCGAATGACTCAAATTTTGTCCGACCAATATTGAGCAACCTGTACAGCTCTGTCATTGGCCTCATTAAGGTCTTGGATGGTGCAGGTGGTGAGCACGACGGGCAACTGAGGAGGTGACGCATGTCCTGTGATGGTGCTCCACACTGGCACTCCGTTTGGGATGGATAAAGAAAGCCCCATTTGGCCAGATTCGTTTTACAGCGGCCAACCTGGGTCCGCAATCTGTTAACTCTTTGAGTCACGCTTTTACATTAAGAATATTTTGATCGTATAAATTATAGTTTGAGCATCATTTACACGTACTTTAACACAGAAAGTAGGAAAAAAAAATGTAGGTATTAAGGCTTTCGAGGAATGAGGTGGTTAGTGACACTAACCACCATGACTATTGATACAAATAAAACAATGATAAATTATGTATTTTATCTATAATTAAAAATTACTTTTTATGAAAATCTGAAAAACATGTTTTTCCTTTGCGTAGGCAAAGGGGCACTTTACATATACTGCACTGCCATATAGTACGCACAGGAGATACTTTAGTGCTACATTTGCAGCATCTTCTCGAAGTGCTTCTCTCAGGTTGATGGCGACTGCATTCTAGACGAATTTCCTCAGGGACTGTAGGCTTGTGGCGTTTTATAAATGCAGGTCCTGGTGAAGAAGCCGCAGAAGTACGGTTGCTGTTTACTGATTCGGGCCTTTGTTTGTCTTTGACATATGCTGGCGCTAGTAGTCCCTGGTATACGCTTCGTCTAAATTCTCTCAGAGTCAATGTTTCTAGGTCCGGGTGTGAAGAGGACTGCAGTTCTTTATAAATTAGAAAAGCATTGACAATACAACAATCAAGGAAATGAAAAAAAATCCTATGCCACCACTTGTGGGATTTTCTGTCAATAGAATAACTTCCTTTTAGTTGATCGAATTTGTCAACAAAATTCATATTCGCGTTGTAGTCTTTCACGGCTTCAGGACAGGACACTTCAACAATGGTACCATCGCGCTCTCTGCGGTTAACTTTTCCGACATTCTTAGGATCATGATAGTTTGACAAAATAAATACTGATCTCTTGTCTTTCCATTTCAGTAAACTTACTTTTGTGTCACTAATCCGGTAATCATGTTCCCCTCTACGTAAATGCTTGTCTTCTTTTAGCGTTGGCAAGAACTTTCTTTTCGCATTCACCGTTCCACAGGCGAAAATTTTGTCCTCTTGTAATTTTACTTGTAAAGGGTAACTGTTGAAGTAATTGTCAAAATAGACTTTATGATTTTTATCTTTCAAATTTTCGCAAAAATTCCTGACAACTTTACCACCTAAGTCAGTTTCAACATTAGTACCATGCTTGCCTGTGTAAATTTCAAAATCTAGGCAATAACCTGACTGTGCACACATCATCCAAACCTTGTACCCTCGTTTAGTCGGTTTTTTGGGCATGTATTGTTTCAAATAGTTTCTGCCTTTGAATTTGATCATGCTTTCATCAATCGCAATTCTTTCTGATGGCTTGTAGTTTTTTGAAAATTGGATAGCAGAATATTGAGTAGAGGTTTAATTTTATAAAGCTTGTCAAAATCTGGGCAATTTCTGTTGGGCATTACACTATTGTCATTTACGTGCAAGTAGTTCAAAAGCCAACTAAATCTATTGAAGGTCATAAACTTAGAAACATAGCTGTCATGCAAATCAGGTGCTGAAGACCAGTAATCTCGGTAGCGCGGCATTTTTTTTATCCCCATCACCAAGTTCAAAGCAATGAAAATATCAAGTTCTTCTGTTGTGGTGGGTGTATAAGACTTTCCGGATTGAGTAGCGTAAAGGTTAGTTTGAAAACATAACACATCTTGTAAATGCTCTGTCCAAAAAAGGCGAAATAGACAAAGAGGTGTAACATTTTCCATGCTAAGAATATGATCGGCTACTCCCACACTTTCAGAAAACTCACCGGGTATGTCCATGCTATAATTCTTCTTCCATTTTGGAGCTCTTGGAGTCGGTCTGTTAGAATCTAAGGTGTTGGATTCAAATTCGTCATGATCGGTTACTTGAACTTCTTCAATCAAATCGCCTAACACCAGCGGATTTGGCTGATCTTCTGTATCTTCTTCGTTATCTTCATCGCTGCAAATACTTTCGCCATCTGAAGGAATGTCTTCCAACAAGCATTCTGAGATTTCTTTATCCTTTAGCGGGCGCGGCATACTGTAATAAATTCAAAAAGACACATATAATTACATGCATAAGTTTCGTGTAGATGATGACCATACAGTCACGGTGGTTAGTTTACTAACCACTGAATTTTCGTTGTGAATACACATTGAAAACACAAAAGTAATGATATTTTTATGTGAACACGTATAAAATAGATAATTGCGAATACATTGAGTAAAAAACATAGAAGAAAAAAGCTCACTTACCTGTTTCACAGTTATTTTTATTAAACACACGAATAAAAGTACGTTAGCGCAATATTCAATGCAACGCAAATAAAATGTCATTCCTTCAATACACCGCCAATCAGTCACATCTTGTCAAAAATGGTTCGAACTCTCATAATAATTCAACAGATTGTCGCTAGATGGCATGGATTTTAATTTAAAAATTCCGAAAGAGGTGGTTAGTGACACTAACCACCAAGACTGAAAGAGTTAAGAGATTTTCAGATTGGCCGCTGCAGTTCACAACCAGGGGGAAGATGTTCTTCCGGAGTAATGAAGTGTGGAGGAGGTGGATGTTAATATATATGTATGGATTTATAAGCTTTATCTACTTATTAACGTTGTACAAATTGGAGAAACCTTGTTGTCTTGTTGTGGTAGAATTTAATTTCACATTAATGGATAAGTGCACTTTAAATGGGATTTCATAGATTAATGTTGGAGCAGTGTTGTTTAGAGAATTTAATGGGTTTTCAGACTCCAACATTTAAGTATTCCTTGAACGAGCAAATTTTACTAAGACCACTTCTTAAATATTATTAGCCGTCTTGTCAAAAACGTACTACAACAAGATAGAAAAAAAAAAAAACTTTAAAATGTACTTATATACTTAGTTGAAACTTAAGTTATTATTAGTTATTGTTAGTTGTTATTGGATTTTTCCATCAGGAATTTCTCAGTAGCAGCCTCGGAGTCTGGATTTGTGCCCGTTTGATGGCAATATGCTCGCCCCCTATTACATGGGACTTAAACATAAGTGGCAAAATGTGGGCGTACACCTCTGCCTAACCCTTCGGGGATTACAGGCGTGATGTTATGTTATGTTGAAACTTAAGAAATATTTTGGCCAAAAAACATGCATTAAACATCTTTAAATTCAATTATTTACCATTAAATTCGAATACAAAAAGAAAAAAAAAAAACAAAAATATGTCCCCCTCACATCCCAATGAAAACAACTCTAAACATTCATAACAGATAATTCACTTTTGCATAAACCAGAAACGAACAAAAGTCGAACAGTTAATTGAAACCGATCGAAGTCGCGATGGCATCGTATTCATTACATAAGTACCTACCTAGGTAATTATACCCCAACTTAGCTTCAGTCAAGTTACCCGTAATACCTACTTGGTTAAGTATACCGATAGAACTTGAGTGCTACTGAGAACTTTCCATTGATTATGTCGCCTGGTAACTTGAATCTTCTATTGAATTACAGAAGAGACTATTCAGTGATCTTGTCACGTGCAATTGTTTTATAAGAGTATGTATGGGGTTTCTTGCCTATTCTTCTCCATACGAGACTACCTTTTGGAAGGGGCAACTAGATTCATGATGAATAAATTTTCACTGACTTTGACATTGAATAATGTTGTGAATTATTTGTGTTGATGGCACGGTTGAAAAAGTATCGGATGTGTTAATGTAGGAAATTGTCTATCTATGTGCCAATTTTCATCTAAATCTGTTTAACGGTTTACGCGTGATTGAGTAACAAACATCTAAACATCTTTACAAACTTTCACATTTATAATACATATTTTATTAGCTGACCCAACGACCTTATATTTTATTGTTATATTTTTTTTGGTGAAAATTTGCTGAGAAATAGATGTTGGCCGATTCTCAGACTTACCCGATAAGCACACAAAACTTCATAAAAATTGTCCAGCAGTTTCGGAGGAGATTAGTAATAAACAATGCGACACGAGAATTTTTTTGCAGAGACAAAACGTAGTAGGTGCAGAAAATACAGAAAAATTTCGCTATTAAAATATAAAAATAAATACATATATACATACATACAAACAAAATATATAGGGTAGAGAGAGATAAAAAATAAATAGGTGGTGAAGTACGACCAATTAATTGTGGGACGAGTCGGCCAACTTCTTACGTAAGTGTTCGCGAGCTTTTACCTTAAAAGTGAACCGACTGGTGGCCATAGGTGGTATATCAGTATCAGTATAGATAATCTCACAAAACATCAACCTACAAAATAGAATTCTTAATCACAACTCAAGAACCAAACTCGGATATAACACCTAAACCAAACTTGACCAACTCTTAACTTAGTTAGGGACTTGACGCAAAAGCTGAGTTGGACACAGTTTCAACTGTATTTCAGCTTTGATAAATACTGAAACCTATGTAATTCAGTTTTGGAACTTAAAACCGGTGCTCAGACCAAAATTCATGTTCCTCTAACATAAATTATTTATAGCACTTAGTTTTGCTTTGATGTAATATTTAGTGGTAGTTGGTAGGTAGGTAGGCCATGTTAGCTGCATGCCCAACGAGCTGGGGTCTTAGAGCTTTGGTGTATTACACTTGAGATTCCTTGGTTACTCTCTGCACTTGCTAAATACAGCCACTGGGGGAGTGTTAGTGAATTAAATTTGTAAGTAGTGTGTTAGAGGGAGTTGGGGTATTTTACTGGGATTCTTGGTAACATAACATCATGCCTGTATTCCTTGAAAGGTTCGGCAGAGCTGTACCATTGGCCTCTTCTTATACAGAGAAGGCTTATACATTGATCACTATGCTTGCTCAAGGCGGGTTGGCGATTTCAGACTTATATTAATAATAAAATTATTATAAGTCTAACTGCCTCGTTGGTCTAGTGGTCGCAAAACGCGACTGCTGAGCATGAGGTCTTGGGTTCGATTCCCAGGTCGGGCATTTCTCAAGGAATTTTACAGTAGCAGCCTCGGAGTCTGGATTTGTGCTCCGTTAATGGCAATAAGCCCACCCCCTATTACATAGGACTTAAACATAACTGGGGAAATGTGAATGTACTAATGGGTACACTTCTGCCTAACCCTTCGGGGATTAGAAGCGTGATGTTATGTGTAAAAGTAGGGTTAAAATTTGTAGTATTTTCCACTTTGTTAGTTATTTGCCTCTTAATCGTGGAAGGAAACGAGCTAAATGGAGCTGTGTGGGGTGAGCATGAGCACGCGGAGTAACCGCAACGTAAATTCGATCGACTAATTGGAAACTAGTTTATACCTGTGACTTTATCTGCGGGAATGTTGGTTATCTGTTATTAGCTTATACCTTTGTAAAGAAAATATACTTTCTTTATTTATTTAGGCCGCGCTACTAACGCCATTACGGTAGCAGACTACAATGTCATCCACCTCGATGGTGTCTGTGGTCGTGTCCGAACATCTAAAAAGCTTTTTTACAAAAAAATATGACCGCCTTCAAAAACTACAAAATAAAAAATATTCATATTTTTTTGTAAAAAAGGTTTTTATTTTTCACTTTTTAGTACTTGTGTGTTAATGTTTGAAATCCTTACATAAAGCCCTTTTAAACAATACCTCACACGATATACTTAATTTTGGATAGTGGTAGGAGGGGGGTTGACGTTCCCACACGTATAAACAAAGCAATTTTTCTTGTTACGGCGGTTCTGCTGTGATTTTATAAGGAGTTCCGTTCCATCTCAAATCATCAATCAATTTCATCTTCAAAGTTCATCATCAGATCATGACAATATTCCTATGGGACTATTCGAAACTATACTCTTTCAAACAAAAAAAGAATCATCCAAATCGATTCATAATTGGCGGAGTAATCGTAGAACAAATATCCAAAAAAAAAAGAAAAAGAAAACATACGCGTCGAATTGAGAACCTCCTCCTTTTTGAAGTCGGTTGAAAAATATTAGCTAATTATTTTTTGTTAGAAAATGAGAATCAAATGGTGATCAGATTGTAAATAAGAGCATTAATTGTCGTTTTCCTTATTACATGTAAGGATTTAATTCATTAGTAATGTAATTTAATATTTCGTATTCCAAATAAATAAAAAATGACATTTCTTATTACAGAAAAAACTCTGTTGTGTTCTGAATTCCTTACTGACCTAACCTAACCTAACCTAACCTAACCTAACCTAACTATCAAACAAATAACATTATACCTTTATAACATTTTTGATTATTTTATTAAAAGTAAAAATATCGCTGACATTGGTGAAGGAAAACATCGTGGGGAAACCTGGACTTGTACTTAATATAAGTCTGGAATCGCCAATCCGCCCTGCGCAATCGTGGTGATTAATGCTCTGCCTTCTCTGTATGAGAAGAGGCCTTTGTCCAACAGTGGGACAGTAATAGGCTGGTATTATTATCTATTAAAATAAAGTATTTTAAGACTGTAGTGAAACACACTTTTAAAATTGGTAACACGGTTTATTCTGAATAGTCGTCACACTAAAACTATAGTTTATACACAATTTCCTAACAACCCCAGCGTTCAAGGGCGTGAGGATAGAACGAACAAAAACAAACGTGACGGTGTTCGACAGCGGTGCGAGCCGGACTGAGGCGCGCGGTGTGTGGAGGCGGGGTGCGGGACGCTGCCCGCGCGCTCCACACAAGGAAGGCGCGAGTACCTACGCGTGCCTATGCGTCGCTCTATAAATTGGCGCGAAATTCTTCCTACATACTCCCCCTTTTGACCATACGAGTGCCCTCACAGATGGTCAAACATCAATAATGACACGTTCCTTACGCGGCCTACCACGAGAACGTTTAGGAGCAACCGGCTTGGGAACCTCAGGACATTCACCCTCTCGCGAATGATACCTCCTCAAGTCGGAAATGTGGTATTTACCGATGACTTCATCCGGTGAACCAGGGAACGCTAAGAGGTAAGTAGTTGGACTAACCTTTTTCTGCACCAAGTAAGGGCCATCCCTTTTAGGCATGAACTTAGAGCTGACACCTTTAGCAGCACTACTAAGGACGTGTGTTTTCATGAGGACAAGATCACCGACAGCAAGTTCCTCAGCCTTTCGTGTCTTGTCCTTGGCAGCCTTCCGTAGATCCTGTTGACGCTCAATGCACTCCTTACTGTCGCTGAGTGTCTCCGCTAACTTCAGCAGATACGGCGTAATCTGTGGAACATAGTTTTCAGCTTCTATCACAGCACGCAGATCGCTCTGTACGGCAATAGGTGAGCGGAGTTCACGAGCAAATGTGAGGTAAGCTGGGGTCTGTTGTGTTGCATTGGTTATTGATGTGTTCATCGCAAATCGAATAAATGGCAGAGCTGTGGGCCACTGCTGATGGTGTCCCTCCACCAAGATCGCCAACTGGGTCTTGAGATCCCGATTCTTACGCTCGCCCGGCTAACTCAGTCGGTAGAGCATGAGACTCTTAATCTCAGGGTCGTGGGTTCGGGCCCCACGTTGGGCGCCAGTTTGTAGTGAAACACACTTTTAAAATTGGTAACACGGTTTATTCTGAATAGTCGTCACACTAAAACTATAGTTTATACACAATTTCCTAACAACCCCAGCGTTCAAGGGCGTGAGGATAGAACGAACAAAAACAAACGTGACGGTGTTCGACAGCGGTGCGAGCCGGACTGAGGCGCGCGGTGTGTGGAGGCGGGGTGCGGGACGCTGCCCGCGCGCTCCACACAAGGAAGGCGCGAGTACCTACGCGTGCCTATGCGTCGCTCTATAAATTGGCGCGAAATTCTTCCTACAAGACTTATTTTTCTCCACATTCTTTATTACAACATATTTTTCAGACTTATTATTATTAGTTTTAATTAAATATTAATTAAAAATGTAATCCATACTACTATTATAAATGTGAACGTAGCTCTGTTTGTTTGTCCAATTTCATGAATGGTGATGAAACTACTGAACCAATTTTAATGAAAATGGCATAGGCTACTTTTTTTTCCTCAACTTCGTCTGCGTCCGCGATAACCGACATTTAAACCAAAGCCAGCAAAGGAATAAAAATATTATTTCCTAAACACTATACTACGTTATGTTTGGGTCCCCATACAAATTTAAGTCCCCTAATGCCTTTTAAAGAACCCTTCTCTAATAAAGCATACGTCTACCATACCCAAATAACTCTAAAAATCAGGAAAGACCATCGTTACAGATATGAAGGGTTACCGGAGAAGATTTATGTAGAAGGACACTGAAGAACCCTTATTAAAGAAATATTGGGGTTCCGCATACAGTATGCGACACCCAACTTGATCTATGACCTCATTTTTCACAGATTGCATTTTTGGGATCACGGGCAGTTTATGTTCCAAGATTTTTGTGGTACAGGTGCTGGGTGGAAATTTTGATTTAGGAATTTGTATATATTAGGTATGTTATGTCAAATGAAATACTTGAATAATGTCTGTATGTCTGAGGTTTTGTGAGAGGAAGTATGCTAGGGTGTCCTCGATTATAAGATAGAAAAAAAAATATTTTTTTGTATAACTGTTTCGAATGACTATGTTAATTAATGACTATGTTAATAATTAATATCTACTCCTATGAATGAATGTGATGTGATGAAATTAAATTATGTCAATGTGGTTTCTATTGTTATTGATGTTTATTCGGAAGGTTATTTTATTCACCTCGTTGTCGTTTTTTACTTTTTATATGGTTATTGGTTTATAATTATGTTAATGGTACGTGACATTTAATTAAGTTATCTATTATGATGTATTGACTATTATACTGATTATTGTTATTATTTTTTCTTGGTGTACACATTCAGACACAATGTAAATTGTTTGATGAATAAATAAATAAATAAATGTACCTAATTATTGTTACCGTTTTAATTAACAATGAACAATTGAAAAATTATAAGTTTAACTAATTGATCTTGAAATCGCATACATAAATGTACAGTGCAGTCATATAATTCACGACTTTTTTTTACTAATTTAGGTAATCTTGTTACCATTGTGTTCGATTATCGTTCGTCTAAAATATTATGAAGGATATAAAAAGATGGTTTGAGATCCTGAATGTTGGATGTTCTTCCTATTAATAATTGCTATTTTTTTTTCTAGACCGTACCTGTGAGCTCTCCAATTGAAGAGACAGTAAAGATCGAATCCCAATTTATTCTTAACTTTTATGAATCCTATCTTTCAATACAAAAGCTTCACTACCTTGCACTATTAAACGCAACCGAAAGCAACATTATGTGTGCATTACGCGCTACGATAAATAATGTTTTTCTACACTAAAAATAAGATTCATTTTCCAGTAATAATTTTTGCTCAAAGTTACTTTGTTTGATGCGTTATATGCATAGTTGACGGGTATGTGTCTGTAATGATCTTCCAATGAATAATTTTCACACCATACTATCACCATTTAACCTTAATTAAACAATTCGTAGGAAACCGAAATGTTAATAATTAATTAACGATTTCCTGGTAAACGTTACACTATCTGTTTGTAGGGCAAGCCGCAATGTTGATCGAGGTCGGATTCAAACCCGCAAACTCGCGGTTATAAGTCAACACACCCTGCGACTATTGACTGATGTGTCCGCAGTATTGTGAAGTATATTCCTCTACTGAAATTTTTGCATTTTTTGGTTTATAAGTTCATCGACCTTTTCTTAGAATATTGATAGGATTTAACTTTTCTAAGTCGGCTTCTGATGTGAAAATAATTCTTTTAAGGAAGTTTGGACAGGCTGTCTACACTTGTGTGCGCGCACAGTGGCTTACAGATAAAAAAGCAAAAATTATCTGATAAATAAATATGCATAACTTTTATTTTTTGCCGTTACAGTTACAATTTTTTTTAAAGAACATGAGTACAATGAGCTCTTTTAAATTTTTTGGTAAAAATAAAAACATGGTTACCTACAGATTATAGTTATGAATATCTGTCATTGCATAGTGACAGGTTTCATCAACTGTTTTATTATTATTTTTTATTTCATATTTTCCTTTTTTTTATTTTTATTTATATTATTATTTTCTCACTGCAGGACAGAGTCTTATCTTTCTTTGACGTGATCCTGCAAAACTTAAAAATAACAGTTATAAAAAAAACATTAATGGCTCAAATTCATTATGGGCCCGCATAAGTAAAAAAAAACTATTTTAAAAATTAAGATTATAGCAAAAAAAAACATCATAAATTTTTGCAAAATTTCGTTTGTTCATAATTACGTTTATAAGTTGGGCCATCGACCTGTTTGCCAGTCCATTAAACTTGTAAAAACTTTTCTTTTTCATAAACTTTGATTGAAAATAAAAAGTTTTAGATTTTCTTTGAACAACTCATCAAGCCTTTTCTTAAATTGCGCGACAGAATTTCATATAAGACGTCAGCCATCTTGTTATCTGACTTTCTTCTTAACTTCGTTGTAGGGAGATATGATATAGGTACCTATATCTATTACGAATGCGAAAGATTGGATGGATGTTACTCAATTACGCCAGAACGACTGAACGAATCTAGATGAAATTTGAAAACAGAGGCTACTTTTAGTCCCGGAAGGATTTACGGTTTCCGAGGGATAATATAATTATTAACTTTGAAGCAGTCGAAGTCGCGAGCAGAAGCTAGTATTTTTAAACTATTTTATATTAATATTTTGTTTGTTTAAACGCGCTGATCTCTGGAACTACCAGTCTGATTGTAATATTTTTTTTTGTATATTATAGCCAAATTCATGAGAAATAGTATAGGCTGTATAACATTACGCTTCGTCCCACGGGAGCGGAGCAGTAACCAAAGATGTAACTTAACGCGTATGAAAATAATTACGCAGACAAAGTCGCGGACAGAAGCTAGTGATATTATAATATTCATATACACGTAACTACTCTGCTTATGAGCTTACATAAAAAGTAAGTGCTTATTCAGACGGTATTAGTTCCAAGCAATGAGGTACTTACTTGAAACACCTTTAAAATATTTGTTTCAAGTAAAATTGCATTATCTAAGAGCCCTTTATAACGCCTCACAGTTTTAGGTCGATTCCCAGGTCGGGCAGTGGTATTGGATTTTTCCTTCAGGAATTTCTCAGTAGAAGCCTCGGAGTATGGATTTGTGCCCGGTTGATGTCAATAGGCTCGCCGTCTATTACATTGGACTTAAACATAACTGGCGAAATGTGGGTGTGCATACAGCGGGCGGGTATCGACTTTGTTTAATATTATGTACAGATAGATATATACGCTCTTATCTACAATGTGTCCTCTTTGTATCCTCAAAATATCCACGCTTAAATAATCTAGATATAGAGACAATCCGATCTCTGTCTTTTATAAATAAAACATAGAATTTTTAAGCTATAAAAATGTCTAAAAAGTACATTATTTTTATTTATCAATCAAGGTTCAACGCATCGCTCGATTCAAATCAAAATTCCATCTACATCTCAATGCATTGTCGAAGTGACATCTCAATCATTCAATCTATGCATTACTGTGAAGAAATATCAATCTGTCATTTATTTATCTTATCAATCATAATTTCTATCTTACATTAAAATAAAATTGGAATGTCTGTTTGTAATATCAAAAAAACAGCATTATTTCTTTACAAAATGCAGATGAATGCTTACACGGCATTTGTAAAAAAAAACCGGTAATAAAATCTGTCTGTCTGCCTTTCTAGAAAACACAAAAAGAAAGAAAGAAAAACTATTTATTTACGCGAAAATGACGCCCTTATCATGAAAGAAAAATTTAACACTAAAGCAAAATAAAAACAAGTCCAGTAAATCTCCGAAATGGCTGAACCGATTTTGACGTAACTTTCACTAACATAATAGCTGATATTATAATCTGTAAATAAGGTTTATTTTATTTTAGAAAAATAATTTAAGTTTTGCAAAAAAAAAAAAAACAACTATCGACATTCACGCGAACGAGGTCACGGGCATAAGTTAGTCTAACATATAAATGATGGATAATATTATTATGAATAAATTGATTTTAAAGTGATATTATTTTAGGTTCAGAGGTCACTGTAATTCTCTTACATAGAACCTTTGTGAAAGTAAGATTATGTAGAAGGGTAATATTAAAAACCTTAAGCCCCTGGCGGTTATTCTTATAAATATAGGTAAACAAACGTATAGTTTCAAGGCAGCTTTTCCCAAAGAGGGGTAGTAAGAGACCCAGAAAAAAATCAAGGCGTTGTATAGAGGCTTGGGGGGCGATTTGTAATTTCATCTACTAATTTAGGTTTATATGCTCCGGGGTTTGTGTTATGTTTTAACAAGATACCGTGGCTCAGAACGCAAAGGGCAACAGAAGGAACAGGGTGGTTTTTTAAGCTAGGGCGGAAGGACTCATTTGATCATTTTTACCACCTAAAAAAAAAGGTACCTTTATATGCTACTTGTAGCTGTTTTGTTAGGTCATTTGAAATCAGCAGATTTATTTTGTAACTCAATTCTAATGTCATAAGATTTTATTTTGATAATAATTGAACTTAGTCCAGCCAATTAGTTTTGATCATTAACTTTTCTTATTTTTGTTTACTTTTTAGGTTGCTAACGGTACCTTCTTATTAAGCCTCCGTTGTACGTCCGTCTGTCAGCGGGTTGTATCTTATAAACCCTAATAGCTAGAGAGTTGAAATTTTCACAGAATGTGTATTATTGCTATCCCAAAAAATATAGTAAATAAAAAAAAGTATAAGTATACAAGAAACCCGGTTTTATGCCTTTCATGTTTCTTTTTTACGAAAGTATTTAAAAATATCGTGTTATATGTTCTACGAACGTACGAAGCACTTTGTGTACGATTCCGACTCGCACTTTGCCGGCTTTTTATAATATGTTTCTATAGATAATAATATGTTTAGACTGCACTTTACTACTTTGTGTTAGCCATACCGTCGGTCATCGGAGCAGTACTTCCAGGGATGACCGCATACAAACTAACTTGACCTCTTAATAATATTCAGTTTAGAAGAATAATTTAGGTTGTTTGAGTGAGCACAACCATCCAGCTCGCAAGAGGAGATTAGAAGTGTAATAGTATAAACATCATCATCATCTGCCTAGCCTTTTCCCAACTATGTTGGGGTCGGCTTCCAGTCTAACCGGATGCAGCTGAATACTAGTATTTTACATGGAGCGACTGCCTATCTGACCTCCACAACCCAGTAACTGGGTAATATGATACCCCTAGGTAAGACTGGTTGTCAGACTTTCGGGCTTCTGACGACCCGTAACGACTATCAAAGATCCACGTATGACAGCCGGGACCAACGGCTTAACGTGCTTTCCGAGGCACGGAGGAGTCTCGGTATGTAAAGATAGTCACCCATCCAATGACCAACCCCGGCAAGCGTAGCTTAACCTGACGGATCGACCCGTGCGGCTGTTATTACTTAGCCACGAGCTCCTCTAATAATAATAATAGTATAAACATATTTAAAGCAAAATTCTTGAGTCTTACGTCTATGTTTGTATTCTGTAAAGTCACCAACGCCCCGGAGTCAAATATGATAATATCATTATTTAGAATTTTAGATGTAAGAAATTTGTATGTTTCTTATAATAACATGTTATTCAAGTTCTTATGAGGAATGAAATTTTAAACCTAAATACATAAAGCAACTAATACATAACAACTAGCTTCTGCCCGAGAATTCGTCTGCGTCAAAGTTGATTTCTCCATACAAACTTTGGACCAACGATTCATCCGAAGAAAGGTTTTTTCAAATTCAAAGTCAAAGTCAAAACATTTATTTCAATTAGACCATTTACAGACACTTTTGAATTGTCTAGGAGTCGGTCGGTAAGTCCGAAATCTGTAGATAGTTGCTCGTTCCAAAACGGAGGTAGGCATCTACGGAGAAGAACGAGCAAGAAACTCCACGGCACTCTTCACCACCAAATGGGTTGAAATGGGGACTAAAGTTTGTAAGGACAAACGTAGGAGTAAACTAAGTTCTCAAAAACGCGAGTGACGCCGCAGGCAAAAGCTTGTAATAAATAAAAATACCCAATAGTTCACCTAACATTGTATGGCAGCCACGCTGTTTGGGAAAAATACCTACATGTTCCTGAAAACAAAACAGCATCTACCCACACTTGATCGAGCTCAAGTCTATTGTGATTTGATCACAATCACAGTGTCGATGTCATTGAACGCGCCGCCGGGAGACTTGGGCATCTGCCCAAATGTCAGTTGGGGAACACTGTGGAGTTTTATTTGGTAAGATTCTGAAATAACCCAGGAAAATGGAGGTCTCCTTAGGAATTCGTTCACTTAATAGGAAAAAGAATGAGTTTAGTTTGTATACAATCTTAGTTTTTGTTCAGCAGAAACCTGATGATCTATTCAGATCTACACATAACATCACGCCTGTAGTGCCCGAGGGGTTAGGCAGAGGTGTTCCCTTTAGTCCACCCAGGTTTCGCTAGTTATGTTTAAGTCCCATGTACTAGGGGGCGAACCTATTGCCATCAACCGGACACAAATCTGGACTCCGAGGCTGCTACTGAGAAATTTCTAAAGAAAAACCTAATAACACTTTGCCCGACCTGGGAATTAGGATCAAGACCTCATGCACAGTAGTCGCGATTTGCGACCACTAGACCAACGAGACAGTTTACACACATACATAGATTATATGGCTACATATATTATATGGCAAACAATTAAGATATTTAGTATTGAAAAGGCTTCATTTCAGACAACTCTGAAATCGTGAAAAGTCAGCTGTTCCGTATATTTTATCAAGTTTAGCGAATTTGTTAGCGAAGTCGCGGAATAAAAAGTAGCCTATGTCCTTTTCATCAAAACTGTTCAGCGGTTAATCGTGAAAGCGCAACAGACACACAGACAGTGTTACTTTCTTATATCCTCCTTCCTTCCTTCCTCCTCTTTCCTTTTCCTTCTTTTGACGAGCCTGTTGGTCTAGTGGTTAGCGGCCCTGACTGGTAAGCCGGAGGTCGTGGGTTCGATTCCCACCCAGAACATACTTTGTGTGATGAGCATGATTGTTAGTTCTGTGTCTGGGTGTCATTTATCTATAATATGTATGTATTTATAAATTATGTAAGTATGTACATCAGGTGTCTGGTTACCATAACACAAGCTCTGCTTAGCTTGGGATCAGATAGCCGTGTGTGAGTAGTCCCAAGATATTTATTTTATTTATTGTTTTGGTACAGTTTAGCATGTCAATCAACAAAATGCCAAACATTTGACTCTTAAATTAAATTGCGTATGACAGTTCAAAATAAATTAAAACATAACTGTGAGTCCCTTGCGACAAATACTCATAACTTGTTGTACTTAAGTCGTTTGTGTCACATATTGTCCTTCAAATAATGACCAGTGTTGTAAATGTTTCACACGAGAATAAGATAATATATGTGTTTTAAAAGCAATTTGTGAAACAAGTTCATTAAGCTATAATTTTGGACAGCGATATTAAATCTTTTATATTATAATGCGGTGGTGGAAAATGGTGTCCTGTTTCGTGATAAAAGTGTTTGTTTAAAAAAATTTTAGAGCTCATTACCCAAAAGGTCCAAACGGAGCCTCGACTGCCTGTTCTGGTGGTCGCAAAACGCGACTGCTGAGCATGAGGTCTTGAGCCCAATTCCCAGGTCAGGCAAAGTGTTATTAGGCTTTTCTTTAGGAATTTCTCAGTAGCAGCTTCGGAGTCTGGATTTGTGCCCGGTTGATGGCAATAGGCTCGCCCCCTATTACATGGGACTTATACATAACTGGCGAAATGTAGGTGTTCTTATGAGTATAACTCTGCCTAACCCTTCGGGATAACAGGCGTGATTTTATGTTATGTTATAGCTGACATAGTAATAGACATTTTGTGAATATTTCAAATATCTATCTATTACGGTTCAAAAGATGTGACAAACAGACAGAGATACTGGCAGACGGGTAGCGGAATCTACGGATGAGGCTAAACGAGCGTAATTTTGTGAGTCGTGAGGCGCAGAATTTCGGTCGCAGACATTCTGCCTGGCAGAAATTCTGTTGGGATGCCAGACGAGCGCATTTTATTCAGTTACTATTCAACGCTAAGATCCAACGTGCGTCAGCACCCTCCCTCCGCAAACTGAAATCGGTCCGAATAATGCATGTGAGACGGCAGACAACGCATTTTGCGTCGCCATGTGAATTAAATAGAACTTTTACATGAAACCGAATGCAGCAGAATTTGTGCGACCGAAATTTTGCGACTCACAACTCACAAAATTACGCTCGTTTGGCTTCACCCTTAGTAATAGGTTCCCGTTGGACACCATTGACACGGAACTCTAAAATTAATGTTGACCAACAATACTAAAATCCTACCCTTCTGCCCTATGTAACCAAATATCCAACGATCCAACGATTGGTTAACGACAATACGACGCAGGGAGGGTCGCCCTAGGAAGACCTACACTGACCTTATTGGTGAGGTTCTTCAGAAAGGTCAGATCAGTACTCGTAACCGGCGTGCTTGTATGACGAGATATATGAACGTAGATGAGGCGAAAGGAGTATGTAAGGATCGTAGCAGGTGGCGTTCTGTGGTTTCTGCCTACCCCCATGGGAAAGACGCGTGAGTTTATGTGTGGTTAACGATTACGGCTAGTCGCTATTTACTTAGTAAACCTCATCCCTACATAAACCTACTACCTATGTACATATATCTTGTTCTACACCCATATAACTCTTGGTTATACTGACAAATGGGCACTACAATTCATGTATTATTTATCTATCTGTCCTTATTTTTCTTTTCCAACTTGTGGACCAACGTTGTGGAGTCAAGTTGACATTTTTTCTCCAGAAAACCGTCTTCAGAGATTTTGTTAGGAGATATACGTTTTTCACATCATTTCTTGGGACATTTTTCAAGATTATTATGACATGGCTAGAGTACGTATTATCCAGGTTTTAGGGCTATGTGTTTGGATTATTTATTAGAGCTTCAAGGTTTGATGTTGTGTTTTTGATGAATCGGTTTTTGGATGGTAATATTTTTGGGTAGACTAGCCTTCTGCCCGCGACATCGTTAAAACAAAAAGTGATTTATAGTGATTTATTTATGTGTATTTTGTACGTTGATTATTGACAATTCGGAAATATGTCATAATAGACACAACAAAGATACGATTACCAAAGAAAAAAAAGTACTAGGGTGTCAGAATTCAAGGGCACCTATTCAAACAAAAATCACTTCGCTCATTATTATCTACAAGTGGAGTACAACCTGATTTGATTGGGAAATTCTAAATGAACGGGAGTAAAACCGCGAGCGCAAGCTAGTTAATAATAATTACTTAGTTTTTATTGTTGCCCTTAGAGCACCACGTTAAAATATTGATTGATGCTCAATGCATAGGTGCTCAAATGGGAATACTTCCATTTTATTCATGTAAAATTTTGAGTACTTTCTTTTTTAATTTCTAATTTTATAGTCTTACGCTCGTACAGTAACTTGCACCTACCATATTATCTCTTCACCATCTGTTAAAGAAGGCCCCAAAATGCTCCCTCACCGGGAGCATTCGCGTGTAATGTAACGTTACAGATTTGAGCACTACATCAGTGAAGGAGGAGAACCGAGCATTACAATGCGCACCTTGTAATGATACAATGAGTAATATCTTGATACAACTTGTAACATCAATGCGCTCCACTTCCAATGTAATGCTCAAAGTCGAATCTATATGTTACATTACACGCAAATGCTCGTTAGTCAGGGAGGTATTATTGTAATGTAATACTTAAAGTTGAATCTATAATGTTACAATACACGTTAATGCTCCCGGTGAGGGAGCACCTTTAGGCAATAAATCCGTCTTTGTACTTTTGTTGCATAAAGTTTAAATAAATAAATAAATAAAAACTATTATCCTTCAAGAAAACCAGTTTGTCAAGATTCCCTGTCAACAATAACAAGTACCTCGTATTTCTATAGGTAGGTACCTATAGAAATACGAGGGGCGCTTTGCTCGGATTTTTTATTATAACTTCAAGTTTCACCCCAAGGGAGGCATGTAGGACAACATTTATCGCGGAAAGGGACGAATATTTCGTATTTATTTTTTATAGGATAAAGTATTTCTTTAAAGGAGTGTATTGTGTGATGTGACTTGCGAATGTGTATGAATTTATTATAAACTGTGTCGACTGAGTTATCGTTGAGTTGGAAGTCTGTAGGGGAGGCCTATGTTCAGCAGTGGACGGCTGATATGATGATGATGATGAGTCCGACAGGCTAACGTTATTTTTTAACATAGCTAAAATTCTCAGGACACATACCTAGAGGAATATATTGTTGAGAAGGAATACGATATACGGGTGTAAAAACACACCATTATAATGCCGTTAAATACCCAATCTAAGTAAACGTCTTAACTTGGGCTTTAGTAAGATTTCAGCTTAATTCTAAAATCTGCCTCGTTGGTCTAGTGGTCGCAAGCGCGAATGCTGTGCATGAGGTCTTGGGTTCGATTCCCAGGTCGGGCAAAGTGTTATTGGGTTTTTCCATCAGGAATTTCTCAGTACAGCCTCGGATTCTGGATTTGTGCCCGGTTGATGGCAATAGGCTCGCCCCGTTTTACATGGGACTAAAAACATAACTGGCGAAATGTGGGTGTACTAATGGGTACACCTCTGCCTAACCCTTCGGGGATTACAGGCGTGATGTTATGTTAAGTCTAAAATCAACGCAAACGAAGTCACAGATTAAAGCAAGTTTATACACTTATAAGGCAACCGTTACTGACTGACTGATCGATCTACACACAGCTCAAATCACTGAACGGATTGTTCTAAAATTTAGCACGCAGATAGATTATGACGAAGACATGCGTTAAGAAAGGATTATATAAGGGAATGGGGAGGACTGGGGTTCCAAAGTTTGTATGGAGTTACCAGATTAGATCACCTATGACGCGGATGAAGTCGCGGTTAGAAGCTAGTTAATAATAAAAGTTAAGTCGCAAATAGCGAAATTACAGTCATACAAAACTTGTGAAATCAACCAACTGAAAATGCCAGAGGCAGTTTTCTATACAGACTGTTAGTGTAAACACCGTTGTCACTAAAACCATAGGTACTAGATTTATTATAAAAAATGTTTATCTGAATTTAAAAATAAAGAAACAAAGTTTTCTTTCAAAAATTAAAAAAAAATCTGCCCAAAACCGTCCGTAAATTCATGTATACTATGCGCCCGTGTTACGTAATCACCGCAAAGGGCGTTGACCTGCTGCACTGGCCGTTCGTTATAACTACCTACATAAGTTTTAACTAATTACATCATTGTAATATAGGGTGAAATAATTTTGAGGAAAAATGGAGATTTTACTTAAAAAAAAGATTTTTTTCATTGAATTTACGTTCTATTAGTGAAACCAAACCACTGGTTTCAAGGATAACGGTGTTTACACTAACACTCTGTATAGTTCGGTTTGTTCACCAAATTCCAACAATTCTATCCGAATCTAATCAAGCAAATGAATACACCGAAGCCTTAAAAGTACAACACTACGAACTTTCACAAACGCACATCGGTTCGTAAGAAAAAATAAATGAATACCTGGATTTGTCGACAGTAAAGGAAAAATCAGCAAAATTAGCAAGAGATACAGCGAAAGGCTTTATACGCATACAAATGGACTGGTTAAAAATCTACTTAACATACAAGAAAACGTAATACGTCTGAAAAGATGGCAATTACTAGAACTAGACCAGAGAAATTAATGCTGGCCGCATACGAGCCACACGCAACAGCCACAACCGCCGCCACAATACCAGAAGTAGACCAGAGGAGTTAATGCTGGCCCCATACGGGCCACACTTCAGCTACAAACGCGGCCACTTGAAGCTAGAAGCGGCGCTGTAGCAACCACCGACGTCAACCGAGTGCGTCTAGTGCTCGGGCAGTGTCATTGGGCTTTTCCATTACGAATTTCTTTATAGCAGCCACGGAGTCTGGATTTATACTCGATTGATGGCAATAGGCTCAGCCCCTATTACAAGGGACTTAAGCAAAACTGGCAAGATGTTGGTATACTGGGTACACCTCTGCCTAACCCTTTGGGGATTACAGGCGTACATGGAAATACCCAATAACACTTTGTCCGACCTGGGAATCGAACCCAAGACCTCATCCTCAATAGTCGCGATTTGTGACCAACGAGGCAGTCACTACTACTTTTATTTCAGAGAAAAAAAAATACAAAATACACTGCCAATAACTGACGTTAACGCGAACGAAGTCACAGACAGAACTTAGTTGTTTTAGTGTAGGTCACCTTACAAAAAAATAGGTTCTATTCTATGTACTACGAAGGCAGCGTCTGACAGCTTTAATTTATCGATACAAAGGTACCGTTCAAGGTTACTGTCTGTCTTTGGTGTATTGAAAAGCGGTGCGGTAAAGCCCTCGCTCTGTAGCAAGCGGATCGAAAGCGGCGGTAATTTATATTAAGCCCGTTTTACCGAACATGTTCAAACACAGATCTCGCTTTAAGCTTAGATTTAAAGCCTTAGATTGAACCAATGTAAAAGATATTTCATAAACTGAATATGAAGAACATTACTGTGCCCCTATGTTTTTCATTTTAGATTAATAGTTTCCAAATCTGTACAGTAGGCCTCTGTTCACAGCGGCAATTTTGAGCAGATTCTGTGGGTTCAAGTGCTTATAAAAATATTTGCACGCCACGTTATGCGGCTGAACATGCCAGAACATATATTTTTTTATTATCTTGCATGAAATGTATCATGTACACCATGTTTAAACAAATAAAATTTTACTTAGGTACTTAATTGAACTTATAGTAAATAATTAAGTCTGAAATCGCCAAACCGCCTTGACGTAGCCTGATGATTAATGTTCGTGCCTTCTCTGTATGAGAAGATGCCTTTGGCTTGCAGTGGGAAAAAAATAAGCTGGTATTATTATTGTATTGATGATGATCATAAAAGTCGGTTTCGTTTAAACAAGGCAGCCATTCCCTCCCGCTACCAGTGTGGTGTTATACGTAGAACGTATAATGTAGAACGTAGAACTAAGTATTACTCCTACTATGAAACCTATCCCTTATACCTAAATACTTGTATAGAAGATAGAAGTACAAAGGTACTTGTAGGTACTTGTCATGTTATTCAGCGCGAGTCTATTGAAGACGTTGATAACGTGTTTAAGTGATGAGTGAAGGACTTAATACTTTTACCCTTTTTGGCGTATTGCCAAAGTCTTTGGGTGTAGATAAAGATGAAATAAAGCCACTTTCTTTGGGTGTGGTAACAGGTGATTATGAGCTTTAAATAGAGTAATGTAAGTCATAAAATTTCTTAGCTTTTGTATGGGAGCTAATATGTGTGTTTGACTGCCTTGTTTTGGTCTCGTGGTCTCAAGCATGGCTGTTGGAGTAGGGGCCTAGGACGGGCATGAAGTGGAATTGGGTATTGGGTAACCATTTTCAAGCTCTGTACCAAAAATCAATTAAATAGGAGCAGTAGTTTATTCGCAAATGATTTTTTAAGTTTTTGCCCCGTTTGAACACGATGTATCTTTCCTAACAGCTGATTATGTCTATACGCATAGGTCATGCTCCTATGTTGCCGCTTTAATACCTAAGTAGGTATCTAAGGTCAGTTAAATTTATTTACAAATGGTGTTTGCGTTTTACTCTGATTTGTAAGCTATTTAGTTTGTTTGAAAAAAAAGTAACTTATTTTATTTATATTTTATTTAATAGCGTATCGAATTAATACTAAACACGTATAGTAAACGTAGTGTAATTTAATGCCCCTCTGTCATATTAACTCTGTATATCTTCGTAATTTTCTTGAACATAACATAACATAACATCACGCCTGTAATCCCCGAAGGGTGAGGCAGAGATGTACCCATTAGTACACCCACATTTCGCCAGTTATGTTTTTAGTCCCATGTAATAGGGGGCGAGCCTATTGCCATCAACCGGGCACAAATACAGACACCGAGGCTGCTACTGAGGAATTCCTGATGGAAAAACCCAATAACACTTTGCCCGACCTGGGAATCGAACCCAAGACCTCATGCACAGCAGCCGCGCTTGCGACCACTAGACCAACGAGGCAGTAATTTTCTTGAATTCGTTTGTAATTCATTATTCCAAGTTCAAACACGGCGGAATTCGCGCGGTAAATGCTCAGTAGATAACTGTACCGTTACGTTTGATCAAGTATCAAAATGCTCAACGTAAATAAGAATCGTGCGGTAACCGCGCGTGTTCCTAAGCGTTCGATTAAAACCTCTCCCACAAAGCGAGCAGCGTTAAAAAGAAAAAGAAAAGGGAAAGATTAAGAAAGAAAAAGACAAAAGTTTAAATTGATGTGAGAACCGTTACACTCGGAATTTATCTTTCGAGCAGAAAATTCTCGAAAACAAACGAACAAAAGTAGTTAGGTTACCTAAAAAGTTTTTTAGTCAAAAAGTTTATGAAATTACACGAAGTTCAAGATTTTTATTTTTACATTCGATTGCGTTTCTATAATCGAATAATGGTCGAGAAACTTGTAGGTAGAGGGTAACGAATCGTAAAAATGGGGCTGAAAAGGTCTTTTTTATCAGAATTATTATTTTGGACATATGGTCCGTCCAGGCTTTCAAATTATATTTTTCCATATGAGATACCTACATAGATTAGTGACCCTACTTTATGCCCTTAAAAGAAAGAGCAAACGTACATACAAAAGATTACTTTTAAAAGACAAATGCCTTAATGGCCCAGTGGTTAAGGCGCCTATCTCTCATGAGCAAGTTCCTATGTGAATTTTTTAAATTTCATATATAACATAACATCACGCCCTTAATCCCCGAAGGGTTAGGCAGAGGTGTACCCATTAAATAGTACACCCACATTTCGCCAGTTATGTTTTAAGTCCCATGTAATAGGGGGCGAGCCTATTGCCATCAACCGGGCACAAATCCAGTCTCCGAGGCTGCTACTAAGAAATTCCTGATGGAAAAACCCAATAACACTTTGCCCGACCTGGGAATCGAACTCAGGACCTCAAAATATTATTATTTTTATTATTTTTTAAAATTTCATAATTTTTAATTTAATCTTAGACATCTCTGAAGGAAAATATCGTGAGAAAATAGAAATATAAATCTGAAATCGACAATCAACCTTGAACAGGCGTGATGATGAATGCTTGTCTTCTCTGTATGAGAAGAAGTCTTCGCTTTGCATGGTGGGACAATAATAAGCTGGTATAAAAATTATGCCTGATGATGCGGGATTATGCAATAGGTTCACCCACTATTACATAGGACCCAAACATAACTGGTGAAATGTGGGTGTACTAATATAGGTACACCTCTGCCTAACCCTTCGGGGATTACAGTGATGTTATGTTATTAAATTATGTACTGTTTAAGCTTATCTTAGACATCACTGACATCATTCTTAATTAAAAATAGTCGTCTAAAAGTCGCGCTGACACAAGACAAGAAGATACATTAAAGCTTTGCCCAAACTGTAACACTAGCGTTTCTCCCACGAATAAAATATCTAAAATCCATTGTAAAATTGCAAAACAAACAAAAATTAACACTTCGATACCGCTTGGATGTTCGCCAAAGTGCCGTTAAACTGTACTCGTCTGCCTGCCAGGTTCACAATGGAAATCCTTTGCGCTGCCGACAAATGAAATCGGGAACTATAAGTGACGGTTACGTGGAAGACTAGCGCATCTTAACCCCTAGATATATTTTGATAGATGAGCGCAAAGTCCTCGTGTTGATCGGGGAAAATAAATTCTTTTACACACTATTTGTTTGTTAAAACTTTAAAGCACGTTAAGCTGTTGGTCCCGGCTGTCATACGTGGATTTTTGACAGTCGTTACGAGTCGTCAGAAGCTTGAAAGTCTGACAACCAGTCTTACCTAGGGGTATCGTATTACCCAGTTACTGGGTTGTGGAGGTCAGATAGGCAGTAACTCCATGTAAAATACTAGTATTCAGCTGCATCCGGTTAGACTGAAAGCCGACTTCAACATAGTTGGGAAAAGGCTAGGCAGATGATGATGATATTTGTTAAATCTTTATGCAACAAAAAAGTACAAAGGCGGACTTAAAGCCTTAGGTATTGTCTGCCAGTCAGCCAAAGGTGGTGAAAAGATAACATGGCAGGTACAAATTATAAATTCAATTAAACTTTCTAAGTTTATCTTGGACACTGGCGTCGGTAGGGGAAGATATTATGAGGTTACCTATTAATTAGACGTTAGTTAATATACATAACTCATAGTTAAAATTGCCAATCCGCCTTCCCTGTATGAGTGCCCTGCAGTCTTTGCCCTGCAGTCGGACAATATTTTTTATTATATCGAGCAGAAAAATAGCTGACTATCATGACTATAAAACGTGTGTGCATAAAGCAAAGATTTTTTTTATTCAGAGATAGGAAATCATCAAATGAATTCTTCCGCTCTGGGCGGAGGAGAAGGGAGTGTCAGATTCTTACTGACAAAAACCCATCCTGCTAATGCCCTTTGCGTTTCAATGCCAGGTGACTCTTTCGAGCAAAAGACCTACACCTGTATTTGATACCGAAGTATTTTTACATTAACTGTATTCCAAATTAAATTTTCTCAAGTCTTTAAAAATTCTCCCTTGAATTTCTTTTTTCTCTCAACAAGATTACATTTTATTCATATCTTTAAAATCTCCGTTCCTTCATCTTCCGGCTACTTTTAATTAGGTTGAGCAGCACATTCGCTGTGTAATTAAATATAGCACTTATGTAGAAAACGTTCCGATACACGCTTGGCTACGCGAAAATTTTCAACGCAATTTTGAAGCAGATAATTGCGCGGGGAAATTAACTTTTGCTTGTAAATTTATTTTTAATTATGTCAGTATATTGGGCGATTAAATTGCCATTTAATTTTAAAGGTGTCGGAAAATTTTGAATTATTATTTTGTAGATGTCGTCATTGACCGGTTTGAGTTGCACTTTTTCAATTCATATGTACTTTCTAAGCTATCTTAGACTAGCTTTTGCCCGCGACTTCGTCTTTAAAAAAAAACAAAATAGCCTATGTTACTCGCAAATAACGTAGCTTTCTAATGGTGAAAGAATTTTTTAAATCAGTCCAGTATTTTCTGATTTTATCCATTACAAACAAACAAACAAAAATACATTTTTTTATCTTTATAATATTATATATATCGGCGCAAGTGCATTATTTAAAGAACCTCGTCAACTATATAAGATGCAGCTACATCAACGAATAATTAGATTAAGAGTTGATTACAATAAAATTATGATCACGACTTAATTGTTTAAAAACACAAATTATGTTAATGTTATTTATTTTGATGGTTAATTAATTTTTATTGATGATTAATTGATTATAATTGCATGGTTCAATTAATTATCAGTTTATTTACTCCAAAAGATTGTAAAAATAATCATTTATTTACAAAGTTCGAATCCTAACCTAAAAACTCAAACACGTGCGCCGAGCACGTGGTTAGTGTCTATAAATACGGGCGACAGCCACAGAGCGGCTCAGTTGCGCACGAGCCGTCGGACGGAACACATCTCGGTGAGTCATATTTAATTTTATACTGTCGTTGTTATGCTGATTGTTACGTCACTAAATGAAAGTTATTCGAAGTGTAGAAAGTGTTTTATTTAAAGAAGATGGAAAATAATCAAGAGTGTGATGTCAGCAATGCTGACGTCACTCTTTTTAAAAACAACCATGGCGCCGACCATCCCTCATATATAAGTAGACATCGTACATCGGAATTTGTTTAAAACAGTTACCGCGGCCCTAGAACGCAAAGGGCACTAGAAGGAACACCGATGAATTTTAGTCAGTAAAAGTCTGACATTCCCTCCCGCTCTTCCCAAAGCGGAAAGAGTCATTTGATGATGTCCCATCCAAAAAAAAAAGACATCATACATTAAAGACGTAACTCAACGCGTTTGAAAAAACCCGCAGACAAAGTCGCGGGCAAAAATTAGTTTCGTATAAAAAAAAAGCAGATAACGATCGCCTTTTACAAATGACAGCCACGGAAAAAAAAACACAGAATAAGAAAAAAAAAACACGAAATCCAGCAAAACTTTTTAATATCTTTTGAAAGTTCTTAACCTACAGTCTAGCTAACTTGAGCAAAACTTAAAGCTTTTAGCCTTGAAATTTTCAGCGTTGCCAACCATAGGTAATTACTTAGGACTTTCAAATTTCAGGTGGGGCATGAAACATTCTTATTTTTAAATTAACGCGATTATAATTTTATTTTGTTCTTTCGTAATCGAAGGGAGAATATTTGAGGCGGTTCATGCCTCGCAATTCAGGCATAAAAGGTAATTCTACGAAATGTCGTTAACCTTGACAATGATTAATTATGTCAACATAGACTTTAATTTTTAGGGTTCCGTAAAGGTGCCAACGTGACCCTGTTACTAAGTCTCTCCTGTTTGTCTGTCCGACAGCAAGCTGTATCTTGACCGTAACAGTTTTTTTTTTGTGTGGTAACATAACATCACGCCTGTAATCCCCGAGGGGTTAGGCAGAGGTGTACCCATTAGTACACCCACATTTCGCCAGTTATTTTTTTGGTCCCATAAAATGGGGGGGCGAGCCTTTTGCCATCAACCGGGCACAAATCCAGACTTCGAGGCTGCTACTGAGAAATTTCTGATGGAAAACCCAATAACACTTTACCCGACCTGGCAATCGAACCCAAGACCTCATGCACAGCAGTCGCGCTTGCGACCACTAAACCAACGAGGCAGTCCGTCAGACTTTTACTGACTAAAAAACCACCCTGTTCCTTCAGTAGCCTTTTGCGTTCCAAGGCCCGGAGCCACGGTATCCTATTAAGACGTCCCGCAACCCCGGCAGGAACCGTAATAGATAAAAGTTGAAATTTTCACAGAGTTTTTTTTTTTTTTTACCGATGGGAAATCATCAAATGACTTCCCCCGCCCTTTTTACTGACTAAAACCCATCCATGTTCCTTCTTGTGCCCTTTGCGTTCCGGGGGCGCGGTATCTCTTTCGAACAACCCCCAGCCCCGGCAGGCATCGGCCCTTAGTGGCCCCTTCAATTGTTTGCTGACATCTCTTTGAGGCGCGCGTGGAACACGAACGCGCCGTCGACACGGTCGTTATCAACGAACGGACGGTGAGCTACCCATTGCTCACCGCCCACAGACCCGCGTCTACGGTGGCCGGGAGTCGTCTCGCGGCTCCCGACGCCCGGAGCGTCTCCCGCGGCGGCTGGGGCGTGAGGTGGTTCTTTCCCTCACGCGGCCCGCCTCCTCCTTCGCTAGCATTACTGCTTCGCAGAAGGAGGCGACTGCATCCCATTCCCTCTCGCTCCGGACCATGGCTTGCACCAGGGCCGAACGCGAGAGTTCGCCGCCGCCGATGGCCGCCACGAGGACATCGCGGTGCTCCGCCCAAGCGGGGCACACCGCCACGGTATGCTCCACCGTGTCCTCGGGGCGATCCTCGCAGTGATGACACCCGGGCGTTTCCTCCCGCCCGATGATGTGCAGGAACCTCCCGAAACATCCGTGTCCGGTGAGGACCTGCGTCAGGCGGAAGGTGAGGGCGCCGTGGCGCCGCTCAAGCCACTCCTCAAAGAGGGGACTTACCACCTCGATAGAGGCGTGCCCTGCACGGGGTTGCGACAGTCGCTCTCTCCGTGTCACCATGAGATCAAGCCGGAGGTCTGTCCGCTGAGCGGCGATTTGCCGCGGCAGCGGAGTTTCCCCCCGGCCTAGTACCTCCACGCGCCACTCGTGCAGGCGCGCGAGGACCAGCGCCTCCAGATCCCACGGCGGCAATCCGGCAAGGAGGCTCGCCGCCTCACCGGAGATCGTGCGGTATCCTCGGATGACCCTTATGGCGATCACCCGTTGGGACGCGTTTAGGTAGTGGGCGGCACGTCGCCTCAACCCCCGCGCCCACACCGGGGCCCCGTAAAGGGCCATCGACCGCACGACCCCCGCGTAGAGCCTCCGGCAGGAGGCGTTTGGACCCCTCAGGTTGGGTAAGAGCCGCTTGAAGGCGGCCCCAGCCCGTTCCAACTTGGGAGCCAAACGTCGGAAATGCTCAACGAAGTTCCACCGGCTGTCGAGGACGAGTCCCAGGTACTTCATCGTTGACCCCACGCCGATGTGAACCCCTCCCACCGTGATTTGGGATCCCAACGGTGGCGCGTTCCGAGGCCCATGAAAGCACATGACCTCGGACTTGTGCAAAGCCACCTCGAGTCCCAATTGCCGGATCCTCTCTACGACTATCGCAACCCCGCGTGTCATGACGTCGGCCGCCGCCTCGTGCGACCTCTCCTGCGCCAGGACCAGTGTGTCGTCCGCGTAGCAGACAACACTGGCGCCCTCGGGGAGGTCAGCACGCAGCACCCAGTCGTAACCGATGTTCCACAGGAGCGGCCCCAGCACCGATCCCTGTGGAACACCGCACGACATCTCCCGCCGGTTCCATTCTCCAGTTCGACCAGGGTATCACGGCTCTATCCGTCAGATAGGCCCCGACCACTTGACGGAGGTAGTTCGGCACCCGGTGATACCGGAGTGCCTCCCTAATGTAGGTCCAGGGCAGGGTGTTAAACGCGTTGGCGATGTCCAACGACACCGCCAGCACAACCCCACCCCGGGACACAGCATCCCCCGTCGTGAGAGCTCTCACGCGCATGATGGCGTCCACCGTAGAGCGCCCCCTGCGGAAACCAAACTGGT
Organism: Hoplodrina ambigua; assembly: GCA_949774945.1. NCBI lineage: Eukaryota > Metazoa > Arthropoda > Insecta > Lepidoptera > Noctuidae > Hoplodrina > Hoplodrina ambigua. The sequence continues at coordinate 11,033,159 of OX458981.1, forward strand.
TGTCCGCAAGGTCCGGCCCCATCCCAGACAGGTGCCCGACGAGGCGGCCCGCAATGACACTTTCGAAGAGCTTGCCCACCTCGTCGAGCAGCACGATGGGCCGGTATGCAGACGGCGAGTCCGCAGGGCGCCCCGGCTTCCGAATGAGGACCAGTTTCCCCGTCTTCCAACGAAGTGGGAACTGGCCCCTCTCCAAGCATGCGCTTAAGAGCCCCTGCAGTCGGGGCCCTAGAGCCTCTGAGGCCAGGACCCAGGCTTTCCCAGGCAAGCCATCGGGTCCCGGGGCGGTATTTTTGGCCTTCAGCCGGCGTACCGCCACCCTCAGGTCTACCCCAGTCACCTCAGGAATGCCGCCGTCGGTGTTGTCCGCTTCCGGCATCGCGAGCGGCGGAGCCATGGACGGGGGAGGATGTTCCCCCCGCGAGGGGAACAGAGCGCTCACCACGTCCTCAACGAGCTCCGGCCGGAGACTCTGCGTCAGCGGGGGGGCCCAGGTGCGGAGTTTGCCCCGCACCGTCTTGTAAGGGCGCCCCCACGGATCTCCGTTGAGAGTCTCCAACAACTCCTCGCGGGCCTGAGCTCTTGCCCGCAGGATGGCCTCGTTGAGGGCGGTCTTCGCCTCTCTGTACCCCTCGTACAGCTCCGCCTCAATGACTGCCGCATTCGGTGGCCGAATGCGGAGTCTGCGATGCCTGGCGTACGGGTGCCGCGCAGCGACGCATGCCTCGCGCAGAGACGTCAGCTCTCGCGACCACCAGTACACCTGCCGGCGGGCGCTTACTGCCCGAACTCGGGGCATTGCCACGTCGCATATCTCGGACATGGCCTCCTGGAACCACTCCACCTCACTGTCGATATCGGCAGGCCTGACCGGTGATGACACCCAGGCCTGCACGATCGAGGCCTCCGCACCGCCCACCGCGGACCACTCGGGGCCTGTATGACCGGCGCGCTGGAGTTCTGGGCGGAGACGTCAAACCGGATGTACCGGTGATCGGAGTAAGTCTCCACCCCCTCCATAACGCGCCAGTCAAGCACCCGCGGTGACAGAGCGGGGCTGGCAAACGAAATATCCACCACCGACTCGCCCCGCATCCGCACGCACGTTGCTACAGAACCCCGATTCAGGACGACTAGGCCCCTCTCCAGGGCCCAGTCCTCCAGCATCCTGCCCCGCACATCCGTGCAGCGAGAACCCCAAGCCACGTTCTTGGCATTGAAGTCCCCGAGCACTAGCACGGGGAGGGAATGGCTTGCGACGACGACACTCAACTCCACGAGGGAGTTGTGGAACTCGGCGAGAGTTCGGTTCGGGGAGAAGTAGACACCAACTACAACAATCCCCCCGAACCGGGGTGCGTAGCAGCCCTGTCCTTTCTTGACTCCCTCAAGGGACGGGGTGCCGGCGGCGGCCGACGCAATTATGGTCACCGAGCCGCTAATGTCCTCCACCCAGTCTTCCCTGGGCGGGACGAAGTACGGCTCAGCGACCACGGCGATATTTATCGACTGGGTGCGACGGCGGCGACAGAGGCCGTGGGTGCGACCGCGGCGACGGCGGTGGCGGCGGCGACAGCGGCGGGGACGGTGGCGCGGGGCCCTCCCCGGGCCCTGGCAGGTACGGCGCAGGCCTTGCCCCCAGCCCGGTGATCCGCGGGCTTGCTAGCCCTCGCACATGCGTCGCAGTGCGGCGGGGCATCGCATGTCGCGGCCTTATGACCGGGCTGACCGCAGCGGAAGCAGAGAGCGCTGCGGTCCACCTCCGAGGCGCACTGGCATGCCACGTGATTCCCCACGTGGCAGCGGAAGCACCTCAGGGGTCTGGGCTCCAGCAGTTTGACCTGCGCCGCGACCCAACCCACCAGCAGCCTTCGGCCACCAACAATAGCTCTGGCCGCCGTCACGGGGCAGCTGACCGTGATGGTCTGCATGCCCGCGCGCCCCGGACGGATGGTGCCTGCCTTCACCTGCTCGGCAGGGCATCCACCCGTCCTGGCGACGGCGGCCACCACCTCCTCCACGGTGACCGAATCGTCCAGCCCTAGGATGCGCATGTCTGCGCATCTGACGGGTCTGGACACTCGCGCTTCGTTCTCGTCTAGGGACGCTCTGAGCTTTTCGGCCAGAGCGTCAGCGGACGGGCCGCTGGTGGCACCGGGGATCTCCAACATTCGGGCCCCTGTTGCGGTAACCCTGAGCTTGAGTCCCCCGGTGATCCCGAGCTCGGAGAGGTTCACCGCCGCTTTGGCCCTGGTGAGAACCTCCCCGTACGTCACGCCCCTATTGGCCGCCTCCGGCTGTAGCGTTATTACTACAGCCGCGGTCTTAGGGGCGCGAAGTTTTGCCGCGGCGCTTCGCTCCTTGCGTCGCCGCCGCTCCTCCGCTCTTTTCGTGGCCGCTCTGGCCGATCTGGCTGCCTTTCGTCCCTTCTCCTTCGCTCCGGCCACCTGCCATTCGGCTTCAGTGGCGGGAGGGTTAGAGGGCGGAGGGGGAGGCCTGCCCCTCTTTTGGGACGCCACATTTTGTGCCGGCGCCGGCTTTGCCGGAGCCGGTTTCGCAGGGGCCGGCCCAGCCCTACTGGGGGGCTGGTTACCCGGCTTCGGCACTGAGGCGGCGGCCGCATAGGTGACCCTTTTGCCACCGCCCGGGGCCGTCCCGCTCGCCGCCAGAGGGGGGCGCAGCACGATACCCTCCAGGACGGAGAACCGTGCCTTGAAGGCCGCCAGCTCCTGCCGTACCAGGTCCAGAACCTGGTTTTCAACTGGCAAGGGCTGGCTTCGCTGGCCCCCCGATTTGGGCGCCTGGCGGGGGCTGGACCCGCGAAGCTCGGCCAGGTCCGCCTGGAGCCTCCTATTCTCCTCAACTAGGAGCTCCATGGCGGCCGACAGGCGAGCCACCTCCGCCCGAAGTTTGGGGACCTCCCCTGCTGCGCCCGTGAAGTTGGCCTTCGACCCCTTCACCTTTTTCCGGGCCACACTTGCAACGGCAGCTTCCACAGCCTCCACAAACCTGGCCTTACGCTCACCATCGGAGCCGCCAGTTGCGCCTACCTCGTCGCAAGATGACCCGGAATGGGCCATGTCGACACCGGTCTCGCCCAGGTGCCGACCTTCCGCAGCAGGTGTCGCTGGTCGCCCGGCAACGCTGCCCCTCCGGGCAATTCCCCTTCCTAGGCCTCGCTCTTGGACCCCACCGCGTTTGCTGGTGGGGATCTTGCGAGACGAGGCCGACTCTTCCTCGGAGAGCGACGCCCGGTCGTCCTCCGGTCTGGGCCGCTTGCGGAAGAACTTCCCGTGCGCTTGCCCATCCACGCGGCGGGAGCTCCCTGAGCTACCCACGCTCACCACGCTGGGGGCCGAGTCGGACTCCGACCCAGCATCCCCCTTCCTCCCATCTACGTCTTTATTTATTTTATTACAATTTTCCATTACTGTTCCCACGAGTATAAATATTATCCAACCAACCAACCAAAAACAAGTGGTTCGCACTAATGACTGATTGTTCCATAGGAACACCCGTCAGCCATACATCCCCTCACGGTGCGCCGCCGCTTGGGATTCGGGGTGACTTTTTATAGAGGTTTTCTACCTCGCGGTCCGGGCGGTTAAGCCAAGACCCTCGGTCCCAGTTGAAGCCGCGAGACGTGATCCACGACACTCCAACATGGGTTACGATATTACGACGGTGACAGAAAGGGGCGACATCCCTCTCTGTCTGCTCGGTGGCAGGGTAAGTGCACGCCGAGCCCGTCCTCACTACTCCGCTGTGCCCTCTGCTTATCAGAGGGACACGCGGAGAAACGCCCATGGTCCAAAATGGACCCCTCCCGTCTGAACTTTTGCCACGGGCAGTGACATTCCCCAGAGGATAGGAATCGCTTCCCATTCCTCAGGGAAGATCACTACCCGCGCCCAGGGTGCACCAGTCTATCAGCTGCCGTTCCCTCCAGACGAGTCCAGAAGGACAAGCAGCCGATAGGCACGCGGGGAGGTATTCTGACCGACACCCCAACTGTTACTGACTCTAGCTAGCTGATCTGCTAACACACAGCTCAAACTACTGATCGGATTGCGCTGAAATTTGGCACGCAGATAGTTATTATAGCGTAGGTATGCGGTAAGAAAGGATTTTCCCAAATTCACCCCCTAAAGGCATGAAACGGAGGTCCAAAATTTGTATGGAGAAAAAAGATTAGATTATCACATTTACGTGGACAAAGTCGCGGGCAAAAGCTAGTAAAAAATAAAAATCATCATCTGCCTAGCCTTTTCCCACCTATGTTGGGGTCGGCTTCCAGTCTAACCGGATGCAGCTGAATACCAGTATGTTACATGGAGCGACTGCCTATCCGACCTTCACAATCCAGTAACTGGGTAATATGATACCCCTAGGTAAGACTGGTTGTCAGACTTTCGGGCTTCTGACGACCCGTAACGACTGTCAAAGATCCACGTATGACAGCCGGGACCTACGGCTTAACGTGCTTTCCGAGGCACGGAGAAGTCTCGCGGACCAACCCCGGCAAGCATAGCTTAACCTGACGGATTGATCCGTGCGGCTGTTATTACTTAGCCACGAGCTCCTCCAAGTAAAAAATAAAATAAAGTCAAAAATGAAAGGTGATAAAGAAACGTGTTTTTGTTTTTGTATGTAGCGTTAAATATTGTACGGTTGTACGGAACCTATCGTGTGCAAGTTTGACTCGTACTTGGCCAGTGTTTTTACTTTATTTTAAAGGTAAAATTACTGATGACAAGTATAATATTGAAAGTAAGAGTAATTGCGTACTTCATAAGTTTTTTGTTTAACAAGCGTCTACTAACGAGACAGAATTAAATGTGATCTATTGTTGCGCGACCCCCGGGGGCAACATAATGTCAGACGTTGAATTTTTATTCATTAAATTATTGATATTTAAAGTAGATTAGGAGACAAAGTCTTAAGATAGAAAAATTATGAACAAAATGTGATCTTAAAAGTATCTCTAAAAATATTCTAAATAGATGTGTGAAATCGTGGGTATATTTCTGTCCAAAAAATGTGCAGATCTCATCTATTTATGTGTAACCGTCGCGTCGCAAAATGTTTTCCAATTAGAAATAAGTTTTTTCTTATACAAGTGAATGTAATTCTTTTTGAGAAATAAAATTCTTTAACCTTAAAATTACAAAAACATTTTTTTAATTGTATTATTTGTTTTTTTAGCCGTCACTGTCACTGTCAACCGTCACTGACTCCGCCGTGTCTACTTATTGCGGTTCATGAGATACAGCCCGATGACAGACAGATAGATTAACAATAGGGTCCCATATATACCCTAGAGCTACAGAACTTTAAAAAACCAACAACGATCATCACTAAATAAATCTTCTTCTTATCGTGTGGGTAGTAAGGCCTTACGACCCCACACACCCTAGTGTCAGAGTTTCTAAACCGCCTCAAGGGCCTCTGACATGGTTTGAGTGTAACAGTAAGTCTAGGTTTCCTCACGATGTTTTCCTTCACCGATGCCAATGATGTCCAAGATAAACTTTAGAAAGTACATATGAATTGTAAAATTCACATTGGTACTTGCCCGGATTTGTACCCTCATGCCAAATAAATAAACCATACAATATAAAAAACGCCAGCCATTTTGTAACATCCACTTACAATTTTTCACACTATCTACCAAAGTAGCTACCGAATCCCTTTTTTAGCAGAATAAACAAAAAATAGAATAAAAAGTAAACTGTATGCGAGCAAACAGCCGCGATCCCTGGGGTCAGAAGCTGATGGAAATCGAATGGAAACATGACTAACACGTTTGCGATGAATGCGACGATTCTCTCAATTAAAATGGCGCCCGCAATATGCTGGATTAGGGCTGGCAAACACGAAATATTTTTACTATAATCCAGAAAAATAATTGTTCCAGATTTTTTGAGATTATTGTTATTAACGAATTAAGTATATTTATATACACACTTTAAATATAATCCTCGATAAAACTATTTAAACAAAATTTTATTGCTCAGATAACGATAAAAAAAAATCTCCTCATTCATTGCCTCGTTGGTCTAGTGATCGTAATGCGCCTTTGCAGAGCATAAAGTCTTGGGTTTTATCTCCAGGTCGGGTAAAATGATATTGGGTTTAACCATCAAGAATTTCTGCGTAGCAGCCTCGGAGTCTGGATTTGTGCCCGGTTGATGGCAATAGGCTCGCCTCCTTTTACATGGGACTTGAACATAACTGGCGATATGTGGGTGTACTAATAGGTACACTTCTGCCTAACACTTCGGGGATACAGGCGTGATGTTGTGTGAAATAAAACTTTTACTCTTTGACATTTTTTCTGACTTTGATTCTGCTCTCAGTCTAGGCGAGATTAGTTTTGTAATAGGAGTATGTAAGGTCTAATGGTTGGGTTAGCACATTAGTCAGTACAAAGACACTTACTAAAAAGGTAGGTCGTAAAAAAAATCGCCAGAACAGAATTTGTGTCTACATTTTTAATTATAGTGGTGAGTATTATTTAACACAATTAAAACATTCACTGTAATATTTTTTGCTAACAATACACAGGCACGTATTTCTTTGAAAGCCATCAAGGCTTTTACTGTAAAACCATTTTAAATTCTGGTCGCTTTACATAAAAATGGAAATGAGTGCGAAAATTACATTAGTAGGTCATTTTTAGGGTTCCAAACTTCAAAAGGAAAAACGCATTCCATTGTCCGTTCTTTAACGTAGAAATTTGAATTTTGACTCGATGTTAGAACTAGATAAAGCAAACTTATATAGCCAGCCAAAAAAATATTTTGACGGACAGTCATTTATATGGCTATAACTGGCGAAATGTGGGTGTGCTAAATATGGGTACACCTCTGCCTAACCCTTTGGGGATTACAGGCGTGATGTTATGTTATGTCATGTGTCATTTATATGAATACTTTAGGAGCCAGCGCAGGTTTTATTTTTCAGTCTTACTACAGTAACTAGTTTAAAGTCAAAGTTAAAATATTATCCCACGGGAATCGTATATTTTCCCGAAATTAAAATGAGCCTATGTTCTAATCTAGACTATTTTCTCTATCTCTGTGCCAAATTACATCCAGATCCAATTCTGCCATGATGGAGAAACAAACATCCATCCAAATTTTGGCATTTAATAAGAAAATTTGGCATAAAATAAGATTATCACAGACCAACGTGCCATACTATAAACCGTAATTATGCGTGCCCGAATTGCTTTTGGCCAGTTTTTATATCTTTTCCATATAAGACACGTTTGACTGCCTCGTCGGCCTAGTGCTGCCAAGCATGAGGCTTTGCTTTCGATTCCCAGGTCGGGCAAAGTGTTATTGGGTATTTCCATCAGGAATTTCTCAGTGGTAGCCTCGGAGTCTGGATTTGTGCCCGGTTGATGGCAATAGACTCGCCCCCTATTACATGGGGCTTAAACCAGGCATGTAGGTGTACTAATGTGTACACCTCTACCTAACTCTTCAGGAATTACAGGCGTGATGTTATGTAAAAGACACGAATACCTTCATTACTTTATAAACATATCAAAATACACGAAAATAACGTTATGAATCGTCGACATGTCAACGAATGATTTATAGAATCTAATATATTCATGTATGATTCTGTATTCAGTTTGTTTTACGTGTATATTTAAATGAAATGAAAATTATGTACATAATAATAATAATATATCATCAGTGTCCATATAAAAGTAAATTGTGTTGATTTATTTCTGTGTGACATTATTTGATTTAAGTTATATTAATTTGAGTTATATCAAATGTATTTTTTATTTTCAGTAACATAAAAATAACATCACGCCTGTAATCCCCGAAGGGTTAGGCAGAGGTGTACCCATTAGTACACCCACATTTCGCCAGTTATGTTTTTAATCCCATGTAATAGGGGGCGAGCCTATTGCCATCAACCGGGCACAAATCCAGACTCCGAGGCTGCTGCTGAGAAATTCTTGATGGAAAAACCCAATAACACTTTGCCCGACCTGGGAATCAAACCCATGACCTCATGCATAGCAGTCGCGCTTGCGACCACTAGACCAACGAGGCAGTCGAGGCAGGGAGTTATTTTTAGTAATTTCGCAAATATTATCATTTTTGAATTGAATTAGGTTTCGACACATTTCTGCGAGATATAGTAAAACTAGCTTTTGCACGCGACTTCGTCCGCGTAAATTTCAGACCCTCATTTCATCCCCATAGGGGGCTAATTTTGGAAAATCCTTTCTTAGCGAACGTCTACCAACTATGAAGTACTTCCCTGCCTTTCATCTTAACACGTGAAGCGGTTTTTCATATTTCTTGATGAATGAATGAGTGAGTGACCTTTCGCTTTTAATTATAATTAAAGCTCAGCTATGTTTGTTTGTTAAATCGTGAAAATCTTCGGACCAGTAGGTCCGGAGACAATAAAAATCACCGCTGAAGGGTTTAAAAGTTTTCGTTACGATTCAACCCGTTACAACCGGGTTTCTAAAATAAACATTCTCTAATAACGAGAATATTTCATTTTAAAACGAACTTCTCTAAATTCTAAGAAACGCTTTAGAATTCCTTTGAAATGCGATTAAAGGATTAAATATGTTCATTGGATCCATGAGCTCAAACGAAATTTTACTCCAGTAAAACCTAGACTTCTAGAAAAGCACGTTTTCATAAAGAAAGCTTATATCAGATAACACAACCAGCGTCTGTTTGTGAGAGCTAAAACATAGTAATTTGAGCTTTATTCTAAAGACACATAGGTCAGTATTCGTATAGACAAAGAAAGAATATACGAAGAATTATAAATTGTATGAAGTCTTGGATTCCACTACAGATTCGGCCAGGGTTATTAGATTTTTTTTCTGTTAAGAATTTTCAACCAAACGTACCTATAACAATATTTAATATAATTTAGAATTTCATAACTTTTTAAACAAATTCTTTGACGGCATTACCGAAAATCAAAAGTTTACCAAATTTTAATCTTATTGAATAAAGAAAATTTCAAACAAGAAAAGAAATCGATGACAGTATTTCCATAATTTTTGCTCTTAAATTTTTTGCTTGGCAGCCCTAAAGAGCGTAAGGCTCGCAATATGGCGGCCGTTCCCGCCAGTATCGAATTCAATACCAACCTCTCATTATTATGCATGTTTTTTTATTGAATCTATTCAATTTTTTGCTGAAATCATAACTAACGGTTCGTTTCTGTTTACACGTTTTCAGTAAGCTTCATGTTGTACTTTTCTTGTATTTTTTTTGTTAACATCATAACATCACGCTTGTAATCCCCGAAGGGTTAGGCAGAGGTTTACCCATTAGTACACCCACATTTCGCCAGTTATGGTTTTAGTCCATGTAATAGGGGGCTAGCCTATTGCCATCAACCGGGCACAAATCCAGACTCCGAGGCTGCTACTGAGAAATTCCTGATGGAAAAACCCAGTAACACTTTGGAACCCAATAACTTATATTATATATAATCCTAACTAATATTATAATTGCGAAAGTAAGTTTGTTTGTTTCTTTGTAACCATTTTACGCCTAAGCCATTGAACATATCATCCTGAAATTTTGCATATACTTTGCCAGGTGTACAGGAACAAACATATAGGGTATCTTTAATCCCGAAAAAAAGTACAGTTTCCGAGTGATATCACAATAAAGTTCTTATGATCATAGATGGCGCCACGTGTCGTTTTGAGTTATGATTTTAACAGAAATTTATGCGGACGAAGTCGCGGGCAAAAGCTAGTAACAATATATAATAACAATATTTTTCTTGTTAAAAACTTAAAATGGTTTGTGAAAAAAAAAATATTTCTTGATTATGAAATACTAGTGACCCGCCCCGTCTTTGCATGGCTGCAATGTAGATATATAAACCTTCCTCTTAAATCACTCTAATTATTGATGAAACTGCATTAAAATCCGTTGCGTAGTTTAAAAGATCTGCGTTAGATGGCGGGAAGCGACTTTGTTTTATACTATGTATAAAAAATGATGATTTTAAAATAATATTTGTACACTATTTAGGATAAGATTTTATGGATACTTTCTTATTTATTACATAAGCTATTAAGTTATTAATATAAAAAAATATTTTCAATATTTTTTTTTAAATATTATAAAAGCTAAAGTGCCGGTTGGTCGTCTTAAATCCTATAAAGTTATTTAAGAAAAAAATATATATTTTCTAAATATAGTTTTCAGATAAAAAAAAAACATTCCATTGATTTTAAATAACCTTCTCAAAGTAAGTCTAAATGAAAAATCTCGAAAGAAATAACAACAAGCAAATTCACAGGCACAACTAGTTCTTTCATCAAAAGGATCTTTCATCCAAATCGACCGTAAGCCGAGACTACCCAGCAATGATACTACGTTTTCCCGTCTTCGTCAGGTAAAAAGGGCCTTATAGAGATAAATATCTTTCACAACATCGGAGAAAAGGCACGAAACAAGAAAATCTCGAGCAAAAGCTACAATTGGCAGATAGGCAGCCTGACGTAAACGTAAGTAGGGTAATTGAAAGGGAATTATTTTCAGCGTTGCGTTACAGTACATTGTAAACAGTAGCTCAACAAGCCAGTAACTTAAAAAAATATATTTTAGGTTATAATTTGCTGCGCACTAGGTACTTGCCCGTTTTAGGCATAGCCGCATACATACCGCGCCGCAAATTGTGGCCTTACCTGAAAAAAAAAAGAGTTTTTCAAATTAGTTCAAGCGTCTTCGTGTAATCGGGGAACACACATAGAAAAATAATAAAGAAAAAGATTCCAACGAATTGAGAACCAATATCTTTTATTATTAAGTTGTAAAATATTCTTTGATGTTGTCCAGGGCCTCTAGCACCCATGGCGGTCAACTAGTTAGTAATTTCTAGTAAGTACAACCATTTGACGTACCTACTTAGCAAAGCGTCTAGTTTGCACTATATGCAAATCCTTTTCTCATTCCATGTCTATATCAATTCTAATTATATAAATGAGGATATGAGTTTGTTACGCTTTTACTGCTAAACTAATTAATCAATTTTGCAGAAATTTTGTACGGATCAAGCTTAATACTCAAGAAATAACATGCTACTGTTTAATTTGCGACTTAGTCCCCATCTGCAATAGTCGACATCCCCGCGAACAAAATCGCGTGAAAAAGCTAGTTAGCTAATACAAACGTGATTTAAACGCAAATCTAAGTAGCACTATGATCAATAGTTCGTTAGAATTTCAAGGTCACGTTCAAATCGCGCTACTGTTTCAAGCTACACTGTGGTAGCGATTCGCCAAACTTTCTAGGGATAAGGGAGAGAAAGCTTTTATTTTCAGAGAGAACTCCTGAATCGGGTACAAATCTATACATCAAGCTTCTACAGACGCATAAGATAAAGACGGAACACTCTTACTCAATGTTTATCTTAAGTCCATTTCGAATTTCGAAAAATATGTTTCGAAATTCAAAATTCTTTGTTCTTTTTTTTCGAATGAGCTGTTTTTATGGCTTTGTCTTATTCTTTGCCATATTTAATGTTAAAGTCGAAGAGCAGAGTCTCCTAACACAAGCAAACTCCTTGCTTAAAAGGGGACCTCTTTTGAAATTTTTGTTACTAATATTATATGTTTATGAAATAAAATAAAAAAAATTCTTTTGCGCTTTTATGTTTAAAATGTACTTTTGTAATACATTTTTATAAAGGTACTCATATTAATGCCAGCTTATCCAGAGCATGTTGTTTGAGAGGTCTACGGCTAGTACTGACTACTAAAGGCTGACGGTCTGTCTTTGCTAGGAGAAAAGCCTTATACCGTATAAGGCTTTTCTCCTAAAAAGTAAAAACAAGTAATGACCTCGACCTTTGTCACTATGCAAAACCGATTGTAGAATTATTAAACCTAGAAATTGTGTTCTTTATTTTAAAATTATACAAGTTACACAAATAAAAACAAAATAAAAGAAAAATATCTGTTAAATTCTCAGTTAAATTTTTTAAATAGGTAATTACAAAAAAATAGTTTTGTTAAAAATAATTTATTATTTAGTTAAAGTTTCCTTACTATGTATTCATACTCTCATTTCTTTTCAATGTTTATTCTACAAAATACAGAAATATTCCAACCATATCATATCGTAAAAGCTAGATGTTTGGTATTTTTAATAACATTTTGACCTCGCCTAGATCCTAAAAATAAGTCGGCTGAATACCACAGCTTCTATGAAAATATCTACAAAAATATTACGTTTTACTGAAATATTTTTGATGGATTTTATCATGAACAACAATATTGAGAATCAGAGTCAAAACATGTAGTACTAGACCATTAAAAGGGGCATTTAAAAGTCTTAGAAAAAATAAATAATCTAGTTGCCCCTTCCAAAAGACGTAGGCTTAGATCTTTTAAACTACGCAACGGATTTTAATGCGGTTTTCATCAATAGATTGAGTGATTCAAGAGAAAGGTTTATGTAGGCCCGCTGTACCCACCACGGCTTTGCACGGGTGCAATGTAGATAGCAAAGCCGTGACGGGTCGCTATTAAGAAATAAAATCCAATAAACGTATTTAATTATTTCATTTACTACAAATCTCGCCCTCTATTAGATGGGACTCAAACATAACTGGCGAAATGTGGGTGTACTAATGGGTACACCTCTGCCTAACCCTTCGGGGATTACAGGCGTGATGTTATGTTATGTGTAAGTTAAAAGGTGTACTACCTCTTTGTCTGAATCAACATTAAAATAATATTCTATCTTCAAAAATATTTCATCGCAATAGAAAAATAGTGTGTAGGTAAGTAGTCGTGAGTGTTTTATCGCCTTGCGCAAATGTTAAGAGCCAATTCAGACTCCGGAGCACCACTGCGATAGCTATTAAGTACGTGAACGAGGTTTTATTCTTATTCCTGTACAATATGTTTTATACTTTCGTTGTTTCTGTTAATTTAACTGTAAACTGGAAAGAAATTAGTTTTTGATGAAACTATTTTAAAGTTAATAAAGTGTAATTTTTAGTTTACAAAAAACTGAGAATTATGTAATTATGTGTTTTATAATTAATATTATGAACAATTTTTACTATGGTAACCCCGAATTTAATATAACATCACGTCTGAAATCCCCGATGAGTTAGGCAGAGATGAACCCATTAGTGCACCCACATTTCACCAATTATGTTAAAGCCCCATGCAATAGGGGGCGAGCCTATTGCCATCAACCAGGCACAAACCTAGACTACGAGGCAAACTGAGATATTCCTGATAGAAAAACGCGGTGCTAGTATTTTTTTTATAAATCTCGGGATCCTAGGTTCCCGGATCTTTGGAAGGTGTACAAGGAGTCAAATCACCCTTTAGGTTGGTTTACACTGTGTAAAGATATAAGTCTGAAATTGCCAATCCACCTTGAGCAAGCGTGATGCACAATGCTCGTACCTTCTCTGTTCGAGAAGAGGCCTAAGAGAGCAAAGCCAACTCGCCTCTTAACCAACTTTAGATAATAAATAAAATTAAATAAATTATTATTACAATATTTTATTCAACCATAAATAAAATCTTAACTCCAAATCCATTTAAAACTCAACCGCCAATAAAAAATAAACAGTAGGTAAAACTCGATCCATAAACAATCAACGTTTTCAATAAAAAATTACCCACCAAAGAGTTTCAATCAACTTTGATTAAAACGAGAACGGTTTCTTCATCCTTCGTGCAATTTTAATCAAGCGGCCACCTGGTTACTTTGGTACCCGAAGCATTTTAATGGCGATTAATAATTACACATTTAAGGTAGCTTAGAGATTTGGATCCAATCCATTCCGTTAGATTCAGGTTTGCGTTCATTAATTTCGGTGAAGTTTGTAAAACTTTCCATTCTGAGAGGGTTTTTTTTTTTAGGTGGTAAAAATCACAAATGACTCAAGGACTGTCAGACTTTTACTGACTATAAAAACCACCCTTTTCCTTCTGTTGCCCTTTACGTTCCGGGGCCGCGGTATCCTGTTAAGACGTCCCGCAACCCCGGCAGGCGTTGGCCCCGTTGGGGGCCCCGTCCCTGTGCTGACAGCTCTTTGAGGCGCGCGCGAACAGAACGCGCCGTCGATCCGGGCTTGGTCCTTGATCGGACGGTGAGCTACCCATTACTCGTCGTCCGCAAGCCCGCGATTCTGGGAGGGTATAATGTGCATTTGATTGCTGCACTGCGTGTCGCACGTACGATTTTCACACGAGGTAAATATAAATGTATGACTAACAGATAGTTGTTCCAGGTATGGCTATTTGTGTATGTCAGTTTATATGTTTGTAAACGCACACAAGATGGAGGAGCAATTAGAAGTGCGGAGCAACGTTTTGTTTTAAAGTTAATTAAAGTAAGTATTTACACTTGTCTAAATATGCAACAGTCATAACTCAGTTCATTGTATGGACCCTTGTTTCTTGTCCCCAGTTTTTTTGAAAAAAGAAGCAGCATTAAGTTTGATTCACACGTATTATTATCAGTGAAGGCAAAGTTCCGGAACAGTTCCTACATAGTACCGTGACCTTGATAATTATTTTTTTAGATATTCTCTAGGAACGCGCCGTAACTGATACTGAGAGCACTGTATCGTCACTGACACTGATAGGTGTGAACGCGTTCGTAGAAATGTATGAAAAAATAATTATCACAGTGTCAGAAGGGTGCCGGAACTGTGACTTCACTGATATGTGTGAATCCACATTTACACTGCGTTGCATATAAAAAGTAATACTCCAATATCTATAAACATTACACTGTGATGCATATAACCAAAAAAGGGGCCACCCTTACACCTAATTTAACCCTAAATAAACACACCTTTCACATTCTTCGCCGTTTCCCCACCATAGGGCGAAATGACACAGAATTTAATGAATGCCCGTCATTCATTCACCCTTTCATCTTATATTTGCGTTTCATTTGATGGGTGCACGTTTGACTGCCGCGATGGTCTAGTGGCCGCTAAGCGCGACTGCTGAACATGAGGTCTTCGGGTTCGATTCCTAGGTCGGGCAAAGTGTTATTGAATTTTTTCATCAGGAATTTCTCAGTATCAGCTTGGATTTGTGCTCGCTTGATGACAATAAACTTGCCCCCTATTACATGGGACTTAAACATAACTGGCAAAATGTGGGTGCACTAATGAGTACACCTCTGCCTAACCCGTCAGTGATAACAGGCGTGATGTTATGTAAGTGTGTCATTTGTTGGGTATCGTCGTTTTGAAAAGTGACCTTGTACCCTTTGGCTCAATAAACGCATGATCGTATCTGGGTTGTGTTTTTCTCACATTTGCGAGGTATCATAAACGTGCATGATATTTATTGGTTCGTTTTGTGGGGTGACGGAATTGGAGGGTAGTTAGGGGTTGATATTTTTTTTATATGAAGTGAATATTATTGGGTAATATTTACCTGTGTGTAAAGGACATTGTGCAATTTTCTTGAGATGTTGGGTTATTATGACCCGCGGAAGAAAAAATGGGACTGTTAGGTTTTGGAGACGTACGTAGACGTCTCCTGAAACTCCTGACTTTGGGTTAAGATTTCAACAGTCAGTCAGTCAACCTTTTGTCAACTTTGTACAATAGACATATTATTAGTTCACAAACTTCAAACATTGATTTTATCAGACATATAATTGTTTTCATAAGTTTTAAGGCGCTATAAAAATTGTTACTGTTGATTGAACAAGGTTTTCTTGAGACAAATAAATTACTTTAAAATTATTTAAAATACTTTTAAATTATACTTTTAAATTATTTAAAAATAAAATACTTTTTGATGCCATTTAGTTTTAATTTAATTTAATTTTATAATTACGTCTGTAAATATTGTACAAATTATTTAAATAAATTAAGTCAGTATAAACTTTAAAATTAAGTCTTAAATAATAAAAAATAACCCGAATGGCAAATAAATCCACATACATTTTAACACAAAATAAACCAGTATGTTCTGTCACGCAGTTAATCAACATTCAAAAACAAAAATAGTTAAACTCGCTCCACGAACGATCCATCAAATGCAGAAAATAAATCTGTGTTAAAAAAGCGAATTCAAAAAAAAAAATTCGAAAAAAAAAACTTTGTACAAAATCGAGTTAGCCATTGCCGTCACCATGTATAATAAAATAATAAGGAGACCAACCATTTTTCATAATTCTCCGGACCAAGCTTGCCCACCCATAATTTACTTTTGTTTCAATTGTTACGAGTTTCAGAAAGAAAAAAAAAAAGATTCATTCGGTTCCTTCCCCCTCTTTTGTTGTTAGAAGCGGTGCCCCCAGATTTTGATGAGATTTCTTACATTTTCTTTGCGAATATTTCAAGAGGTCCAAGAGTGTTTCGTTTCTATTAAATTTGAAGAAATTGCCCTTTTATTGTCCGAACGAAGGGGATTGTAGATTAGTTTTGTCTTCCTGGAGATTATTAAGGTTGGTACGTGGTTACTAATTTAGTGGGCTTCTGTTTTCTTTTCATTTTAATTCCTTTTTATGAACGTTTGGAGCTGGGAGTGGAGGAAGATAATATGAGTGTCAGGTTTTATGATCTCATAAGATTAGATAGAGAATTACTGTAGAATATTTACATTTTGTTCTTTGTACAGGTGCAGAAAGAATAATGGGTTTCTCTATGTGTGTGAATTTAATTTATTGTTACCTTTCATTGTATTGTACTCTTGTAATCTGATGAAATATTTTTTTTTGTTTCATTTTGACTGCCTCGTTGGTCTAGTGGTCGCAAGCGCGACTGCTGAGCATGAGGTCTTGGGTTCGATTCCCAGGTCGGGCAAAGTGTTATTGGGTTTTTCCTTCAGGAATTTCTCAGTAGCAGCTCAGAGTCTGGATTTGTGCCCGGTTGATGGCAATAGGCTCGCCCCCTATTACATGGGACGTAAACATAACTGGCGAAATGTGGGTGTACAAATAATGGGTACACCTCTGCCTAACCCTTCGGGGATTACAGGCGTGATGTTATGTTATGTTATGTTATGTTTATTATAGATGTAAGCAAATAGTTATCTGACGCGGCAATAAACGTAGTGACGTACTGGACCTAAATAATTTAATTTATTAAGAATGTTTCATCAATACGAAAGAAGAATAAGAATTTCATATTTTTTATTTCATAATTGTATCATAGTTTTTTTTCAATTTCTTGTGTACCCATTACTAACATTTTACTGATTTATCTTTATTTCCAATATTTACAGACTTCTTTCTTTCTTTATCGTGTGGGCAGTAAGGTCTTAACACACAACACGCTCTGACAGACTGAATAAATCAGATAACTAAAAAAAAGAAACCAAAACTGGATATTGGTTGCCCTTACATGACCAATATTTGTATGTAATTTGACATAATATTTTATCTAATTATGTACAGACTCCTTCGATTTCTCTAAACCAAGAGATTCTGAAGAATTATAGGGTATTAACGTCTTTTTGTCTCATGTCACTTGTGACATGAGACAAAAAGACGAGCTGAGCGATGGCTTACTTAGTGGGGGGTGGAAGTGGGGATGAGGCACCCCTGAACCCACCCCATGTTCACCCCATGAGGAAAAAGATATTGACCACAAATCCCTACGCATGTACTTTCATGGTGTTTTACGGAATCTAAAAATGTTAGTACAAAAATATTAGAATATTTTTTTTATGGATAGCTTATTCCCAGTAGCCATACACATAGTTTTATAGTATGACTATTTGGACGTAATTATTTTTCGTGCATGTACTTTTACATGCCTCGAAAAAGACAAGTTAGTAAAAAAGTTTCTGGAACTTTATTAGTGTGCAAAATAGAAAAATACAAAAAGATTGACACAAGCTTATTTTTAGCTGCAATCCTTCTAAGCCTAGTATGAAATGTGATCTAATAAAGAATTAATTTATACTAAATATTTTTTTCTATGCTACAAAAAATACAAAACGGTCATAGTATTGACAGGGAGTTTTAACTGTCAAAAAGTCTGTCAGTTAGTCAAAAAAGTCGAAGCTAGTTGCCCGTTACAACAGGGAAGTAGGACTCTATGGAGAAGATCGAGCAAGAAACTTCACGGCACGCTTTTCAATTAGGTTATTACAAAATTCTGGTTACATTATTATTGTTGCTATAACATGTGAAAAAAATTAAGAGAAATCAAACAAAAAACATTTACTGACATCCGCTCCCCTGTTATCATCTGTCAAGTATCATTTAACGTAACTACTAAAACAGAGCGCTGACACCACAATTTTAGCGCTGATCAAAACAATTTATAACTTCTACTAAATAATTTTAGCTCGTTTATGGAAATTTAAAAGCTCGCGCAACGCTGTGACATCCTTGGTACAGATGGAACGGTCGAGCGCGATGTAAACAGTGATCAATCATACAGCGCTGGTTTGGCGGTTAGGGGTGTCACGCAAAAGTTTTTTTGTAGGTGCTTTTTTTATTATTATTCATGGCACATTTTGGTTTTGCGGAGTTAGTTGCAAAGTCACGGTTGAGAATCTGTGAGAGTTTTTAAAGAATGATGTGAAATTGGTGGTCCGTGGTTGTGATATTATAACTCTTTTATTTCACTTAAAACGTACACGTAAGTTATTTTTTTTATATACAAGTAGGTATTATTAACACAATAGGTAGGCATTAGGCATACAAATAAAAATATTTAAACAAATTATTATTTTATTTTTTGCAACTGATTTTTATGCTGACTCTATTTCGTTGTATTAAAATCGTATATTTTTCTTAAACCTATTCTAGTTAACTTATGGGTAGCCCACAGAGGTGGAATTGCTTAGGCCATCCAGCAGTCATAATCCGGCCCTGGGCATAGCACCCTAAAAAAAACAGGTACGAATCTTAACACTGAACTTTAAAAAAAATCGTTCACCGAAATATCATTTAATATTAATATTATAATCTGACATTGACACCTGTCAAAAGTAATTCAGTAAACGGCTCATAACTTGGCTACTGTTAATTTGTTTTTGACATAATGCCTGCGGCAATGCGGGTTAGGATTTTAGTTTAGTTCCTTCTTGTTGTTGTTTAGCAAATAGGTACACATTACTATAACGTTTAGTTGTTATTAATTTATGCATAGAACATTGGTGTTTACATTGGGCTAATATTTTAGGTAGTATCATGAATTATGTATTTTGTTTGAGGTTAATTTAATCAATGGCGTAGCGCTAACGTCAGGTATGAATTATTTTAAAATGGATACTATAAATATAGGTTTTAAAGTTTTTTTTTTAATATAAATGATTGACTTTTTGACTTCCTCGTTAGCCTAGTGGTCGCAAAGTGTGACTGCTGAGCATGAGGTTATGGTTTGACTCCCACGTCAGGTAAAGTGTTACTGGGATTTTCCAACAGTATTTTTTTTAGTAGCAGCATCGCAGCCTAGGTTTGCGCCCTGTTGATGACAATAGGCTTACCCCGAATGACATGGGAATTAAACATAACTAGCGAAATATGGGTATACTAATGAGTACACCTCTGCCTAACCCTTCGCAGATTACAGGCATGATGTTGTATGTCTCATCATTACTTACGAGGCATAAAATCGTAAAACTTCATACATAAAAAGTCCCAAATATTTTCAAACGTGTGCAAGCATTAACCACAGGTTAGGGTCCACCGTCACATCTCAAAGGTCATCGTGTGAGGGCCCTTAATTAAAAAGGGCCCAGAAAAGTCCTTTATGACGTAAACTTAAACAATAGTACTTAATGTTGAGGGACTCGTTGAAATTTTCAAAATTTTGATGAGTACAATTATCCTAATGCGTTTTAACCACAAATGAAGTTAGTCTGAATGTCTGTGTGACTATAGCGAAACTGTTTAATTGAGCCCTCGCTTGCGGAGTACAGGGGCGCCCCCCGCGTCCCTTTACCCGGCAGGCGAGGTCTGTGACGAGAACGGGGACCGGGAGAGATGCGGGCGGCGGGCGCTCGTAGCGTAATACACAAGAGGCGAAATGTGCACTGGACTGTTCTTAAGATGACGTCACAGTGGTTAACGATGAACAGTGTCAGTAGGCGACGACTCAATTAAGTTTTAGCTATTAGCGATTTAGCTATAGACTTCGTGTCTAATTCAGTTTTGTATGTCACGCTTTGATTCACCTAATTGTCTGGGAAATTGAAGGGCTATTTTGATATTAATTGGTCATCATCTGCATAGCCTTTTCCCAATTATATTGGGGTCGGCTTCCAGTCTAACCGGATGCAGCTGAATACCAGTATTTTACATGGAGCGACCGCCTATCTGACCTCCAAAACCCAGAATCTGAGTAATACGATATCCCTTGGTAAGACTGGTGGTCAGATTTTCGGGCTTCTGACGACCCGTAACGACTGTCAAAGATCCACGTATGACAGCCGGGACCAACGGCTTAACATGCTTTTCTAACGGAACGATGTCAGTGATGTCTAAGATAAACTTAGAAAGTACATATGAATTGAAAAAGACACATTGGTACTTGCCCGGGCTCGAACCCACAACCTCATGCATGAGAGGCGGGCGCCTCAACCACCAGGCAATCACGACATTTTTTTGTTTCATGAGTCGATTGTTTCAGCCATTTTTGATTAAGAAGATTGTCCAATATGAACCATTTTGTAAAAGACTCATAAACCAAAGAGCTTATAAATACTTCTTCCATTCACACTAAATATTAAAACTATTTTTATGTAACGTCATAAAAAAATATATTGCTGTATTCCAAAGGACAGATGGTAATATCAATAAATAAATTATGAACAATAAAATCGTATGTGTACTTAAAATTTAAATGAATATGTGTTTTACGACTGTTCTGAATAAGTACTAAAGGCTTACGAATTTAGGTTAAATCATAAAAGATATATTCTTCTACTCTCAATCTAGTCGAAAGCCCAGTCTCCGCCCGTCTATCCTTACTAGTCCATACTAATATTACCTATAAATGCGAAAGTGTGTCTGTCTATCTGTTACCTCTTCACGCTTAAACCGCTGAGCCGATTTAGGTGAAATTTTGTATAGAGATAGTTTAAGACCCGGGGAAGGACAAAGAATAATTTTGTCCCGGACATCACTCCCTAAAGGTGAAAATGGGGATGGAAGTTTGTATGCAAGTACGATATAAACAAGTTCGACGCGGACGTAGTCGCGGGCAATAGCTAGCTTGTATTATATATGCGAAAGTAACTCTATCTGTCTGTTACACTTTCACGACTAAACCACTGAACAGATTTTTATGTAATTTGGTATGGGGTTAGTTTTAACGCCAAGAAAGGATTTAGGCTTTTATTTTCCGGGTAAAAGGATTAGAGGTTGCAAAGCGCAACTGCTAAGTGTGAGGTCTTGGGTTCGATTCCCAGGTCGGGCAAAGTGTTATTGAGTTTTTCCGCCAAGAAGAACATTGGATTTCTCTGCAACAAGCAGCCTTGGAGCCTAGATTTTTGCCCGGTTGATGGCAACAAGCTCGCCCCCTATTACATGGGACTAAAAAATCTCTGCCTAACTCATCAGGGATTACAGGCTTCATGAAATTCCTGATAGTAAAACCCAATTACACTTTACCCGACCTGGGAATCGAACTCTAAACTTCATGCTCAGCCGTCATGCTTTGCGACAACTAAACCAATGAGGCAGTCAGTTCCTGACTATTATCATAACTTAATTAAATAAAATCAAAGCGCAGTAATATGGATGATATTTTGTGAACCTTTTACAAAGGTCAAGTTCATAAAAGTCTAAATGTCTAAAACAAAGAAAACGTGTTTAAAATGAATATATTCGATCACACAAATGGAGTCATTTATAAAGAGAAGCCTTGAATATTTCATGTTTGAATTGAACATGTTTTTTTTATATTGAGATATAAATTGTCTTGATTTTGTAATAACTTTTAAATTATACATTTATAAGAAACGTGAATAGACTTTGTGTGGTTATTATTATTTTAACATACATAAATTCACGCCTTTTTCCCATGGGAGTAGGCAGAAACTGCAGAACGCCACCTGCTACGATCCTTACATACTCCTTTCGCCTCATCTACGTTCACACATTCCGTCATACAAGCACGCCGGTTACGAGTACTCAGCACCTGAACTTTAAGATTGTGATTAAAGAATCTCAATTGACTGCCTCGTTGGTCTAGTGGTCGCAAGCGCGACTGCTGTGCTAGAGGTCTTGGGTTCGATTCCCGGGTCGGGTAAAGTGTTATTGGTTTTTCCATCAGGAATTTCTCAGTAGCAGCCTCGGAGTCTGGATTTTTGCCCGGTTGATGGCAATAGGCCCGCCTCCTCTTACATGAGACTTAAAATATTACTGGTGAATTGTTGGTGTACTAATGGGTACACCTCTGCCTAACCCTTCGGGGATTACAGGCGAAATGTTATGTAATATAGCGCGTCTATATTTCTCGCTGTTATATCATCGTAGTTTTACCCTTATAGAGCTTAGCCGTATTCGTAAGATCTCATAACGCAGTCTCTGTGTTCACTTCAAAGTAAATTCTATCTTAGACTGCTGACAAGTCTAAGTTATTTAGCTAAGTTTAAGTTAAAGTCACTATATCTGTCAGCGCCGGCTGTTGACCGAATAAGTTGTTCACCTTAGGAATATTTCTGAAAAGACTCATAATTCATAGGTAGGTATGATTTATTTCATGCAACATAACATAATATAATTATAATATCAATTAGAATTTGTAAGGATTGTAGCAGGTGGCGTTCTGCAGTTTCTACCTACCCCCCTGGAAAAAAGGCGTGAGTTTATGTATGAATGTATGATCAATTAGTTATTTGTAGTAGGTATATATCTACCTATAACAAAATGTTTAATGTTTTTATTTTCACATTTCCAAAAACAGCCATATTTCATGTTTCGGAATCATCTGTAACACGCACTCCCGTAATATTTTTGTACGATCTATCCATAGTTTACACAATAGCATATAAGTGCAATGTAATTAAGTACTTCTTAAGTTTATCTTGAACATCATTGACATTGGCGAAGAAAAACATCTTGAGGAAACCTGGACTTGTTAATATAAGTCGGAAATCGCCAATTCACCTTAAGCAAGCGCGGTGATCAATGCTCGCGCCTTATCTGGATGAGAAGAGGCCTACGCCCTGCGTAGGGACAAAAATATTGATATTATTATAATCATTAATTGTTATTGATTATTTATTTATTTATGTTGTAACTCGAAAGCATTCCAGACTTTAGGCGTACAGACGCCCCGCGGGAGACGTCCAGGCCGTCGGACGTCGCGAGGCGACAGCGGCCACCGTAGGTGCGGGCTTGCGGACGACGAGTAATGGGTAGCTCGCCGTCCGATCAAGGACCAAGCCCAGGACGACAGCGCGTTCTGTTCGCGCGCGCCTCAAAGAGCTATCAGCACAGGGACGGGGCCCCCAACGGGGCCAACGCCTGCCGGGGTTGCGGGACGTCTTAACAGGATACCGCGGCCCCGGAACGTAAAGGGCAACAGAAGGAACAGGGTGGTATTTAGTCAGTAAAAGTCTGACCGTCCCTTTCGCCCCAACCAGGGCGGAAGGAGTCATTTGATGATTTTTACCACATCCAAAAAAAAAAATGCGCACAGACGCGGAAGCCAACTCGCAAAGGCCCCTTAAGATGAAATGAAACACAACAACCAAACAAATATTGTTATTTATTCTTACTTTTGATAGAGTATACTATCAAAACAGACCCATAATGCATTTCAAGACGCAAAATAATAATGGACAAAACACTAACCGACTATTTGTTGTTTTTGTGTAATATCACACAAAACATTATAACATGTTCGCACTTTCCACACAATACTGATCAGTTAAGGGTAGCAAAATAAAAAAAACTCTCCGTCTTATCGGAACACAGTAAATCCTTTATAAGAACGTCTCTCCCCTCCCCTTCCATGTATGGGGTACTTCACCCTTAAAAAAATACGTTTTAGCTCCGCATTCATTTTTGTTTACAAAGAAAACATTCTCATACAGGATTATTGAATACGATGGTTGAAAGAAAAATGGTGTGATGCAGTAATAAAGTACGCGTAAGATTTTAGCGGGCGTGAAAGAAAATAATAAATAACTCAAGCTAAATGTAGGTACCGCGTTATTATAATCTGCCTGGAGAAGTGAAACGGCCTTTTTGGGGTTCCGTATTTAAACGTTGGAAAACGGACACCTATTAGTAAAGTAGTAGAATGCGAACTTTATAAAACCAGCCTATTATAGTCCCACAGGGCAAAGGCCTCTTCTCATACAGAGAAGGCACAAGCATTAATCACCACGTTCGCTCTTCTTTAATCACGCGGCACTGGTTGGCATTACATGCACCTGTATATAAGGCGTAGGGCAGGTAACGATTGTATTTTACAAATTTTAAAACAACTCTGACATATATTATTTATGATTTTTATTTTATTTTTATTAAATTTTTGATTTTATTGTAATTTAGCTTATTAATTGTAATAGAATTATTATTTATTTATTTAAATTATGATGGATTATTGTTTTGAGGGGCTATTTTTGTTACTAACATAGTAGTAAGTTCACTCATGCTAACATAATATGGACATTCACAGTCTGAAATAAATCATTTACATACATACATACATACATAAACTCACGCGTTTTTCCCTTGGGGGTAGGCAGAAACTATAGAACGCCACCTGCTACGATCCTTGCATACTCCTTTCGCCTCATCTACGTTCATACATCTCGTCATACAAACACGCCGGTTACGAGTACTCCGCACCTGACCTTTCTGAAGGACCTCACCAATAAGGTCAGTGTAGGTCAAAAAAAGGTTAGGTTAGGTTATAAATCATTTAATAATTAATTTAAAAAGTCCAAATTTCCTCACGATGTTTTTCGTTCACCGATGTCAGTGATGTCCAAGATAAACTTAGAAAGTACATATAAATTGAAAAAGTCACATTGGTACTTGCCCAACTACAATTTTATGCTATAATTAAATTAATGTATTAAAGTGGCTACATGAAAATAAATAGTGTGACCAATAAAATTTATTGTTAACCCAAATAGCGGTTATATTGCGTGACCTTATTATACAGGGTGTTTTTTCAAGTTTGCGAAGGTGACCGAATTTGAAATGTTGCGTAATAGTGAAAAATGGTTAAAGTAGTTTCGTGGCCAATTTTAGTATAAAATGTTTTGGTATTTTTTAACAAAATGGACGACGAGAGAGATTAATAACTCCCCAGTCGGGAACCTAACCCGTTGAACTGGGACATCACCATTTGATACATAAGGCACGACTCCAATCTATGGTAGGTACGTGATTTTTGTTATCCGCATGTAGAAGTTCCTAGGATTTTTTTTATTCGTTTCCAAAAGTTTATGGCAAATCTTATAGTCTCTGACGCAACGCGTTCGATTTTTCCCTAGGAATTATTTTTTAATTACGTTCTAGTTTTTACCGAATTCAGTCCCATGACTACTTTCAGTGTATATTTTCGCCTTTCCTTTTAGTCACAAATTTGACCTTTCACGCATCCTTAAAAAATTCACCCTGTATACAGAGATTTCAACGTAACGTAAAGTTAAGCTAAAGTCGCCGGTATATTTCTTGCTGCTGTAAATGAAAGATGGCGGCATGACTTTATAAATGTTCGCTGTAGAAAACTTAAATGTGAAAGTTTCATACAGCCATTTACTTAAATGTTAATTAGTCGAGCCACTGAATGGGCGCCGAGCGCAAACGAACCTGCACACCTACAACCTACTTACCACAATCTAACTACGGTACTACAGTTACGGAGGCGATAGGCGGCGGCGGCCTCTCGCGTCCGGACCTGGTTCAGGCCATGCTCCGGGGCGAGAGGGAATGGGATGCAGTCACCTTCTTCTGACAAGCAGTAATGCTAGCGAAGGAGGAGGCGGGCCGCGTGAGGGAGAGATCCACCTCACGCCCCAGCCGCCGCGGGAGACGCCCAGGACGTCGGATGTCGCGAGGCGACATCCGGCCACCGTAGGCGCGGGCTTGCGGACGACGAGTAATGGGTAGCTCGCCGTCCGATCAAGGACCAGGCCCGGGTCGACGGCGCGTTCTTTTCGCGCGCGTCTCAAAGAGCTGTCAGTACAGGGACGGGGCCCCCAACGGGGCCAACGCCTGCCGGGGTTGCGGGACGTCTTAACAGGATACCGTGGCCCCGGAACGTAAAGGGCAACAGAAGGAACAGGGTGGTTTTTTAGTCAGTAAAAGTCTGACAGTCCCTTCCGCCCTACCTAGGGCCAAAATAGTCATTTGATGATTTTTACCACCTAAAAAAAAAGGTACTACAGTTCTCTTAGACTGTGCTGACAATAATCTGTAACAATACTAGCTGACTCGGCCACGCGTTGTTGTGGCTTGAAGTAAGTATCTTTTAATTTTGACCAAATTACACACAGTAAGCCATAATTCATACAAAATGGTTGAGTAGTTTAGGAGTCCATGTCGCATAAACAACGTGACGCGTAATTTATATACCTATATTAAGACTACAAGAGGTAAAGTTTGTTAGGTTGTCGAGGTAATCTCTCTAAGGTTGAGGATTTCGTTCTAAAGAGTTACCGCGGCCCTGAAGCGCAAAGGGCATTAGGAGGATCACGGATGGGTTTAAGTCAGTCAGGCTCTGACACTGCCTTCTGTTTCATCCAGAGTGAAAGAAGACATTGATGATTTCCAATCATTATTAAAAGGGGGTAATCTCTGGATCTACTGAACCGATTTTGAAAACTCTCTCGCAAATTGGAAGCTACATTATTATTATATTTTATTGTTAAGAAAATAGGGATCAGTAAGAAAAATCTCGCGAATGAAGTCGTCGGGAAAGTGCTTGTCCTGCTTGTTTGGAAGGAAGTGGAAAGATATTTAAGACGACCGTATAATTATGGTGTTTTATGTCGATACAATAAAATACAAAATTAGAGAGAGTACATATTAAAAAAGCTTCTATATTGCCGAGTGTCATGGGGACAAAGCAGTTATTTATAAGTAAAAAATTATGCCAGAATAATACAGTCAGAGTTATATTTTAACTTAGAATGTATGAAACGTATTATGTAACTCATCTGATTCTGAGTTAATGTTTAATACAAGTAGTGGGTCTTAGCGTTATAGACAGCACTAGCCCAATATTGAGTTACGTTTCAGAATTCAGCCCAAAACGACAGTGGCTTATCGGTTTACCATGTAACCCTAACAAAGAAGTCTATAAAATCAACCCGCTAAACCCATAACGTCTCACAAGAACAGATGATCACCCCCACTTCACTCCCTCGACGTACGTTATTAGGTATATTATTTGAAAGGGTGTGAAAAAGATCAAAGTTCCGTCACTCCTATAATATTACATTTCACGTATCACCCGTAACCCAAATATTTTCGAGCCCTCTTTGTGCCCTCCTTAATGTGTGGGGGAGGGGGTGATTTATCTACTATTCAAGGTACATTATGTGGTAGTTCGAATAATCTGATTTCGTGTTATTCACTGATGAAATTCATGGAGGTTTTGCCTGAAATAAGTTTTGCAAGTCAGTTTTGTGATGAGATTTATAATTATTTTCTTATCCAGGGAGGTATTTAAGGTGAATTTTGTTTTTGAATCCGTATTTAATATTTGAAAGAGCTTTAGTACAGTTTGTGAGATTGTACGAGGTTCTGTATCTACTAAACCGATTTTAAAAATTATCACTAAGTTGCTATATTTTATGATAGATTTAGGGCGGAAATGCAAACACCATTTGAATTAATTTGGATATATTGTCAGAACATAAATGAGCACATAGGTACAATGATGGTCGCAGTTGACAGGACAAAAAAAAAATCAATGACAGCTAGGTCCTTATCGGAGACCCAATGACAAAATATGCGTTTACAAAGTAAGTTCTATTGTTCATTATGCGAGACCTATTCCATGCATAATACCATCACTTTAATCTATGAAGTTACGTTGACATTGTGTTTACAAAGACAGCTCTAATATTTTATTATCAAAAAATTAGAGATTCGTAAGAAAAATCACACAAACATAGTCGCAGTGAGAGTGCTAGTATAAAATTAAACATAATATTACCTACATACTTCAAACGAAAGCAGTGAATTTTTTTCTGAAAGTAAATCATTTCAGGCACTAGTCGTATTGACTTGTTTTATTTTTTTTAATATAATTTATATTCCAGTCTGTATTTTTATTTATATTCTGCTTAACAATTCGATTGAACAAGTAATCCGATTAAATGTCAAACGGCTTATTGTCTGCGTTTTTCATCGCTGGGGCATTTTATTACATTTCAAATTTAACCTGTTACTGCTACGTGGTTTACGAAGCTTATTTTTTAACTTTGATAAAATTCAATACTAATTCTTCAAAGTCTTTGAATAATTTTAATCAACTAAATTTTGCTCGCGACTTCGTCTGCATGGATGTCGAGTATACCATAAAACATAGCGCCAACAGATAGCAAAATACATTATTGCCAAGTGGCAATAGTAAAGTTACGCATAAACTCACGCCTCTTACCCATGGGGATAGGCAGAAACTACAGAACGGCACCTGTTACGATCCTTACATATTCCTTTCGCCTCATCTACGTCAAACACGTCTACGTCTTATGGTTCTAATTTTATTATTAATTTAATAAAGCTAAAGAGTTTTTTGTTTGTGTGTTTGTTTAAACGCGCTAATCTCTGGAACTGCCAGTCAGATTGGAAAAACTCTTTTGTATATGATAGTCAGATTCATGAAGAATAGTATAGGCTATATGACATCACGCTACGACACACAGGAGCGGAGCTGTAACCAAAGACGTAACTTAACTTCGATGGAAAAGCAAATACATAACATAACATCACGCCTGTAATCCCCGAAGGGTTAGGTAGAGGTGTACCTATAAGTACATTCCACACACACACTCGCCAATTATGTTTTTAGTCCCATGTAATAGGGGGCGAGCCTATTGCCATCAACCGGGCACAAATCCAGACTCCGAGGCTGCTACCGAGAAATTCCTGATGGAAAAACCCAATAACACTTTGCCCGACCTGGGAATCGAACCCAAGACCTCATGCACACCAGTCGCGCTTGCGACCACTAGACCAACGAGGCAGTAAAAAGCAAATAGTCTCTTTATAATGTTAGATACAATGTGGTAATGGTACAAGCCCATTATATCTCACAGCAGGTCAAAGCCTTCTTATCATTAATATAATATCCATTACTATGATATTTATAGCGTATAATGAGCGCTGTTGAGGGCAATGATCTTAGGTCGTTCCTTGTAACAAAAGTGTTAGTAGATTTTTCTTTTTCAATACCGGCCTATTATTATCCCGATTCAAAGGCTTCTTTCCTTAAAGACAAGACCATTGATCACCACACTTGCTTAAGGTGGATTGGTGATTTTACACTTATATAAAAATTCAAGACTGCCGCGATGGTCTGGTGGTCGCAAGCGCGACTGCTGTGCATGAGGTCTTGGGTTCGATTCCCAGGTCGGGCAAAGTGTTATTGGATTTTTCCATCAGGAATTTCTCAGTAGCAGCCTCGGAGTTTGGATTTGTGCCCGGTTAATGGCAATAGGTTCGCGCCCTATTACATGGGACTAAAAACATAACTGGCGAAATGTGGGTGTACTAATGGTTAAACCTCTGCCTTACCCTTCGGGGATTACAGGCGTGATGTTATGTTATAAAAATTCAACGTTCACGAATACAGTTCACCATCCTTGGTTAGCCATCATATATATCATCATGCTGCGACACAAGAGAGCGGAGCAGGAACCAAAGTTATAAGTCCAGGTTTTCCAACGCCGATGTCAGATAAATAAACTTAGGAAGTACACATAAAAGTATCAAAAAAATCAAATGGTTACTTACCGGGTATCGAACGCCTAACCCCATTAACCACAGAACCATCACGATACTCAGTAAAAGCTAAAATTTAATTACAATTACACTTGATATCAATATTTTGATCTGTTCATACGAAATTGAACCTTATAGCATAAAAATGAGGGTGTTTATCTTGAAACACCATCTACTGCCTCAAGGAAAAGTGAAGGTGTATTTAATATTATACCACGGAGTCCTATTAATATTATAATTAAGATTAATGCTATAATGACAACAAAACAAAACAGCTTAATTGCGCGCCCGAAATCGGTTAGGAGCCATCAACGCGTGACGTCATCTTTGTAATTGAACGCAAGATTATCATATTTCTCGTACAATGGCAACTTCATATCGACAATATTCTCTTTTATGACTTCCCTTTGTGCTCTCATGGGGCTCCACGGAGTTTTATCGCCTAACTTTTATTACCAAAACCTGTTTTTGTAAGTAATCATTGATTTTGATAACTTTTTTATGTTGTACAGTGGAGGTTTTTTTCTTTTTTTTTCATAAATAACAAATGGACACGATGAAAAATTTAAAAGAGTTTTTTTTTTCCCGTTATCCATGCGAATAGGTTTTTGTTTGGTGCGGCAAACGAACCTGCAACATGCAGCGCAACAGGCACTCGCTCAGTTACTGCAACAACCATGTCGCCAAAAGTTTTTTGTTTTTTTTTTAAACGTTGCCCCACACTAGGAATTTCCCCTGTATGCGTGGTGGGTGCGTTTAGATATATATTTTAATCCACATACACAAATAATCAGACTCGGAACAGCCATCTGTAGGCCTAACAAATATTTATTCCGTGTGGAAATTGAACCTGCAACACGCAGCGCAGCAGTCAATTGCTGAGTCACTGCACAAAACATGTCGTCAAAACTTGCATCTAACCTGTTGCTTTTGGGTAGTTGTTTTACTGAATTTTGTTCAAGTTAAGTTATTGGAAAGCTTAGAAAATATTCTAGGCACGGAACTGAGCTGGAATGGTCCATTAAGTTTAAAGTGTTTTTTTTTAGTCTGGCAATTGGCGGACTTTCAGATTTGTACAGCTGTGTAACTTGATTTAATATTCTACTGGCAGAAATATAAATTCTTCTATATTGTGCAATTATGGTCAATTGCACGGTTATGAACCTAAGTTTGTTATTGAACTCATTATACAGTATATCTTTTACAATCATTGATTTTATATAACCTATATTTTATGCTCTATATTTTTATAGTGTAGCGTAGTGTTGACTGCCTCATTGGTCTAGTCGTCGCAAGCGCGACTGCTGTGCATGAGGTCTTGGGTTCGATTCCCAGGTCGGGCAAAGTGATATTGGGTTTTTCCATCAGGAATTTCTCAGTAGCAGCCTCGGAGTCTGGATTTGTGCCCGGTTGATGGCAATAGGCTCGCCCCCTATTACATGGGACTAAAAACATAACTGGCGAAATGTGGGTGTACTAATGGGTACACCTCTGCCTAACCCTTCGGGGATTACAGGCGTGATGTTATGTTTTATAGCGTAGTTTTCTTTAAGTTTCGTCTTTGGTTAGTGCTCTGCTGCCATGGGTAGTAGCGTGATGTTATTTATCCTATACTGTAAAATAATGAGTAAAATCTTTTTATCGAATCCGACTGGTTCCAGAGTTTACCTCGCTTAAATAAACAAACAAAAACTCTTCAGCTTTTTTTTATAAGTATAGATAAATACAAAGTGACAAAGTACAGCAATAAAACAGTTTCATAAGCATCTGAAACATATTTATCTTACGCCCCGAATCAACAAGAAAGAAAATAAGACAAAAACAAAAACATACTAAATCACGTGGCAACGGAAGGGTTAAATAAGTTTCACTAAGTCAGTCGTATAGCGTAGCAATTGTAGCCACGTTGCTACGGTAATTTATTGTAACGCGTAGCGGTCGGCGTCATCTACGGCGTAGCTCCTCTACGGCGTAGCGCTTCTACGCACATGTTGCCTAATGTATGTACGGTAGAGAAAGTTTTCTTAGGATAAGTACCTAGGATTATTATGAATGTGTGTGTGTGCTTAATCCGGGCTCATAGATCCTTCGTATTTCAGGGTTCCGCAATATACAAAATTTAACAGCAGGGATATTTGAATTGGTGGTGATTTTTTTTTGTGAGGAAACATATTTTTTAGGAATTTTCGGAAGAAGTTATTTGATGATTTCCCATACTTATAAAAAAAGGGTAGGGTGTCAACGTCCGTCTGTCTGTCAGCGAGCTGTATCTCATAAATCGTAGGGAAAGAGTTGAAATTTGCACAGAGTATGTAATTTATATTGCTGCGATAACATCAGATATATTAAATTAAACAAAGTTAAAAATTAATAACATAACATCACGCCTGAAATCCCCGAAGGGTTAGGCAGAGTGTACCCATTAGTACACCCACATTTCGCCAGTTATGTTTTTTAGTCCCATGTAATAGGGGGCGAGCCTATTACCATCAACCAGGCACAAATCCAGACTCCGAGGCTGCTACTGAGAAATTCCGATATAACGCTTCATTATGCCCAGACGGAGAGCATCCACGAGGAATTCACCACGAAAAAAAAAGGGTATAGTGTAAAATATTGCACGGAACCTTTCATATTCGAGTTCGAGTCTCACACTCGGCCAGTTTTTCACTATAAACGAAAGCGTAAAAACCCAGCTATAGACACCGTTGCTTCAGGCAAAGTACGGTAGCAATTTTATATAAAAAAATACACATTCAAAATCCCCAAAGACGAATAGAGGAGTTCGAAATTACAGGTACACACCCCTCCTTTAGGGGGTGAGGGTGAATATTTACCGACAATTTCTTTCGAATGGGATTCCCCCGAATGACTTTTTAAAGAAAAAACGTAACATTCAAATATAAACATTAAACTACATAGCTTCAATAAATACAGGGCGTTGTTTTCTTAGAATGTAAAAAAGATTTATGGTATTTTGTAAAAAATAACTAGCTTTTGCCTGTGATTTCGTCTGGGTGAATTTTCTTATGTAAGTATCCCTAATTTTTTTAAATCAAAATGTCCGTTTATAGTGTCAAAAACATAATACTAACACTAAAGAAGATATATTTTATTTCTTTTGTTTGCCTGTTTGTTCTAACTAACATAGTTTCACTGTCAGATAACTGATATTATAGGGTATAACATCAGTTGGGAGGGATTTAGGTTACTTTCAATTTAGAAAAATAATTAGGGGTGAAAAAAAACCCGTTATAACCAACTTTTGCGTGACCTGCGACTGTCAAGACACAGTCGCCATTACACTATACGTTTGTTGTAAAATCGCTCCTATTACAACTGCATAAGACACACTGTTTACTTTAACGCACTGTCCTCCGCACACAAGGGTTAAACCCGACATTACGATCCTCTCAAAAAAAACGAAACTACAAACACAGGTAAACTTTAAGTCAATAACGAAGTTCCAAAAAAAACTTTTAGGTGGGGACTTTGAACCCCTACGTGAGGGGGACAGGGGTTCCCGTCCCCATCGAATGGGGAGCTTCTCGTTTAGAATGCATAGAATTGTTACGGTGTATTCGCACTATAATTGGCCGTTTGAATAGCTAAAGGCGCTTCGTAATGCCTTCCTTCCGCTCTTTAGCCGCTGACGCGAAAAGGTACTTTTTGGGGTTAATGCCTGTATTTGGTTTGTATTAAATGTATACTTTTGTTAAATTGAATATTTTTTGCTGTTGTTAAAGTACAAAGTGGAAGGTCGAATTGTGCTGTCATCGTTTTTAAGCCTTATGAGCTGATTTTTCATATAACAGACAACTTTGAACAAAGGAATAAATATGACTGTATGTCAGCTTTTATTTAAAAGTACTAGCTTCGACACCTACGTTTATTAAGTGATTTTATTTCATCGAATGTCTCGTTGGTCTTGTGGTCGCAAAGAGTGACTGCTGAGCGTGAGGTCTTGTGTTCAATTCCCAGGTCGGGTAAAGTGTTATTGAGTTTTTCAATCAGGAACTTCTCAGTAGTAGCCTCGGAGTCACATGGGACTTAAACATAACTGATGAAATGTGGGTATACTAATGGGGTCACCTCTGCCTAACCCTTCGGAGATCACAGGCGAGATGTTATGTTTTATTTCTAACGCTAATCATTTGATGATGGTAACCCTGCGACAGCACGGTTTTTTTTAATCAATTCATATTAAAACTATGATACCTTCCAAAATCATTTTATTTTTACACGACTGCCCCAAAAAAAGGAGTGTTATGTGTTCAGGGTTAATGTATGTATGTATGTATATATGTATCTATGTATGTGAGATTCTTTATTCCACCATAACTTTTAAACGCCTGAACCGATTTAGATGTATGGGGTATCGTTACAATCCTTGCATCGTTCCGAGTAACATAGGCTAGTTAAAAATAAAAAGAATCCTTTGTGGTCACTTTAAAACGTAAATTTATACCAGCCTCAATTAATTTTTTTAATGAATCTGGCCTTGTCTCTGTTTGTCGTCTAGAATTTGACAAGTAGATCTAAAAAATATATAACACTGTAAATAAAAAACGTCGTAAAAAAAAACTGACGAGTAAACAAAGTACAAATATGTGCAAATTGGCAGTCGTGTTTTTTAATTTTTTAAATTATTAAATGTAAGGCACAAGGTAAAATAAGTTTTTAAAATTCTGCTTCTGATTTCAATATTTGAATTAAGTACTACAGAACCCACATTACTTTAACGCACACATTATAAGTATTATGGGCATACCATTTAATGTATACGATCTCAAGGTTCACGAGATAAACTTGGAACCTTTTTCAGCAGCTGATTTATGTACTTCCAGATAGCAGCACGTACCTAAAGGCTTTGCTAAGTATTTTATACAGGTACACATATCAACAAAATGTGTAAGGCCCCGAGCACTTGTATATTAAAAAGTAAATTTATGAGTCTACATGAGTCGCCAAATATTTATTTTTTGTTATTTGCTGTAGTTGTAGTTCAAGATCGTCACGCCAGATCTACGTCATTTAAACTGCTTTTTATATAATATTTAAAAGGACATTGTTAAAAACTAATATATATTATTGCTAGGCTTGCTTATATACTCGTCTGGCTAAAGTAATGGCAAATGTTGATAATGAATAATGTTTGTTAACAATCTTTAAAAATATTCATTGTAATTATTTGACTGCCTCGTTGGTCTAGTGGTCGTAAGCGCGGCTGCTGTGCATGAGGTCTTGGGTTCGATTCCCAGGTCGGGCAAAGTGTTATTGGGTTTTTCCATCAGGAATTTCTCAGTAGCAGCCTCGGAGTCTGGATTTGTGCCCGGTTGATGGCAATAGGCTCGCCCCCTATTACATGGGACTAAAAACATAACTGGCGAAATATGGGTGTACTACTAATGGGTACACCTCTGCCTAACCCTTCGGGAATTACAGGCGTGATGTTATGTTGTAATTATTTATTAAGCATTTTTTTTTCAATTTCTATATGTCTAATGTCATGGTAACATACAAACATAACTATGTATGTTTTGAAGCTTGTTCAATGATAAATTCTCCGTATTATTACCCAAACAGACTTGCCTAATTTGTAATATTTATTTATTTACATAAAATTCAGAGAAATTCCTAATGGAAAACACAAAAACATTTTGCATGACCTTGAAATTGATTCTAGTACACCATGCCTAATAATTGCGCATGCGACCACGAAATCAACAGGGAGCCAAACGGGGAACCAAATGGAGTACATTCTAACTTAATTCTAGGGTTATCAAGTGGGCGGGAGAGTAGGGTTGTTACTCTCAGCTTTTGCTGATCCACCGCTAAAATTATAACCTTCTACAACTCAAGCTTAGCACATAATTCGCTAAAAGCATGAGTAATGCTCATGTCTCTATAATATTAATGTTTAATACCACTTGCCATGTCTACAAGCAATTATAGTAACGTTCAAACTTTACGAGCGTGGCGTTAAATTTAATTTATTTTAACTGGGTTTAATTTATGAATGAATGTTTTAACTGCGTTTTTAATGGTTATAGTTTTGCAGAAAAATATAAATAATAAGTGGGTATTATTTGTGTTTTGTTTATTTAGTTGTTATTGTTGATTGTACCAACACAATTATTGTCAATATTATGAATGTGAGTAAGGTACCATTTGTACCTACATGACACTGTACGCAAAACTTTTTAACTAAATTATTCTAAAAAATTATACCTATTCTCAAAATCACAACTTTGGTTAAATGACGTAGATCTTTAAACTCTGGGATCTTTGACCATTAAAAAAACTTTTAACTTTCCTTGTATCTGACTCTTTCATGCAGTCACGTCCTTTCCTACATTTCAATTATCCCCTTCTTCTCGTGTCGATTGATTCAAATTTTGTCCGACCAATATTGAGCAACCTGTACAGCTCTGTCATTGGCCTCATTAAGGTCTTGAATGGTGCTGGTGGTACTGCACGACGGACAACTGAGGAGGTGACGCATGTCCTGTGATGGTGCTCCACACTGGCACTACGTTTGGGATGGGTGAAGAAAGCCCCATTTGGCCAGATTAGTTTTACAGCGGCTAACCTGTGTCCACAATCTGTTTAGAGATTTCCAGATTGGCCACTTCAGTTCAATTATTGTAGGTAGGTACTTATTTAGTATTCGCGGGAAGTTCGTAAAATACTAATCATCTGACCTAGCCGTTTTCTAACTGTGTTCGACTTCCAGTCTAACTGGATGCAATTGAATACCAGTACCTATTATACATTAAGTGACTGTCTATCTGACCTACCCATCCCAGTTACTGGGGTACCCCGTGGTAGGTTCAGTGTTCTCGCTATCCGTAACAAAAAGTCAAAGAGCTAGAATGACAGTCAGGGTCAACGGCTTTACGTGCTTACCTAGGTCCGAGCAAAGTTCGAAAAGCACAAAAAAAAAAACAATAAAAAAGAAAAGAAAGTCACGTCTCGAGCTCATAACAGCAAATAACAGTTACGGGATGTTAAAATGTCCCTATTCCCATTAATGGTCACAATTCCCACCTCCATTTTTTTACACAGAAAATTCCTAACCCAATAACACTTTCCCGGCCTCGAAACCCCATGACCATTATGGGATAATTGATTTTTATCAAAAAACATTCCCCACCTAACTGTAGTATGCCAGACTAATTATCTTTTATTATTGAATGGACTAATGGTGTATCGAACGAAGTCACGAATATTTTATGGCATTTTTATGGGACCCACATTTTGTTTGCGTAGTATTACCTACAACTGTGAAGGTTAACACACAGAAATATCGAAGAAGGTGAACTCCCACTTTCTCAAAGGAAAAACAATATGAAAAAATGGCATACACGTTACCTCGAGTTACTGTTGCTCACAGCAACTGCTAAGCATGAGGTCTTGGGTTTCTCACATCGGGCAAAGTGTTATTAGGTTTCTCAGAAATTTCTCAGTAGCAGCCTCGGAGGCTGGATTTGTGCCCGTCTAATGGTATTAGCTCGCCCCCTAATACATGGGAGTAAAACATAAATGGCGGAATGTGGGCATACCAATTTGTACACCTCTGCTTAACCCTTCGGGGATTACAGGCGTGATGTTTTGTTATGTCAAACACGTGTAAGCAGCTGTGATTGGTTGACTGAACTACCAACAACCAATCTCATTACCTGACGCACGTTTCCCAATTTGTCACATTATGTTTTCATTCGAAGAACTGGGAGTTACTCTTCTCGAAGCTCGTTAAGTACTTTTTTCAATTAAAGAATAATTTGATGCTTGCCTTGTGGAGCATAATTTTGAAAACGACGCATGGATTTGATTAATTAAACTGAAGACAAGTATTTAAAAATCTCATTAGCTTCAGTAAAACATTGTCGAGTCGTTTTTAAAAAATATTTACGTACTAATTTGAGCCAAGTCAGAGAGAAATATTAAAGATAGAAAGAATATTGGGGACCTAAATTTATTCTGTAGATTTCGGTAAATGAATCTAGGAATCTGTTTATTTTAAATCAGGGCGAAATTTTTCAACGCTGTTGCTTCTAGTATCATGTACTGAATCCATAGTGCAAGTTTGAGTCACGATGAGCTTTTGACCTTATATAAGTACAAACAGTTCTAGATAAAATGTTACCTACACGTTGAACTTTCATTTTCAAGGTCATGCAGTCATATTTCAATAACAGTTTATTAATTCAGTTCCACGTCACTGTAAGTCAATGTTGAGTGTTTATATGGGTATGTAGGTGTGAGTAGGACTTCTGCCCCTTTCCCTGCTATGTCACGCTATGATGACGTCACGTTAGCGTTGACGCGAACGTTAATATGTGCCCATAAAGTTGTAATGTTAATGTTACTGGCGTCAAACATGACACGCGGTTTTAGGAAGCCACACCGTTCATTCACGCTGTTACTTGATTTTTGGCTGTAATAAAAATTACCTTTAGGTGTTTGTATAACTGTTACGGGTCATAAGCGTGACTGCTGAGTTAGGGGTCCTGGGTTTGAATTTCAGGGGGCCAACCACCACCTCTTAGAACAATATTATTTTAATATTACTTTGCCTTGCACGCTGTTGGATTTTCAACGCTCGGCTCAGCGTCTAATGTTGAAAATGCAACAACAGAAATTACAAGGTAATATTAAAATAATATTGTTTTAAGAGATGGCGGTAGGCGCCCAGGTCATGCATGGGTTTTTCGATTAGGAATTTATCAGTAGCAGCTAAAATTTTAGAAACCTGCTTCAGAAAACACATAAAGCCATTGGTCCTGAGCCTGATCTCTCTCATATGCACAAGCGTGTGTACAAAAACAGGTGTAGCTCCTCATTCCTACTCTCATTTAAATCTGACACGATCATCGAGGGATCAGGCGAAGGACCAACAGCTTTATGTACATTCCGAGGCACGGGCGTCACACCACTAACTTCCAAACGCCGGGCTGCTACTGAGAAATCCCTAAAAGAAATACTCAATAACGCTTTGTCCTGAGATACGGAACCAAGGCCATCACAGCTCAATTGCTTTTCCAAAAGAGTACTTACAGAAGGAGTTCTACCACGTAAGCTTACTCTAAAGCTTTAGTAATAAACATGAACTCGTCACATACTACAGAATGTAGACAAACCGCGACGCTATTATCATAATTGGGCATCACATGCGTTATCGCACGTTGCATGGATAATTAGGTGATAAGCCGCACCGCTGTGGTAGATTCTGGAGCAAACGTGACGAGCTTTTCATGTAATCATTGAATCTTTAGTGTTTTACTGGATTATGTAAATGTAACTGCTCCGTTGGATTCGTGATTGCAAATCCTGGGTTCCATTCCCAGACCAGTGAAAGTATTATTGAGTTTTGACGGGCCTGTTGGTCTAGTGGTTAGCGGCCCTGACTGCTAAGCCGGAGGTCGTGGGTTCGATTCCCACCCAGGACAAACTTTGTGTGATGAGCATGATTGTTAGTTCTGTGTCTGGGTGTGATTTATCTATAATATGTATGTATTTATAAATTATATAAGTATGTATATCAGTTGTCTGGTTACCATAACACAAGCTCTGCTTAGCTTGGGATCAGATAGCCGTGTGTGAGTTGTCCCAAGATTTTTATTATTTATTTTATTATTAGTTTTGCCATTAAAGTAGTCTCATTACCAGCCTGGAGTTCAGAAGTTGGTGGTGTGACACCCACATGCCATCGGAAAGAACTAAAACCTGTTAGACCGGCTCCTAGAGTCCACCCGGTTATGTCAGATTGCTATCTCATCGGACTGTTATGGAAGAGATAGTGTACTTGTGTATCTTCTGTGTTCTTCAATTTTGATAGTATTCATTGATACTGGTCTTGACCAACATTCGGCCGTGTCAATATATTTTATATATGACAAAGAGCGGTTCAGGGGAGCCTCTTTCATAAAAATTAGGATGCTGCTTGGATATAATCATCCACCAACGGTATGCACTGGGCTCGCGTGAGGGATCACAGACCCTCTTATAAAAAAGGTTCTGTGTCCTAGCAATGAAAACATTAAAATTTTATTAGACATTAAAAAGTTTCCATAAAATAAGGCTAAAGATTGACTTACTAATTAATTCAATTAAGTTAATTTTCAAATAGCTAGTTGAATAATATAATTGAGAATGAATATTATTAGATCTTCATTTAAATTTCAATAGACCCGAGTCCTAAAGACTAAAGTCTGGGCTTAGTATAAAATAATGTGTACCTAGATGCTTGAAATAATTTAATTAAATTTAATTATGTTTAATGAAGTTACATTATTATTAATTGGTAGAAGTTATAGGCGTTTTGCACGCAGAGCAACTATTGCAGCAACTGGCAACTAGCTGACAATTAGCTGTTTAAATATATTTCAATTGGACACATAGCAACTCGAATTTCGAGTTTCGAGATGCGTCAATCGCTACGGGTCGGGCGATTTCACACCCTCCCTCCCTCTCCGTGTGCCCGGCAATGCCAGTGTCGCTACGGCAACGGCATACGGCAACTCGGCTGTGAAACTTGCTCACAGATTGCCATAAAGTTGCGGCAACCGTAAACGTTATAGCAACTATCAACTTTTACAGAAAACTTTTAAAGAGTTGATAGTTGCCTCAACTTAAGTTGCTCCGCGTGCAAAGCTCTTTATAATACATAGTTGCGTTTAATTTATTCAATATATATTAATGACAACGAAATAGTAATTAAAGACATTCTTCTTATTATATTTGGATAGGCACCGAGTTGACGGCCTATATGAAATACAATTCTCATAATTAACAAAACGTTCTAAATCTCGTCGCAATCTCATCTCAGTGACAATCAATAACAAATTAATCTAGATAAATTAAGACGCAATTTAGCTAGTCTGAAACAGATTTAAATATGAATTTTCTGAGAAATACGAGAAATCAGCTGCAATTTCAATATTAAGTACAGGTTTTTTTTAGATGTTCTCTTAAACCGATGTCAGTGATGTCCAAGATAAACTTAGAAAGTACATATGGATTGAAAAAGTCATATACACAATCTTACGCATGAGAAGCGAGCGCCATTAAATAATCATCGGGCCATCAAGTCATAGTAATATAAACCAGCCTTAACCAGCCTTTTATTGTCCCAGTGCAAACAAACACCTATTCACCATAGGTGTGACAAACAGCCCTCTGTGCAGAGGATGCATGGAGGCGGAAGAAACACCACAGCACGTGCTCTTGGAGTGCAGAAGTGTGGCGGATCAACGGGCACGGACTCTCCAATCGCCGGTATCGATCGAAGCCTGCAACAGTCTGAAAAGACTGCTGGTATTCTGGGAGGGCCTGGGATGGTTGGAGTAACTCCTCGAGGATATTTTTCACACGTGCAATGGCCCAATAAAGAGGCTAAGTGCGGAAACAGCCCAGTTAAACTAACTAACTAACTATTGTCCCAGTGCAGGGCAGATGCCTTTTCTCATACAGAGAAGGCACGAGCATTGATCACCACGCTTGCATATGGCGATTTCAAAGTTATATCAATTATAGTCTGCCTCGCCTTCGTTTGACTGCTACGCTGGTCTAGTGGTCGCAAAGCGCGACTGCTGAGCATGAGGTCAAAAATTTCCCAGTAGCAGGATATGCAGCTGATGGCAATAGGCTCGCCTCCTATTATACACAGGACTTAAAGTTAATTGGCGAAGTAAAGGTGTACTAATGGGTAACCCCTGCCTTACCCTTCGGGGATTACAGGCGTGATGTTTCCTTTATAGGATGTCCAGGATTCCTCACAAAGTACAATATCCTTCACCGATGTCAGCGATGTCAAAGATAAACATGAAAGTACAATATGAATTGAGAAAGTTACATTGGTACTAGCCCAATTTCAAATAGTCATAGCAATATAGGCCTTATTAAATAAGTTCCGCTGTACAGTGGGCGTACCTATTTCCAGCATTAATACAGACTCAAAGGCACAACATAACATCACGCCTGTAATCCCCGAAGGGTTAGGCAGAGGTGTACCCATTGGTACACCCACATTTCGCAAGTTATGTATTTTAGTCCCATGTAATAGGGGGCGAGCCTATTGCCATCAACCGGGCACAAATCCAGACTCCGAGGCTGCTACTGAGAAATTCCTGATTGAAAAACCCAATAACACTTTGCCCGACCTGGGAATCGAACCCAAGACCTCATGCACAGCAGTCGCGCTTGCGACCACTAGACTAACGAGGCAGTCAAATAAGAAAAAATAAAAACTAAAATGTATTTCAGTCTTTCTCATAATGAACGAAACTATTTATCACAATACATCTGTCTTTTCAAGCTAATGTTTTGGTCTTTACACAAGATTTTAAAAGCCATTTACACATTAAAGATTTGCGACGGAGAGTGTATTTTTGTGTACTTGGAACGTTTATTGTTTATAGACCTATTGAGACTTTTATAACCACTAAACTGAAACATGATTAAAGAAATTTATTTCTCAATAAGAAATTACACTGATTTCACTTACTTGAGAACATTTGTAACTTAAATACACTAATAACACTTTGCCATACAAACTAAGTAGACTAAATTTATAGTGTTTATAATTAAACAAAACTAACTTTTAATATAAAAATTTAATTTCGAACGCAAATAACATTCACGAGACACAGAGAGCAAAATATTTAGTATCCACCCGCAAAAAAAATAGTTATCGTGGTAAGTGATAAGGAATGCGGTGCCACAATAAAAACATAGCAGCAGTAGGACAAGTTTGTTTAACTTTAAAGTAATGTTTGATCATTTAGTACATGATTTTTTATTTCTTTTGGAAAGATTTTCCAAAATTCACCCCCTAAAGGGATGAAATGGGGGAGCAACATTTACGCGCCGACCTAAACTAGAATCAAGAGTAAACCCTTATTATATAATCAAAATCATAAAAAAAATAATTTGTGGATGGATGGAGAGCAAGAGGAAGACCAAAGAAAAGATGGATGGATTGTGTGAAGAAGGATATGAATGAAAGAGGAGTCAGTGATTGCATGACGGTTGACAGGACGGAATAGAAGAAGACAAGGGCAGGAAGAAGAAGATATAATCAAAATCATAACCCTTCTTTTGGCTTTGCCGTAGTAGGGTAAAAAAGTGACTATTAAACTATACAGTTTGCCATTGGTTCCATCACATGCAGGGTTCTAACTCGATCCCTTGAGTTCAACAAACCTATCCCTTATCCATCCAGGCTGTTTGGGTGTTATGGTTTAATTTTGACTGATGCTAATCTCTTCAATAAAAAACGTCTTGTTCACTCAAAAATGTATTGGACACTGACGTATATGACTTACAGAATTGAAAACCTACAGACTATAGAACCATACGTAACTCAAAATAGTTTTTTACCAAACACAGGCTATAACAATAATATTGAGCATGAAATACCTACGCGAAATAAATTACTTTATATTCCATACGTTAGTTCCATACATTGTTTCCATGCGCTGCAATGGGAGTTCTCTCGGGCAAGTTTTAATTCAGTTACAATGTCGTATGTTATCTGTTTCGTAATAAATTCTCTCTGTCTTTGCTATAAAAATAAAATGTGGAATCAGACGGTTGGCTGGTTTGTATGCAGTGAATGTCTGGTGTTAAACAATTTCGGAAAAGTCAACGTTTATCAGATTCAGAAAAAAGACAATAAAAATATAAAAGTCTAAGAGTCACCAGATCTACGCTATTTTACACATAACATCACGCCTGTAATCCCCGAAGGGTTGCGAGGCAGAGGTGTCCCCTTCAGTTCTGGTCACCCACATGTCGCCAGTTATGTTTAAGTCCCATGTAATAAGGGGAGAGCCTATTGCCATCAAACGGGCACAAATCCAGACTCCAAAACTGCTAATGAGAAATTCCTGATGGAAAAATATCCTGATGCCTGACCTGGGAATCGAACCCAAGACCTCATGCTCAGAAGTCGCGCTTTGCGACCTAGACCAACGTGGCAGTCATTTTAGTATGATGGCTAGAATATGGCGCATAGCTTAGCGGTTATCGTATTCGGGTAAGTGTGTTCATTTACAGCGATTCGTATGTTCAAATCTAATGCGAGGTGATAATTTTTCCAGTCGTGGGCGCGGATTATGCGAAATGCGAATACCGGGCTCCCGACTTATGGTGGCAGGAGGAACCGGGGGATTTTAGTCGTTTTGAGTCCGATATACCAGACCGGACTGTGATGTGTTTTCGGATGAATGGAAGGTGATCGTGTTGGAATGCTTGAGGTACTGCGAGACGAATGCATATAACATCACGCCTGTAATCCCCGAAGGGTTAGGCAGAGGTGTACCCATTGGTACACCCACATTTCGCTAGTTATGTTTTTAGTCCCATGTAATAGGGGGTGAGCCTATTGTCAACCGGGCACAAATCCAGACTCCGAGGCTGCTTCTGAGAAATTCCTGATGGAAAAACCCAATAACACTTTGCCCGACCTGGGAATCGAACCCAAGACCTCATGCTCAGCAGTCGCGCTTGCGACCACTGGTGGTCCAGTAGTAGAGGCAGTGGCGAGACACGAGGCAGTGAATGCATAATAGGTATTAAAGTGTATTCGTACCATGTTTTCTTTTATTTTTTTTAAGCGATTTTTACCATGTTTTTCATGTTTCGTTGAAGTACATGTTTATTGCATTTATATAACTACGTTTTTTAGATTGATTTACTATAATTGGTTTAACCGTTGTAATAACTATAACCCTCCATCATCCAGACGAAAGGCATCCGAGAGGATCTACCTACGAAAAAAGAAAAGAAAAAAATAGTGTGTCTGGAATTTGAAGGTTAGAAAGAGGTTAAATATGTCGTTAAAAAGGTATGCATACTTGATAGTTCAAT
The DNA here is from genome assembly GCA_949774945.1 of Hoplodrina ambigua. Lineage (NCBI taxonomy): Eukaryota > Metazoa > Arthropoda > Insecta > Lepidoptera > Noctuidae > Hoplodrina > Hoplodrina ambigua. Next base: position 11,077,933 of record OX458981.1, read on the forward strand.
GCTGGGGTATTTTTAGGTACATAAAATATAAACGTAAGGTACCTTTTATTACAAAAAGGTACCTCACGTACCTACTCACTTACGTTCAAGTGAGCGGGATTGTTTTATTTTATAATACCATTCTTCTCCATACGAATCTTTTTGGGAGGGGCTATTTGATTCAAATGTTTTTTTCTCCTGTAAATGACGTTTAAAAACGTATTTTAATTGTATAATTGTAATAAATTATTTGATTTTGAACCTTAATTCGATGTTGATTTTCGGTGGCTGTGCGCTTTAAAGTTCTGACCTTTGAAGCGCTTTAATGGAGTTAGGTATAGTCTATGGAAAGTATCTGGCAATAAAGTATGTTAATGCCCGTTTAACTACATATTCCTCTTTACATACATACATAAACTCACGCCTTTTCTCACGGGGGTAGGCAGAAACCATAGAACCACCATTCCACAATTTATCCTCAAAATTTCAGCCATGGTAAAATGACATAGGTCTGGTGACCCAGAGATCTCCGTCTAAAATCTATAAAAAGCATAAAACAAAGTCGTTCTACGCATCCGTCTGCGTCTTAGTTCTTCAAAACTAGCAAACGGAAAGTCGTGTACAATCCTACAGTAAATCTATCTACCTAGCCTTTTCCAACTATGTTGGGGTCGGCTTCCAGTCTAACCATATGCAGCTGAATACCAGTATTTTACATGGAGCGACTGCCTATCTGATCTCCTCAATTCAATAACTGGGTAATACGATACCCCTTGGGAAGACTGGTTGTCAGATTTTCTTGATTCTGATAACCCTGTCGAAGATCCACGAATGACAGCCGGGATCAATGGCTTAACGCGCTTTCCGAGGCACGGAGACGTCTCGGTGCGTAAAGATGGTCACCCATCCACGGACCAACCCCGGCTAACGTAGCGTTACCTGATGGATCGACCTGTACGGTTGTTATTACTTAGTCACGAGCTTCTACACCCAAAACAATCCTACAAAACCCAATGCAATTGACATAAACCCATTCCGTGTGTGTCAACACGAATGCTTTAATAGCATATCAAATCAAATGAAAAAAATGGGTATTACCACCACGGTTTTTACCAGTATCGACAAAATCACAATAATTATTTACCCTCCCCATATGGGAAAATGACAGGGGTAAAAGATACGAGCATTGTCCACGGGCACGCGATCTCAGGGGAAACTTTTTAATTCAATTACAATGTCCACTGTTATTCGTGCCCTAACAAATTGCATTTGTTACCACAGCTATTTGCACCGAGTTTTTATTGCAAAGTTTGTTTGGAAAACCTCGCATTCGTTGAGAATAACATGAGTTTTCACTTTATATTCATGTTTAGTATATTTTTGTTGAATATTTTTTTTGGAGATTTCTTCTATTTATTGATGTGAAATGATTGTGTGTTGAGCTTAATATACAAATGCCGTTCAGTAATCTGACGCTGCTTTTTTGTACGAAGTTCTCTGTTGTTTTTGATTTTGGGTGGGTTTTACAGAAAAGTATTATATATAAATACTGATTGCCTCGTTGGTCTAGTGGTCGCAACGCGCGACTGCTGAGCATGAGGTCTTGGGTTCGATTCCCAGGTCGGGCAAAGTGTTATTGGGTTTTTCCATCAGGAATTTCTGAGTAGCAGCCTCGGAGTCTGGATTTGTGCCCGGTTGATGGCAATAGGCTCGCCCCCTATTACATGGGACTAAAAACATATCTGGCGAAATGTGGGTGTCCTAATGGGTACACCTCTGCCTAACCCTTCGGGGATTACAGGCGTGATGTTATGTATGTACTATATATACTGTGAAATTTTCGAAGTGACCAAAGTCAAAGTCAATTCATTTATATCATTAGGCCATTACAAGGCACTTTTGAACGTCATATACAAAGGAAAAAGAAATTAAATCTAGTTGCACCGGCCAAAATGTAGTTTTGTATGGAGAAGAATGAGCAACAAACTCCATAGGTACTCTTTTAAAATCAATGTTTACAATATTTGCATACAGAATCATACAGTGATACGTGAATGCAATGTACCTTATATGTGTAACTGGCGAAATGTGGGTGTACTAATGGGTGCACATCTGCCTTACCCTTCGGGGATTACAGGCGTGATGTTATACTTATAATTATGTATCATCATCATCTGCCTAGTCTTTTCCCAACTATGTTGGGGTCGGCTTCCAGTCTAACCGGATGCAGCAACCAGTATTTTACATGCGGCAACTGCCTATCTGACCTCCACAACCCAGTAACTGGGTAAATACGATACCCCTTGGCGAGACTAGTTGTCAGATTTTCGGGCTTCTGACGACCAGTAACGACTATCAAAGATCCTTATAATATGACAGCCGGGACCAACGGCTTAACGTGCTTTCCGAGGCACGGAGGAGTCTCGGTGTGTAAAGATGGTCACCCATCCACGGACCAACCCCGGCAAGCTTAGCTTAACCTGACGGATCGACCCATGCGGCTGTTATTACTTAGCCACGAGCTCCTCGATGCTTATATGTAAAAGAACTACTAAATCATAACACTTAAAAAGTATTATAATATAAATACCCTGAAATTAACTGTCAGTCCTCTAATGCTAGACTAGTTTAATAGTACTCGAATTAGATTCATTCAAATCAGTCGTGTGGACTGAAAGCAGATGAGATATAGATAAGATTATGTGTAGGATGCTGGGGTACTCCCAGCGGAGTCCTCCCTTCATTTTTTATTTTATTTGATCAGCCTTCTACTTTCTTCTTTCTTGGTGACCAAGAGTAATAGTTAAAATAATGAATAATGTATAGTTTTTATATGCGTATGTAATGAACAGATAAATATGTTAATCATATAGAAAGAAAGAAAGAGAGAAAAACTGTTTAATCACGCGAAAATGACGCACAAAATATAAAAAGAAAAAAACAAGTTTGTATTAAATCTAAAATATAAAAACCAAATAAATACAAAAAGAAATATGCGAAAATACCACGCAAAAAGGCTTACGCTCAGCATAATGCCGTGGCCAGTGCACGGAGGCACTAAAACTACGGCGCTGCTTTTCAGCGTAAGCCGGCGGCATGCATCTGTCTCACTATAAAGAACATAACAGGACGATATAAGCAATTCGTTCTGCAATAATATTTGTATTACTGATTTCAAAATTCCATTCCAACAGCAATTTCAAATCGTTTTAATAACTTACTTACGATCCAATAAAACTATTTTTTATTTAGATATTTTGCTCAGCATGCGTTGTAGTATACAATTTTTTATATTTTTTTTATATTTACGATTAATCGAATTGAGATCCTATACAAGACCTAGACCTCGACCTTTGAAAGCAAGACGAATAATAGGCGGAGAAGACGCTGAAGAATATAAATATCCATACGTTGTAAGACTGCCATATCAGATTACATATATTGATACAGATTCGGAAGAAGCAACAGTCAAATATTTGAACGACTGTACAGGAGCTGTTTTAATGCCTACTTGGACACTAACATGTGCTCATTGTTTTAATCAAGCAGGAGATTTCGGAACAATAAAGATATTACCTGTTATAGCTTACGGACCTTGGAACAACGTGACGATAAGCAAAGTGTTATTTATCTTCTCACATCCTGCTTACAAGACAAATGAAATAAAACATGACATAGCTTTAATTAGAAATGAACCAATCAGCTTGAAGCAGTACGCCCGCGTGAGCGCAATAGATTACATGACAACGATTGGTCAAGAAGTCATTTTGACAGGTTACGGATTTACCAATTCTTCCATAGGATCTGTACCAGTTTTTAATGATACTATGACGCTGAATAAGCCTTTACAAATATTAGACGGTTTAGTCGTGCGGTGTCATGTGGAAGAAGATTATCAATATTCTCTATCTGTAATGGGAGCGATGTGTGTGGCAAGGCGCTGTGGCAAGCTGTCTGGTATATGTCCAGGAGACTCCGGGGGGCCGTTGATTCATTCCTCCGGTGTGATTGGCGTGAACTGTTTCGGTACAATGTCACTTTTTGATTTATGCACCCTACAACCACACTCTAAAATTTATGACGCTGCAGGTATTACACCAATAAGTCCACACATCGATTGGATAAGTGCTACCATTCGAAATGAAGTTCCAAAAAACTTGTGAGCAGCATCATCATAAGCAACGTCATCATGAGCAACGTCATTATGAGCAACGTCATTATAAGCAACGTTATCATGAGCAACGTCACCAAGAGCAACATCATTATGAGCAACGTCATTATGAGCAACATCATCATGTGCAACATCATCCAAGATGAGCACGTTTCTGTTCGGTTTTAGGAACATTGTAATCGAACGTTGAACATCATAAATATCATCGTAGTACCTAATATCGATTCCGCATCGTCACTAACTTAGATTGGCAATTTAATCAGGCACCGAAAATGTGTCTTTATTTTCCTATCATTATTTTCTCTTTAAAAGATCTTCTTTTTTAGGGAAATAGTGAAGAAATTCAACTTCAACGATCTGATTTTTCAATAGTCAATAGTTTCTTTTATCCAAATAATAAATTTGACAAAAGAAAAGTTGTCAAACCGCCATTTATCCCTTAAAAGTTAGCTTCCTAAAAATTAGCCCTTAGTCAAAACAATCACAAGATAAAATCGTTTAAGTAAGTAAAAGAATAAATGCAAAAACCGAGTAGTTACATCACAAAATAACTACTTTTTTTAAAACTATATTTTTTTTGTAATTTGTGTAAAATATTGTTTGGTGTTACTCGCAGTTGCTCGTTTTTTTTTTGTTTACACTGTAGTTCTATACCAAACAACAAGTTTTTATTACATCTCTGTCTGTCTATTTTTAATTCTAATCTCCTAAATGACTGAACTGATGTTATATAAGGAAGTAAGGCTACTTTTATTTTAGGAAAAACATTAGGGTTCCAGGCAATGAAATTAAAATACCCGCTGAAAACCGACATTCACACAGACATGGTCGCGGGCATAAGCTAGTCTAAAAATAAATCTCACAATGCTAGTAATTAAGTAGTCTCGCCTCCTATTCGCTCGAATCCATCAAGTGGGCACTTCACTCAAGTTCATTCAGGGGGCTAAAGGATCCTGTACACGTGGATACTTTCTCGCCCGACGACAGGAGAGAATTTCCATTCAAGCCACATTGGTGAAACTCGCCAAAAGATTATTTTATTAATTTAAATTATTTAAATGTAAAGAGTATTATTTTTACATAACATTTTATTATTTTTATTTCTTTGCTATTTTAAAAATACAAACGTATTTCATTTAAATAGGAGTTTTTTTTTTCTAAATGTAAAAACGCTCGATTGTTACCTGACAAAGGGAACACCTTGTGTTCTTCTTTATCGTGTGGGCAGTAAGGTCTTACGACCCCACACACCCTAGTGTCAGAGTTTCTAAACCGCCTCAAGGGCCTCTATCATGGTTTGAGTGGAACAGCATGTCCAGGTTTCCTCACGATGTTTTCCTTCACCGATGCCAGTGATGTCCAAGAGAAACTTTGGAAAGTACATAAGAATTGAAAAATTCACATTGTGCCTTGTCACATTAATTAACATATTATGTAACAAGCACATAACAGATAATATTCATCTTCTAATGTTATTAGATAAGTCAATATAGGAACCGATTTAATTAACGACTTCCAATTTTATTAATAAAATAAAATACAAGCGACCTAATTAGAGAGCGAAACGTGAACAAGAGGTAAAGGATTAAATATTTAACCGTTGATATTTGCGTTTTAGCAAATCATTTCATGTTAATTAACTGTTGTATGGGATAATGTTTAGATGTATTTTATTGTGTTCACCTTCTGCAGTACTTTAAATGGCCTAAACTTATATACGGTTGCGAAACCTGGGGGCTTACCGCCATCTCTTAAAACGGCTTACCCAAAGTGGGCGAAAACGTTCCCTTATGGACGCTGCAGGCCTAAACGGCGGTAAGAGACCCAGAAAAAAAATCAGAGCGCTTGGAGAGCGATTTGTAATTTGATCTACTGATGGTTTTTAATTAAGTAGGTGAAAAATGGGGGCGCTAGAAAATAATTTATTCTCAAATTGGGCAGTAGACAAACTAAGTTTGGAAACCCCTGTCTTAAAACAATACCATTTAATATTACTTTGTAATTTCTGCTGTTGGATTTTGAACTCTCGGCGCTGAGCTGAGCGTTACTGCCTAACCCTGTAGGGATTACAGGCGTGATGTTAATACCCTTTTAAAAACTGCTCGCAAATAAAGCGCATTCATTAAAACAAAACAAACACTCACTCAGAGTCAGTTTTCTGAAAAGCATTTCCAACAAACACTTGAAACAACAACACAGCTGTTGCAGTCAGATATTAGGTCAATAATCCCGATCAGACCATAATATCTAGGTCAAACTCCTGTGAAATGTGCCAAAGAGTCGTTGAATTGACAAGGATCATTATTTAGCTGCCTGAGGCAAGGTTCAGAGGTTTTGTTCAACCATTTACAACTTGTCTGTCAAATAAATTAGGATATTGGATGAGGGCTTCAGTATCCTACGGGTTTAGGGCTGGTGGCTTTAGAAAAGCGTCTTCTCTGAATGATACTTTAAAAAGTTACAGAGAAACATGGGCTTTAGAAGTAATTTTGCTGTTTATGGTGAATGTAAAATGTGATGGAAAGATAAATACGGGTATTCTATGGGAGGGCGATATTTAATGATATTGAACAGGTACGCGGGGACTGTGAAGCTGATTTTATTAAACGTATATTTGTATTTAAATTAAAAAAAAATCTTCTTCTTCTCGTGTCGATAGAAAAGAGGTCAACAAAATCCCATACAACTTTGCCCAAATATGTACCTCGAGGTAAACATGCACCAAATCTTAGAGAAAAAAGAATAGAGGAATTCGAAAATAATTTTACTTTTATTCACAAATACAAAATACAAAATATTTTATTTCATCTCAAACACTGTGTTATATAAACTGAGGCAGCTCCAGTAAGTTACAATGGTACTTGTGTCAGAGCTGTCTCACTCTTCCCTGAAGTCGTATCTTAACAATGAATATTATGTAACTAAAAACCAAAAACAAAAATTAAGAAAGAAATAGAATAATAAATCATTTTTAACTATTTAATAAATTATTCAAATATAACCTAATAACCTGTAATACAATTAAAACATGTGGCAACATTGCATGTACGATTGCGTTTTAATTGGTTGTCACGCGGGTTGACATTTCGTAAATGTCATTTTGTTTTGATTTTGTTGACACTTGACACATATCATTCTGTTCGTTTATGTGTTTCGGGGTACTCGTCTGTCAACTTAACAGTTGGTTTTAGGTGCTTATTTACTAGAGTGCCAAAAATAATGGAATACTTTTTATGTCGTTTAAAAGAAATAATTTAAGAGTGCAATATTATTAAGTGTAATCTAGTGTATTTTTTGCCACTAAGTGTACCTTCTGTACAAAATTGGGCAGATACATTAATCTCTTTTTGTCCGACCAATATTGAGCAACCTGTACAGCTCTGTCATTGGCCTTATTAAGGTCTTGGATGGTTCAGGTGGTAGTGCACGACGGGCAACTGAGGAGGTGACGCATGTCCTGTGATGGAGCTCGACACTAGCCATCCACTAAATAAAAAAATCAGTGGTCACCAAAAAAACGACTGATCAATATCAATCATGAAAGCAATTTTCGTTCTTCGTTCAAACGTCCCCTAAAAATCAATATGCAAATAACACCAATTTATATCACAAGTACCAACCCTGAACAAATTCAATACTAGGCCCAATACATTCTACCTTTCAGCGCTTGAAGCGGAACGTCCCCGCTGATTACAGCGACAATTACAGATTACGTAGTATTATACCACGCCTTTTTAAAGTTAAATGTTTCAGCTGAATTGCGATGCCGACAAACAGAATTCGTTTAACTAAATCACACTATTTTGTTAACTCTACAGTGAATTATATGGTTGTAGGTTTCGTAGCTGGGGTTTATTTTCCAGTAGGCCTATTCTGTTAGAATGTATAGGTGAAGTAATCGTTAGGTGAGCTGTCATTCCACCGGTGCTATGGATTGACTTAAGTACATTTACGTTAAAGTCAAATCAAAATAACATCATAACATCACGCCTGTAATCCCCGAAGGGTTAGGCAGAGGTGTACCCATTAGTACACCCACATTTCGCCAGTTATGTTTTTAGTCCCATGTAATAGGGGGCGACCCTATTGCCACCAACCGGGCACAAATCCAGACTCCGAGGCTGCTACTGAGAAATTCCTGATGGAAAAACCCAATAACACTTTGCCCGACCTGGGAATCGAACCCAAGACCTCATGCACAGCAGTCGCGCTTGCGACCACTAGACCAACGAGGCAGTCAAAGTCAAATCATTTATTTCAATAAAGCCATTAAAAGCCACTTTTGAACGTTATATAACATATAATATTATATGTAAATGTATTGATGGCCCACTGGTAAATGCACTCACGTTCTATACATGACATTGTGGATTCGATACCGGGCAAGTACCAATGTGACTTTTTCAATTCATGTACTTTCTATGTTTATCTTGGACATTACTGACATCGATGAAGAAACCTGGAATTCTTAGTTATAAATACGAAATCTATTATAAATATGAACCTTTGAATGAATGTTTGTTACTCAATCACGCTAGAACGGCTGAACGAATCTAGATGAAATACGGCACAGAGATAGAGTATAGTATAGAACACCACATAGGCTACTTTTTGTCCCGGAAAAATGTACGGTTCCTGTAGGATATCATATAATCTTTGACGCGGATGAAGTCGCGGGCAAGCCTTGAGTGTGGTGATCAATACTCGTGCCTTCTTTGTATGAGAAGAGGCCTTCATTCTACAGCGCTACAATAAGCCAGTATTAAACATTATTATTGAACATTTGTTTAATAATAAACAGTTCGCTCGTTATTAAAATACCGAGTCAAAATAACGCTTGTAGGTGTGAACACAATGAACAGAAGCCATTGAACAATATTCATTTCTTAGAAATTCTTCATAACTTTTCAATAAGTTTAAGCAACAATATCTTTTGTGATAATTTTGTAAAGTTTCGTTTGTAAAAGTTATATTTAACTTGAATAACATGGCTTTAACAATGAATGGTTTAAAGTTAGAATGAGAGTATTTAAAGACCACGCTTTGTTAACTAAACCAGGAATTTCAGTGTAAAAATTGAAATGTTTTTTTTTAATTTAAAGCACTTCGTACTTTTTGTTGTACCTACATAAACTTATTTTTAATCCCCGAAGGGTTAGGCAAAGGTGTACCCATTAGTACAACCAGTCATGCTTAAGTCCCATGTAATAGGGATCGCCCTCCTATGATATGCTCGTATCTATTGCCATCAATCAAGCACAAATCCAGACTCCGAAGCTACTAGCTACGAAGCTGAAATTCCTGGTAAAAAAAAATCGAAATAACACTTTGCCCGACCTGGAAATCGAACCAAAAACTTCATGCTCAGTTATTGCCACTAGACCAACGAGGCAGCCCACACATTCCTTGATCTAAATTGAGAAAGATGATTTGACTTTGACTTTGTATATACACTACAGTAATGTGGGTGTTAGCCAGTATATTATTATAGTCTTTAGTGAGTGTAATACAAATACCTACACCTACATTTTACTCGTTCAAATACACAGAAGAGAAACATCGATAAATTTTAAAAAGTACCTCCATTTCCATCTGATACAAAACCCCATCTACAGAACGGAAAAAACCTCACAAGCGTAATTTACTTAGTAAAACGTACAAATCGAGGTCATTTGAGATCGGGTCAAGGTCAACATAATATCAGAAACGTTCGTGTTGTTTATATTCCCCTTAAAATTACTTCTAAGTGTTGGTTTAACCTGTTTTTTTAAACGTTTTCCCCTTTTTCTGGGGCGTTTGTGTAAAGTTATTTAGGGTTTTTAAAAGTAATTTTCGGATTTATGGAACCGTTAAATTGTTACTGCTTTGTTAAGGTTTTTTTTTTAATTAAAATTTTGTTAGTTAGTATTTTGAATCTACTTAGTTGGGAAGAGGCTCGGCAGACGATGATACGAAAAGTATATTTCGAAAGGGTAGTCAGCTATAATCAAAGTTCTTCAGTTTTTTTTTTAAAATTTTGTACTTATTTTTTTTTTCCTTTATGCAACAAAGAGGTACAAAGGCGGACTTAATGCCTTAGGCGTTCTTTACCAGGAACTGTAGACTGGGACTGTGGGACTGTCTGTTCTTGCTGTACTTCAGTAATAGTAAAAAAAAAAACAGTATTTTTCAACCATTGACCCACTGCTGGGCAAAGCTTTCCCCATAGCCTCCCACTGTTCCCTATGTGTTGCTTTCTCTATCCAATCTCTTATAAACAACTCTTTCGAGCTTATCATTTTGTTTTTAGATAAAAACACACAAAACTAGAGAATAAAAATCATTATAATCATCAAAACAACTCTCTCTCTGAATTAGGCAGCCTACCTTTACGCATTTAAAAAAAATACCTTCTATGTTTGTCTATAGAGTTCGTTTTCGTAATTTTGTGTCGAGAACCTTGGACTAGTAAATATTCGTGTCTGCTTTGCTGGTATTGTTCACAAATAAAAATACCAATACATGCATGACACACGTCAGTAATTAATATAATATGAATTAGATCCTTGACTGTTTAATTAGGTATATTAATGTAAAAGCACTACATTTCCTGCTTACCCCTCTAAACTGTACCTTCATAATATTGCAATTTATTTATAAAACCAACTAATTTTCTGCTATGATACCTTCCAACCAATTTTTTTGTACTAAAAATGGAACGCTAACATTCTTTTGGTCAGGAATTTAAAGGCAAATTCTCTCGGCATCCAGAATTACTGGGAAGTATGAGAATTTCAAATAAATTCTTAGCAATTAGAGCGTGCACACAGAAAATGGAATGGAAAAATATAAAATGGAGTAGGAACGAAACGGCGGGCGGCGGTTACGAAAGGATTTTTATGTTTTTTTTTTGCACTTAATGGCATTTATTCAGTATGTTGTAAGATATCGGTTGGGATCGTTCCTATGAATGTATATAAGGGTATATGGTATGGTTTGGTGCTATGGTGTTTATATGGTATTTTTATAGTAAGTATGAAGAATTTTCTGAGTAGCAGCCTCGGCCAAAATTTACCCCAATGGAAGACGTATACAAATCAATGTCGAGGTTTTTAACTTTAAAAACATCCCTCTAATTTGACTAAACTTTAGATTTGGTGGTCGAACGTTATTTTGGTTTTTTATTATATAAGTTTGCTGTTAACTCTAGTATAGGTCATAAGTGTCATAGACAAAGTCTACGATGAAGTGAGCTTACCCAAAAGAAGCCTCTTCAGTGTTCACTCTAACTTTCAAGTTTCTCAAACTTTCTTTCTAATTGACGTTTTGGTGCCAAAAAAATAGCCGTAACAAATACACCACGAAAGTCAGCACCTAAACTCTTTGTAGCCACGAATCAATCAATCAATCAAACATTCCAATCAATCACTGGACAAAACCCTCAAACTTATTCCTTTAAATATCTCACGCGTAAACTCCTCACACGAGAACCCATATCAAATCCAATATTAATAATAAATTATTATCGCTTTTCCAATATGCAAAACAGAATTTAATAATCCCATTTTAATATGGGATGTGACGTCAAATCAGCCAGGGGAAATCATATATAGCTGTCACGTCCGACTTGGTTCATGTTGAGTGGAATCACAATTAGATTATTATTAGGTTATTAGACCCTAGGTTTTCCTTGTACCTAAAGGTACCTAGCATAACCTAACATCACGCCTGTAATCCCCGAAGCTTTAGGCAGAAGTGTACGAATTATTATACCCACATTTCGCAGGTTTTGTTCAAGTCCTATGTAATAAGTCTATTGCTATCACATAACATAACATCACGCCTGTAATCCTTGAAGGGTTAGGCAGAGGTGTACTCATTAGTACACCCACATTTCGCCAGTTATGTTTTTAGTCCCATGTAATAGGGGGCGAGCCTATTGCCATCAACCGGGCACAAATCCAGACTCCGAGGCTGCTACTGAGAAATTCCTGATGGAAAAACCCAATAACACTTTGCCCGACCTGGGAATCGAACCCAAGACCTCATGCACAGCAGTCGCGCTTGCGACCACTAGACCAACGAGGCAGTCTATTGCTATCAGTCAGGCACAAATCCAGACTCCGAGACGGCTACAGTGAAATTCGATTGCGATGATGCGTTAGTGCGTCGACCATACTAAAGACGATACGTTCGACGTATCTTTCGTCAGATGTGAACCGACCCTAAGAATAAAAACCTATTACCGATCCAATTTATCAAGTGACGAACAGTAATAATATTACCTCGTCCCCAGACTTTCATAACCCCACAGCAAATTAAAGCACAGTATAAAAAAATATGGTAATTGTATCCTCATTCATTTGCATGAAAAAGGCGTGAGTTCATTAAGATTCTAGATCGGAAAATAATCAAAGATAATTCGCTTTCCAAGGGAACGGAATCAGATAGAAAGTATAATATAAAAACTATATAGTCTTGAAACAATGGCACTGATAAAGTTTTATTACATTCCTAGAATCTGTTATAGTGTTATGAACTGCCTTGTTGGTCTAGTGGTCGCAAAGGGCGACTGCTGAGCATGAGGTCTTCGGTTTGATTCCCATGTCGGTATGTTATTAGGTTTTTTTTCAAGAATTTCTCAGTAGCAGTCTCGGAGTCTGGATTTGTGCCCGGATGATGGCATGGGCTCGCCCCTTATTACATGTAACTTAAACATGACTGGCCAAATGTGGGTGTACTAATGGGTACGCTTCTGCCTAACCTTTCGGGAATTTCAGGCGTGATGTTGTGTTATCCTAACTAATCCTAACTAATATTATAATGCGAAAGTAAGTTTGTTTGTTTGTTTGTTACCACTTTACGCCTAAGCCACTGAACCGATCATCCCGAAATCCCGAAATTTTGCATAAACGTTGCCAGGTGATCAGGGACAATCATAGGATACTTTTAATCCCGAAAAAAAGTACTGTTCCCGAGGGAAATCACAATAACGTCCTTATGACAGTAGATGGCGCCACGTGTCTATCGAATAATGATCAAATTTTAAGTTTAAGCATCTAATACATTTTGAGTCTAGACTGTCGATAGACCAGTTTCAAGTATACAACCTAGGAGTACGGAGTTGTTTGCTTAATCATTTTTTATGCCCAAAGCCGCTGAAGAGCATACTGACATTTTGCATAAAGTGGCTACCAGACGGACCGACCTGCGGTTGCGGCTAACCGCAGGCCGCGGCTCCAACCGCTGTAAAAACACACCACCGCGGTCACAGTGGCGGCCTGAAGTGTCATTAGCGCGGTGTTTGTGCCACAATCGGACGTCAGTCAATATGGCTAACCGTAACGTTGTCTTATTACTCTCATGACTCATTAGCCCTCTCAGAAGATGAGAAAAAAGGTAGAAAAAAACCGTTTATTTAAACACTTGAGTTGGTGAGTGGTGTGAGGTTATAGTAGTTTATCTCTACCTATATTATCATTAGCATCGCATTTTACTCTTATGAATAGAGAAGTGTGGGTTAAATTTAAATTATTATTTAAATTCAACTATTTCTATTACAATTTTCATATTTGGTGTCATTTTACAAAGCAGTACACGCGGCCTGTTGTTACAATTTGCAACTGACGCGGCCGCCACAACATTTCGCGTTTGTCTGTGACCCACTTTATATACGTTGTCAGGGATACAGAAAAACTGCGTAACTGACACTGTCATCACTGTGTCGTCACTGACACTGACAGGTGTAAACGCATTCATAGAGGATGCATGAAAAAAATAAAGGCGAACTTATAACACGCTCCGCCAATTGTAAATTGATTTGGATGATTCTTTTTTTGTTTATTTTTTCCGAATTGGTCCCATATAAATACTGTCATGATCTGATGATGAACTTCGGAGATATGGAACGGAATTCCTCATAGGATCACAGCAGAACTGTCGTAACAGTAAAATTGCTTTGTTTAATGCGTTTAGTCGATGACTGACTGAAGAAAGAGGTTAGTTGCTAAACTATGACCGTGACCTATGTCGATGTAGATGTGTAGACAACAGTTTTCCAACGGCAAAGTTAAGTTTGTCCCTCAGTACTGTTTATGTTTTCTTTAGAGGTATGTTCGGTGTATTTTAATGACGGTAGGTAGGTTCCTTTTTTTTTTTAATTGTCTCACAGCTCCAACTCAGGCAAAAGCGCTTTGCTAGCAAGAGCAAAAATTACTGCTCAATCCCCGGAATCTCCCGTTCATGCCGCATTAAGAAAGCAAGCACATCCGGAACGACAAGCAAATTTGAGAGCTGATGAGACATTTTATTAAAGCCAGGAAAGACTGGAAAGCCAAGCCGTCCGCCCGCCAAGCTTTTCTGAGAGTGACTGAGACGCCCTTCTAAACGCAATTGCTTTTGGAGGAACCAGCCGAAAGCCAGAGAGCTGTAAGAGCAACTGAGACGCCTATTCACACACGACACACAACACACATGACTACACGACTCGTCTCAGAGAAGAAGCTCAGCCATTACAGCGACTGAAACTCCAGAACAGACGCAGGCGAGAAGGACCTCTCTTGCAGAAATGCAAACTGGACGCCGACGGACTTTGACGGACCAAAGTCTGTTGGTCCGTAGGTATTTAATAATTCTGGATCTGGCCGAGCAACAAGCCGAGTACAGCCCGAATTGATTGTCAAATTCTAAACCAACGCGGGCGAAGCCGCGGGTAAAAGCTAGTGTTATATACAACCTTATTTTCTGTTTACGAAAAACCTGAAACGGGGTCATTGTACTAATCATTATGAAAAAGTTTTACTATGTGACCAAATTCGAAATAGCGAGAAATAAATTCAGCTGATTTATACATTTTTGTCGACTTATGCGAACATAAATGTGTGGATTTTCTGATTTATTTTTTCGTGAAATCAGGCGTGGTCCCGTAGTAAAAGTTGCTTGTAATAATAAGCTTGAATATATCTTCGGATCAAGTTTTAGTCACGATGGTCAATCTTAATAGAGATTAGTCAAGTAAGCAGGGCCGGACTCAGGAGATATAATCACAGGTATAGGTACCGCCACGAGTGGTGAGTACAAAGGAGAATGAAACGGTTCCATACAATCTTGGGCCCTAATTGTAAAAAGTTGAACTTGGTGTTAATTAGTAGATTCATACTTAATAGTCCCTCACTGAAAATTCTGTAACTTTTGACAATCAGAAAGCTGAGATAATAGCGGTTTAGTAAAAGTAAGGTTATGTTACTATTTTTAACTAACGGGTGATTCCTGAAGTGCAAAAGATATTCTTAAAACACTAATCTTTGAAAAGTCTACTAAATATCCCACAGTTCACACAGCGATCCATAGTTTCAACAATATCCAATCCACAACAAGCCGACGGTAAAATCCAAAATAACAATAAATTCCAAGTCAAACGCATGAGCGATGTCCAGTGTGGTGTCCAAATCAAGGGTCGTACTAGGTAGCCAGCCATGGTCAGAATCCGTAAAAAACAAAGCAGAAGTCTAAACTTATCGGAAAACACGAAACAAACAATAACAAGTAAACAAGCAACAGCAGCCGACCACCATAACAGTCAGCTGTCATGCCAGTGACATAGACTAAAAATATAAAAGTGATTTTAATCGATTAAAAATCGATAATCTTTGTATTGGTTTTTCAGTAATTAATAAATATTTTATTGATTAATATGACTGTATTCAAATGCACTTTATTGCGTATAAGTATATTAAAGTGCATTCGAGTTAATTACCAAGTGAAAGAGTTTTATTTTTGTATAATCGATTACTCAATCGATAAACTCACTAAAACAATCTTTATCTTATTTCTCCGCTTCCTGATTGACAATTGAGCTGATTTTTCGTATTCTAAGATAGAAAAATATGACTAATTTTTTAGAACATATCTCATCCTTTTACATTTTTGGCCCACGATTTTCCATCTCCTTTCACCTGCGCATTTGTTAATATTCCGGTCTTTTTGGCGGAATGAAGAAGGCGGGGGGCGCCGATCTTGCAGTCGGCTGCATGCGATTGGTTCGTCAATTGATGCTCATCGTCTATTGGTCTATCGCCTGTCATTCCGCTACTGTACACTTTTGAGCAATATTAGTGAATAACGTTTTGAATTTTTAATAGTTTATTTTTGTTATTACGTATTAGATGTTTTTTTTTCTAATATTGTTTAATTTCGTTATTTCGTATTTGTTGTGTTTTTGGTTTAATATAGTTCATTTTTATTATTTCGTTTGATTAAAATGCAGTGTTTAATTTTTTTTTAAATACATTCACGAATACACACGACTCGTGGCGCCAATTATACACTCCCTCTTCCTTCATTCTCATAGTCCGACAGCAACCCTACACCACCGGAGACAGATCAGGCGCAGGACCAACAACTTTAAGTGCTTTCCGAGGCACGGGGGTGTCTCACAACCGACTTCCAATCTCCGTGCTGCTAATGAGAAACAATTTATGTAAAAATCCAATAACACTTTGTCTCACCTGTGAATCGAATTCAAGACCAAACACTTTATTGTCGCGCTTGCGAACACGAGGCAACTGAGGTAGAATCTAGGTTAACCACGTATCATACAATGTTTATGGTGATTTTAATCTTCATTTAAACCTTCCCCAGGGGAGAGAGGGGGGGGAGTGAGTTCCCATCGTAGCAGATAAAGCGATTTCTTTGAAAGCATTATCGTGTAATTACTAGGTATGTAATCCCAAAAAGAAAAAAGGTTCAAAGAATACATGAATAAAAATTAGATCTTTCTGGTACAATAAATATAGCTGTTAATTACATGTTACTAGCTCACCTGGCAACGTGTTGCTATGGCTCGAATTTGCAATGAAAAATACGCATAACATCATGCCTTCTATCCTCGAAGGGTTAGGCAGAGGTGTACCATTAGTACGTCCACATTTCGCCAGTTATGTTTAAGTCCCATGTAACAAGGGACGAGTCAATTGCCATCAACCAGCCACAAATGCAGACTCCGAGGCTGCTACTGAGAAATTCCTAATGGAAAAACTCAATAACACTTTCTATCTTCCTTTAATATTCTTTCTTTTAAGTTTGATCAAATTACACACTTTACATAATTGAATAGTAGTTCTGGAGTTTATCCTGGACAAACATCTTGACGCGAGATTTTTATTTATATAGATGGGTACCATTATCTTATATACCTCCGTATATAAAATATGTTATCTTATCCAAAGAGCTTTACAACCAATCAATATCATGGTTCTAACAAACATTTCTAACTATACACCACTAACTTTAGCGCATGACTTCGTCTTCGTGGACACCAAACTTGAAGTTAAAATCAAATCCGTTCTAAGCTGACGTCTACTACCTCCTTGCCAAATATCAGCTTTATAGGTCAAGTAGTTTTCGAGATTTCGTGTTTAGTCGGAGGGTGGCGTTTCGCTTTTGATAATGTAACTGGCATCTGCCTGTACATTTTTTCTACTATCCGATTATTATCCGATTATTATTTGTCTATTATCCGAATTCCGTCCAGATTCATTCAACCGTTTTGGCGTGATTGAATAACAAACATCTGTATATAAAAACATACGCACATATAATACTAGTAAGATATAATGATAATACGAGCTTATTATTGTCCCACTACAGGTCAAAGACTCTTATATAGCTCACCACGCTCGCTCAAGGCGGGTAAATAACATAAGATTCACACGAAATCACACGGTTTTCTCCCAAATCATATATGAGACAATACAGCCCAACATATATTACATTCTCACACAAACAAACTCATAACTAAAATACTTAAACTCAGTACACTAAACCTTTCTCTAAAAACCTACGACCATTTCCATCGTCACTCCACGAACTCCCTACAAAATTAAACAGATATTCGTTAGCATGAAGAATTACCCTTCAACAAAAACAAATGAGTCGTGACCCTTGGTTGTTACAAAATAAAATGAGTGCTGACCCTTTTAGTTGCTAAATAAAATGAATGTTGACCCTTGCCTGTCGAATAAAATGAAGTATGTCAGAAATAGATGTCGAAATTTTATGTTATTGATACTTGGGTTGAAAGGGGGTGAATTTGCATGCTGATTGGGGTAGGAAGTCGTTCTGTTTTTATTTGGTCGTGTTTTGTTAACGTAGAATATAAATTGTAGGAGGGCAATCAAGTGGGGGGGTCTGTTTAACGTGAACCGGTAAAAAGGGTAACAATCAAGAGTATACACAGTGTAGTATCGGGTTTTAAGACAAAGTCTGTTATTTTTCCTTAAAGAGTTTCATTTAAAGTCAAAAAACACGGTATCCTCTTTGTATTTATCAAGAAAATCCCCTTTGAGCCAAAAAGGCATCACGCCACGCTCTTATTACCAAAAACCTTTACTTAGTCTAATTACGATAATAACGTAACGAAAATACACGCAGAATAATAACACCTACACTGAAACTTGCGACGTTTCACCCCTTTGTACAAATTTCAACCCCTGAACACGAAATGGATGGCTACAGAAGGTCGGCTTCGTACAATGAACTAAAATACACACACACAAAGACATATTCTTGTGACTGACATTAATGTCAGATATAGTTTGAGATACGTATGTGTGAGTGAGTTCCCTTCCGCTCGCTGTCTACCTCCTATACATATTTATTCTGTGCCCCAAGGCTGTAGCAACGAAGCGTAAGATATTCAAACTATTAACAGAATTTCTCAAATTTACACCCCCAGGCATTATACTTCGAAGATTAGCTTTACAAATGACTTAGAAATAATAATAGAAAGGAGCACTAAATGAATGAACGAGCTTCAATATTACAGAAATGAAAAGGAAAGTTTGTTTTGTTTCAATACGTTTTTGGAACGTAGATTTAGACCTACGAGTCTTATGGCATACCAACGATAGTTTCTTTTCATTATTTCCATATAATAGAGGAAAGATTATAATAATATATTAGGTGTTTATTGTGTATGTAAATAAAGAAATAAATAAAAGATAGTAAGATGAGGAGTTCTGGTCGGAGATTCTAGTCACCAGGGCGCTTACCACCATCTCTAAAAACAATATTATTTTAATATTACTTAGTAATTTTAGTGGTTGGGAAAAGGCTAGGTAGATGATGATGATTACTTAGTAATTTCTGTTGTTGCAATTTCAACACTCAGTGCGGAAGGCAAAGTAATATTATAATAATATTATTTTAAGAGTTAACTCACAATTAATATTAAAAACTTATCACAAAGGTTGGTAAAATAAATTAAGCATAGGTACAGGAAGTGCCCTACAGATCTACGACATTTAAGCACAGGCTGTAAAACATAAAACTATTTTAACAAATCGGATTAGGAGTTTCTGAGGTAAGCCCAATCAAACAATCAAAGATTTTATAGCTTTACCGTATTAATATAGATGGATAGAGGATAGGAGGAAAGGGACACATAGTACCTAAAGAAGGTATTTTGACTGATAGGTATAATATAGTGATAAATTCTAACAAAAACTTCATTTTTTTATGTCCTTCCCCCCACTAGCACACCCCCTTATTCACATTAGTAGTAAAAGCGATTTTTAATTAATAAACATGAAAACTTTAATAACATCGACGCCCAGTCGACACGCGATATTTTCATAATGTAAACTAGCATTTTCATGACTACTGCAGTATGTTTTTCAAATGTATCGATATTGCAGGTATTATATGAATTGGTGATAATGTTTAAACTTGTTTGAAGTCAATCAATATTCGCGGGACGTCATGACAGGATACCGTAGCCCCGGATCGTAAAGGGCAACAGAAGAAACAGGGTGGTTTTTAGTCAGTAAAAGTCTGACAGTCCCTTCCGCCCCATCCAGGGCGGAAGGACTCATTCGTATATTTTACCACACCAAAAAAAAAAGTAAATCAGTCTGCTTAGCCTTTTCCTAACTATGTTGAAGTCGGCTTCTAGTATAACCGGATGCAGCTGAATACCAGTGTTTTACATGAGCGACTGTCTATCTGACCACCACAATCCAGTAAAGAAACTAAAACAATACGGCATCAAAAACTTCTACGAATATTGTCTAAGGAACAAATAAACGCAAACAAAATTTCTTGTTACTTGTTCCTTACAAATAAATCTATATATAAGTGTCTATATAAATAAGAAAGTTTATACGCCAAATATAATGAAAATCAAAGATTAGGTTACACTATTATTTCTATCAAGGAACAATATTTACTGACTGTTCATATTGTAAGGGAACTTACATATTACATTTTTGCGACCTTGGTCGCAGAAATGTCGTCGATGAAATGGATGTCGTAATAAAATATAGTTATAGTGGTATCTATTTATATTTTCTTATATAAATATCGAACGAGATTCAAACTTATCCCGTAACATACAGAGTTACTTTTTGTATTTATTGTATAAGTATAGAGTATCCATGGATGTTATTCGACGGGCCTAATAAAACCTTAATATCGTTCAAACTTATTTTTTTTAACTATGGTCGAATTTTAACCAGCGTGCGACCACTAGTATTACCGTAATGCATTATAACTATTTATAACGAATTGGTCGTTACTTAGGTACTATTTTATGTTATGTTTGTGAACTAATTTTAAATATTTTATTTTAAGTTTTAAATTTTAATTTGTATGTTGACTAATATCTAACAGCAAAATATAATTTATTTTAGATTTAATTTGATTTTTTTTTAGACTGCCTCGTTGGTCTAGTGATCGCAAGCGCGACTGCTGTGCATGACGTCTTGGGTTCGATTCCCAAGTCGGGGAAAGTGTTATTTGGTTTTTCTATCAGGAATTTCTCAGTGGCAGCCTCGGAATCTGGATTTGTGCCCGGTCGATGGCAATAGGCTAGCCCCCTATTACATGGGACTAAAAACATAACTGGCGAAATGTGGGTGTACTCATGGGTACACCTCTGCCTAACTCTTCGGGGATTACAGGCGTGATGTTATGTATCTTTAGATTTAATAAACCTAGAAGTTGTATTTTATGTAGTTATCAAACGATGTGTAACCTAAAACTTTAATAATGTCTGCATGCCATTTTTATGGCGAAATGTGTTTGAACTTTTATTTATGTTTACCATCTTTGTACATACCACATTTAACGCAAATAAATAATTTGTAAGTATAGTACCCTTTCAGGTAACTATATTTTCGAGCCGTTTGGGGTGGAAACTCTCGGGTCGTGGGGTCCGTGTGCCCATGGCCTTTTTAAGGAGTTGGCCAAACGATTGGTTGATTCTTCCCGTGACCCAAGGGCTGGTTTTTTACCTTGGCCAGAGGTTAAGCATTGCCATTCAACGTGGCAATGCGGCCAGTCTTTTAGGCACATTTCCAGTGGACAGCGATGCGGATGAATTTTTTGATGCCACTTAATTTTAGTTTCTCTTTTTTTTATTCTGGTTGTTTTTTATTTTATTTTTATTATTAAGCTTGTAAATATTGTGTATAATTAGCTAATTAAATTACTTTTCTAATAAATAATTTTGACTTGACTTGATGTTTTGTTAGTAAAATATAATCTACGCTACACTGTGATACCAACAAATCTCATACATAGTTAAGTTAATTTGAATTGCTCTCCAACTTGCACTTATTTAAGCAAACTTCTGTTAAAACCTTAAAGTTCACACATTCAACACTCAAATGTTCTATGTTACAATAAATGTTCAAAGTTTTACATTTGCTAAAGTAATTTAGAATTAACATGAAAATCTCATCAGCTCTTCATTTGGTCGTCGAAATCTCGAGTCTTTAATTAATTGCGACCACAGAAAGCAATTCATCATAATTGTTTGTTATAGCGAGTATAAGCACAAGATCGTTGTAATCCACTTAATAAGAACCTATCTAAAAGCCATAGTAATTAATCTCAAGCAATCACACGCATATACACCTCAGCGGTCAAGCCGTTTCGGAGAAAATGCGCTAAAACTTATTTTAACGAGCGAAAAATATTTATTGCAGCGCCCCCTGGCGAGCTAACACCATATCACCTATCTAAGTACCATCGCCGATGACTGACAAACCCT
This sequence comes from Hoplodrina ambigua, assembly GCA_949774945.1. Taxonomy (NCBI): domain Eukaryota; kingdom Metazoa; phylum Arthropoda; class Insecta; order Lepidoptera; family Noctuidae; genus Hoplodrina; species Hoplodrina ambigua. Next base: position 11,100,114 of record OX458981.1, read on the forward strand.
TTACAGAAAACTGTATCTAAATAGGTCAAACCGTTTTAGAGATAAATGGGAATATTCGTTTGCACAAACAATCTTTATTTCAGCGCCCCTGGTGCGTTAAGACTATAAACGCTTATCTAAGAACCATCATCAATGAATGGCAAACCCTTTACAGAAAACAATATCTGAATTTGTTAAACCGTTTTGGAGATAAATGGCATCATTCGCTTGCACATACAAACAAACGCACAATCAATCTATCACTATAAACGGTTACACCTTATAATAATCCTACAGAAACATAAAAACGGGATACAAGCTAGCCTATGTGGTATTCTAGATTATAATCTATCTTTGCGTCAAATTTCATCCAGGTCCGTTCAGCTGTTTTGGTGTAGCTGGGTAGCAAACATTCATCCAATATTTTCGTATTTATAATAGTAGTAAGATTGAAAAATGTATTTTATATACCTATATTATTTAGAATGAATAAATGAATTTATTAGATTTATCTATTGAACCGTTCCAAAGTCATTGATTGAATTAAGCAACATCGGATTGATCTGGTACCCTTTCAATACCATTTCAAATTCTATTACAGTAATTCAATTTCTGTGGTCGCGACAGTCAAGTGTGCATTACCCTTAATACTACATAAACTTAATATTGTCTAGACAAGGTCAATATGTTATTGAAATACCAAAATAATAACTAAATAATTTGGGTAACTTAGTTTTGTGTGTGCGATAAAATATTCTTTGATTAATTTCGTTGTATTTTTTCAGCGCGTTTGGATGGTAAAATTGAGGGTAATTTTTGTGTTCGACAATTGTAGGGATTATAATATTTCATTTCGACGATAAAATATACATGTTTCTTATATTATAGTAGACTAGATTATGCCCGCGACTGCGTTCGCATTCATGTCGGTAATCACGGGGGAACTGTAAGCCTAAGTTTCTCTTTATAATCTCAATTACCTCAGTCAGTGAAAATACCTTGAAAATATGTTAGCGAGCTAAAAATTTTGTTTAAAGCCCGTTATTCTAGTGTTCCGAACTGACACTTCAATTTTTATTTCTAAAATCTTAATCCATGTTTACTTCACGTTATAGAACACGTATTTTACGCGTTACGTCCATTGTTTTTGTTTATTGTTTACACCTAAAACAAGTTGACGTTAAACCGTATACAAAATAGTTGACAAACAATTTTGGAAATAATCAAAGTCAAAGTCAAAATATTTATTTCAATTAGACCATAGTGTCGCGTGTCGTGATGGCCTTGGTTAAGGCGCACGACTCTCATGCATGAGGTTCTGGGTTCAAATCCGGGCAAGTACCAATGTGAATTTTTCAATACATATGTACTTCCTCAAGTTTATCTTGGTCATCACTGGTATCGGTGAAGGAAAGCATCGTGAGGAAACTTGGACTTACCTACTGTTCCACTCAAACCATGTCAGAGGCCCTTGAGGCGGTTTAGAAACTCTGACACTAGGGTGTGTGGGTTCGTAAGACCTTCCTGCCCACACGAAAAGAAGAATTAGACCATTTAAAGGCACTTTTGAATTGTCAAGGAGACGGTCAGTTAGTCAGAAAGTTGAAGCTAGTTGCTCGTTCCAAAACTGATGCAGTACCTACAATATCAATACATGTTTGATACATGTTTTGAACAAAACATAACACAAGCGTGCCCTTGCACATCATAAAGGAGCTTTTACAGTTCCCCATTCGTGAAAAAATTTTGCAGGAAAAAAGGCTGGCATCCATTTTTTTTAAGTAAAGGAACTTTGCGGAACAATGGTAAACAAGAACACGAAAAAACACTTTAAGGACTTACTTAAATAAATAAAAAATATTGGAAGGAATTTTACAGGTACCTGTTACGTAAGATACTATATTAATTCTCTTTAAACCTATCTATATCTTTATTTCTATGCTAATAAGAATCAAATCTCTCATGTATGATTAATCAAGAGATTATTTGAGAACGGCTCAACAGACATTGCAAATTTTTATATGTATCATCACGCCTGTAATCCTCAAAGGGTTAGACAGAGGTGTAACCATTAGACACCCACTTTTCGGCAGTTATGTATATGCCCCATGTAATAGGGGGCGAGCCTATTGCCATCAACCGGGCACAAATCCAGACTCCGAGGCTGCTATTTTTTTGTAGTTTCCTAAATATTTTAAAAAATAAATTCATTAAAATACATTGTATGAATATCTAAGTTAAAAAAATCCGCATATCTAGTAAATCACAAATATCCGAGGCCAGGGCGGGTCGCTAGTAAAATAATGAAAGTGTGATTGTTTGTCAGGGTCAATCTCTGAAAGTACAAATCCAAATACACTAATTCTTTCACTGGTATAGAGCTACACTATTGCCAAGTACCATACGGTATGTCTTATGGTAGTAGGTAGAACAAATAATAATGATAGTACTACTAAAAAACCATGTAATAGTTATGTGATAGGATTCAATAGGGATGTTGCCTGGGTAAAGATAAATCGATTCGATTTAGTCCCTCAGTAAGATTATTAAAAAATATTGAACACGTATTTTTTGTTTTATCAATTAGATATAAAATTACAAAGATATATCACATCAAAGTTTAGAAGTGGGGGGGCTTTGACGTAATAACGTGGTAAAATTTGTAGCACGGCGTGATGTCATACGAAATTTACAAGCGCTGTATCTTCGTAATTTTTTGTTTGCCGGACAAGAGAAAAAATACGTATACAATATTTTTTAGTAATCTAAATGATGGACTAAATATATTTTCTTAGTCAACTACCCTATTCTCCAGCAGTTAGCCAAGTGACTTAGTGTTCTTCTCAATATATTAATAGGTAGGTACTTCTTAGCCCATATACTTACCTGTAACTTAGTCCAATGTTAGGTACTTAGTCGTAACTTGTTGGAGTATGGCGAAGTAGGTAGAAGGTTAATGACCTGTTGTTAGTTTTGGGCTTAAATTATGGTAATTAATTCACATAATAATATATTGAAAATATGCTTACGGGGTCAGTGAACCCATCAGGCATATATTAATTCCTTGAACTACATAAACTTAGTGTTTGGTATAGCTTTAAAGTATAGCTCTGTCCTTGTCATTTTTATGTGGATAAAGTAAGAGGTAATGAGACACGACTTTCCTAAAAAGAAACAGTTTATTTTAGTCCTGTGAACTCGAAACCACCTTTGCCTAACCCTTCAAGGATAACAGGCGTGATGTTATGATATTATTACAATTACTTCGAATAATTGGAACAAAAATTTAACGTGGATTGTTCATTTTTGCAGAATTAAACCGAAATAGTCTAAACTTTTTTGCCTCGCCTGCCTTTCTTTGTCTTTTTGACTGCCTCGTTGGTCTAGTGGTTGCAAGCGCGACTGCTGTGCATGAGGTCTTGGGTTCAATTCCCAGGTCGAGCAAAATGTTATTGGGTTTTACCATCATGAATTTCTCAGTACCAGCCTCGGAGTCTGGACTTGTGCCCAGTAGATGGCAATAGGCTCGCCCCCTTTTACATGGGACTAAAAACATAACTGGCGAAATGTGGGTGTACTAATGGGTACACCTCTGCCTAACCCTTTGGGGATTACAGGCGTGATCTTATGTTATATTGTCTAAACTTTATCATTATGACACAGAAATCCTGATGAGTATTTCACGTGAAGATAGTTCGACAAACAGTAAAAGTTGCATTCTCTAAAAAAAGTTTAATTAGTTAATAGTTGCACTGCATTCGTTTTGCTCAAAGTTTTTAGCTAAGATTTGGAATACGCTTCCAAATTAAGATTGTCGAGCTAATTTTGCAAAAGTTTGTTTAATTTCTAGAGTTAGCAGATGTTACTTCGCTATCCCTTGTGTTTGAACGAATGAACGAATGAATGAATGATCTCTTTACTTGAGCGAAATAATTACTGAAGTTATATCGAGCAAGTCTATTTTATTTCTAGAAGAGTCGTTCTCTGCAACTACGTAACTATGCGTGTTTTTTTTCACCCGTGTTTTAAGTTAAGTACGGCGTTGGTTACTACTCCGCTCCCGAAAGCCGTAGCGTGTTGTTATATATTTTATACTATTTTCATGAATTTAGCAATCGAAAACAATAAGTATTTCTCCAATCCGAATGGTAGTTCTAGAGATTAGCTCGTTTAAACAAACACACAACTTTTTCTTATAATTATATCTATTTACCTAAAATCTGTTTTTGGATGTAAAAAATTACTAGCGGACAACCTTCATCAACTTTCGATAATATTTATTAAGTTCATCATTATAGTTATTTATCCACTTTTTATCTTAAACTATAATAAATAAAGTATAGTCTCCAATGAAACCACATATTATAATAGTTTGAATGTGAACTAACCTACCTTCCAAATTCCATATTTCAAATTAGTAAAAACAGTCCTTGCAATTCTTGGGTTTAAGTAGATTTTTACTTAGTAACGATCGATGGTAAGTACGTAGGTACAGTCAACAAAAGAGATAGGTATGCAGTGTCATCAGATATTGGTAGTTGAAGTTTTCTTCGAAACCAATGGATGTTATCAAATGTAATTTAATTTAAAAAGTAGATCATAAACAGTTCATTCGTTAAAGTTAAGTTAAGTTGAAGACATCCATCGGTTTCTAAGTAAACTTCAACTATATCTGACCACCCTATATACAAGGGCGGATCCGGGGAGTGGGGGGGGGGGGTTATGGGGGTCGTGACCCTGGGCTAACTATTTTCTTTTAATTAGAATTATTATAGTTATCAAAACGGAGCCTGACCTGACTAGACCCTATTATATGACCCCTCCTGACTTGAAGGCTGGATCCGCCCTTGCCTGCAAACCTATCTCTTTTGTAGACTGTACCTACTCCAGACTCTAATTTCAAGCCAGTCAAGTAATCCCGAAACATGTGTGGAGTACGGACGTGTGCATTAATTTATGAGGTAATTACTACGTTTGCCAAGCAATGTGGGCGCGTGAGGGGCGCCCCACTACCAACCCAATTAACAAAAGTCTATACGTATATAAAATCAAAACCAAAACCAAACACGAATGTGTCAAGAAAGTTTTAATTAACAAAAGAAACATCAACTCATTTTCATAATAAAATAGGCAGTACCTACCTTTCAGATTAATTAATTATCGAACAATAAGGTAACAAAACTCAACCCAAATGTGTTTCAGCTAATTTTGAAGTAGAAAGAACAATTTTCATGAGTTTCTGTTATAATAAATAAGTAGACAAAAGCTTTCGAATGAAAGCATGAAATTCAAATATTTGTTTTTTTTTCAATTTGTTGCTTAGTATCGGGTTGTGTGGTAATAAAAAAAACGTAAACTACTACCATGTCGTGATGGCCTATAGTGGTTAAGGTTGTGGGTTCGAATCTAGGCAAGTACCAATGTGATTTTTTCAATTCATATGTACTTTCTAACACACTGGAAATCACTGGTATCGGTGAAGGAAAAAAAATATCGTGAGGAAATCTAGACTTGTAATTAATATAGAAAAAAAAAAAGCCACTTTTCATCTTCATCATCAGACCAGCTCTATGACATCATTATATTGCATTGTCATACAAATTACATCGGGAAGTGGCTCAAATGTAACTTGGTAAGATGTTATCATTCACAGGTAAAAGTAAATCAAATTTAAGCTGTAATAACGTAAGAAATTAATTACGCGAACTTGTTTAGATATTTGTTTCTAATGATTTAAAAATTTTATATTTGATTTCTTCCTCATGTACAATTTTTTGCACCTGCTTTGTTATCTCTTCACCACCTTTGGTTGACTGGTAGAGAATGCCTAAGGCATTAAGTCCGCCTTTGTACTTTTTTGTTGCATAAAGTTTAAATAAATAAATAATAAATAGCACATCCTTCCACAGTCTTCCTTGAATGTAAAATATCTTTAAAAGACATAATATTAAGTATCTTCATTCAACTTTATAATAACTTTCAGCGTCTTATTTTCTCAATTGCCTGTGGGCTAAATGCTGGTCTGGCCTTGTAATTTAAGATTTTTTATTAGTTTGAACTAAATGGCTGTTTGAGAAGTTGCCTCTGATAGATAGTTAGGGGCTGACTCGGGTGGAGAGGAATTGAGTCTCTCTGGTGAGTACTTACGAAATGGCACGCTTTTACGGTTTTTTTTTTTCAAAACACGTCTGACTTCTGCCCGCCTCTTTGTCAGTGTGTTAGTTTAGCAATATTGTTGTTGGTCAGTGAGTCATTTTAATAATTCTTGACTGTAAAATGATGTTTTTGCTCTTTATTATATAAATTGCAACCACTAAGCACAGAAAGGCAAATCTAATAACGTTTAGTAGAATTAACCCGTTGTGCTGTAACCCTAGTGAATCTACTGCTAGCAAAAGCAGCATAAATATCTACAGATTAAGCGGGTAACCTACCTTGTAAAGTGCTATGCTCATTCTATTCAACCAGTTGGGATTAGTCATCTCTTAACCGCCAAGGCTTATCTATAGGAATACTTAGTAACTAGACTAAGTACTTAGACTGGCCTGTTGGTCTAGTAGTTAGTGACCCTGACTGCTAGGACGGAGGTCGTGGGTTCGATTTCCACCCCGGACAAATCTTTGTGTGTTGAGCACGATGATTTGTTTAGGAATATATAAGTATATTTATCAATTGTCTGGTTACCATAGTACAGACTCTGCCTAGTTTGGGATCATATGGCAATGTGTTAGTTGTATACATATATATATATATATATATACATATATATTTATACATATATATATATATATATATATATTATTAGTACTCGTATAATAAAGCTAAAGATATTTTTTGTTCGTTTGTTTGTTTAAACGCACTAACATCTGGACCTATATTCCATACGTTCTATGATGGTGCAGGTGACACATATATGTTAGCAATTCATCTGTGGATGTCAGAATCGCGTGAGTGACATTATTTAATTTACTAGTTATTTACTTACTTATTACTGATTCCGTATTTTACGACTATGATATTTGTGTGCAGTTAAAATATTCAATCATGATTGTAAATCGCCGTAACGTTCAAGAGTGAACAGCAACAGTTTGACAAATGTCACCGGCATCATCCTAGAGCGTGAGGAATATAGTCGAAATAAAAAATATTTTTTGTATGTAATAGCCAGATTCATCAGGAACAAAGCGTATTACATCACGCTATGCTCCTCGAGAGCGGAGCAGTATCTAAAGACGTCTCTTAGCACCGGTGAAAAAACAAATGTGAACAAAGTCGCGTTCAAAACCTTTCTTTACATATTTTTTTAAATTGCTTTATATTGCTCTTCACCTAAATTGTTTTTATAGCAACAATAATAATGTAGGTAACTAGGTTTTTGTGAAACTTAATTTCGAACTTCAGAAAGGTCAGGTGCGTAATACTCGTAACCGGCGCGCTTGTATGACGAGATGCATAAATGTAGATGAGGCGAAAGCAGTATGTAAGGATCGTAACAGGTGGCGTTCTGTGGTTTCTGCCTACCCCCATGGAAAACGGTGTTAATTTATGTATGTATGTAATTTTGAAAAGTCGAGTGACCGTGGAGGTTTTTTTTCGTTCTTCTTTGGCAATAGGCTCGCTCCCTATTACATGGGATTTAAACATAACTGGTGAAATGTGGATACAGCTCCGTCTAACCCTTCGGGGATTACAGACGACATATTATTTTACGTTGTTTAACAAAATCACTGTTGAATTTTGACAAGTGTCCAAATTTTCCGCACACCAGTGAACTCGCACGTATTTTACCTATGTACAATTTTCCGCCACTACTCTAAAGTACACCTAGGAACTTGTTACTAAGGTCTTAAAAGCGGAGCACACAGGCATCACGAAAAAGGCTTTGCTGTATCGCAGAGCGCACTGCAGTGGGTATGCAGATCGGTACTAAAAGATTTACAGTCAGATACGAGTATTAACGACGTGAACACGAATTGAGTGTAACTCTATCTTTACAAGGTGGAGGGGACATCGGCGCCCAAAATTTTACCGGGAATTTAGTACAGAATTGTAAGACATGTTTTTTTTTTGTCGCTTACTAAGAGAAAGGGCGAGTGCGCATTAACATTTGTATGTATCGCATTATAGTATCGAGTAATAATCGAAAAAAAAAACAGTACTCTTGTATGGGATATAGTGGCAATGAATTTACACATTCTGTGAAAATTTCAACTCTCCAGATATTACGGTTTATGAGATACAGCCCGCTGACAGACGGGCGGACTGACAGCGGAGACTTAGAGTCCTGTTACCACACTTCGGCTACGGAACCACTAGACCGATTATATAAAAATAATTTAATTGATAGAAAACTACACTATTTTTCGAGTTGTTTTCTATATCACTACTAATTATAAAGAGGAAAGATTGGACTGTTTGTTTGCATTGAATGGACTCCGAAACTACTGAACCGTGTTGAAAAAGTTTTTCACTATTAGTAAGCTACACTATTATAAATATCATAGACTATATTTAATTTAAAAAAAAAAATTGGGATCCGTAAGAAACATTACGCGAACAAAGTTGCCGGAAAACTATATGTATGATATATTTGAATTTCGCACAGACGAAGTCGCGAGCAGAAGGTAACTTGATGTATAATTTAATAGCTGTATATTGATCGATTGTTCGTGACAGGCAATTTCATACTGAAATCTGTTGATTGTCTAAAGTAGGCCACTGCGAAAATAAGTACCGAATTGATTTATATTTTTCTACCAATCATAATTTGACGAGAATATTAGCGTAGTCGTTACAGGCCGAAAGCCCGAAAATCTGCCAACCAGTCTTACCAAGGGATATCGTATTACCCAGTTACTGGGTTGTGGAGGTCAGATAGGCAGTCGCTTCTTGTAACATACTGGTATTCAGCTGCATCCGGTTAGACTGGACGCCGACCCCAACATAATTGGGAAAAGGCTAGGCAGATGATGTTAGCGCCGTGGCTTAGCGATTGGCTGTTACGCGGCGTGTCGCAGTTTCAATTACCGTACGGAACAAATATTTGTAAGGCCTACAGTTAGTTGTTCCGGGTCTGGCGGCTTGTGTATGTGAGTTTATATGTTTGTTAACGTACCCAGGACACCGGAGTTCCTGTGTAGGGCAAAGATTTTAATTTAGATTAAAAATATAAAATAATACCAGCATATTGTCCCACCGTAGGGCAAAGGCTTCTTCTTAGACAGAGAAGGCACGAGCATTGATTACCACGTTAGCTGAAGGTGTATTGGCGATTATAAAATAAAATTCACAATGTTTTCCTTCTCCGATGTCAGTGATGTTCAAAATAAACTAAGAAAGTACATTTAAATTGCAAAAGTCACATTGATACTTTGCCTGGTGTCGAACACGCAACCTCATACATAACATAACATAACATAACATCACGCCTGTTATCCCCGAAGGGTTAGGCAGAGGTGTACCCATTAGTACACCCACATTTCGCCAGTTATGTTTAAGTCCCATGTAATAGGGGGCGAGCCTATTGCCATCAACCGGGCACAAATCCAAACTCCGAGGCTGCTACTGAGAAATTCCTGATGGAAAAACCCAATAACACTTTGCCCGACCTGGGAATCGAACCCAAGACCTCGTGCTCAGCAGTCGCGCTTTGCGATCACTAGACCAACGAGGCAGTCAACCTCATACGTTTCATATAAAAGATAAATAATCAGTACTTGGGACTACCGACAGAAGTAAACACTTAAGTTCACTTTATAATGTCGGTGACGCGGTCACATCAGGATGTCTGTGACGCATAAGTAGGTACCCATAAATAGAAGTAGAGAAGAAAAAATACTCCCAAAAAAAAACCAAGCAAACAAAACACCACAGCAACGCACTCTCGCTTACCAGAACCTCCATAATAACACCACAAGCTTATGAATATTACAAAATCCAATGAATATTTATTCGTCATAATTTAACTATGAAATGGTAATTGCTGGGTCCTAAGCAAACAGATTCCTATTTTGATTACAGGACTGTTTAAGCAAATAAACTGATTGCAAAACGTGTTACTGGATTTTTGGCTTCACTTTAGTAGCGGACCTACCTACCCACTGTTATTTTTGTTCAGGATTTTATGTTGCGGAAAAACGCAAATTAAAGTAAAACAAATGATTAAACGAGGAGCTAGAATAAGGGTGCTTAGTAAACGTAAAGGTACAGTCAACAAAAGAAATAGGTATCCAAGGTCGTCAGGTTGAAGTTTTCATAAAAATTGATGGGTGTCTTTGATTGAAACTTAACTTAATGGATGAACTGTTTATTACCTACTTTTAAAATTAAATTACATTTGAAAACACTTATCAGTTTCTAAGAAAACTTCAACTATATCTGACGACCCTGTAAACTTATCTCTCTTGTCGACTGTACACCTGAGAATTTTCTCGAACATTTTGATGTAATGTAACGTTCTTACGAACGGTACAATACAAACAAAAGTTCGAATTAAAATGGCAATTCCGTGTAACGTAACGTTCCTGCGAATGCTCGGAGCTATGTTCGAAGTTATGTTCAAGGCGATTACTGTAATATTTCTGTCTATTTTGCACGTTTTGCCAGCGCCATCTTAGATCGATGAAACGTTACACAAGCTCAACTTGTAACAAAGCGTCGAGGGTCGTGTTCAATGTTCGGTTCGTGAGACGGTGACTGTATATAATACTAATATTATAAATGCGAAAATTACTTTGACAGTCTCTCTGTCTGTTACTCTTTCACGACTAATCTACTAAACCAATTTTGATGAAATTTGATACGGGGTAAGTTCGAACCCCAAGAAAAGTACAGACTACTTTTATTCCGCAACTTCGTCTGCATCCGCCATGACCGATATACACGCGGACGAAGTTGCGGGCAAAAGTAAGTAATTTATAATTTCATTATTTATTTATAAGTTTTGTATTTGTTAATTATTATTATTATAGAAGTTGTAAAATAAATTAATAGTGTATTGCATGAAATAATACTGCCTCGTTGCATGCTAAACATGAGGTCTTGGGTTCGATTCCCAGATAAGTATTGGGTTTTGTCATCAGAAATTTCTTAGTAGCAGCCTCGGAGTCTGGATTTGGGCCCAGTTGATGGCAACAGGCTCGCCCCATTACATGGGACTTGAAACATATCTGGCGAAATGTAGGTGTACAAATTTGTACACCTCTGCCTAACCCTTCAAGGATTACAGGCGTGATGTTGTGAAATAGTATGTAATGAAATAATAGCCCAAAAAATGTTACCTAAATGATAAAGGGTAGTCATATTTCCAATTCGAAAAATCATTTATATGGAATATTTTATGTTCGTGCGCTCGTGTTTGTAGTACCAGGCCTTCAGATACACGTGGTATGTAGAACGATTAATTGTTTTATATACCTACGATAGGTGGGTAATTATTTAAACACCCTTGAAACTAAAAGCAAACATTCTAATCTATATACTAATGTGTATTATAAAGCCTTATAGGGAGTTTGTATGTTTGAACACGCAAATCTCTAAACCTGCTGGTCCGATTCTGAAAATTCTTGCACGAATGGAAAGCTACGTTGTTTTTGATTATTTACTATAGAAACAATTGGGAAGTGTAAGAAAAAAAAAATGTGAACAAAGTCGCTGTCAAAAGTTAGTCTACACTAATATTATAAAGAGGAAAAAATTGTATTTTTGTTTGTTTGTAATGGATAAACACAAAAACGACTGGACCGATTTTAAAAATTCTTTCTCCATTAGAAAGCTACATTATCTGCAAGTAACATATTTTATGTTATTTTTGGGTGGCGCGGGCTAAAGCTAGTCATAGACATAATTACAGGTTTATTACACTACCAATTACTCGCAACAATATTTGAAGTAATTAACTACTGTCTAGTTTGGATACAAAATAATGACATATTGCAGCATTTTATAATCCAAACAGGCGTCTAAAATTATAGTTGTCTGGTATTGAAATACACACACAGGGGCTCGTGGCTAATTAATAACAGCCACACGGGTCGATCCATGAGGTTAAGCTACGCTTGCCGGGGTTGGTCCGTAGATGGGTGACCACGTTTACAGATTAGACTTCTCCGTGCCTCGAAAAGCACGTTAAGCCGTTGGTCCCGAGCTGTCAGCACAGGGACGGGGCCCCCAACGGGGCCGACGCCTGCCGGGGTTGCGGGACGTCTTAACAGGATACCGCGGCCCCGGAACGTAAAAGGCAACAGAAGGAACAGGGTGGTTTTTTAGTCAGTAAAAGCCTGACAGTCCCTTCCGCCCCACCCAGGGCGGAAGGAGTCATTTGATGATTTTTACAAACTAAAAAAAAAAAAAAGCCGTTGGTCCCGGCTATCATACGTGGATCTTTGACAGTCGTTTGGGTATTCAGAGTCCTACTAATCCAAAACCTAACGTTCTACCACTACGCTAAACGTGCCGTCTATTACACACCACACACGTATGTTCGCACCATACTTACTGGAAGCGACAAGACGCTCTGAATATGTATAAGAGACATGTGCGTAGTTACGCAAATGAAACGCTTGCAAGTGTTCTGAATATCTCCTTGTGCTAGCTTCAGAAGTCAAATCCATATTGTGAATGCGAAAGTAACTCTATCTGTCTGTCTAATAAACTTTTACGACTAAACCACTAAATCCATTTTGATGAAATTTGGTATAAGATAAGTTTCAACCACTAGAATAGACATAGGGTACTTTTTATACCGCGATCTTGCCTGACTTTTTCGCGGACGAAGTCGAGGGTAAAAGCTAGTATATCATAAAACATATTTATCCTATGACATTCGGCAATAGTATAGCTTTCTGTCAGTGTTAGAATTTTTGTAATCGGGCCAGTATTTCCAGAGATTACCTCTAACAAACAAACCATCATTTTACTAATTTATAATGTTACTAACTTTTGCCTGCGACTTGTTCTGCGTGGAACTCAAAGGCCATTTATAGCTGTCATCTCCTACTCATCGACTACCTAGGCACTCAGCTTCATAGGTCAAGTAGTTTTCGAGATTTCGTGATTGATCTGTAAGTGGAATTTCGCTTATAGGAATATATAGGTACTTAAATAGATAGAAGATAAATCGACGTCCCCGAGGAATAAACCGGTAATCGCAAAAATCAAATTTTACAGGAAAAATGATTTAGTGTTTTTGGCGTATATCTCTTCAACAAAAGGTAATTATGAGAACATTGTTATATGACGGAAAAGCTAATTTTTACCCGAAAAGTTTAAAGTATTAAGTGTAACTATTAAATATACACAGAATAAGTTATTCACCAAAATACATATTACCGAAAATGGTTTCATAAAATTTTTAGGGTATTGATATCTTACGATCCTGACTTATCAATATTATTCCAGTAATGTTTACTTACCGATTTATTCTTGTAAATTTCTTAAAACTTATTGGCATAATATTGCTTTACTGGATTATTGAACGTTTTTTTTTTCATTACAGAGAGAGAGAGAGATTGATACTCCCCCATAGTAGGGGGAGTATCAATTACTTTTGAGGTGTTTTTAAATTTGGCGGTAACTTGGTCGCCGAGCGCGACCAAGTTACCGACCAATACGCGAAAATGTGTACCACAAAATTTACGATAATAAACCTGTAATCGCATTAACCAAGATTTTTTTTTTTTATATTTTACAGTAATATTACTTTACCGAAATGTAGCCACAGAACTTAAATTGTAATAATGTATAACGTTATTTTTCTAGTAAATAAAAAATGGAAAATTTCCAAAGAACAAAAGTGTTACAAGGAAAATCGTTGGAAATTACCGCAGAAAAAATACGAAAAAAATTGCATAGGTGTATCCCGACCCATAGATTCCGAAAATGGAATAACAGTAAAAAGTCAGTAATAGTATAATACAGGTTTATTCCTTGGGGGCGTCGAAATATAGAATTTGTTTGAAATGAAAGAATATTGAATTGATAACTGCCTACTGCCCGAATTAGTAATCTTTCAAGCGGTTTCGCGACCTACTTTGTTTTCTTTGTCCATCTTTTGGTACCCGTTCTATGGTTTTCTTTGTCGTTCTTTCGTTTTCTATTACCCAATTCCATTTTAAACTTCTTGTTCTCCCTACTAATCAGTTCTTTTAGTTTTCCTTCTCATTTCCTCATTAGTAATTCTATCGGACAATTTAATGCCTATCATGTTTCTCTCCAATTTCTTTTGCATAACTCAAAGTTAATGTTCTTCTTATACGTAAAGACCATGTTTGACATCCATAAGTATGAGGAAGTAATCCTACCATGCCTTACATACACACAAACAAACATAAAATCACGCCTTTTTCCCAGGTAGGCAGAAACACACAGAACGCCACCTGCTGCGATTCTTACATACTCCTTACGCCTCGTTCACATTCATACGTATAGATTAAAAATTAATCAACGATAAAGATTCAAAATCAACACAATTACTCGGTCAATTTATTATGGCGAAACAAAACCCAATTCCATTAGCATAATTTCAAAGAAAAACATCCCTTATTGCTTCAAAACTAAACCCTTTTAAACCGTACCTCCACTACTACAGTCTTGGTAAAAAATGCTCTATAAGTAGGTACACAAGTTGCTCTCCCCCCTCCCTCCCGTCCCATAATCTCGGCCTCGGTAGGTCCTGAGACAAACAGGCTATTCTTCTGAGGGAGTATAATGAGAGCGCCTAAGAGATTATGTAGCTCTAAAGCAGCTACTTCGCTAGACGCAGCCCAATATTTAAGCTAACCCTTTATTACTGTTGATAGGTAGATAGCTTTTTATAGTACCTTGTTTAAAGGGTTACAAGCTTTTAATAAAAATGATGATATTATTGCCTTTGAAGCTGAGATCAAAGATACGTAATTTTGAAAATTGTGAGTCGCGTTTTTTAAATTGCTTAATAGCATAACATAACATAACGCCTGTAATCCCCGAAGGGTTAGGCAGAGGTGTACCCATTGGTACACCCACATTTCGCCAGTTATGTTTTAGTCCCATGTAAGCGGGCGCTGGGCGAGCCTATTGCCATCAACCGGGTACAAATCCAGAGTCCGAGGCTGCTACTGAGAAATTCCTGATGGAAAAACCCTATAACACTTTACCCGACCTGTAAATCGAACCTAAGACCTCAGTCGTGCTTGCGACTACTAGACCAACGAGGCAGTCAAATTGCATAATGACTTTTTTTAAACGTACTTTCTAAAGTTTATCTTAGACATCACTGACTACGTTTCGTGCCTCGGAAAGCACGTTAAGCCATTGGTCCCCGCTGTCATACGTCGTCGGAAGCCCGGAAGTCTGACAACCAGTCTTACCAAGGGGTATCGTATTACTGATCAGTTGCTGGATTGTGGAGGTCAAATATGCAATCGCTCCATGTAAAATAATGGTATTCAGCTGCGTCTGGTTAGACTGGAAGCTAACCCCAACATAGTAGGGAAAAGGCTAGGCAGATTGATTGGGTAGCATTAACTGGTCAATTAACGCAGTATAAATTATGTGACTCAAAAAACGCGACTCAATTTTGTAAAATCGTTGTTTTGGTCTCACACTTACATGGCGATATAACTTTTACATAAGTACCTACAGTCACAAGCATTATTTTATAAGTCTTTTTTTCCTATGTTATGACTTAAACATAACTAGCACAATGTGGGTGTACTAATGGAGTACACCTTTGCTTAACCCTTCGAGGATTACAGACGTGATGTTATGTATAAGAAATAACGTTATAAACTTTAAAAAAAGACTTGTTTCATAATCCTTTTATATTTACAAGTCTACAGAAATAATAGTTGATGTTACAATTATCTTACCCACCCACTACTTCTAACATAATAAAATTTCAATCAATACTTTAAGAGAAAAGAAAATAGCTTTTGAATTTTGCGTAATAAAAATAAAGTATACCTATTTTGAATAAAAAGTAACTTAGTCGCTTGTTTTCAAGTATGTAGACTGGTTCTTATTTAATTATGTATCACTTAAGCCCGCGACTTTGTCTGTGTGGTAGTCAAGTATACCATAAAACATACTTTAGAACGCGAAGGGCTACATAAGGAACTGGGGGCCTACTGCCACCTCTAAAAACAATCTTATGTATACTTTGTAATTTCTTTCGTTGCACTTTCAACTCTCGACGCTTAGCTGAGCGTTGAAATTCCAACTGTGCCGAAGGCAAAGTAATATTAAAATAATATTATTTTAAGAGATGGGGTTAGGCCCCCAGGGTGGCTTTTTTGTAAGTAAAAGTCTGACAGTCCCTTCCCCTCACCCAGGGCGGAAGGACTCAAATGATGACTTCTACCAAGATAAAAAAAAAAAACAGGCACTAGGTTATAGTGTAGCTTTCTCAGTACTTCCAGAGAAAACCCCTTACAAAAAAAGATTATCTCTTAATAAAACTAGTATAATTATGTGTGTATATATTAAACATATATCCCTCCAACCGTCTGTCTGTTCAACCGTCTCGAAGAATATATTACAATCATGATTTCTATTAACTGGATACCCATGTCAATCGATACCTATATTTTTTAAGACACAACCTATTTTACCCGCGAGAATGTGAGAATTCCAGCGATAGTTCATACATCCATTTTGGCTTAGACATTTAGAATAGATCTATCTTACATATAAAATGCTTTGGTCTGAATGACTGACTAAAGGATCAACGCATAGCCTAAACCGCTGATCGTACACACCTAAAGCTTGGAGGGCGTGTTCTTTGTATGACGTAAGCATCCGTTAGGAAAAGATTTTCCAAAATACACCCCCTTAACGGACGTAACGGGGGTCCAAAGTTTGTACAAAGAAATGAACTATGACGCGGACGAAGTCGCGGGCAGAAGCTACAGTAATAGTATAAAACTCCTTTTTTTGGGTAATCGTATAAAAATAGTAATAGTTACTAACAGTTCGGTATTTAAATAACTCTTTAATAATTCGAAACGCAATATACTAAACGAATAGCAAAAAAAAAAGAAATATTCGAACTTAATATTCCACGCAAAGCGTTTGGTATCATATACCTAAAGACATAAGACTAAAAGTATATAGGCCATTACTATAACAGTACAGAAACCAACAAAAAATACCGAGACCACGCAAACGTTTGAATAAAATTCATGTACAGTCAACAAAAGCGATTGGTATGCAGGGTCGTCAGATGTGGAGCGATAAATGCTTATGCAAATTCCGCACTCCCGGCCATAGGCAGAGGTGGAACACTGCGGTGGTTTTAGCCGGTAAGAGTCCTGCATGCCCCTCCACCACCCCGAGGAAACCCGTGAGGATTTTTACCGAGCACAATAAAAAAAATAGTCGTCAGATATAGTTGAAGTTTCCTTAGAAATCAATGGATGTTTTCAAATGTAATTTAATTTAAAAAGTGGATAATAAACAGCCAACTTTCTAATGATTTGATAGTACATTTTGTAACGGATCATCTTTCTTACTAATCGTTGGTAGTACACTAGTACCTACCACCTACCTATCCTACCTACCTACTGTTAATACTTAGGTAGGTCACCTTTAGTTCATTATTTAAGTTAAGTTTCTTCGAAGACATCCATCGGTTTCTGAGAAAAGTTCAACAATATCTGACGTCCTAAAAAGTAAATAAAAAACAGTTCCTTAATTAAGTTTCAATCGAAGACAGCCATCGGTTTCTAAGAAAACATCAACTACATTTGACCTTCGATACCTATCTCTTTGGTTGACTGTACCTAGTAACATGTATAGGGCTCTAACAACCAACATAAAGTACTATTTTATGATCTACCTTCTGAGTCGACGGTAAGCTAAATTCAACTACGCAGTAACTAGAAGATTTTAGTACTTAATAGCTTTGTGGTTTAAGACCTGGATGAGTGAGAGGTCGTGAGTTCAATACAACGTACAATACACACCACGAAAGATGAGACTTGACAAACCACACAAGCTTTATTATTTCGTAATAAATATTATAATATTGTTAAGATTTTCATGATATTTCATTGAAATATCCCTGAATAGATACTAGGTACACAAATTATGGATAACTATTTCGTACATCGTACACAAATTATAATATTCAAAAATGTATCGTGGAGTGTGTAGAGTAAGTTAATAAATACTCAATACTCAATATTTTTATTGCTTTTCCATGTGTATGGGACCATCATAGACCCCGGTACAGAAAAAGAGTAGGAGAGAGGAAGCCCCATTAAGTTAACTTACTGATTGGTAGCAAGAAAATAAAAATCTATATTATTCTATTTTTTTTTTCTTGTATTAACCGTGCCTATAATCACTTTGTTTTTTTACTCTACATAATTATCTACATAAGAATAAGCAGTAATAGATTAAAATAACAGTAGGTATCTACGCATCCCCGGGGGGTAGTAATACCTCGAATTTACACTTCCTGACAAGTTTTTGACATTGATTGTCACTGAGATAGGATTGTAACTTTTAAATCATTTTTATTACGAAAATGGATACTTATATAAATACGAAAGTAACTCTTTCCATCTATTACATCATTACGGCAAAACCACTATCTAAAGCAATCGTAAGCCAAAAAGATCGCTTGGAACCTGAATAAAAAGATAGGCTAGGCTTCTTTTCAATCAGAGTCTGTGATACCAGATATTAACGCAGACCAAGTCAAGAGTAAAATATAACATACCATCACGCCTGTAATCCCCTAAGGGTTAAGCAGAGGTGCACCCAATAGTGTACGACATAATAAGGGGCGAGCCTATTGCAATCAACTTGCAACACTTTGCCCGACCACTAGACCAACGGGGCAGTTCAAAAGCACAATAGATAAAAAAATATATAGATAATCATCATCTGTCTACCTGACCTCAACAACCCAGCAACTGGGTAGTACGATACCCCTAGATAATACTGGTTATCAGACTTTCAAGCTTCTGACTGCTCTGTCTGTCAAAGATCAACGTATGACAGCCGGGACCAACAGCTTAACGTGCTTTCCGAGGCACGGAATGATGTCAGTAATGTCTAATAATAATAATAATATAAGGGGCCTCTGCGAGTTGGCTCCGGCTCCTCGTACGCCTTACAAAGGCCCGGGACCTCAGGGTCCCGAGATACAAAAAGTATATAAAATAATATAAGATATAGTTCAACATAATTTCAACCGCGCCCTCAGACAATGCTCAAGACATGTTATTTGAAAGCTATTCGCTCTCGATGGTCCGATCTTTACTCTAATCTTA
Organism: Hoplodrina ambigua; assembly: GCA_949774945.1. Classification (NCBI taxonomy): domain Eukaryota; kingdom Metazoa; phylum Arthropoda; class Insecta; order Lepidoptera; family Noctuidae; genus Hoplodrina; species Hoplodrina ambigua. Next base: position 11,119,352 of record OX458981.1, read on the forward strand.
CTGCTATAGTTAGCTCTAAGCTCTGACGTAGTTTAAGCGCCGTTAGCAAACTTCGGTTCAAGACTTCAAAAGGACTTATAAAAGACTTCATCTTGGATAGATTCTCTGCATTTTGCCTTTTGATAGTTCAAAATTAACCACATTTTGAAATACTTTTGAAATTTTGCGTTTCTGTTTATACCTACCTCACTGGTGTAGTGGTCGCAAAGCGCGACTGTGTCTGAGGTCTTGGATTCGATTCCCAGGTCGGGCAAAGTGTTATTGGGTTAGTCTATCAGGAATTACTCAGAAGCAGCCTCAGAGTCTGGATTTGTGCCCGGTTGATGGCAATGGGCTCGCCCCCTATTACATGAGACTTGAACATACCTAGCGAAATGTGGGTGTACTAATGGGTAGACACCTCTGCCTGCGAAATTTCATCTAAATACGTCAAGCGGTATTCGATATTTCGTGATGAGTAAGTGAGTGACCTTTCTGTTTTATACATTCAGGTTCATTTTCAGCATACTTTGTCATTATCATAACAAAATAATCTTTATCTTAATCCTCTTTTTTACAGTGTTGTCGGATAAAAGTACTTTTTCCTCAAGATATATGTTTGACTTAAATAAAAAATACCATAAAATACAATTTCATTCCCATGTAATGTTTCTACGTTCTTTCCTTAACTTAATTTTGGATAAAACAATCACTGCCTTGGTGACAGTCATTGTCAAATCAGAATCGACTGTCGAAAATGAATAAGAATTGTACCGAGACTGAATCGAACGCAGAGATATTGACACTGTAATGTGAATTGTCGCGAGAGACAATTGAAGAACGTCGCACTATGAGAGGCACTGTATCGGTGATCGAATAGGTACCTACGTACTTAGTCATATGGTTGAATTTTATTAGTAACTTAAAGATACAATAGTATCGAAGTAAAATGTCCTTAACTTTCAAGTAAGAAAAAGGAAAAAAATATTTCAACTCCGCATTTAATTAATCCGTTAATGAAGCCATAAATAACCTTTTAAAAAATTCCGACGCAATATCATTGCCATATAAAAGGGAAAAAAAATATTAAAAGAGCGTTTTAAAAATAATAGTGAGGAAAAATCTCCATAATTTTTATGGAACAACATCAAACCTTATTTAAGATACTCTCAAAATTTTAAACTTGCCAAATTAATTAAAGGCTTTCAAGGAATCGTAAAAGAAAATTTTCGTCCATAAAGATCTTAAGCGCTGCTATTAACTAATCATACTTATCATTAAAAAGTATCCATACCATTTTTCCGAACCATCAAACAGACTTATCTGCAACCACGGAACTACTGGTATCCAACACACACATCATTTGAGTACTACACCAAATTATTCACACATTCGCTACGAACTATTGCACAAAATAAACCACATACACCGAAAAATGAACAGTACAGGCTACGAACCGTAGCCGCTACGTGAACGACGCGCGGCTGGAGCTACGAAACTGCCGCTACGGCGGTACGAAGTTAGCCGAACGTCGGCGGAAAGAGCCGAGCTAGCGCAGGGGGAGCCGAGCGAATTTCGCTCAGTCTTTCATATTTTATATCGGTTGGGACGAAGCGGAATTACAGAGTTTGCTCGGGTGGGTTTTTATAGCGTAACGGAACCATAGCGGCTGGCTGCCATTCTATTTCGTAGGTATTTTTTCGACTCGTGAGCTGTACGCGAATTCTTCTACGTTGTTTGTGATGTCTATGACAAGTCGTGATTTTAATAGTGTAACGTAAACACAAAGCCTTCATTCAAGATGTATGAATTGGCGTGTTAGACGTTATTGTAACGACACGGTATTATTGTAACGTAGTGACGGGAAGGTAAATTCAAATTTAATGACCTTTTTGGTCGAGTTAATACGGTTCGTTTCTGAGGGTTGCGTGTTATAGTTTCGCGATTTCGTTGTGAATTGCGTTCGACGGAGCCTTTGAAGTTTGGTGCCGAAATTCGGGTTAAATTATTTATGGTAATGTGTATGTACACGTGTTGTAGTAAACAGGAGATTCTCCCATAGATTATTCGGTAGTTGAAATGCCTCTAGGGAAATACCTCCATAGTCTTTATACGTGACGGCCGAATCGGTGTTAACATAATGTTTTATTTTTCGATACATATTAAAAGGTTGTTGTCCGTTTTGTATACTTTTAAAGTGAAGGTAGTTGTCCATTTTGTATGTTTATATATTTAAGGTTATAGCGTGTTTTGTATGCTGACATATTGAGTTGTGGCCTGTTTTGTATGTTTACATACGTATTGTACGTATTGAAGGTTATGGCACATTTTGTGTGTGTGTATTGAAAGTTATAACGTGTTTTGTATGCTTAAACTTTAAACATAGTGGACTGATTTGTATGCTTACATACAAAAAGTTGTTGTTCAATTTGTATACTTTAATAATGAAAATTGTAACATATTAATTTTGTATGCTTTAATTTTAAATATTGTGGCCCATTTTATATGCTTTAACAATGAAAATTACAGTCACATACTTATAGGCATTTCAAAATATTTTCTTATCAAAAACATGGTAAATATTAATTCAATGACCTACTCGTTAGGGCACTAATTAAAAGACCATTCTCCTAGTAGGTATACTAATTAGGCGATTCTATAATGACTAATTCGTGTTCGCCTAACATGACTTAACGATCCATTACTTTGGTATATAATTACACCTTTCGAAAGCCTATTTGTACAACTAGAATATATATTATGTATTTTAGACTAGCTTCTGCCCGCGACATTGTCTATTTTAGATTTATTGTCTATTTTAGATCCTGTATTGAGGGCATTGTTTTTAAAAACAGAAAGAAAATAAAGATTCGAAACATAATTATGAATTGTAAAAATTTGAGTACTCTATACATACATTGTTTAGATTTTGCTACGATTATGATCGACTAGTATTATTATTTTATGTTTTTATTATTAATTATTTGCGATGTATACATTTTTTTCTAAATGCATGGTAAATGTTTATTTTAAATTAATTTATTTTGTAAATACAGATACAAGATTCTTATTATTTAATAAAAGACTAAGACTATACATGATGTACAGAGTACTAAATTTTTTCAATTCATATGTACTTTCTAAGTTTATCTTAGACATCACTGACATCGTTCCGTGCCTCGGAAAGCACGTTAAGCCGTTGGTCCCGGCTGTCCTACGTGGATCTTTGACAGTTGTTACGGGTCGTCAGAGGCCCGAAAGTCTGACAACCAGTCTTAGCAAGTGGTATTGTATTACCTAGTTACTGGGTTGTAGGGGTCAGATAGGCAGTCGCTTTATGTAAACTACTGGTATTCAGCTGCATCCAGTTAGACTGGAAGCCGTCCCCAATATAATTGGGGAAAGGCTAGGCAGATGATAATGACAGAGTACTCGATAAAGCCTACATATTATTATTTGTTGAGGTCCAAAGGTAGCTTCAAAAAACCCTTATTTCATGGGTGTGAGCGTATAAAACTCCAACTATCTAGAACCAAATAGCTGAAAATCACCACTCGCAAATAGGAATCGATTTGAATTCAATCAAATCTCTCGAGTCACATTATTGATTCGATTCTAATTGTCTTTAGTCTCGTCTGTATGAGAAACTATCAAATTTGAATTTAGATTACTTACTTACTTTTAAGTCTAGTAAGTGGTCTGCTGAGCACGAGGTCTTGGGTTTGATTCTTACGTCGGGCAAAGTGTTATTAGTTTTTTCCACCAGGAATTTCTCAGTAGCAGCCTCGGAGTCTGGATTTGTGGCCAGTAAGGGCAATAACCTTGCCCCCTATTGCATGGGACTTAAACATAACTGGGTTAATGTGGGTGTACTTATGCCTAACCCTTCGGGGATTACACGATACATTTGACTGATCGTTAAAACCGATTTTTGCATTTAAAAAATCTGAAGTATTAGTCGACTTGTGTTGCTGAGCATGCCAGTAAAAATGGCAACATTCGAAAAAAAAGTGTGTATTTCGAAATATTTACAGTGTTGCCATTGTAAAGGTAGATGTTGCTATACGAAAGATATCGTCCTTTAATTTCCGGTAACGGTCCCGTGGACAATATGGGGTATTCCTTTTTTAGTTCGGTATCATATGACGTAGATATATCATTGCAGAGGGTGGCAACGTCAGCAGCTGATTATTTTTATCAATATTATTATTATAGACATACAAACTGCTTGCTATTTGATATTAGAAATAGAGTGAAAATTGTGTAAAAATATTAAACGTTTATCAAAGACCTTAGATTAAGTATACTATACATAACCTTACGCCTGTATCCCCGAAGGGTTAGGCAGAGGTGAAACATCCAAACATTTAAATATCTTCACAAACTTTTAAATTAATATTATTTGGTTCTTCTTCCACTTTATTGTGTGGGCAGTAAGGTCTTACGACCCCACACACTCTAGTGTCAGAGTTTCTAAACCCCCTCATGGGCCCAAAAAGAAAAAAAAAATAGAAGATTAAGTTTATCTTATAGAAAATAGGGTTAGATAACTAGAGCCTTTACAGTACTACTGACTGTGCTATTTTTATAACATGATCTTGTTCGGAACTTCCACAGGGAAGTCGGTAAGAATCAAGCGGTTTAGAATTCTCACGACTGCTAAAACGGCTCTATAGAATTTCATCAAAATCATATCAGTACGAGCGAAGATTTATTAGAACATACGAACACGCAATAAGGTCTATATTAGTTTGCAAATAACATTTCCTTTTAACAAACACCTTCAAGCTTTATTCAAGATGGACTGAGAACCCAAAGTTGCCTGACATACGCCATCTTAGCCAAGCTAAAATTTTGTTATCTGGGACGTATGAGTTCACTCAAATGTCTAAAAAACTCAAATAAATAATTGCCATATTTTAACAAATTAATAGTGAACAACATGTATAAAACTTCCTCTTGAATCACTCAATCTCTTGATGAAAACCGCATTTAAATCCTTTCCGCAGTTTAAAAGACCTAAGCGTACAGACGGCGGGAAGCGATCTTGTATCGTACTATGTAGAAAAGTATTTATTTATTTGTTTGTGGATGCAATGTAGAGAAAGCTTTTTCTATGAATAAATAGGTATATCCTAAGTCACCCGGGGCTAGTGTATCTTCCCAATACTGCAAGAATTTTTCAAATCGGTTCATTATTTTCGGTGACTATTCAATGAACAAACAATCAAATCTTTCCTCTTTAGTATTAAATATATTTTAACTATATTAAAATGACGTAAGTATGACGACTCAGGGATCTTGTAGCAAGACACGCCACACTACATATCAGTACTCTGTTCCATCATAATTCTAGAACGGATATAAGTTTTAGACGTGGCTTCTCTAGCGCTATGAATTTCGTGGAAGGCTTCCAATATGCGGAGCAAGCCCGTTGGTTAAAAAGACATGTTTCACATTGAAATTCGATGTTATTATTATAAGAGTTAAGGGTTAGAATGCTTAAACTTTCCTTGTGTATGTATAAAGAATAAAATAAATAAATAAATAAATAAATATCTTGGGACAACTCACACACGGCTATCTGATCCCAAGCTATGCAGAGCTTGTGTTATGGTAACCAGACAACTGATATACATACTAATATAATTTATAAATACATACATATTATAGATAAATCACACCCAGACACAGAACTAACAATCATGCTCATCACACAAAGTTTGTCCTGGGTGGGAATCGAACGCACGACCTCCGGCTTAGCAGTCAGGGCCGCTAACCACTAGACCAACAGGCCCGTCATATAATATATTCAGTCATAAAGAATTTCATTATAATATATTCTGTAATTACTATAATATTATAAAGCTGAAGAGTTTCGTTTTTTGTTTGAACGCGTTTATCTCCGGAATTTCTTGTCTGATTCTAAAAATTCTTTGGCTAATAGGAAACTATGTTATTCTTGAGTGTTATAACTATTTTTTTAAAGTTTATTTTCTTGAAGGTATTTCAAATTTAGTTAGAACATTTAAAAACTTATTTTCATAAAAATACTTCTCACACTCTAGGGTGATGCCGGTGACATTTGTCAAACTGTTGCTTTCCACTCTTGAACGTTAAGGGGATTTACAATCATGATGAAATATTTTAACTGCACACTAATTTCATAGTCGTAAATTACGGAATCAGTAATAAGTAAGTCATGTGGTACCCGCACCATCATAGAGCATGAGAAATATGAGAGTTGGAACTTTGAATATATTCCCAGATAAAGTCCAGAAAACGATTTAACTTTTGGCTTCATTAAGCGTCTTTTTACATCAGTAAGACACAAAGTGCACAAGACTGCCTCGTTGGTCTAGTGGTCGCAAGCGCGACTGCTGTGCATGAGGTCTTGGGTTCGATTCCCAGGTCGGGCAAAGTGTTATTAGGTTTTTCTATCAGGAATTTCTCAGTAGCAGCCTCGGAGTCTGGATTTGTGCCTGGTAGATGGCAATAGGCTCGCCCCCTATTACATAGGACTAAAAACATAACTGGCGAAATGTGGGTGCACTAATGGGTACACCTCTGCCTAACCCTTCGGGGATTACAGGCGTGATGTTATGTGTTATGTTAAGACACAAAGTAGTGACAAAAACATATTTTCATATCACTTCGAATGAACAGAATAGTACGAATTCCTTCCATTCAACAATATGCAGACCATGTTTATTGCTCATACAATGAACTCACGACCTCCATTGTCTTTAACTACATTATAAACTCGATATTCGAGTACGTAAATCATTTGTGTAGTAAAATATTATACGATGCATTACACAGCAATATCTGCTCGTATCTTGACAATCCCAATTTGTTGCTAACAACTATAAATAAACGAAATTTTAGAGAATTTGAGCACTTTATTCTGACACACGGCGTATTAGAAGCGCAGCAATAATCAAAACTAGCTTCTGACTTTAAAATTAATCAAACATCTTAATAATAAATTGTTCTATGTGTTGATTGTTTCGTTGGTCTAGTGGTTGAAAACCCGCGACTGCTGAGCATGAGGTTGGGTTCAATTCCCAGGTCGGGCAAACTGTTATTGGGTTTTTCCTTTAGGAATTTCTCAGTAGCAGCCTCGGAGTCTGGATTTGTGCCCGGTTAATGGCAATAGGCTCTCTAGGCCCCTATTACATGGGGCTTAAACATAACTGGTGAAATGTGGGTATACTAATGGGAACACCTCTGCTTAACCCTTCGGGGATTACAGGCGTGATGTTATGTTATGTAACAATACAGATACAAAGCCATACAGACAAACGCAAACAAAATGTTATACAATTCTTATAACAGTATAACACACAGATACAAAATTACAGTTCTTCAAATTACAGTTGGAATATAAGAGGCGGTTTGTTTAATTAAAAACTTGTTATTTTATAATTACGCTCTGTAAATATGTATACAAATTATGTAAATAATGTTGAAGTGCCTGTTTGTAATATCAAAATAACTAGTCTTTTCAACCGACTTCAAAAAGGAGGAGGTTCTCAATTCGACTCGTATGTTTTTTTTTTTTTTGTATATTTGTTCAACGATTACTCCACCAATAATGAATCGATTTGGATGATTCTTTTTTGTTTGAAAGAGTATAGTCCCGAATAGGTCCCATAGGAATAATGACATGATCTGATGATGAACTTTGGAGATTTGGAACGGAACTCCTTGTAAAATCACAGCAGAACCGCCGTAGCAAGAAAAATTGCTTTGTTTATACGTGTAGTCGATGACTGACTAAAGGAAGTGGGGGTTGGAATGTGGTAGGAGGGGGGTGGACGTACCAGGGGGTACGTCAACCCCCCTCCTACCACATTCCAATATTAAATATATCGTGTGAGGTATTGTTTGAAAGGGCTTTATGTAAGGATTTCAAACATTAACACACAAGCACTAAAAAGTGAAAAATAAAAACTTACATAACAAGAAACAAAACCAAAGCCGCCGACTTCCAAGCTAAAGTTATTTTTTTATTTTGTGATTTTTGAAGGCGGTGATCTTTTACTAAATACATAAAAATATATACACGGTGCTTATACAAAATAGCAAACTTTTTTTTTAAATTGTTTTTGTCTGTCTGATTGTTTTGGCTTATCTTCGAAACGGCTGGACTGTTTTTAATGGGAGTTTTACTGGCAAATAGCTGATGTTATGAGGTGTAATGAAGCTACTTTTATTTTACGTTACGTATACATGGACATTCTTCGCCATACGAAACCACTTTTTAGAATGGGCAGCTAGATTCAATTTTTTTCTTTATGGTATAAGGACCGTACCTTACAACCTTACCCTTTGTGCCCGGTTGATGGCAATAGGCTCGCCCCCTATTACATGAGACTTAGAAACATAACTGGCGAAAAGTGGGTGTATAATGGGAACACTTCTGCCTAAATCTTCGGGAATTACAAGCGTGATGTTTTGTTATATGATTTTGACTCGCAGGCGAAGTCGCGGCAACAGCTAGTCGTAAATAAAATGGTCAGGTTTACTCTCTGATGATTGTTATTATGAAAAATATCATTTCGAAATTAAATATGCTAATGGAGACGTGAGCTTCAGAAAATTCTGTTTGTAAAAATACCATTTTGTTTTTTTAGTCTAGTTGGTTTTTGCGATGGCTTCACGTAATGTGTTTATTTAGATTTTAGGTGAGTCTTAGCTTACTGTTGACCTAAATTTATACCTATATTGAACTATAGCTTTTATCCACGACTTCGTCCGCGTAAATTACGGTTATTGGCAATCTAATTTTGTTTCTCTATATAAACTTTGGACCTCCGTTTCGTCCCTTTAGGGGGTGAATATTGGAAAATCCTTTCTTAGCGAACGTCTAGTTACTATAAACTACCTCCCTGCCAAATTTCATCTTTATACGTCAAGTGGTTTTCGAGATTTCGTGATGAATGTGTGAGTGAGTGATCTTTCGCTTTTATACACCCTGAAATGTAAACCGTTGCAAAAACGCGGCAGAACGATTCGCCCTCAGTAGTACTAATGGAACGTAGAGTTAAACTTAAAAAATAAAAATATTTTTATTTTAAAATATAAAAAAAAAAAATTCATAAACTCGAAAGCGTGAGTAACAATAGTTACACTGTCACGCACACAAACGCAACGTAGCCAACGAAATGATACCTACGTCCTAACGTAGGTATCATTCAAAACTCATGCGCTACCGACAAAGTAAAAAGCAATAAATCATAAATGTTCAGAGAAAAATAAGCTCTCGTGCCTTGTGATACGGTATAAACTAGAGCGCGTAGCTTACACTCTCTTCATTCGCCGCCACAGATCAAAAAATGCCGCGCCGTGCCGCGCAGTGTCGCGCACTCGACGCTCAGTTGTCTTGCGGACGTTGTACTTGTAGGTTAAATAAGTAAAAAATGGATTGAAATTACGATTTTTCTAATTTTGAGTGAGACCCATTATTAAAACTAAAAGAATTTATTTAAAAGTGCTCGTTTGTGTGTGGAATGTAGTGGCTTACACTTCGGAACACTTGCTTCGATACCGCGAAGTGTAGGTAAGTACTTTGTGAATAGTGAAAATTCAGAAATAGGTTAGGTGATTAAAATCATTGTAAATAAGTTGATTCCAACTTTTTAAATACGACTAAAATACTTACTTTATTGTCTTTGTTTAACTTGTTATTTTGTTTTCGTGTTTAGTAAGTAAAGTTGTAGGTAATAAAAAGTATTTTTGACAGTCTTAAGCCTGTAAAAGTATGAAGGGAGAATTGGAATAACTTTTTGGGTGTTGTGTTACATTAAATTAACTAAAGATCAGAAAATCAGCTGTTGATAAGCGCAAGGGTTAACGACCCAGTGTTCTGGCGCCCGCGCCGTCAGCCGCTCGGGTCTCGGCCGCTGCGTTTGACTAGGTACTACTATTTGATTGCGTTCATTTTCGAGTTTCGTTTTTCACAATTGTGAATCTGCCATTTTTATATTTTCATAGTAAAGATATTTACTAATCGATTGTACTACCAAAACAAAGTCATTTCGCTGCAGCTTTGCAACGGTTTACATTTCACGTTGTATATTTTGATTGGTGTAAACTAACCTTTCTCGGTAGTCTTTTCATAACATTACGCTTGTAATCCCCGAAGGGTTAGGCAGAGGTGTACCCATTAGTACACCCATATTTCGCCAGTTACATTTAAGTCCCATGTGTGTGTAGTCTTTTCAGTCTTCATATAATCAAACACAGTGTTAGATCCTAAAATAAAGCCAGCTCAAATTAGTCCTATCGGCAACCTGTCAGTGTGTTGGTCTCAGCGACCGTTGCGGTGACGATGTAGCTCTAGACGACGTCACTGGACCGTATTGACAGGTTTATTTTCATCTCAGGCTAAAATATTTGAAATTCGAGTTGAATATATGACTATCAAATATTTAAAAGCATTTTGGTTTAATTTTAGACGACAAGCATCATTGGTTAGTGATTAAGGCATCCACTACTCGTGCATGACGTTGCGGGCCAAATACGGTTCAATACCTGTAAATGTGTGTGTGCCCGGTTGATAGCAATAGGCTCGCCCCCTATTACATAAGACTTAAACATAACTGGCGAAATGTGGGTGCACTAATGCGGTACACCTCTGCCTAACTCTTTGGAGATTACAGCCGTGATATTATGTGTTACCTGTAAACTATTTAAGAGAATCATTATGAAGAACTCTAAAATTATAACAAAGTCTGAAATCTGCAGAAAATATTACTGCTGAGTGCTGTTGACTGCTGAGCATTAGGTCTTGGTTTCGATTCCCAGGTCGGGCAGTGTTAATGTTTTTTTTCAAGGAGGAATTTCTCAGTAGCAGCCTCGGTGTCTGGATTTGTGCCCGGTCAATGGCAATAGGCTCACCAATATTACGTGAGACTAAAACATAACTGGCGAAATTTGGGTATGTGTGAGTTCACCTCTGCTTATCCCTTCAGGGATTACAGGCGTAATGTTGATCAATGATCATGTCTTCTCTGCATGAGAAGAGGCTTTCAACCCGCAGTGGGGCAGTAACAGACCGGTACTTAGTAACAAATATTTAAATACATGCTATTTTAGTTATTTCCTTATCACTGTCAGTTGATTCCTATCTCTTTCTATAATGTCAGGTTCGTCTGCAAGGCGTGACCCATTAATTCCAATTGGCGCACAATTTGCATACCAATGATAACAGTTAACACGCTTTAAGTATTACGCGGTTCTGAATAAGCATGAAAATTACTTGTTTTTGCACCGGAATTAGAAACGCAAGCGTTCGTTTGTAAGCGCTGAGCGAATGAGTGGGTTTTACCTGTTAAAGTATTTTATTGGAGTCTAATAGACTGATGGATCTTTGAATAAGTTCCGATTAAATTACTGCCTCGTTGTTCTAGGGGTCGCAAAGCACGACGCTTGAGTTTGAGGCCAAGTCGGCCAGTGTTACTGGGTTTTCCATCAGGAATTTCTCAGTAGCAGCCTCAGAGTTTAAACTTGTGCCTGACTGATGATAATAGGCTCACCCTCTATTACATAGTACTTAAACATAGCTGACGAAATGTGGGTGTACTAATGGGTACACCTCTGCCTAACTCTTCGGGGATTACCGGCGTTATTTTATGTTATGTAAATTACTAGATAGTTTTTATGTACTATGTCCAATATTTGTCGCGTATAGGATAAAAAAGGAATGTTCAGAAAACAAATACATAAAGTATCAAGTAGTCGTAACAGCAGGCAACTATGTAGTTTGTCTTAACGAACACAGTAACCACGCGTTGTCCCGTATCGGTAACCAAAACTGTCTACATTTGGCCCGCATCTTAGATATCTACATGGTAACTACAAAAAACCTAATGATCAATATTTTCCAGTATCTATTATAACCATCCAAAAATATTCCCTTTTCTCTAGAATCCAATATGCTGGAACTATTTTCTAATAAATGCTCTTTAGGACCATTTCAGTGGTCCATAAAGGATAACGAGGTGAAAAAATTACCCACACGTGTATTTCAAAGTGAAGGTCAGTGTTAGAGCTAAATAGAAGATTGGCTGACCTAAAAGAGGAAGAGAGAAAAAGCAAGTTGTATAATTTGTACCTAATTGCGGCGAAAACCGCTGGTTCATGATGCGTGTTGTCTAAATATAGGTCATCGCATCTTTTGTTTGCGCAGTGACATGCAAATATGGGAACGTGTAGTTAGGTGAACAAAAGCCTACTTTACAGCTTAATAGTTACTAAAAACTAATTAAAATTGAAATATTTTTCTTAATATGGGTATTTTTCTTAGTGAAATCCTGAAAACATTTTGGGCTTTCTGGCATTTTTTTTTTGATAAAACATTTACGGCTCTGTTGGCGCAGTGGCTGAGCGATTGACTGCAGCGCATCGTGTCACAGGTTCGATTCTCTCACGCACTTTCCGACAAATTATCCAAATAAAAATGCACTATGCAAGTGCATCCGAGAATTAACCCCGCCTGGCGTAGAACTATGGCATGGTAGCTAAAGTGGACTGCCCAACTAGCAAAAGAATTGAATTGAATTATACAAATAACAGACAAGTAAGGGTTTTTTAAAAGTTTTGTAGCAGTTCAAAAGTTTTATTGTCGGTAGTGTTTAATTCGACGCATTAGATATAAATATTATTTATTTTGCTAGTTAGGTAAATAAATATCTTGGGACAACTCACACACGGCTATCTGATCCCAAGCTAAGCAGAGCTTGTGTTATGGTAACCAGACAACTGATATACATACTTATATAATTTATAAATACATACATATTATAGATAAATCACACCTAGACACAGAACTAACAATCATGCTCATCACACAAAGTTTGTCCTGGGTGGGAATCGAACCCGGCTCCGGCTTAGCAGTCAGGGCCACTAACCACTAGACCAACAGGCCCGTCAATTTTTTTCAAATTTTTTAAATTAGGTGTATGGGTACCTTATAGTACTATGGAAGGACTATGGCCCTTCTTTTCAATGTTGATATTATTGTTATAGTAGTTTCAATTGTGATTTGTCTGACTGTCAGTTAGCCACGAAACTATATACGAGACGCGACGTGGTCACTGCCACAACACTAGCTTCAGAAACTTTGACCAAGATATGAAAGTCCATGGCAAAGTACTCAAAGTTTGGTCGCAACTTGACGTAGCGCACGTAATGTCCTGCGACCAGTTGGTCGTTACGGCCAAGTGCGTGATGCGTATTCTATAAGATGCAGTAGTGCATTCTCATCAAATGACTAGAAGTTTTCATAAAACTTTGCTTAAAAGCTTGTATGGCGAGATGTATGAACGTAGATGAGGCGAAAGGTGTATGTAGGGATCGTAGCAGGTGGGGTTCTGTAGTTTCTGCCTACCCCCATGGGAAAAAGGCGTGAGTTTATGTATGTATGTGTTTTCATAAAAGACATAAGCAACCAAATTAAATTAGGTACGAAATTCTGGTCAATATTTTTAGTTGTTTATGTTTGACAGTATTTGACCGTGCCTCGGAAAGCACGTTAAGCCGTTGGTCCCGGCTGTCATACGTGGATCTTTGACAGTCGTTACGGGTCGTCAGAAGCCCGAAAGTCTGACAACCAGTCTTACCTAGGGGTATCATATTACCCAGTTACTGGGTTATGGAGGTCAGATAGGCAGTCGCTCCATGTAAAATACTGGTATTCAGCTGCATCCGGTTAGACTGGAAGCCGACCCCAACATAGTTGGGAAAAGGCTGGGCAGATGATGATGATGTTTGACAGTATTTCAGAATACACCTCTTTCAAAGAACAGAATCGCCCCGTTGTGTATGCGGTAAGTAGTGACGCACGACTATATCACTGTGTGCGTGCGGGTCATCGCCCCGCTTGTTAAATTCAAGTGGCAGATCGCTAGATCGAATTCAAAAATCACCAACTTCAGAAAAAAAAAAACCTATTTATTTTATTATTGATTCATGTTTAGTATCACTAGCATGGTTAGTTAGCTCGTTTAAATTTGACTATAATTTTTATGCCGTAATTGGTAGACACTTGAATCACAGTGGGTGTATTTCCGTGGCCGCTAAAACATTGTGATTCTATTATAAATATAAAAGTTTGTTAAGATGTTTGGATGTTTGTTACTCGATCACGCGCCTCATTTTTCAACAACATTTGTACCTACTTACTGTATCTACATATATAATAAAAATGAATGGCTAAATGTGTTGCTAAGCGGAAACCTCGAAAACGGCTGGACCGATTTGGCTGATTCTTTTTTTGTTGTGTTCGTAATTTTCCGGACATGGTTTTTATGATAGAATTTGTTTGGAAAATCCACCTGAAAGGTTGCACCCGAGCGAAGCCGGGGCAGTTCGCTAGTCTATATAATAAAAAATAATAGCTGAATGTGTTGCTAAGTGCAAAACTCGAGAATGGGTGGACCGATTTGGCTCATCTTTTTATGTTGTATTCGTCATTTTCCAGACAAGGTTCTTATGAAATAACATTTGTTGAAAAATGACTGAGTCAGAAAGCCAACCCGTGCGAAGCCGGGGCGGTTCGCTAGTTGCAAATAAAAATGATTTGATTTTATTTGTATTAAACCGTTGAACAGATTTGGATGAAAATTAGCACATAGATAGACCATGTCTTAAATTAACACATAGGATACTTTTTATCCCGGTAATAATTATGTTCTCTTGGCAATAGTTCGATTTACATTACGGAAAGTATTTTTTTACGCAAGCGAAGCCGCGGTACTGCCCGCGGCTAGTAATAGAAATAAAATGTAATTAAAAATTAAAGGGAGACACTTACAAGAAACGTATTTTTATTATGGTGGAACGGAACCCCATACTCATCCACTCGCATTTAGTCGATTTTTAAACCTTTCATGCAACCATTTAACCAAAATAATCCATACATTACAATAAATCTTCATTCCATACTGTTAATATTGAATGTATGTAAAAAAACTTGCCGGATATAGTGTCGACGTGAAATATATATAATATCAATACTTTAATACTCATGAAATATCAATAATGACTGGACAGAATGTGAGAATATGTTTGCGACTGATTGTTTGTGCACCAATATTGGAATACGGTTAACGATATGACGGTAGTTGTGAATTATTTTGGCATGTCCGACTTTCCTGTTTTCGTAAATGGAACGCGCTTTTGGTCTCGCCTGGGTCCGATTGACAGGTCGGGTAAAAAGTGTTAAACCAGCGCCGTGGTAGCCGTGCCTACGTGCACGGACCACAGCATTATGCTGAGCGTCAGCCGTTTCTTTTTCCCATGGGGTAGGCAGAAACCACAGAAAACCACCTGCTACAAGCGTTACGTACTCCTTTCGACTCATCCACGTTCATACACCTCGTCATACAAGCACGCCGGTGACGAGTACTGCGCACCTGACCTTTCAGAAGAACCTCACCAATAAGGCCAGGGTAGGTCTTCCTAGGGCGTCCTCTCCCTGTGTTGTTCGTCTTTTTGTTGATTCGAATCATATGTGCCACCATTAGCGAGACATTCGTGTTAGTAAGCGTTAAAGTAAACACATAGTGCTCGCATGTGATATGAAACTACTTGCAAGCTGTCTAGCTTGGCGTTACTGCCCTAAACACAAACTTACTGGCTCATAAATGAAGTTACTCCTGTATGCACGAAGCTGGAGTACCTACTAGCTTGCTGGCATTGTAAAACTAGCCTTATGTACAGTCCACAAAACAGATAGGTATACATGGGTCGTCAGATATAGTTAAAGTTTTCTTAGAAACCATTGGATGTTCTCACATCGACGGGCCTGTTGGTCTAGTGGTTAGTGGCCCTGACTGCTAAGCCGGAGGTCGTGGGTTCGATTCCCACCCAGGACAAACTTTGTGTGATGAGCATGATTGTTAGTTCTGTGTCTGGGTGTGATTTATCTATAATATGTATGTATTTATAAAGTATATAAGTATGTATATCAGTTGTCTGGTTACCATAACACAAGCTCTGCTTAGCTTGGGATCAGATAGCCGTGTGTGGGTTGTCCCAAGATATTTATTTATTTATTTATTTATATGTGATTTAATTTAAGATGTAGGTAATAAACAGTTAATTAATTATACCAAGTTTCAACAGAAGACATACATCGGTTTTTGTAGACTGTACATTACATAATGAAGTAAATAAATACCTGAAAACTCAATGTTGTTGTTATAGAATGGAGTAAGAGAGTAGAGTAAGCTCATAGGATACTTTTTATCTCAGTAAATGAACGATTCCCGTGGGATAATATATTTGACGCGGACGAAGTCGTTGCCAAAAGCTAGTAAATAAATTGTATTTGTACTAAAGTTTATTATGTACAATATTTACAAGCTTAATAATAAAAACAAAATAAATAACAACCCGAATAAAAAAAAAAAGAGAAACTAAAATTAAATGGCATCAAAAAATTCATCCGCATCGCTGTCCACTGGAAATGTGCCCAAAAGACTGGCCGCATTGCCACGTTGAATGGCAATGCTTAACCTTTTGCCAAGGTAAAAACCAGCCCTTGGGTCACGGGGAGAATCAAAAAACAAAAAAAAGTAAATAAATAATTTCAAAATATCAACCGAATCCGTATCATACCCAAACATTCTCAAACGTATAAAGTTACGTTTTCCTGGCTTAAGCTCGTACATTTTGAATTCCGTTAAAAAGGCTAAACTATTTGAGTCGCAAACTATGAAGAATATTTTCCTTACGATCTTGTATGTTATTTCCAGGAATTTTCCACAAATATGAGGAAGGAGCAGTTTTATATAAAACCAATGACCTGAAATGTGGAGGCCAGTGAGTTCCCAACTGCCCATAGAGATTACATTCTGTTTCAATGCGTCCCGCAAAAAATAGGTTTTATTTGCGAAAACTGCGCATAAATATTAAAGTTCTCTGTTATGTTTTTTTTAATATTGTTGAACTGGGATATTGTTTTATGAAGATTTTTTGATTTTCGAATGCTGATAAATTGTTTTTTTTTTTTGCTTTTATGTTTTTCTGGTAGTTTGAGTTTGTGATTGCTTACATCAATTCTTAATTGATTTATACTTAAAACTTGCTTGCACCCGCGATTTCACTCGCGTCCAATTTAATATCTTTTCGTACGGGAACCAAACATTTTTTCAGGCCATGCCTATGTGCTATAGAAAGGTCTGGACTATAACTTTATAACATAACATAACATCACGCCTGTGATCCCCGAAGGGTTAGGCAGAGGTGTACCCATTAGTACACCCACATTTCGCCAGTTATGTTTTTAGTCCCATGTAATAGGGGGCGAGCCTATTGCCATCAACCGGGCACAAATCCAGACTCCGAGGCTGCTACTGAGAAATTCCTGATGGAAAAACTCAATAACACTGCCCGATCTGGGAATCGAACCCAAGACCTCATGCACAGCAGTAACTTAACTAACTAACTTTATAATCCAGGCTATAATCTATCTCAGTGTAAAATTTCAACAAAACCCGTTTAGCCTTTCTGGCGTGATTGAGCAACAAAATTCTTCTATCTATATTTCGACTTTTAATTCTGTTCAGTAACTTGACAGTTATAGGTATTAACCCTTTAACTGTCAAGTTACTGAAAGAAACTTGATTGAACTTGGTAACCCAAGTTTTGACATAAGAAAGATAGTGAGGTTGTGTAAGAATGAACGAAATTGAATGAACTTAAATAACCTAACTTGGTATTAAACCATTCTTATCATTCGTTCCTTACGCAAAATCGTTCACTATCCCAACACTATTAATTGCAGATTATTTTCTTTGAACTGTCAAGTTACTGAATAGAATTAAAAGTCGAAATATAAACTTGCGTATTGATAACAGTAGTCATATTACGCCAATGATTATGTTTATTATGTACTTTGTCACCTAACGTAATAAAAAACCTAGCCAGATAGAGGAAAATATAATATTTCAATTAAAAACACACTTAAATGGAATGAATAACTCACAAACGAGAGACTCTAACAACAGACAAACAGACAGAGATAGGATTTCCATTTATGATTCAATCTCTTCGATATATTTTTTGCCGTTATCGGTGTAAATGAAAGAGACAGAAATATATCCTATCTCTCTCTCACGCGCAGATATTGCACCTACCTCATTTAAAACAAAAGATGCACTGCAATCACAGTTAGGAGGGTCCAGAGTACTATTCAGCAAAACTTATTGAGGTTGTCAACCAAGTTCAACAATGTCGAAAACCGGCTAAGTCTGTGTCGGACTCACACAAGACGGGTTCTGTATCAATACCGAACGATACTAAAATCAGGTATATAATATATACCTGATTTAATAACATAAACATAACATAACATCACGCCTGTAATCCCCGAAGGATTAGGCAGAGGTGTACCCATTAGTACACCCACATTTCGCCAGTTATGTTTTTAGTCCCATGTAATAGGGGGCGAGCCTATTGCCATCAACCGGGCACAAATCCAGACTCCGAGGCTGCTACTGAGAAATTCCTGATGGAAAAACCCAATAACACTTTGCCTGACCTGGGAATTGAACCCAAGACCTCATGCACAGCAGTCGCGCTTGCGACCACTAGACCAACGAGGCAGTCAGTTGTCAGTTATTGATTTAATAAAAAATCAATTTTTGATTTAAAATCAGGTAAAACATTTCGATAAATAGAACGTTTACCGTTTCCTCTTTAATTTTTGAGGTTTGAGATCATTATTCCCATGAAGGCTCCTACACACAGCGCCGGCAGCAGGGCCGTCGGCTTTTGCCGCACGACACGTACCACCGGCTTTTGCGGAGCGATTGTGCCGCAGAAACTATCACAACTGTCCTTGCAACCCGGGCGGCGATGCCGGCGGCTCCTTTGTGCGACAAAGCGTGCGGCATTATTAACCGCCGGACGCACCACGGCTAGGCCGAAAATTACAATTTAAAATTACAATATTAACTTAAATGTGAATATTGAAAACTACACGTATCACAAAGTAAACTAAATTTTGGACGTATTACAAAAAACTGGGCATCGATTATAATGTTTAGAAGGTAGGGAAAAAAATATGAACAAGTATTAGTAGTAGTTCGATACATTTCAACTTTATAATAATAATATCTACCTCTTACAGTCCAGCTGCAGGGAAAAACCTCTTCTCACACAAAGAAGGCACGATCATTGTTCACCACGCTTCATCATCATCATCTGCCTAGCCTTTTCCCAACTATGTTGGGGTCGGCTTCCAGTCTCACCGGATTTAGCTGAGTACCAGTATTTTACATGGAGCGACTGCCTATCTGACCTCCACAACCCAGTAACTGGGTAACACGATACCCCTAGGTAAGACTGGTTGTCAGACTCTCAAGCTTCTGACGATTCGTAAAGACTGTCAAAGATCCACGAATGACAGCCGGGACCAACACTTTAACGTCCTTTCCGAGGCACAGAATGTCAGTAATGTCTAAGACAAACATTGATCACCACGCTTATGAATAGAAAAAGTCACATTGGTTCTTCCTAGTATCAAACCCACAATCTTATACATGAGAGGCGGCGCCTTAATCAATGGACCACCACGACACATAATTTTACCTTTATTATTTCATAGTAGCCATATACGAGTAACATGCACTATGAAATTTTTACGAGTCTATAAAATACGGTTCAAAAGATACAAGCCTGTGACAGACGGCCGAACGGATTAGTGAGAGCTACAAGGATGTTAGTAGGACCCTTTCGCTACGGATCTCTAAAAAAAAGAACAATCCTACAACCAGCCTGTATTCATTACATTTTCAAAATTGTACCAGAAAAAAAAAAAGAGCCGGAAAAGTTTCATATTTTTCAAACTTAGTTATGCGCAAAGAAAGTGGGGGTCGAGAATACGTTTTTTTTTTTTGTAAAGTTAATGCAGTAAAAGTAACTTTGTTTACTGCTGAGTGCCATCAGCTACGATGGCGTAGTTTACGCGGTATGTTCGTAAATTTTGTAACCTTATTTGAGCTGAAGTTTTGAGAGCCTCAGTGAGTGATGAACTTAGTATTCAAGTAGCTATGTCAGACCATATTTCTAAAAGGAAAGGTGTAATTGGGAGTTTGTAAAGAGTTCTGAGCCGTAGTGGACAGTGATAAGCTTCGAATTAGTAGAACTATGGACTAGAAAAATCAATAATTTTTCGTATAATAAAACATACATACATAACATCACGCCTGTAATCCCCGTAGGGTTAGGCAGAGGTGTACCCATCAGTACACCCACATTTCGCCAGCTATGTTTAAAAAAAAAACATAACTGTAAAACTGTGTAACTGTTGTCGCATAAAAAAAATCAAGTTTATATTAATTTTTGATGACGACACAATTTTATTTTATTACTAGACTTCGTCTGCGTGAATGTTTTATCTTTTTTGTTCTTTGCCTAGGTTTTCTGTACAATACCGAATTCGCAGCTGGTAATAAAGTTTAGTCCACGACAATTTAGTTTTGGGAATTAATATTTCATACCTTGTCAGGACGCCCATTCTTATATTTAAGTCCCATGTAATAGGGGGCGAGCCTATTGTCATCAACCGGGCGCAAATCCAGACTCCGAGGCTGCTACTGAGAAATTCTTGATAGAAAAACCCAGTAACACTTTGCCCAACCTGGGAAAGGAACTCGAGACCTTGGCTAGGTATTGTATAGAATACCTAAATTATACAGATTGCCGGTAACGTAATATAATATCGGATCAGATCAACACATTGTCCAACAGTGATCGTTTACACTAATGTGGACTTAGATAATATGAACCCATTGACATAGACATCCACTAAACCAGATGAATTAATCATCTCACGAACAATCAGTCATAAATGATTCATAGCTCAATAATGTCCTAGTAATTAGCTGATTAGACATGCTAATCATTTTAATGAGCTGGATATAATGTACATACGAACTAACTATTTGGTATAAAGGTAAAAATTATCACACAGTAAAAAATAATCTTGGTTGTAACATAACATCAACATAACAACACGCCTGTAATCCTCGAGGGGGTTAGGCAGAGGTGTACCCATTAGTACCCCCACCTTTCGCTAGTTATGTTTTTAGTCCCATGTAATAGGGGGTGAGCCTATTGCCATCAACCGGGCACAAATCCAGACTCCGAGAGTGCTACTGAGAAATTCCTAATGGAAAAACCCAATTACACTGTGCCCAACATGGTAATCGAAGCCAAGACCTCATGCACAGCAGTCGCGCTTGCGACCACTGGACCAACTAGGCAATCTTGGTTGTGCAGACTGCTATAGTAGTTTCTCTTTTAGGGGTATGGAAGGGAGGAGGGGTAGTTTTAATTTTTATTAGAGTTATTTGTGCTCTTCCGTCTTCATCCCCCTTCGCCGGCCGGCAAAATGGTGATTTTTAGATATTTGAAAAAAATCACGCCAGTAATATATAGTATTCTAGTTGAAAGGAAAACTGAGAGAGAGCACAGAATACAGCTGTACAATTTGCTCAATATTGGTCGGACAAAATTTGAGTCAATCGACACGAAAAGAAGAAGAAGAAGAAAAGGAAATCACAGTTAAGTATACTTCAATAGTCAATGAGTAATACGGGCGACTACAGAACCCTACACTGCACGTGGCCCGACACGCACTTGGCTGATTTTATTGTACTCTTACATCTATCCGGGGTTGCGGGACGTCTTAACAGGATACCGTGGCCCCGGAACGCAAAGGGCTACGGAAGGAACAGGGTGGTTTTTTAGTCAGTAAAAGTCTGACAGTCCCTTCTGCCCCACCCAGAGCGGAAGGACACATTTGATGATATTTATCACCAAAAAAAGGCGGCCTTTTGCAGTGAGATGTGAGTGAGAATAAGACTACTAATGTAGTCATATTTTAGTTGATAAGTCTTGTATGAAATGCTGTTGGAAATATCCTCTTAACAATTCATTCAACGAGAACAATGAACAGCAAATAAAATAAGGCTGTTGCACTACTTGCAGTGGAAGAAAAATAGCCTTAATATGGGTCAAGAAATGAGGTCGTATCGTTGCCAGCATCCGGTATCGGGTAACGGTCTATCACAATTTACAAAGCGTTCTAGGACTCAATTCCAATTCTGGTAGTAAAAATTCTTTAGAATTCGGTTGTAAATTTTAAACTACGGCTTCTGTTCGATACGGATTTTACTAGAGAAAGAATGAAGAAAGAGAATATATTATGTTTATTGACACAGATTTTTTTGTTTAGATGAAGAAGAAGGAAAGAGAAAATGTTTTTGACACAGATTTTTTTTTGAGAAAGGTTTATCGTTTTAGAAAAATACATCCTGCAGACAAACAAAATTTTTTACCTATTAAAAATATTAGTATAGTCTCCAAAACCACCCAGAAACGTTCAGCATATCGCATTTACACCGTTAAAATAAACAAAATAACACTGCTGCTCTAACCTATTAAATCAACCCTTTGTTAATAAAACAAAATACCTCCAAAATGTCTTGTTAAACGCTAAACCACTACTCACCCTCACAAAGATAACAGGCTCCACGTCACATAAATTCCATAAGCAACCATTATAAATTCCGTAAGTACATACAAAGTCGAAAGTGCCGTAAAGACATAACCCATAATATTGTACAAACATAAACTAATGAATTTTAACATTAATATCTCGTATCTACTCGTATGTTAACTATGAACAAGAGGCATAAATCAGGAAATACCTTGAGGCACATTAGCAGGGTAATTCGCATAAATTACGCATCAACATAGCGGAACAAAATGCAATTAACGTTTTTAGTTGTATTAGATTTCAATAGACTGCTTCTGCGCGACTGCTGAGCATGAGGTCTTGGGTCCGATTCCAGGTCAAGCAAGGTGTTATTGTGTTTTTCCATCAGGAATTTCTCAATAGCAGGCCGGAGTCTGGATTTGTGCCCGGTTAGCGGCAATAGGCTCGCCCCCTATTACATGAAACTTAAACATAAATGGCGAAATGTGGGTGAACTAATGGGTACCTCTGCTGAACCCTTCGGGGATTACAGGCGTGATGTTATGATGAGATTTTAATAGATAGGGTTAGGTGTGATCTGTTCCGTAATGCTGTTCTTTGCGGGTAGCCTCTCGCTCCCGGACGTCGTTCCGTCCATGGTTGGGAGCGAGAGAGCTTGGGACGCCGTTACCACCTCCTGCGAGGAAGCCTACTTTATTCTATCCCACTCGCAGCATACGCATCGAGCGCCACCGGAGGGCGCAGAACGAAGGCGCAGAAAAATTCCTGATGGAAAAACCCAATAGCGCTTTGCCCGACCTGGGAACCTCAAGACCTCATGCCGAACAATCGCGCTTTAAGACGACAAGACCCACAGGTCAGTTAAAACAAAATTTCTACATACTAAACCAAAAAATCCAATCCGCCAGGTAACTTAGTCGCCTTTGGGATTTGCATACAATACCCCAGCTTCGGACCCAAGACCTCATGCTCAGCAGGAGCGCTTTGCGACCACTAGACCAACGAATTAAATAAATAAATAAATCTGTCCCTGTTATGAAACCATAAAAATGTATAACCGTAATTTTTAACAAGCGATTACAGGAGATACTCCTTAATTGATCCCCCGATTTACAAGCAGCGCTACTGCAGTTTTTATCACAAGACTGTATTCAAGAGAGCCATTAATTTTATTATTAGAATCCTTCTTTGTTAAAGGAATTAACAAAGAATTTAATAATGTCAAGTAAAACATTGTTGCTAATAGTTTCTAGAAATTTCTTGGAATCTTAAGCGCAATGTTATGCGCAGCGAGATCAAAGAGTAAGGAGTGTTGTCCCTTTCTTTGTTCTTTTAATGGAAGAAGGTTGTATTTAATTGCTTTAAGGAATTATTCTATTTCCACGTTCGGAATGTTTACAATTTGTAATTACAAAAGCTATCGATAATGGCGTTGACTGCTTCGTTGGTCTAGTGGTCGTGAAGCGCAACTGCTGAGCATGACGTCTTGGGTTCGATTTTCAGGTCGGGTAAAGTGTTATTGGGTTTCTTCATCAGGAATTTATGTCTAGCTTCGGAGTCTCGGTTTGTGCCCGGTTGATGGCAATAGGCTCGCCTCCTGTTACATGGAACATAAACATAACTGGCGAAATGAGGGTGTATTAATGGGTACACCTCTGCCAAACCCTTTGGAGATAACAGGCGTGATGTTATATAAGTCAAAGTCAAAACGTTTATTTCAATTAGACCATTTACAGGCACTTTTGAATTGTCAAGGAGTCGGTCAGTTAGTCGGAAAGTTGAAGCTAGTTGCTCGTTCCAAAACGGAGGTTGGCCTCTATGGAGAAGAACGAGCAAGAAAGCATCTGTCTAAAAAAGTACAACGTTGCTCCATTCTAGGATTTTCTCTCTATTTCGTGGATGCATTCACAAACATATAAACCGCCATGCGCAAACAATCAAATCCGGAACAAATATTTGTGTCGTCAATTTTTGTTTCACACTTCCAACAGTGAAAAACAAATGAATGTTGCAACCATATCATCCCTTCCATAGCAAGGCATGTTATCCCATATTTTCACGAGTATTTGAAACAATTCATAACATGTTTTTTTCCACGAGGCACGGTTACCGCGAAAAGTTATTTGACGTTGCGCAAACCACTGGAATTTGCTAATGAAATAATTTCAACACAAATCCTGTTGCCGCGAATATATTTTTTTTGGCTTATTGTTATTTGTTAAAGATGACATAAATGGTTACACAGATATTGCGGAAACAGATGTATGTATAAGAAGAGGAAAATATACAAAGCAAAATATCTATATTAATCGAAATAAATAAAAACCAAGGTTCCCTCACTTGCTCATTTATCACGAAATTTCAAAAACCGCTTGACGTATAAAGATGAAATTTGGCAGGAAGATAGTTTATAGTTAGTAGTCGCCCGCTAATAAAGGTTTTTCTAGATTTCACCCCCTAAGAGGATGAAACGGGGGTCCAAAGTCCAAAGAGAAATCAACTGTGACGCGGGCAGAAACTAGTTTTAATTAAGATTTATTATAAATCTGAAGAGATTTTTTATTTGTGCGTCTGTTTAAACGCTGTTATATCTAAAATAAAAAAAAATGATAAATAAATAAATATAACCCGAATTAAAAAAAATAATTTAGGAATTTCATAGAAATAAAAAAAAATCTTTAAATAAGAAATTTCGAAAATGTTCTTAACTTAATTTTTAGATCTTTGTATTCTGCTTATGTATCTTTCATAAAAAAAACGGTTCATTCATTAAAAAAAAATTAAAAAGAACTTTAACGATTTATATGAAATACCGTTTGGCGTATTTTATACCCTTTAAAGTCGATTAACATCTTCAAGATTCTCTCACAATTATTTTATTTTACCACATAAGTCAGGGGTAGATCAACTGAGTTTACATTAAAATAAAAAGTACAGGTATAATATTCCTTTCACTGAAAATAATACCTAGCATATTAGATATTTCGACCAAGTTCGCAATCATTTTATACCTTAATACTACTACTAAACATCTTCAAAGTGAATGATTATGTACAGTCCACTAGGGTAGGTACTCTACCGATTGAATTTTGGTTACGGCGACCAATCTTAAAGCAGACTAGCCAAGTATGTAAGAGTTATTATACTACACAAGTATGTGCGCAAACACAGGTGCACTCCTTCTTCTCTGACTCTCACAGACGATGGAATGGCAATCCGACACGACCAGGGAGAGATCTGGCGCAGAACCAACGACGGCGACAGTGGTGCCGATTCTCTTGGTCACAAACTAAACTAAAATTAGACTATTTTCATCTTTTTCTCTCCAATAAAACAAGAAAGAGACTAATGTAAATAAGAGCTGTCAAATTTAGTCGATCTGACACATACATACAATTATAGTTGATATCTTAAAACGTGTGGATTAAAAATACGGAAAAGTTCAAGGCAAAACTAATTTGACATCGCTAACTTAGTTCTTCAATGTCACCGTCCTTTCCTTTCGCTGTATGTTAGTAAGAGATGTCAATTCTCTAAATTTAGTCTAGTTTGTGAACAACGGAATCGGCACCAGTGTCTCGCCACCAACTTCCATGTTCCGGGCTGCTATTGAAAAATTAGGTACTAATGAAAAAACCGAATATCAGTTTGCCTGACCAGGGAATGGAACTAAGAATCCCACGTTCAGCAGTCACGATTGCGACTATAAGACTAACAGAGCTCTAAAGTGACACAAAACAGAATCAAAGTCAGAACATTTTGTTCTAATTAATCCTTTTACATGCACTTTTAATAGGCTATTCTACTACTGCTGGAAACTAGTTTTATGTTATTTGTTATTGCATAAAATGCAAACCATTTTAATATTTCCTGAAGATCTGTCGTATATACGGAGAAAATCAATGTTAAAGTTTGAATTGAAAAATTACGCGCCAAAACGCCAAAACGCAATTTTTGACAGATGACGTCACACATAAGTAAACAACAAACTGTTGAAATAGTTTTGAAATTTATTGCTTACATAATGGTTTATAAGTGGTGTGTTTTATTAAAATGTACAAGAACATCGATAAAGACTCCGGAAAAACTATTTGTAGATAGATATGGTTCCAAAAGATCCTGAGAGACGAAAAAAGTGGTTGAGTGTAGCTCGTCGAAACCCTGAAAGCATTGGACCTAATTCAAGTGTTTATATGTGTGAAGATCATTTTAATGTAAGTAATGTAAGTTCAAAAAAGTTATAGATGGTTGCCTAGTGACCAATCTCGTTTGTCGACTGTACTCATAAATATACTAAGTCGTACTAAGCGAGCTTTACTTCAATAGAAAGTCAATGGCCTTTCAGAACGTTTCGGGCGTTTTAATAGTTCATTGCTATTAAACTGTTGACAATGTTATCATTGAATTCATAATGACTTATTCAGTAATACGAATTGTTTTCATTAAAGTAAATTCAGATCGGTTTTCGATTTGTATGAAACTCTGCCGTTCTGAAATTTTCTTACGGCAAAGGCTTCGTCTCGTACAGAGATTGGACGAGTGTTAATTAATCTTTACGCTTGCTTAGTTAGGGTTGGAGATTTCCCACCGAAGACGGCCTAGTAGGTAAGTAGGCGCACGGAGAAAATGTAACTTAAATTCGATTTTTAAATTTGAAATACTCTTTCCGCTCATAATAATTTAGTCTCGTGGTCACAAGCGCGACTACTAAGAGTGGGGTCTTCGGTTCGATTCTCAGGTCAGGCATAAAATGTCATTGGGTATTTCTATCAAAAAATTCTCAGTAGCAGCCCGGAGTTAGAAAGTTGGTTGGTGTATGAATAAATAAGTAAGTAATTATTGTGGTTGTTGTTTTAAATGACACAAATTTCTTTAAGATCGAAAACCCCGCAGATAGCCTAAATTCACCCGAATGAAGTCGAGGGCATAAGCTAGTATCATTACATTACGCCTGTAGTCCTCGAAAGGTTAGGCAGAGGTGTACCCATTAAGTACACTCATATTTCAAAGAAAATAAAATTGCCACTTTGTGCATTGGTACCTACTTATTTTACCAGAACCAGTAACCTCGAAAAACAAACCTTTCCTAGCATCTCTGGAGACTACCAACACAATTTATCTTATAATTTTATTTTATTTTTTTTTAACAATTTGTCACTATCATTTCCTTTATCGCTGTGACGTCACTTTCCTTGTCCGTTGCCAGGAGTCATTAGAACGATGATTTATTAAAGTTGTATTTTTTTTTCACGAGTCGTTACTTTCAGCCTATTTTTAACTAGGTTCTACCCGCGACTTTGTTTGCGTGGATGTCTAGACATAATTGTATTTATATCGAGTGAGCGTACGCAGATAAACCAATCAAGTCATCAAAGTCAAAGTCAATTAGGCTATTAAAAGGCACCTTTAAATGTGATTTACAAGAAAAAATAATTGAATCTAGTTGTGTATATAAGGTAGTTCAATTTTTCTTCAGCTTAATTTACAAAATATAGTGATTTATTGGTAAAATCAATTATTTTTTACTAAAACCATATCCATAGATAGCATTCGTTAATCATAAATAGCTTTTAATAGTGTTTTTTTTATTATTACTTTGTTATTACCTAGGTTTTACAAATAAATGATTTCTGATTGAATACGGGTGAAAAAAAAACACGCAAAGAAGTAGTACGAAGTCGCAGGGAGCAGCTAGTATTAAATAACCAAAGGCAAATTTTCAACATTCAACTAAATTATGACATGACATGACACTGACAGATTTTATATAACAGTTTGACATATTTTTCATAAAAAAGCTGTCAAACCGCCTTATTTGTTTTTACGTCATATATCTGACGGTTGAAAAATCGGTCCTAAATCAAAATATTCTATTTCCATTCACAAAAGGCTGGCAGTTGCCAGCGATTTTTAATATTTGAAAAAAGAAAACTTTTTACTTTTTTTTTGTTACAACTGACGGGTTCTATTCAGGCAGTGCGCTTTTTAGAAAACCTGACAGGTTTGCATTCAAGGGATGTTGGTACCTCGAAAAATATCGTGAACACTTTCAGATTGATCGGTTTATAATCGACGATACGGTGACGACACGACAAGGACAACTTTATAATTGGAAGAGTTGTACCGCGAGTTCTTTGGTACAAGTTTCGTTTGTGACAAAAGTTGCCAAAACTGGTTTATGAATAGCTTATGACAACGATGAAATGTGACAATTTCCCAATTACTTCCTACTTTCACAAAAGACCTTAATACATAACATAACATAACATCACGCCTGTAATCCCCGAAGGGTTAGGCAGAAGTGTATCCATTAGTACACCAACATTTTGCCAGTTATGTAAGTCCTATTTAACAAGCCTATGACCATCTACCTAGCACAAATTCAGACGCCGAGGCTGCTACTGAGAAATTCCTGATAAAAATACCCAGCTATAAAACGTTGGTTCCTTCAAAAAAATAACCGTATGTGAAAAAGAAAGAAAGAAAGAAAAAATGTTTATTGACACAGACTATGTGCACACAAAAATAATAATAAAAAGGCAATACAAAGAATAGAAAGTAAGAAATTGTGTGCCCCACAGCTGCGCCAAACAGGCCCAGTTCAGCATAAAATGCCAGACCACTTGTGCCTGACGCTGGTTTTCAACTGGGCCTTTGTGTGTGACGTATTTACGGATATAAACCAGTTTTAATTATGAAATATAGATAGATAGATGTGATGACATTTCAATATAAAAATCGATGCCTCGAGGCCCGATGCGCGACCAAACACGTCACCAAAAAATCGTGACCTCTAAAACCACCATAAAAGTTATTTTCTCTTTTATACTTTTTTTTTTTATATCATCGGAACACAGTTTTTCATTCACCGCACTTGCATTTTATCGGTGGCCTGACCTTTTTGTGCGTTGGCCTGAATCTGCCGATGCCTCACAGTCTACAGATTGATAGCCAATTAGGACCGCTGAAAGCTGTAGGAAATTGTGAGAAGCCATGCCTAAGTGTCCCTGTCTTTGAACAACCTTAATGCTACATACATAAGGGTTGTTTTGGGGAAGTTTTAAGTATATACAAAGTTGCTTTTTTCTTTATTTCCGGGTGTAAATGTACTCACGAACAAATTTTATTACGGCACGAGTTCGAACGAAGTTCTTACTCCTTGACACGTATAATAGAAACGACAGAGAGGAATAGAAAGAGAGGGAAGGTCGCATAACGCTTTTTCCTTACGTGACGATTTCTGCCAGTTAACTCGAACCGCAAGCCACGCTTTAGATCGTCATGCCAACAGTAGTTATTATTCTTTGTACGTGTAATATCTATTGGCGGACATTGGCAGTGAAATCGACGATTTTGCCGTTACGACAAGCGGCATGACGCTTTGTCGTGCCTGGTTTTTATTAATTATCAATTGGCATATTCACTGAGATGTTTAACATTTAACAAACTTTTATTCCTTGTATATAATTTTCGAAAGCGTATTTTAATTGCTTAATTTAAATATTGACTATTTGACTTTGACTTTGACATACTAAGAAAATATTTATGAGCATTGATCACCTCTCGCTCAAGGCGGCACATTAATTATAAGTTCAGGTTTCCTCACGATGTTATCCTCAACCAAATTCCGTTATATCCAAGATAAACTTCGAAAGTCCTACAATTAATTGAATAAGTCACATTTATATAACTTTCACCAATATAACTTTTCGCTTGACAAAAGAAAGAAAAAACGTTTATTGACACTGTCCATGTGCACAAAAAATATATATTCAATTAAATTCCAAAAAATACATAACATAACATCACGCCTGTAATCCCGGAATGATAAAGCAGAGGTGAACCCATTAGTGCACCGACATTTCGCATTTTTCTTATTCATAATATTAATTACTTTAGTAACACTTGCAAGATTAATACTGCTAAACAGGTGGTCGTGGGTTCGATCCTCAGGTCGGGCAAAGTGTTAGTGGGATTTTCATCAGGAATATCTCAGCAGCAGCCTCGGCGTCTGGATTTGTGCCTGGTTGATGGCAATAGGCTTGCCCCTATTACATGGAACTTACACATAACTAGCGAAATATGGGTGTGCTAGTGGGTACACCTCTGCCTAACCTTTCGGCAATTACAGGCATGATGTTATGTGTAGAATTAACTTAGTTTCTGAACGAAGTATAGAAGGAATGAAATGAATGGGTGTGCGCGTGAGAGAGATAAGATAGTGGAAAGTAAAAGAAGATGGTTGTGTGCTTCTATTTAATTTAAGATTTAAGAATACTACAAGAAGTTCTATGAAAATACCAGCGATTTATTTTGGTCACCAAACCATCACGCCTGTAATCCCTGAAGGGTTAGGCAGAGGTGTAACCATTAGTACACCCATATTTCGCTAGTTATGTTTTTAGTCCCATGTAATAGGCGGCGAGCCTATTGCCATCAACCGGGCACAAATCCAGACTCCGAGGCTGCTACTGACAAATTCCTGATGGAAAAACCCAATTACACTTTACCAGACCTTGAAATCGCAGTCGCGCTTGTGACTGCTAGACCAACGAGCCATTTTGGTTACCATTCTACATTTATAGATAAACTGATAAACACATAACCCTTTAAGCCTCGGGTAAAAAACACCTCTAACGTGTCCATAACACAGCAACTCCACAAACAGACTCGCCGGTCACCATTAACATAAAGTTAGCAACACTTCATTGCATTTAGTTAAAGACTCGACGCCACTGAAACTTTCAGATCGTTAGGGCGTCGAGTCGTGAAATTTATGAATATTATCGGTATTTCATGTTTAAGGGGAGACTGTGTATAGTTGGGTGTTTTTGAAAGTTATGCTGGCGTTGGAATTAAGTAACCATTCTTATTTTTGGCAAAATCGCTGGATGAGTGCAAAAAGATAAAAATTCATCATCATCATCTGCCTAGCCTTTCCCAACTATGTTAGGATCGGCTTCCAGTCTAAACGGATGCAGCTGAATACCAGTATTTTACATGGATCGACTGCCTATCTGACCTCCACAACCCAGTAGCTGGGTAATACGAAACCCCTTGGTAAGACTGGTTGTCAGACTTTTTTAGCTTCTGACGACTCGTAACGACTGTTATAGATCTACGTATGACAACCGGGACCAACAGCTTAACATGCTTTCTGAGGCACGGAATGATGTCAGTAATGTCTAAGATAAACTTTAGAAAGTACATATCGACGCCCCCAAGGAATAAACCTGTATTATACTATTACTGACTTTTTACTGTTATTCCATTTTCGGAATCTATGGGTCGGGATACACCTATGCAATTTTTTTCGTATTTTTTCTGCGGTAATTTCCAACGATTTTCCTTATAACACTTTTGTTCTTTGTAAATTTTCCATTTTTTATTTACTAGAAAAATAACGTTATACATTATTACAATTTAAGTTCTGTGGCTACATTTCGGTAAAGTAATATTACTGTAAAATATTTTTAAAAAAAATCTTGGTTAATGCGATTACAGGTTTATTATCGTAAATTTTGTGGTACACATTTTCGCGTATTGGCGGTAACTTGGTCGCGCTCGGCGAATCAAGTACATTTTCGGGTCATAGAGGAGATTCCCAATGCATAGATAGAATTTAAAAACGCCTCAAAAGTAATTGAGTATCAATATCTCTCTCTCTCTGTAATGAAAAAAAACGTTCAATAATCCAGTAAAGCAATATTATGCCAATAAGTTTTAAGAAATTTACAAGAATAAATCGGTAAGTAAACATTACTGGAATAATATTGATAAGTCAGGATCGTAAGATATCAATACCCTAAAAATTTTATGAAACCATTTTCGGTAATATGTACTTTGGTGAATAACTTATTCTGTGTATATTTAATAGTTACACTTAATACTTTAAACTTTTCGGGTAAAAATTAGCTTTTCCGTCATATAACAATGTTCTCATAATTACCTTTTGTTGAAGAGATATACGCCAAAAACACTAAATCATTTTTCCTGTAAAATTTGATTTTTGCGATTACCGGTTTATTCCTCGGGGACGTCGATATGAATTGAAAAAGTCAAATTGGTACTTGCTCGGATTATGGCGACAATTGGCAATGTCGCAGTTAAGAGCTATTAATTATTTTTGACTGCCCTGGTTACCTGGTTTATCTCTGATTGATTGTATGTAAACATTAAAACAACAGCATTCTGTAAAATAATAAAACTAAACCTAAAATCTAATTAGAAAAACAGAAAAAAGAATAATTAAAACTTTCACAGCTTTGATAAAAAACCGTTAATTGACTTCAATTAGCACCTGCCTAATTGATTGTTAGTCGAAAACTAAAAGGGAAAGGTGTGTTCTAAAACAATAAATAAAGAACTGAATTAATTATGTACAGTCAGCAAAAGAGATAGGTATGCAGAGTCGTCAAATATAGTTGAAGTTTATCTTAGAAACCGATGGATGTCTTCGATTTAAAAACTTAATTAACATACATACATAACATCATGCCTGTAATTCCCGAAGGGTTAGGCAGAGGTGTACCCATCAGTACACCCACATTTCGCCAGTTGTGTTTTTAGTCCCATGTAATAGGGGGCATCTATAATTATTGCCATCAACCGGGCACAAATCCAGACTCCGAGGCTAACTTAATTAATGAACTGTTTATTTTCTAGTTTTTACAATTAAATAACATTTGAACACATCCATTGGTTTCTAACCGCTGAACTGACTTTTTGGGCACTATAGTGTCCGTAAGGAAAATACAATCGCTTGTTTTGCGGACACTAGAATGTCCAACGGGTAAATGTTGAATAATTATGTCTATTCCGTTCTAAACCTTACATTTCCTCGCAAAGAAAACTTCAACTATATCTGACGACCTTGCATACCTATCTCTTTTGCTGACTATACCTATTAACAAGTAACTAAGTAACGTTTCTTTGAACCGAAGTTTCTTTACCAATGTGGTTTTGTTAGTTTGAGAATCTATTTACTTCTTCTTGTTGTTGTTATTTTGTAGGCTCCGATGAACTTGGAGTGTTTTACCTTTCTGTACCCTTCAAGATGGTTGAGGTAAATGGTGCTAATCCACGCGTCATGGTTGAGAAAGGTGCTGTCAGTTAGGATTTATCGTATGTTTTTATTGATTTTTATTGCTGTTTTTTCTTTTAAAGTAGCAATAAAAATAATGTAAGCAGTGTCTGTCGAATCGCGTGCTCGTTTTTCTCCAATGAGACTGACTTATGTTTTAAAACGAGCAACTATCTTCAACCTTTTTACTAACTAGAAAGAACCGAAAGAAAGAAAGAAAAACTTTTTATTCACGTGAGAAACACGCACAATATACAAAAAATATACAAATAATATACAATATAAATATAAACTAAATACTTATTAGAAAATAAAAAAATTAAGTGTCCTGAACTGTAATTTGCGCCACTACCGCACGAATCAGCCGACGCTCAGCATAATGCCGTGGCCCACACATAATGGCACGAGACCACGGCGCTGGTTTTCAGCGTAGACCGACGTGTCTCTGTCTCGGAACTACACGTAAAAATCATCCACCCATCGTTCCGAGGCACAGAACAAAAAAAAAGCCAACTACTTCAAATTTAAAATTAAATGTAGTTTATTGTAAAATGCTTCAACTTAACTTGATTTGTGCAAGTTTATTATTTATAAGATTAATCTAATTTACCAATTTTATACACATTCTTTTATTTCAAAATTAACCGTTTCTGCGCAAAATGTTGTACTTTTGCTATTTCCTTTTTTTCATCAGTTTGTTGTTATTTTTTTCTAACAATTGTTTACAATACCATTGTTCTCAAAATCCTTTCCTTCCTCCTCCATTCAAGATAAAACGAAACATCGTCATTATAACGCCCAAAAACATCTCACTTCACATACAAAAGCCAAACAATTCGTCAAAACAAAATGAAAATTTAACTCCGAGATACCTTTTGGGAATGTTCCCATTGAATACGCAACAAATTCCCAGCTGGTATCTTGTCCCAGGTACCTTTGAGAGGGTACGCAACAGCTTGCAACGTCCTTTAATGACCTCCCCGGGGGATACAACAAAAAGCCACAGCGAACGCTCAATTACCATTCAATTGTGAAGGGAATCGAAATTATAAATTTACAACTACAGCAGACAATAAGCTTGTAACGTAAATTAAATTATAGGTACTATGTATACAAAGTTTTAGTTAGAAGTATAAAGAACTGCAAATTCGTTAGTCATTTATAACATTTGTGTCAATGTGACTTTTTCAATTCATATGTACTTTCTAAAGTTTATCTTGGACATCACTGGCATCGGTGAAGGAAAACATCGTGAGGAAACCTGGACTTACTTTTCCTCCCAAACCATGTCAGAGGCCCTTGAGGCGATTTAGAAGGTCTTAAGACCTTACTGCCCGCACGATAAAGAAGAAGATTTGTAACATAACATCACGCCTGTAATCTCTGAAGGGTTAAGCAGAGGTGTACAGACTTGAGCAAAAACAAGTATACACTTGGCAATATTACGAAGCTATTTTCTTCGAAAATATTGATAGAAATGTATCGTTTTGAGGAATACAGAATTTTGAATTGATACTACTATGAAATAGGTCTTATATCAAAGTTACAGCCATTATTTTACAAGAGAATTGCTTTTGAATTTTGTACCCATAAGTACGCCTACATTTAGCCAGTTAAATTTAAGTCCCATGTAATAGGGGGCGAGCTTATTCCCATCAACAGGGCACAAGACTCCGAGGCTGCTACTGAGAAATTCCTGATAGAACAAGTTAAAAATAACTTACATAATCAAATATTCAATGTATTAGTACCAAAGTAAATAGGAATAATTTCTGTGGGCGTTTACGACAATTCTTTTCGGCCACCATAAAAAAACTTGAACCAAACATGAAACCATAAAAAGTTAACGGTCTATAACATAACTAGGATTCTTTGTTTCTTTGAGGTCGTTACAATCATAAATATAAGTAATATAAGTAGGACTTATACTGCCCCGTTGGTCTCATGGTCGCAAGCAAGACTACTGAGCGAGGATTCTGTGTTCAATTCTCTGTTGAAGAATTCAAAGTGTTGTCGGGCATTTTTTTCTTTTTTTTTCGGTAGCTACCAGTGGTTAAAAGTTAGTGATGTGACACTCCCGTGTCTCGAAAAGCACGCGATACCGCTGACACGCTGGTCTGTCTTCCCCATGGAAAAAAAATAAGAGGTAGGTCTGGATTTTTGCTCGACACCAAGCTCGCCTAACAAAAGACTAAAAAGTCTAATTTTCATAGATCATTTACTACTACTAATAGGTACATCTCTGCCTAACCCTTCGGGGATTACAGGCGTGATGTTATGTTAATATGTATATCTACCAACTACATAAGTGAACCAAGTACATTTACCTTATTTTTAAACAGCATTTTATATCGCATTCGACATAAAAAAGGAACTAATCAAAACAAATCAACACAGCGATAAACAAATGAAGTGTAAGCACTTAAATACTACCCACGACTAGTTAATTCCATAAGGCTGGTAACACACTAAATAACAACAGGCCGCACGCCGCGTGGCCCTCGCATCGTTAGTGAGGTCCGCTCGTAAACCGCCTACATTCCTATGCGACTGAATATTCCTTTTGTTGCCAAATAGTGGCCGGTTTTTGCTGTAATTGTATGTATTTTGACATTAAACTTACCTTGTTATTATGTGATATTTAACGCGGCTTGCTTAAAGTTAAGTGGCAGAAAGCGTCACGTAAGGGAAAACCGTTATGTCTTTCCTTTCCTCTCTTTCTCTTCCTCTCTGTCCTTTTCTTCTTTATACGGGTGTGAAGGTGTGTGCGAGTATAAAGATTCGAACAGCAAGCATTGTGCACGGCCAGCTGATACTTAATTCTAAAGACATGTTTATTTAATTTAACCGGTCAAGCTCCGGCTGACTTACCGGTAAATCAGAACAATGGAAAATCAATTGTGTCTCATTACGTGGGACTTGAATAATTAAACTTATTTTTTGTTTTAATGCATACGGGATTCCTTTGCTTATGGGAATCCTCCGACCGCACAATTTTTTTCTATTGCCACTTCAGTGCTTTGCATTACATAACATCACGCCTGTAATCCCCGAAGGGTAAGGCAGAGGTTTACCCATTAGTACACCCACATTTCGCCAGTTATGTTTTTAATCCCATGTATTATGGGGCAAGCCTATTGCCATCAACCAGGCACAAATCCAGACTCCGAGGCTGCTACTGAGAAATTCCTGATGTAAAAACCCAATAACACTTTGCCCGACCTGGGAATCGAACCCAAGACCTCATGCACAGCAGTCGCACTTGCGACTACTAGACCAACGAGGCAGTCATGCATTCTTTAATGAAAACTGTACTAACTTCAGGCTCTATACAAAACGTAGTCTAATCATATTTTTGACAATCTATCTAGTCTGCTCACAGCAGTGCGCCGTCGGGAATATTCTCTCGGATTTTGCGCTCACAAAACGTATTGGCTATCCTTCATTATCAGATAAAGTGAAAAAGAGACGGAAGACTGGAGCCGTCAACTTGTATTTGAAACTCGGAACATTTTCTGAAGTGGCTTTAAATGAGATGTTGCGGTCGTCGAGAACCATTACCACGATGATCAATCGCATTGAGCAGCTGTAATTTTTAACCAATTTTAAAAAAGAAGAACTTTTTGTGTAAGTCGGATGTTTTTTTTACGTTAAATATTTTCGTCAATTACGGACGAATTTTAATTTATTTAAATCTTTTGAGGTAGCATAACATCACGCCTCTTATATCCGAAGGGTTAGGCAGAGGTGTACACATTAATACCCCCATATTTCGCCAGTTATGTTTAAGTCTAATTTGATAGGGGGCGATCCTATTGCCATTAGCCGGACACAAATCCTGAAAAATTCCTGATGGAAAAACTAATGACACTTTGCTCGACCTGGGAGTCGAACCCAAGACCTTATGCTTAGCAGTCGCGCTTTGCGACCATTAGACCAACGAGGCAATTCAAATAACAAATAAGTAATATAATAGCTGAACAGTTTTCTGTTTGTTTGTAAACGAGGTAGTCTCTTGAACTATTAGTCGGATCGGAATACATATTTTTATGTATGATAGCCAGATTCAGAATAGTTTAAACTAACTACATAACATTACGCTATGATCTAATGGAGCGGAGCAGTAACCATACTTTTATACAAACAAAACTATTTAACTTTTACTGAGCATTATTATTTTTCGTTTAACTAATAACCGTATGAAACGCGCGCGTATGCACGCCCTTGTAGAGTCGCCTGTTCGTTCGTTTCTTTGGGAAACATAACATACATAACATCACGCCTTTAATCCCCGAAGGGTTAGGCAGAGGTGTACTCATTCTAGTACACCCACATTCTTTCTTTGGGAAAGTTGTTTGTTATCATGACTACAATCAGTATCAATCACTAATTACCACTCACCCTACAAAGATAGATTTGTGGGGTGTGTAGTGTAGAGTTGTTTACTTACTTTTCATGGGCATTTGAAGATTTATACAAACACAAGCCATTCGGTCAGTAGAGATCGATGCTTTTAACTGATTATTTCGTTCAATCACCTAATGACAGTGCCGTCTCTTGACTGATGATCTGTCTCGACAATT
The DNA here is from genome assembly GCA_949774945.1 of Hoplodrina ambigua. NCBI lineage: Eukaryota > Metazoa > Arthropoda > Insecta > Lepidoptera > Noctuidae > Hoplodrina > Hoplodrina ambigua. Next base: position 11,157,516 of record OX458981.1, read on the forward strand.
TGTACAACAATCAGAAGTAAACCTTATCTTCTTAAAAACAGAGTCAAAATTTGAGTAAGGGTTCAGTATGTGCTTTTATTGTAATCACAAGCTAATTTAAGTCGTATTGTTTTATAGATAAAGTTCAGAATGGATTTTTTAAGGAACCTTTCAGGGTTGGTCTCGTTTTTTTTTTGTTTTACTCTAATAATTAATTCTGTACGGAGACATTGTAATTGAATATTAATTTATTTAAAATCGGTACGATTGTTTGTTTTATTTACAGGATTGTTTTCATCATTATTATGGTTGATGTTTAAATATTGAGTTTTTCCTTTCTATGTTCTATGTGACTACACGTCGGCCTATGCTGAAAACAAGCGTCGTGGTTTCGTGCTATCGTGTGTGGGCCACGGCATTATGCTGAGCGTCGGCCGTTTCGCGTGGTACTGGCGCAAATTACCGTTAGGACACCTAATTTTTTATTTTCCATTATGTATTTTGTTTAAATTTATATTGTATATTATTGTGTATTGTGTGTCACTTTCATGTGAATAAAACGTTTTTCTTTCTTTCTTTCTTTCATGTTGGCGTCCGCTTCTAGTCTAACATAATACAGCTGAATATCAATATTTTACATTTTTTTTTTTTTGAGGTGTTAAAAATCATCAAATGACTCCTTCCGCCCTGGGTGGGGCGGAAGGAACTGTCAGACTTTTACTGACTAAAAAACCACCCTGTTCCTTCTGTTGCCCTTTACGTTCCGGGGCCACGGTATCCTGTTAAGACGTCCCGCAACCCCGGCAGGCGTTGGCCCCGTTGGGGGCCCCGTCCCTGTGCTGACAGCTCTTTGAGGCGCGAGCGAACAGAACGCGCCGTCGACCCGGGCTTGGTCCTTGATCGGACGGCGAGCTACCCATTACTCGCCGTCCGCAAGCCCGCGCCTACGGTGGCCGGATGTCGCCTCGCGACGTCCGACGCCCTGGGCGTCTCCCGCGGCGGCTGGGGCGTGAGGTGGTTCTCTCCCTCACGCGGCCCGCCTCCTATCAATATTTTACATGGAGCGACTTCCTATCTGACTTCCATAACACAGATATTAGGTAACACGATACCCCCTGTCTGTCTGTGTGCTTAGTCGGACTGCCTCGTTGGTCTAGTAGTCGCAAGCGCAACTGCTGTGCAAGAGGTCTTGGGTTCTATTCAAAGGTCGGGCAAAGTGTTATTGGGTTTTTCCATCAGGAATCTCTCAGTAGCAGCCTCGGATTCTGAATTTATGCCCGGTTTAAGGCACTAGGCTCGCCCCCTATTACATGGGACTAAAAACGTAACTGGCTAAATGAGGGTGTACTAATGGGTACACTTCTGCCCAACCCTTCGGGGATGACAGGCGTTTTCAATCCATACTAATATTATAAATGCGAAAGTATGTCTGTCTATCTGTCTGTTACCTCTTCACGCAATTTATCATGGAGATAGTTTAAGACCCGGGGAAGGACATAGGCTACTTTCTATTAGACTTCGACTTCGTCTGCGTCCGCGATAACCGACATTTGCGCGGACGAAGTCGAGGGCAAAAGCTAGTCATCTAAATAAACACGAAATAATACAATGCACTGCTTCGCAATTGCATTGAATTGCAAGTAATAGAGTTTGTTTTATCTTGATGTTACATTCATTCCGTGTTTACTATAACATTGTGTATCAGGATTTTCAAATTAGAAATGTAAAATGACTTTTGTTGCTGTCTGTACCAGACTCCATATTGAAATTGATGTCAAACAGTACTCCTGTGTATATTTTCATTCTATTTTTTTTTGTTTTTTATTTACCTGCATTGTTTCCACACATTTCACATACAAGCAACAAGAATATTGGAATCGTGATTTTATTAAAACGTAATTAAAAGAGTGTCCATGGACTTTCTTGCCCATTCTTCTCCATACGAAGCCTACCTTTTGGTAGATTTAATTCTGTTTTTTATTAAAACCTAATTATAGAGAGTGTCCATGGACTTTGTTGGCCATTCTTCTCCATACGAAGCTACCTTTTGAAAATTTAATTCTGTTTTTTATTAAAACCTAATTATAGAGAGTGTCCATGGACTTTGTTGGCCATTCTTCTCCATACAAAGCTACCTTTTGAAAGATTTAATTCTGTTTTTTATTAAAACCTAATTATAGAGAGTGTCCATGGACTTTGTTGGCCATTCTTCTCTATACGAAGCTACCTTTTGAAAGATTTAATTCTGTTTTTTATTAAAACCTAATTATAGAGAGTGTCCATGGACTTTGTTGGCCATTCTTCTCCATACGAAGCTACCTTTTGAAAGATTTAATTCTGTTTTTTATTAAAACCTAATTATAGAGAGTGTCCATGGACTTTGTTGGCCATTCTTCTCCATACGAAGCTACCTTTTGAAAGATTTAATTCTGTTTTTTATTAAAACCTAATTATAGAGAGTGTCCATGGACTTTGTTGGCCATTCTTCTCCATACGAAGCTACCTTAAGAAAGATTTAATTCTGTTTTTTATTAAAACCTAATTTAATTTAAAAGAGTATCCATGGAGGTTTTATCTATAATATAAATTAAAAAAAAAGTATTTATAAATTATATAAGTATGTATATCAGTTGTTTGGTTACCATAACACAAGCTCTGCTTATCTTGGGATCAGATAGCCGTGTGTGAGTTGTCCCAAGATATCTTTAAAAAAAAAAGTTTCTTGCCTATTCATCTCGGAAGATTCTATTTTTAAAATTTGTACAAATATGACTTTCAAAAGTGTATTTTCACGGCCTAATTGAAATAAATGATTTGACATTGACTTTATCTAAGCGAAAAGTTTTATCTAAATCCATTGAACGGTTTACGCATCATTAACTACTAAACATATTCAGAAACTTTCACGCTTAGATATAATATAATATTAGTTAGGATTATCGAGATACTTCGTCAGGTCATTCACCTCTGCCTACAGATGTGAAGTCGGGTAAATACGTTTATGCCAAACGGATTATAATGACTCTTTTTGCTAACAAGCATTTATAACCATTTCTTTCATTTTTTCTTTCTAATGTTTATCTTAGATTTCACTAGCTTCGGTGAAGGAAAACATCGTGAGGAAACCTGGGACTTACTGTTCCACTCAAACCATATCAGAGGCCCTTGAGGCGGTTTAGAAACTCTGACACTAGGGTGTGTGGGGTCGTAAGACCTTACTGTCCACACGATAAAGAAAGACCATTTGAACTGGCTAGGTATAGATATAGTACTAGCTTATTATTGTCCTATTGCAAGGTAAAGGCCTCTGTAGGTAATGGCTTATCCGCCTTGAACAAGCGATCAATGTTCCTAGAGAAGGCAGGAACATTGATCGCTTGTTCAAGGCGGATAAGCGATTACCTACAGAGTTAATAAGTTCAAGTTTGATCACGATGTTTACCTTCTGCACTTCTAAACAAACATAAGATTAAAAGAAAAAAAAACCGGTTAAGTGCAAATCTGACTTACACACGATGGGTTCTGTACCACCATATCATATTTAACACAACATGCATAAAAATAATCGTAAAATAAAAGTAATTGTTTTGTGATGTAACTACAATTTTACGGTTTTCGGATTTATCCCTATACTTGTGCTACATGGCATTGCTTCTTGCCTTACATGATTATTTCTAGATGACTAGCTTTCGCCCGCGGATTCGCTTGCAAATCATAATGAAAATTCGATCATGATTCGAAAGACACGTGGCGCCATCTATCATCATAAGAACGTTATTGTGATTTCCCTCGGGAACAGTACTTTTTTTCGGGATTAAAGATACCCTATGTTCGTTCCTGTACACCTGGCAACGTATATGCAAAATTTCAGGATGATCGGTTCAGTGGCTTAGGCGTAAAATGGTAACAAACAAACAAACTTACTTTCGTATTTATAATATTAGTTCGAATGTCTTAATAGGTTTTAATTACCCTAGCGAGCGTCAAAATATGCACCATAAACGACCTTATCTTTAGAATGCGTAGACTTAGGAAGCTTGATTCCTTTGCGCGTATCTAAGAAAAGGGTTTTGACAGACAGACGGAAAACAACAAAGTGATCCCATAACGGAACCGTTATGGGATCACTTTGTTGTTTTCCGTCTTTGCCGACTGAGATACAGAACCCTAAAAATTACTTCCTTTCTTTACTTACACCAGATAAATGACCGTACTTAGCCGGCTGCCTATATGTCGGCTGCTTTGGATATATGTCCGATAATACCCGCTCTTTTACAACTGTACCCAAACCTCGCACACTACATTTGCCAAACTCAAAGACTAACTTCCCAAATTCATGAGTAATTCAACTTTCAACACTATTGAAACTAAGGCGCTTTGCACACGGAGCAACTTAAGTTGAGGCAACTATGAACTCTTTAAAAGTTTCCTGTAAAAGTTGATAGTTGCTATAACGTTTACGGTTGCCGTAACTTTATGACAATCTGTGAGCAACTTTCACAGCCGAGTTGCCGTATGCCATTGCCGTAGCGACACTGGCATTGCCAGGCACACGGAGAGGTAGGAGGGTGTGAAATTGCCCGACGTGTTGCGAAAGACGGTTGAAGGAACCGACAACTTTAAAAACCGGTATAATATTTAAAAGTTGCTAGTTGCGGCAACTAGCAACTAACTTAATCATCGATTGCAACAACTGAAAACTGTTGACGATTGCCGCAACTCGAAACTTGAGTTGCTATGTGCGCAGTCCAATTGAAATGTATGGAAACAGCTAGTTGCCAGCTAGTTGCTGTAATAGTTACTCTGTGTGCAAAGCGCCTAAGTTCCAAATAAAGCCGAGTTGATACTTTAACCCTTCTCAGCGAAGTACCATCTTTCACAAAAAGTACCATCATATTTAACGTTATCTAATCATAACATAACATCACGCCTGTATTCCCGAAGGGTTAGGCAGAGGTGCACCCATTAGTACAACCACATTTCTCCAGTTATGTTCAAGTCCCATGTAGTAGGGGGCGAGCCTGTTGCCATTAACTGGGCACACAAATCCGAAGTTGCTTCTGAGAAATGGAAAAACCCAATAACATAATATTTAACCGTTATCTAATCGTTAATTATAAACTGATAAAACGCTTTTTGGCGACCATTACTGCTAGTTACCCGCCTAATACATTATAGAAGGGCTTCATAAATTTATAGGGGTTCAATTGGGATCGCAATTAAAGTGATTAGACCGGTCCACAGCCCGACATGAATAATTCAATAATTGTTCGATAATTCGATTTGTCGATAATAAAAGTACATGGTGTTTTACTGTGGGACATCACTATTAAGGGCGGGTTAAGCGATCAGTCTTTAACAGATTAATCTAATACTTTTACTGCAACGCAAGTGTACAAAAACATGATCATCTGCCTAGCCTTTTTCCAACTATTTTGGGGTCGGCTTCCAGTCAAACCGGATGCAGCTGAATACCAGTATTTTACATGGAGCGACTGCCTATCTGACCTCCACAACCCAGTAACTGGGTAATGCACCCCTAGGTAAGACTTTCGGGCTTCTGACTACCCGTAACGGCTGTCAAAGATCCAAAAATGACCAACGGCTTAGCGTGCAAATACACTACACGACACTGTACTTCGAGTGTACGAATACACTATGTTTTAAATAAGTGCGACTGCTGTGCATGAGGTCTTGGGTTCGATTCCCAGGTCAGGCAAAGTGTTATTGGGTTTTTCCATTAGGAAGTTCTCAGTAGCAGCCTCGGAGTCTGGATTTGTGCCCGGTTGATGGCAATAGGCTCGCCCCCTATTACATGGGACTAAAAAACATAACTGGCGAAATGTGGGTGTACTATTGGGTACACCTCTGCCTAACCCTTCGGGGATTACAGGCGTGATGTTATGTTATGTTATGTTTAAATAAGTAGGCTAGATTTTGAATAATACCTAAAGCTAAGAATCAGCTCGGAACGATACACGTACGCTTTCAATAACCTAAAATAAATCTTAAAAAGGTTCTGCTTTTTATTTGGAAATAGGTACTTATTTTACCTACATATTTCAGTTGACATGTCATCGAGAGGTGATCTATAATTTTACATTTGAACAGAGAGTAAAATGGGTGTAAATCCGATAGATTCATATTCTTCTCTTTATTTATTGTGATATTAATTTCGATGGTTTCATACATAACATTAATTCGGTATTTGAGATGTTTTTATCAATCAATTATCAATCTTACTTGCTTATTCAATTGATTGACTATTTATTTAACTAATTCACTATTTATTTTCATTTCAAGGGCACAAAAATAATTATTTAATTATTGCTTCTAAATTTATTTTTAGCGTTAAAATAAAGTCTTTATTTTTCAAAGAAGTTAGTAACTTGGAATTATGGTAGGTGTCAACTATTCAATTGACTAACTACACTTTTCAGCTTTTGTCTATATAAACTACCAGTATAATATGGAGGTGCGTAGGTACACATTCATTCGGCTTTACACGTCTGAATCAATGCAATATTAAACTGGTGTTTTCTATAAATAGGAATTGAATCCAGCTGAATGAGTATACTTATCCTTTAATAAAATAATTTCACATAACATCACGCCTGTAATCTTAGCAGGGTTAGGCAGAGGTGTACCAATTAGTACAACCAAATTTCGCCAGCTACGTTAATAAAAAATAAAAAAATACATGCTACTTTAAAAGTGTCGAAAGTTTTACTCTTTAAACTCGCTGTGTGTTCACACCTTAACAGGAAGATAGTGACGCAAACAAAAATATTAAGGCAGCCAAATGACATCATTATATCAATTCACAAACTATCGATTATTCAAACGACGTAATGTCACCATAAACTAGTTTTCCTATAAATTGCCATAAAGGAGAGTCATTACCGTATTTGCTACAACCCTACCCCCTACGATTAGTGTCAACGGCCGCTAAACCACTAGGGATGTGCTTATCGAATATCGATAAATTCTAAATTACGGTTTTAGTTTTTTATGTTAGTCGATTTAGTATAGCAATTAAGGCATTCTAAAGAATATCTATACTAATATCTATAAATCTGAAGAGCTTTTTGTTTGTTTGTTTTAACGCGTTTTATTTTGTTTTACGCGATTGGAAAATATATTTTCTGATCTCTTTATATTGTAGCTAGATTCAGGAGGAATAGTATAGGCTATTTAACATAACGCTACGCCCTGTGGGTACAGGGGCATAGCATTATCCAAAGACGTAACTGAACGCGGATTAAAAAAAAACATGCGGACAACGTCGCGGGCTATAGAAGCTAGCAAAGGATAAGCTGACTGCCGTAACCCAAACAGAAAATTTCTTTGTCTTCTTTCAATTTTACTTTTGTATCAAGTAAAATTGATATAAAGACTTTAGTGACACCTAAGAAAATCTACACATACATATATCCATAAACTCACGCCTTTTTCCCATGGGGGTAGGCAGAATCTACAGAACGCCACCTGCTACGATCCTTACATACTCCTTTCGCCTCATCTACGTTCATACAAGCACGCCGGTTACGAGTATTTCGCACCCGACCTTTCTGAAGGACCTCACCAATAAGGTCAGTTTAGGTCTTTCTAGGGCGACCCCTCCCATCGTTGCCACTCACCTCTGCCATATACATACCTTTTGTTAATCGTCTTTCACTTATCCTCTCAACATGACCGAACCATCTAAGCATATCCTTTTCTATCTTTGTCACTACATCTTGTTTTCATCCGCAACGGTCCCGTATAACCTCATTCCTCACTCAAGAAAATCTAGTTTAAGAGTTTTTTTTTTTAAGTTTATTCGCCTGTTTATCTATACCACAGATTACTGAATAGTTACTACGTAACAGATACTTCACTCAGTACAAAATTTCCAATACCTATTACGATAATTGCCTACTCCCTCGCGTCAACAACCACTGCATGCTAAAATGCGCCTAAATGCTCAAGCGTACAGCAGTGATTGCTTCGCACCGCGCGATTCCACAGTAATCGCAGGGCTGCCTCTTCGATAAAATTATATTAACATAAGTTTTTATCTATGTTATTGAGAACTGAGAATATGTTCTGACTTTTATGTGGCAGTTAAAAATTTTATCATTTATAAAATATTTAACCAACTTAACAAAAAGGAGGTGATCAGACATACAGGCCAAACTGAGAAGTTTGACTTGTATGGTTTGTAGGTATGTATGTTTGTGCGCGATAATCTCGCGTTTGGCTAAACCGATATCGATGCGGTTTTCAGAAAAGGATTTGTTACCTTTAGGAGAACGTTTTAAAATAAGTATAATTCTTCTTAGTTCGATGATGATCTTCGGAGATGTTTACTAGAAATGAAAAAAAAAAGCCTTAAAAAAAGAGAATCGACTTCAAATAAAGCACTAAGCCGTTAGAAATATTTTTTTTTTTTATGTTAGTGCTAACAGCTGGTAATTACGAATCGAAAAAGCACCGACATCAAAGAAGAAATTATTTCTCACGGTTTAGCGTTTTGAAGTCGGTTCTCTTTTTTAAAGTTTGTTTTATTATATTTGTAAGTTTGTTTTGTTTTATATACTGGTACTGACTGTGGAAGAAACCTAGATAAAACATAATAACACGGCATCGTAATACGCGTACGAACGAACAGCACTATTAAAATTGAACGGCGTGCGCGCGCTTCGCTTGCGAAAACCGCACTGAATTTGATCCGCCGGCGGACCGAGACCGCTCGGCTGGGCGGTAGGCACTTATAGCGCGCAAGTACATGGAGTGACGGAGGCCTGTCTATACTAATATTATAAAGAGGTAAAATTTGTTTGTAAGTTTGTTTGTAGAGGGTAATCTCCGGAAGTAATGAACCGATTTAAAAAATTCTTTCACTGGTAGAAAGCTACATAATTCGTGAGTGCTATAGGCTATAAATTATAAAGATATCATGCACAATAGCCGAACTATCTCAATTTTTGTCTAGCCAGGTGGAAAAAGTAGCTCTTACAACAAAGTGTTTTGCATGCGCTGCCTTAACAGTTGTATATAATTGAAAACAATGTATGGCAACCTGGTCCGCCTTCAATAGTTCTACAAAAAAGTCCGCGACACCATATTTCTATCTTTTATATTTTAGCAGATATAGTAGCTTTTATGTGTTAAAAAAAGTATTTTTTGACGTACTTACCTTTGGACGATTTTTAAACAACAAAATATTAAACATTATCGAAAATTTCATCACAAGTTAAAATGTTTACCGCCCAACGAAGTGGGCACGGGTCAGCTAGTATAATATATTTTTAATAGAGCTAGCTTATTAGGAAAGTGCTCGGAAAAAAATATCATCAATGCTGACGTTAATTTTGAAGTCAAGCCCAATTGAGCCGCCCGGTATGATGGAGGACACCGTTACCTATAAAATAATAGGCTTTTTGAAACTTTTAATTTTATCTCCCCAAAGTCAGCTGTATCAATAATACGGTAATGGAAAAGACCGTGAGAAAAATTTGACACTTAAAAAAAAAAACAACGCCCCACACCAGGTCATTTATTAATCTTAATATATAAATAACGCGTCACGTTGTTTGTCCGGGATGGACTCCTAAACTACTTAACCGATTTTAATCAAATTTGCACAACGTGTGCTTTTGATACGACTTGGAAGATAGAATAGCTTTTATCTCAGTTGTTGGTCTTAATATTTTTTTATCGCAATTCTGAGCCACAGCAACGCGTGGGCCGTTCAGCTAGTAAATATATATACTCACACACTCTATCTGCAGGACATACAAATATTTTTGATCCGAGCAGGAATGGAACTTGCTTCGCGCAGCGCATGGTGCTTAAAGCTCAACCACTACGCCAACAGTGTTGTCCATATGTTCAGATGTGCTGTTTATAAATAATATGTTTGTAAACACGCTCACGTTAGACAAATAATCCCTAATGTGGGAGGGGGGGCAAAGTTTTTATCAAAAATAAATTATCCCATTGTTTTTTACCAGAAATCTCGTTTCACTTTCGGTTTGGCGGAAACCCGACCTTACGCTTAGTGTAAACGCACCCTTAGACTTCCTTTCATACCAGATTGACAAACCCAGAACGATGTAAAAGAAATACAGCAACAGAGTTTTTAAATTTCAGAGAAATCCCAGCAATCCAGTTAAACTAGAACGTCTCCCGCTTGTTACTAAAGTTTCCATATCCGGATGGCCGGCAGAATAACCGGATGACCGTCACGGGCCGGATCAATCCCGTTTGTGTGCCTAATGGGATAAGTTTGCCAGTGCCGCCAAGTTATTGACAAGTTTTTGCTGTAACCGTCTGCGACAACAATCAGGTTACAATGATTACGTGGTTAGATGATGTTTGTTGTCAGTTTATAGTTGTACTAGCTTTTGCTTGTGACTTCATCTGCGTAGACTTTAAAATGAAGCGAAAAAAATCCATGATCTCAAGGAAAATAAAAATGGAATAAAAATATTTTTTGTGTTAAGCTTGATCATTTATTTATATGAATGAGGTGTACCCATTAGTACACCCACATTTCGTCCGTTATGTTTAAGTGTAATAGCGGCCGAGCCTATCGCCATCTACCGAGCACAAATCCAGACTCCGAAGCTGCTATTGAGAAATTCCTGATGAAAAAACCCAATAACAATTTGCCCGACTTGGAAATCGAATCCAAGACGTCATGCTCAGCAGTCACGCTTTGCGGCCACTAGACCAACGAGACAGTTTAGTTCAAATCAATGGAAGGTATTTCTGAACACAATTTCAATTCAATCCTATGGAAATTTCCAGAAAATGGATACATACTCTAAAAGTCACCGCAGACAGTAATAATATACACGAGTTGTTTTCATTTAATAGTTCATAATGAAGATGTTTCCGCGCGATATTTATATCTAAATATATACGGTAGACAATTTTCAACTATATCTGTGATGTGTTTTAGTTTAAGTTTAACATAACACCATAACATCACGCCTGTAATCCCTGAAGGGTTAGGCAGAGGTGTACCCATTAGTACACCCACATTTTGCCAGTTATGTTTTTAGTCTCATGTAATAGGGGGCGAGCCTATTGCCATCAACCGGGCACAAATCCAGACTCCGAGGCTGCTACTGAGAAATTCCTGATGAAAAAACCCAATAACACTTTGCCATTAGTTTAAGTTTGAGCCCAATAAATCTACCTAGCCTTTTCCTGACTAGGTTGATGATGAATACCAGTATTTTACATGCAGCGACTGCCTATCTGACCACAACCTAGTACCTGAGTAAAACGATACCCCTTGGTAGGGCCTGATCTAAGGGGGCAAGCTGGGCAAATGCCCAGAGAGGCAAAAATGAGGGGCGGCACTCTTACCTTCATGATTTTTTGTATTGTGTTCAGAAGCCGTAGTAGTACTTAATATGTGAATGTTATACAATTAAAACAATATCAGATATTTGTATATCACCCCATCACCACGGAGAAGTCATCATCATCTGCCTAGCCTTTTCCCAACTATGTTGGGGTCTGCTTCCAGTCTAACCGGATGCAGCTGAATACCAGTATTTTACATGGAGCGACTGCTTATCTGACCTCCACAACCCAGTAACTGGGTAATACGATACCTCTAGGTAAGACTGGTTGTCAGACTTTCAAGCTTCTGATGACTTTGTAACGACTGTAAAAAACCCACGTATGACAGCCGGGACCAACAGCTTAACGTGCTTTCCAAGGCACGGAATGTTGTCAGTTATGTCTAAGATAAACTTTTGAAAGTTCATATCAAGCATGAGAGGCGGGCGCCTTAACCGCTAGGCCATCACGACATCGGAGAATCGGTCTATTAAGTTGGTCACCCATCCACGGACCAACTCCGGCAAAAGAATAATGAACCTGTTAGTTCGACGGTTATTTCTTAGCCACGAGCACCGAGCACCTCAGTTTAAATTAGTGGCATGTGTTATGTTTTTTATTAATTTAATTTATGCTTATTATTTACAAAATAATATTAGCTTGCTGCACTCCATCTCTGTATAAACTTTAACTGTGTCAAATTTCATTCTCCTCCGTTCGCGCAATTTTCGTAAAAGGCAGTAGGTACAAAGTTTATGCTTCACGTATTAGTGTAATTAACTAAGCTGAATTAATGAATGAAAACAGCTCTGTGTGTACTGACCGTAATACTGTAGGTACACGTGTCCCCTCTTAACCCCGTACCCCCCTTCCCCACCATAACCACATGTTTTACAGTGAACTTCAAGCATTTTCACAACAAAGTTTAAATACTTAGACATATTTGTCCTAAAACTTTTCAAAGTCGACAGACTCGTAGAATGTTTGACATTTTGAGTTAGGCGGCTATATTATGAGAAATTCTTAAGCAAATACTTTTACGATGACGTACTATTGGAAGACGGTTAGTTGTTGCGTCGTTTGTGTTATTTTTGTACAATTGCACAGAGCCGGATTTAGACTACTTGATGCTTTAAGCGTTTACACTTTAAAGCTTTTCATACAAACTTTCAAGTCCATATTACGAAACGCATGAACTGATTGTAATGAGGGGGTAGGCAGAAACTACAGAACGCCACCTGCTACTATCCTAACATACTCCTTTCGCTCCATCATCTTATATTTCTCTCATCTATTTCTGTAGTTTCTCCCTACCCCCATGGGAAAAAGGCGTGAGTTAATGTATGTATATTATGTATGATTCTAATGAAACTTGCTACACATAACATAGGTTTAAAAAGTTAGTAAAGAACATTTTCGAAATGTCTTATTAAAAAAAAGATAATTGGAAATCTCTGTCGAAAATTCGGTCGAATTTAGCTGTAACACATGTTTTAAAAATTTGACTTCAACTGAAACTTACATGAGCTGTGAAAAAAAAATGGAAGCCAATAAGTTGAACAAAACATCTCCCCTATTCGCTTTGGTGAGACTCTGACAAACGCGAGCCCTGCAGGGCTGTCACTTTTGTTGGTGACCGAGCGTGAAGTGTAACGTGGGGACGGTGTTAATTGCAGAATCGTTATCACCCTGAGTGCATTGACCTGTCCGTCATGTGCAAAGGTGTAGGCAGCCGATTTTTTATGGGGTTGAAACATACACCAACATCGCGCCTGTAATCACGATTAGGCAGAGGTGTACCCATTAGTACACCCATACAAAACTTCAACTATATCTGACGACCCAGGAGGCTTAGACAAAGTAACATCGCTTCGTCGATTGACCACGTGACTTAACGCGGCTTATGTCAATCCCATACATTTTAGTCTTTCATGTGGTCATCGCTTCGTCAATTGACCACGTGACTTAACGCGGCTTATGTAAATCCCATACATTTTAGTCTTTCTTGTGGTCATCGCTTCGACACAATTGTCGAAGCGACAATTTTTGTTGTCACGTTAAGTCACGTGGTCAATACCACGTGACTTAACGTGGCTTATGTCAATCCCATACAATATAGTCTTTTCTAACTTCGATATCGTTTTGAAATTGTTACTTTGTCTAAGCCCCCTGAATACTTATCTCTTTTGTTGACTGTACCATTGGGTACACAAGAGTACAAAAGAGATAAGTATTCAGTTATGTTACTTGATTATACAGTTCTGTGTCAGTGACACAGAACTGCATGATCAAGTAACATAACTCAAGATGTTCAATACACAAACTGTAACGGTCGCTCTATTGGTATATTGCTAACAGGAGACTACACACAAATGCAGTGTCCCGTTTAATGCATTGTTCAGACAGAACCGGTGGCGGTTGCGGTCAATTATCGGTGTGACATTTTAAGGGTTACGTATTCAAAGGGAGCATACGAGTGCCTAAGACTAGGACACAGTTGTTAGGAACTGAATCACATCTTATAAGTTCAATTTGACCCACCACCTGGTGTCCGATTAAGCTGGAATTTTGAATACATATGCACACTGGATGACTGGTTTTTTTTTTTAATATAATAAAATATATATAAATATATAACGTCACGCCTGTTTTCGCCAAAGGGTTAGGCAGAATTGTACCCATTAGTACACCCACATTCGCCAGTTTTGTTTACGTCTTAGGGGGCGAGTCTATTACCAACAACCGGGTACAGATCTTCTAAGTAAAATTTGACACACTTCCCGGTGTTCGATTAAGCTGGAATTGAATACATAATATGCACACTATATGACAAAGGAATATAAAAGCTTGTTTGAAAAAAAATAACAAAATAATTACAGACTGCTCTGTTGGTTCAGTGGTCGCACAGCGCGACTGCTGAGCGTGAGGTATTGGGTTCGATTTCCGTTTCCGATTCGAAGTATTATTGGGTTTATCCATCAGGAATTTTATCAGTAGTCTGGATTTGTGCTCGGTTGATTTTAATCGGCTTGCCCCCTATTACATGGGACTAAGACATAACTAGCGAAATGTGGGTGTATTTACGTAAACCTCTGCCTAACCCTTTGGAGATTAGAAACTTGATGATATGTAGGTATGTTATGAACTAAAAAAAGGCATAATTATACGTTTACTAGCCTGTACCTCGCTTACTAGTATAGTCTAATACTGACTTCGCTACATTTCAGCAGCTGTGGTCTGCACAAGTGTACATGATTATGCTACGTCTGCACAGAATCCGAGATGCATAGACTCACGGCTATTCGGCTATAAACTCGCAAACAGAACACAAACAGAGACACAATGGATCGATCATTTATATCTTCACTAATATCTATGCTTCAATATTAGGTATGATGGATTTGATCTCTGCATTACGTTTGAATAATCATGATTTATGTCGCCTTGAGAAGTCGATGTTAATGTACGAGTATTAGTGATTTTTATATATTTTATATAAAGTTTAACTACGCCCTTCAAACTTAAGTCGAACAACTAGTCTTATCAAGGGTATCGTATAAATTACCCAGTTACTGGGTTGTGGAGGTCAGACAGGCAGTCGCTCCATGTGAATACTGGTATTCAGCTGCATCCGGTTAGACTAGAAGCCGACACCAACATAGTTGGGAAAAGGCTAGGCAGATGATAACTCCCCATCAAACTTAGTAACATTAAGCAAAAACTGTTGCTGGGAAATTAATTTAATTTTGGGTGTGAAAAATCACTGTTTCAATAGGCCAATGTTTCTGTGTTAATAGGCTCGTCCTCTATTACATGGGACTAAAAACATAACTGGCGAAATGTGGGTATACTAATGGGTACACCTCTGCCTAACCGTTCGGGGATTGCAGGCGTGATGTTATGTTATGTAAATCACTGTTTATTGTAACGCATGCAAAATATTGAAATTTTCGGAGACACAATACAGGCTTTGTTATATTTGAAGTAAAGTTTGAACATTTGACTGCCTCGTTGGTCGACTACGGAGCATGCGGTCTTGGGTTTGATTTCGATTCCGGTCGAGCAAAGTGTTATTGGGTTTTTCCACCAGGAAATCCTCTATGTGAGAATGTAGTTTACATTAGTAGGGCGTTATTTAAAAGGAAGATTTTTATGTATAGTAAAGTTAGTACATACATTTTACCCGTGCGAAGCCGGGACGCTTCGCCAGTAAATCATCATCTGCCTAGCCTTTTCCCAACTATGTTGGGGTCGGCTTCCAGTCTAACCGGATGCAGCTGAATACCAGTATTTTACATAGAGCGACTGCCTACCTGACCTCCACAACCCAGTAACTGGGTAATATGATACCCCTAGGTAAGACTGGTTGTCAGACTTTCGGGCTTCTGATGACCCGTAACGACTGTCAAAGATCCACGTATAACAGCCGGGACCAACGGCTTAACGTGCTTTCCGAGGCACGGAGGAGTCTCGGTATGTAAAGATGGTCACCCATCCACGGACCAACCCCGGCAAGCGTAGCTTAACCTGACAGATCGACCCGTGCGGCTGTTATTACTTAGCCACGCTTCGCCAGTAAATAAATAAAATATATTTTTGGTTTCTCCTGAATCACGGATGTCAAGATTTCATGGCCCTTCTGTCAATATATGTAAATAGATGTCGTCGTTCTCATCTCGGGTGTTTTCTTTGGCAACGCCATAAATATACAGTGAAGGCTTCTCAGACCTTTTTGAGAATTTGTACAGAAGACTCACACACTGATTTATTGTCTTTTGAAAGGTCAAGAGTGATCGTCTAAGGTTACATAACATCATGCCTGTAATCCCCTAAAGGTTAGGCAGAGGTGTAACCATTAGTACACCCACTATTTAAGTTCTATGTAATAGGGGGCGAGCGTATTGCCATCAACCGGGCACAAATACAGACTCCGAGGCTGCCACTGAGAAATTTCTGATGGAAAAACCCAATAACATTTTGCCTGACCTGGGTCAGATACCCACTATTGATTTATGATTGATCTTTGTAGGTCGGCCGATTTTGGCCAATTTTTTTTCTTATTTTTAAGATAAACCTTTGAACTAAGAATTTCTCGTGAATAGTGTTTATTATAGAAACAACCTGACAACAGACCTGGGGTTACCTGTAGTTTATACAAATATTTGTTCCGTGAGGGAATTGTATCCGAGATACGTAGTAGAGCAGCCAATCGCTCAGGCAATGTGCTAACCGCCAACCAAACACACACACTATTGATATATGATTAACCAGCTTCCGACCACGGCTCGGCAGCGTCAAACTCGATATATTATCCCACGGGAACCGTAAAATTTTCCAAGAATAAAAGCAGCCTTTATGCTTTTAGACTCTAGACTTTAATCTATTTCTTTTCCAAATTTCATCGAGATCCGTTCAGCTGTTTTGGCGTAATTGAATAACAGAGATCCATCAAAAGTTTCGCTTTTATAATAGTAGTGAGATGAAGAAAAAAAATCACCCAAATGCAATAATTTCAACAATTTACACACAAAAAATACCGTTCTTTTTCAAATACAGTATACAAAATTGTTTCAATTACTCCAAAGAATAGGAAAAATTATGACGTGGATTAGTTCTTTCTTGCATAACGGAATCCAATTGTCTCTTTTAATATCCGTCATAAACAGATTGTAAAAAAAAAAAACATCAACTTTATCACACCTAAACCTACCTAACTACCCAAACCAGATAACCTTTAAAAGGAGCCTGGCCAGTACACCGAAATATCATAATCATAAATTTAATCATCATCATCATATCATATCATCTATCATATTCCAACCAAATTTTTAACAGCAACAAGTAAGATATTCTGTCTGAACGAAACCCGATTACATGCCAAAATCATTTAGCCACAAATTCTCCAAAAAACAAAAGACTCAATTACGAAGATCCTCATCGCTGTTCCAATTCACCAGCGTTCAAGAAAAACCAACAAGACACCGTGATATCCTTACAAAAACGCTAACAAATGAAGTAGAACACAGGCGAGGGAGTTAAAACACAATGTTAGGAAGCCCCGACATTTACATAAGGCGCCGTGAGACGTAAAGGTGCTCCGTGCTTCGCTTACGAAGAGGATACCTGATAAAATTTTGAATCAAGGCTCTGGTTTGATGGTTCATTTCATTTTTTGATCGTGAGTTTTGTTGGAAGGATTATGTAAGAAGAATTGAGGTTAGTTACGTTAGTTAAGCCAACTTTCAATCTTACAATAATATAAATTAACTAATAAATAAAGGAGAAATATTTAAGCAAATATGATATAGCGAACGTCTTATTTTTTATTTTGAATGAATTTAAAAAATAGTTGGCCTATTTAAAAAAATCTTTTACCAATGTTAAGCTAAGTACATTATCAGCGAGTATTATGATAATATTATGGTTCTTATATGTAAAAGAATAAGGTTCCGTAAGAAAATTCACGAGCAAAGTAGCGGGCAAAAACTAGACATAATGTCCAAACTAGTCGTCATGTAAAAGAGCCAGTAAACCTTAGACGTGTCTTTAATTATTTAAACTTTATGCAACGAAAAAGTACAAAGGCGGATTTAATGCCGTTGTCCGACTGTTCTTTGTTGTTGTTCACACTAGAAGCTCGGATGCGACCAACTTTTCAATCGAATAACTCTTGACGGAGGAATAAAAATGGCGGTTTGACAGCTTTTGCATAGGAAATTACTTCAAACTAACATATTTATTCGTCATCATTTGCTTAGCCTTTGAGCAGATATGTTGGGGTCGGCTTCCAGTCTAACGGAAAGCAGCTGGATACCAGTATTTTACATGGAACGGCTGCCTATCTGACCTCCACAACCCAGTAACTAGGTAATACGATACCCCTAGGTAAGACTGGTTGTCAGATTTAAACCATCAAACTTAAACTAACATACAGATAAAAAATAACCACAGTAAAAATATGAGCTCTTATAATTTTCAAAAGAAGTCTTGCGTTGTCCAAGCATTGCTATTCTGTAGAAATCCCAAGCAGTGAATTTAGGTAAAGTGAACTAGAACTTAGATGCCCAAAAGTTTTTTTCCAGAATAAACCAACTGGTTTACGACTCACCAACCCAAAACATTTTGCTTTTCCCCCAAAACCCCTACCGACAAAACCGAGCTCGTCTATAAAAATAAACACACACAAACCTAACATAATACGATATTTCTTAGCAACATCTGTATTAGGACTCTTCCGGCCGGCTTACTTGCAACCGAGTCGTCACACTAAGCCCGCAGTCAGTCAACCATGCAAGCTTACGTGTTCCTGAACGGAGAACGGCGGAAATTATAGAAATAAATGGATATTAAGTTTGTTCGGAGGCTGATTTTATTTACTGGTGAGATATAATAAGCGAAATGTTGGGATCAAAAGAAATAATACTTTGTTTGGAAAGAATTTCCTGTTTCTAACGTGGTTTTGCCTTGGTGTAACGGCGCGAGTCAATTTAAAAAAGGAATGATTTGTATTATACATACCTACAATACAGTGTCATTTCAAATTCAAAGTCATAAAATACACTTTTCAAAGTCGTATTTATGTATAATAGTACACAAAAACAAAACAATTGAATCCAATTGTCCCTTCCAAAAGGTAGTTTTGTATCTCTATACAAAACATTCTTCTCTAAGAATGGAGCAATGTTTTACCTTATGTGTATTCAATATCATACAGTTATAATTATAGTTTAAATGTGAATGTACCGTGCATAAAAACTGCAATAACTTTAACATTGACGACTAATAATTATGTTCAAAGATATATTGTGTTATTTACGTGTTTACAAGAACTTATGGGTGCATTTTCATACAATCCAGATGGCCTGCGCAGTTTGCGCCATTTTTGTTCAAGATGTTTGCCGAACATTATTTAAACGCTCACAATATAACGCTGAAAATAATGTTAAGTCGGCTTCGGGACGCTCTTTTTTCTTTTTACTAACTAGAAAAGTATGAACATAAAATTTTTTTCCATCACAAACGTTTGTCGAAACCAAAATCAATCAAAACACGATTCTATCTAGAAATACACGATTGAATTTTTTAACATGACAGCATAGTTGAAATAAAAAAAAGATGATCTAGCTTGAAAGTAGTGATTGTGTGTTCCGTATTGTCCAAATAACTAGTATTTTTTGCAAAGACTTTAAAACACCTTATGTGTTACTAACCGCAAAACTCAAGAACGACTCGACCGTTCTGCCTGATTTTTTCTTGTTGAGTTTCTAATTTCCCAGGCAAATACAGACTGTTAGTTTAAACACTGTTGTCACTAAACCATAGGTACTTGATTTATTATAAAAAATGTTTATCTGAATTTAAAAATAAATAAACAAAGCTTTCTTTCAAAAATTAAAAAAAAACTGTCCGACACCGTCAGTAAATTCATGGATACTATGCGCCCGAGTTATGTAATCACCGTCAAGGGCGTTGACCTGCAGCACTGGCCGTCCGTTATAACTACCTACATAAGTTTTAACTAATTGCATCATTGTACTATAGGGTGAAATAATTTTGAGGAAAAATGGAGATTTTACTTAAAAAAAAAGTTATTTTTATTCATTGAATTTACGTTCTATTAGTGAAACCAAACCACTGGTTTCGAGGATAACGGTGTTTACACTAACACTATGTATAGGCTGACTGATAATAAGTGTAGGATATTTATACATGATTGTACTCATAATAACAAACAACATACCGAAAAAAAAATCCTTCAGTGGTAATTTAACTTAGTTATCCCTTTTTGCAAAGAAAACGATTCAATTTTTAACATTTATTACTCATTTTTCCAGTCACCCTGTATACATCAGTGCGAAGCCGAGTTTGCTTGTTAAAAATAAAAATAAAATATTTTCCACGTAACCCGATACTGAACCCCAAAACCTATAAAGCGTTAGAAATCAGATTTTAGATTGTGCATTGAATTTTTGTACAGCATTTTTAAAATTTGAATACGATACAAAATTCTGTTGACTTATAAAATGCAATTTATTTTCGTTCATGATCAATTAGTCAGTGTTTTTATGACACTGCGGCACCTTTTGCGGTTGTAATAGGAGATATTTTACAATAACATAGTCTGTTGTGCTGGTGACTGTACCTACACATACATAACATAACATCACGCCTGTAATCCCCGAAGGGTTAGGCAGAGGTATACCTATTAGTACACCCACATTTATATTTTCACATTTTTATGTTTTTAGTCCCATGTAATAGGGGGCGAGCCTATTGCCATCAACCTACACATCTATGTTTTTTTTTCCATATATGGAAAAAAAACACAGATGTGGTCCTGGGCGCATATTGTGGTCCTGGGTTTGATCCTCAGGTCGGACGAAAAGTGTTATGGGGATTTTTTATTAGGCATTTCTTATTAGCATTCTGGAGTTTGGAAGTTAATGGTGTGACATTCCCGTGGCTCGGAAAGCACATAAAGCCGTTGGCCCTGCGCCTGATCTCTCCCAGGTTGTGTCTTTACCGACCCATTAGATTATGATAGTTAAGCCTCGTATTCAAGGTAAATATTTGCTAAGCAACATGGTTGCTACATGTTGCCGAGTTGCTGTCAACATATTGCGGGCGACACTTGTGTTGCGGTGTTGATCACGCCATATTGCAGAGTTGACGCCCGGTGAGCAAAAACATCAGTTTATCAACAAATGTTGACGTGTGTGGACTGCCTCATTGGTCTAGTGGTTGCAAGCGCGACTGCTGTGCATGAGGTCTTGGGTTCGATTCCCAGGTCGGGCAAAGTGTTATTGGGTTTTTCCATCAGGAATTTCTCAGTAGCAGCCTCGGAGTCTGGATTTGTGCCCGGTTGATGGCAATAGGCTCGCCCCCTATTACATGGGACTTAAACATAACTGGCGAAATGTGGGTGTACTAATGGGTACACCTCTGCCTAACCCTTCGGGGATTACAGGCGTGATGTTATGTTATGTTATGTGTGGACCACCCATATTGATTTAAACAAAGTTTCCAGCAACGTTCTCGCTGTTCATCAACAACGTTGATCAACTGTTGCTAAACAAATGTTTACCATGAATATGATGCTTTTAATAATAATAACTTAGGACAACCAACTCATCGCCATCTGATCCCAAACTAGGCAGAGCCTGTACTATGGTAACCAGACAACTGATAAATATACTTAAATATTTCTAAATAGATACATATTGGTGCCGATTCCCTTGTTTACAAACTAGACTAAATTTAGAGAATTGACATCTCTTACTCACATACAGCGAAAGGAAAGGACGGTGACATTTAAGAACTAAGTTAGCGATGTCAAATTAGTTTTGCCTTGAATTTCTCCGTATTTTTAATCCATACGTTTTAAGATGTCAACTATAACTGTATGGATGTGTCAGATTGACTAAATTTGACAGCTGTTATTTACTTTAGTCTCTTTCTTGTTTTATTGGACAGAAAAAGATGGAAATAGTCTAATTTTAATTTAGTTTCTGACCAAGGGAATCGGCACCATTATAGATAAATTACACCCAGACACAGAACAAATCATCGTGCTCAACACACAAAGATTTGTCCTGGGTGGGAATCGAACCCACGACCTCCGTCCTAGCAGTCAGGTTCACAAACTACTAGACCAACAGACCAGGCTTTAAGGAAGAGAGAGTGCACCTGTGTTTACGCACCTGTGTTTCTCTTGTGCACTATAATGATATCTCCTGCACTCTTGGCCAGTCTCCATTGAGATTGGCCGCGACCGAAATCGGTCTGAAGTATATTATTACCTTACATACATAACATCACGGCTGTAAACCCCGAAGGGTTAGGCAGAGCCTTTGTAACCTTTATACCTATTTTAATATACTTAGTTTATCCTTTTGTTATTCAGTACCAGTTATAATAGAATTGTAAGGTAACAAAGGTAGAAGCGATATTTATTTAAAAAATTGAATTACGGATCGTTGTTTTTCATGCTAAACTAATCCTAACTAATATTATAAATGTGAAAGTAAGTTTGTTTGTTTGTTTGCTACCATTTTACGCCTAAACCACTGAACCGATCATCCTGAAATTTTGCATATACGTTCCCAGGTGTACAGGGACGAACATAGGGTACCTTTAATCCTGAAAAAAAGTACTGTTCCCGAGGGAAATCACAATAACGTCCTTATGACAGTAGATGGCGCCACGTGTCTATCGGATCATGATTAAATTTTAAGTTTAAGCATGTAATACATTATGAGTCTACACTGTCGATAGACCAGTTTCAAGTAAACAACCTAGGAGTACGAAAGTTGTTTGCTTAATAATTTTTCATGCCCAAAACCGCTGAAGAGTATCCTGACATTTTGCATAAAGTGGCTTCCAGACGGACGGACTTGCGGTTACGGCAAACCGCAGGCCGCGGCTTCTAACGCTCCAAAAACACACCACCGCGGTCACAGTGGCGGCCTGAAGTGTCATTAGCGTGGTGATTGTGCTACAATCGGACAATCGGACGTCGCAATCGGACGTCAGTCAATATGGCTAACCGTAACGTTGTCTCATTACTCTCATGACTCATTAGTCCTCTCAGAAGATAAGAAAAAAGGTAGGAAAACCGTTTATTTAAACACTTGAGGTGTGAGGTAGAGATAAACTACAGTAACATGACACGCTCTTCCACAATTCAAAACGTTTGAAAGTGTTTTTAATAGTATTAAAAATACTCACAACGCATGTGTGCGTATTGAGACGGCTCTCGAGACAAAAACAAATCAGCGATTTGTTGTCCGACTAGCGGCGTAAAAAATTACTCATTATTATTAGTATGGCGCTGCACTGAAATTCTCTATGAAAATGAGAGGTACGTCGTCTTGCGCGGTCGGCTATTTATGATTAGTTGACAAAAAATATCCTAGCCTGCTACTGAAGACGATTACTCACAAAGTCCTTCATACGAATGTGACTACACACATTGAAATGGTAATATGGAGGGAAGCGTCAAGGTATAATAGTTTATCTCTACCTATATTATCATTAGCATCGCATATTACTCTTAGGAATAGAGAAGTGTGAGTTAAATTTAAATTATTATTTAAATTCAACTATTTCTATTACAATTTCCATATTTGGCGTCATTTTACAAAGCAGTACACGCGGCCGGTTGTTAAAATTTGCAATTGACGCGGCCGCCACAACATTTCGCGTTTGTCTGTGACCCACTTTATATACGTTGTCAGGGATACAGAAAAACTGCGTAACTGACACTGTCATCACTGTGTCGTCACTGACACTGACAGGTGTAAACGCATTCATAGAGGATGCATGGAAGAATAAAGGTGAACCTACGCTCTGTCAATGAAGCATACTCTGCGATTACTCCGCTAATTGTAAATTGATTTGGATGATTCTTTTTTTGTTTATTTTTTTGAATTGGTCCCAAATAAATACTGTCATGATCTGATGATGAACTTCGGAGATATGGAAAAGAAACTCCTCATAAGATCACAGCGCAGAACTGTTTTAACAGTAAAATTGCTTTGTTTAATGCGCGTCTAAACTAACCTTGACCTATGTCGATGTATGTAGACAACAGTTTTTCAACGGCAAAGTTAAGTTTGTCCCTCAGTACTGTTTATTTTTTCGTTAGAGGTATTTCCGGTGTGTTTTAATGAGGGTAGGTAGGTTACGTTTTTCAATTTTAGAATATCTCGCAGGTCCAACACACAACCAAAAGCTCATTGCGAGCCCGAGCAAAAATTACTGCTCAATCCTCGGAATCTTCCGTTCATGCCACATTAAGAAGGCAAGCACAACCGGAGCGACAAGTAAATTTGAGAGCTGATGAGACATTTTCTTAAAGCCAGGAAAGACTAGAGAGCCAAGCCGTTCGCCCTCCAAGCTACTCAGAGAGTGGCTGAAACGCCCTTTTAAACGCAATTGCTTTTGGAGGAACAAGCCGAAAGCCAGAGAGCTGTAAGAGCAACTTCGTCTCAGAGAACAAGCTCAGCCATTACAGCGACAGAAACTCTAAAATAGTCGCAGGCGAGAAGGACCTCTCTTGCAGAAATGCAAACTGAACGCCGACGGACTTTTATGAGTCACAGTCTGTTGGTCTGTAGGTATTTAATAATTCTGGATCTGGCCAAACAACAAGCCGAGTACAGCCCGAATTGATTGTCAAATTCTAAACAAACGCGGGCGAAGCCGCGGGTAAAAGCTAGTACTTATATAATTTATAAATACATACAAATTATAGATAAATCACACCCAGACACAGAACTAACAATCATAATATTCTTGGGAGGTGACTGCCTCATTGGTCTAGTGGTCGCAAAGTGATTCGATTCCCAAGCCGGGAAAAGTGTTATTAAGTTTTTCCATCAGGAATTACTCAGTAGCAGCCTCGGAGTCTGGATTTGTGCCCGGTTGATGGCAATAGGCTCGCCTCCTATTACATGGGACTTAAACATAACTGGCGAAATGTGGATGTACTAAAGGGTACATCTCTGCCTAACCCTCCAGGAATTACAGGCGTAATGTTATTCTTGAGAGGTGCTCTCGACTAAGTAATAACAGCCGCATGGGTCGATCCAT
The DNA here is from genome assembly GCA_949774945.1 of Hoplodrina ambigua. Lineage (NCBI taxonomy): Eukaryota > Metazoa > Arthropoda > Insecta > Lepidoptera > Noctuidae > Hoplodrina > Hoplodrina ambigua. The sequence goes on from OX458981.1 coordinate 11,182,431, forward strand.
CAGGTTAATCTATCTTTACACACCGAGACTCCATCGTGCTTCGAAAACCACGTTGAGCCGTTGATCCCGGCTGTCATACGTAGATCTTTGACAGTTGTTAGAAATTCTGACAACCAGTCTTACCAACTGGTATTATTACTTAGTTACTGGGTTGTGGAGGTTTCGTAGGCCGTTGCTACAGTCATGTAAAATACTGGTATCTTCTTCTTTATCGTGTGGGCGGTAGGATCTTACGTCCCCACACAACATTAGAAACTCTGACACTAGAATCAGAGTTACTAAACTGCCTCAAGGGCCTCTGATATGGTTTGGACAGTAATACGCTGGTATAAGTCCGGATTTCCTCATGAGGTTTTTCCTTCACCGATGTCAGTGATGTTCGAGATAAACTTTAGAAAGTACATATGAATTGAGAAAGTCAGATTGGTACTTGTCCAGATTTGACCACGTGCATGAAAAATTAAAATACTGGTATTCAGCTGTATCCGGATAGACTGACACCGACCCCAATATAGTCTAAAAGGCTATGCTCATGTTCCACACTAAAAATAAAAGTCGTTTCCCAGCGACATTTTTGCTTAATGTTACTTAGTTTGATGGGCAGTAAACTTTGTTAAAACGGTTATGTAATTATGTCTTTTAACACCTCGTACCTTTGATTCACAAAGAGAGCAAAAGAAAGGCCAAAGAAAAGATAGATGGATTGTGTGAAGAATGATATGAAAAAAAAAGGAGTCAGTGATTGCATGATGACAGGACGGAATGGAAGAAGAAAACGTGTTGCGCCGACCCCAAGTAACATGGGATAAGGGCAGGAAGATGATGATGACCTTTGATTCTCAAAGACAAACTGTCTACTTCGGACTAAACAAACATACACGTAAAACAAATAAGGGTACTCGGGATACATCCCGAGCTTGCATATTCTCCCAAAAAAATCACATAAAAAGTGAAACATAAAAAGTTCCAGCCACCCCATCACATTCGCGGCCGTGACTGTAAACACATGATTAGGTCGGCACACAAAAATTCTCCATGTTTTATGATGCTGCACCCTCCAACAAGATTAGCTAAGTTATTACGATCTTTCATCTATACTAACGTAATAAAGCTAAGGAGGTTTTTTTTTTGCTTGTTTGTTTGTTTAAACAAAAAAAAAAGGAAAAAGGCTATAGATTTACTGTCTAAAATGGAGTATTGTTAAAGAAGGCCAGTTAAATTTAATTATGTTTTGATCACACACATATGCGTTTTTGTATTCATTTTGTCTTTTACCTTTACCTTCTTATTATTATTATTTTTGTTAATATGTGGACAATGTAGTGGGTTACATGTTTATAATTTTAGTATAAGGATTTATTGTGTAACTTAGCATGTAACTGTTTTTGTCCCTAAGGCGCTTTGCACACGGAGCAACTTTTGCAGCAACTGGCAACTGGCAACTTTCTGGCAACTCGCTGTTTACATGTAATTCAATTGGACTGCGCACACAGAGCAACTCAAGTTGCGAGTTGCGGCAATCGTCAACAGTTTCCAGTTGCGGCAACTAGCAACTTATTTAGTTGCTAGTTGCCGCAACTAGCAACTGTCAAATATTCGATTTCACACCCTCCCTCCCTCGCCCTGTGCCCGGCATAGTGTTGCCATTAACTTAGTGGTTTTTCCCACTAAGTAAACACTTCTTTTTGGGGTAATGTGTAAAATTCTATAATAAAATACTTCTTGATATTCCCCAACTAAATGAGAGAAAATTTAAACCATGCATAAAACGCACACTATCTAATCAAGCATCATTATAAGTTAGATGATTTTATCACGGACAAAAATGCTTGGCTTAATGCTAGTCCTGCTCCACAGCCACTCGGGCTCACTAAATAGGATTGTTTTTTTAAGAGAATGATGTTTCTTACCCTCTTTTTTATCGACCTGAATAACTTGTACCATTATCAGTACGATTACTTTTCCTTTTTAATGCTACAGTCATCTAAAGGATGAGTACACTGAAAGTGTTAGTATTGTAAATTTATTTCAATTTTGTTTTTGAAAACCATCAACCTAAAACTTGCCCACTAAAAAATCCACAAGCCACCAGATACAAATTCTGCCCACCAGATGGGGGTCCTAATCCACCAGATCTAGTGGTAATACCGCTAAGTTTGCAACACTGCAACTCGGCTAAAAAAGTTGCTTACAAATTGCCAAAAAGTTGCGGCAACCGGCAACTTTATGGCAACTAGCAACTTTTACAGGAAACTTTTAAAAAGTTGCCAGTTGCGGCAACTTAAGTTGCTCCGTGTGCAAAGCGCCTTATGAATAAATAAATAAATAAATAAACGCGAAAAAGTCTTTTTGTATATGATAGACAAATTCATGGGGAATAGTTATAAAACATTACGCTACGACTTACGCGAGCCCAGCAGTAATGAAAGACATATTTTACGCTGGTGGAAAAAGCATCGCAGACGAAGTCGCGGGCTGAAGCTAGTAGGTACTATCTTATAAAGCTGAAAAGTTAGTTTTTTTTTTGAACGCGATAATCACCGTAATATCTGGTCTGGTTTTGAATATTTTTTCGCTTATATGAAGCTACGTTATCATTGAAGCACTCATTGAATTTTTTTTTTAGTATTTAAAATTTTGCCTGCACCTAGCAAGGGAAAATATTACCTACTATAAAAAATGCAACTTGCAAGCTAATTTACGCAGATGAAATCGTAGCCAAAAGCTAGTCTTTCATAAACTTGCAACACATCATGAAAATATTTTTTTCACATTGACATTTATGAGGAAAATTTTTCGGCTGTAAAAAATGGTCGTAAAAATGCATAACTGAAGAAGGTTTTTACATGGTGTATGTAACTTGAGCTTGTGAACGTGTGAGCTATACGTGAGGGATATATTATGTACTACTTCCTCCCTGTGACCTTGGCGACTATGTCTTACATATAGGTATCTTTATTACATAACTGAAGGGTTAGGCAGAGGTGTCAAAGTCAAAGTCAAATCATTTATTTCAATTAGGCCAATAAGGCACTTTTGAACGTCAAACACAAAAAACAAAATAGAATTGAATCTAGTTGCCCCTTCCAAAAGGTAGTTTTGTATGGAGAAGAATGGGCAAGAAACTCCATACGTACTCTTTTAAAATCAATGTTTACAATATTTGTTTACAGAATCATACACGACATGGCACGTGAAAGCAATGTATGTACCCTATAAAAAAAAAAAAACTAATTAATCATAATAATTAAAAGGCACAAATTAAGAATTTAAAAGTTAAAATATGTTCAAATATACATAGTTTTCACGTGTTTACAAATATTGGAACTACAGACGACCACTCATAACATCTCAACCAACATGAAATAGTGTGTGAGTCCGCGCAATCTATAACACACTTCAAAATCAATAATCAAAAATAAAACAAAATTAAGTATTAAGAAAAATGAAAAACAAAAAAAACAAAAAAAAACATTAGTAACCAGTTTGATTTTGTCTAGAATGTATCATTGTCCCATGGAGCAGGACCAGCATGTTTCCAAGCATTCTTATCTTGATTGTAATCCTCTAATTTGTAATATGCTTGTCTGCAAAGTGTACTTTTAATGTGTGTCTTAAATTTCCTTTCATTTAATTTTAATATATCAGAAGGAATTTTATTGTAACATTTAACACAGTACCCCATAAAAGATGTATTTACTTTAGACAACCTAAAATATGGTTGAGCTATTTTATCTTTATTTCTAGTATTAATATTATGTCTATCACTTATTTTATTAAAAAGTTTTAGATTTTTTCTCACATACATAATATTTTCATAAATAAATTGGCAAGGTACTGTCATAATATTAATCCTTTTAAATAATTCCCTTAGAGATTCGCGACGAGGTAGATTATAAATGGCTCTGACAGCTCTCTTCTGTAAAATAAAAATGGATTCAATGTCAGCAGCCCGACCCCACAGTAGAATGCCATACGACATAATGCTATGAAAGTAACTGAAGTAGACCAGTCGCGCAGTTTCTATATCTGTCAACTGTCTTATCTTTCTAACAGCATAAGCTGCTGAGCTTAACCGTCCCGCAATTGATGTTATGTGAGGTCCCCATTGTAATTTCTCGTCTAGCGTGATTCCTAGGAAAACCGTTTGGTTAATAAATTCCAGTTTTTGTCCATTCAATATGATGTCACATTTGCTACTTCTAACGTTTGGTAAACTGAATCTAATACATTTGGTTTTTTTTTCATTTAATACCAAATTATTTACTGTAAACCAATTTTGAACCTGAAGAATAGAGCTATTTACGTCGTCAAGATTTTGTGACCGCCTGTCTATTTTAAAGATCAATGAGGTGTCATCTGCAAATAACACCATCCTCGGTTGATTTTGTAGTAATTGAGGTAAATCATTTATGTAAACTAGAAATAGAAATGGACCCAATATCGAACCTTGAGGCACGCCCATTGTCATTTCAGACCCCAATGAGTTTACGCCGTTAACATGAACTTTAGCCTGTCTTCCTATCAGGTATGATTTTAATAAAGCAAGAGATGTTTTACTAATACCGTAGTGCTCGAGCTTCAGCAAAAGGGTGTCATGGTTAACGCAATCGAACGCCTTTGAGAGGTCGCAAAAGATTCCAATGGCATCTTGTGCTTCCTCCCAGGCGTTAAATATGTTCTTTAGTAGGTTGACACCGGCGTCAGTTGTACAACGCCCTTTGGTGAAACCGTACTGATGTTCATCAAAGATGGAATTTTTATTAAAGTGACGTAACATTTGATTGAGCATTAACTTTTCAAATACCTTACTGAGAACTGGCAGAATCGATACAGGCCTATAATTGTTAGGTTCCTTACTATCACCCGCTTTGAATAATGGCACGACTTTACTATGTTTCATCAGATCGGGAAAGACTCCTTGGTCTATACTGGTGTTAAATATTAAGGCTAAGTAGGGCGCAATAGTTTCAATGATAGCTCTACTAACTTTTACAGACATTCCCCAAAGATCTTCTGTTGATTTAATTTTAAGATCTTTAAAAGTTTTTACGACAGCCTGGGGGTTTGTATGTTGAAATCTAAATTCCAAAGGGCAAGCCTTAACATTTTTTTTAAGTAAGGCAGCAGAAAGCGCGGGGGAGGAATTTAAAGCCTCAGTAGTTTGAAGGGGAATATTAGCAAAAAAATTTTCAAATTCCTGGGCTACTTCCAAATCTGAATTAATAGGGCCACGTGCAGTCTCTAAATTAAATTCAGTAATACGCTGTTTTTTCCTACCTGTTTCATTATTTATTATTTGCCAAGTAGTTTTTATTTTATCATCTGCTGATTTTATTTTATTACTAACGTAAAGAGCTTTTGCTGTTTTGCACACATTTTTAAAAAGTTTTGAATAGTTGGAAACATACTTATGAAAACTTGTATTAATTGTATGTTGCTTCAGTCCATAAAGTTCAAAAAGTTTTTCTCTGCTTTTACGTATACCTGGAGTCGCCCAATCGCTAAATAAGAATTTTGTGTAAATACTTTTTGTTTTTACCGGAAAAGTGTCATTAAATTGCGTGCTTAAAAGTGAAAAAAATTCGGTATAAAACTCGTTTGGGTCACCTATGTTATTAAAACTATGAATACATAATTTACTAGATAAAGAATTATTAAATTGCTCTAAGCTTCTACAAGTAATTGGCCTAAACTTTATTTGGGTTTTTTGTGGTGGTACATAGGCGCAGAACGTAATTGTTTGTCCACTATGATCTGATGGCAGCCTATTTACAATGTCCTTATGAAGGTATTCGCAATTACAAAATATATTGTCAATACAAGTGGCAGAAGAAGCTGTCACTCGGGTAGGCTCACTAAAAATATTTGACAAATCAAATGACTTGAAAAGACTTAATAATCTGATAGTACTAGAGTTATTTTCTAACAAATTAATATTAAAGTCACCACATATGATAATTGATTTACTACCAATACTAACTTTTCGTAACACATCTTCCATTACCGAATCAAACACAGATAGATTCTGGTAATTTGGAGGTCTGTACACACAAACAATAACATGCTTATCAAGCTCAACACAGGACAGTTCGATAGTGTGTTCAACTGATAGTCTTACAATGTCTTTACGTTCTTTAGACTTAATCGAATTTTTAATAAGTATTAACGAGCCGCCATGTAACATCTGTTTCCGGCTGAAATGACTAACTACACAATAATTTTCATAATTAATAGACATCACTTGGTTATCTTTTAGCCAATGTTCGGTAAAACAAACAATATCAAACTTGGTTTTTTCTAAGAACATTTCTATTTCCAGTAATTTTGAAGAGCAACCTTGAATATTTTGATTGAATAATTTTAAAGTATGTTGCTTTCCCTTATAAGCTAACTTGCCAGAAGATACCTTTTTATTATTCAGTAATAATAGGTGATTATCTGACGGGGTAACTTCTGTTGTCTCACAACTTAGTTTAAAGAATAATCCATCACTGTGTTGTTAGCAGAACTAGACAATACAGTTTCGTCACTTAACCTACAATCAGTTATATTAGCTATAACCATATTAATATTATATGCTATCAACATAGCAATTAAATGTCGAGATTCTCCAGACAGAGATAAACTTCTCTGAGTTAATCTAAAATCACTAATAAATTTATTAGTGTCAAAAAACAATAATTTGTCACTATGACAACTTGTCAACATACAAATAGTCCTATTTAACTTAAATATACGATTATTTTCATAATCTGATAAAGTATCAGAGTAAGGAAAAGCACACAACATTACCTTCCCTATGTTAAGCTTTAACAAGGTGTCCACACCATCCAGTATGTCCTTTTTGGTAATACCAGTACTATTACCTAGTAAAAGAACCATTGTGAAGTAATTATTTAAATCGGAGTCTATAATTCTTTTAATAATTTGTTTGAAATCTATTTTGTGGTAACTATGGTTGGTAAAACTATGGCTAAGGTAATTGTGTAGAATTTTGCCAAAGCCTGACCCTAGCTCATCACAGAACAAAATAGTTTTATTAATTTCCTGTACACTTACACAGGTCTTAGCTGGAAGAGACACTACCGGTGGAGATATGTTAATCTGAGGTACCCAGGAGGTGTACCCATTAGTTCACCCACATTTCGCCAGTTATGTTTTTAGTCCCATGTAATAGGGGGCGAGCCTATTGCCACCAACCGGGCACAAATCCAGACTACGAGGCTGCTACTGAGAAATTCCTGATGGAAAACCCAATAACACTTTGCCCGACCTGGGAATCGAACCCAAGACCTCATGCACAGCAGTCGCGCTTGCGACCACTAGGCCAACGAGGCAGGTATCTTTATTCTTATTACATTTTAAGCGCGACTGTTAAGCATGAGGTCTTAGTAGAGTTTCAGACTCGTCCTTCTCCATAGAGGCCTACCTCCGTTTTGGACTTAAACTTTCTGTCTATTTGACCGACTACTTGACAATTCAAAAGTGCCTGTAATTTGTCTAATTGAAAAAAATGTTTTGACTTTTGACTTTCTTTGTTAAGTTACGTCTTTGGTTACTGCTCCGCTCCTGTGGGTCACAGCGTGATGTTATTAAGCCTATACTATTCTTCAGAAATCTGGCTATCGTACACAAGAAGAGTTTTACCATTTTTTTGGTTCCAGAGATCAACGCGTTCGCGTCGGCTCTATTATATTAGTATAAATTTGCCTGTTCTATCCCACTCCCGGGCAAAGACCTCCCTTTACTATTCTCCTCCTCATGGAAGAACTATATCCAATTAATGACCAACCGACCAACATTCGTTCTTCGCAATTATTCAGAATTTGTATTAAACGCCATTTGTATGCTATTCAAGTAAATACTTGGTATAAACAACTTTTACTTCGTATTACTCCGATTTGTAGTCTATGGTGGACATATTTTATTCTATAATTCTTGGCAAAGAACAAAGGAAGCCCTTTTTTCATTCAGAAAAGGCATTTCAATAATTACTATGAAGGTTGTATGCCACTGCAATCTGGCCGAAAAGTTTTTTAATCTAAATACTCAGACGAATTCCATAAGGGATTCGAATTTTAAAATAATAAGCGATTGTGTTTTTCTTTTTTTATTGAGCAGTTGTTTGCCTGATCTCAGTATGCGAGCACGCTATTTTAATACAAATAGATTTAATTGAAAAGTCATTCTTTTCATTTATAAAAGCATACAAGTTGATGCCTCACACACGCGTACACTCATTGACTGGCTCGTTTGACTGGGCGTCAGACTTTCAAAGATCTATAAATGACAACAAGGACTTACCTACGAATGGGCTTTACCTTGTTTTTCGAGGCATGATGGGTATTACGCCAGCAATTTCCAAACTTCGACTACCCTAATGAACATAACATAACATCACGCCTGTAATCCCTGAGGGATTAGGCAGAGCTGGTGTACCCACTAGTACACCCACATTTCTCCAGTTATGTTAAAGTCCCATGTAATAGGGGCGAGCCTGTTGCCATCAACTGTGCATCAGTCTAGGCTGCTACTGAGAAATTCTTGAAGGAAAAACCCAATAACACTTTGCCCGACCTGGGAACCTCAAGACATCATGCCGAACAGTCGCGCTTTAAGACGACAAGACCCACAGGGCAGTTAAAACAAAAATTCCTACATACTAAACCAACATAGCCGATCCGCCAGGTAACTTAGTCGCCTTTGGGATTTGCATACAATACCCCAGCTTCAAAATCTCAGGGACACAATCTATGTCTCGTTAAGACGTTCCGAGGAAATTCAAGATCAATGACAATTACGTGACTTGCTTACAGGAGATACGACAACAGGAAGATTCTATGAAAGAGAGGAGGTACAGTCACGAGCAAAAACAAGTATACACTTTACAAAATTTAAAAGCGATTTTACTGTGAAATAATATATGTAACTTTGATGTAAGACCTATTTCATAGTAGATTTGAATTCAAAATACTTTTATTTCTAAAAACAATAAAAAAAATATAACATAACATAACATCACGCCTGTAATCCCCAAAGGGTTAGGCAGAGGTGTACCCATTAGTACACTCACATTTCGCCAGTTATGTTTAAGTTCCATGTAATAGGGGGCGAGCCTATTGCCATCAACCGGGCACAAATGTAGGCTCCGAGGCTGCTACTGAGAAATTCCTGATGGAAAAACCCAATAACACTTTGCCCGACCTGGGAATCGAACCTAAGACCTCGTGCTCAGGAGCCGCGCTTTACGACCACTAGACCAACGAGGCAGTCAATCAATATATTCGAAGAAAATAGCTTCGTAATGTTGCTTAGTGTATACTTGTTTCCCGGGTCGACGGCGCGTTCTGTTCGCGCGCGCCTCAAAGAGCTGTCAGCACAGGGACGGGGCTCCCAACGGGGCCAACGCCTGCCGGGGTTGCGGGACGTCTTAACAGGATACCGTGGCCCCGGAACGTAAAGGGCAACAGAAGGAACAGGGTGGCTTTTTAGTCAGTAAAAGTCTGACAGTCCCTTCCACCCCACCCAGGGAGGAAGGAGTCATTTGATGATTTTTACCACCTAAAAAAAAAAAAAAAAGTGTATACTTGTTTGTGCTCGTGACTGTATATGTACACTCGAGCTACCTATTTGATGTATAGGTATGTAGGTAACTTGCAAAATACTTTTTGAACAATATTGTGAGTGTGTGAGCATTCGATTCTTTTATATCACTCTCTTGAGTACGTATTGCTCTTTTAAATTAAGAACTTTATCTTTCATCTTTGTTGTAAGCGTGAGTGGTTTTTCAAAAATCGTGTACTGCAAAACAAGATCAACCCTGAAAGATCACGCCTGTAATCTTTAAAGCGTGAGGCAGTGGTGCAAGGGTGTACCCTCGTAGTATCAGTATTAGTAAACTCGCATTTCGCATTTTTCCAAAACAAAATCAGTTAGGTACACATAATTTATGAAATTTCGCCAATATTATTTAAAACTAGTGACCGGCCTCGGCTTTGCATGGGAAACTACTATATTATGGTGAATAATCCTTAAATTTTTACTTGTTTATATAATTACGAACATAACAAAAAAAAAAAACCTAGCCAAATCGGTGGAGTTTAGCGGCTCTAACGTACGGTCATAGACTTTTATATTTATGTAGAAGATTATGTTCACAGTGACCTTTCCCTATCTGCCTCTCCATTCAAATAACCATTACAAAAATAACGTTACAACACTATCGCTATTTCATGATACAAACGCTTCATTATTCCAAGACAAATAAAAAAAATGTAGCCATTTAAGTACAAGAACACAAAAAAAAAAACAACAAAATGCAATCATTTCAACAATATAACACAATAACGTCCAAATTGGAATACAGCTACACAAATTACCTCTTTGATTAGAGAGCCAGCTTGTACATTAAATATCTTGTTTGCCTGTACCGATAAAATTGTAACAAAAAGCAGACATTAAAAGGTTTCTTCCACAACTCACTTTTAGGGGCATCTTAAAGAAAGGATATCAAGAGATAAAACAAACAGAGCAAGGAGGTATTAAAATACTTTAGTAGTATGTAGTAAAGTATTGACGTACTAGCTTCTGCCAGCGACTTCGCCTGCGTGGACTTAGAAAAGGGTTAAAAATTACCTTAGTTTTACTTTATTTATTCAGCAAGATCAATTTATCTATGTGAGTCCAAGGAGATGGGTAAAATGTGCCCTATTCGTTTGGAATAAAATCATTAAAATTTTAAAAATTAATATAATTTATTAAATGACACGCATTTTATTATATCTGCCTCGTTGATCTAGTGCTCGCAAGCGCGACTGATGTGCATGAAGTCTTGGGTTCGATTCCCAGGTCGGGCAAAGTGTTATTGGGTTTTTCCATCTAAAACGCAGTAACAGCCTCGGAGTCTGGATTTGTACAAAAGTACATAAACTCATATATACCATATATAATATATATATATGTATATATGTGTATATATATATGTATAATATTTATATATACATACTCATAAATACATACATATTTATGATAAAACTCTTGCTATTTGTTGTGAAGATAAATCCGCAACTTCCGCTTGAAAACATATCGACTGGTGGCTGTCCTGATATCAAAAGGAAGGGCATTCCAAAGAAGAATGGCCTGAATATGAAAGGAGGAATGAATGAAATCAGAAGTATGAGAAGGACAAGCTTCTTTCTTTTTACTACTAACTACTTTATTTTCTTTGCACTAAGCTTAAAAATCAAGAAAACATATTCAGGGTAAAAATAAAAGCCTTTAAAAAAAAACGTGTTAAAAGTTTAACAATTCCAGTGAAAATGTGTACGGTAACAAATGCCAGTGAGGCGAGGCGCTAACTCCAGATAATGGTTGTCCGCTGCGGTTCCCGTGATCTATTGGTTGGGGAAACAATAAAACATGACGGGGGAAATATTTCGATATAATACATCTGCAGCAGTCCAAAGGGATTTGTTTGTAGCATGCGAGTGACTGTTTTATTAGGGTATTAGCTGATCCATGCGACTTCGACCGTGTTGTTTTTCATAAACATAACATCACGCCTGTAATCCCCGAAGGGTTAGGCAGAGGTGTACCCATTAGTACACCCACATTTCGCCAGTTATGTTTTTAGTCCCATGTAATAGGGGGCGAGCCTATTGCCATCAACCGGGCACAAATCCAGACTCCGAGGCTGTTACTGAGAAATTCCTGATGGAAAAACCCAATAACACTTTGCCCGACCTGGGAATCGAACCCAAGACCTCATGCACAGCAGTCGCGCTTGCGACCACTAGACCAACGAGGCAGTGTTGTTTTTCACCCGTGTTAAATTACGTCTTTGGTTATTGCTCCGCTCCTGTCGGTCGTAGCGTGATGTTATATAGTCTATACTCTTCCTCATGAATCTGGCTATCATACAGACTGTTAGTGTAAACACCGTTGTCACTAAAATCATAGGTACTTGATTTGTTATAAAAATGTTTACCTGAATTTAATAATAAATAAACAAAGTTTTCTTTCAATAATTAAAATAAAATCTGTCCGACACCGTCCGTAAATTCATGGATACTATGCGCCCGAGTTACGTAATCACCGCAAAGGGCGTTGACCTGCTGCACTGGCCGTCCGTAATAACTACCTACATAAGTTTTAACTAATTACATTATTGTAATATAGAGCGAAATAATTTTGAGGACAAATGGAGATTTTACTTAAAAATAAAAGATTTTTTTTTTCATTGAATTTACGTTCTATTAGAGAAACCAAACCACTGGTTTCAAGGATAACGGTGTTTACACTAACACTCTGTATACAAACAATTTTTCTAATCGGACTGGTAGTTCTAGAGATTAGCGCGTTTAAACATAGAAACAAAAAATCTATTTAGCTTTAATTAGTACAAGCGAATCCAGCAAACGTCGACGTGCCCGGAAATTATTTGGTGACAGCAGCGCCACTTACCGGATCCAATTGTGTTGCTAAACCACTCAGGAACCCATTTAAATATACACACAAAAATTTCATCCAAATCGGTAAAGCCGTTTAGTAGAAGTTAGGTGACAGACGTACAGAAGATATATTTAGTTAAATGTCGAAGGTAGCAGGAAAAATGGAGCAAAGTCGTCATAAATTGGTACCCAAGACAGAGAAGGTGAAGTAAAGGTCGACAGACTAAGAGATGGGTGAGTGAAGTCAAGCTCACAGCGGGACCAAACTGGAGAAGAATAGCACTGGGTAGATGGCAATGGAAATATCTAGAGTATGCTTTTGCTAACAGGCGCATTTAAGGGGGAAGCGCCGCGGTAGCCCGCGAAATTCAAATTTTCCTACGTTTTTTGCAAAATGCTAGTCAATATTAGGTTAAATGTTGATTAATGTATGATTTGCGGGCGTAAGAAGTATGTATTTTCGGAATTATAACCATTTAAGTCAGCAATGCCTCGTTGGTCTAGTGGTCGCAAGCGCGACTGCTGTGCATGAGGTCTTGGGTTCGATTCCCAGGTCGGGCAAAGTGTTATTGGGTTTTTCCATCAGAAATTTCTCAGTAGCAGCCTCGGAGTCTGGATTTGTGCCCGGTTGATGGCAATAGGCTCGCCCCGTATTACATGGGACTAAAAACATAACTGGCGAAATATGGGTGTTCTAATGGGTACACCTCTGCCTAACCCTTCGGGGATAATAGGCGTGATGTTATGTGATGTAAGTCAGCAATAAAACTCCATAGGGCCAGGTAACCCGATAGAATGACTATTTCATGAAATCTTGACATTTTAGGATTATACCGACTTATGAAGTTATTATATTGATTTTAATTCTGCAAATACATACTTCTTACGCCCGCGAATGATACTTTAATCAACATTAAACCCTAATACTGACTTGCAAATTGCAAAAATCGTTTTTTATTTTATGTTATAACACATACATACCTTTCTTATCCTCACGCCTATTTAGAAAAATTAAAGTACATAATACTCATTATGTACTAGAATGTTATTGGATTACCTACTACAAGTTATTTGTACTGACATGAAATAATTCAATAACATACAAAATTGTTTTCGTAAAAATACGTAAAGAAAAGTTGTAACTTTGACCTTAAAACGTCAATATCTCCGTTAGCAGAAAGGTCTAGAATATAAGAAAAAAATATCGTACAAAATCGGAAATACTTGTTATTTTTGGCTCGGTAAGTAACTTACAATAGACGCTCACATTAATCCTACTAATATTATAAATGTGAAAGTTTGTGAGTATGTTTAGCTGTTCAGATGATTTGGATGATAATTGGTACATACCTATCTACATAATATGTGCCAATTTCCTGGATTAACACATAGGGTACTTTTTATCCCGGTTAAAAGAAATCATCGTGAGGAAACCTGGACGTACTGTTCCACTCAAACCATGTCAGAGGCTCAAAGGGCTCAGTGGTTTAGAAACTCTGACACTAGGGTGTGTAGGGTCTTAAGACCTTACTGCCCACACGATAAAGAAGAATCCCGGTAGTGTGTTCCCTCGGGATAATAGTTCGACTTTCTTTACGGAGACTTACTGTTTCACTCAAACCATGTCAGAGTCCCTTGAGGCGGTTTAGAAACTCTGACACTAGGGTGTGTGGGGTCGTCAGACCTTACTGCCCACACGATAAAGAAGAAGAAGATACTTATTAATGATGAATGATTTTACGTATAGTTCCGAGACAGAGACACGTCGGCCTACGCTGAAAAACAGCACCGTGGTTTCGTGCCATCGTGTGTGGGCCACGGCATTATGCTGAGCGTCGGCCGTTTCGCGCGGTAGTGGCGCAAATTACCGTTCAGGACACTTAATTTTTTATTTTCTATTATATATTTAGTTTATATTTATATTGCATACTATTTGTATATTATTGTGTATTGTGCGTCACTTTCACGTGAATAAAAAGTTTTTCTTTCTTTCTTTCAGAAGCTAGTTTTCCATAAATAAGCTGCCACAAAATGTGTCTCATCTAAAAGTATCTAGGTATAGTAATAACCCTATTTTCAACGGATAATCCATATGATGGAGCATATTCAAAAACCCAAAAATACATTAGCATAAAGGTCCTTTATATATTTTTGTATATAACCTTATTTAACATTTCAAAAAAGGGTCGCCATGATAACTGATGACTTGCAGAGTCCCTTTAAGCCGGGATTAGGTGACGCACTCTACTTGACAGTATCATCCTTTCACTACACAGGCGTTTTTATAAAACTTGTGCAAACCGGATATAGGCGGATAAGAGCGGAATAAAACCGGACTGGAAAAAGGAAAATGTTTAGTTGTTTACGAGTTTCGAAGACGTTTTTTAAGATTCACTTATCGTAATAAACAGATTAGTGAAGGGCCCGAATCTCCGTCAATTTGGAACAACGTCGTAGGCGTAGGTACTTAGGGATGAAGATAGGGCTCGTCCTGGGGTGGGCTCACCCCCAACCCCCGAAAAAAAGTAAATCATTTACTCATTCGTAAAACACAATAATAGTCATCGCTCGGTTTGAAAGTACGACTTCGACACTGAAAATATTTTGCCATTCAAGTTAAGACTTTAAATCGTGTGTGTTAAAATAAGTTTTATAATGACATGATTGACATGATAAAAGAGGTGACGGCTCGCGGGCGGTGTGATGGCAGCTAATGACGATTGGACTGAATAGATTTTTAAAATTGTGTAACAGAGTTATAAAAACAAATGCTGACTAGTTAGTCCGCACTCGTTTCAGTTTCAGTTTATACAGCGTCTTTGCACTTGCCCCTATTCGAACTCACAACCTCACGCATGAGAGGCGAGCGTCTTAACCACTGGGCCACCACGACTTTCGTTTACTACATACCTACCTACATACATTACATAAACTCACGCCATTTTACTCTTTTTTTTTTCAAAATATCCACGCTTAAATAATCTAGTTATAAAGACAATCCGATCTCTGTCTTTTATAAATAAAAATAGAATTTTTAAGCTATAAAAAATTACGTACATTCATACATAAACTCACTCCATTTTCCCATGGGGGTAGGCAGAAACTACAGAACGCCACCTGCAACGATTCTTACATACTCCTTTCGCCTCATCTACGTTCATACATCTCGTCATACAAGCACACCGGTCTCGCTTACTACATAGCAATAATAATAATATAGATTGAACACAACTTCCAACAATTCTCCGTCTCCTAAATCCAGGCTCACTCGCAGTATGAGAAGCAACTGGTACCCTATGTTATACTTTAATTCCCCAACCAGATTGAGGCGGATATAACTGGATAAAAGCAGAACAAACCGGACTGGTGCGGAGGACGGCAGTAAATATCTATTCGCTGCACATAATTTTTAGTTTAGCTCTCCAGATGTATTTATTTTGAGCGTAATGTAATATTTTTCATGCTCATCGCGCCGTGGAATAGGTTTTTTGTTTTATTAGAGAGTAGCGTTATCGAAGTTGGCGGTTTTTGCATAAATATACTTTTTTCGATATAGTGAGTTTATTATGTAACATAATATCACGCCTGTACTCCCCGAAAGGATAGGCAGAGGTGTAACCATTAGTACACACGTATTTCTTAGTAGTAGTAGTTTCTATTAGTAGGCGGCGAGCCTATTGCCATCAATCGGGCACACGTCTTGACGGGCTCGGAGTCTTGACTCCGAGGCTGTTACTGAGAAATTCCTGATGGAAAAACCCCTTATCACTTTGCCTGACTTGGGAATCAGCAGCGCGCCTTGCGACCACTAGACCAATGTGGATGTACTACTGGGTACCCTCTACATAACCTTTTAAGTATTACAGGTATATTGTAATAATATACTAGGAAAAAGAAATACAATGTATCAAATGTAGGTCTATTATTGAAGGAAAAGAAAGAAAGAAAAACTGTTTATTCACACGAAGAAAAAAGAAAAATTGTATATAAAAGTAAAGTAGAAACTAGTTTGTTTAAATCTAAAAAAATAATAAATGTGCACCAATACCGCGCGAAAGGTTGCCTGCCTCAAGAGATATAGACGTACCTAATGCTATGGTAATTCATACTTTTTTAAATTCATTAAAAGTTTAAATTCCTTTAACTCATAAAATGAAACACCTACTACTTAATTTTTTCGTTGATAACCTGCTCACCGCAACACATTGGTTGCAAGTAGTAATTGGCATGCTCCAAACATACCAGGTATCTATGAATGGCAACAAACACAGATTACAGTTGGTGTGCAATCGCAAATCAATTTACTCAATGCACCTATATTATTTAGGTACAGTCAGCAAAACCGTTAAGCTACGAAGTCAAATATGACAATAGTATAATAATATTTTGAAACGAAATATGCTTTAGCTGAAAACCAGCGCCGCGGTTTTCGTGCCTTCGTGCACGGGCCACGGCATTATGCTAAGCGTCAGCCGTTTCGCGAAGTAGTAGCGCATATTTCTTATGTATTTGTATTTATTGGTTTTTAAATTTAATACCAACTTCTTGTTTTTTTTTTGCTTTTATGCACAATTTTTTTTAATGTATTTTCGCGTGAATAAAAACATTACATTTCTTTCTTTCAAATATGAAATTCAGAACTAAGGCAAAACCGAAAAAATAATAATTTCCATTAAAAAAAATATGCAGAAACAAAAATGAGAATTTTACACTGGTGTAGAAGGAGAGGCAGTATATCAAATTCCAGTGACGTGTACCTATCTATCGACGGAACTTTTTCACTAGAAAATAAAGCCAACGAGTTAATTTATTTGAAAGTAATAATTTTCGAAACTACGAGTCTAATTCTGAAAAAAAAAAATATTAAAAAAAGCATTATTGCAGTATTTTTTAATATATATATATTTTTAAAATTAAAATATAGCCTATAAGCTATATTTTAATATTAAAAAAATATGCATCCACAACAATATTCACACGGCCAAAGTCCCGGGCAAAACCAAGTATAAAAGTTAAAACTATCATAAAAAGGTCATATTGAAGTAAAAATTATTAAAAACGTCTTTTATCAAATTTTAAAATTAACTCAGTTTAACTTTTTTTTAGATTTTGTATTATTAAGTTATATTAAGACTCTGGCGTTCACGTCTAATTATCATCAAAGAGAATTGCATTGTAATTACTTACATTAATTATCTTTTATATTAAAACTTAATTACTTTGAAACTCTCCGAGGACGTTAGGAATGTAATATGTAAAGTAACAGCATGGTATCGTAATGGATATGCTATTAATGTATTATTAAATATAATACGACTGCCTCGTTGGTCTAGTGGTTGCAAAGCGCGACTGCTGTACATGAGGTCTTCGGTTCGATTCACAGGTCGCGTAAAGTGTTATTTGGTTTTTCCTTAAAGAATTTCTCAGTAGCAGTCTCGGAGTGTGGATTTGTACCCAGAAAAATAACATGGGACTTAAACATAATTGGTAAAAAGTGAGATTCCCTGAGATTCTGAAGCTGGGGTATTGTATACAAATCCCAAAGGCGGCAAAATTATCTGCCCTGTGGGTCTTGTCGTCTTAAAGCGCGACTGTTCGGCACGAGGTCTCGAGGTTCCCAGGTCGGGCAAAGTGTTATTGGGAGCCTAGCTTAGCCTTATCAAGCCTAGATTGATGACCAGTTGATGGCAATAGGCTCGCCTCTATTACAGGGAAATTAAACATAACTGGCGAAATTGGGTGTACTCATGGGTACACCACTGCTTATTCCTTCGGGAATTAGAGGCGTGATGTCATGCATGTATGTCTATTCAAAGCCCTAACTTATTCTGCTAAATATATCCCAAAATCGCTAACGACCAGTCTGTCACACCCAAATAGGTTTGTAAAATCGATATTTTCAGAATAATGTTTTTAAACAAATATTTTTTATGTATTTTCAACCTAACCGTACTAGAGTAACGTGCCGACTAGTTTGAAACACGGGGCTATCCCGGGAACGCTTTCAAAGCAATATTAAATCTGATCATTAGTCATGGACGCTTTTGCAGGATAATCCGCATCGATCGGGCACCTATTACGCACACTCAGCGATTTTGTGGTGGTGACCATGATTCTATTGAAAAGGGGGAAAATCCTAGTCCACTCTTTTTGTTTCCTTTTTATTGTTATTAAAAATATGTATGTATTTATGAGTATATATATATTATTATATGGTATATATGAGTTTATGTACTTGTGTACGTTTAAACTGGTTTATATATTTGTTTTTAATGATTTTAAATTTTTTTATTTGATTATTTCCTCATGCACAATTTTTTGCACCTGCTTTGTTATCTCTTCACCACCTTTGGTTGACTGGTAGAGAATGTCTAAGGCATTAAGTCCGCCTTTGTACTTTTTTTTGTTGCATAAAGTTTAAATGAATAAATAAAATTTACTAATCATTTATAATTGTGTCTCTCTCTCATCGTTTATAATTTTAGTATTTTTCTATACACGTTATGGTATGCAAAATAAATTAATATGAATATGAAAGTTTGAAGAAAATTATTCAGAAATTAAGTTTTTATAATAAGTTGCAACCATAATACTGAGAAGACATACCTAATCTACACTTTATGAATGATATCTATATAGAAAAGAGAGGCACAACAACATATAATATCAAAGCCCAACGCAAAGTTTAACATCAGAAAGTTTATCTAAGCTGCTACAGACTAGACTGGTTAATATGAGACTAAAATCACAATTCCGCCTTGAGCAAGCGTTGTGATCAACGCTAGTTCCTTCTCTGTATAAGAAGAGGCTTTTGCCCTGCAGTGAAATAATAATAGGCTAGTATTATGCCTCGTTGACTGCCTCGTTGGTCTAATGGTCGCGAGCGCGACTGCTGTGCATGAGGTCTTGGGTTCGATTCCCAGGTCGGGCAGTGTTATTGGGTTTTTCCATCAGGAATTTCTCAGTAGCAGCCTCGGAGTCTGGATTTGTGCCCGATTGATGGCAACAGGCTCGCCCCCTATTACATGGGACTAAAAACATAACTGGCGAAATGTGGGTGTACTAATGGGTACAGCTCTGCCTAACCCTTCGGGGATTACAGGCGTGATGTTATGTTATGTTTATGTTATTATTATTTTTAGACTTTGATTGTCACTGCGAGGAGATTGTGGCGAGGTTTTGAACGGTTACAAAAAAAAATACCTTCTTGACACTGAGTTGAGAATATGGCGCCTTAAATTTGAACGCCATTTAGTAGAATTGGCTTTTTGATCTCAGCTCCAACCCACGTACTTTCCAACTTTTTATTGAATTGAAATTCGTAAATTACCTACATTATTCATTGTTCAATTATTAAAAAGTTCAAATCAATAACTAACTAAAGCCAGCAAAAGTATAATTGAGTCAACAATTGGCACTAAAGACTAAAAAGGTCGTATAATTAATTCAAACTAATTAGCGGAGTTGGCAGGTTGCCGGCCGACCAACCCGGTTCCCGTTACTAGTTCATTTGGATTTGTATGTTTATTTTGAAATGCAAATTCAACATGTCAGTTTTTGTGGTATTTTAAAATTACTTTGGATATTTATGTAGACAAATTTGTGTTTGAGAGATTTTTAAAGTTGTTTTATTAATTTTGCGGATCAGTAATTCAATTTTGTTAAAATAGTTGCAAACTAAATATTTTATAGCAGTGAATCCACACGTAGGGTACGTATGGTGTGATATGATTTAATTATAATTATATTATTCATATCGTGTTCTTTTGCTGAAACAGCAAAATCTTTGTCATTAAATTTATTTATTGTTAGTTTGTCTATACGTACTAACTTCTGGAAAAACTGTCGAATTGAAAAAAACTCTTTTTGCTCTCAGTAGCAGCCTCGGAGTCTGGATTTGTGCCCAGTTGATGACAATAGGCTCGCTTAGGCTTACATGATACTTAAACATAACTGACGAAACGTGGGTGTTCTAATGGGTACACCTTTGCCTAATCCTTATATCATCACGCTACAACCTTCGGGAGCGGAGCATATAAAGACGTAAAAGAAAACGGATGAATCCACGAGATACAGCTAGTACTTTTATAATAACCGCCATCTTAAAGTTTACTTCGTTTTTATTCTTAATCTTTATTTGAAATTCCATCCATTTTTTCTTCGCTCTTTATTCTCTTGCTGTTTAATTTCCAAGCTTTAATTAATTAACAGCGTCCGACCTACAGATCCGTTCAAATTGAAAGTAAATACTTGCTTTAAAGAGGCCGAAATGGACATCGTAATATTGTAACTTACACGTCACGCCATGTCATTATTCGACAGTAATTAAAAATAGGAATGAGCTGTTCTATTATGACCGTATAGCGTTATGGTCGCAAAGCGAGACTGTTTAGTACGAGGTTTTGGATTCGATACCCAGGGCAGGCAAAGTGTTATTAGGTTTTTCATCAGGAATTTGTCAGTAGCAGCCTCGGAGTCTGAATTTGGCTGATGGCAATAGGCTCGCCCCCTATTACATGGGACTTAAATATAACTGGCAAAATGTGAGTGTACTAATAGGTACACTTCTGCCTAAACTTCCGAGGATTGCAGGCGTGATGTTATGATAAGGAATAGCTGTTTTATTTTTATATGTGACCTAAAATTTCATCGTTGTAATCTGTAGAATCCTTTACTGAATCCATGATATACGAAGTCCCTTCCAAGTTCCACTAAGTTTTCTTTGTAAAATCCGATAATTTTGAGAATGTCCTAAAATATTAAAAAAATCATGGTGTTCCTATCCACACAGTTGATCCGATTTGTAATGAACTGATGTAAAGGTATTCACGAGAACTGGCTATAAGCTGCGTTTTGTTATTCCTACGATAACGATTCACTGTTAACTTTTTTTCCTAAAGGATAACGGCCGGATTTGTTTTCTCTTTATTTCTCTTAACTTTTAGGAACGACCGTAATCTAATATTTTTCTATCTTTTCAAAATACCTCTAATTGACCTCAATTTTGTGGCTATCATTCGTCTCTGAGATGAGATTGCGATTAGATTTTATTACATAAACATAACATCACGCCTATGATCCTCGAAGGGTTAGGCGGAGGTGTACCCATTAGTACACCCACATTTCGCCAGTTATGTTTTTAGTCTCATGTAATAGGGGGCGAGCCTATTGCCATCAACAGAGATTCCGAGATTTTATTAATTTATTTTTTTATTAATTTCCTTCTAATCAAAATAATAATGCCTATTACAATACATCGTAATTCGTCAATCCTTGAAGTCACAATAGTTGTTAGCATGTCTATTAGTCGGAATTTAAAATTTCATCAAAATCGGTTCAGTTGTGAAACATGAAAGTTACTTTTGAATTTATTATGGACCAGCACTCTTCCTGTAACTTCGTTCGAGTGATTTTTCTTACTGTGTTCAATTTTTTTTTAAATATTATATAGCCTACGTCACCCGGGGAAAGTGTAGCTTCCCAATAGTGAAAGAATTTTTCAAATCGGTTCAGTAGTTTCGGAGCCTATTTAACACAAACAAACGATCAAATCTTTCTTCTTTATTATATTAGTACAGACTGATTCGTGTTGAAAATCACTAGCAAGCCTTGAATTTGACAAGGAAGTAAAATTGTACATTGAAATATTTATAAGTTAGAAAAAAATAATCAGAATAAACCAAATTAAACATAAAATACCTACTTCAGGTCAGGTGCGGAGTACTCGTAACCGGCGTGCTTGTATGACGAGATGTATGAACGTAGATGAGGCGAAAGGAGTGTGTAAGGATCGTAGCAGGTGTCGTTCTGTAGTTTCTACCTACCCCCATGGGAAAAAAGGCGTGAGTTTATGAATGTATGTATGTAATACTTACTTAATAAGACAGAACAGTGTCACCATTCCACAAACGAAAACTAAAACCACAATTAAACCAGAACAAAACTTAATTCATCTAAAGACATTGACAAACTAAAATGGAGATTAAGATAAACTTTCTAAATAGTGTTCAAGTCTATACTGCAGACTAACATTAGCAATTTGTTTAACCGACGTTAATTTTGAATAGTTAACGGGGTGATTAATCATTATAAAGTTAATTAAGGGTAAAGTTTAGTCTGAACGCAGATGGGGCACGTTGCTGTTTCACACAGAGGAATGTGAGACGGGATAAAGAATATTCAGTTTGCTGTTTTATTACGGACTAGTATTAGTCCACGACTTTGTCTGCGTGAATGTCGGGTTTTTTCTTGCGCGGAATTGTTAATAATATTTCTAAAATGAAAGTTGCCTAAAATACACCCTATTTTATCAGTTAAATGCTAGTGAAAGTTTTGTCAAAATCGGTCTAACCATTTCGGAGATTAGCCTGAACATACAGACGGATTTTTTTTCTTTAATTGTTTGGGTACTTAACTTCTTAAACATATAGTAATAAACATAAATAATGAGAAATTTCAGGGTGAAAATGTTTCAGGGGGAAAAGTAAAGAAAAAGTAAAGAATTATTTAAAAAAAAAACAGCTGTTCTACACAGCATGTTAGTGTTGCTCGTTTGTTATCTTATTTTTTAAATAACAGTTGAAAATTTATTTCTAGTGTAACTAGAATGATGTACATACCTGGTCAACTGAATCCTCGTTAAAAGTTTTAGTTTGGATGTTTCTTCCTTCCGTTGTACTTACACACGGCACGCCTTATCAAATTGTGTCATACTAACCTGAAAAGATATGAAAAGTACTTCAGTTATCTATAGTTTACACTGGTTTTTTTCTTCGACGTAACTAAGCAACTATTACTATGGGACCAAACCTGAAATAAAAAAAATATCTGCTATTCTATAAGTAGATATATTATGATTGTGTTGTAAAGCATTTTTGTAGGGAACAGCTGTTTTTTTTTCATGATTTCAGGGTTGATCTCATAGTAGAAGTTTTTCAAAATAATGAGTACAATGACCCCTTTTCAGGTTTTTGGTAAATTAACAATCATCCTATATAAATAAGAATTAATGGCATAGTATGTTGTTAAGCGCAAAACTCGTGAACGGCTAGAACTGTTTGGCTGTTAATTTTTTTGCTGTGTTCGTCATTTTACCGGACAAGGTTTTCATGAAGGAAAATATTTGAAAATTTCACCCGTAATTTCTTAATTTTGCACCCGTGCAAAGCCGGGACGGTTCACTTGTTTTATTTAAATTGGTATCAGCATTCTCTACCCAAATTGACTTAAAAAAAAGTTTGGTTATTTTATGACGTCATCGATATCCAAGTAAAATGGGCATAAACAGATGCGTAATTTCAATGCTGCCCTCAGCATCCGATATGGTCTAGTGGCTAGGATACCTGGCTCTCACCCAGGAGGCTCGGGTTCGATTCCCGGTATCGGAATTCTATTATTGGTTTAGTCGATTTTATCAAACTTGAAAGTCTGTAAAATGACATGTTATTTTTCTTTTTTGCTATGTTTTTAGAGATCCGTATCAAATTTTACAATCATGGAGAACCATGATTACAGAAGTATCGTACACAAAACTAAATACACAAAGATGTGCTTATTAAGGAAGTAAGTAAGGTTTTTTTATAAAAGATAAAAAAGGAAAGATGGTAAAAGTTTTAAAAGATATCCACTCTGTAACTAGACTTACTTTTATCTATTTAACCTCTATAACAAAAATATTAATTCCAATAATATTATCAAAATTATTCATAAAAATATTGTAAATGCGAAAGTAACTATATGTCTGTTATGCTTTCACAACTAAACTGAACCGATTTTGATGAAATTTGATACGGTGCAAGTTTGAACCCTAAGGAAGGAAATTTTTTATGCGGTGACTCCGTCTACGGCCGCAATAATCTATATTTACGCAGACAAAGTCGTGGGCAAAAGTTAGTAACTCCTTTTCAAGGAGTTGGCCAAACGATTGGTTGATTCTTCCCGTGACCCAAGGGTTGGTTTTTACCTTGGCCAGAGGTTAAGCATTGCCATTCAACGTGGCAATGCGGCCAGTCTTTTGGGCACATTTCCAGTAGACAGTGATGCGGATGAATTTTTTGATGCCATTTAATTTTAGTTTCTCTTTTTTTATATTCTGGTTGTTTTTTATTTAATTTTATTATTAAGCTTGTAAATATTGTATATATTAATTAAAGTTAGTTGAAGATATTACTTAAAATACCTGAAACAAACAAGTCATAAACAATTCTCAATCACATATTTGCCTTAACCATCGCCAAGTTATAACTAGGTTTGCAGGTAAACCTAGGTATTTGGATAGCGATGTAGGCTATAACTGTCCAAACAAATATGTTTTATGCCTACTTTTATGGGTTTTTGTTATAATGATGGTATTATCGTGTACTTAATGGGTACCTAGTGGAACTGTTATAGTATATATGATTGGGGTAGTAACCTACCTACCTACTTATGAGCTAGTAGTACGCTTTCACCGAAAGTTGTCTATCGCTATTCAGCGCCGATGGCCAACTCTCGATGGCCGGAGCGAGATTTGCTTATCCGTTTTACAAAGTAAATAATTAAATACTCTATTCTTAGAGCAGTAACAACATTGTACTAACAAATATTTCAGTTCTCGCCACGCACATCCTCGCACATCTAGACCTTTTACACCAAAGATGGGCAGCTTTATAGAAATTTTGCTAGACAAATTTCAATTTACGCCTATCCACGCCACGCCAAGCCTCGCCGGTGTATACCACATTTACACTGGTTGAGAGAAAAGGAGAGACTTTTAGAAAATTATTTATTATTATAAGAAACTATCGCTGTCGCCTTCTAACACTCGGCGTGCGAAAAGGACAACTGCAAAACTGACTAAATAAAATGAGTAAAAAGTCTTAATTGGAGGTTTGCCTCTCGCCTACTTTCATCTCTAATATTGAACCGATATAAACGACTGCCTCGTCGAGTATGAGGTCTTGGGTTCGATTCCCAGGTCGGGCAAAGTGTTATTGGGTTTTTTCCATTAGGAATTTCTCAGTAGTAGCCTTGGAGTCTGGATTTGTGACCGATCAATGGCAGTAGACTCGCCCCCTATTACACGTCACATGTGAGTCTAGTTTTTTCTTTTTTTATTTAATATTGAATCGTATTCATAGAAAATCTCGTCAAGTAATAAAATAATAACTGTCTTATTTTATTGTAGCTAGATTTATTCATAAAGAAACGTCTCGAACAATAATATTAATCGCCAAATTTCGTCATAATTGAACCCAATATTTCAAGCACAAACCGGAAAATTATACGAAAAGAATCCCAAACATTTTTATGCCTAATTTTAGTTCTTAAGCATGACAAACATTCTATTCCATTAAGAAAACGTATTGCCATTGGAATGTAGGCTTTATTGCTACAAGATTAAGTACCGTTTTATCTCAAATTATGTCACCATTAGCAGCAAATGTGGTGTAAGGAAATGTAAGCTGCGTGACACAGTTCTTGAATGGAGCCATCAAATAAGCGAAGATGGAATGGCCCTGCATACACAATGGGCCACGCTGGACATTAAAAATTTCCATTAAATAAATAATGAAGTACTACTGCTTGTATTTTTTAGCAGAACAGAAAAAATAAGTCGCTGTGCAGGTGGCAACATTCATAAAATCATTTCTAAAATTTCTAAAAGCGCGTACACGCGCGTTACCAGCATGTCAGCGCGTTCAAAATACCGCCCTGTACGTAAGTACAGGGCGGTATTTTGAACGCGCTATTTTTAAAGCAATTAAACCAAGGCCGTAAGGCCTTGGTTTAATTGCTTTAAATGCTTTGACTTTGAACTAGTTTCCATCAAGATGCTCCGTGACGGAAATTCGGTCAGGAGTATAAAGACCCTATCACTGCTTTAATAATTCAGTTACACCCATTACCGGCACTTAGCCAATCATCCACTCACTCGCTGCTCCCAAGGCCCTAATATCATGAGAAATCTTTCTCCCGTAAATTAATTACTTGCCAGCATGGGACGATGAAATTGTTTGAAAATGTACGTACGCCTAAGTAAGCACATTATTTTGCGCGCTCGAGTGTGTGTGTTTAATAGTCACTAATTGATGAGCTTAATGAAGATATCAGGAAAGTTTCTAAAAGTTTTTTTTTTTTCGGGAATGAGAAATTCTTTAGATGTACCAGAGTAGGTAGGTACAGAGCACGAAAGAGATTAGTAATCAGGGTCGTCAGATATAGATGAAGTTTTCTTAAAAACCGATAAATGTTTTCATTATTATGTAATTTAAAAAAGAGATAGTAAATAGTTTATTAATTCGGTTTAAAGAAATTTATTTCTCAAAAAGAACATACATAGTTCACTTAAATATGAGAAACTTAACGAAACAAATATCATAAGTATTAAACATAAAATTGTCGTTCGATCCATCGTACATGCAGTGGGTAGTCCACTATTATTGTTGGTTGGCCAAATACAACTTTAACTTCTTTTTAAAAATGTTCATTGATGAAGAGTCTCTTATTTCTTTAGGTAACTTATTATAAAGCTGCGCTCCCTCAAACTGAATAGTCCTCCTTCCGTACAGTGTTCTAACTGGAGGTAGTTCTATACTATCCCTATTCCTAGCGTTGAAGTGGTAGGTTTTGCGTTTGAGTGTGGTTTGTGAGTGTATTTTGTTTGTAAGAATTTTCTTTATTAGTATGCATGTGTGGTATGTATATAATGATTTTAGGTTAAATAGTTTAGTTTTGGTGTAAAGTTCTTTCGTAGGTGTTAAGTAATTGTATTTAAACAGAGTTTTGATTGCTTTATTTTGTGTTACTTGTAGGTCATGAAGGTGTGTAATAGCGGCCTGTCCCCATACTTGTATTAGATAGTCTAGGTGCGGTTTGATGAGTGCATTATAGATTGTGTAGCGTAGTTGAAATGGTACACATTTAGAGATATTTCGCAGAGCTCCAGTTAACGGGATCAATTTGCTTCTTACGTAATCAATGTGTGGCCTGAATGTCAGTCTACTATCCAAAATCAGACCTAAGTATTTTTCATGGTTTGATCTCAACAACTGTTGGCCATCCACCGTAAGAGGAGTGAAGGCAGGAATCTTTTTGTTCTTCGGAGAAAATATTATGTACGCGGTTTTGTTAACATTAATAGTCAGTAAGTTTTGTTTAAGCCATGTATTTAAGATATGAAGGTCTTGCTGTGCTTCAGCAATAACGTTATGTATGGAATGACCAAAATAAAAAAGACACGTGTCATCTGCGTACAGTGAGATATGCCCCGCTAACCCAACATTACTTATATTATTTATATAAATTAAGAAAAGCAGCGGTCCTAAAACCGATCCCTGTGGAACCCCGCATACTACTTCAGCAGCTGCACTTTCAAAATTGTCAATTTTTACTACTTGATGCCTGTTTGCAAGATAAGATTCGAATATTTTATAAGCTTTGGCAGTGATTCTAATGCTATTTAGCTTTCCTAATAGTATAGAATGACTTATTGTATCGAAAGCTTTCTTTAGATCAATGAAAATACCTAAAACTAGTTGCTTTTTATCAATATTATTTTTAATTTTAGTTACTAAGTCTATTGTTGCTGCGAGTGTATTAGAACGTGGTCTAAATCCGTATTGATATTCATATAAAAAGTTTATTTCGTTTAAGTAATCAAATAGGCGTGTAAATAATACCTTTTCAAATATTTTTGAAACTACAGGCAATACTGAAATAGGCCGGTAGTTGCCGGGATCAGTTTTAGTTCCAGCTTTATAAATAGGGGTCACCTTGGCCATCTTAAGGCTGTCTGGGAACACACCATTCTCAAGGCAATCGTTAATACAATTTGCAAGATTATTAGCGATCTGGTTTCCTATACACTTCAAAGCCTTTGTGGTTATACCGTCTATGCCACAACTGGTATTATTATCCAGGTTATCTATAATTTTTTTGATTTCATCTGTTGAACAAGGGTGAAGTTCCGATAGATTTGGGTCTTGACTATCCTTAGTTTTGTGTGTAGTGTTTGTGTGTGTAATGTTAGGTTGGTTTGATTGTATCTTATGGGCTAATATAGAACCGATTGTAGCAAAGTAATGATTAAAACTGTTACAAATTTCTGTACCATTTGATATGACAGTATTATTTACAATTAACTTTGGCGGAACACAGTCACATGTAATTTTATTTTTGGCAAGAGTATTTATTAATTTCCACATCTTCTTGGGATTTTTTTTACATTTGTCAAAAGCATCATAATAATATTTCTTCTTTTCAATGCTTATTGTCTTTTTCACTTTTTCCTTTGTAGTTGTAAACTTTGATTTTAATTGTTCATTCTTAGGATCTATTAGATAATCGTGCCATAGTTGATTTCTTTCGGTAATGTTGTTAATTATAGTTTTATTTATCCAGTCCTTCTGGGGTAGATTAAGGATTTTAGTTTTCGAAATTTTTGCATCTTCAATTTGCATTTTGATGTACCTTTCAAGTGTGTTGTAGCTATTGTCTTCTTGTGGCAGGTTTCCCTTTTGTATATTGTTAACAAGTTCCTTATAGTCTATTGCTTGATATTGCTTTTTATGTAGTAGTGATTGTTTATACTTCTTTATTCCTATGTATATTTGCTTGTGGTCAGATAAAGTAGACTCCACTAACGCCATGTGTATGCTAGAATCGTGAAAATTTGTAGACACATGATCGATTATACTTATGAATAATTAATTAAGTTTTAATAAGTGTTAATAATAATAATAATTAAGTTATGTTTCAGTCGGAGACATCCATCGACTGTTATCACAAACTTAGCAACATCTACTCGTATGTAACATCCTTATACACATTATGGGATGCAATAAATGAATATGAATATGAACTTAGCTCACAAATGTCATAATGGACTATTTTTTCTAGTTTTGCGCTTATATCCTATACATCATTATAGCTAACAACACAAAACCTTACGACAAAATAGCAATTTGTTTCATTAATTATATGGGCCCCTATGTCTCAGTAAGTAAGCCCAGGGCCTCACAAATTCGTCACAAGTCCGTCCCTGTATATGTGTATGTGACGAATCACTGAAACTAAACAAAAAATATCAAAACTGTGTTACATAATAAAGCTTAAGCAATCGAGAACGTTGATATAATAACATCTCTATTTCTCAAAGACGAGAACCTAAACATAACTGTTATTTACTAGCTTTTGCCCCTGACTGCGTCCGTGTAAATATCGGTTATCTGCGGGATTACATTTTTTTAGCATGGAACTCTAATTTTGTAGTCTAAATTACGCCGTGCCGTATTACTCATCTGGCAGTGAAAGTCCCGGAAAAACTAGTCCAGCAGTTGCAGAGATTAACGGAACATACAGACTAGCAGATAAACTAACAAAATTTAAAAAAAAATTGTTTGATGCCTTGTATTTGGTTCAAATGTTGTTATTTTGACATTAGGTACAAACAAACACTTCAAAATTTATTTGTGTCTATAAATCTAAAGCTAAATATAGGTACTTGTGTAAGTATGGGAGACGTCTGTTGCGCTAGTGTGAGTTTGCTATTACAATTCAATCAGGCGTTAGCGATTTGACATTTTCCCTCTTACATGACGATATTAAGTTATTATTAGAAGAATCTTATCCAGAATCATTTTGGAAAAACACCGAATCGTCCTTTTATAACATTGACGTCTGTTTTCTGACATTCCGATAATGTCTATTAAACATGAGAAATCTTGGGTAATTTTTTCGACATCTATAAAATATTATGTTATTGGAGCACTTTGACTGGTGAGCAATAAAAAAATACGGAAGGAGAAATTTATACAGACAAGACGAGAGGTAAGGTACCTGTGTTACTTAGTATGGAAGTACTTGTGGGAGCTTATGACGTCACATATACGTGCCAAGTGACGTCGTAGGTATTTACGGAAGTATTAGCTTGTGCCCGCGATTTCGTCTGCGTGAATGTAAGTTTTCAGCGGGGCTTTAGCGAGGCTTACACCAGCTTATTACTGTCCCACTCAAACCATGTCAAAGGCCCTTGAAGCGGTTTATTTATTTCTTATTCAAAAATACTGCCTCGTTGGTCCAGTGGTCGCAAGCGCGATTGCTATACATCACGCCTGTAATCCCTGAAGGATTAGGCAGAGGTGTACCTATTGTACGCCCACATTTCGCCAGTTATGTTTTTAGTCCCATGTAATAGGGGGCGAGCCTATTGCCATCAACCGGGCACAAATCCAGACTCCGAGGCTGCTACTGAGAAATTCCTGATGAAAAAATCAATAACACTTTGCCCGACCTGGGAATCGAACCCAAGACCTCATGCACAGCAGTCGCACTTGCGACCACTAGACCAACGAAGCAGTCTTATTAAATAATAAATTGAAATTCGAACCAAAGTCTTATTTATTTCTGCTGTAATACCCAACAATTGTGGTTATTTTTAGGGGAAGTTTTTCAGCAGTGGACGTCGTCCGACTGATATCATAATGATATGATGAGATGTTAAACGCTCGACGTGCGATTACAATGTTCCCAAAACCGAACAGAAAATTGTTCATCTTGAATGCTGTTGCTCATCATGTTGCTCACAGGTTTGTTCGAACTTCATTTTGAATGGTAGCACTTATCCAATCGATGTGAGGACTTATTGGTGTAATACCTGCAGCCTCGTGAATTTGTGAGTATGGTTGCAGGTTGCATAAATTTAAAAGTGACCTCGAAACGAAACTGTTCAGGCCAATCACACCGGAGGAATGGAGCAACGGCCCCCCGGAGTCACCCGGACATGCGCCAGACAGCTTGCCACAGCGCCTTGCCACGCACATCGCTCCGTATTCTTGAATTGAAGAAAGAATTTCAATTTGACACGGCACTACTAAAGCCTCTAATATTTGTAAAGGTTTATTCAACGTTGTAGTATCATTGACCACTGGTACAGATCCTGCGGAAGAATTTGTCCATCCGTAACCAGTCAAAATTACTTCTTGACCAATCGTTGTCATGTAATCTATTGCACTCACGCGGGCGTACTCCTTTAAGCTGATTGGTTCATTTTTAAATAAACCTATGTCATATCTAATTAAACCATTTTTGTAAGAAGGATGTGAAAAAGTAAATAACACTTTGCTTATCGTTAAGTTATTCCAAGGTCCGTATACTACGGCAGGTAATACCTTTTTTGTTTCAGTAATTCCTTTTCTTCTAAAACAATGAGCACATGTTAGTGTCCAAATGGGCGTTAATACAGCACCTGTACAGATGACCAAGTATTCGACAATAGTTTGTTTTGTGACCTTATCAAAATCTGTAATAAATTGATGGGACACTCTTACTATGTATGGGTATTTATTTTCATCAGCGTCTTCTCCGCCTATTATTCGCCTTCCTTTCAAAAGTCTAATAGTAAATTTCAATTCAATAAATCTTAAATATAAAAAACAAAATATATAAAATAGTACACTACAACGCATGCTAAGCTAAATAAATAGAACAAATTGTTTTATAAAATCGTAGGTAAGTTATAAAAACGATTTGAAATTGCCGTTGGAATGGAATTTTAAAATCAGTAATATAAATATTATTGCAGAATGAATAAGGTAGGTACCTACTTACCACAGCGAAAACGAAATTTAATATCAATTTACATTCGTACATAACATCACGCCTGTAATCCATGAATGGTTAGGCAGAGGTGCACTTCTGTCTAACTATTAAGGGATTACAGGGTAACACACACAGCAGGGCAAGCACTTGTTTACATCAGTAGCGGCTAAAATACAACATTTAGGACTGATTAGGTATCAATATAAAACCTACCTACCTACCCACACAACACACACAAATAGGTGGTTACCAAACGTCCTTACTAAAAAATAATATCTTAACCATGGATCCCCATATACCTACATTAATCTATTGACACTGTGCCTTATTTGAAAAGTGTTGTTTTGTGTGTATTATCTGTTCTATAAAAATAATTTTGCATGCCGTAAGGCAAAATGTATCGGGACAGCTAGTAAAATATTATTACATCATATCTACGTACACCTACATTATTGGCAAATAAATGATTTGATTTGATTTGATTTGACAGGATTACAGGGTCTGCCTGGTTGGTCTAGTCATCCCAAAGCAAAACTGCTGAGCATGAAGTCCTAGGTTGGATTCCCAGGTCGGGCAGTGTTATTTGGTTTCCATCAGGAATTTCTCAGTAGCAGCTTCGGAGTCTAGATTTGTGCCCGGTCGATAGCAAGCTCGCCCTCTATTACATGATGGAACTTAAACATAACTGGTAAAATGTGGGTGTACTAATATGTTCACCTCTGTCTAACCCTTCGAGCATTAAAGGCGTGATGTTATGTTATAAAAAGCTCTTGCATTCGCAGTTAAACAACATCTATTGTAATGAAGTATTCAACTCTTTGTAAGTATTCACAGAAAAATAAAATATTTAGCACCACTTGACCCGATTCTTATCTTTTGTACTGAACTGGATTGCTGAACGGTGAACCGGAATTAAGTTCAACTTGTTCAATTTGTTTTTTATAGACCGCTTATTTTTGTTTTTTTTTTTCATACTAGCTTATGCCTATGGATTTCGTCAATGTCAGTTATCACGGGGTTTTCTTACTCGCGCTTAACCCTATTTTATTTCTAAAATAAGAGTAGTCTTAGATACTAGTTTTAACATCAAATATCTGCTTGTGAGGTCCCATTAAAATCGGTTTAGCTGTTTCGGAGATTAGCTCAAACAGACTGACAAAAAATTAAAAAACATGTTTTTTTTTAGTATAAGTATCGTATTCATGTGCATTTAGTACACATAACATAACACCACGCCTGTAATCCCCGAAGGGTCAGGCAGAGGTGTACCTATTAGTACACCTACGTTTCGCCAGTTATGTTTAAGTCCCATGGCGAGCCTATTGCCATCGACCGGGCACAAATCCAGCCTCCGAGGCTGCTACTGAGAAATTCCTGATGCAAAAACTTAATAACACTCATGCATTTAAAAAAAAACTGTTATAAACAGATACTTTAATTTCATTTATTTGTTTAGATGACTCAAGCTGCGTTCATGCTTAACCTGCACCGCGTGTCGCCAGTCGCCACGCGTGGTAAAGATACCGATTTCATACATTTAGCAGGTTGCTCCACGCCACGCTGGGCGGGACTAATGTGATCAGTCCAATACTAAATGTATAAAACCAATAGCTTTGCACGCAGGGCAGATTAAGTATGAATGCAGCATTACTCCAAAAACCACGTTCTCTTAAAAAATGGCGTCTTACTTGAATCACAATCACGTTTTAATTCCATCCACTGACAGTAAACAAAGATGGCGGCTATTAATTATTCTAAAACGTAAGCAAATGTGTGAAAGGGGTATGTTTGCACGGCATTAGCATTTTGCGTTGTGCGAACGTTTCTGTGTGTAAATATAACGTAAGTACATTGGGTTTGTAGTTAATGAGTAAACTTTTAACGTTGTAAATGTTTATCAAGAATTTTCAAAAGCTGTTGTACAAAAAATAACGTTTCTTGTATGTAATAAAATTACTCATTTGACTCGATCTCTGATCTCGCTTCGGATGTTGCACTCGCCTCGGATATATAAAAATAATTGAAAGGAAAGGTGTATACTGACTTTATTTTATGCCAGGTGAGTATCACGACTTTTAGTAGATTCGCGTGCTCAACCCGCCTTTTAAAGGATATTGCCAGTCCTAGTTTTTATCGGTAGTCGATAAGACTAAGATGAGAAGATAAACCCTTAACGTGCATTAAACCAACGTGCGATTACAATGTTTCTAAAAAAGTTCCGACCTTATTGCAACAAATTATCCCTTCTCGTCAGGTTTTTAACCGCGTAACTCAAAACTGCGTAACTCAAAACCGCGTAACTCAAGTCAGTGAAAGTGACAAAAGTAGCCAAATTGAAATTTCGCACTAGCGCATTTTCCTGATTGTATCCAATTAAATTCAACATTTTTTATTAAAATTAACACTGAATGCAAGCCACTTCCAAGCGGTCCTATTAGAAAACTGCAAGGGAGGTCCATATTCACCACGGTTGATGATGATGCGCATCTTAGATCTTAGTCTCATTATTCACGTGAACGTCATTTTTAATGATCTCACTTATCCAATCGATGTATGGACTAGTTGGTGTAACACCTGCAGCATCGTAGAACGGTGGATAAGGGCTCAGTTTGCAGAATTTCTCAATTTGCATTGAACCGATAGAGTTCACGCCAACTACACCAGAGGAATGGAGGAGAGGTCCCCCGGAGTCCCCCGGACATACACCAGACACCTTGCCACATCGCCTTGCGATACACATTCCTCCTTTAATAAAACCTTCATTCTTATTACAAGTTACTACTAAGGCATCTAGTACTTGTAAAGGCTTTCTCAGGATCGAAGCATCATCTGCAACTGGCACAGACTTTATCGTTGAGTTTGTTGTTCCATAACCTGTCAAAGTGACTTCTTGACCAATCATAGTTACGTGATCTAATGCGCTTACGCGTGCGTACTGATTTAATATGATTGGGTCATTTTTCACTAAAGCTATATCATTTTTTAAGTCTTGCAGTCTCATTTTGAATCCTGGGTGTTTTACGACGTGCTTCGCTTTGCTAATCTTTACGTTATCCCAAGGTCCGTATACAAAGACAGGTTTTAATTTGATTTTTGGGCTCTCTACTGTGCTGGGTACACAATGGGCAGCTGTTAGTGTCCAAGTAGGCGTTAGAGCAGCAGCTGTGCACTGGTGCACATGTACGATGATGTATGCATTAATTTTTTCTTCGAAAAATATCATTTGTAATTGCAGTCTTAAAATGTATGGATAATTATTTTCATCAGCGTCTTCTCCGCCTATAATTCTTCGTCCTTTCAAAGGTTCAATAGTGGTTCTCAATTCTATTACTTGTAAATATAAACAAAATATATAAAACAGTACACTACAACGCATGCTGAGCAAAATATCTAAATAGAAATAGTTTTATTTGATCGTAGGTACCTAAGTACGATTTTAAATTGCCGTTGGAATGGGATTTTGAAATCAGTAATATAAATATTATTGCAAACGAATTGCTTATATCGGCTTGTTATTGTTCTGTGTGTGTTTGAACAAGCTATGAAGAGCAGGCAAATATTCTTCATCGTTCTTACTAAATACACTATTAATACTAATTATTGTAATAATCAAAGCATGAATAACTTTTTAAGAGAAAAAGGGATAAGATGTAGTGACAAAGATAGAAAAGGGTATACTTAGATGGTTCGGTCATGTTGAGAGGATGAGCGAAAGACGATTAACAAAAGGTTTTATGGCAGAGGTGAGTGGCAACGCAGGGAGGGGTCGCCCTAGGAAGACCAACACTGACCTAATTGGTGAGGTTCTTCAGAAAGGTCAGGTGCGCAGTACTCGTAACCGACGTGCTTGTATGACGAGATGTATGAACGTAGATGAGGTGAAAGGAGTACCGTAAAACGGGGTGTATAGAAAGGCAGGGGTGAATCGAAACGAAACTTTAAAAGAGATTTTAATGTTAAAATAATATAGTTTGTTGGCAAAAAAGACTCTCCTTTTTTTTCTGAATTATAATTTACAAATTAGTCTTATTGTTGGCGACCAACTTTATTAGTTTGACTTTAAAATCCCTTTTAAAGTTCCGTCTCGATTCACCCCTGCCTCTATATTCACCCCGTTTTACTGTATATAAGGAACGTAGCAGGCGGCGTTCTGTGGTTTCTGCCTAGCCCCATGGGAGAAGGCCGGTTATGAGTACTGCGCACCTGACCTTTTTGAAAAACTTCACCCGTTTGACTGTACTGAAAAAATCCTGTTTGAAATATTTATGAACACTTTGCCCGACCTGGGAATCGGGCCCAGTGCCCTAAACTACCAGCATGCGACCACAAGATCAACCCGGCAGTCAACAACGAGATTAATCACATAATGCTATTGTCTTTGCACTAAACCCTAACAGATCGTGTCAAAATTATCTATTATTGTACGTCTACTATTGATACTGTAAGCCGCTCATTAATATTATTACCTAAAGATTACTGCTCGGATCCGACAGAACAAATTATATGCCATTCGAATTTGGGCTTTAAATCGGGCAAGCTAAAACATTTTCTATAATGACAAGATCAAAAGGTTTGTGGTAATGTATTTTAATTGTAATGTATCTTCTATACCTATAAATAAAAATTAATGGCTAAATATGTTGGTTCAAAAGAAAACATTTTTATAGTGTTCGTAATTTTTTTTTTGAACAATCCAATGTTAACTTAGTAATACTTTGCATGCAACCGTGGGTAGCCGGGGCGGTTTGTTAGTAACATAACATCACGCCTGTAATCTCCGAAGGGTTAGACAGAGGTGTATCCATTAGTACACACACATATCGCCAGTTATGTTTAAGTCTCATACCATCAACCGGGCACAAATCCAAACTCCGAGGCGTAATTCCTGATGGAAAAACCCAATAACACTTTGCCCGACCTGGGTATCGAACCCAAAACCTCACGCTCAGCAGTCGCGACCACTAGACCAACAAGGCAGTCGCTACTACTAAAATAAAAATAATCTATTGCGCAAACAGAACAATACGTCTCTATGTCTACGCTTTCCTATAGACTCACACCTGTTATTACCAGTGGCCGAAAAAAACAAAGAGTGTTTCACTAATCCATAGCACATAACACTATATAGTCGTAAAGGAAATAATTGATGGAGTTTCTCAGACACGACTATGGGGCAGACCACAATAGCGTGTTTGTATACTATTTATATTGCCCGCTGGCTAGTTGATTAATTGCACTATCTTGACACGCTGAATCTACTAAACCAGGGGTCACCAAATAGCGGACCGCGAGAACACAGCCACTTGCCCTACAGAGTTCAAATATGAAAAGTAGCGTGTAGTGTTAGTTGTTGTTCATGCATGTTTACTCGTGCCTCTTTCTCATGGGGGTAGGCAGCAACCACAGTACGCCACCTGCTACGATCCTTACATAATCCATTCGCGTTATCCACGTTCATACATCTCGTCATACAAGCACGACGGTTACGAGTACTGCGCACCTGATCTTTTTGAAGAACCTCACCAATAAGGTCAGTGTAGGTCTTCCTAGGGCGACCCCTTCCTGCGTTGCCACTCACCACATATAACCTTTTGTTATTCGTCTTTCGCATATTCTCTCAACATGACCGAACCTTCTAAGCATATCCTTTTCTACCTTTGTCTGTACAAAGTTCGTAATTTAATAAAAATGTATTCCCGGCATTGTCTTTGTCGACGTCTATTCGAAAACGGCCGGGCGAAGTAGCGAGCTTACAAGCGAGAAAGAGTTCGCGAATTGTGAAAGCGTTGGTCGTCGCGGTGTGGGAAAAAATACCATTGTTATTTTTATTTTTTATTGAACCATTTAGCATCCATTGCAAACTCAGGAAAGCCAGAATCAACAGTGGAGGCCACCAGAAAAGCGCCGAGGCAATGAAACTCGACGAGTCCCAGAGAAACGATTAACT
Source organism: Hoplodrina ambigua (assembly GCA_949774945.1). Classification (NCBI taxonomy): domain Eukaryota; kingdom Metazoa; phylum Arthropoda; class Insecta; order Lepidoptera; family Noctuidae; genus Hoplodrina; species Hoplodrina ambigua. The sequence continues at coordinate 11,220,408 of OX458981.1, forward strand.
GTCTTGAATCCCGCAACAAAATTAATCAGAAAAGAATATCGGAGGAGAAAGAAAAAATATATTAATTTCCACCTTTGTTATATCCGTAATTTGTTTAATAAATATTTTTTTCTATTAAAAATTAATAGAAAGAAATATTTATTAAAATTTAATGTTGTGCGGACCGCGATGGTCATTTCATTTCTTGAAACGGACCCTGAGTGAAACTATTTGGTGACCCCTGTACTAGACTGTGCCGAATAATCTATAGTTCGGAGTATTAGTAGGGTAATCTGCTAAGCCCTTGAAGGGCTTGTACTAAGTTTGTTATGAAATTGAAATACCCTTGAAGTTATTATGTTAAGATTGGTTTTGGCTTGAAGGATACCGTGACGCTAATACTGGGTCTAAAAGACATATCAAATGGCGTTTAATTACGTATTCTGCTCATTAAACTAAGCAACATTTAGTTACCAGCATTTAGTTTAGTTTAGTTTAATTCGTTCCATAAATGTAAAAATTGTTTTTTAAGAAACTGTATTTCCCTAACTTTAATGTATGCCGTGGCAGCCTTTAATTAAGGCTACACTATATATTTTGTATTTGTGTTAGCGTTTTTAACATGTATATTGGTGTAGCTTTGTTGGTTGTCCTTAAATAAATAAATATCATCTGTATGACGGAGCGCAGCTCAACAACTTGCCTCGGAATATAAAAGATCAAAAATCCACGTTTATTTTCAAAAAATCTTTAAAGAAACACATTTTGGATGATTTAAAATTTTAAACTATCTTTCCTTTGCAGATCTAATATCATATATAATATCTTATGTAACTGTTGCGTCGCTAAATGTTTTCCGTTTAGTAATAAGTTTGAGAAATAAAGTTCTAACCTTAACATTGAGAGAAAAATATTTTGAATTTCATTTTTGGTGTGAAAGCTTACTGTTGTGGGTGTATTACACCCAAAATATATTGCTAACAGGTGCATGTAACAGTAGATTTAACATTTGAAAGTCTTAAAAAGTTAGAAATTAGACCCTCAATATCTACGTAACAACATGAGTTCTAGGTATGAACCAAAGATAACGAAAAACACACAATTATGGGAAAAGCATGTACGTTTGTTTCCCAGGTCGGGCAAAATGTTATTGGGATTTTCTCTGGATCAAGAATTTCTCGTTAGCAGCCTCGGAGTCTGGATTTATACCCAGTTGATGGCAATAGGCTCGCCCCCTGTCACATGGGATTTAAACATAACTAGTGAAATGTAAGTGTACTAATTGGGTACACCTCTGCCTAAACCTTCGGGGATTACAGGTGTGATGTGTGCACATGTTCTGTGTCAATAAACAATTTCTCTTTTATTCTCTCTTGTTTATTTAACCACACTGGGCTATAATAATTTAACTTAGTTTCGCCAAAATCAACCCGAAGCTAACCCACAAACTCTCAATAATTCAATTAACTAATTACGACAAACTAATTCAATATACCTAATGTGTTTACATTACATCAAACACATAGTACATCCAAAATATATGCTACTTGCTTTTGTCCGCAACTTCGTCCGCGAATAAAATAAAATATAGCCTATGTTACTCGCAGATAACGTAGCTTTCTAATGGTGAAAGAATTTTAAAAATCGGTCTAGTAGATTTGAGTTTATCCGTTACAAACAAACAAAAATAAAAAGTTTTCCTCTTTATAATATTAGTGTAGATATATTTACAATTAATTATAGGTACTCTATTCGACGTAACTTTAAAAAAAAATACACGTGTCGACTTGAGAATCTCATCCGTTTTTTGTCGGTTAAAAATAATGTTTCAACGATATCATTGTTTCACTGTTAGCGTATAACATCGTGAGGAAACCTGGAATTACTGTTCCACTTAAACCGTGTCAGAGGTCCTTGAGGCGGTTTAGAAACTCTGACACAGGGTGTGTGGGGTCGTAAGGCCTTACTACCCACACGATACGAAGAAGAAGAAGCGTATAAGAAGTTTCGTTGTGAACTATCTCTGTGCCAAACATCCAGATCCGTTCAGCCGTTCTGGTGTGAATGTGTAACAAACATCCATCCATCAACACTTTCGCATATAGTAGAGTGAGATGAAGAAAATATACAAAACATCACGCCTGTTATCCCCGACGGGTTAGGCAGTTCGCCAGTTATGTTTTTAGTCTCATGTAATAGGGGACGAGCCTATTGCCATCAACCGGGCACAAATCCAGACTTCGAGGTTGCTGCTGAGTAATTCCTGATGGAAAAACTTTGCCCGATCTGGGAATCGAACCAAAGACCACATGCACATAAGTCGCGTTTGTGACCACTAGACCAACGAGACAGTCATGAAGAAAATACGAATATATAATATTCACCAAAATGCAGAAATTTCAATAATTTTAACACAATAATTGGCGTTATTTTATAATTATACACTATACTTACATAAAATCGTTTCAATTACTCCCAAAAATAAGAAAAATAATTACGTACATTAGTTCTTTCTTGCATAACTGAATTCAATACTCTCCTTTAATATCCGTCATTAACAGAATTGTAAAAAAAAAAGACGGGTTGCACTCCGGGAGTGCCGGCAGAAGTGAAAACTTGATTATTAACGTTGAGCATGTTTGATATTTTGGAATGGTTAGGGAATAATTTTGCACCAATTGCTTTATCAGTATAAAAGTACTATCATTTATGTGGTAGAATACAATATTCATTTATTGCGCTATCGTACACAAACATGACAATTTATATTACATTAAAAATTTAACACTTTAAAACTATTACAATTATTTTTCATTAAAAAGTTATACACGAACATTCGCGCAAGCGCCCTGCGCTGCCTAAACGAAACAGTAGGCCCAGGCATACATTTTCGCCGCGCCGTAGAGCTGTCTACTCTCCATCCGTCTTACGCTTTTTCGATCAGGTCACGTGTCCTGACGCGAGTTTAAGATTTTATACCCATTACAGAAAAAGTGCTCAACGCCGCTAAAGAAGTTTTCACTTCAAAAATCCACAACCTTTTATCACACCATATTGTTTTAACCAGATAACCTTTTAAAGGAGACTGACCACTACACCGTATCATAGCATAACCGTGCTAGGAACGTGTCAAATAAAAAAATAGAGCTTATTTTCTGATCACGAGCATTTACTCCGTACATACGGCATTTCATACAAACTTAGTAACATACTTAATACTTTTGTAATAATTTGTTTTTATCTGTGAAATGATTTATAGGAGTAGTAACCTTAAAATCACGCAAGGCAGTCGGAAATCGCGGAAGGCGCATACGTTTCCTTGATGCCCGGCGTAAATGTAGGAAGGGCATCACGGGGTGGTTTTTAGTCTGTAAGAGTCTGACAGATCCCTATTAAGGATTTTAAGAAGGGATGGTTAGTGTCTAAGCGGTAGTCCGTATAATGCATTTTTCCGTGCCTGACCCGTTCATAGCACGGTCATAGTATGTTACGGTAAAGTGGGCAGTCTCCTTATAAAGGTTATCTAAATCGTTTGACGGTTTCACGCATTAAGAACTGGTTATAACATAAAAAAATACCATAACTTTATCTTCGTTTTAAAGGTTTTTTTACAAGGGAAGTTATAGGGTATTCCCTTGGGCACGCATGGCCGAATATGGTCGTATTGTATGGCGAATGGGGCCATTATTTCGACGTACCTATATAAGGAAGCTAAATAACGTCTTTAGGAGTTAAGGAGCTGAGATAAGACTACCTTATTTTGAATGTTTATACACGTAATAAAGAATCTTTTTTAATGACGTCAAATCATCAAATGACTTATTCCACTCTAGGCGAAGTGGAAGGAAGTGTCAGACTTTTACTGACTAAACCCATCCGTGTTCCTCCTAATGCCCTTTGTGTTCCAGAGTCGCGGTTACTTTTTTGAACAAAATCCGCAACCCTGGCAAACAAAATCGGCAGGCACTGGTCCTAGCGGGCCTCGTCTAGGTAATCAAGGATGGACTAGCAATTCTGTAAACTAGACTCTATTGACATCTAACACCTGGTAATGTATTTCAATTACAAACCGTAGAAGGACTGTATGACAACCCCTATACTGTTTTATGCTCTCGAAGGTACAATGCTTTGCGAGCAATTTATTGCGCACTACCATGTAAAGAGTCTTTTATACCACGAATTGTTACAGCCCAGTTGACTGTGTACAGAACAGTGTAAACTAACCATATGTCAGTTTTTTAGAATTATCATAATTATACAAGACTAAAAAGTAAATATGAAGTAAGATATTGAATAATTATATTTTTTTTGGAAACTGTCTTTATGTCCTGTATGTTACGTATATTCCAACGCGTTCAATTTTATTTATTAACCTAAATATGACTAGTCTATTATTGTATGGAGTATAGTCTACTATTGTATGGAGTATCCTCTCCGCGGTCATTAACTGCTCCTTGTGCTTTACTGTCTCTTGAGGCGGTTTGTAATCAGTAATTACACTGGTTTGTGATTGCCAGCTCAGAATTTGATTGTTTATAATCAAATATGATTAAGATTGGTAGGTATTAAGGTCGGGATTAATAAGATCGGAAAAAAGATTGGAATTAAGTTCAGAATTTAGATGCATTATTAGTTACAGGCAATTCTAACTAATTATTGTGTAGTTGTTTTTTTTTTATACGTTTTCCCAAGTTATTTATTTATTTAAACTTTATGCAACAAAAAAGTACAAAGGCGGACTTAATGCCTTAGGCATTCTCTACCAGTCAACCAAAGGTGGTGAAGAGATAACAAAGCAGGTGCAAAAAATTGTACATGAGGAAGTAAACAGATAAGAAATTTTAAAATCATTAAAAACAAATATCTAAACAAGTTTAATCGTACACAAGTACATAAACTCATATATACCATATAATATATATATATAATATACATACTCATAAATACATACATATTTTATAATAAGAATAGAAAGGATGTTTATGATAAAACTCTTGCTAATTGTTCTGAAGATGAATCCGCAACTTCCGCTTGAAAACATATCGACTGGTGGCTGTCCTGATATCAAGAGGAAGGGCAGAAGTTAGGAATTTCCTGTATCGTGGATGTGTTTACAAACATGTAAAACTCTAACAACACAAGTGCCCAATAGCAACAGTTCCTAATACTACTTCGGCTATCACCATTTACAATGGCGCGGTTGGAATCTGTGGAATCTTGAAATTCTAGCTCATATGCTCTATAACATCCACAGATTATATCAGAATGCAAGACACTGTATGAATGTACTTCTAGTCATGAATATTATGTAGTAGTTAGGTACTGCTAGGAGCGTCAACTGCCAGTTTCTTCAAATTAAAAATAAAACAGGTTTTTTATGATGTTTTTGTTCACCGATGTCAGTAATATCTATGATAATACTAATAATTAATTATAAAGAGCTAAAGTTTGTGCGTTTGTAAGGGGTAAGTAATCTCTGGATCTACTGAACCGATTTTCACTGAGACCTATAGCTAAACTTTATCATCAAAAAATTCAGGATCCTACATTTTACTAAGTATCAAGAAGTCCGTAAGAATAGTCTGAGATATACATAGAAAGTTATGAATTGAAAAGTCACTATTTGTCAATAATTGTTTAGTTTGAAAACTTTACTAGACTAGACTGCCTCGTTGGTCTAGTGGTCGCAAGCGCGACTGCTGTGCATGGGGTCTTGAGTTCGATTCCCAGGTCGGGCAAAGTGTTTTTGGGTTTTTCCATTAGGAATTTCTCAGCAGCAGCCTCGGAGTCTGGATTTGTGCCCGGTTGATGGCAATAGGCTCGCCCCCTATTACATGGGACTAAAAACATAACTGGCGAAATGTGGGTGTACTATTGGGTACCTACACCTCTGCCTAACCCTTCGGGGATTACAGGCGTGATGTTATGTTATGTAATGTTTGGAAACTTTATTTATTTTAATAGTATAATACGTTCTGGTTGTACAAAAAAAAACAATATGCTTTACTGTAGTAAAGAAAAGAAAAAAAGAATAATAAATTAAAACAAAAAGTAACTTTTAGTTCAAAAATCGACTCTAATCGAATACTATTACGTTAGCACTCTCGTTCAAGCCCTATATATGAAAATACTAACAAAAGAAAACAAGTCGACAAGCTAAAAACAACATGTAATAATCTGCTCTAAATTCTTATGGGCTAGCTAATTTTTTACCTGAATGGCACTCTGCCAGCTCCGATATGGATTATGTCTTTATGAGTACAATTTTGAAGTCTTTTATAGCTGAATGTAGGTGAAAAGTACCGTTTTATGCTCTGGTTGCAAAGTTTGAACTTCTAAGACCATAGAAAATAATTAAAGTGAAACGTAGGCATATCCTATTAGTAGCAACTAATTTACTAATTAAAATTTTTAATTAATATTTTTCTTATACTAATTTAATAATTTCACATAACATCACGCCTGCAATCCCCGAAGGGCTAGGCAGAGGCGCATCCATTAGCAGACCCACATTTCGCCAGTTACGTTTTTAGTCCCATGTAATAGGGGGCGAGCTTATTGCCATCAACCGGGCACAAATCCAGACTCCGAGGCTGCTACTGAGAACTTACTAATGGAACCAATAACACCCAATAACCAAAAAACCCAATAACACTTTGCCCGACCTAGGAATCGAACCCAAGACCTCATGCACAACAGTCGCGCTTGCGACCACTAGACCAACGAGGCAGTTTAATAATTTCACGGCAATACATTAATGTATAAAAAAATATAATTTAAGTGTCAGTTTGTAATGTCAAAATAATAATAATAATAATACCAGCCTGTTACTGCCCCATTGCAGGGCACAGGCCTCTTCTCATATAGAGAAGGCATGAGCATTGATCACCACGCTTGCTCAAGGCGGATTGGCGATTCCAGACTTATATTAACAAGTTCAGGTTTCCTTACGATGTTTTCTTTATCCGATGTCAGTGATATCCAAGATAAACTTAATGTCAAAATACCCTAATACTATAAAATAACTCTTTATAAAATGAATTTAAGTGAGACAAAAAAAAAAACAATCTATTATTTTTGGTTTCCGATTTCTAACTAGCCAGCTTGTTGCTGGGTCTAGGCAGTCAAGGCGAAGAATCCGCACGGACTTTATGATATAGTCGCGCTACACTGCCTACCGCAAACAAAACGGGGCGATTCTGTTCTTTAAAAGAGACGTATTCTGAAATACTGTCAAACATAAACAACTCAAATAGTTCCTGGATTATATAATAAAATTTGATAAACACTACCATAAACCATCACAATAACATTCACAAGTAAGAGCATAATAATATACTCACTTACCAACTTGAACTGTTACAAAAACCATCTCTATTACCTACCACATAAAGCTTGAACTACTGCCTCCAAACTACTAAAGTTCGGTGACATAACTGAACATGCTACACTGTATTACGAAGACATCCAAGATTCTCGATCAGAAACACCATTTTTTACCTATATGGCAGGTTGCCAGCACTTTGGTACTATGTTATGTCTTCGGGAGATCAATTTTGAGGCTTTCACGGTGAAATAGGTGTTGGATAAGGTACTGTGGGATGATTTACGTTAGAATTCTGGAATAGATTTTGGGTATTGGTACCTGTAGTTTTAGTTCTAGTATATTTTACTTTCAGGAACGATTGCAATCTAATCTCAGTCTTAATCTTTCAAGAATGCGTCTCAAGTTACTGTGTGGCTATTATTAGGTACTTAGCCACGAGCATCTCCTTTCCTCTCTCATATTTTTATAGTGGTAATGTTTTTTTTTTTGTTTGTTGAAGTTAATTCCTGGAAGTAGATCCGATTACATAAAATATTTCACTAATAGAAAGCTACACTATCGCCAAGTGTTTCAGGTTATAAACTACTATAACCTGGCGCTCCCCTCCATATTTCAATAATAACGAGAAGAAGAAGAAGAATTAATGAGTAATTAATGATGCCTAGTCAAGCAACAATGACACGCTGATTTTTTTTTTTTTGTTTTGAGAGCCGTCTTATTACGGACACATGCGTTATGAGTCTTGTAAATACTTTTACAAATACTTTCAAATGTTTTAAATTGTGGAAGGGCGCGTCAAGTTATCGTAGTTTATCTCTACCTATATTTGAATTCCACGCGACAAAGTCGACCCTTATTTTACAGAGAAAGATTTTTCATTTTAAAAATGTTAATACAGATTTATTACCCGGATAAAATCAGTGAGCAATTTGCTAGTACAATAATAAAGGCGAATAGTCTCAATAAATTATGAAAATAAAACATCCTATGATAGATTTTTTCACACCGCAAAACCAACAATTAAATTACTAAAGTAACTTGAATTGCAACAACAGCCAATTAATGTATTAGCACACTTACAATAGAATTACTGGAATGAACAAAGGATTCCAGGAATTCCAACATGGCGCCCGATCAGGGTTGCCAACATTAATTATTAGGTAGATTTAGTAATATTCAAAATCTTCTAAAAAAAATCGGTTTCCGTATGTTTGTGTCGGCAAAAAATGTCATAAATTTTGAAATGTAAAGCATTTGTTTGTTGTTAGAATCGGTTACTTAATTCTCATAAAATAAATGTCGATCCATCCAAATAAAAAGTAATAAGTAGACCCAAAAGGTATACAGGGTCATTGAAAATTTACCCGAAACCTGAAAAGGGGTCATAAATCATCATTATGAACAACTTTTACTATGGGCCCAACCCTGAAATCATGAAAACAAAAATCAGTTGTTCCATACATTAAGATCGTGTTTGTATTTTTGCAGGGAACAGCTGTTTTTTTTTATTGGATAGAACAATACTGTAACTATTACCTACAGACAACTTCGTCAATGTAGATTGCTGAACCAATATCAGCTGATTACATACAGCCGTTTAAACAGAAAAGGACAAGAAACATTCATCCATCCATAGTAGTAAAAAAGATGGTACAATTGGCAACCCTATGAATAAAACCAAGGGCGCCAACTATACTACTTGAATACTAAATGGAAAACGAATTATTATTCAATCCCTAGAATTCTAGGTGTGACTGTTAGCGCTTAATGAATACTATTAAATTGCACTGAATAAACAACTAATAACACAAACAGGGCGTTTAATTAAGCTTATTAATGCATTTACTGGTGTAAATCAAAACAACGTACACTCGAACAAGTTATTTTATTTATTTAAACTTTATGCAACAAAGTACAAAGGCGGACTTAATGCCTTAGGCATTCTCTAACAGTCAACCAGAGGTGGTGAAGAGATAACATGGTAGGTGCAAATTAATGTACGAGCGCTAAGCAGCAAAAATAATTTGAGAAAAATAAAAATAAACACAAAGTATTTATCTAAATAAAATAAAGTGTACATAATTGTACAAAAAACTTAAAATTCTACATATTATATTAACTATAAAAATACCATAGAATAAACATACAAAGCTGAAGAGTTTACATAAACTCACGCCTTTTTCCCATGGGGGTCGGCAGAAACCAGAGAACGCTACGTGCTTCATCTCGTCATACCAAGCACGCCGGTTACGAGTACTGCGCATCTGACCTTTCTGAAGAACCTCACCAATTAGGTCAGTGTTGGTCTTCCTAGGGCGACCCCTCCCTGCGTTACCACTCACCTCTGCCATGTAAATAAATACCTTTTGTTAAGATTTGTTTTTAAACGCATTAATCTCTGGATATAACAGTCGTATTGGAAAAAATATTTTAGTATATGATAGCTAGATTAATGAGGATTGGTATAGGCTAAATAACATCACGCTATGACTTGCGGGAGCAAAGCAGTTATAAAATATGTAACTTAACGCGGGTGAAAAGGAAGCAGAAGCTTAGTCTATATTTTAAGCTGAGTTTATTTGTTTGTTTGCTCACGCTGTTTCAGGAACTACTTACTGGTCCGATTAGAAAAAATAACTTGAATCTAATAATAATAAATAAATAAAAATACCAGCCTATTACTGTCCCACTGCAGGGCAAAAGCCTCTTCTAATGCAAAGAAGGCACAGGAATTGATCAGCACCCGCCGGAACCCTTGGTGTTGTATGATCAGTACGCTTGCGGATTTGTGATTCCAGACTTTCCTATATTAACTAATATTGTAAGCCTAGGTTATTTCACGATGTTTTCCTTCACCGATATCAGTGATGTCCAAGATTTATGTGATATATAAAGTCCCATATTGGTATGTGTATTGTGTCTGTGCCAGGTTATAAACCTAAGACATCGCGCATGAGAGGCGGGCGCCTTAACGAATAGGCCACCATGACTCAAAAGCTTCAACTTAAATCTAATACAGATTTATTTATTCTTACCATAACATTATCAGTACACAGGTAAATGCTGTTTGCACTCATAAATCGATGGGAGCTTCCGACTGCCAATTCCCAAGTAAAAATAATTCTCATCGTAAAATATCACAGTATACACACGCGTTGACAACAAGATCCAAGCGAGACACTTGCAGGGCTGTCACGACGTTTTTTAAAAGTATATTTTATTTATAATGTTTTGTTTGAGCTTATTCAAATTAATGATATACTGTAGTATGAGAGTTATTTATGCAGAACAAAATATTATTTAAAAAAGAAACCGATTTGGTCACTTTAAAACGTAAATGAATACCACCCTCAATTTTTTTTTATGAATCTGTTCGTTTCTATTTTTTTGTCGTCTGGAACTTGACAAGTATATTTAAAAAATATAGAACACTGTAAATAATAAATGTCTTTAAAAAAACTGTTGAGAAAACAAAGTACAAATATAATATGTGCAATTTCTGACGTCGTGTGTTTTTAATATTTTTAATTATTCTTGTTTTGTACCAGCCAGTGATTCGCTGTTTTTTGTATACCAAGATATCCGTCGATATTCAATCGAGTTCCAAACGCTCGTATTTAACAGGGTTAGTGTTCAGCTCATTAGGTACTCATCAATCGAGAGATGAATGAAAGTATGCGTGAAATTTTCTCGCTTGAGTAATCTCTTGTAACCTGCAGTATGCGAAACCAACCACGTTTAAACTGCTTTATAACTTAGTAGGTAGGTAGAGTACTCTTTCAAAGGCAAAGTCAGAGTTTTTTTTTTTTTAATTAAACCATTTACAGACACTTTTATCAAGGAGTCGGTTAGTTAGTCAGAAAGTTCAATCTAGTTGCTCGTTCCAAAACGAGGTAGGTCTTAAAAATTGATACACAGACAGACACGTCAAAATTATAACACCCCTCTTTATGCGTCGGGGGTTTAAAAAACAATAATAAAGATATAAGCTATGGCAGATAGGAGATGACCAATCCCAACTGACAACGCCCGTTCACGAATATGATGATACGTACTACACCATACCTAAAGTACCTGTTAATGGTTTAATTAAAATAAAAGCTTTGACTTATCCAGTCGACAAAGACCTCTACTAACTACCTACGAATTTAACAAAACAGACAAAAATTCAAATTCGTCGATAAGATCCAGAATCCCGTATCTAAAACCAAGGTAAAGACTTTCAGAGTCATCAACATTAAGGTAAGCTTAGACTAAACGATGAAAAATTCTAGTTTTATCTAAATCTACGGAGATAGCAGCCCTAATTTCACCTGGAGGTAAATCCGTTGGTAAACACAGCCTCCGTTGGACGCACGCCTCCCGCGATAAAAATGGCGTGTTCCATAAATTATTCATAAAAAATCTTGACTTGCCTCGTGCCTTGGAGCTGCCGAGAGCAAAATATAATATGACAATGTAAGTTGTATAGTGGCATTGTTGTACTCTTTGAGCTTTTGATCTGTGTAAGGTGAAGAGGTCCATTAGAGCTTGTTGGGTTCAAACAGTTTAGTTAATTATACTAGTCAAAGGCCTCTCATATAGAGAAGACAAGAGCATCGATCACCACGCTTGCTCAAGGCAGATTGGAGCTTCAGATGTACATTACGCGTGCCAAAAGTTAATGTTCTATTCATTCATAGCGATTATTTTTTTTTCTAGACCATACCTACCTTCTCATTCCGGAGATATTGAAAGATAATAATATACGAAAACCTATGAAACTGTCGCAACCCCTATACTGTTGTGTGCACCTTAAAGTACAATGTTTTTCGTGCGTTACATAAAGAGTGATATGCCGTACCAAAAAAGGAGTCGTTTTCCAGCAATTTTCTTTTTTAAATATTAGTTATAAGTCAAGAGATGAAGCGAAAGGAGTACGTAAGGATCGTAGCAGGTGGTTCTGTAGTTTCTGCCTACCCCCATGGGAAAAAGGCGTGAGTTTATGTATGTATGTATGTTATAAGTCAAGGTTACCTCACAATGTTCTCCTTCAAGAGGTTTAGAAAGAAGAACAAAGACTAAAAATTAATAAATTATTTACAATAATAATACGTTGTGTAATCTGAAAATAGAAAAATACCGGAAAAAATTACATAAAAATAATGTTAGCCCGAAGGATACGGGTAGGAAAATTAAAGCGGAAAATATCATCCTGAGTTGGAAGAGATCATGGCAACGCCATGTATGTATATGTATGTCTATACAAATCTGTCTGTATGTTTGTTTGTAATTATATCAAAATAACAGCTTTTTACTAAATACATAATAAATGTTTACTCGGTTTATCAAAGTCAAAGTTAAATAATTTATTTCAATTAGACCAAAAGTACTTGTCTTTTGAATGTCAATAAAATTACTCAAAAAAAAATATATTGTATCTAGTTGCTCCTTCCAAAAGGTATTTTTGTATGGAGAAGAATGGGCAAGAAACTCTGTTCCAGATAATCTTCGAAACGGTTTGACTTTATTTGACGGGAATTTTTCTGACAGATAGCTGATGTTATAAGAAATAACTAAAGCTTATTATATTTTTAAGAAAATAACATAGGGTTCCGTGGTAATAAAAAAACAGCATGAAAACCGACATTCTTGCAAAGGCAGACATAAGCAGTAGCCATGCTACCATATTATAAATGTAAAAGTAAACTCCGTCCATCTGTCTTTCTATTACGCTTTCACGACTAAATTATTAAACCGATTTTGATAAAATTTGGTACGGGGTACGTTTGAACCACAAGAAAAGGCATAGGCTACTTTGTATTTAGCGCATTTATTTGGGGTAACTTTGATCCCCAAAAAAGGCTACGTAAACTACTTGTTATTCAGCGACTTCGTCTGCGACATTTACGCGGACGAAACCGCGAGCAAAACTAGTATCCAATATACCTACCTACCTATATTCTGGTAATAACGATGAGTGAAGTCAGATGGAAACAGCCATAGAAGAGGGTTCACATGTGAGGTTAGATTGACGTGTTATGAGGGATGTGAGGGATGTGAGGGATGGAGGTTCAAGTTAATAATAACTAAGTAGATCGTCTTTCGTTACGGTCATAAAATATACCTCCTTGTTCGTAATAGGTATGTGAGCTTAGTTTCTGTCAAAATGATCCAGCTAATAATCCTAACTTAATAATTATCATAAATGCGAAAGTAAGTTCGTTTGTTTGTTTGTTACCTCTCTTCGCCTAAACCACTGCACCAATCATCCTGAAATTTTGCAACTATGACAATAGGATGTGTGGGGGGTCGTAAGACCTTACTGCACGCACGATAAAGAAAGAAAGACCACCTATTAATCTTCTACTGCAGAACGAAGACCTCTTCTTAAATGGATAAGGCATTGGGCATTGATTGTCATGCTTGCTCAAGGTGGATTGGCAATTCCGGACTTACATTAACTAATATAAGTCCGGATTTAATCACGATGTTTTCCTTCACCGATGTCAATCCAACTACTACTATCCCGCAAAAACAGCCTAATTTAATCATAATTTTAATGCTTATCAAATAGACTAAAAATGAATCACCGTTTGTTCCGAAAAGAAAAATGGTGCGTGGTTACTTCTAAAATTAAACTAATTTAGACTAAAATCTATACATTTAAAACTATCTAATTGATCATATAAATAATAATGAACGAACGTAAAAACAAAACAGGTATAAAAATGAGACATCAAAAACAGCAAATCAGTTTTTTTATAGCCAAAAATAAAATAGAAAAGGTTTTACTTTTCTATTTTATTTTTGTATTTCTCACCTTTCGGCTTATGGAACCCTAAAAAACCACATATGTGTGGGTATTTATTAGGGTCCCTTGGCTTATGAAGTACGATGGCCGATTGACGGACCTACCTAAGTGATTGCAACATGTGTACCGTGTTATGAGTCAGTCTGATGTTGGGGTGTTCCCCTAAATCCGGACGTTACGTTCGAAATATAAAATGAAATCTTTCTTTTTTACAAAACATTTTTTTGAAAGAATGCAAATAAAGTGTGACCCCGTCTCTTAAAACAGTACAATTTTAATATTGCTTTGTAATTTCTGTTGTTGGATTTTCAACTTTCAGCGCTGAGTCAAGTGTTGAAAATCCAACAGTGAGCAGGGCAAGGTAATATTAAAATAATATTGTCTTAAGAAATGGTGGTAGGGCCCCTGTAGTAGTCTTGTCTCTATTTCTATTTGAGTATTATTGTAACCGAATAGTCGTGATGGCCCAGTAGTTATGGCGCCCGTTCATAATTATAATGTATTTTTTAAGTTTTCCTTGGACATCATTGACATTTTTTAAGGTAAACTTCGTAAGGAAAGCTGGACTAAAAATTAATATATTAAGCCTGAAATCACCAATCCACCTTGAGCATGCGTGGCGATCAATGCTCGTGCCTTCTCTGTTTGAGAAGAGGCCTTTGCCCTGCAGTGGAACGATAATAGGATAGAATGGAACAAAACAACGTAAGACTTTTTGTATGAATGAGGCCTTAAATCTTAATTTCTCTCGGGCACAATTTGTTACTTGATTATTTCATCCATCAAGTACTTTAAATTGTTAATGGCTTTAATTTGTTACGAATTTGAATAAAAATATCTGGACGTTTTTTTGTGTGTTAACAAATTCTTGAGTAGGTACAACATGATAGTGAAAAGACAATGAAATGGGAAGAAAAAGGAAAAAAATACCAGCTTTAAAGGATAGAAAAAACCGGTTGATAGCAACGGGCTCGCCCCCTATTACATGAGACTTAAACATAACTGGCGAAATGTGGGTGTACATAAGGATTTTTTTTTTGTTAGGAACAAGCCCGCCACACTGTTCCCACCCACTGCAACTCCTGAAGCCAGAATCAACAGTGGAGGCCACCAGAAAAGCACCACGGATTGCAATTATTATTAAATTAATGGGTCCTAATGTAAGCTGTTACTTTAGATTCCAGTAATAGGTATGGCAAAAACGCTTGAACGCATGGAAATTAGTTCTAGTAGAAACTACAAGGTCCGCATAATAAACAACACCGGTTTGTAACCTGTACACTATCTAGCATAATATTAGTACTAATGGATACACCTCTGCCTAATCTTTCAGGGATTACAGGCGCGATGTTTTGTTATTTCTCGTTAGTCAAAAATTTCAAACATACATATAAATCCCAACCATTCAAACCTGTACACTTTCATTACACAACCGGTAATACCGAACTTCGGATTGTGTAAGTGAATTCCGAAAACTTTTAGATTACCCCCTTCTTCGCAGGAGTACAAAAGAGGAAGGGGGAGATATCCCTCCGGAGAGGCGAGGCTCGACCTCGTTACATCAGCATATAATGCGTGTCCTGGTACAAACGTTGCGTAGATATAAAAGATACACGATTTAATGGTTATCTTTTGATCTTTTCAGTTTATTAATAACTATCTTTTCTCCGCATGGGTATTCTTCACGGATGTCCTGTTTCTTTTGTCAATATTATTTTTTACAAGCTATTATTTACTTTCACATTGTGTGTTTGTCATCAAAAATTGCAAGTTAAATTAGATTCACTTCCCGGATTCCGATTGAGCTGAAATTTTGCGTGCACGTCGTCTTCGGAGAACATTTTAGTATTACTATAACATTAGGACGTTACATGAAATAAAAAAAGGTGTATTATGCTTTTATTAAAAAAAAATGGGACTTTTTCTTACCAGACTATTTTTATCAGATTTTTTTGTGCTTTTTTATATGAGGTAAAACCTATAAGCTTGTTTTTAAAAAACGTTTCCTATTTTTTAAATAAAATGTTGCCTATACATTACTTGCTGATAATGCTTTCCAAAGGTGATTATTTTTTTAATTCGGTTAAGAACTTTTTGAGTATTTTCATTACAAAACAAAAATCCAAATCTTTTCTTGTTACAATATTAGTTAAACTAACTTCTGTCAGTATTCAAAACAAAGTCTGTAGCACTCGGTTTTAGCTTTATACGAATTAAAGATTTTTGTCATCATATATCAGTACTTCAATTATTGCCTCTAAACTAACTACTTACATTAGTGGAGGAAGCTCTTTTAGCCCCTTTTCACAAAGACGCATTTTCAACGCGCGTTAAAAAAGCGTATGAACGTGTATGAACGTAGATGAGGCGAAAGGAGTATGTAAGGATTTTAGCAAGTGGCGTTCCGTAGTTTCTGCCTACCCCCATGGGAAAAAGGCGTGAGTTTATGTTTATGTATTAAAATAAATATATATATATATCGGTAATAGGTATATCTGTGCGCACGGAAGCGCCCTGCAGGCACTGCAGTTCTCGAGCCCAACGAAAATTTCCTACAGCGTTTTTCCAACGCGAGTTAAAGAAACGCCCGTGTGCTATAAAGTCTCTTCTTAAACTACAGGCTAAAACAATATTTCAGCTGTCTAAATCACTGTATAGTACAATTTTAATGTAAACAACTCGCGTTATCTCCATAGTACAGTTACTACTATGTTTTACAATCGTATTTAATCGGATTATTTACGCTAACTGCCTTTATACGGCTTTGATGGTGGTGTTATGAGTTTATACGTTACTTACGTCTACAACAGAAACGTATAGATATATATCACGACTATAAACCGAGAAGAGGTAGACAGATATGTGTAGATATACAGCAAAAGTGCAAGTGTTTGTGTGCGCAAATTACCGTTCAGGACACTTATTTTTTTATTTTCTATTATGTATTTAGTTTATATTTATATAGCATATTATTTGTATATTATTGTGTATTGTGCGTCACTTTCACGTGAATAAAACGTTTTTTTTCTTTTCTTTCTTTCAGTGGAGATTTTTCAGCATTTACAGCCTAGTTTATGTTAAATGGACACCAACCTTGATAACGCGAAAAAAAACAGCTGCTTCATTTATATTTGCAACTAACGCAATTTTCTTGCGGATCCCTAATTGTTTTATATTAAAATGTAGCCTATAGTACTCAGTGATAACGTATTCATACTAATAAAAATATTATAAATGCGAAAGTGTGTCTGTCTGTCTGTTACCTCTTCACGCTTAAACCGCTGAATCGATTTTGATGAAATTCTAGCATGTGAATAGTTTAAGATCCGAGGAAGGACATAGGATAGTTTCATCCCGGAAATCACCCCCTAAGGCAGTGAAAAGGGAGGTGGAAGTTTGTATGCAAGTACGATATAAACAACTTCCACGCGGACAAAATGACAAAATTCCAAGATGACAAAAACTAATACCAAATATTTTGATTTTGACTTTGAAGTTTTGAATTTGTATCTTGGCGCCGAGAGTACCTACGTTTTTGCTGTTATGACGTGGTGGTCAAAAGATTAATCAAATGTTCCTATTTCCCGGATACCTTGTATAACCAAACAACAAGCCACTATGACAACAAAACACTGCAAGTAACATTCAAAGACCTACATTTCAGCTATCCTAAAATTACGAGCTAAAATTTAGAACAGTACTATTACAAATATTCTTCAGCAGTGTCTCTGAGCATGTCAGCGAATAAACAGCGCTGTACATTGTATAAAGGCATAAACGATGCGCACTTGTAGTGGTTTATTGTTTGTCGTATCAGCTGCAACAGTCAGGCTGTGGTTTTGGTGACGGGAGGCGAGGAAAGCGATCTGGTAATGAGCTTAAATAATAATATAGTAACCTATTATTGTCTCACGGCACGGAAAAGGCCGCCTCTGATACAGAAAAGGCAAGCAATCTCTAATCGCTGCGATACACTGTCGCCTAAATAAATCTACCTCCAACGCTCTAAAATAAGGCACTGATAAGATTTAAATAAGTACTCTAGGCCAGCTAATAGGCTTATTTTAATACATGTTTTTAAAAAAAACTTGAGCGAATTTCCAAGAACTCTATTTTGGTCATAAAACATAAATAAATACTCTAAGTAGGCTTATTTTAAAACATATTTTTAGTCAAAACTTAGCTAATTTCCGAGAAATCTATTCTGTCCAAAAAACATTTTATTTAAACTATCTCCGTTACATACAGTAACATTTAATTAAGCAAAAATATTTATATTACTAATCAGCATTATCTTCTCAAAATTAATTACAATAACGTCTCTTATTAAAAAAATTAAATAGATCTTTCGTGTTTTTTTTTTTTCAATTAAATAACTTATTTTTGTGTAAATTGATAATAGAATACCGCCAATAAATTGCCTTACATTATTTCACTTCATGAGCTTTGAAAACGCGACTCCTGTATAAATGTTATATGGCAATTGCAAAATACATACATACATAAACTCACACCTTTTTCCGATGGGGGTAGGCAGAAACTAATAATAAATTGCAAAATAATTATGACGTAATTGTTTTCGCTAATTCAGTTTTTTTTTTCCTTTTTTTTAGGTGGTAAAAGTCACCAAATGACTCCGTCCAACTGACGCCCAGACTTTTACTGACAAAAAAAACACCCTGTTCCTTCTGTTGCCCTTTTGCGTTCCGGGGCCACGGTATCCTGTTAAGACGTTCCGCATCCTCGGCAGGCGTTTGGCCGCGTTGGGGCCCCGTCCCGGTGCTGACAGCTCTAGAAGGCGCGCGCGAACAGAACGCGCCATCGACCCGGGCCTGGTCCTTGATCGGACGGCGAGCTAATTCAGTTGACTTGATTTTAAAGCAACTAAAAACCTTTTTTCTCAGATAATTGAAAGTTCATTAAGTTTAAACCGCCAAAATAAACAGATTTTTCGAATAAGTTATGTGTTGAAATTATTAGTTTACTAGGCTTCGTCCGCGGAAAAAGCAAAAAGTATCCAAGGTGTAATCCAAGAAATGGTCTATCATGTGCCAATTTTCATCTAAATCTGTTCAACGGTATACGCGTAATTGAGTAACAAACATCCAAACATCTTTACAAACTTTTACGTTTATAATATTTTAAGTAGGACAGTGTCAAGTCCCCAATTACTTTACAAGGTAGTTTTTTTTTCTACAAAGTCTGACCTCTCTTCAGCTGATGCCAGCCTCTTAACGTCCTCACCATGCCACCACCCTTACTCCAGCTGTTCGAACGCCAAGTGTTAACGTCCCAAATACCGTCTGAATGCACTTTTGTTCTTTTGAAATTGACTGCACAGATAATATTGTATAGTAAACTGACGTTACTGGGCTATGTAATACACCAGCGATTCCCAAGTTTTTTTTACACTGCGCCTTCCTTTACAGGTTGTAATTTTGTGACGTCATTCTTATAATATAGCCTATAATAATATACCCTATAGTATAATATAGTCTATGTTACCCGGGAATGAATCTCTGCAATGAAACGGATTTGAAAAATAAAATTTCCAACAGTGAAAGAATTTTTCAAAATCGTTCAGTAGTTTCGTAATCTATTCCATGCAAATATCTACAATACCATAATTAGTGCGATTGTTTTAGGTAATTGATATGATTAAATTGTTAATGTTTCTACTGACGACTCGTTTTCTTTTTTTTTTTCTTTTATTAATTATAATATATTTGTACTGTTGATATATTTTTTTATAATTATTTGCACGCCGTAAGGTAAATTGTAGATGATCTCATTTATTTATGTTATTAATCTTATACTGTACCTACATTTAGAGCAACTAAAATTCTGATTCAATTAAACGACCGATCAAATCTTTCCTCTTTATAATATTAGTATAGATATGTCTTAGAGAAAACAACAGCACAATGATTTGTACTACAATCAATGACAAAGAACGTACCAGCGACCTGTGCAAACCGTCGCGGTCCGCCGCGCCCCCAAGACAACTCCGAAACATCCGAGTTCTCAGTTTGAGAATCTCTGTATTAAACCATTGTTGGACTTGATGAAGTTGGGTGTAGTGTTTGAAGATAGGATTAAATTTAAACGGGTGTCCCAATAGACAGCGATTCACGCGATCGTTTTTAACGGTTCGCCGGACAAATGATCGAGCCAATCGCTTTCAGTATTAGCGTTTTATAGTTTAAACTTTGATCTTTTTATATAGAAAGCACTTTATTAATGGACAATGCTAATTATCTTAAATAAGGATGTCAAAGTGATGAACGTTTTCGATTTACTGAGAAGTGTGAGCCTTCCGTTTCTAAAAGCAATTTAGTATGTACTAAGTGTTGGCTGCGGAAAACAACTTGTATCTTTAGGGTTCCGTAAACAAAGGGTGCTAACGGTACCCTTTTTACTAAGCCTCTGCTATTCGTCCGTTTATGCCAGCTGTATCTCATGGACCGTAATAGTTAGAGAGTTGAAATTGTCAAATTTTTCAAAATTAGGTGTTATTGGGTTTTTCCATCACGAATTTCTCAGTAGCAGCCACGGAGTCTAGATTTGTGCCCGGTTGATGGCAATAGGCTCGCCCCCTATTACATGGGACTAAAAACATAACTGGCGAAATGTGGGTGTACTAATGGGTACACCTCTGCCTAACCCTTCGGGGATTACAGGCGTGGTGTTATGTTATGTTATTATAAAAATTAATATAAAGTTATCAATTAAAAAGGGTCCTCATACGAGAAACTATTTTTTTGTAAGTTATGTTAAATATTGTACGGTGTTGCGGAACCCTTCATGTGTTCGACTATACATTCCTACTTTAATACCAACGTGATTAATGCAAAACCCCATCAACAACCGTTGGGCATTAGCCCACCATACACAACACCCGTCTAGTCGGAGAATCCTCCCTTTTCAATGGAGAATGTGGAAATTTCATTCTTCATACCTATAAAATAAAAATACTTCCTTCTTCCTTATCTCCACGAGACCTTCGACTCAGATCCTGTCTCCACTCGAGTGAAAGTGTTAATAAGTATAAATTGTAAACACATTAGCTGCAGATTTCTCTGATAATCTTTAGCTGTGGCTAACGACATACTCCATTAACGTTGGGGGATGGTACAAGGTACAAGATTTGGAAAGTTTTGATACTTTTCCTAGTATCAAACTTGGCCCTTTGTGTAATAATGTCATGTTTTGGTACTTCAACGATTTATCCACATAAAACATGAGTGGAAATATTATGTTTTTTCTTATAAAAACGACAGGATGTTATAAGTTGGACGTGTCTGCGGGTGTGTTTGTCTGTGGCATCGTAACTCCCGAACGGATGAACGGCTTTTGATTTTGGTTTTTTGTTTGAAGGTAGATGAATTAGTCGGGGGTGTCGGGACCTGGGTATCGAACCTCATGCTTAGCAGTCGCGCCTTGCGACCTCAAGACAAATGAGGCAATAATAAAACTAAATACTGATGTAATAAAGCAATAGAGTTTTCTATGTTCAAACGTGCCAATGGGTGAAACCACGGGGTATAGCTAGTGCTAGTGACACAATGAGTGGTGAATATCAAATATGTGGGATTTTAGACTTAGTCAGGTCTAGATTAGCTGAAAATTGTGCAAGATTAATTAGACTCTGCCAAAGAAATCTCTAGATTTCGGCCTGAATCCATTTAAATCCTAAATTACTTTCAGCACTTACCTAATTGTTAGCTTCGTCATGGCGAGTATCCGGAGGTCACAGATTTTCATAATAAATTCGCACAGTATTTTTTTAAGATTGAACTTAGATTAACAGTAATTAAGAAAACAACTCCACTGACTTTTAAGACCGATCACAATTTAATCTCAGTCTCAATCTGTCAAAAATATCTTTAATTTACCAAAAGATACAAAATATTTTCCCAATCCAACTGGTAGTTCAAGAGATTAGCGCATTCAAACAAACAAACCTCCCCTAGACATGGAGCTTAAACATAACTGACAAATGTGGATGTACTTATGAGTACACCTCTGCTTAACCCTTCGGGGATTACAGGCGTGTTGTTATGTTATATTAACAAACAAATAACTCGTCAGCTTTATAATATATCACCGATAGTATTGATATCCACGCTTATCCTAAATTCACATTCAATAGAAAATTACTTCCGAAACAAATGTAGATGGCAGCCATTCTCATGGCCAAGCTTGGCCCGTTACATGAGAAGAGGGGGGATCGGAGTACACCGTAAATAGTCGTAACGGAACCGGATGAGCGACGTCCCGTAGCTTCCCTTCCGGCAGTGGCGCAAAAAATGAAAGTGCAACTCTAACCGAACAATGTTTTAAGTGGTTGAATTATTATAGTAAAGGAGTTTTTATGAGGAACTCTTGTTAAACGTTGAATGGAGAATTTACAGAGGAAGTTTGCTGTTGAACTGATAAATTATGTAAGAAGGAATTTATAATTATTTCTCAAGATATACATACATACATACATAAACTCACGCCTTTTTCCCATGGGGGTAGGCAGAAACTATAGAACGCCGCCTGCTACGATCCTTACATGCTCCTTTCGCCTCATCTACGTTCATACATCTCGTCATACAAGCACGCCGGTTACGAGTACTCCGCACCTGACCTATCTAAAGGACCTCACCAATAAGGTCAGACAAGATTTCTCAAGACTTCGGTACTTAACTGCTGGAATTACAAATCTCAAATTTTTATTTCAATATAATATTATAATGTGAAACAAACATGTGGTACGTGACATTAAATCCTAACTAATATTATAAATGCGAAAGTAAGTTTGTTTGTTTGTTTGCTACCATTTTACGCCTAAACCACTGAACCGATCATCCTGAAATTTTGCATATACGTTGCCAGATGTACAGGGACGAACATAGGATACCTTTAATCCCGAAAAAAAGTACTGTTCCCGAGGGAAATCACAATAACGTCCTTATGACAGTAGATGGCGCCACGTGTCTATCGGATCATGATTAAATTTTAAGTTTAAGCATGTAATACATTATGAGTCTAGACTGTCGATAGACCAGTTTCAAGTAAACAACCTAGGAGTACGAAAGTTGTTTGCTTAATAATTTTTCATGTCCAAAACCGCTGAAGAGTATCCTGACATTTTGCATAAAGTGGCTTCCAGACGGACGGACTTGCGGTTACGGCAAACCGCAGGCCGCGGCTCCAAACGCTCCAAAAACACACCACCGCGGTCACAGTGGTGGCCTGAAGTGTCATTAGCGTGGTGATTGTGCTACAATCGGACAATCGGACGTCGCAATCGGACGTCAGTCAATATGGCTAACCGTAACGTTGTCTTATTACTCTCATGACTCATGAGTCCACTCAGAAGATAAGAAAAAAGGTAGGAAAACCGAGGTGTGAGGTAGAGATAAACTACAGTAACATGACGCGCCCTTCCACAATTCAAAACGTTTGAAAGTGTTTTAATAGTATTAAAAATACTCACAACGCATGTGTGCGTATTGAGACGGCTCTCGAGACAAAAACAAATCAGCGGTTTGTTGTCCGACTAGCGGCGTCAAAAATTACTCATTATCATTAGTATGGCGCTGCACTGAAATTCTCTATGAAAATGAGTGGTACGTCGTCTTGCGCGGTCGGCTATTTATGATTAGTTGACATAAAAATATCCTAGCCTGCTACTGAAGACGATTACTCACAAAGTCTTTCATACGAATGTGACTACACACATTGAAATGGTAATATGGAGGGAAGCGTCAAGGTATAGTAGTTTATCTCTACCTATATTATCATTACCATCGCATATTACTCTTAGGAATAGAGAAGTGTGAGTTAAATTTAAATTATTATTTAAATTCAACTATTTCTATTACATTTCCATATTTGGCGTCATTTTACAAAGCAGTACACGCGGCCGGTTGTTAAAATTTGCAATTGACGCGGCCGCCACAACATTTCGCGTTTGTCTGTGACCCACTTTATATCAATGACATATAAATACGTCATTGCTTTATATACGTTGTCAGGGATACAGAAAAACTGCGTAACTGACACTGTCATCACTGACACTGACAGGTGTAAACGCATTCATAGAGGATGCATGGAAGAATAAAGGTGAACTTATAACTACGCTCTGTCAATGAAGCATACTCTGCGATTACTCCGCTAATTGTAAATTGATTTGGATGATTCTTTTTTTGTTTATTTTTTCGAATTGGTCCCAAATAAATACTGTCATGATCTGATGATGACCTTCGGAGATATGGAAAGGAAACTCCTCATAAGATCACAGCGCAGAACTGTCTTAACAGTAAAATTGCTTTGATGATTGACTGAAGGAAGAGGTTAGTTGCTAAACTAACCGTGACCTATGTCGATGTATGTAGACAACAGTTTATCAACGGCAAAGTTAATTTTGTCCCTCAGTACTGTTTATTTTTTCGTTAGAGGTATTTCCGGTGTGTTTTAATGAGGGTAGGTAGGTTACGTTTTTCAATTTTAGAATATCTCGCAGGTCCAACTCACAACCAAAAGCTCATTGCGAGCCCGAGCAAAAATTACTGGTCAATCTTCGGAATCTTCCGTCCATGCCGTATTAAGAAGGCAAGCACAACCGGAGCGACAAGTAAATTTGAGAGCTGATGAGACATTTTCTTAAAGCCAGGAAAGACTAGAGATCCAAGCCGTTCGCCCTCCAAGCTTCTCGGAGAGTGACTGAAACGCCCTTTTAAACGCAATTGCTTTTGGAGGAACAAGCCGAAAGCCAGAGAGCTGTAAGAGCACACCTTTTCAATCAAACACAACTTCGTCTCAGAAGACAAGCTCAGCCATTACAGCGACAGAAACTCTAAAATAGTCGCAGGTGAGAAGGACCTCTCTTGCAGAAATGCAAACTAAACGCCCGTTGGTCTGTAGGTATTTAATAATTCTGGATCTGGCCGAACAACAAGCCGAGTACAGCCCGAATTGATTGTCAAATTCTAAACAAACGCGGGCGAAGCCGCGGGTAAAAGCTAGTAGAAACAATAATGGAGGGTCCATTATTGTTTCTCGGGCAATGCAATTTTAAATAAATAGGCAGTAGAGAGGACGAACGCTTTAAAAAAATTCCTTATTGGTTAATTTATTGAATGATAGTTTTTTATTTATTCTCTTTATAAAATATCATGTGTAGGTATGTCTATTTATTTGTTATTTAAAAAGAAATAAAATTAATAATTAAATAAACAATAAATTATAATATACAATTACATAACATAACATCACGCCTGTAATTCCCGAAGGGTTAGGCAGAGGTGTAACTATCAGTACACCCACATTTCGCCAGTTATGTTTTTAGTCCCATGTAATATATTCGAGCCTATTGCCATCAACCGGGCACAAATCCAGACTCTGAGGCTGCTACTGAGAAATTCCGGAAAATCACATAACTTTGCCCGACCTGGGAATCGAACCCAAGACCTCATGCACAGCAGTCGCGCTTGCGACCACTAGACCAACGAGGCAGTCAAATATACAATTAATAATCACAATTTCTACATTTAAAGAATACTAAATAATACCAGCTTATTATTGTCACACAATGTCATGCATGAGAATCATATCTCTACAGTATGTGCTCCTAAAATATCAAACCATACAATAAACTTAAAATTCCAAAAGTTTACAGTATGATATACAGCAATAACATCCCAAACACTAGTTTTGTTTATTTTTAAAGTCGAAAATAAACATAGAAATACTATCCCGAAAAATAAAAACTTCATCACGTTTTCACTAAAAGTTCCGCTTTTTACATTAGGTACTTGTGAATAATAATTAAAAAAAACAGTCACAATAAATAAAATATAAACTAAAATGGCATCAAAAAATATCTAGTTAGTATAGCTTTACATTAAAAATTAATCAGCATCAAATATCCAAAACCATTACAGTTCATTCAAAAAGAAGCAGAAATTTTGACGTGTTTGGAACGTTTTGATAGAACTAAGCCGTCAGGACCAAGCACGAAACTTTAAAATACAAACAGAAAGCCAAGTCACTTCTGCACTTTTGCATATCAATAAAGGTACCAAGTTTTCTGAACTAAAATACTGAAGAATCAAAGTTAAATAAAAACTTTTAATAAGTTTATTTTAATTCTTAATGCTTTTGTTAGGACTAAGAGAAAAAGAGAGTGCACTTGTGTTTGCGCACACGCTTGTGTGTTATAAAAAAAATATGACCGCCTTCAAAAACTACAAAATAAAAAAAATAACTTTAGCTTGAAAGTCAGCAGCTTTGGTTTTGTTGCGTCGAATTGAGAACCTCCTCCTTTTTGAAGTCGGTTGAAAAGAGTTTATGTACCTGTTTTGTGTCTTTGTTGAGTGGCCGAAATTTTTTTTTGATTCCTGCGAATCTGTTACTAAGGCATTGATTTTCGACCGCCTGTCCTTCAGCGCACTATATCTTATGAACCGAAATAGGTAGAGAGTTGAAACTTTGACAGAGTGTGTATTTCTATTGCTGCTATAACAACAAATAATAAAAATAAAACAAAGATTAAAACTTACGAAAAATGTGTCTTTTTTTTGTATGTCGTATTCGATATTGTACGATGGTGCGGAGTCCAAGTTACACTTGGCCAGATTTTCAAAACTTACTTTTATTCGGACTTCGAGCGAAAAAGAGCATCTCCTGCGTACTTGGCTAGTCTCCGATGCGATTGACCGCCACGACCGAATTTTGTTCCGGGAACTATATGTTTTTTCACTTTGTTCTCTTAGAGAAATCTTTATGAAGTGTAAACAGTGCAGTCAATTAGATACAAAAGCCGGAAAGAGAGAGACAAATAGAGATACAGAGTGAGAGAGAGACAGCAGTAAATCACAGGCCCAACCCAAAACTTGGGCTTCGCTGTAACCCTTTCCGCTTAGTTAACTGTTAACCTCCGATTGTAATACAGTTATAACAAGTTACGTTTTGTTGAGAAAGGATTAAATGCCCGTGTCGTCTGTTGACATACCTATCTATACTTTTATATAATAAAACTAGAGTTTTTTGTTTGTTTAACGAGCTAATTCCTGGAACTGCCAGTCGGATCGGAAAAAAATATTTTTATCTTACTTTATGTACGTGTAAAAAAATACATTGTGCAAAGGAGGACTTTATGCCTTGGGTATATGTTAGCCAGATTTATAAGGTGTTTCAAAGAAACGTTTAAAGAAAGAAGTTTTCAAAGAAACGTTTTTTTTTTTGACTGCCTCGTTGGTCTAGTGGTCGCAAGCGCGACTGCTGTGCATGAGGTCTTGGGTTCGATTCCCAGGTCGGGCAAAGTGTTATTGGGTTTTTCCATCAGGAATTTCTCAGTAGCAGCCTCGGAGTCTGGATTTGTGCCCGGTTGATGGCAATAGGCTCGCCCCCTATTACATGGGACTAATAAAAACATAACTGGCGAAATGTGGGTGTACTGATTTATACACCTCTGCCTAACCCTTCGGGGATTACAGGCGTGATGTTATATTATGTTTTTTTTTTTAATTTTATTATTGTTTATTTTACTGCCTCGTTGGTCTAGTGGTCTCAAACCGTTATTGGGTTTTCCCATCAAGAATTTCTCAGTGTGCCTCGGAGTTTGAATTTGTGCCCGGTTGATGGCAATAGGCTCGCCCCCTTTTTCATGGGACTCAAACATAACTAGCAAAAAGGTGGTGTACTAATGAGTACACTTTTGCCTAACTCTTCGTGGATTACAAGCGTGATGTTATGTTAGGTACTTGACAATGACATCTACACAGACGAAGTCCCAGGCAGAACCTAGTTTCCCTATAAAACCTTAACAGGATAATCTCAAAACTTCCACAAACACAGTTAGTCCGCAACTAAATCAAGTACTGGACATAAATTTTATAACTTCGATCAGGGGTTACCATTTAGTTTCGCTCGGGGTCCGTTTTAAGAAATGAAATGACCCTCGCGGTCTGCACAACATTTTACATACACATACATACATAAACTCACGCCTTTTTCGCATGGGGGTAATCAGAAACCACAGAACGCCACCTGCTACGATCCTTTCATACTCCTTTCGCCTCATCTACGTTCATACATCTCGTCATACAAGCACGCCGATTACGAGTACTCCGCAAGTCCGCACCTTACCTTTCTGAAGGACCTGTACGTACTCTGTACTGCAAGTTGCTGTGTTCTCGCGGTTCACACAAAATGGGTCGGCGGTCCGCCATTTGATAACCCCTGACTTAGATCATGGAGCGGCCATAGTAGTCGCTAACGAGTTTACAGTTGAACTGAGAAGAACATAATTGTGCAATCATTACGCATGCTCTTAGGGGCTGGGCTAAAATGAATCGTATTTAAAATGGATTTGGACACAGATTTGAATAAACTATTTAGTAACATTTTTGATAGGAGTTTTCATGGGTCGGTTAAAAGTAAACATTTGTCTAAACTAATAAAATAAATTATATAGAGAAAAGATTTTTACTTTTGTTTGTTGTCATCATCATCTGCCTAGCCTTTTCCCAACTATGTTGGGGTCGCCTTCCAGTCTAACCGGATGCAGCTGAATACCAGGATTTTACATGGAGCGACTGCCTATCTGACCTCCACAACCCAGTAACTGGGTAATATGATACCCCTAGGTAAGACTGGTTGTCAGACTTTCGGGCTTCTGACGACCCGTAACGACTGACAAAGATCCACGTTTGACAGCCGGGACCAACGGCTTAACGTGCTTTCCGAGGCACGGAGGAGTCTCGGTGTGTAAAGATGGTCACCATTTTTGTTTGTTGTAATGGATAAATTCAAAAACTACCTGACCGATTTTTTAAATTCTTTTACCTATGGAAAATTAGCGTAGTAGCATTACATAGCAACAGACACATCGGAACTAACAAATACGCATCCTATGATTTTACTAAATATTTTTAAAATCAAACATATTAAATTGACGTATATCTAGTTACCTTTAAAATTTTAGGACAGTGTTGAAAAGAGAATGCAAAATAAGCTTAATTATTTTGATAATAATAAAAACAAAGTTTGATTAAATAAATTCAAGTGGAAGCTGGGATATATTTATAATACTTTGTGTTATTCTTTCTTTTATATCTTAAACGTTTTAGGGTATGTCACCTTGACATATAATAAACAGTTACGTAATAAAACAAATTTTCATTCAGTTTTATTTATATTTGTTTGTTACTCTCTGTCACAATTTACTAGACACAAATAAAATAACAAAAACTTCATTTTTAAAACAAACAAAATCGCTTTCAAAATCCATAAACAAACACAATTTCATAACGCTTCAAATAACAAAAATAAGTTCGACTTCAAAACGGATTACAAAAACTAATATTAACAAAAAAGAAAATTGGAAAGAACGCAATAAATTATGAACTCCTAATCTCTTGGTGAATTATCTGCAAAAATATAATCAGATACAAAGGGTGGCAACCCTAGCTTATTTATGATACAATTTAGCACATAACTCAGGCCGAAAACAAACTGTTTATCTAACTACAATCGTTCAGTCTTCCGGCTCTACGCCACTACGCTGCTACGAGCCAACTATGGGGCTACGAAAACTGCTACGGATTTTCGTAGCACGGGGGCAGTTACTCGTATTTTATTTCACTGTCAATTAAGTTACCGACCTCAATAAAAAGTCTTCTTGTTTGTTAATCTTATTGTAAGTAGTCGAGTTTTTAAAGCTTTTCTTTTTTGATACACAAATAAAACATCTCCAACGCGGCCTGCGGTAAGAGTTACTGGCAGAAATCGTCACGTAAAGGAAACCGCTATGTCTCTAGGTAACCTTGCCAGTTCTTCTTTCTCTCTGTCTCTTTCTAAAAAAGAAAGTTGAAAGAAGAGGGAAAGTTGTTTGTTATCATAGGTACAACCATATGTATTGGTTGTACCTACGACAACGAGGTTGGCCGCTGTAAAACTAATCTGGCCAAATGGGGCTTTCTTCACCTATCCCAAACGTAGTGCCAATGTGGAGCACCATCACAGGACATGCGTCACCTCCTCAGTTGCCCGTCGTGCACTACCACCTGCACTATCCAAGACCTTAATGAGGCCAATGACAGAGCTGTACAGGTTGCCCAATATTGGTCGTACAACATTTGGGTCAATCGACACGAGAAGAAGAAGAAGAAGAAGTATCGGTCACCAGTCACCCTACATTCACCTATACGCAGCCGCTGTTTTTAAGGCCCCAACAAAGCGGTTTCAGAGCACCATCGTACCATAGCGGTACAATTTGAGTGGAATTAAGATAAAATTTATTCCCACGTCATTGTTGTAAGCGTATCTTGCAACACTTATCTGTTAAACGAGAGATGCTGTGCCGTCATCAATGTAGATGGACCAGCTTTGGTGGAAGGATATTTTTGGTGGTATATTTAAAGTGGGGTAGTAATCAAAAAAAGGGTAATTTTGTAAGATTTTGATTTGGCATTTCGCAACATTGCAAAGCAATTTTCTTCGGATATATTTATTGAAATGTCTTATTTTTAGGAATATAGTATTTTGAATTCAATACTACTATGAAATAGGGCTTATATTAACGTGACAATCATTATGTTTTTTTTTATTATTTAAAAAAAAAAATACATAATTTCACAAGAAAATCTCTTTTGAATTTTGTATATACTTTGAAGTGTATACTTGTTTTTGCTCGTGACTGTACCTCTGCCTAAGCCTTTGGGGATTACAGGCGTGGAATTCTGTAATGTTGTTTGTTTGTATTGTATGCGATACAGGTGCACTTCCTGCATCTGTACTGTAATGTCACTTATGCATGCACACTTGTATATCTACTATGTCATTTAACTATCCCATGGCAAGGACTATTATGTCTCACAATCTTGGTCCCCAAGATACAGGCATCGCCTAGTTTGGGGACCATCGTTTTCACCAAACTACGGACCGCCAAATGTTACCGATTTATAATTATTATGTAAACCTAGTTATAAGGTAACCACTGCAACAACAGTAAATAAACTTTATTATTATTATTACTATGATATTACCTTCAGCGTCAATGGTATGTTGGTATATCTATGACTAAAATTAGGTCAATAAGACTACTTTTTAACAAGATTGAAATCCCTCATGGCGAGTCCTACAATTTCAGCAAGTCATTCCTTCGAGTGAAACTTTGAATTGAAAGACAACGGACAATGGAAGTTACTATAGTTCAACAATCAACTTACTAAGAAGTCAAACTACTCTTTTAAATTCAAGTCCAATTATACGAAACTGTGAATAAAGTTTTCTTCAACGGCCAAGTCGAATCTTCTACAAACGGAAACTAGGTTAATAATAATTAATAATAGTACCAGAGCCTATTAGCCCACTGCAGGGAAAAGGCCTCTTCTCATACAGAGAAGGCTTGAGCATTGATCATCACGCTTGCTCAAAGAAGATTGGCGATTTCAGACTTATATTAAGCATAAGTCCAGGTTTCCTTACGACGTTCGCCTTCACCGATGTCAGTGATTTCCAAGATAAACTTTAATAATATGAATTGAAAAAGTCACATTGGTACTTGCCCGGTTTCGAGCCCACAAGCTCATGCATGAGAGGCGAGCTCCTCAACCACTGGGCCATCACGACATTAAACTAGGTTGTCTTCATTAAAAGGAATTACCCCACCCACCTCACGCACTAGGGTAAGCTCACCAATTTGCGTCTAACCAACCTTGGAGCAACAGATTATCGTGTCGCAGTAAGACCCAACTTACATTGGACGAATAAAAATAAAAGACTTTGCCGTTTTTATTCCAAACACTTATTGTAAGCCCGAGGCTCACCGAGCTATTTGAGTTCAGCAACTGTTTCGTGGGACAGTAACAGGGGGCTTTACCTTAATCCGATTTGCTTTGGCTGTTAGAAATGATGTTTGTTATAAATGCTTTTTTTTTGTTTTTTCTTAAAGGTCTGTGCGGGTTAATCCTTAGCAACCATTTTAGGAATATAATGGTTTCTCTCTGTATGAGCCTAAAGACTATTGAACTTATAGGTCTTCAGCGCAGCTCTTACAGATGTGAGTAATTTTTATTGTGTTCGTATCGTAATAAAAAATCTGCACAAAGTTCTTAAGATTCCGTAGAGGGTTTTGCTGTATGTCCGTCCATTCTCACAGGGGTGTTTATTTTGAACCGTATTGGCACTTGTAATCATAGATTTACTATACAGTTACTGGGTTACTGGGTTGCGGAGGTCAGATAGGCAGTCGCTCCATGTAAAATACTGGTATTCAGCTGCATCCGGTTAGACTGGAAGCTGACCCCAACATAGTTGGGAAAAGGCTAGGCAGAGGATGATGAATCACAGATTTACTATAACCGATAGTGGTTTATCCTGTATTTACTAATTGTTGTTATAGAACAACACATGAGCACCACAAAAGAACCAAAATACATATGTACTTTGTACTTTGACCTTCAAAGTCTTCCTATCCTAATACCTACACTAAAAAAGGATACCGTACCTAAGGAAACCCTACCTAAGATAGGGTAAATGTACCTTAGGTAGGCTAATGCTTGCACAAAAGATTAATTAGAATAATATCAACTTCACTTTAACATTAGTCGCGGACGAACTCGTGATTTCGTGCTTGAGATCCTTAGTCCCCCCATGTTGTTCCCAAATATGGTCCAAACATCGCAGTAATGGGAACATCATGTTATTTTAAACTAATTATCTACAAACAAAAGATGCAATTTTTTTTTCACTCTTTAGTGCAATATTACTGGTCGTTAATATTAGAAATCCTTACAAAAATCGGCTCAGCCATAAGCACGATAATCGCGGAGAACCATACAGATCAAAATGAGAATGATGATGTAATTTTTTATATTTAAATAAACTTGCTTCTCCATTGCTTTTGTGTACAATTTTATTTTTTATTTTAATTTATGTGTGTCATTTTCGCTAGATTAAACTAGTTTATTTTTCTTTCTTATTTCTTAAACCCCCTTTTTTAAGTCGGTTAAAAAGTCGCTTGACAAAACCAACAAGTACTGTAGCTATACTTAAAATAATAACAATTTGTATTCATCCAATCATATCCGAAACACTAAGTAGAAAATAACAAAAAACTCATTAGCAAAACCGTGAAAATTTTTGGGAAACAAAGCTCAATTAAAATACAGAGCGTACTAAGACTTTGTGGGAATGGCTGGTTGTAATGAGATTCTAAAGCAAACACGTGGATTCGGGAGCTGCGGGCCTTTAACAAAAACAAACGGGAACTCCTGACTGTTCGATACGAACAAGCGAATTGTTTTGAAGACCAGCAGTGTTATTCTTTAAAAAAAAGACGGGTTGCACTCCGCGAGTGCCGGCAGAAGTGAAAACTTGATTATTAACGTTGAGCATGTTTGATATTTTGGAATGGTTAGGGAATAATTTTGCACCAATTGCTTTATCAGTATAAAAGTACTATCATTTATGTGGTAGAATACAATATTCATTTATTGCGCTATCGTACACAAACATGACAATTTATATTACATTAAAAATTTAACACTTTAAAACTATTACAATTATTTTACATTAAAAAGTTATACACGAACATTCGCGCAAGCGCCCTGCGCTGCCTAAACGAAACAGTAGGCCCAGGCATACATTTTCGCCGCGCCGTAGAGAGGGGATAGCTGTCCACTCTCCATCCGTCTTACGCTTTTTCGATCAGGTCACGTGTCCTGACGCAAGTTTAAGATTTTATACCCATTACAGAAAAAGTGCTCAACGCCGCTAAAGAAGTTTTCACTTCAAAAAATCTGTGAATTTAAGTGAAGTGACCTTGAGGTTGGT
The DNA here is from genome assembly GCA_949774945.1 of Hoplodrina ambigua. Classification (NCBI taxonomy): domain Eukaryota; kingdom Metazoa; phylum Arthropoda; class Insecta; order Lepidoptera; family Noctuidae; genus Hoplodrina; species Hoplodrina ambigua. Next base: position 11,254,340 of record OX458981.1, read on the forward strand.
CGTCAATTCTCGCAGGCAAATAAAAACATTTATTTAATCGTAATTTCATTTCATTTAAAATATTGGTTTTGCTCTGGAAGTCAATCCACAAAAGTATAGGCATAGGATGACTATTAAAACTGCCTAAACATATTATGATTGTACTCATACACACAAGCAACTTTTCCAAATACGTTATATTCATCTTCATTGTGATCACATATAGAATCGACAAGATTAATGTAACCAGGATTTTGTAAAACCTAATTTAAAAGAGTGCCGTGGAGTTTCTTGCTCGTTCTTCTCCATAGAGGCCTACCTCCGTTTTGGAACGAGCAACTAGCTTCAACTTTCGGACTAACCTGACTGACTCTTTGACAATTCAAAAGTGCCTGTCAATGGTCTAATTGAAAAAAATGTTTTGACTTTTTTGACTTTGACATGCTTTTAAATGCGTATAATGATCTAATTTAAATAAATGCTTTGACTTTGACCTTGAAATGCCTAAGAAAATATACCTAGTGTAAAGGTATGGAACAAAAATATTACAAGTCGAGGTTTTAAAAGAAATTGTTAGGTTTCTTTTATATTCTAGGTAGTGAAAGCACTCTTGCATATGAGTAGGTACTTCAAATATTAAAGCGATTCTAAAAACGCAAAAAGATGTACTATTCAACACTTTAGTAAAATTAAAATGGTATGGTACCTACCATAGAAGGGGTTGAATAGGGGTACAGGGGCGAATTGGGATGAAACTTTAAAAGGCTTTAATATAAAAATATAGCTCGTTGCCAATAAGGACACTAAATCGTAAATTCCGAAAAAAAACACGAATCTTATTTGGCATAATATTGTATTAATAAATAATACCAGCCTATTACCTATACGAACATTGATCACCACGCTTGATCAAGGCAGATTGGCGATGTTACACTACTACAGATTATATTATTTTCAAAAAAAAAATATTTTAATGTTTCGTCCTAGTTCGCCCCTGCATCCCTTTCACTCCGTTTTACAGTACTTGAAAAAACATAGATAAACTACTGATATTTATATCCTAGAATTTAGTCGTTTCAATAGATATTCTATTGAAATTTCCACTTCAAAATACTATAAAAACAAAGAATAGAATAACAATAGTGATTTCAAAAACTTGAAGTTAGCAACTGTGGGCCCATTACAAAAATAATCGAGATCAAAATGGCCGCTTAGAGTTCGATTTTCAAAAGAATAGCGCCTACAATCAAGTTCTTTTAGCTCTCGAGTTAAATCATTGCGATTTGTTTCAAAAAATGATTTTAAACGATAATGCTTGCCTGTAATGTAATAATAATACCGGTCTTTTACTGTCCCATAGCAGAGCTAAGGCTTGAAGGCCCGAGCACTGATGAAATAATAAAAAAAATACAGATTTTTATGTTTCGTGGCTCATTAAAGACCTTAATTATACCATTTTAATTTATATGGGGTTTTTATTATACACACATACACGACAGACACATGTAGAATGTGTGAGAATGTGTGTGATGTGTGTGTGTGTCTCAGATGTAGTCACAAAGATAGAAAAGGGTAAGCTTAGATGGTTCGGTCATGTTGAGAGGATGAGTGAAAGACGATTGACAAAAGGTATTGGCAGGGGTGAGTGGCAACGCCGGGAGGGGTAGCCGTAGGAAGACCTACACTGACCTTATTGGTGAGGTCCTTCAGAAAGGTCAGGTGCGGAGTACTCGTAACCGGCGTGCTTGTATGACAAGATGTATGAACGTAGATGAGGGGAAAGGAGTATGTAAGGATCGTAGCAGGTGGCCTTCTGTAGTTTCTGCCTACCCCCATGGGAAAAAGGCGTGAGTTAATGTGTGATTGTAAGTATGTGTACACATACACGATCCACGAGCCATCTGCTACGATCTTTACATACTCCTATCGCCTCATCTACGTTCACATACTTTATAATAAAACATTTGCCACAAAAGTTTGACTTAGCTAAGTTAATGATTGAAAGGTTGTGGGTTGGCTCACTTTGGCTCTACTAAGCTCAACGAGGCATAAACATTTAAGCAAGGTACTAATACGAATACTAGCTATATTCACAAGGCATGCATGTTAAAGTATCTACCTAGACCAGTTGGCGAAACTATTCTCGTTTTGAAGTTTGAAGTTTTAAAATGCCCAAGTGGCCATTTGTTACTGAATTATTGAGAGGTTGGAATTTCAGTCGCCATCTTAGAATGCTAGAGCAACATTTTTGGGAAAAAATATTTTTTTATATTCAGTTGGAATACCAAAGATGGAAAGTCTTACTAAGATTTTAAAATAATCCGATAATAATAAAAGATAGGTCAATAAAATATCTCGGTATATCTTTTAAGGTTACCAGCATGTGGCTGAAATTATGTGAAATTACTTTATCTTTTTTACTTTATCGCAAATGCATCTAATTTTACGATACAGAACAGCAGAGCAGTAGTATCAACAATAAAAAAGTTCACTGAGGTTATTAACCTCGACCAAAAAAGTTGTTTCTGGATTTTAATGCACCGAAATGACCAGATTTTTACTCAAAATAAAGGTGCACAGTTGTTTTCTTTCTATTTTAACAGCAAAACAGAGCCATACACGGAAACCATGATAGTTTAAACGAAATGGTACGCTAGCGGGTACCGTTCCAAAAAAAAGTTGACAGTCGAGTTTCGCTGGGTTCCGTGAAGCGATGCTTAAAGGACTCTGCCCACCATACCATATGACACAGGTACACGACCGTGTCGAGCAAAAAAAATTCTTTGTATTGAAAATACCACCCTGCGCTTCAAAGCACATATCGCTGACATGGCTCCAAAGGCTGCCCAGCTTTAATAGGATTGGGCTGGACAGGTCTGCCAACTTTGAACCACCGATAGGCCCGAAAAATACAAGATTGGTGTCCCAAATAGGCGAGACCGGGTCGCGGCAGACGGCTTCCTTGAGAATTGGAAAGACATAGAGCAAAGTCGCGAATGGTGGAAGGTTTTTGCCCAACATTGGGACAATACAGGCTAATTTTAATAATTGAAAAGACTGGCACTAGACCGTTCCATCACAAACAACACCGTCGCGTGTCACACACGGAGCGTCAACATTTGTCGGTTTATCTTTTGATACGTTCTAGTAGACGTAGTAGTCCGTGTCATGTTCTTTCAGTACCAGATACGTTGATAGCACGGTCATGGATTGATACGCTGTAGTGGAGAAAGTCCTTTATGTACCGCGACCAAATAGAAGGATTCCGTGCACTTTTAACGTGTATTTAAGTTTTCGTGAACATAGGCAGAATTCAACTGGACGTAGCAGGTAAAAGGTACCAGATTATAGAACTAGTTGGCAGCAAGGTTAACAGGGCAGTTTCCGTATTTGTAAGAAAATTCGTATTTAAATCTTTGTTTGCTGTAATTGTAAACAATACTTCGAATATATTTCGACATTGATTATTATCGCTAAGATGAGATTGCAATTCGATTTTGAACTTTATACAAAAGTAACGTTTAGGTTGAAATCTTGTCAGTCGCGTTTACTTCAGAAGAAAGAATATATGAACTTTAAGACTACAGTGATATAAGGTGCAATTTTGCATCCTCGTCATAATTATGCTAGTGTTTCTTTACAAGAATCAATAATAATATGAAGAATTGTTTGTTTAGTAATAAGTAGACGTCCGCTAAGAAAGGATTTTTCAAAATTCAACCCCTAAAAATAAAGAGGATGAAACGGGAGTCCAAAATTTGTATGGAGCCGACATTTACGCGGACAAAGTCGTGGGCAAAACAAAACTAGTAAATAGTTTAAGATAAGGCGATTAACACAAATCACCGCGCACCGCCGCGGAGGGCGGTGGCGGTAAAGCGGATTGCATCGCACGACCGCGCGGTCGGACGGTGTACGTGTGTTAGGCATCAAAGAATTTCTTAGAGGCCAATGCGATATGAGATCCGCTTCACCGCCAACCACGGCGGTGCGCGGTGCTTTGTGTTAATCGCCATAAAATGCAAAAAAGAAAAACAGAAAATAAAAGAAATTTCTCAGTAGCAGCCTCGGAGTCTGGATTTGTGCCCGGTTGATGGCAATAGGCTCGCCCCCTATTACATGGGACTAAAAACATAACTGGCGAAATGTGGGTGTACTAATGGGTACTCCTCTGCCTAACCCTTCGGGAATTACAGGCGTGATGTTATGTTTACTACCAACAAAAATACTACATACCATTGTTAGGTATAAAAAAAACTTATTGGTAACGCAACGAACACACTGCCGGGAGTTCAACTAAAAAGAAAAACGTAGTGAGTTGCGATGTTTCAGTGTGAGCAGCTTTCGAATAGTGGTTAACGGTCGGTTGGTTTTATTTGTTTTTCATTGAACTTTTTTTTTTATTTCGAGCAGTTGGATAATTGATCGTGTGATCTAGGCCTATGAATAAAGCTTTTAGCGCTTTTTCTTGGCTATTGTTACAGTTGAAGTATGTATAATTTATTTTAGTTTTGGAATTGGCACGAAGTAGCGCAATACTGGGGCTAATGAAAGTAATGAAGAGAGGTCTTTGCCCAGCAGTGGGGTTAGACAAGTTAACTATATTTATTTACACTAATATTATAAAGAGTAAAAAATTGTATTTTTGTTTGTTTGTTTGTAATGGATAAAGTCAAAAAGTACTGGACCGATTTTAAAAATTCTTTATTTGCGAGGAACATAAGCTATATTTTATTTTATTTTTGCGCGGACTAAGTCGCGGGCAAAAGCTAGTCAAAATATAAAAGCGAAAGAACACTCACTCACTCGTCACGAAATATCGCAAACGGCTTGACGTATAAAGATGAATTTGGCAGGGAGGTAGTTTACCTATGTAGTTAGTAGACGTACGTCCGCTAAGAAAGGATTTCGATCAATGCTCATGCCTTATCTGTTACTCTTCTCTTCTTTTGTCCTTCTTCGTTGTGACGTCACACGGTCATACAAGTCTATCAACGTTCACGATCATAAAAAAAATAATTACCACACACTATGGTACACGGTACCACACCGCAACTCTCAGCGGCGTGGTTAGTTGCGGTACTGCACCGCACTGCTTCAACGTCTACCAGCCTTAAACCTATCAAGTGTCAAAAAAATTATAGACTCTCAAACTCATACATCAAACTCCCCCTTTTTCCCATGGGGGTAGGCAGAAACCACAGAACGCCACCTGCTACGATTCTTACATACTCCTTTCGCCTCATCCGCGTTCATAAATCTCGTCATACAAACACTCCGTTTACGAGAACTGCGCACCTGACCTTTCCAATAAGGTCAGTGTAGGTCTTCCTAGGGGCCTTCATATAAATACCTTTTGTTAATCGTCTTTCACTCATCCTCTCAACATGACCGAACCATCTAAGCATACCCTTTTCTATCTTTATTACTCTCAAACTCGCCTTTTGTAAAACGAAAATTCCAAAAACCAATCAATTTTGGCACGTACGAATGCAAGAATGCATTTCCATTTAAAACTTCGCACTTTGTATGAATTCTTTTCCGTGCGGTTATTCTTTTTTGGGGCAAAAAACCAGATGGTGTTGGCACAAAGAGGTGAAATTCTACGTGAGTTGGCTTTTGTTAGGAGGTACATTGTTTCTCATTTTTGGTGCAAACATGTGTAGGTACCTGTATGAATGTTACTGTAAAAGCTTGAACTAAGGTAAAACCTAAGAAGGGCCAGTAAAAGCTAAGATTTACCAAGTTTTCATGATAAAATTTCTAACTTTTCTGTGATGATTCTTTACTTTGTGGTTTTACTTATGGGACTCGGTGTGTTGAAAATAGTCATTTTTAAGACATATTCCGAGCGTTTTTATACTGATGAAGCTTAATAAAATCAAAATATTTTTAATCTTCATTGATAAAACCTAGCATGTGTCAATGCTTAAAGATAGAAACCCGAAACATTTTATCCTAAATTTTTTGAAACCGTTGCTCCATACTTGGAACATTTATTAATTAATTGTGCAATTTGATTGAATAATTTTGTATTTCGGTTGTTTTTTTTTCTGTTATATGTATATATGTTTATTTTTATTTCTTTTTTTTAATGATTAGGTATTTCCTGTGTTTGTTAATGGAATTGGATATTTGGATATTTTTAAAGTTTATTACCACCACAGTTCACTTTGTTTAGTAATTCATTAATGTAATTTAATTTAATTTACTATAGAATAGAATAATTTATTGGTTCAAGAAAATACAGTTAATGCATAGATTCCTGAAACTCACACTAGGATTCCCTGTGTCGTGAGTTCCAGGCTCCTTCGCTCCGTTTACAATTTTTTGTTACAACAAATTCTTAAATTAAGGATAGTACTCGTAATCTTAAAACAAGGAATACAAAAAATAAAGAAAGTAACAAAATCAAAATAAGAACATTGCGCAATATATATAATGATATATAATATAAATTAATATATGTATATGTTATTATTTATATATATATTTATGAATATGTTATTAATATATAAAATGTGTGTGTGGGGGTGTGTATTTGTGTATGTTTGTATGTATACGTGGGTTACATGCATTTTTAGGATAATAAGCTTTCGGTTGAGTCATAGTCCAGTGTAAGAAGCCATTTAGTTATAGTAATTTTACATTTGTTACGTGTTAGGTGCAGAATTTTATGTTGGTCGTTGAGTTTCGCATAAATGTGTGGTCCCATGAAACTGTAGCACTTTCTGCCGATTGTTTTACGGCATCGAGCTTTTTCCCAATATACCCTTCGACTTGACAGAGAGCAAGTGCTCAGAGAGGTTTGGTGGAATCTCAGAGTGACAGACAGGATGTAAAGCTGTCTGACTCTAAGAACTCCCACTTCAGTGTATAGCGTATTAGTGGGGTACCGGAACGGTCGTCTATAGGCAACTTTGAGCAGAGCTCGCTGAGCTCTTTCTACCCCAATCATTGAGGTTTTACCAGCCGCGCCCCATGCTACTACACAATAGTTAAGCACCGATTGACACAGGGAGTGATAAATCATCTTTAATACTGAGTCATCTGCAATCTTGCCCAGTTGCTTAAAGATCCGAAGCATCTTTCTAATCCTACCCCTTAAAGCAGTTAGATGTGTGGACCATGATAAACGGTGATCGACAAAGACTCCAAGATATTTAATCGTATCTGTTTGCTCGATGTATGGACAAGTACAATTTTCTGGGCTAGAGTGGACAGAGCAGGAGTGTAGCTGTAAACAAGCAACACTTCCTGGAGACGTGCGTTTTGAGATGGCAAAGTTTATTGCCTTCGTTTTGTCTACATTCAGCGTCAGGAGATTATGTTGCAGCCAGTTTGCAACAGCTTTGATCCCGGTTTCAACTGAGAGCTGAACGTCATCCCAAGTTTTCCCGTAAAATACGATTGCAGTGTCGTCCGCATATGTAAAAATTTTAGCTTGGGGGATTTTCATGGCGCATAGTCCGTTAATGTAGACAATGAATAGGGTTGGTCCCAGCACGCTTCCCTGTGGTACACCAAAATGCGCCACAGTTGAGTCGCTAGAATATTCCCCTAAGATGACTTTTTGGGCTCTATTGTTGAGGTATGATGTAAACCAGTCCAAAGCAGCGCCACGAACTCCCAGAAGTGACATTTTTTTAATCAAAAGTTCCCTAGAAATTGTGTCAAATGCTTTGGCGAGGTCCAGGAAGATGCCAGTACATGCCTGACCTTGGCCAAGGTTGAGGGATATGAAATCGGTCAGGTTGGTTACTGCATCCTCCGTGGACCTGCCGACCCTAAAACCGTATTGGTTGTCCGATAATAATCTATTTTTTTCCAGGTATGCGAGTAGTCGCTTGTTCACTACTTTCTCAAGGATTTTAGAGAGAGTTGTCAGCAGAGAAATAGGACGATAATTTGAGGGGACCTTGGGATCTCCATTTTTAAATATTGGGCATATATTTGCAACCTTTGCACAATCAGGCACTATACCCGTAGTTAGGCTTAGGTTGCATAAGAAAGCAATTGGACCGGCTAAAGCATGTGAACATTGCTTTAGGAATGTGTTACTAATGCCATCATAACCAGTTGCTGATGCCGTTTTCAGATGGGAAATAATAGAAAATATTTCTTCATCGTCAGTCGGTGTAAGGAAGAAAGAGTTTGAACCAGGGTTGACAGTACTGTATTGGTCGTTGTTACGTGCTAATTCAGTTTCAGTTAAGCCCAGCTGTGTGAGTGTTTTAGCTGCAAGGGTTTGGCCAACAGTAGAGAAATATTCGTTCACATTATTTAGTGTGGACACAGGATTTGCGGTGTCTGCCAAAAGCTCGATCTTATTGGTTTTTTTATTTTTGATATTGCAAATTTTTTTAATTTCTTGCCAAAGTTTTTTACAGTTGCCCTTTGTTTCCATAAGAAGTTTGCGGTCGTGGTCAAGTTTCAAATTTGTCAGTATATTGTTGCAGTGGTTTCGATATTTCTTATATTCTTGTTGGACAACAACATTATCGCAATTTTCTTTTTTCGCAATTTACTACTAATCTAATTTAATTTAATTTTTCATAGTCGCATTATATTCACATTTGTATTAAGAATATTTTGTAATCTAATAATTTAATGATTTTACCACTGCTTTCTGTGCTAGCGGTGTTAACCTATAATTAATTGTTGCGCCCGCAATTGTATCCAACTATTATTATTAAGTTGCTAGTGTACTGGTGTAAACAGTTGTTGGTTAACCTGAACAAAATAAATAAATAAATTTAAACTCACATGCGCAAACAACCCGACCCGGAAGAAGTACCTGTAAGCAACACAATATTTTGTTCCATACTGAATCGAACTTATGACACGCAGTGCAGAAACTAATCGCTCAGACAAAGCGCCAACTGTAAGTAATTTATAAGTAAAACATATTTATCAATATTCGAGCTTTTACAGTAACATGTACAGAGTACATGTTCGGAAATTCAAATTCTAAAGAGGTATTCTTCTGAAATATCAATGAAATTGATATAATGTATGTTGGCAGGAACCGCTTATACTTATATTATACTTGCTTTTGCCCGCGGCTTCGCGCACGTTGAATTCGGGTAACTTAATTTTCTCCTACGATTCTCCTAATTTTTTCCATACGTAGTTTGGAAAAACATGAGACTGGTTTCATCCCCATAAGGGGTGAATTTAAAAAATTCTTAGTTAGTGCCTCAACTACCTCCCTGCTAAATTTCATCTTTATACGTCAAGCGGTTTTCAATATTTTGTGATGAGTGAGTAAATGAGTTAGTGACCTTTAATATATTTAGTTATAGCATAGCATATTCCGTAGCCGTTCCGTAGTTTCAGCATGAAAGAGTAATAAACATCCAAACATCTCACAAACTTTCGCATTTATAATGCTTGTAGGATGTATTACTGTTGGATATCAAAATAAATGACAAAAGGTATTTATATGGCAGAGGTGAGTGGCAACGCCGGGAGGGGTCGCCCTAGGAAGACCTACACTGACATTATTGGTGAGGTCCTTCAGAAAGGTCAGGTGCGGAGTACCCGTAACCGGCGTGCTTGTATGACGAGATGTATGAACGTAGAGGCGAAAGAAGTATGTAAGGATCGTAACAGGTGGCGTTCTGTAGTTTCTGCCTACCCCCATGGGAAAAAGGCGTAAGTTTATGTAATGTATGTAATGATCAAAATAAATAAATAAACAAAACCACGTTTCCCCAGAAATACACTCCATTCATTATACCAGTTAGGGGAAAAAAATTAAACCCTGAAAGACTTAAGAACATCAACATAAAAACAAGCAGCTATTTTAAGTTTACTTTTCATTTAAGTAACCACTTCTGCATTAGAATATCCAACACAAAAATAGCTTTACTAAATTTGTAGCCTAAGATCCCGGAGGCACCAGACTCAGGTCATTCAAGCTCGGCTGATATTTAGGATCGATAGAGGAATATGTCGATGAAAAGTTATGTGTGCTTACACTAGCTTCAACGTAAGGTTTATTTTCAGGCTCTACCTGAAATTATAAATAAACTACTATAACAGGGCGCTCCCCTCCATATTACTATTTTAATAATAATGAGTAATTAATGACGCCGCTAGTCAAGCAACAATGACACGCTGATTTGTTTTTGTTTCGAGAGCCGACTCAGTACGCACACATACGTTGTGAGTCTTGTAAATACTTTCAAACATTTTGAATTGTGAAAGGGTGCGCCAAGTTTTCGTACTATTATTACATTTAGGAGGTACCTACCTTAGTCAGATGGCGGGACGAGTTGGTCGGTTTTATGTTTTTCCCATCATTGCGATCATTTTTCCGTCCTGGACCATAACTGGGAACCTTCTTGTTATAGAGACAACTTCTTTTTACATGTTTACTGTGATTAATTTGGCCCAGTGGTTAAGGCGCCCGCCTCTCATGCATGCGGTTGTGGGTTCAAATCCGGGCAATTATCAATGTGAATTTTTCAATTTATATGTACTTTCTTAAGTTTATCTTGGACATCACTGGCATCGGTGAAGGAAAACATCGTGAGGAAACCTGGACTTACTGTCCCACTCAAACCATGTCAGAGGCCCTTGAGGCGGTTTAGAAACTCTGACACTAGGGTGTGTAGGGTCGTAAGGCTATTACCCACATGATAAGAAGAAGAATGTTATTTAGTTTAATGGGCAGTATACGTAGTTAAAAGCTGTGTAATGGTTTTTTTTTTCACAACAACAACTATCATTACAGGCTTACCTAATATAATCGTGACGGTTATAGTAGATTACAAAAAAATAGACTTCATTATTAGACTTGTGTTTTGTTATATTCAGTATATCAAGACCAACCGTCTCACTTACTTCTGGTACCTTATCAATATGATACCTACCTAAAATAAGGCCCAATATGATACTAGTAAAAAATAAACAAACCTTAACAACGTATTTTTCTACCTACTCTCATAATTTCTAAATAACGTAAGTCTGGCAACTCTAGGATCTCAGTCTATAACTTAAGGAATAACGGATTTCTGGAAACCGGCAACACTAATTATACATTGTAGCCTCATTATTAACACTTAAAATTCTCAAGCACTTTTGCCCGCCGAACTGAAATGTATTTTTAGTAAAAGAATTTTTACCTACATTAATTAAATTCCGTACCTTCTATCTGTACCACGACCTCGATAATACAGGGTTAAGTCTACCAATATAACTTGGACTTTTACGCCCCTTCTTAGGTGAAAATTGGCGAAGGAAAAAGTGGAATTTAATAGAAACTCTGAGGTCAAGGAATGTTGGTAGAAGTGGAGGTTTCCTTTTAAAAATATAAAAATTGTTTTCATTTCAATTTTAACAAGATGTTCATAACAAACCTGTTTACACTTTGGATAGTGAATAGTTGTTGAGTTTAGAACTAGTTGTTTGTTTATGAAATTAATTTGAAGTAATCTCAAGTGTCTGAAGTTTTTAATAATTGAAGGCTTTATTTACATCTCTGTGGGTGATAATTGTGCTTGTTGTATGAAATTAAACCAAAATGCTTAAAGATAGTCGTGTTCCCAATTTGATAATCGATTCGAACATATATCGGTATTTATATGGCAGAGGTCAAAAAGTGAGTTTTTTTTGAGTGGCAATGCCGGAAGGGGTCGCCCTAGGAAGACCTACACTGACCTTATTTGTGAGGTTCTTCAGAAAGGTCAGATGCATGAACGTAGATGAGGCGAAAGGAGTATGTAAGGATCGTAGGTCGTCGTATGGATTAAAAATACGGAAAAGTTCAAGGCAAAACTAATTTGACATCGCTAACATGGTTCTTTAATGTCACCGTCCTTTCCTTTCGCTGTATGTTAGTAAGAGATGTAAATTCTCTAAATTTAGTCTAGTTTGTGAACAAGGGAATCGTTACCTAAGTCCGCGTTTTACTTTTGTTGCATAAAGTTTAAATATGTACCTAAATAAAGAGTAACTAGTATACATTCTCACATTTATAATTGTAGTTGCAATCTTGACACGTACGCTGACGAAGTCACGACCAGAATCTAACGAGAAATACACGTTTGAACACACAAGCAACAATCTCATTTGATTTATCATTGAAATAGTACACCAATTTGGGAGTAACGTTCAACATTTCCAAACGCCTCGCTTGTAATTCATGTTCGAGTTGACACATTGCCCTATTCAGCACTAGCGTAGTTGCACAGTGTTCAATATTGAGCACAAGCTACATGCCGCCGTTTCACTCGCGTTGAGTTACATCTTTGACGACTGCTACGCTCCTTTGGGTCGTAGAGTGATGTTATATGAAAAAGGCGATCCGGCGACCAGGCGACCAGACAACCAGGCGACCAGGCGACCTTCCCTCTTTTGCTCAGGAAGTAACGGGGGTCCTCAGATCCCCATTTTTTTTTTTTGTAATAATTTTCCGCTTGATTTCAGTTTACAGTCCAAAACTAAATAAACCACTTGTATCCAATTGGAAAACTACACAAGTCCTAACATTGGAGCTGAAAATCCCGCCTAGTCGAGAAGCAATCAAGCAACTTCGGCATGCTTACCGCCCCATGAAATTCGTCCGAGAGACCAAACCAGCTAAATTGAAATGTATTGATGGACGCCGGTAGTTGTTTAAATAATATTCAGAGTTCGACCACGCATTATAATTACGTTTTATCGACGGATCCCCTTGTTTGTTATTGGTATATGTGTTTTTTTTACCGTACGATGTGCTGATATTAATTGATATTATAAAGTGGTGTTTGCTTAATGTTGAAATGTAAATATGAAATTGGTTGAAGTTTAAATTCATATGTTTGTTAGGCAAGCTGATTCAGTTCGCTGACAAAATATGCTTATTCGTTAAACAAGCTGAATAAGTCTGCTTCTAGGGGTCGAATTGTCAGTGTGACAGATGTCATAAACGTCATATTGTCTAACGTCAGTACTGTTGACCACTAAGAGCGCTTATTATTTCATAGAGTTAAAGTTTGTTCGTTTTTTTTTTATTTGGGAGGGATAATCTCTGGAAATTGGAAGAATAGTTAAGACGCCCTCCACCTGGCACGGGAAATGGAGAATCCGAATAAAACTCCTTGACCGACCTGATTATTTTGATTTAGTAGTTTTATATAGGATACATACATTGCTTTCACGTGCCATGTCGTGTATGATTTTGTATACAAATGTTGTAAACATTGATTTTAAAAGAGTACGTATGGAGTTTGTTGCCCATTCTTCTCCATACAAAACTACCTTTTGGAAGGGGCAACCAGATCCGATCCTTTTTTTTGTGTATGACGTTCAAAAGTGCCTAATTGAAATAAATGATTTGACTTTGACTTCGACTGGGAGAAAACCCAGGACCCCATGCTCCACAGTCGCGTTTGCGACCACGAGACAAACAGGGCAGTCAGGGTTAGTGAAACACGAGTATCGGCTAAATATAGACAAGTTACCTAATGTTATGTGTAGGGCTTCCTATTCGTATTCTGCCAACCAAAGAAAAGGAATTATCCTTTTACTTTGCCCAGCCAAAGACTCCCAAGTTCAAATTAACTTGCCTCTTGTTTTTCCTGCCAACTAAACTCCTTCAAAGCCTTTTCGATACTGACGGTAAATTTTTGGCATAGTTATAATTAGTTTTAGCTGGAACGCGCGACCTAAAAGTTAAATTTGATTTTGTGTAGTTTTGCGGTAGAAGAGGTGTAACTAAAGTAAAAAAAAATGTATTCGGTATAAGGAAACAGTTTTCAAAGTGATTTTTTTTTGACTGCCTCGTTGGTCTAGTGGTCGCAAGCGCGACTGCTGTGCATGTGGTCTTGGGTTCGATTCCCAGGTCGGGCAAAATGTTATTGGGTTTTTCCATCAGGAATTTCTCAGTAGCAGCCTCGGAGTCTGGATTTGTGCCCGGTTGATAGCAATAGGCTCGCCCCCTATTACATGGGACTAAAAACATAACTGGCGAAATATGGGTGTACTAATGGGTGCACCTCTGCCTAACCCTTCGGGGATTACAGGCGTGATGTTATGTATGTTTTTTATTCACTGGGACAATTTTGATTGTGAAACTAATTCTGAAAAATTAAAAATATATATCAACTGTTCAATAAAGATTTTTTTATTCATGTTACAAAGTTTGTTTCATACTAAACATACTTACATAAATTTTAATTAATTAGTTTATGGATGTTTGTTATTGGATGTTGTTTTTACTTTGATTTTGCCTGTAATTTGTAATATAATTTTATGTGTTTGTCACCTACCTTTATGGATCCACGCTATCCGAAATAAATGATTTTAATTTGATTTGATAAAGTCACGCCTTTTTCCCATGAAGGTAGGCAGAAACCACGGAACCATCTGCTAAGATCCTTAAATATTCCTTTCGCCTCGTCCACGTTCATACATCTCGTCATACAAGCACGCCGGTTTCGAGTGCTGTGCACCTGACCGAAACATACCTACTAAGAGTTAATACTAAAGGTTGTTTATATTTATGAGTACTGTAACCCCCCGAAAAGGCTAGAAATTTAAAAGTCTGAATATATAGTAGTAGTAACATACATAACATAACATAACATTACGCCTGTAATCCCCGAAGGATTAGGCAGAGGTGTACCCATTAGTACACCCACATTTCGCCAGTTATGTTTTTAGTCCCATGTAATAGGGTGCGAGCCTATTGCCATCAACCGGGGCACAAATCCAGACTTCGAGGCTGCTACTGAGAAATTCCTGATGGAAAAACCCAATAACACTTTGCCCGACCTGGGAATCGAAACCAAGACCTCATGCACAGCAGTCGCGCTTGAGACCACTAGACCAACGTAGTAATAGTAGAATAGTATATATTATAAGTAGTAAGGACATCGTGACACAAATTATTACGACGGATTTAAAACATGATTCTTAACCCTAATGAATGAAAAGCGAATAAACTTTTTGTATATTATTTTAAAAATAAAATGGGTTTACCATTAAATGTTTACCGTGTAAATGTTGTTCACTTACGAATTAAAATAATCGCAGTTATTTTTAAAAAAAATTTGATCGTATAACAAAATCACTGTTGTATGAAGCAACAAATTATTTAATTATTATTATAAATGTCGAAAAATTTATATTCCATCTAGAAATATGAACTGAATTTTTCTGCTTGCTTGCTTGCTTTACTAAAATCATTTTCAAAATACGCTTGAATATCAAAATTGAGCGTATCGAAATTCGTAAGATTTCGCACGGAAACGTACGAATGTTTCCGATCCTCTAAGCAGATAGGTACCCACTTTGAGGCCGCATACTATGTACGAGCAAGTCGTGCGTGTAGTCCTTTAGCCCAAAATCAATCCAGGCTTATTTGAATATTCTGCGTAGACGTGCGTAGAAAATGTCAACGAGAAGCGGCCATCTTGAAATATGTATCTAGTCAAATCAAATCTGCTTAGCCTTTTCCCAACTATGTTGGGGTCGGCTTCCAGTCTAACCGGATACAGCTGAATACCAGTATTTTACATGGAGCGACTGCCTATCTGACCTCCACAACCCAGTAACTGGGTAATATGATACCCCTAGGTAAGACTGGTTGTCAGACTTTCGGGCTTCTGACGACCCGTAACGACTGTCAAAGATCCACGTATGACAGCCGGGACCAACGGCTTCACGTGCTTTCCGAGGTACGGAGGAGTCTCGGTATGTAAAGATGGTCACCCATCCACGGACCAACCTCGGCAAGCGTAGCTTAACCTGACGGATCGACCCGTGCGGCTGTTATTACTTAGCCACGAGCTCCTCCTCCTCCTGAAATATGTATCTAGTAATAATAATAAAATAAATATTGGAAAACTGAAGAGTTTGTCTGTTTTTTTGTTTAAACTTGCCAATTGCCTCTCCTCGTGTATTTTTTATTTATAGCATAATAAGATAGGTATTAGTGAATACTGCTTTTTAGAGTTCTTTCTGCTTTTATTTTTTGTTTTTGACATGAGACGTCAAAAACAATGTGGGGTGTCATGTTACAACTGTTCCCTCTACTCATTATTTTTAGCGCAAAAATGTGTCTATGAATTGAATCCTGAAATATAAGGCAATCCTTTGCGACTTATTCTCTTTTTTAATTTTAAGTTTTAATGTTTATGTACAATGATGATGTACATGATGTACATGTACAATGATGTGTGATTGTTATGTAATTGTCACTTGTTCCAAAAAAATAACTCGGAAATTACTGGTCTGTTTCCGATAATTCTTTCGGATTTTTTTTTATGATTAAATATTTTTGTAACTATTTTTGCAGTAACATTTAAAGTAAAATAATTTATATATAAATATACTAATGAATAAAGTAGATGATAATAATATTACAAACTTAGGTATAGCTTTAGCCCGCAACTTCTTCCGCGCAAAAATAAAACAAAATATAGCCTACGTAACTCGCAGAATTTTTAAAATCGGTCCAGTAGTTTTTGAGTTTATCCATTACAAACAAACAAAATTACAAATTTTCCTCTTTATAATATTAGTGTAGATTATTGTCCCACTGCAGACCATACCTACATACGTTCACAAATCATCATGACCTACAAAACTAAGGTACGTATTTAAATTAAATGAAAACTCAGCATTTCAAAACCAATTGCCGTGCGTTTTGTACCAAATCAATTAATAATTAAATATGTTTAATTGACAAACTGATACTAATACTACCATCATTAATTTTAGTATAGCTTCATATGGATAAGCCCGCTACATTTATGAGATGCATTTATTTTACTTTTGGCATTAAAAGATCGATCCATTCAAAACGAAGTCAAGTCATATATTGGAAGTAACTAAGCTCGACGTAGATAGGATAACAGAATTAAAATCTTCATTGGTCTAGCGCCTAATTTCTCTCCGATTGCGACGGATTGTCGGAGATTTAGGGAAGAAGGCGATATTCAGTGCAAGTGCGGTGCTCGTGATCAGACGATGGCCCATTTACTACAGTGCCTAAAGTGCTCCTATACCTGCACTTTAGCGGACATTAATAAAGCAACTGATGCCGCGATTAACGTGAAAAAAATCCCCCAAAAACTATAGGAAATAAAAATGAATTACCTTAAATCATCGGCCCGAAAAGACGAAGATGGAAGGAGTCCACTTGTGCATAAGTGTAGTTAAATAAATAAATAAATATCTTGGGACAACTCACACACGGCTATCTGATCCCAAGTTAAGCAGAGCTTGTGTTATGGTAACCAGACTGATAGACATACTTATATAATTTATAAATATATACATATTATAGATAAATCACACCCAGACACAGAACAACAATCATGCTCATCACACAAAGTTTGTCCTGGGTGGGAATCGAACCCACGACCTCCGGCTTAGCAGTCAGGGCCGCTAACCACTAGACCAACAGGCCCGTCGAAGTTCTTTGTCTCCTGCGTACGTAAAGTTATTCTTCATTGAGATTTTCTGAAAATCAGTCTTGAGAATCTGCTAGTGAAAGAACATTTCAAGCATGTAAAAGAAAAAACCTTAAAAAAATCTACTCAAAAAAATATGAAAACTCTATGTAGTCTAAGTCCAACAATTTTTTCCTATAACCATACCTAATTTAAAATGAAACCTTAAAAGATTGAAAGACGAATGCTCAAAGACACTGTTGACAGTTCCTTGCAATAACTCATGCAGCAGTAACTTAAACGAAAATGGACTAACTTTTCCATGATGACGTATGTGTACAAAACTTTTATTGATAAACTTTTTACTATCATGTCATACATCCAATCTGAGATTGCAATTGAATATAATCAGTGATATTTCATTTTTATTGCTTGGATGAGAAATTGCATTTTGTTTTCGTTCGCTTTTGTTCGTTTACTTTTGTTTTGAGAAGTATCTTAGGTAATAGGTAGTAAAATGATTGATTGAATGATTATTGATGTGTTTTTGTAATTTCAATAAAGGTAGCTATTTTTTGTAACTACCCACGGCTTCAACTAGCTGAACTAAACTAAACTAAGATAAGCTAAAGGTTTTGACTTCTTTAAAATTTTACCCATTTTTTCTACATGAAATTACCTTTTGAAAAGAACAACTAGATACCATCTTTTTTATTGTCAAAATATCGTTTTGACGGTCAAATTAAATTGAAATTGACTTTGACTTTAAACTTGTTTAGAATTTAGTTTATTTTAGTCCATCTACTGAGTAAAATAAACTAAAACCTAATACATTTTTTGCATTATTAACGAGTAGTTATTAGCGCACTGTCAGACGGACACAGGATCGTTGCGTTTTTTTTAAATATGTAATAATTTCAGGTCTGCCTCGTTAGTCTAGTGGTCGCAAAGCGCGACTGCTGAGCATGAGGTCTTGGGTTCGATTCCCAGGTCGGGCAGTGTTATTGGGTTATTCCATCAGGAATTTCTAAGTAGCAGCCTCGGAGTCTGGATTTGTGCCCGGTTGATGGCAATAGGCTCGCCCCCTATTACATTGGACTAAAAACATAACTGGCGAAATGTGGGTGTACTAATGGGAACACCTCTGCCTAACCCTTCGGGGATTACAGGCGTGATGTTATGTTACAACTAAACCCAACTTCCTCATGAAGTCTTCCAAAAAAATTGAGAAAATATTAAAATTAATTTATCATGAGAATTTTATACGCAAACTACTTATTTGAGTCATGTCCATGCTAAGTTATTGCTATGAGCAAATCACTAAAACATTAATAATAGCGCTTATGTAGCAGAACTTAGAACTTCTAATTCTGTTTAAAATCTGTTGCAGTTGTTGATAGGTACGAGTTAAAGTTGAATTATGTTCTTGATTATTTCTAAATCGTGTAAGAAAATCTATAAGTTCATTGACCCTTACAAACGTAGATGATAGCTAAATCGTTTAATTGAGTCCTTACCTGCGAGGTCCGGGAGCCTATGTCAGCCGGGGATACAGTAGCTTCCCAACAGTTAAAGAATTTTTAAAATTGAATCAGGATTTTCGGAGCCTATACAATGCAAACAAACTATCAATTTAATATATTATATAAGTATGGAATATGTAGAAATCGTAGCAGGTGGCGTTCTGTGGTTTCTGCCTACCTCCATGGGAAAAAGGCGTGAGTTTATGTATGTAACCTAACTACAAAATTTCATCAAGTTTGTTCACCTAACAGCACCCTTTTAAACCTCAAATCCTATCAATTAAGGTGTTTATTCATTCCGACAAATATACCAACTCCGTTCTATCTGAACATCATTCAATGCAACATTTAAAACTGTTTCCTTAATGCAGACGGACAGCTTCCCATCTCACTTGTAATGGTTCACGCCATTATACTTACAATGAATCTGGATGACAAATATTATGTTAATGGCTTTTTATATAAATTATTATGGCTTTTATTTCCGTAAATAATAATACGAACCTTGTTTGGTACTAACCGGCCGGGACGACAGAGGGTTATGAAGCAGACGAAGGAGGAGGGGCGAGCGGCGCCGACGCACTATTCGTGGCATTCGGAAAATCGATTGTTGACTATTAATTTATATATATATATACCTATTGCTTTAATTAATACTGTGATTAATAGACTAGTATTCATCTACAGTCCTAGTCTATCAGCAAGCCTATTATTACCCAGTACAGTCATGACCAGGTTTTTAAAGATATTCCCATGAATCCCATATGCTAGATGCCCAGGTCAAATGAACACGAAGAGGAGTTTTAACTTACCGCCCATCGCTTGTCAATCTAGACTTTAAAACCATTGGGCTATTGTCTAAGCTCAGTGTATTCCCAAAATTATTGGTCATTAAGTGGTCTCATGGTAACAAGCGTGACTGCTGTGCGTTGGGTTCTGGGTGCGATTGTCAGTTTAAGCAGAATCATCATCTGCCTAGCCTTTCCCCAACTATGTTGGGGTCGGCTTCCAGTCTAACCGGATGCAGCTGAATACCAATATTTTACATGGAGCGACTGCCTATCTGACCTCCACAACCCAGTAACTGGGTAATATGATACCCCTAGGTAAGACTGGTTGTCAGACTTTCGGGCTTCTGACGACCCGTAACGACTGTCAAAGATCCACGTATGACAGCCGGGACCAACGGCTTAACGTGCTTTCCGAGGCACGGAGGAGTCTCGGTATAAGTCTCAGTTTAAGCAGAATATTAGGTTTGTTTATTAGGAATTTGTCGGCAGCCTAGAGTTTGGAAGTTGATGGTGTGTCACCACGGTATGCACATCAAGCCGTTGGTTCTGCGCCTGATTTTTCTCCGGTCGTGTCGGATTGCCGCCCCATCGGACTGTGAAAGTAGGGGAAGAGAGAGTGCATCTGTGTTGGAGCATACTATTGTGTACTATACTCCTGTATGTCTCCTTTTAAACAAATAAGAGTCAAGTTTAACCTGAAAACCAGCGCTTAGAATTTCTGCTGCACGCAACAATGCGGTCATAGCACTACACTGATGGTCCCCATACAATCTCTACATTGCTGCGTAGCTCGAAATGTACTCTCATATAAGCTTACAGAGATTCTATGGTATGGTATCGTACCAATAGTGTCGCGACAGAACTGTTGCGTGCAGCGTGGTTCGGAATCATGCCTTAATGCTGATGCTTGATCATTTTGCTTTTGATATTATAGTTCTAAATGTAATACTGAAAACAATAGACGTTTATTCTATACTACCAGAGAGACCATTGAGATAGACCGCCGTAACGGAATTTCCGGTCAGGAGAATATAATACGATTGTAAAAGCGAAAGTTTGGATGGCTAGCCATCCAAACAAAACAAACCATCCAAGTAACAAACATCTAGATGTTTGTTACACAATTACTCCAGAATGGCTAAACGACTGAACGGATCTGAATGAAATTTGGCCGTAGAGATAGATTATAATCCGGAATATCACATAGGCTACTTTTTATCCTCGAAAAATATACGGGTCTCGTGGAATAATATATCAATTTTGAGGCAGACGAACTCGCTGTATATAATAATACTAGCATCTGCCAGAATTATTTATTACTCGATCAAAATCGAAGTCCCGACCTCCAAATATTTCATTGAAGGTAAAAATACCGTACAAAGTTTTAATCTCGGTTTTCTTGAGAAATACAAAGAGTATTGTCATACCACGACTCAAAGAAATAGTTTCGCGGCGTTCCAGCTCACCTTATTACACTGTTAGTCGAAGCTGTAGAAAGGTTTAGGTTGAAGAAGTGACAAGAATCGATATCATGCAGTTCTTGGGCATCAAGTTTAAAAAAATATCGGCCAAGTACATGTTGGACTTACCAATGAATTGATTTAATGAGTTCCGTACCATAATTTAACACTACGTACAAAAACGAAACATAACTCGCCAAATATGGGTGTACTAATGGGTACATACCTCTGTTTAACCCTTCGAGGATTACAGGCGTGATGTTATGTTACAAAAACGAACACATTTATTGTATGGACTTACCTTTCATTTTTAACTTTATTTAATTATGTATTGTAATTAAAAAAAATGAAAGTAACTTATTACAATTCTGGGAAAAATCGGTTAAACCATTTATGTTGTTATTTTACGCTCATACAATAACTTGCACTTACCATGTTATCTCTTCACCACCTTTGGTTGACTGTAAGAGAATGCCTATGTATAAAGGCGGATTTAGACCGCCTTTATACTTTTGTTGATAAATCATCATCTGCCTAGCCTTTCCCCAAATATGTTGGGGTCGGCGTCCAGTCTAACCAGATGCAGCTACCAGTATTTTACATGGAGCGACTGTCTATCTGACCTCCACAACCCAGTAACTGGGTAATACGATACGTTTGTTGATAAATGTACCATCAACACGAAAGGAAGACCTCAGCATTTTCCCCCACTATCTCCTTATCCGCTGGCTACATCCAGCAATCCAATACATCAACGCAACAAGCCTTTACCTCAATCTGGCGTAAAAATCCAGACTCTTTCTATTCCACACAGAGGGTGTTCACACAACCAACATAAGCTTTTTACAGGCAAGCACGTTCGAGCACCGCGCTTCGGCGTGTTCGTAATAAAAAATGTTGCTTTAGGTGCTCTCCAGACTGCAAGGTGCGATAAATGGTGGGATATGGTTCATTTTTGTGCATTTAAACCGTTTAACCCTGCGAAGTCGTGTGTTGAGTTGTTTATGCCAAGCTGTGAACCCGGTGGGTGTCCTGGTATTACATAGATTGTGAATTTATAGAAAAATGGCGGTTATTTTCCGAAAATTGTTTAGTTATTTGGGGTATTTTCCAGTTCGTAAGTCAAGCTAAGGAAACCACTTTATAATTCAATTATTAATTATAACAATTAATATTAAGTTCTTACAGAAAGTTCCATAATATCAAGCCTGTAATCCCCGACTGGTTAGGCAGAAGTGTACCCATTAGTAGACCTACATTTCACTAGTTATGTCTAAGTCCCATGTAATAGAGGGCGAGCCTATTCCCATCAACCGGGTACAAATCCAGACTCCGAGTCTGCTACTGAGAAATCCCTGATGGAAATACCCAATAAGACTTTGCCCGACTTGGGAATCGAACCCAAGACCTCATACTCAGCAGTCGCGCTTTGCGACCACTAGTCCATCGAGGGAGTTGATTTTTAAGCAACTAAATATCTATTTTGACAAGCTTTTATTTAGCTTGCACGTTCGTATGTATGTATGAAAATCAGTTGTCCTTTCAAAATTCGTAAACAATTTTTTCGACCATTTGTTGGTATCCAATTGAGCTGAAATTTTGCATACACCTTTAGTTCTGATGACAATACCATGTCCAATACTCAATATTGAAATAATTTTAAATTAAAGATTGTTATTAAAAACATTTTTGTATAAAATTAAAAACATGTTAATGCACTAAGAACAAAAACAACACTACAGCCTTCAATCATATTTACGCTTCACCGCTCCCACTAATCTGAAGCACCCTTATCATCTCCATGAAATACGGTTGCTACAACACTGGTACCATAAGTATGTCTGTTTTCTGCTTTTGAAACACCCTGTATACGGCGGTAGAAAAGTTTGTGGCCTCATGAATGTACTTTTAACTTAAACAAAAAGTTTTTGTGTTAAAAGAGGATTCGAGGGTTGCGAAATGAAGGTGCTCATGTCAAAGAATATAAATATGTACCTTATCTGAATATATAAAAGTGAAAGTTCACTCACTCACTCATCACGAAATATCAAAAACCGCTTGACGTATAAAGATGAAATTTGGCAGGGAAGTAGTTCATAGTTAGTAGACGTCCGATAAGAATGGCTTTTTCCAAAATTCACCCCCTTAGGGGATGAAACGGCGGTCCAAGGTATGTATGACACTCCCGTTCCTCGAAAAGCAGGTAATACGATAATTGGGCTGTCACAGACATGTCCGATATGGTCTAGTGGCTAGGATACCTGGCTCTCACCCAGGAGGCTCGGGTTCGATTCCCGGTATCGGAAATACTTTTTGGATATTTTGCTAAAAGTAAAACAATATTTTTTAATCACTTTTGACATTTCCTTTTTTTTAATAACATTATGAAATGTCAGAAAATAATTTTCTACTAACTACCCCGTTTAGGAAAATATTGATTTAAAGTAGGTACATTGTGATCCCGACATTTAAACCAATAATAAATGAGATAATTAAATTTTGTATTTTTTTTTGTAATGATAAACTCATAAACTGCTTAACTGTTTTTAAACAGACGCTAACTATTGGGCCACCGTGACATGATGACCTAAATATTTTCTAAATATAAATTACTAAGTATGAAAAACAACGAAGTTACCAGTACAATATGCGCCACGAAAGATGAGACTTGACACACCACACAAACTTTATTATTACATAATAAATATTATAATATTGTTAAGAATCTTAACCTAAATATCATCAAAATATCCCTAAATAGATACACGAATTATGGATAACTATTTCGTACATTCATACCTGCGTAAGTTCCCCATTACTGACGCTTGTCAAGTCTCATCTTTCGTGGCGCGTATTATACATACCTACAAGTATATTACAAAACCGAGGATTAAAACACTCTGAAGTTTATCTTAAAGAAACTTGGGAGGTGCTCAACTCACCAAGTTTTGGATTTCGAAACTTTTTAAACTTAAATATAAAGAATTAACTTAAAACGCTGTCTCTGCGATCTTGATGTTAAAATCAACTTAATATTTTTCACCATTCAATTGACGTTTTTTTAAAACCTGTCAAAACGCGATTCTTTCATATATTGTCTATAGTAAAATATAACTGTGACGGCTCAATTGACTGAGTATTAATTTGAGACGTATTAAAAATCAAATACTTATAACAGTTAATTGAATATTAATCAGGTTTTCGGGGCCAAAATAAAATGATTCTTTAGAGAAGGTATGTGTTGGAATTATTGATTAATGGTGTCAAATTAATACCCAATTGTCAGAAAAATATGATAGATAGCAATGGCTTCTGTGAATCCCGCACCCCCGGCCATAGGCAAAGGTGGAACACTGCGGTGGTTTTAACCGGTAAGAGTCCCCCTTCCCCAGGCATGCTCTTGCCCCTCCGATACCGCCACGAGGGAGAAAGTCAATGAGGATTTCCACCGCGCACCAAAACAAAACTCTTCTTTCAAGAGGTTGTCATAAAAAACATAAATTATCAAATAAAATGACGATACCGTCCTGGTTAATAATTAATGCTGGTTTTTCAGTTCTTTTTGACAGTGTCAGAATAAACCTCTTTCAAAGAACAGACTCGCCCCGTTGCGTATGCGATAGGCAGTGTCACGCGACTATCACTGTGCGAGCGGGTTTATTGCCCCATATGCCTAAACCCAGGGGCAAGACGGCTAGATCAAATTCGAAAAAAGGTAGTACTATACGGATTGCAAAACAGCACCTTGTGCTAGCGCTAAAGAAAGAAAGCCCCATTTGCTGCGAGCAAAATATAATCCTAACTAAATTATTATAAATGCGAAGTATGTTTGTTACCTTTTTACGCCTAAACCACTGAACCGGTCATCCTAAAGTTTTGCATACACGTCGTCAGGTGTACAGAAACGAACATAGGGTACCTTTCATCCCCAAAAAGAGTACTGTTCTCGATGAAAACAACAAATAACAATAAATCGCGCCACATGTCTTTCGAAAAGGACATGGGCTTTTTCCGCGATTTCGTCTGCGTATGCGGTAACCGAAATTTACGCGGACGAAGTCGCGGGCAAAAGCTAGCATAACATAACATCACGCCTGTAATCCTCGAAGGGTTAGGCAGAGGTGTAACCAATTAGTACACCCACATTTCGCCAGTTATGTTTTTAGTCCCATGTAATAGGGGGCGAGCCTTATTGCCATCAACCGGGCACAAATCCAGACTCCGAGGCTGCTACTGAGAAATTCCTGATGGAAAAACCCAATAACCTCATGCACAGCAGTCGCGCTTGCGACCACTAGACCAACGAGGCAGTCAAAAGCTAGTCCCAAATAAATGTTTAATACAAGAATAAACTCTAACACACAGAATGAAGATAGTTTCACAGTAAAGACAACTGTATAAGTGATTGTATACCAGTCTGCATACAATGGAACTCAATGGTACAAACTTAAAGACGAAATGCTGAGGTTTCAATTAAAACTTAACAATTGTTTGAGTTTCTGCACCTACTTATAAACGAAAGTTTAATGTCGGAGTCTGGGTAAATGGAAATATTTTGCAGTCAGCGCTGAGAGCAGTAAATGATATTCCCATTTGAAATTGTAATTTATTTATTTTGTTAGTTATTTTGATGGAGGGATCTGAGGTGGCTGGGGAGGCTCATTATGTATGATTCTGTATGCAAGTATTGTACAAATGTTGATTTTAAAAGAGTACGTATGGAGTTTCTTTCCCATTCTTCTCCATACAGGGCTACCTTTTGGAAGGGGCAACTAGATTCAAACTTGTTTTTTTTTTGTGTATGACGTTCAAAAGTGCCTTATATTGGCCTAATTGAAATAAATGATTTGACTTTGACTTTGACTTTGAGGGTAATGAAGTTTGTTTCTTTTACCCTTTTATTTTACTTGCACTGTTCGTATGTATGTAAGTTGTCCTTACAAAATTTGCAAACCATTTTTGATATCCGATTGAGCTGTTATGCTTACACCTTTAGTTCTGGTGACAATACAATGTCCAATACTAAATATTGTAATAATTTCAATATGGCCGCCGTTCCAAGATGGTGGATTACATATTTTTTCTCAATCCTCAATCCTTGATATGGGTATCAAATGAAAGGGCTTGAAGAGTAGAAAAGATAAAATTAGTAACATCAAACTAAAAAGCTCGTTATTAAAAAAAAAAATTATCATTAATTTTATCCGACTGCGGCAAGGCTGGTAGGTATGTGTTTGACCTATATGTATGTCCGCTTTTAACTACTCAACGGCTTCACCGTTTTTGATAAATGATCAAATAAATGATCATTAGGATTCCTATTTCATTTTAGTTATAAAATGTCGTGATGGACTTATGGTTAAGGCGCTTCTTGTACATGCAACTGATACAAGGTTGCAGGTTTCGATACCGGGCAAGTATCAAAGTTACTTTTTCAATTCATATACATATTACATATTTCTAGCGTGGGACTGAGAATAAAAAAAAATATCATGAATAATTTTTTACTTTGGACCAAATCCGAAATGTGATCATGTAAATGTCTGTTTCATACAAAAATGTCATACAACACATTCAAAATGTAATTTTTTGGCATTTTACCATTGGTCCCATAGTATAAGTTGTTCATATTTATGAGGACCTACATCCCCTAAAATTGGCCATGAATATTATAAGTCACCTAATTGTATTGATGCAAGTGACACCGTGATGGGATAATTACTGGATTATCAACCTACTAATAGTGTGTTAGGTAACTAAGTACTTTAAACAGCCCGATTAGAAGCACTTATGTGTGTGTTATGTGTAAACATGATGTAGATATAATTTCTATTTTAAAATGAGCTTTCTCTTGCAGACATTAAGGTTGTTTTTTGAAGTTCAAGCTGCGATTTAAGCTTATCCTTTTCACGTGCCGATAACTATTATCGTCCCTACGTCAAGGTTGAAAAGTAAGGCTTAAATACACACACTACCAAGAAATATTACTCAAAATAATCCTATGTATCTGCTTAGCCTTTTTTCCAACTATGTTGGGGTCGGCTTCCAGTCTAACCGGTTACAGCTGAATACAAGTATTTTACATAGAGCGACTGCCTATCTGACGTGCACAACCCAGTAACTGGGTAATAAAATACCCCTTGGTAAGACTAGTTGTCAGACTTTCGGGCTTCTGACACGACTGTTAAAGATCCACGTATGAAAGCCGGGATCGTTAACGTGCTTTTCGAGGCATGGAGGAGTCACGGCGTGTAAAGATGGTCACCCATCCACGGACTAACCAGCAAGCGTAGCCTAACCTAATGGATCGACCCGTGCGGCTGTTAAAACTTAGCCACAAAAACGTAAAAAAACCAACTCACCAAAATCCCATCACGAATAAACAACGCGAAATTACGACCCATTATTCTCCACAAAACCGTCAAAACACCGTGAAAGCACAGAATCCATAAAGATAACTTCCCATAAACAAAATAAAACGCAAAACACACACCATTAATATGGCTAAATAACAAAATAAACAGGCAATTTCACGGATGGTATCCCCAGAAGACGAAATATGATCTAACTTCAAAAAGACATGTTTTTGACAAGGTCGAACGAGTAAGAAACATTGCCTTAGGACAGGAAAGTTCTGCCTCTTGATGATATAGGAGACAAAGGAATTTAATAGAACGGTAAATTATATTTAGATTTCAAGAATTTGTGGGCTTGATTAGCTTGGCTTGCGGAATTCCGGTAGATGTTTATGTATGTATAGTCAAATTATTCCGTTGAAGATGTGTTAGGTAGTACACGCGGCTACACGTGTTTTGGCCACGTAGTGTATTTATGAACTGCAGTGGACATTTACCGGGGTTTGGTCAGGAAGGGTATCTATCTAGTCTAAATATATAAAAGCGAAGGGTACTTATCACGAAATATCGAAAACCGCTTAATTATAAAGATGAGCCAAGGAGGCAGTTTATAGTTAGTAGACGTAGACGACATTGACTAAAGAGATGAAACGGGGGTTTCCAAAGTTTGTATTAAAAAATCAACTTAGACGCGGACGAAGTCGCGGGCTTAAGATAGTATTTACCTAAAGTTCGAGGAAGTAAGTATTAATAATTATGACTATGTGAATTTCGGCTATCGGTGGATTCCTTATCTTTATACTAAAATAAAAAGAACCAAACTTACTTCTTATTACATCAGCTATCTGCCCATCAAAATCAGTATAGCCGTTTGGGATATGATCTAGAACAAACAAGTATGACAAAAAAAGAAAAAAAAAATTGCTCTTGGTTGTACCATACATTTACAAGATGCATTTAGTAAAAACCTATTATCAATATTACAAACAGACACTTCAATTTTATATGTATTTAAATTCAGTTTGATTTTCCGGAATAATATTAGGTATTTGAAGTTTCAGTTTACTTGAGACAACAACTGATCACTAAATCCTTCTCTCAGAATTATCTGGCAGCCCATTCAATACAGAGCAAGACATTTGCCTTCTTTTACGAGCCATAATATAAACTGTAGGCCTACCACGAGCACGCGAACGATACGACTGTCCTATAGGTATTTTTAACGACAATCACAATTAGTATTACCCATTGAAATGAATCCCAACAAAGACAATAAAGTGAACAAAAGGCCAAGTTTGATAGTTCTGCAAATCATTTAAAAAACAATTCAAATTTTTGATTGAGCAAGTTTAGTGTTAGTTAACAATAACTTGTATTAATTACGTAATAGATTCGAAAATAGCTTATATTGTATCAAGTACATAATCTTCTATATGCTAATAAAACTGAAGAGTTTTCTTTGTTTGTTTGTTTAAACGCGCTCATCTCTGGAACTACTAGTCAGATTGGGAAAATTATTTTTGTATACGATATCCAGATTCAGGAGGAATAGTATAGGCTATATAATATCAAGCTACGACTAACGAGAGCGCAGCAGTATTCAAAGAGGTTTCTTAACACGGGTGTTATTAGTCTGTAAGCTTTCCCAAAATAAAGTAAATAAATAGAAAAAACCACGCGGGCGAAGTCGCGGGTAGAAGCTACATACATACATAACATCGCGCCTGTAATCCCCGAAGGGTTAGGCAGAGGTGTACTCATAAGTACACTCACATGTTTTAAGTCCCGTGTAATAGGGGGCGAGCCTATTGCCATCAACCGGGCACAAATCCAGACTCCGAGGCTGCTACTGAGAAATTCCTGATGGAAAAACCAATAACACTTTGCCCGACCTGGGAATCGAACCCAAGACCTCGTGCTGAGCAGTCGCGCTTTACGACCACTAGACCAACGAGGCAGTAGAAGCTAGTATATTATAAAAACTCCAGTGTCTAAAAAGATGTGAAACAAGTAGTTCAAACTTTTGAAGTCGAATATAATCATAACGTTTACTCCGCTCGCTTGTGCAAGGCCCTGACAACTGGCATTCCATCGTGTTCGATTAATAATGGATATAAATCTCTGAAAATAATTCGTATGTGTATGGTATCTCAATCTTGATCTATACCAAGATCATAAAGAGGTGAAGTATGTTTGTGATTTGTTTGTTTGTAAGAGGTAATCTCTGGAATTACTGTTTCGATACAAAAATCTTTCACTGATTGAATACTACTCTATTGCCGAGTGCCATTAGGTATGTTTTATGGAAGGTGCTGTCTGCTCTATTGTTCTCATGGTTGCAAGCGTGATTGTTGAGCTTAGGATATCGAGTTCGATTCCAGACCGGGTGCACTTCCTTGTATAAGAATATCCGTAAAGCCGTTGCTCCTGCGTTTGATCTCTTCCCGTTCGTTTCGGATTACCGTCTCATCGGACTACAAGTGTGAGGTAAGAGGGAATGCATCTGTGTTTGTGCACTATAATATCTCTTGCGTACTTTGCTAGTCTGCATTGAGATTGGCCAAAGTGACCAAAATACGATCCGAAGCATAATAATATTTTATGGTACCTACCTATATTTCACTTAGCACAGACGAAGTCGCATGCAGAAGCTAATCTAAATATTTCAACGTCTCGTAGTCATAATATATCTAATCTGTAATCACACTAAAACCTATTGAACTGAATAAAAGGGAACAATATTATCAAGAGAGAGAGATTTTCATATAAATTGTTCTGTAAAAAAATCTCACAGTTCGGCAAGATAACGACTACTTTAAGTAATATATTGCAATCGTTGTAATAGCCGGCGTATTATACAGTGTGTAGAAAAAGTTTTATCCGGATTTTAAGTACGGTTAATAATAATTATTGTCTTAAAAATTGCTGGATCGAGGAGACTCAAAAAGTGCCTGGAGAGATTGGGGGGCTTTGCCCTGGGCGCCTACCGCCATCTCTTATAACAATATTATTTTAATATTACTTTGTAATTTCTGTTGTTGCATTTTCAACTTTCGGCGCTGATCAGAGCGTTGAAAATTCAACAGTGTGGAAGGCAAAGTAATATTAGAATAATATTGTTTTAAGAGCTTGTGGTTGGCCCCCAGTAGTGGAAAATTGCCGTGCTCTATTAAAAAAACTCATCATTGTCTCAAATAATACGGCTATTTGGTAAATTCTACGTAAATTATAAAGGAATTAAAATCTAGAACTCTTTCCAAATTTGGCCTATTACCACCCACACACACAATTTAGTTTTTGGATTTTTCATCTATTATTTTTGTTTTAATTTTTATTTACTTATCGTATGAAATGTAAGAAATAATCATTTTTTTCTTTCTTTTCTTTACCAACTTATCTAATTTTCTATCTTTTAAAAGCTTGAGGTAGTAAAAAGACCCAACAAAATAAGTACTAATTTACATATTACAGCAAAATATTCGTTGTATTTTTTCATTATTTATTGGATCCCAACAGGAACCAAAAAACTAAACCAAATTCAGTTACACCCTGTATAATTATGTAGCTTCTAAGGAAAAATGTTAAAAAGGCGTACAGTGCTCGATTTAAAACGTTTCCCGTGTAAGCTTTTAATAGAACGAAGAGTAGTAGGTGTTTATAAACCACTTATAGGAAGTTGGTTTTATGATTTGATTTCTTACTTGTCTTAGAGATCGTTTATTACGCTTATGTATACATCTATACATACCTATTACTTGACAGCGACGCGGACGAATTTTTTATAATGCCCTACGAGGTTTCTCCTTTCTGCTTTTTTTTTAAATTGTACATTATTATTTTATATTTACTTTAAGGTTTTGTGTTAACGTTAATTATTTCATAAAGTAATGATTTAAACAAAGAAAGCCTATTACAAATAAATAAAATTGAAGTGTCTGTTTGTAATATTAAAATAACCGCTTTTTACTACATGTATAATTTCAATTTTCCATTTTATATACGGTACATATACCAAAATATTTTTTTTTACTATTTTTGTCTGTCTGTCTGTCTGTTTGTTCCCGCTAATCTCTAGAATGGCTGGACCGATTTTGACGGGACCTTCACAGACAGATAGCTGATGTAATAAGGGGTAACTTAAGCTACTAGCTTTTATTTTAGAAAAATAATTAGTGTTTCACAAAAACAAAAAACCTTGCTGAAAACCGACATTTACGAGGACGAAGTCGCGGGCATAAGCTAGTTCTTAACTAATTTCTTCCCGCGACTCCGTCCGCTTAAAAGATACCGTAAACCACATCCGACATGATACTCGTAAATAGCGAAGCTTTCGTTCCGTTAAAGATTTTTTAGTAATAAAACCAGTTTAGGGTATTACAAATATCCTTAAAAAATATACCTCAAAGAAATGCCTTGGTCAAGAGCCAAGTTTATGACAATGTCAAAAAACTACACAAAGAATTTATAAAGCTGTAATTTATTGCCACAGCCTAAACCCGGGGGCTTTTTTTTTTAGGTGGTAAAAGTCATCAAATGACTCCTCCCGCCCTGGGTGGGGCGGAAAGGACTGTAAGACTTTTACTGACTAAAAAAACAACTTGTTCCTTCTGTTGCCCTTGACGTTCCGGGGCCACGGTATCCTGTTAAGACGTCCCGCAACCCCGGCAGGCGTTGGTCCCGTTGGGGACCCCGTCCCTGTGCTGACAGCTCTTTGAGGCGCGCGCGAACAGAACGCGCCGTCGACCCGGGCTTGGTTACACCACTTCCTTGCAAAGTCCAGGCTTATACATAAAATTTCCTATTGAAAAACATTATAACCTATTAACCGACCTGAAATCGATCCCATGGGCAGGGATAGACAACACTTACATCATATTACTGCTACCTCTCTTGCCTTTGGGGCCCTGGGTTCGCTTCCTATGTCGTGTAAAGTGTTATTGGATTTATCCACTAGGAATTTCTTAGACTAAAGTTTTTCTTGACTGTCTCGTTGGTCTAGTGGTCACTAAGCATGGGGTCTTGGGTTAGATTCCCAGGTCGGGCAATGTTTTTGGGTTTTTCCATACTAATTTTTTCAGTAGCAGCCTCGGAGTCTGAATTTGTGCCCGGTTGATAGCAATACGCTCGCCCCCTATTACGTGGGACTTAAATATAGCTGGCGAAATGTGGGTGTACTAATGGGTACACCTCTGCCTAACCCTTCGAGGATTACAGGCATGATGTTATGTTATGTTATGTGTGTTTTCCTAGCCATACCACTCAAAGAACCTACCTACTAAAGAATTTCCAGTACAAAAGATTTCAGTAGAAAAATCTATACCTAAAATCTAGATTTCATAATATTCCAATACCCCTAAGCCCATTAAAAACCCGATACGACACTGTACACACCATTTTGGCTTCCATGTACAGTAAAGTATTATTCTGTAGCAAATCGATAAGGCGACGGATATCGGGGCTCGGGAGGAGTCTCGTATCTTCAAGCTTGCACTCCCTAGAGGGGTTAGTATAGAATAATCTTTAATGTATGTGACATCATACATGAAGACAGAGGAAATAAGTAGGACATATATTTTTGTATGATGTACTATGTGCTAGTATTCCCTGAAGGTCGGTAGATGTTCACTGTTATAGTAATTTGGTGAAGTTTCGTGTTTGGAATAAGTATTACTACTACTATTGTCTTACAGTTCCACTCAAACCATGTCAGAGGCCCTTGAGGCGGCGCAGAAACTCTGACACTAGGGTGTGTGGGGTCTTAAGACCTTACTGCCCACACGATAAAGAAGACTACTACTTATTGTAAATGCGTTTTGTGGAGATAAATAGAAGGATGTTTATTTCTCTTTCATGCAAACGGCTGAACGGAATTAGATGAAATTCGATACACATATTATAACGGGTTTAAAAAAA
The DNA here is from genome assembly GCA_949774945.1 of Hoplodrina ambigua. Taxonomy (NCBI): domain Eukaryota; kingdom Metazoa; phylum Arthropoda; class Insecta; order Lepidoptera; family Noctuidae; genus Hoplodrina; species Hoplodrina ambigua. Next base: position 11,287,749 of record OX458981.1, read on the forward strand.
AACTTGACGAAGCCAAAAAGTCTTTTACTCTGATTCCAACTTATTGTAGTGATTTTTACGAAAACCAGTTTACATAACATCACGCCTGTATTCTCTTAAGGGTTAAGCAGAGGTGTACCCATAAGTACACACACATTTCGCGAGTTATGTTATGTTTAAAAACCAGTTTTGAATTTTATACCTAATCTTTTACCTAATGTTTTACCTAACTCTTTTTCTTTTTTCTTCTAATTATATTATTGAAAGATGGAGGGTTGGCTTCTTTAAACAAGATTATTTTCAAATAATAGATGAAAACTGCTCAAAGTATAATCCTGCTCTGTGTACTGTTCATTATACAGCAAAAACAGACCAACAAAGCACCGCAAATTGCTTTGAACATTATCACCTAAAATTGAATTGAGAAAACGATACAAAGTCTCTCAAGTACCAAGATCTACTCGCATTACGGGACCGATCGATCGGACATCGGATACGAGGTCGGATCCACCCCTAAAATAGGCAATTAACTGAAGGAACCTGGTAGACCATGGAGATATTGATCAAGTATCCTGAATTGAAAACGTGACGATGGTGTGATTTTTAAGGGAGGTTTTTTTTCGTCACTTTTCTTTTTATTGAAAGCATTTTAGGGATGGGTTATTAACCTGTTGGTGAGTACCCCTTCTGGGGTAAACTAGCTTTTCTGTGGGTGTAATAAAGCTATTAATATAACATAACATCACGCCTGCAATCCCCGAACGGTTAGGCAGAAGTGTACGCACTAGTACACACATTCTGCCAGTTATGTTTAAGTGCCATGTAATAAGCGGCGAGCCTATTGCCATCAACCGGGCACATAACCAGACTCCAAGGCTGCTACTGAGAAATTCCTCATGGAAAATTCCAATAATACTTTGCCCAACCTGGGAATCGAACCCAAGACCTTCCAGGATTACAGGAGTGATGTTATGTATTATGGCTAGAGTACCTACGGTTTATTTATTTGTCAGCTGTCAACTTTGTTTATTGTAGCAGAAGTTTGGGTATCTGGTAACATAAACAATAGGTATTTTAATACTAAGTTTACACAAAGTTTCTCGCCTATTCTTCTCTTACGGCAACAGTAAACAATATTTTTTTTCTCTTTTTTACATTTTAAATAAACAATTTGACTTTGACTTTGACAATGATGCCGATTCCCTTGTTCACAAACTAGACTAAATATAGAGAATTGACATCTCTTACCAACCTACAGCGAAAGGAAAGGACGGTGACATTCCGAGACATTAAAAAACTAAGTTAGAGATGTCAAATTAGTTTTGCCTTGAACTTCTCCGTATTTTTAATCCATACGTTTTAAGATGTCAACTATAACTGTATGGATGTGTCAGTTTGACTAAATTTGACAGCTCTTACTTACATTAGTCTCTTTCTTATATTATTGGACAGAAAAAGACGGAAATAGTCTGATTTTAGTTTAGTTTGTGACCAAGGGAATCGGCACCATTGAACGCGCCTTAGTTCGCCTATTTTATTTACCTATTTTACAATATCAATAATGTATCTCAATCACTAATCTTGAACCGCGGTCTTTGATTGCTACTTGTAATCAGTCAAACCAAAGTCGACAATTGATTGGATTGAAGGCAAAGATTGGCATCAAGATTGAGGTTAAGATACATACATTTTGGGTGTAAATAGGCCGCGTATGTATCTGTAAATCAGCTGATTACTGACACGTACATATATAAATTTAATGCAACCTAAAATTAATCTTTATTACCATAACGACACAAATAAAACCACACATTACAAGCCAAAATAGCCAGATAACACATACTTATCTTAATCATAAAGGTCGAATTTCGTATACAATGCAGCGAGGCTTCTAATTTTCACGATAACACTGATTGTAATGGGCTATAAGATTTCACAGTCGCATTGAAGCGTTTCAATTAAAACTTGAGCTTAGTTGGATAAGGGGGTCCAAGCGATCTGATATAGAGCAGGAATCTGCTTGAATTTGATTAAAACTTAAGCGTTGCACATTAGGAATGTACCCTGTTTTGTCTTGAGTGCGTTAGTAGACGGAAATATATCATACATGAACACAATATTGCTGTCGCCACACAGTAATGTTACACCCAGATTCTGTGACGAAAATTATTGAGGTGTCAAAATTGAATGCAAGTGATGTGAATCGATTGGTTGTTGATAATTAAGACGACGTTCAAAAGTGCCTTATAATGGCCTAATTGAAATAAATGTTTTTATATTGACTTTGACTTTGAACCAATCATAGCAGTCCATATACGGTATTGATACAAAATTCAAATTGTTTTTTTTTTAATAGGTGTTAAGATCTTATTTTTTTTTTATTATTGCGCATACTACCATTTACCTATAATAGCACTTTGATCAATTTTAAATACTAACTTAATTAATGTTGATCGATGTAATTTCTTAAAATCAAATTATTATTAGGTACGATTTTGTTTTTTTTTTTGTTTTTGCTTCTTTCAATATATTTTTTTCTTGATTATTATTAAACAGTGGTTTGGTCTTTTACTGACAGAAAACCACACATTGAGTATCATAGGATACCTGTTTTATGGCAAACTTGACTTCAACGCGGAGGAATTAACGGGCAGAAACTAGTAAAATCATAATATGAATAGGTTTTGTAAACATTATTTGAGATTTTGTTTTTTCTTACTCATTATTTACAAGGCCGAAATAAATAGATCTATGTTCTATATACCGTAACCAACTACAGTTTTACTAACCGTAATAACACTCCTAATACATACAAAAATATCTAAAGGGTGCACATATTTTACCCCTCTAGGGACAACATTTACCGACAATAAATCTTTTTGTTCTACGTACACTGAATCTAAATTTTACTAAAGGGTATCTGTACCAACTGGTTTTATGGTCACCCTATTGATAACCGCTGGTAGCGAACTAAGGTTGGTACTAACCCGGGTTACCTACTAAGGATTATAGTCTTGGTATAGACTGCCGTGCACTGTGGAATGTAAGAGCTGCTGTAGACTGTCGATTATACACCGTAGAATTATGTAGAGATAAACTATGATATCATGGCGCACCTCTCCAAAATTCAAAACCTTTGAAAGTATTTGTGAAAGTATATAAGAGACTAACAACGCATGTGTGCGAATTGAGACGGCTCTCGGAACAAAAAAAAATCAGCGATTTGTTGCTCGACTAGCGGCGTCATTAATTACTCATTATTATTAGTATGGCGCTGCACTGATATACTTTATGAAAATGACACGTGCGTAGTCTTGCGCGGTCAGCTAGTTATGATTAGTTGAACAACAAATCTGCGGCCTGCTACTGAAGACGAATACCTACTAACTTACACTTACTAACTACATAAAAACTCTTTCATAAGGGTGTGACTAAACACATTGAAGAATGTTATAGTAGTTTATCTCTACATCGTGATACAAAATTTAACAAAGGATTTTGTACTTTGATTCTAGACCCTAAAGGTTAAGATATTTCATTTCTGTCTAGTTCTTCTCCATAGTGTACTACCTTCGTTTTGGAATTTAGTTTTATATATATTCCGTTACAAACTGTATATTTATTTTTTATTAATGAACTTTATTTTTTGCCATCATTAAAAAAAAATAGGGATCCATAAGAAAATGCACGTGTATGAAGTCGAGGGCAAAAGCTAGTAGTTAAGCCTTTAATTTTGTACGCTTTTGTTCTTAAACCCTCTCGCAATACGGCTCACATAGGAATCAATACTCGGAGTTGAGGAGAATTTCCCCAAATGTACGTGTCTTCAGCTTGAAGCCATCGCTTCATTTGTATTTAAATGAGTTCCAATATATATGTGAATGTGGCTCGATAGTACAGTCGACAAAAGAGGTAGGTGTCCACGGTCGTCAGATATAGTTGAAGTTTTCTTAGAAACTGATGGATGTCTTCGATTGAAATTTAACTTAATAAATGAACTGTTTATCTACTTTTTAAATTAAATTACATTTAAAAACTGCCTCGTTGGTCTAATGGTCGCAAGCGCGATTGCTGTGCATGAAGTCTTGGGTTCGATTCCCAGGTCGGGCAAAGTGTTATTGGGTTTTTCCATCAGGAATTTCTCAGTAGCAGCCTCGGAGTCTGGATTTGTGCCCGGTTGATGGCAATAGGCTCGCCCCCTATTACATGGGACTAAAAACATAACCGGCGAAATGTGGGTGTTCTAATGGGTACACCTCTGCTTAACCCTTCGGGGATTACAGGCGTGATGTTATGATGTTATGTAAAAACATATTATACCCCCTACAACCTCACAAACTCACAAAAACTTTAAATATTAGTAAAGAAGTATAGATATACATACTTACCTACTTATAATGAAACTGAAGATATTTTTGGCTTCTTTAACCTCTGGAACTACCCACAGATAATATAATACTAAACTACCGTTCGGAAAAATAATTCGTAAAATTATGACAGTCAAATTTATGAGGAATAGTATTTTTAATCATAACTAAATCAATCAATCAATCAATCATTTATTTATTTGCAAGTAAGTGAAGACATCAAAACGCAGGTAAAACCGCGGGTAGAGCTAGTCATTTATATAATTACGGTGGTGATGTAGTAAACACAATATTCAAACATTATTACAATAATAATTAACGGATTAATCTATGAACTAATTACATTATGCCCTAATTAACTTGATATCATATTGTACACAATGTATTCATTAAAGAAAACATATATTCATTATCATCAGTCTGTACCAGAATAGAGTGTGTATAGGGTGACTGTTATTTAGCTGAAACCTGAAAAGGGGTCATTGTACAATTATGAATAACTTTTACTAAAGAACAAAACCTGAAATCATAAAAAAAATTGCTGTTCCTTACATTATGATCGTAATGTAAAGCATTTTTACAAGGAACAGCTGATTTTTGTTTCAATTTTTTAATGATAACATAACATAACATCACGCCTGTAGTTCCCGAAGGGTTAGGCAGAGGTGTACACCCACATTTCGCCAGTTATGTTTTTAGTCCCATGTAATAGGGGGCGAGCCTATTGCCATCAAGCGGGCACAAATCCAGACTCCGAGGCTGCCACTAATAAATTCCCGATGGAAAACCTCAATAACACTTTGCCCGACCTGGGAATCAAACCCAAGACCTCAAGCACAGCGCGGTTACAACCACTAGACCAACGAGGCAGTCAAGTGTGGTGATTTAATAATATTATGTACAATATTTCTAGACTTAATTAAAAAAAAAAGAAGCTAAAACTAAATAGCATAAAGAAAACGAAATGTGCTCAAAAGACTGGCCGCATTTGCCACGCTGAATGGCAATGCTTAGCCAATGGCCACGGTAATAAAAAAAGATTTTAGTAAATTAACAATGACCCTGTATAGGATGATTGTTGACTGGCTGATAACCTAAAAATTGATATTTGTACTCTTCATTATGCAACTCAGACTTTTACAGACAAAACCACCCTGTTCCTTCTGTTGCCCTTTATGTTCCGGGGCCACGGTATAAAAGCTACTCACATGTAAATCAACGACGCCACATTGGTACTTGCCTGGTATCGAACTCATACATACACAATACACAAGCGCCCTAACTACAGGGCCATCACGACAGAACAAAGGATTCAAGAAAATATATTATATTAAAAAGACTGTCGACCTAACAAAGACGCACATAATAAAGGAAAAACGGCAAAAAAATTACGGTCGGTATTCAAGATGAAAATTCTATGAAAAATCAAGTATCTCTGATATGATTACTGTATCATACCTACATTTTGAAATCATTTTCCGTCTCGAGTATCGACTGCCGAGCCTCAATATAGCTCGAGGCATTCCTTACGTGTTCCTTACAAAATCAAACAATATCTACAATTTTGGCGTTTCGCACCCTCATTATATTTTGTGAAATTAATGTAAAAAATTCATATGTACATGACATCACGCCTGTAGTCGTCAAAGGGTTAGGCAGAGATGTACAATGACAGCCACATTTCGCCAGTAATGTAACAGGGGGCGACATTTTATTATACTTTTGGAAAACACTGCTCTACACTTGTAATGTTTCCTTTATCGTGACCGCGTTTCGGCATTATCGTAGCTGCCGAACGACGTCCACTGCTGGACATAGGCCTGCCCTAAAGATAGCCACAATGACCGGTTTTACGCTGCCCGCATCAAGCAGTTTTCCATTACCTTTACCAGGTCGTCAGTCCACCTCATGTACACCTTAAATGCATAGCAAAATTTCTAAAATATTGAGACGGAATACATTTTTCTTTTCGTCTCATTTCATCTTTTTTCTTTTCATCTTTTTTCTTCTTCTTCTTTTTGTTTTGCTTTCCCGAAGTAAAATAAATAAATATATTTATAATAATAAATAGTTAGTTCTATTTTTTTGTACGGGACTAATAAAAACTAGAAAGTTTTAAAACAATTATACAACGATTTTGATTCAAATGAATTCACCAACATTTACCTATTTGAATTTAAAATATCTACAGCTTCAGGTTACTGGCACCGAACAAACGGCTTTTAATTATTTAATTATCCTTTTTAATTAAATTGAGTCGTAACTGTATAAATACACTCATTTTGTGGTCACGTAAAAGTGTGGTCGATTCCGATAAACTACTTACAAATGACCAAATCGTTTAAAGTAATCAACAAAATGCTACACAAAAGGACATTAATTTAAAAACTAAGCTAAGTTTTTAAAATAAACATTTATTTTTAGCTATTATTACGGTTGAAGGTCGCGGAAAACCGCTGTATGTGGGCAGCTCAGGACCGGTCATTGTGCCCGACTTTAGGGAAGGCCTATATGCTGTCCTGCATATGCAGGAGACCGTGGGGTTTTAGTCGGTATGAGACCGATATAAACCTCCGTTATCCGCAGACGGAGGACATCCATTGACATCACGCCTGTAATCCCCGAAGGGTTAGGCAGAGGTGTACCCATACAACCACATTTCGCCAGTTATGTTTTTAGTCCCATGTAATAGGGGGCGAGCCCATTGCCATCAACCGGGCACAAATCCAGACTGTCTGGAGCCAGGTCGGCAAACTGCCGACCTGGGAATCGAACCCAAGACCTCATGCACAGCAGTCGCGCTTGCGACCACTAGACCAACGAGGCAGTCAGTCCATTGATTTCCCCATTAAAAATATATATATGTATGTATATAGATATATAATAACTACTATACAACGTGGCGCTACCATGGTGACATTAATTTAACACACGTATAGGGTTACGCATTTTTGTTTTATATAAAAAAGAAAAAACCATAAAACGTTATTAATTAATGAGTTATTTCAAATTTTAGAAAATAGCATCTTGGAGCAACCTGTATTTAAAGAACTCTAGCCCAGCGGTCATTTGCCGGGGTCACGGATACTAGCAACGTATCAATGAAATTAAAACGAATAAGCAATACTAAAAAGATGAAACAAATGCAAAGAGTAGGCTAATTGAAGGAAAGAGAGATCCCTTTGTCGGCGAGTATCGTAGGCGACGCAGACGCAGGCGTCGGGTGTCGTCGTCCCTTCCCCCCGCATCCCGCGGATCCTTTTTATTTTTTAGTGCTCGTCGGACCCATGCCCTTGACACACTTATTGATGTGATTACTCGTGCGCATAATAATCGTATTTATTTTCGTGAATGTTTCCGCGAAAAAGACGCTTGCTTATTTTATTTATTTATTTTTGTGTAATTAGGATAATTTTTAGATCATGGTACTGCGATAAAGACGCTTTGCTTTGTTTTCATTAGTTTTCTTTCTTATTACGATAGGTACTTACATCTTTAGCAATAAGGACGTTTTTATTTGTGTTATTAGTGCTTGTTTAAACCTGTGATCGTGATGGCAAATACTCATCCTAACTACACGGCAGCTCCACCTACTATTGTAGAAGCTCTTTAGCGCATCCGCGAAAACCAGCCAGTGGATCCTAGGTCTCAACGCCCATATCAACCGTCTACACATTAAGTCCCAATCCAATAAAATGAAAATGTGCTACATTATTTTCAAAATCAGCCCAAAACTAGCCTTCGTCAGAATGAGGGAAATGGCTGTAAGGGACAATTTATTTTCAAAAGTGCGGGAGAACATGAAGCGCCCTTTAGCCCTTTGTAGGTAACCGCCAACAAGGCGGTCTCCTTGAAAATTTTAAACACTTAAAAACTATTAAATAAAAGTGAATTTGATTAGTGATGATGGTGATAATAACAAACATTAATAAGAGAAGGTGATATGTGATTAACTACGCTCGGTTTCTTTGTTATTATTATGTCGTCAAATTACAATCGGACCGATCTCAAGTACCAGGCGCAAGCGTGGTTGCCAGCGCGCAAAGCGAGACGTTGCCGCTTCGAGTAAACGTATTCAACCAGGTGATAGTATTCTAATTTCATGAATGAATTTTTGTACAGAGTGATCCCAATTTTGGTTACTTTTTTATTATTTAGTTTGTTCGAAAAATTTTTTTTTTCAATTTACGTATTTCTATAACCTGTCCTATTGAATATGATTTATGGACACTAGCCCTATACGTGTGTTAAATTAATGTCACCATGGTAGCGCCACGTTGTATAATACCTACTGTAGTTTTCTACCAGCAAGGAATTTTTGATATTCAATCAGTACTTTCAGAGATATCTTACAAACAAATCAACAATTTTACCTCTTTATAATATTAAGTTTATATACAAAACGCAACTTAATTTATTTTATTACGGCTGACTGAGTGGTTCCATTACTAAGAAACGCGACCCTGGGTTTGATCCCGAGTACCTACGTATACCAAGTTCTATTTGGGTTTTCCATTAGGAATTTCTCAGTAACAGCTCGGAATCTATATTGGTGCCCGGTTGATTGCAATAAGATCTTCTATAACATGGGACTTACACTTAGCTGGTGGAATGTGAATGTACAGTCGAACAAATTATTTGGTATACGGGTTGAATATTAATTAACAGAAACCCTAAAAAATATTCAAGCTATTCCATACTTAATGACAGCGTGGGAAAATATTTTTTTAACATATTTTTAGGGTTGGTCCAATAACAAAAATTGTTCATAATGATTAGTACAAATATTTCTTTTTAGGGTTTTAGTCAATTCAAAGTCACACTGATGGGCAAATGAGATTTTACTGACATCGACAATGCTATAAGTGTGCTTAGTAGTCAATTCAAACCAAATCAAACCATGTTAGAGGCCCTTCAGGCGGTTTACATACTCTGACACTAGGGTGTGTGGGGTCGCAAGACCTTACTGCCCACACGATAAAGAAAGAAGAAGTAGTCAATTCATCATTGGCGTTACCTTAAATAGTATTTACACAATCAAATTATCAATTAATTACATATAAACAATTTACAGACACTTTTGATTTGTCAAGGAGTCACTCAGACAGTTGAAGCTAGTTGCGCGTTCCAAAAAGTACAATACAAAAATAAATAATGACGTTGAAAGATGAATATGATCGCCTGCACATCAATAAGCTTGTTCAACTGTACTATTCGCCCCTACTCATCCCTTTGGGGAATACAAGCACGGTGTTGTGTATGTAGGTGCTTACGTGTGTTGTAATTATGATTGTAAATCCCTTTTATTCGAACATAATAGAACTGTGTGGTCGCGATACTGCGTTGGGTTCAGTAGGCCTGTCATGAGCGCGCAGAGCAATCGTAACGTAAATTAATCTTACTACTACATAACATACATAACATCACGCCTGTAATTCCCGAAGGGTTAGGCAGAGGTGTACCCATTAGTACACCCACATTTCGCCAGTTATGTTTTTAGTCCCATGTAATAGGGGGCGAGCCTATTGCCATCAACCGGGCACAAATCCAGACTCCGAGGCTGCTACTGAGAAATTCCTGATGGAAAAACCCAATAACACTTTGCCCGACCTGGGAATCGAACCCAAGACCTCATGCACAGCAGTCGCGCTTGCGACCACTAGACCAACGAGGCAGTATATCTTACTACTTTTGTAAATTAATATATACTACTATATATACTGTGCTACTATACTATTGTAATTTACTGCCTCGTTGGTCCAGAAGTTGCAAATCGCGACTACTGAGCATGAGGTCGTGGGTTCAATTCCCAGGTCGGACAAAGTGTTATTCGGTTTTTCCATAAGGAATTTCTCAGTAGCAGACTTTTTTTTTTGAGGTGGTAAAAATCATCAAATGACTCCTTCCGCCCTGGGTGGGACGGAAGGGACTGTCAGACTTTTACTGACTAAAAAAACACCCTGTGCCTTCTGTTGCCCTTTACGTTCCGGGGCCACTGTATCTTGTTAAGACGTCCCGCAACCCCGGACGTCCCGCAATCCCGGATATATACTGTGCTACTATACCATTGTAATTTACTGCCTCGTTGGTCTAGTGGTCGCAAATCGCGACTACTAAACATGCGGTCTTGGGTTCAATTCCCAGGTCGGGCAAAGTGATATTGGATTTTTCCATCAGGAATTTCTCAGTAGCACCCTTGGAGTCTGGATTTGTGCCCTCTTTCCCATGGGGGTAGTCGGAAACCACAGAACGCCACCTGCTACGATCCTTAGATAATCTTTTCACCTCATCCACGTTCTTCAATCTCATACAAGCACGCCAGGTACGAGTACTGCGCACCTGAACTTTCTAAAGAACCACACCAATAAGAAAGATCAGTGTGGGTCTTTTTTTTTTGAGTTTTTAAAAATCATCGAATGAGTCCTTCCGCCCTAGGTATGGCGGAAGGGACTGTCAGACTTTTACTGACTAAAAAACCACCCTGTTCCTTCTGTTGCCCCTTACGTTCCGGGGCCATGGTATCCCGTTAAGACGTGCGTGAGCAGCCTTGGAGTCTGGATTTGTGCCCGGTGGATGGCAATAGGCGTTGGGATTACAGGCGTAATGTTGTATGGTATTGTAAATGAAAGTTTGTATGGAAGTGTGTTTGTTGCTTAATCATGCTAGAACGGCTGAACGGGTCGAGATGAAATTTAGCGTAGATTTAGATTATAGTCTGAAATAGCACATATCCTTTTTGTCCTGGAAAAATGAACGGTTCTCAAGGAATGATATTTTTGTGTGCACATGGTCTTGGTCATCCATGTCAAACTTTTTTTCTTTCTTTGTTTTCTAATTTTACATGCATAAACTGCTACGATCCTTAGATAATCTTTTCACCTCATCCACGTTCTTAAATCTCATACAAGCACGCCAGCTAAGAGTACTGTGCACCTGAACTTTCTAAACAACCTCACCAATAAGAAAGATCAGTGTGGGTCTTTTTTTTTTGAGTTTAAAAAAATCGAATGAGTCCTTCCGCCCTAGGTGGGGCGGAAGGGACTGTCAGACTTTTACTGACTAAAAAACCACCCTGTTCCTTCTGTTGCCCCTTACGTTCTGGGGCCACTGTATCCTGTTAAGACGTCCCGCAACCCCGGCAGGCGTTTGGCCGTCTAATTTTCAAAATGGCTGAAATCGTATATTTTTATGTTGGCGCGCTCGTGTTAGGCCTACCGGTGCGGTCGAGTTTGATTATCTCGCTCGGTACAGACCACAGAACAAAAATATATTTATGTTTACTTTCAATTTCGTGTAATCTTTATTACTGTTACTGTAATTGAATTGGTTTTGAATGTTTCGTGTGTTCATTTTCTCACGGTGTGGGTTTTAAAATATTTTAGCAGAATAATATTAAACTACGATTTTTTTTTGCACTCGCGCCTAGCACTTTTCCTATCCCCTGCAACTCCTGAAAGTGGAATCAGTAGTGTAAACCGCCGAGGCAATGAAACTCGACGAGTCCCGAAATTTATTACAACAGGGCTGAAATCAAAGTCTAACTGACTAAGTCGCGGTTAAAACCTAATCAATATAAAAAACAAAACAAAGTCGGGTTAGATACACCATTTCTAACCTCTTCGATTTATTGGACTTAACTCCGCCCCAAATAGCACAACAGTCGTGCAATAACACAGAAATAATAAATATAGGAATAATTCACGACTAAAAATTGATTCTGTTTATTTAATTCTGTAAGTATTCTGCGTATAATTGAAAAGAGGGCCGTGGAGTTTCTTGCTCGGTCTTCTCCATAGAGGCCTATCTCCGTTTTGGAACGAGCAACAAGCTTCATCTACCGGACTAACTAACCGACTCCTTGACAATTCAAAAGTGCCTGTAAATGGTCTAATTGAAAAAAAATGTTTTATTCTGAGACGGTACCAATGTATAGTCATAATGGAACGTAACTACTCATCGCACATCGCAATGTTAATAGGGTCATGTTTAATTCACACAATTGAATGCCGAATGCATACGAGCAGAAAGTTCAACATCAAACATTTCTCCGGAATAATTATCGAATCTGGAATATACTGTTCTAAATTGAAATTGATTCTGCGAAAACGAACCAACCTATTCCTATATTTCAACTAGATTTTGTCCGCGACTTCGTCCGCGTGAATATCTGTTGCTGGCGATCTGGGAGCCAACCACCACCTCTTAGAACAATATTATTTTAAAATTACTTTGCTTTTAGCACTGTTGGATTTTCAACACTCGGCTCAGCGCCGAGAGTTGAAAATGCAACAACAGAAATTACAAAGTAATATTAAAATAATATTGTTATAAGAGGTAGAGGTAGGCGCCCTGATCTTGTTTCTCCATACTAATTTGCCCCCCTTTTTTATCCCCTATAGAATTTCCGGATAGAATTTCGAAATTCTTATTGTATCTATGTCATACAAAGAACACATCCTCCAAGTTTCAGGTCTCTACGATCAGCGGTGTAGGGTGTACGTTAATCCGTCAGTCATTCAGGACACAAAGCATTTTATATGTATAAATAACGCCAGTTAATGTTAAATCTAAAGTTATCGCCAATCCGCCTTGAGTAAGCGTGTTGTTCAATGCTAATGTCTTCTCTGTATGAGAAGAGGTTTTGCCCTGCAGTGGGACAATAAAAGGCTAGTATAAATTATTTGGTAATCATAATGTGTCCATTGTATTAGATTATTATTAAATTATTATACGGCAGAGGTGAGTTGCAACTCAGGGAGGGGAAGCCCTAGGAAGACCTACACTGACCTGTGAACGAAGATGAGGCGCAAGGAGTATGAAAGGATCATAGCAGGTGACGTTCTGTGGATTCTGCCTACCCCAATAGGAAAAAGGCGTGAGTTTATGTATGTCCACGTGTAACTAAACTATTTATATCATTTACTGGTCCCTGTTCATATTTAACCAATAGGTAGGTACTATTTTAATGATTCTGTACCCAGAACCACAAAATTAATTATAGTTCATGGCACGTTTGAGTTGATCCGAAATCAAACGACGTCGAGCGAATTCAAATTATTTTCGGCAAACAATACAGTGACCATATTGTATTTACTTGTAGTTCGTGAATGGTTTCATGAAATCATAATTACACGACATGTTTGTATACAGTTCATTATCCATCTATTTCAAACTAAACGGCATCAAAAAATTCATCCGCATCGCTGTCCACTGGAAATGTGCCCAAAAGACTGGCCGCATTGCCACATTGGATGGCAATGCTTAACCTCTGGCCAAGGTAATAACCAGCCCTTGGGTCACGGGAAGTGTCAACCAATCGTTTGGCCAACTCCTTGAAAAGGCCATGGGCACACGGAGCCCACGATAAAATATATCTATTTAAATATATATAATATAAAATCAATGAATCCCTATTTCTCTTGATCACGGCATGACGTGTGAACGGCTGGATAAATTTCTCTAATTCTTGTGTTTGTTACTTTAAGAAAAAGGTTCAGAAAGAAACAAAAAATATGGCGGTACGAAATTGCTAGTAAAAATAAAATAAATAAATAAATAGATGCGGCCGTTATTGGAGCGGCTGCCATCTCTTAAAACATTACTATTTTAATATTTCTTTGTAATTTCTGCTACTGGATTTTCAACTCTCAGCGCTAAGCCCAGCGTTGAAAATCCAACAGGGCGCAAGGCAAACTAAAATTAAAATAATAGTGTGGGGTAGGCCCCCTGTTAAGTTATGGTCCACGGAAAGATACCGAGATGATATATTATGGTAAATAGAAAAGCCTAATAATAAATAAATAAATCTTACCTTATTGTCGCCAGTATATTTTCATCTGCTGCGGCTCGATGCGATGAATTGAATGTCTCCATGATAATACCTACTATCCAAAGCACACCCAAAAACACAGCACAGATACAACACAGCTTTACACAGAAAAGGCACAAAACGTTAGCAAAGTTATGAAATCTAAAAGTCGATGGTAGCAAACGCAAACAGCAAAACTCAATAACAAACAAGTTTTAAAGAATTAATATAAAAAATATTACAGCAAAAAGCGGGTAGTTTGTGAACAGCGGTAAGCAAACCAGCAGCGCGTGCGCATTGCGTCGAGATCGCGGCGTGACTGGCAACGTGGGGTGAGGTATTCCATTAAGAATGACAATTGCAAAAAAGAAACGAAAGTAAAAATCAAAATTATTTTTAAGAGGTTCTCGTGGTTTTTTTTTATAATTCGCCCCTCCAATGATGACACTTTTAACCATAATTTGTGTATTTAATCAAATATATTTCGATGCCATTAAGATTAAAATTCATAACAATATTTTATTATTTATTATGAAATAAAACAGTTTGTATAGTGTGTCCAGTCCATCGGTGATAATCAAATGACTTCTTCCATTTCCGCGTGGTTGGGTGTATCCATTTAGTATACCCACACTTCGCCAGTTATGTTTTAGTTGTCTGCAGCAATTAATTGAGGTCTTGGGTTCGATTCCCAGGTCGGGCAAAGTGTTATTAGGTTTTTCCATCAGGAATTTCTCAGTAGCAGCCTCGGAGTCTGGATTTTTGCCCGGTTGATGGCAATAGGCTTGCCCCCTATTACATGGGACTTAAACATAACTGGCGAAATGTGGGTGTACTAATGGGTACGCCTCTGCCTAACCCTTCGGGGACTACAAGCGTGATGTTATGTTATGTTATTTAATTAAATAGGTAGACTTACTTTATGTCAAATACCTATTAAAGCGAAATACCTATAAAAACCTATTTTAATCATGCAGATTAAAATTAATTATACATCGACTAACAATATCCTGTACAATTGATATTATTTGATCAGTCACCCATTTAACAGGTACTAATCTATGTGCAGATTGAAATTGTCACGCCAAATTAATGAATAAGCGAATATCGTTCGTGTTTACACAATGACACCAATAAATAAGGTTTAAATTAGTTTCCAATTTGACATTACGAATCCTGATTTTATGTATCTGCGTGATTTGTTATTATCTAGGTATTATGTGTTAAATAGGTGTATTTATTATTATATTAAAGAGCTGTTGAAATGTGTAATCTATACTAATATTATAAACAGGTTAAATGGTTTATTTTTTTTATCCCACTTGCTCGTAAAGTCGCTATTTTGGCACAGGTTTTATGGTCCTAATACACTATTACGCACTCAGGGTTTTTACATTACAATACCTCACTAGTTGACTGCCTCGTTGGTCTAGTGGTCGCAAGCGCGACTGCTGTGCATGAGGTCTTGGGTTCGATTCCCAGGTCGGGCAAAGTGTTATTGGGTTTTTCCATCAGGAATTTCTCAGTAGCAGCCTCGGAGTCTGGATTTGTGCCCGGTTGATGGCAATAGGCTCGCCCCCTATTACATGGGACTAGAAACATAACTGGCGAAATGTGGGTGTACTAATGGGTATACCTCTGCCTAACCCTTCGGGGATTACAGGCGTGATGTTATGTATGTATGTATGTACCTCACTAGTGCAGTGAGCTGAGAACTGTAGGATCCATTACTGTCCTTGCCTTCAGCTAGGCTGCAATTAAGCCTCGATAGTAATGACAAACTTACGTCACTAGTGTCATAATGTACTATTGCTTTGTAAGAGATAATCTCTGGAAGTACTAAGTCGATTACAAACCTTTAACTGATAGAAAATGCATCTAACGCCGAGTGCCATAGGCATGATACATTTGACGAAATCGTAAACACAAGCTAGAACCAAATGGTCGGCTTAATAATAATTTTCATGTATCCAATAGCAATGTTACACGTCTACCAATGTCTGTCAATAGGGATAAATCAACCAAATTGAATGAACGTGCATGAATTTGGTTGATCCATGTAATATTGCCTTTTAAGTGGAGTCAGCTGTACGCGTGATTTCTATTCGTTTTCATTACTTACAGCCCGAGTGTTCCCAGTTCTGGGTATCTCTCTGCCTGTTCTGACTGAATCTACATGCAACAACCGTAACTAGGTTCTAGGCACCCACTATAACACCATTACTGCGAATTTGGATCTTCACTTGTTTACTTTCAAAAACAAAACTTACTGAGGGGGTCCTGTGTTTGATTCCGAGGTCGGTCATTGGGTTTTTGCCATTAGGATTTTTTTGGCCTTGAGTTTGAAAGTCGGTAGTGTGACACCCCCGTGCCTTAGAAAGTACGTGTAGTCGTTGGTCCCGGTTATCTTTTGCAGATATTCGACAGATGTTAAGGATAGTCAGAACTCCAATAGTTTGATAACCAGTATTACCAACGGGTATGTGTTATCCAGTAACTAGTTTATGAATGCCAAATAGCCAGTAACCCCCAGTAACGGTATTCAGATGTATCCGGTATAAAAGCCAAACCCTACATAGTTGGGGAAAAAGCTAAGCTGATGATGTCCTTCGAAAAACAAAAAAAAACAACTTTCTTTAATTCATTTAAAGGGAAAAAAGAGTTTAATTAATATTGACTATCGAAAATAATTAATTAACAATATAATAAAACCAAAATTAATATTCGCTTTATAAAAACTTTTCTTTAGCAAGTCATATTTTAGTTTAAGCCGAAACCGAATATCAGGTTGGTATGATACCGGCAAACTGGTAGCTATAGGTTTCGGCATACGATTTTTGTTCCAAAGGACTTAGACTGGTTTAAGAGTCACGCTAACCGTCAGCACTGACGTATTTTCGTATTAAATATTTGAACAGGTGTTCAGGACTTAAAGTGTTAAGTTTAATAATACCAGCCTATTACTGTTCCACTGCAGAGCAAAGGCGTCTTCTCATACAAATTAGACACGAGTATTATGCATGTGAGGCGGGTGCCTTAACCACAAGGCCATCACGACATACACCAACGAGTGTAACTATTTCTAATTTAAAGACCACTTATGTGTGCGATACCAAATTTGGCCGAAACCGCTACACGATTAATGTCACAAAGGCCGAAAGCCGAAACCAAAGTAATAATATTAATTATGAAGCCCAACTCTAATCAAAAAAGAACTTCAGACAATCTGTTTGTTCAGTTGAAAAGTTTCTAAAATGAATAATTAGATGTTTACAAAGTATTTTTGGGAGTTTTAACGAAGTGGGACTCCACAGACCGTGTTTCTGTCAAATTTGGAATATCCAAAAGTTAATACTTAATAATTGTTCAGAGTTGGCCTTTGACGTTTTATTATTGGTTATATAAGATTATTTTTTTATGAGACGTACTGGTTTTTTTTAATTAGACTGCCTACTGGGATTAGGTATAATTGAGCTTTGTTTTGCCACAGCGACACACAATCTTACATATTTTACATTAATATCTAGCAATAGCTCTGCAATGAACATCCAAAAGGTTTTCTTAAAATAGATATGAAATGAAACAAAATAATTGCACAAGCACATACTTAGTGAACCACCATTTTGGCTTATCTAATCCTTAGATATAATCAAACTAAAAAATGTTGAACCGATGCCTTATAGTCGCCTTCCACTGGAGGCACCGTGGGGCTTTAGTCGGTAAGAGTTCGATACAACCCTCTGATCTTCCTAGACGGAGGGTATACATGACAATACCACAGATTAGTGAATAGTTACTAACAATACCCACATACGCCGCACTGCTATAAACTGATGATGATGAAGAAGTATTCCTGCTTAAGCACCTATGCATTGAGCACAAATCAATATTTTAACGTGATGCTCTAAGGGCAACAATAAAAACTAGGCAATTAATATTAACTAGGTCTCGCCCGCGGCCTCGCTCGCGTTTTAGAATTTGACGATAAATTAAGGTTGTACCCTGTTTTTAGATAGATAATAATGAGTGAAGTGATTTTTGTTTTAATAGGTACCCTTGATTTTCTGACAGCCTAGTACTTTTTTTCTTTGATAATCGTAACTTTGTTGTAATAATCGAATTGACAATAATCGATTTTATGACTTGAGCTCCACGTTAAAATATTGATTAGTGCTCGATGGGAATACTTCATGATGAAGTGTAGTACCTACAAAAGTGTGTCATTTTTTTTACTTTTAATTTATTATCACATGAAAGTCTTTCTAGTTTCGGCTTACCAAGTAAGTACCAACATTGTAAACTAGGCATACTTACCTCGAAAATAATTTATTCCAAAAATCTCAAATACCTGAAACCAGCCTCAACCCTTTATAAATTCAACACCTCTAAAACCGTGTTTCATCAGAGTATCATGATACTTGAACGACGAATATATGTAGTATTAGGCTCTGCCGCGATTCGAGGCAAAATGTCAGACTATATTGTATATAAAATTATCGTTTAATTAGTCTAACAGAGGCGGCATGTTTTATTTTACTACCTCTCAGGAGGCAAACCTCTTTCGTACGGCTAACATACCCTATCTTGCGAGCGCAGGTAGGGTTGGAAAAAAAACAAAGAGATTTTTTTAGAAATTTGTTTTTACTTTGCAGAATTTTTAGGTTAAAATCTCATTGAAATGCAGATGATATTGTTATTATTTTTTGTTTTGCATGCCTCTTGTGATGCTCTTGTCTTCTAGGGGATAAGGTTTTTCCTTGTACCTACATTTACCTATACTGACACGCCGCATGGCCGAAAGTGTCTAGTACTGAAAGATCATCATCATCGTTCGTCATATCAGTCAAACGACGTCCACTGCGGGACATAGGCTTCCTCTAAATATTTCACAAATGACCGGTCCTGGACTTTTTTGTTCGTTATAGATTTGTACAGAAGTACTCTTATAGCGGGATTCTATATGTATGCGTTTTTGGCATTTTAAATATAAGGTTGCATAGAGTAAGCCGAACTAACTAGCCGAATGTCATGATGGCCTAGCGGTTACGGTGCCCGCCTCTCATGCTTGAGGTTGTGGGTTCGAATCTGGGCAAGTACCAATGTGACTTTTTCAATTCAAATGTACTTTTTTAAGATTATCTTAGACATTACTGACATCATTCCGTGCCTCGGAAAGCACATTAAGCTGTTGGTTCCGGCTGTCATACGTGGATCTTTGACAGTCGTTATGAGTCGTCTGAAGCTTGAAAGTCTGACAACCAGTCTTACCTAGGGGTATCGTATTACCCAGTTACTGGGTTGTGGAGGTCAGATAGGCAGTCGCTCCATGTAAAATACTGGTATTCAGCTGCATCCGGTTAGACTGGAAGCCGACCCCAACATAGTTGGGAAAAGGCTAGGCAGATGATGAGAGTAAGCCGAACTGAATAGGCCGACCCGCTTAAGTGCACAGCGACCCTAACTCTTTATCATGCTTATCTAAATATTTATGCCATTCAAAAATATTTTAAACTTAACTATTATTTTGCTAACCGTACAAGTAATCTCAAATTTTAATTCATTTTGTTCACATCGTTTTGAATATCTTTGCTATTACGAAATTATGCAAGAGAATGTCTGTTCGTTTAAGATTATATTTTTGTTTTTGTTCAAGTCTGTTAATCCGACATTAATTTGTTTAAGTTTTTCAAAAACCGCCCTTATGTACACGAGTATAATTTGCAAGGCAGCGAAAATTAAAAAAAAAATAAACTTGACCTAATTTAAACGCAATCAAAAATAACAGATGATTTTTCCAAATTATGAAGATAGACACACGTATTTAGATTCTCTCAACCGGTGGGTTCCCCTTTTCGAAGGGGAAACTAATACAATTATATTTTTTCTTAAATGACGTTCAAAACGTCCCCTTTAATTACACGACTGCCCCAAAAAAGAAGTGTTATATGTCCAGGGTTAATATATGTATGTGAGATTCTTTATTCCACCATAACTTTTAAACGCCTGAACCGATTTAGATGTATCGGGTATCGTTACAATCCTTGCATCGTTCCGAGTAACATAGGCTAGTTAAAAATAAAATATTTTTTTTTGTAAAAAAGCTTTTTTGCAGTCGTGTTTTTTTTTTTTTTTTTTTTCTTGTTACTTATGTCCCGCATAATGAGACACAATTGATTTTCTATTGTACTGTCATATCGATAAGTCAGCCGGGGCTTGACCACTTAATGTTCTGATTAAAATAAATATTTTATAACTTTGACTTTGAATTCTCTAACAGTCTTGTTTCAAATAAGCTAGTTCATTTTTTATCATCTAGAGAAATCTAGTATTCCCCGTTCTTGGCAATGTGCAATGTGTGACTCGGATGGATTTGCTTCATCATTCTCCGTGATTTCCTGTGAGCGTGGTGGCCGTAGCGGGAAAGGCGAGCCAGAGGCATTTATTCATGTCAACAGAGAATCGCTGCGTTTACGTTGCATTAACGCATCTTATGCTGTGATAAATACAGTACTAAGATCGTAAAGTCGCCACGTACGTCATTTTAGATTCGCAATTTTTTTCAATATATAGGCAGAAAAATATGTAGTTGCGGAGGTATTCTTACACTATACATCACATCACGCCTGTAATCACCGAAGAGATAGGCAGAGGTGTACATTAGTACACCCACATTTCGCCATTTATGTTTAAGTCCAATGTAAGGGTGGGTGAGCCTATTGCCATCACAAAATGATTTGATTTAAAGTCTGGTTAAACCGAAATATATAACTTGCAGGCGCGGGCGCAGTTTGGCATAGACAAATCGCTTTACGTTCTTTCCTAGGCATGGGTGTATCACTCCTCTGGCTTCCAATCTCCTGGCTGACTAAGAAAGTTCTACTGGAAAAACCTAACCCGCCGTGGTCCGTGGTCCGTATTGCTACTACACATGTACAATCGCGGTCAGTGGCGGTTAATCACATTTCATCCTTACGCTCTGAATTATAAAGTTTAAATTAGGTTGTTCATACTTTGCCCAATCTGTAGGTAAATCGAACCAAGGATCCCACCAGATCGCCTTCAGAATGGTTGAAAACAAGAAAAATACATACCTAAGTAGCACGAACACGGCCAAAGTCATCTGTAACACCAAACATTTATGACATTAATAATGGCCGCTCCTTAAAAACCTTCCCTTGAGATATAAAACTCTTATATGGTACAAATTCATTTATAGGCAGATTTTATTAGAGTAAGCTCGTTAATTACTCATACAATAACCGTTACAAACTTCAAGGTTTTTGGTGTTAAAACAATGTTATTCGAGGAATTACGGTCGCATGAATATAATTTGTGGGAGAACATTCTAGATTTATTGCCTATGAATTTTAGCCTATCTAGGCGTATGTCATGTACTTATGTGAGTTTTTGTTGGAGAAATTAATGGGTATTGGATAAGGTTTTTTTAACAAAGAGAATAATATTATTATCCTAATATAACATCACGTCTGTAATCCCCGAAGGGTTAAGTATAGGTGCCCGAAGTCAAAGTCAAAGTCAAAACATTTATTTCAATTAGACCATTTACAGGCACTTTTGAATTGTCAGTTAGTCCGAAAGTTGAAGCTAGTTGCTCGTTACAATACGGAGGTAGGCCTTTATGGAGAAAAACGAGCAAGAAACTCCACGGCACTCTTTTAAATTAGGTTTTTACAAAATCCTGGCTACATTAGTACACCCACATTTCGCCAGTTATATCGTCCCGTGTAATAGGGGGCGAGCCTACTGCCATCAACCGGGCACAAATCTAGGCTTCGAGGCTGCTACTGAGATATTTCTGATGGAAAAACACAATAACACTTTGTCCAACCTGGAAATCGAACCCAAGATCTCATGCTCAGCAGTCGCGCTTTACGACCACTAGACCAACTAGACAAAAAACTTTTCTCAAAGGATTTTACGAAATTCAAATCAAATAATATACCTAATTTGACTGCCTCGCTGGTCTAGTGGTCGCAAGCGCGATTGCTGTGCATGAGGTCTTGGGTTCGATTCCCAGGTCGGGCAAAGTGTTATTGGGTTTTTCTATCAGGAATTTCTCAGTAGCAGCCTCGGAGTCTGGATTTGTGCCCGGTTGATGGCAATAGGCTCGCCCCCTATTACATGGGACTTAAACATAACTGGCGAAATGTGGGTGTACTAATGGGTACACCTCCGACTAACCCTTCGGGGATTACAGGCGTGATGTTATGTTATGTTATAATATAATTTAACACTATACATTTAAAACCGACAGAAATAATAACGTGTCACTGCAAATAAAATTAAAAACGTCAACTTATTATATTACACGAACCGTATTTTAAAATTGGGTTCCGTAGCCCGGTGCGCGGTACAGCGGTGCCACAAACTAATTAGTCGGTGAAGCACACGGCGACCTCGACAGGAATTCCGTCTTATTTTCCTATTATGACGTGTGCACATTATTATTGATGGGAATAAAACTTATTTTGTTCAGAATATTGAGAAGATATGTATATTCTAGTATCCTTGTACTTGATTTTGATAATATAATAGTTTTAAATAAAGAAAGTATATGTTAACTGGCTAAATGTGGGTGTACTAACCTACACCTCTGCATAACTCTTCAGGGATTACAGGCGTGATGTTATGTTATGTAGAATGTATGTTTGCAAAGTATAGATGTTCATAAGATTTTCGTTTCTTGTACAATCTTCTTTTAAATTAGAAATGCAAATGTTGATAGCAAGTTGAGTTACGACATACATGATATTACTGAAAAATGAAAAAAAATGTATAATGAAATTGCTTTTTTATTTTTCATATTATTGTAGATTATTTTTGTTTAGGTTAGGTTACATAAATTATAAATAAATATTTATTTGCTTATTTTATTTCTATACGGAATATTGCAATATTAAAAAGAAAAGCGCGACGACGTTACGCTTGTAATTTGTGATAAAATTTGAAACAATAATATATTTGAGTACTTAATTTTATAAATAGAGAAACAAAAAATATAAACATTAGTTTTACAATATAATTTGATTAATAACATAACATAACATCACGCCTGTAATTCCCGAAGGGTTAGGCAGAGGTGTACCCATTAGTACACCCACATTTCGCCAGTTATGTTTTTAGTCAATTTTGATTAATATTGTAGATATTTTTGTTAAAAGAGCTTTATCAATTTTTTTGTATCGAGAAATTCTAATAAAAAGTATTTTATAAACAACTGAGTTCTTAGAATAATGAAAATATTTTTTTCCACTGACCTAAACTTCATAAATTCGCCTAAAACATATTTTAAATGAATATTTGAAGTATTTCAGTCATCTCAGCCCCTGACTCATAATTATAGAAACCTCAACAGTAAAGTTTCCTGCAACACAGCATAATGTACGCTTACCTTTAGCTAACCAAATTACGTTTAGAATAGTAAGCAGAAAGCCAAAACATACAACGTAATATAATTATATCCTGGCAGTTTTAATAATGAAGATAATTATTATATATTATTATTATTATTTTTTATTTTTTATTTTGACTTCCTCGTTGGTCTAGTGCTCGCAAAGCGCGACTGCTGAGGTTCGATTCCCAGGTTGGCCAAGTGTTATTGAGATTTTCAACCAAGAATTTCTCTTTTGGATGGTTTTCATTGGTTTTAATTTTATTGTAATTTATTCTAATTTAACTTATTCAAGGAATTATTATTTATTTAATGATGATGGACGAACGAACGACGAATGATGGAGGGCTGTTTTAAGAGACTATTATATTACTAACATAATTTTAAGTTAATGATGCTAACATAATAAGGACATTCACAGTCTGAAATAAATGATTTAATAATAAAACCAAGTCACAAACCACGTTAGGGCTAACGTAACCCGATTTTACAAGGTACTAATGTTTTGTTTCATAAATTAAATAAGTACAAAAGATACTTTATTTATTTATTTAAACTTTATGCAACAAATGTACAAAGGCGGACTTAATGCCTGCCCCTAATGCCTATACCTATGCTTAATGTCTATGTCTTATGCCTGCCTTAGGGATGATTCTCATTAGAACGTGCCGTGCCCGGGACGGGGCCTGGACGAGGCACGGTTTTAAATCTGTTACATATATTTTGTATGAATCAATTTATATTACACAGTGCATTATCCGTGTCCCGTCCGGGCCCTCTCGACGCACTTCAATACCACGTTGGCTCGTCCACGCCCCGGCCCGAGCACGGCACGTTCTAATGAGAATCATCCCTTATTGTATACGTAAAATTATTTTATCAACAATACGATATTCAAAAGTTTGAAACGCCAGCATTGGCAGGTAGTTAAAATATTTAGTTAAAAGTTTTTACCTGCGATTGTTTACGTATTGGAAATTAAATCAAAATTGAATCGCGTCTAGTGCCGTGCCCGATAGAGATATTGGAAATTTTAGCAGTACACATAACGAGAATAAAATCCTCGATATTTCCCGTAAAACTACGTACAGTCCTTTAGTGTCGTGATGGCCTAGCGGTTAATGCGCCCGCCTCTCATGCATGAGGTTGTGGGTTCGAATCCGGGCAAGTACCAATGTGACTTTTTCAATTCATATGTACTTTCTAAAGTTTATCTTAGACATTGCTGACGAATGGGATGCAGTCGTCTCCTTCTGCGAAGCAGTAATGCTAGCGAAGGAGGAGGCGGGCCGCGTGAGGGAAAGAACCACCTCACGCCCCAGCCGCCGCGGGAGACGCTCCGGCCTCGGGAGCCGCGAGACGACTCCCGGCCACCGTAGACGCGGGTCTGTGGGCGGTGAGCAATGGGTAGCTCACCGTCCGTTCGTTGATAACGGCAGACCGTGTCGACGGCGCGTTCGTGTTCCACGCGCGCCTCAAAGAGATGTCAGCAAACAATTGAAGGGGCCACTAAGGGCCGATGCCTGCCGGGGCTGCGGGTTGTTCGAAAGAGATACCGCGCCCCCGGAACGCAAAGGGCACAAGAAGGAACATGGATGGGTTTTAGTCAGTAAAAGTCTGACACTCCCTCCCGCCCCGCCCAGGGCGGGGGAACTCATTTGATGATTTCCCATCGGTAAAAAAAAAAAAAAAAAGACATTGCTGACATCATTCCGTGCCTCGGAAAGCACGTTAAGCTGTTAGTCCCGGCTTTGACAGTCGTTACGAGTCTTCAGAAGCTTGAACTTCTGACAACCAGTCTTACCTCGGGGGATCGTATTACCCAGTTGCTGGGTTGTGGAGGTCAGATAGGCAGTCGCTCCATGTAAAATACTGGTATTCAGCTGCATCCGGTTAGACTGGAAGCCGACCCCAACATAGTTGGGAAAAGGCTAGGCAGATGATGAACTACGTACAGTCACGAGCAAAAACATGTATACACTTAGCAAAACACTAACGCTATTTTTACAAGCTTTTATTTAGCTTGCACTGTTCATATTATGTGTGTATTTAAGTAAGTTGCCTTTCAAAATTTGCAAACCATTTTTCGAATTTTTATTGGTTTCCGATTGAGCTGAAGTTTTGCATACACCTTTAATTCTGATGACAATACAATGTCCAATACTCAATTTTGTAATAATTTTAACTGCCTCGTTGGTTTAGTGGTCGCAAAGCGCGACTGCTGAGCACGAGGTCTTGGGTTCGATTCCCAGGTCGGGCAAAATGTTATTGGGTTTTTCCATCAGGAATTTCTCAGTAGCAGCCTCGGCGTCTGGATTTGTGCCCGGTTGATGGCAATAGGCTCGCCCCCCATTACATGGGACTTAAACATAACTGGCGAAATGTGGGTGTACTAATGGGTACACCTCTACCTAAACCCTTCGGGGATAACAAGCGTGATGTTATGTGTGTATGTTATGTTAATAATTTTAAATTAAAGCTTATTTTTTTTGTTTTTAATATAATTATTTCGTTAATGAGTTATTGCAACTTTGAAATGAGAACTACTTTATTGTAGTACGGAATCCAGAATATCATATTCGTAATAGCATTACATTTTAATCAATCCTTTAGGGGAAAATTGCTTTAGAATGTTGCTATGTGTGTACTTGTATGCTCGTGACTGTACACAAAAGCTGGAACAGCTTTGAATTGAAATTTTAAACACCGCACTACCAAACAGTTTTTAAAAGAACGTTAGGCATAGTATGGACACGCATACGCAAAAGTACCTATTCTTTTCAGGTCGATTTTAAATAAAAAAATTATATAAAGCTATTATCGTCCCACTGCAGAGTTTGCTCTGCCTCTTTGCATACAGAGAAGGCATGATACTTTCAACCGACTTCAAAAAGGAGGAGGTTCTCAATTCGACGCGTATGTTTTTTTTTGTGTATTTGTTCTACGATTACTCCGCCAATTATGAATCGATTTGGATGATTCTTTTTTTGTTTGAAAGAGTATAGTTCCGAATAGGTCCCATAGGAATATTGTCATGATCTGATGATGAACTTTGGAGATATGGAACGGAACTCCTTATAAAATCACAGCAGAACCGCCGTAACAAGAAAAATTGCTTTGTTTATACGTGTAGTCGATGACTGACTGAAGGAAGTGGGGAGGGGGTACGTCAACCACTTTCCAAAATTAAATATATCGTGTGAGATATTCTTTGAAAGGGCTTTATGTAAAGATTTCAAACATTAACACACAAGCACTAAAAAGTGAAAAATAAAAAGCTTTTTTGGTTTTGTTTCTTGTTATGTAGGTATTGCCACCGACTTCCAAGCTTAAGTTATTTTTTATTTTGTAGTTTTTGAAGGCGGTCATATTTTCTTTTAAAAATGCTTTTTGAGAAACGCATTTTTTTAAAAAAATACAAACAAAAAGGTATCTTGCATGAGATACAGCCCCAGGCGGACGGCCGCTCGGACACCGATAGCTTAGTAGTAGGGTACTGTTAGTACCTTATAGTTACAGAAACCTAAAAAGATCTAGCGATCTTTATGGAATCGATATCGAATCTAAAATGTCATTGCTTGCTATTAGCGAAAGAATTTCCAAGATCGGTCGAGTAACATAACATAACATCACGCCTGAAATCCCCGAAGGGTTAGGCAGAGGTCTACCCATTAGAACACCCACATTTCGCCAGTTATGTTTTTAGTCCCTTGAAATAGGGGGCGAACCTATTGCCAACAACCGGGCACAAATCCAGACTCCGAGGCTGCTACTGAGAAATTCCTGATGGAAAAACCCAATAACACTTTGCCCGACCTGGGAATCAAACCCAAGACCTCATGCTCAGCAGTCGGGCTTACGCCCACTAGACCAACGAGGCAGTCAATCGGTCGAGTAGTTCCAGAGATTTCTCATTGAATCAAGAAAATCAAACATTTCGTGTCCTTTATTACTGAGCAAAAAACCGACAGGTCCTTTATTACTGTGCTCAACACATTTTCATTTACAGTCAAACTAGTCAAGTCTTTATTCACGGGAACAAGTAACAGTATGCACTTAAATTATCTCCTTCGCACTCCAAGCCGTAGTGATGTGTATTCAGGGTTCTCGGGACTGTAGTGTTGTACAATATCGTCTCGTTGCGCTATTAACGGAGTTGTTTGTCTGTTCACAGCGCGAGAGCTTTGTGACACATAATTTAGTTTGCTTCTTAGATGCTGTGCACGTTATAGGGTTAAAATTGTATGTCTGTATTGTTTTTGATGGAAATGTTAGCTTGTTACTTTTGCGGTTGCTAAGAAATGATACATTACGGATACGTTTACGTACAGTCAACAAAAGAGATTGGTAATCAAGGTCTTCCGAAATAGTTGAAGTTAGAAATCGATGAATGTCTTCGATTTAAACTTTAATTAATGACACACATAACATTACGTCTGTAATCCCCGAAGGGTTAGGCAGAGGTGTACCCATTAGTACACCCAATTAAATAATGAAAATAAATAAAAAAAAA
Source organism: Hoplodrina ambigua (assembly GCA_949774945.1). Taxonomy (NCBI): domain Eukaryota; kingdom Metazoa; phylum Arthropoda; class Insecta; order Lepidoptera; family Noctuidae; genus Hoplodrina; species Hoplodrina ambigua. Next base: position 11,315,828 of record OX458981.1, read on the forward strand.
ATTAATGAAAAATGAAAATAAAAAAAATGAATGAATTAATGAATGTTTATTACCTATCTACTTTTTAAATTAAATTTCGCTTAAAAACATAACATAAAATCACGCCTGTAATCCCTGAAAGGTTAGGCTGTGGTGTACACTTACATTTCGCCAGTTATGTTTTTAAGTCCCATGTAATAGGGGGCGACGCTATAGCTATCAACCGGGCACACATCCAGATTTCGAGGCTGCTATTGAGAAATTCCTGATGGAAAAACTCAAAAACACTTTGCCCGACCTGGGAATCAAGCCCAAAATCTCATGCTCAGCAGTCGCACTTTGCGTCCACTAGACCAACGAGGCAGCCACGTTCGAAAAAATCTATCAGTTTCTAAGAAAACGTCAACTATATCTCACTTCTCTGCTAACTTATCTCTTTTGTTGTTTGTACATCAAAGTCAAATTGAAATTCCTTTTTTCAATTAGACCGGTGAAAGGTACTTTTGAACGTTATTTACAACGTAAATAAAATTAAATCTAGTTGCCCACTGGCAAAAATGGGCAAAAAATTCCATAGGTAATTTTTTAAAAATAATTTATTTCTCATATTTTCTTTTTAAAATTCCACAACAGATACAGACACAAGTCGTACAAATTTTCAGTGTTGCATTTTTGAGGAATAATAATATAATTTAAACAATTATTCAGGTGTAAAATTAAGACACTCATTTATTTTAATTAGACCATTAAAACGCACTTTGAACGTCTTTCACAAGAGAAAAGAAAAATTATAATATTGAATCTATTTGCCCATTCGAAAAGGCAGTTTCGTATAGGGAAGAAAGGGGGGAAAACTTTACGATGACTCTTTTTAAAAATATATGCCTATACGGTTTACAATAAGTAGTAGGTACATTAATTCTATTTATAATAATGTGAAGACGATGTAGTACTTAATTGAAGTTGACAAATATCAGCCGAAGGCCAAATATAGTTATCAATTTCTATAAACAGCAAAACCACACACATCAAAATTCAATACCACTGCCAAAAGATCATCTCATGCGCCGGAATAAACAGCAAAATATTTATTCCGGCAAGTAATTCCGGATCCAGTTCCCAAATGTTTAGGATATTGTCTTGAATTTTAAAACGAGACCGAGTGCAGTGGAGTGCATTTTAAAATATTTTGGTTTATTTATTTTTGTGAGCTTTTAGTTTATGTGTGAATGTGAGATTTGCAGCACATATTCTGGAGAATGTTGAGAATGTGTTTGTTTAACAATGTAAGATGTAGTGACTGCATCGTTGTTCGCGTCATGTAAAAAGAACGCTGGCGGTCAAGCTAGGTAGGTAGGCATAGGCGATTTATCGGTCTATTTGGTGGTAACTAATAAGAATAACAATTTTTTTTTTTTATAGTTAATTAAAACGGTGTACAACCAATTACAATAATTAACATAGAAACACAAAACAAGAAAAAAGTAAAACATCTAGTGGACAACATTCAATGGTTTACATTCAATTAAAATTAAAATTAACAAGGAACAGTGGACACTCTTGCATACTTAGGTATATAATACATAACATCACGCCTGTAATCCCCGAAGGGTTAGGCAGAGGTATACCTATTAGTACACCCACATTTCGCCAGTTATGTTTTTTTTAGTCCCATGTAATAGGGGGCGAGCCTATTGCCATCAACCGGGCACAAATCCAGACTCCGAGGCTGCTACTGAGAAATTCCTGATGGAAAAACCCAATAACACTTTGCCTGACCTGGGAATCGAACCCAAGACCTCATGCACAGCAGTCGCGCTTGCGACCAACAAGACAAGACCAACGAGGCAGTCAAAGGCAGTTAGGTATATGATATGTAGGTACGAAGCCACGACTCGCGAGGTAAAGCCAAAAATAAAATGATAGGCACATAATTTTTGTGCGAGAACCATGCGCAAACACACCCTTATCAATTTCTTCTAGCGTTATTTTTATAGTCGTAAAGCATTACAAACTGATACACTGATCTAGATTGCTTGATGTTATTGGTAAAGAGTATGATTGCTCGATAAATGAGTGCACGTGGCTGCCTCCTTGGTCTAGTGGTCGCAAAGCGCGACTGCTAAGCATGAGGTTTTGGGTTCGATTTCGAAAGTGTTATTGGGTTTTAAGATCAGGAATTTCTCAGTAGCAGCCTCAGAGTCTGGATTTGTGCCCGGTTAATGGCAATAGGCTTGCCCCCTATTACATGGGACTTAAACATAACTGACGAAATATAGGTGTAGAGATAAACTACTTTAACATGACGCGCCCCTCCATATTACTATTTCAATGTGTGTAGTCACATCCGTATGAAAAAATTTGTATGTAGTTGTGAGAAATCGTCTTCAGTAGGAGGCCGGCAGATTTGTTTGTCAACTAACCATGAATAGCCGACCACGCAAGACAAGGCACCTGTCATTTTCATAGAGTATGTCAGTGCAGCGCCATACTAGTAATAATGATTGATTAATGACACCGCTAATCTAGCAACAAATCGCTGATTTGTTTTTGTTTCGGAAGCCGTCTCAGTAACCACACGTGCGTTGTGAATCTTTTCAATACATTTACAAACGCTTTCAAACGTTTTGAATTGTGGAAGAGCGCGTCAAGTTAGTTTAGTTTATCTTTACTGGGTACATATCTGCCTATCCCATCGGGTATTACAGGCATGATGTTATATATGAGTGCACGTGGTATGATTAATATTCGTGTACTAAACATTAGGCTAGTTCCCTACAAGTAAAATGCTGACATATTGATATGAAAACTGTACTTGTTTGCACTGCACGCATACGTTTTTTCGCTCATCCGAAAATAAGCTTTCAACAAAATCAAAAACCATAACGAACATACCAATCCTCGTTAATCTGGGTCAATTTCAAACATCAATTTGGTTAGCATATCAATTTCAGCTAGTCTATTTTGTAAAAAAATCCCGCGATCAATTTAAGCGAAGTAGAGTAGAATTTCTTTTTTTTTACATCGAATTATCTTTATTTAATTAATATACACAATATATATCTAGTCTTAATTACAAAAAAGGGAACTAAATGGCATCAAAAAATTCATCCGCATCGCCATCCACTGGAAATGTGCCCAAAAGACTGGCCGCATTGCCACGTTGGATGGCAATGTTTAACCTCTGGCCAAGGTAATAACCAGAAGAATAGACTTCCTTTTTGCTTGAGTATCTATGACTCAAAACATGGTTAGTAAAAGTTACGACTGTGTTACTAAGCACTGACATTAAACAAAACAAAAATAAAGAATGCATATAATCGTGGAACACCGAAGCTACAAACCACGCGAGATGGCACAGTACCAACCCAAGTAGAGTCAGCAAAAGACATAGGTATGCAGGGTCGCCAGATATAGTTGAAGTTTTCTTAGAAACCGATGCATGTTTTCAAAAGTTATTTAAAAGTAGATTATAAACAGTTCATCTAAGTCCAACAGTCTTGTAATAAGCTATTTAGTACTTTACATAACATCAATCAATCAATTTCCGAAGCGTTACACGTGTCACATTTCACCAGTTATGTTGATGTCCCATGTAATAGGGGGCGAGCCTATTGCCATCAACCGGGCAGAAATCCAGACTCCGAGGCTGCTACTGAGAAATTCCTGATGGAAAAACCCAATAACACTTTGCCCGACCTGGGAATCGAACCCAAGACCTCATGCTCAGCAGTCGCGCTTTGCGACCACAGGACCATCGAGGTAGTCCTACTTTACACCACATCCTGCTAATATCAGAGTACTATACCGTACAGTACCTATCCAAAAGTTTCCACAAATCACACCAATTCAACTGAACAAAAATATTCAAAACATTCAGCGCACGAGTGTACCACTTAATTTTCAGTACATCCGCAAACAAAATCTGTATGCGGGAACGCACCTATGATTCAAAAAACGTGCTGTCAAAAACCGAAGGGATTTTAAAATGGATTACAATAAAAAAAAAATGTTTCCAAAGCCTAACACAAAAAGCTGGATAACGAAGTTTGATAGGGTTTTTCAGAAGGTTCAGTTGACACGACACCGTGAATTTCCTCTTGCTTTAGAAGGAGATCAGACATTGATATATATTAGCCAATCAGCTATATCGATGACGGGGACCGAATCGTACAAAAAAGCTTTTAAAAAGAAAATACCTTATCCCTCATTAGAAAATCATTTGTACCGTGCGAGCGTTTAAAAACATATCAACGTACACATACATACATACATAAACTCACGCATTTTTCCCATGGAGGTAGGCAGAAACTACAGAACGCCACCTGCTAAGATCCTTACATACTCCTTTCGCCTCATCTACGTTCATACATCTCGTCATACAAGCACGCCGGTTACGAGTACTCTGCACCTGACCTTTCTGACGGATCTCACCGATAAGGTCAGTGTAGGTCTTCCTAGGGCGACCCCTCCCGGCGTTGCCACACATATCAACGTACACACACAAATAGCCGTACACAGAACAAATGTCATATTAGCATGTTGGTGACACGGTCACATAAGCATGTCGGTGACGTGGACCTAAATTCCCTAAGAATTCACTTAAAAATAAAACAAAATAAGTATAGTCTTAAAGGATAAGCAAGCTTGTTTTTGACCTTGTTGTGTACTATTTTCTTTACACACTAAATAACTTTTACTCTACAGATGACACAGTGTAATTTATCAACCAGCTGTCAGCTGGAATTGTTAATCTCTTACCTGCCACGGCTTACATGTTTATGTAGTTTTTTTTTTTCATTTACCTTCATTATTAATTTGTACACAATAGAAGCAATAAGAATATCTATTGTAAAAACCTAATTAAAAAGAGTATCCGTGGAGTTTATTGCTCGTTCTCCATCATAGAGGCCTACCTACGTTTAGGAACGAGCAACTAGCTTCAACATTCAGACTAAATGACCGACTCCTTGACAATTCAAAATTGTTTATAAACAGTTTGACTTTTGACTTTTTAAGATATTGTTATCTATTGACCTTCTGTGCCAACTCTCTTCGTGGGATCAGGTACCATAGTTACCTAGCCGACACGTGCACGTTTGAATTGTATCTACGTAGGGAACATGAACAAAAGGCTCCGCTCGATTACTCGACGCGAGCGTATGTGTTGCGTCTCTTGTGTAACTGGCTTTAAATATTGTAGCAGTTTGTTAAGTGAGTTCACGCGTCACTATCTCATACAAACTTTTAAGTTTAAAATTACATAACATCACGCCTGTAATCCCCGAAGGGTTAGGCAGAGGTGTATCCATTAGTACACCCACATTTCGCCAGTTATGTTTTTAGTCCCACGTAATGGGGGAGAGCCTATTGCCATCAACCGGGCACAAATCCAGACACCGAGGCTGCTACTGAGAAATTCCTGATGGAAAAACCCAATAACACTTTGCCCGACCTAGGAATCGAACCCAAGACCTCATGCACAGCAGTCGCGCTTAAGTTTCTTCATAAAACTTCGCTCTACAAAAATGTATCTACAAGCTTAATTAATATTAAAATAACTTCATTAATGACCAAGATTTTAAACTTAAGCGCATGTATAAGCATAAGTGAAAAAGGTACATGGGAGTAAAAAAAAATTAAACATAACTGGCGAAATGTGGGTGTGTACTAATGGGTACACCTCTGCCTAACCCTTCGGGGATTACAGGCGTGATGTTTATGTTTATGTTATAATTGCATGCATTCATTTTAATTATAAAGTTATTTAAAATATTTTTACTATCATCATAATATTGTAATCATTATCAATTCATTTTTAATTTAATTTATTTATTACATTGCATCAAAAATATCAAATACAATTTTACAAAAAAAAAATGTCGTTGATTGCCTAAAAAAATTGGTAGAATTGCCTCTCTAGTGTACCTCAAACCCACACTTGTGGTCACAGGCCACTTCCAAGCGGCAACAGAATATCCGGGTCTCCACTTTCCTCTCCGAGTAGCCTTTTTCAGACCCGGCCACACCAAAGCGGATAATTTGCGGCGAGTAAGGTAAAGAAGCATGAAAGATACATTAAGTGAAAAGATTAAATAGAGGATCTTTTTTACTAAACCGATTTTAATTGGATTGGCTGTAAGGTGTATGCGCATCTGAAGATGTTGTATGCACCTTGCAAGTTAACGTGAAGTGTTGAGTCAATGATTGCCAAAAAAATATCAAAATTATAACATAAACATAACATCACGCCTGTAATCCCCGAAGGGTTAGGCAGAAGTGTACACCCACATTTCGCCAGTTATGTTTTTAGTCCCATGTAACAGGGGGCGAGCCTATTGCCATCAACCGGGCACAAATCCAGACTCCGAGGCTGCTACTGAGAAATTCCTGATGGAAAAACCCAATAACACTTTGCCCGTCCTGGGAATCAAACCCAAGACCTCATGCACAGCAGTCGCGCTTGCGGCCACTAGACCAACGAGGCAGTTCAAAATACAAAATCAAAATAACACGTTACAAAATATGTTATATAGGTAAATGTCGTGTGAATAATTGCTTATGAGTACAGCTGACTATAAACGCTGATTGTGTGCTGTCGTGTAATAATTCCTGCAATGCACGCATGTGCGATACATGATTGGTACACTAGACAATTTTTTTAAACATATTTTTTGTATGTTTGAATGGAAGTGTGTTTGTTGCTTAATCATGCTAGAACGGCTGAACGGGTCGAGATGTAATTTTGCATAGAGATAGATTATAGTTGGAATAGCACATAGGCTCTCGTCTCGGAAAAATGTACGGTTCCCATAGGATGATATTTCTGTGTGCACGTGGTTTGAGTCAATACACATTTTTTCTTTCTTTCTTTTCTAATTTTACGTACATAAACTCACGCCTTTTTCCCGTAGGGGTAGGCAGAAACTACAGTTCGCCACCTGCTACGATCCTTACATCCTCCTATCGCCTCATCTACGTTCATACATATCGTCGTACGAGCACGCCGGTTACGAGTACTCCACACCTGACCTTTCTGAAGGACCTCACCAATAAGGTCAGTATAGGTCTTCCTAGGGCGACCCTTCCCTGCGTTGCCACTCACCTCTGCCATATAAATACCTTTTGTCAATCGTCTTTCACTCATCCTCTCAACATGACCGGACCATTAGCATACCTTTTTCTATCTTTGTTACTACATCTTAAACGTTACACTAAAATATTCTCCTGTATCATCATCATCTTCCTGCCCTTGTCCCATGTGACTTGTGGTCGGCGCAACACGTTTTCTTCTTCCACTCCGTCCTGTCAGCCGTCATGCTATCAATGACTCCCTTTTCTTTCATATCATTCTTCACACAATCCATTCATCTTTTCTTTGGCCTTCCTCTTGCGCTCCGTCCATTCACATCCATATTCATAATTCTCCGTTACGAATATTACATATTAACTCATACTAAAAACCTTTACGATGGTGCCGATTCCCTTGTTCACAAACTAGACTAAATTTAGAGAATTGACATCTCTTACACAGCGAAAGGAAAGGACGGTGACATTAAAGAACTAAGTTAGCGATGACAAATTAGTTTTGCCTTGAACTTTTCCGTATTTTTAATCCATACGTTTTAAGATGTCAACTATAATTGTGTGGATGTGTCAGATTGACTAAATTTGACAGCTCTTATTTATATTAGTTTCTTTGTTGTTTTATTGGACAGAAATAGATGGAAATAGTCATTTATTTAAATCATAACAATTTACAATAATTAACCTAAACAATTAACCTTAACTTAAATAAAACCCTAAAGTAAATGTAAAATATGTACAATTAATAAAAAAAAAAAAGAGCAGAAAGGACGAACCTCATAAGGCATCAAAAAATTCGTCCGCGTCGCTGTCAATGGGGCAAGAAATAGTCTAATTTTAGTTTAGTTTGTGACCAAGAGATTCGGCACCATTGACTGTAATTTGTGTACCCTTGCAATTTGTCAAAAATTTGAATAGTAAACAAAAGAACACTGCAATTCACTCAAACGCGATTCTGATATCAATTTACAACATCAAAGTGCATAGGGGATATAGCTCAGTGGCAGAGCAATCGACTGCAGATCGATAGGTCCCCGGTTCAAATCCGGGTGTCCCCTAAATTCTCTTTTTGTTTGTATACTTCTTTATAGTTTTTCGCTTAAATATTTTTTTTAAAGTATGAAATATTTTTGAAAGTTGTTTTCTCAAGGCTCTTTTAATTTATGCGTTTGGTGCCTAGTGGATGTATGGTTGGATGAATGGATGTTTATTACTCTATCATGGTAAAACGGCTGAACGAAATTAGCTGATATCTGGTACACATAAAAATCATCCCGTTTTTGTATTCCCGAGACTTAAAATCTTGTTGAATTCTAAAGTCTACGCAAACGAAGTCGTGAGCAAAAGCTAGTCATACAAAATAGATCCATATTAGCAACTAATTATCAAATAACATAACATAACATCACGCCTGTAATCCCCGAAGGGTTAGGCAGAGGTGTACCCATTAGTACACCCACATTTCGCCAGTTATGTTTTTAGTCCCATTTAATAGGGGGCGAGCCTATTGCCATCAACCGGGTACAAATCCAGACTCCAAGGCTGCTACTGAGAAATTCCTGGTGGAAAAACCCAATAACACTTTGCCCGACCTGGGAATCGAAACTACGACCTCATGCACAGCAGTCGCGCTTGCGACCACTGGACCAATGAGGCCAAACAAAGTCAAAGCAATTGCTCAATTTGCTTTTAGGCTAATTTACATGGACGAAGTCGCGAGCAGAAGCTAGTCCAAAAAACCAAATTTCCTTTTTCAAATTATAAATTGATGCTGAACTCTTTCGAAAAACAGCTCGAACTTTACAACAAAGTTAGTCTTTTATTACAGAATTATCTTAATAGTTCTTCCGGTAACTAGTTCTGTTATAAGTCTTAGTTAAGCAGGGGTTTAAGTCTTTTTAGTCGGCTCTGATGTTTATCAAGTTAGTTTAAGATTTTTAAAAGCGTTAAGGTGCTGGAGAGCTGAGACTATAATTCCTCGCAGGTTATTTTGTAAAGAAAGAAAGAAAAATGTTTAGCACAGACCATGCTCACACAAAATAATAATAAAAAGACTTTACAATAAAAATAAAATCATTATTGACTATTGTTTGTATTGACTGCTTCGTTGGTCTAATGGTCGCAAAGCGCGACTGCTGGGCGTGAGGTCTTGAGTTGGATTCCCAGGTCGGGCAAAGTGTTATTGAATTTTTCCATCAAAAATTTCTCAGTATCTGCTTCGGAGTCTGGCTTTGTGCCCGGTTGATGGCAATAGGCTCGCCCCCTGTTACATGGGACTTACAACTTAACTGGCGAAATGTGGGTGTACTAATGGGTACACCTCTGCCTAACCCTTGAGGGATTACAGGCGTGATGTTATGTATATTTCTCAGTAGCAGCTTCAGAGTCTGGATTTGTGCCCGCTTGATGGCAGTAAGCTTGTCATTACACGGATAACCGGCGAAAGGGTGTACTAATGGCCACACCTCTGCCTAACCCTTCGGGGAATACAAGCGTGATGTAATTATGTTGTGAACTTTAAAAAAAACAATAATTCCTAATTCAAGAAATATACCTATAAATCAAACACACTTTTTCATCGTAATCCTTTAACCCTATAAAACCGCGCAATTCTTTGTAAAACGTTGCAGAGGGTTAAAAAAGAACTCCACATAAAACTACGAAGAGCTTCGCCTGTAACGATGTAACTTTCCCGCGTTTTTTGTCCGCATTCCGTAGGGGTGAGCCATAGCGCTAGAGTAGTTCCGTTGGCCAATACGTCCGTCGGAACCCAATGAATGGGCTTGCCAGAGCGAAATATTCTCTCGTACGAAGTCGGTTTGGCGTTCGGAATTTAAAATTGTGGAAGTTGCTTATTTAATGACATTTTATTTATTTATTCAGACTTTATGCAACTAAAAAAGTATAATTATTCTCAATTTAAGCCGCCGTGAAATGGAAGGAAGCGACTTTTTCAACAAAATTGTACATAGCATAATGAACTTTATGACAATTGTATAAAATACAAACTATGTAGCTAGGGGAATTTACGAGAATGAGCGAGGATTCCCTGGAAGACGCGTGACCTTTTCTTTGGGCTCGTAATTAGTTTTTATTTTTTTCAGTTGAAATCTGTAATCGCCAACTCGCCTAAAGCAAGCGTGGTGATCAATAATCGTACCTTCTCTGTATAAGAAGAGGCCTTTGCCCTGAAGTTGGACAATAAAAGGTTGATATTATTATTATATTTACACACGTACTTACGTAAAAGTGTGAGAAAACTCGACATATTTCAGGAAAATCTTTACCAACACGTGACTCGCCATTCCACATAGTCAAGTATTCTCTTTGTTGTATAAAATATAACTTCGCTTCCTGCATTCTACATTCTAAGAGCACACTGCTCTATTTTTACAGATAAAATACATGTGGGTTTTATATTTTACGAGTTGCGCCTTAAAGTGTTATATTATAAAATAAAGTCGTCGCTCTCGTCTATATAATTCAATAGACATCTTGAGGTTTCTATTTTGGTCGGTTAATATGTCTTGGGCCTCCTTAGTGTCCGTTTGAAATTGAAATTGGAAGTTTATTTTTCTACTAAATTTTTAACCCCCGACGGAAAAATGACGAGGTGTTATAAGTTTGTCGTGTCTGTGTGTGTACCTGTGGCATATTCGTAGGTCCCGAACGGATGAACCGATTTTGATCTTGTTTTTTTTTGTTTGAAAGGTGAATTAGTAATAATTAGGGACTGTTCTTAGTAATGTTTGGTGAAAATTGATCCAAGATAGCCGCCGTCGGCGTTTTTTTAATTTTTAATTGAATTTTCTATACAAAATGTTGCTAGTGAAAAATTATAAGTGAGTGTTTTTCATCTAAACTCATCATCATCTGCCTAGCCTTTTCCCAATTATGTTGGGGTCGGCTTCCAGTCTAACCAGATGCAGCTGAATACCAGCATTCAGTTTAGTTTCATCTAAACTTCTAAGAGAAAATTTTTCTATTGTCAGATAACTCCGAGAGGGATAAATATGGCGATTTGACAGCCTTTTTATAGAAAATAAGTCAAACTGTCATATTTTATTATTTGGATAAAAGTTATCTCTGACTATTAAAACATCAGTCATAAAGGAATTAAGAAGCCAGAAACTTGGCATCTTCATATCTTGGCATAGGTAAAATGACGAATATTTTTCTATGTTCTGTGTATCATCATCATAATTATATCATATCAGCCGAACGACGTCCACTGCTGGATATAGGCCTCCACTAAAGATAGACACAATGACCGGTCCGCGCTGCACACATCCAGCGGTTTTCCGCGAGCTTTACCAGGTCGTCGATCCACCTCGTTGGGGGCCTTCCCACACTGCGCCTTCCGTGACGTAGACGCCACTCAAAGAGCCTACTAAGTACCTACTGGACCCTGGACTTACTGTTCCGCCCAAATCATGTCAGAGGCCCTTTTTTTTTAGTTGGTAAAAATCATCTAATGTCCCTTCCGCCCTGGGTGACTGTCAGACTTTTACTGACTAAAAAACCCCCCTGTTCCTTCTGTTGCCCTTTACGTTCCGGGGCCACGGTATCCTGTAGCCTGTGCTGACAGCTCTTTGAGGCGCGCGCGAAAAGAACGCGCCGTCGACCCGGCCTTAGTCCTTGATCGGACGGCGAGCTGCCCATTACTAACCGTCCGCAAGCCCGCGCCTACGGTTTTCATGTCAGAGTCCCTTGAGGCGGTTTAGAAACTCTGACACTAGGGTGTGTGGGTCATAAGACCTTACTGCCCACACGATAAAGAAAGAAGAAGTACCTACTATAAAAATATCATTTTTCTTCCAGCCCCTGTAATAAAACCATGCACCAATAATCCACATAAATTTTCCAATTAACAATGAAAAAAAAGGCAGTAGGTACATTAATCATACGTCACAACCCGTAACCGCCGGCGGTTCACAATAAACTTATATTTTGCACGTTATTAACCCTCGAATGAAAACATCGCCCGATACTTGATTTAGTGTTATTAAGCTGTCATTCGCCGGCTTCAGGCCCCAGAGACCGGGGCGAACAATGCCTTGCTATTAACGGGTTAACATAGTGTAATGTGTATGTGTTGTGGCTATAGTAAAGTTTTAAAGAGGTTTTTGTTGTGGTAGGTTGGTAGATTTTTTCGTGGTAGATATGGTAGTATTTTTTTTTCATTATTGGCAACACTGTCCTTTTGAATGGTAAAAATATTTTAATATTAATATACCTATTATAATATACAATTTTTAACCTATACATAAAACCTTAATAAAATGTAAAATATTTACAAATTAAAAAAAAAAAGGGCAGAGAGGAAAAAACCTCATAGGGCATCAAAAAATTCGTCCGGGTCGCTGTCAATGGGGCAAGTGCCCAAAAGGCTGACAACATTGCCACGTTGTATGGCAATGCTGATTCTTTGACCTAAGAAAAGGCCAGCCCTCTGGTCGTGTGAAGAGTCGACCAGTCGCTTGGCGATGTCCCGAAAAACAAGGTGAGCGCTCGGACCCCATGGTCCCAGTGTTTCAACCCCAAACGGCTCAAACACATAACTTCCAAGAAGGTTGTTATATTTGCGCCGTTTGAGGTTTTCGGCACCAGCAGCGGCAGCCCCAGCACAGCACGTCGTGCTGGGAAGGTGGGATGGTGCAAGGGTGTCGACACATGTTGCATCCCACACCAAAAAAAAATTAAAAAGATAATTGGAAATCTCTGTTTCTATGGAAAACTTAAAATTGGTTGAATTAGTTATGGAAAAATGTGTGGATTAGTCTTACTATTATATTATTACTTTGATTATTTTATTTTTACATATAACATCACGCCTGTAGTCCCCGAAGGGTTAGGCAGAGGTGTATTTACAAATTACTATATTTTTTTAACTGTTAAATTAAACACAAGTTAAAAGGTCCCAACAGCGCGCTTCGTAAAATGTAGTCTACTAATATTTTGGTGAATAAGTAATTAAAATCAATCAAAATGTGGCTGGCGTATCCATAGGGATAAAAATCCCCAGCTAATTAAATAAAGATTTAAACAAAAAGTAATTAACTTCAAAGACATTTTGTTAATAGGATCGGGATATTTATGTTTATGATTTTTATGTATCTGAGTGAATTCACAAGGATAACATTATAATTATGTAATAAGTTTTAGAAAATAATTTTATGTTTTTGCGTTAGATTTGCTTCACTATTGCATTGGGTTTTACCTGTAATAATAGTTGTAAGTGATAATAAATAAATAAATAATTAAAATAAAATAACAAATTATAATTTTATTGATATTTTTATAGTTTGTCAGTTTAGCCGTAACGTTTCATTTAAAAATTATAATTTTCTTACGATACTTCGAATTACAAACCATTTTGACATATATAAAATTTCATGCTTTTTGTGCCCAGTAGGTGACCACGTTTATATCTAGCTGCATCAGATACCTTTTACATGTCATTAAGGGGGCAGGTGAACTGGCAATTAGGATACTCTAGTGTAAGCCGCGGTCGCGCAAGCTATCCGAGATATAAATGTTGTGCACGAGCAAATAGATATTTTTACATGTCAGCCGAGTGAATTCACAAAGATTTTGTTATATAATTTGTGTTATCGAGATAGATAAATGATATTTTCTTTTTTTTTTAATTATTAGTATTAAGTTTATTATGGTGTTTGGTTTCTCTAGATATAAGTAGATATGTAATGTTTTAAAATACCCTGTTATCGCATTGGGTCTTAATAACCTGTAATGTTAACAGAGGATAAATAAATAAATGTCTTATAATCTAATCGAACCTCCGCTAACGCACAGGATGTGGGACGGGGCTATGAGGTCCCATTACTTCAAAGTATGTTTGCAGCGGACTTCTTGGTAGCGCAGTCAATTCAGTGCCTTTCAAATAGTCCATTGCAGTACACGACTGGGAGGCAGGTTTTCTTTTGGCTTCAAACTTTTGCGAGGTATTGGGTGTGTCTCTTCCCACATTCTACTACTCTCTGCACACCTAAACCTAGAGAAGGAACCCCTTCTGGTGGTGGCGGATCAATACCTGCTAGGGTGTGGAAGAATGCTCAGACCGACCTCCGGCCAAAGGTAACTGGAGGAACACCGGATACCCCTTCACTTTCCCCAATGCGAAAGCATGAGAACATCCCCAAAAAAAAAATGTCTTCAATTCATTGACGGGCCTGTTGGTCTAGTGGTTAGCGGCCCTGACTGCTAAGCCGGAGGTCGTGGGTTCGATTCCCACCCAGGACAAACTTTGTGTGATGAGCATGATTGTTAGTTCTGTGTCTGGGTGTGATTTATCTATAATATGTATGTATTTATAAATTATATAAGTATGTATATCAGTTGTCTGGTTACCATAACACAAGCTCTGCTTAGCTTGGGATCAGATAGCCGTTTGTGAGTTCCCAAGATATTTATTTATTTATTTATTTAATTGCCTGGGTTAATAGTTGGAAGCTCACGTAGATGTAAAACTAATTAAAGGGATCACAATAACTGGCTCGCTAAACAAACAACAATGTGAATAATTTTATTTCTACACCACAATACGTTACTAACCAACCTACACTCAAACATCACTGCTCATCCCCAGAGAACGTAACAAACCCTAATTGGCGGTCACAGTAAAAACAAACGGCATAACGTTACAACCGAAAAACGGCACAAACAGTAAAATTATATTAATTCGCGGGTACAGTTGGGAACGGAACCACAAACTCTGATATTTAATTCATGCCGCCATAATTTATTTAGCAATGACAGCCAACGGACAATGTTGCCAGAATAAAATATTGATTTAGTTCGCTTTTTCGTTTGTTTAAAGTGAAATGATGATGAATGAGTTTTGTAGTTTCGGTATTGTGGATATTAAATTGAGGTGAAATTGTTTTAATTAGTAGTAAAGGGTTTTATGTTGCTGGTACATTCAAAACTTATATTTATAATAACCAATTTATACTAAGTATAAGTATTACATGCATATTATAAACTGTTATTCAGATAGGCATTCGTTCCATGTAAAATACTGGTATTCAGCTGCATCCGGTTAGACTGGAAGCTGAACCCAACATGGTTGGGAAAAGGCTAGGCAGAAGTTGATTAGAAACTGTTATTAACTTAAAATCATTACGCCTGTAATCCCCGAAGGGTTAGGCAGGGGTGTACCCATTGGAAGTGGACCCGGAATAACTATATATGTAGGCCATACAAATATTTGTTCCATGCGGGAATGAAATCCACGACACGAACCGCAGCAGCCAATCTCTCAGCTACTGTGCCGCCCCTGGTGTCAATTTCCTCAGGATATTCGCCAAAACTACAAAATGTGAGCATCCCTGCGTTATCATTTTAAACATCAATAGCTAAACCTAACGTGGAATATCAGCGGTTGCAAACATTTCACATTTCCTACCGCCTTACCTTACCGTGCAAGATTCCGAGCTAATCCCCAAGTCGGATTTGAAAGTCCTACGAAGCTTTAACGTTGTTAGAGGAATGAACGATTTTATTCCTTAGAATTTTGTATTTTTTACCAGTATTGCTTGTGTTCTTGAAACTCGGGTGTACTTGCCCTAAAAACGTTTGAGCGAAGAACGTTTAAACGAATGAACTGATACACCCGAATGAACGATTGCCCGAAGTATGTTTAACCATATGAACGATTGCCCAAAGGATGCTCAACCGAATAAATGATTGCCCTAATGAACGATTACCCGAAAAAAGTTCGCCTCAGTGAATGATATCCCGAATGAACGATTGCCCGAAGAAAACGGTTCACACAGACAGACAGACAGTTTTAGAGTTACTTTCGCTTATACACATATAATAATTATATATATTTCTTCTTTCTATTCCTCATGAATCATAAACAATAATATTTTGTAAAATCCGAGTGGCAGATACGCTCTTTAGCTTCATTATATGCTGCCAGGGTTGTAGAATTTGTTCAAAAGAGTTACCGCGGCCATGGAACGCACATGGCACTAAAAAGAACACGGATGGGTTTTAGTCAGTAAAAGTCTGACACTCCTTTCTGCTCCGTCCAGAGCGGACAGAGAAATTTGATAATTTCACATCCTTAAAAAAAACAGCTTCATTATATGAGTACCTAACTACTTATAGATAAATATAGTATGATTTTAATATCGAACCCAAAACTCCACGTTTAGCTGTCACTCTTTACTCTATAAAATAATAATAAATTTCATTTCTGTTTCATTACAAACTTCTACAACAATTCTTACATAGAGGCCTCCTTTTAAGTAAGATAGATACCTAAAACTAGACACAATAAAAATGTAGATGGGAACATTTAAAAGAATACAATATCAACTTAAATCTTAAATCTAGGAGCATGTACGGTTGTGTGCATGTATGTGGGTGTGCGTGTGGATGTGTGTAAGGGTGTGAGGGTGTGTGTAAGCGTGTGTGCGTGTACGTCGCTTTTAAATAGGTTTACATACACACATACATAACATCACGCCTGTAATCCCCAAAGGGTTAGGCAGAGGTTTACCCATTAGTACACCCACATTTCGCCAGTTATATTTTTACTCCCATGTAATAGGGGGCGAGCCTATTGCCATCAACCGGGCACAAATCCAGACTCCGAGGCTGCTACTGAGAAATTCCTGATGGAAAAACCCAATAACACTTTGCCCGACCTGGGAATCGAACCCAAGACCTCATGCACAGCAGTCGCGCTTGCGACCACTAAACCAACGAGGCAGTAGGTATACACATAACACGTATCAATGTAAAAGAGCTTCAGTGTCGTCATAAGCCTTGCATTTTAGCCAGTCCATTAAAGATTTCTTACATTCACAATAACACATAGGGTTAATATTAAAAAAAAAAAAAAAAACTCCACCTGCATTATTTATATTAAATGCCCATTTACTCTTCCATTATTTTAACAGTGCATACAAAACACGCTTAAATTTTAAACAGTTCTGATGCGCAGCACTGGGGATATATGCTAATTATTTCATGTAGTTCAGTTACCAATACGATGGGCTGGCTCGTTAGTGAGTAACATACGATTTAAGTAAAATAAATAATTCATTTATTAATGGCTTCAATATATAATTTAGATTAAATATTCTAGTAAAATATACTTGATGGATAGTTATGATCAATTCGTTGATACAGTTGAGGTAATGGCTGAACAATTGGCTGCTACGCTGCGTGTCGCGGGCTCGATTCTCGCACAGACAAATATTTGTAGGGGCCTTTTTTTTATGGATGGGAAATCTTCAAATGATTTCTTCCGCCCTAGGCGAAGCAGAAGGGAATGTCAGACTCTTAGTGGCTAAAACTCATCCGAGTTCCTCCTAATGCCCTTTGCGTTCCAGGGGGCTTAGACAAAGTAACATCGCTTCGTCGATTGACCACGTTACTTAACGCGGCTTATGTCAATCCCATACATTTTAGTCTTTCTTGTGGTCATCGCTTCGTCGATTGACCACGTGACTTAACGCGGCTTATGTCAATCCCATACATATTAGTCTTTCATGTGGTCATCGCTTCGTCGATTGACCACGTGACTTAACGCGGCTTTTGTCAATCCCATTCATTTTAGTCTTTTCTAACTTTGTTATCGTTTTGCAATTATTGTTACTTTGTCTAAGCCTCCTGGGCCGTGGTAACTCTTTCGAACAAAATTAGTTATACCGAGTGTGTTTGTTTGTAAATGTGAGTTCATTTGTTTCTAAACGCACTCACGATACAAGAGAAATTCATGGTGGTAAGTAAACCAGTTCATTTTGTCAATAATCTATATTGTCCTTCGGAGCTGGAGCAGGAGATTGGTAGATCAACTGCTGTCGCAACCAATCATTGGCGGAACTTGCAATCTGAGATTGCAAACTCGCATGAACATAAATACCAATATTCATCATCATCATCTGCCCAGCCTTTTCCCAACTATGTTCGGGTCGGCTTCCAGTCTAACCGGATGCAGCTGAATACTAGTATTTTACATGGAGCGATGGCGCGTTCTATATTCATCTATGTATACAAATAAATAAAACTGGAGTGTCTGTTTGTAATATGAAAATAACAGCTTTTCACTAAGTACACATACATGCATAATGAATGTTAACACGGGACTTATACAAAAAACAATTCTTACAATTTTTGTTTGTCTGTCTGTCAATTTGTTCCTGCTAATCTCCGAATTGGCTGAGCCGAATCACTGATGTTTTATCGAGTAATTTAAAACTCACTTTATTTATAGGTCCGCGCAAAAAACAAAATGACCCCGCAGATAACGGACATTATCGCAGACGAAGTCGCGGGTATAGATCACGAAGATATTTTAAAATAATACTTTAATTTATCTTCAGCATAAAACGACAAAGAAAACGTCTTATGGAAGCCACGTTCGCAGAAAATGTTCACAATAAAATCTAACGCGTGTTATGGTAGCAAACGGCAGCGAAAGGCTGCAAAGGTAAGTAAGAGCACCTGCCAACTTGAATATGAACTGTAGCCGTGCGCGTCAATCGAATCTGTAATTTTTATTAAATAAAAATTTGACTTTGAAGATACCTACATAATATCACAGAATTAAAAAATGTCATAGATGATTCAGGCACCCCCCTCTCATGCTAGAGGTTGTGGGTTTGAATCCGGGCAAGTACCAATGTGACTTATTCAACTCATACGTACTTTCTAAAGTTTATCTTGGAAATCACTGACATGGGTGAAGGAAAACATCGTGAGGAAACCTGGACTTATAATTAATATAAGTCTGAAATCGCCAATCCTCCTTGGGCAAACGTGGTGATTAATGCTCGTGCCTACTCTGTTTGAGAAGAGGCATTTGCCCTGCAGTGGGACCGTAATAGGCTGGTATTATTTTATTTATTTTTTACTTTGTAAGCCTATTGGACACTTGCACTTGAATTTTTTGATGCCCTATAAGGTTCTTCCTTTCTGTGTTTTTTATAAATTGTACATATTTTATAATTACTCTTAGGTTTAATGTTTAGGTTAATTATTGTATATCGTTTTATAATGAATAAAGAATGACTATTTTTAAAAAAGCTTTGTTATTTTGTTAATATTATAAAAACTTAAAGCTGTCAAATCCCTGCCATCGTAATAGTTCACATCAAGCTCACTTCACCTAAATTCAACAAGGAAACTTTCCCAGAATAACACTGCAGAATAAATCTTCAATAAATCTACCCATAATAACATAGCCCAGCCTTACAGCCCCAACAAAAATCATGCAAACAAAATGCTAACAAACGCCAGTCATGTACCAAAACCTCTCGGGACAACTAACAAAATTAATCAGAGAAAACAAGATGGCGTAAAGAAAGCAGTTTCCCGCCATTCAGTATAGTAATGTTACCCATTTCTACGTGTCGCTTTACTACTTCCGATGGGGAATACTGGCAGACCTTTATTGTGTTGGACATGACAGGGAAATACTAGGGGGACAATGATAAATATGGTGAGTTGTAAATGTTATATGTGTCTGTCATTCATTTGAAGGACCGGAGATATGCATGGTCATCATAATTATTATGAGTTGTGCAAATCTAAAATGGCGGTTGGTTTTCTTTCAATCGCACGTTATACTGTGCAGTTTTGACATTTGACCGCCATTTTGGATTCGTTTTTTAAATGATACAAGTTATCATTTAAATTAGGAATTCCTCTATAATAGTTCAGTGGTATAATTTATAATATCTTCTGTAAATAATAAACAGTAGGTTTTATAATAATAATTATATCTGAATAATAGCTACTGATTTTTCAAATAATATTGAGAACGAACTGACATCATTGAAGGAAAACATCTTAACGAAACCCAAACTTTAAATGAACATAAAACATTTAAAAAGCCACTGACCGCAGCGGCCATCTTGAACCGATTTTCATCAAACATAGCTAAGAATACTCTCGACTAATACACCTGTCAAACAAAAAAAAAACAATATCGGTTCACCCATTCGCGAGCTACAACGCCAAAGATAGACACACACACAGACACGTAAAACACCCCGTCGTTTTTGCGTCAGGGTTATCTGGAGGCAACAGTCCTCCAGCGCGTCTACGAGTGGCGTGTGGACGCGCAGCGCCGGGGTGAAGCCCCGCTGCCGCGGCAAATCGCGGCACTGCGAAGTGAGCTCCGGTGCGATCTCATGGCGGAATGGGAGATGCGACAGTCGCAACCCAAGTTCGGGCACGCCGCAATCGCGGCGATAAGACCCCTCTTTGAGGAGTGGCTGGAGAGGCGCTACGGCGTCCTCACCTACCGCCTGACGCAGGTCCTCACCGGACACGGTTGTTTCGGGAGGTTCCTGTGTCGGATAGGGTGGGAGGAAACGCCCGGGTGTCACCACTGTGTGGATCGCCCGGAGGACACGGTGGAGCATACGGTGCAGGACTGCCCCGCTTGGGCAGAGCACCGCCGTGTCCTCACGGAGGCGATAGGCGGCGGCGACCTCTCGCGTCCGGACCTGGTTCAGGCCATGCTCCGGGGCGAGAGGGAATGGGATGCAGTCACCTCCTTCTGCGAAGCTGTAATGCTAGCGAAGGAGGAGGCGGGCCGCTTGAGGGAGAGAACCACCTCACGCCCCAGCCGCCGCGGGAGACGCCCAGGGCGTCGGACGTCGCGAGGCGACATCCGGCCACCGGAGGCGCGGGCTTGCGGACGGCGAGTAATGGGTAGCTCGCCGTCCGATCAAGAACCAAGCCCGGGTCGACGGCGCGTTCTATTCGCGCGCGCCTCAAAGAGCTGTCAGCACAGGGACGGGGCTCCCAACGGGGCCAACGCCTGCCGGGGTTGCGGGACGTCTTAACAGGATACCGTGGCCCCGGAACGTAAAGGGCAACAGAAGGAACAGGGTGGCTTTTTAGTCAGTAAAAGTCTGACAGTCTCTTCCACCCCACCTAGGGAGGAAGGAGTCATTTGATGATTTTTACCACATAAAAAAAAAGGGTTAAAAACTACCAATCCACGTTGAGCAAGTTTGGCGTTCAACGCTCGTGTTTTCTCTGTATCAGCAGAGTCCTTTGCCCCGCAGCAATAAGCTGACATAACCCATAACGAAACCTTCCTTATCTCCACTAGAATAAAGACACAACTTGTCTCCATAAAAGAGAATCCTATCTCATCACATTCATCTCCTTAAATCTTGATAACAAACTTAAATATACGTAACAGGTAGAAGTTTCACATGTAAATCACAGTTGATAACGTTGGTAATTTTAAAAATTCCTCTGGCAGTATAGTCTGGTGTTCGGTTATAATAAATAGTACAATAAACAAGATTAACGATGCATAAGGAGGCACGTTTCCTGGACAGTGATGTAAGTGCACATGGACCGGATTCTGGATGGTGTTACACCGAAGCGAATGGTGCTTTAAGAAAGTGCGTACGGAAAATAATTTATACACGATGGCGGACTATCACTTTCGACATCCACTGATGTCAATAACTTCAATTAGAGTTAAACTTTTACTGCTAAAACAAGGCAACCCACAATCACTTAATAATTACATTAACATAACATAACATCACGCCTGTAATCCCCGAAGGGTTAGGTAGAGGTGTACCCATTAGTACACCCACATTTCGCCAGTTATGTTTTTAGTCCCATGTAATAGGGGGCGAACCTATTGCCATCAACTGGGCACAAATCCAGACTCCGAGGCTGCTACTGAGAAATTCCTGATGGAAAAACCCAATAACACTTTGTCCGACCTGGGAATTGAACCCAAGACCTCGTGCACAACAGTAGCGCTTGCGACCACTAGACCAACGAGGCAGTCATAATTACATTAACTATGTAAAATAGCAAGCATAGTAAGGAAACGTTTACTTTCATATCTAAATATATAAAAGCGAAAAGTCACTCACTCAAGGAACGTAGTTTATAGTTATTAGACGTCCGCTAAGAAAATATTTTTTCACAATTGACCCCATAAGGGGGCAACTAGATTAAATTCTTTTATCTTGTAAATGCCGTTATAAAGTACCTCATTTGACATTAACATGTATTCAATCATATCCAAAACAGAATCAACGAAATAGTTCATCACAGACTAAAATAAAACCTATAACCATTTTACAGTATACCAACGAACTTAACCCACCTGTAATTCACAAACATGCACGTATATTGAAACTACAGCTTGTCCCTACTGTTCCCAGTGGAACGAGAGATGGTCCAATCACGAAAGTTGGTGTCAACTCAGTACTCCACACCCAGGGGGATATCTACAGTTGTACGGATTGGCAAGGTAGGTACATGTATCTCATTAGAGCAATTGATTTATTTTGTTAATGTTTTAGCTTTAAAAGTTGGTGTAGTAATGAAATTGAAAAGGGGAGGGGAGGGGGAGTGTCTGGTAGGGCTGTATCACTAAACATCACGTCTGTAATCTTCGATGGTACACCCACATTTCGCCAGTCTATTTGCTATTGGGTTGTATCACAGGGTTAATAAAAAAAAAATTAGATTGATTAAAATGAAAAACTATTGTCCTCATCATCTGCCTAGCCTTTTCCCAACTATGTTTGGGGTCGGCTTCCAGTCTTACCGGATGCAGCTGAATACCAGTATTTTACATGGAGCGACTGCCTATCTGGCCTGTAATATGAAACCCCTAGGTAAGACTGATTGTCAGACTTTCGGGCTTCTAACGACTGTCAAAGATCCACATATGACAGCCGGGACCAACGGCTGAACGTGCTTTCCGAGGCACGGAGGAGTCTCGGTGTGTAAAGATGGTCACCCATCCACGGACCAACCCCGGCAAGCGTAGCTTAACTTGACGGATCGACCCGTGCGGCTATTATTACTTGGCCACGAGCTCCTCTACCAGCTCCTCTAGTTTTTCTCTAACGACCCGCCCCGGTTTCGCTCGGGTGGAGAAGTATTTAAAAATAAATCATTTTCTTTTTAATCAATTCATAATTTTGTTCACATCGATTTCGGCCATAGCAACCAATCTCAATAGAGACTAGCCAAGTACGCAGGAAATATTATAACAAGTGTGTGCGCAAACATATAAAGGTGCTCCCTCACCAGGAGCATTCAGGTGTATTGTAACATTATAGATTCAACTTTGAGCATTACATTACAATAATACCTCCCTGATTAACGAGCATTTGCGTGTAATGTAACATATAGATTCGACTTTGAGCATTACATTCGAAGTGGAGCGCATTAATGTTACAAGCTGTATCAAGATATTACACATTGTATCATTACAAGGTGCGCATTGTAATGCTCGGTTCTCCTCCTTCACTGATGTAATGCTCAAATCTGTAACGTTACATTACACGCGAATGCTCCCGGTGAGGGAGCACCTTTATGTGCACTTCGTCTACCCTAACTGTCATAGTCAGACGGGACGGCAATCCGACACAATCGGGCAGATGATAAGGCACAGAATCATTGGCTTTAAAAATCCAATAACACTTTTTGCTCGACCTGGAAATCAAATCCAGGAGCCTCACTTTACAGTCGCGTTTGCGACCACGAGACCAACGGGACAGTCAAATTTCAACGTCAATAGATACAAAGAGAATTTTTTGCGAAGTCACGATTTTTAATTTCCATGCCTAAGTTTTTAAGGGTCTTTATCAAAGGCCTGGCGAGGAGGTAGATCTTTTATTATCGGGGTAGATTAGTTTATAGGTATAGTAGATCCGTAGTTAACAAGGAATAATTATAGTTTCGCCATGTTTATTTTATAACTTTGAATCCGTTTGTCCGTCCGTCTGCCTGATCGCATTATTTGAAACTTTTGCGTCGCCTCACACGCAATAGGCAGGTCCATTTTTGCAAAATAGGCTAGTTGATATTCCTCCATGAATTGACGATTTTTTATGACCTGTCAAATCACGATTCTTCCTTATATTTCGTATGGCAATACCGGCCTGTAACGTTACTTATTTGGCAACTCAAAGCCACAAAAAACTAATTTTACAGTAAATTGACAATCAATCGGGTCTTTAGGGCTAAAATAAAGCGTTTTTTAAAGAAGTTATGACTTGGAATTGTTGGTTAATGTTGTCAAAAACCCAATTATAAAAATTCCCACTTCGGTGTGACAGATTGCCATGTAAAATCCGCATAGCGCATGCCCAGTGTGCACTCGGCTTAGCTTCAAATATTTATACCAGCTCCGGTTGCTTTTAGGCAATAAAATTTACATTTTTACAAACGCTCGCCTCTCCTTCTTTCGCGAGAGATTCAAGCGTGTTTTTTGGCAGATAGTACTACTATAAATGGTTTATTTAGGGATTTAAATGGACTAAGCAAGTTTGTTACATCGTAACTTAGGTTCTTAGATGGGGATGATAAATATTTGTGGTATGGTAGTAGGAATGTCTCGTTGGTCTAGTGGTCGCAAGCGCGACTGCTTTGCGTGAGGTCTTGGGTTCGATTCCCAGGTCGGGCAAAGTGTTATTGGGTTTTTCCATCAGGAATATCTCAGTAGCAGCCTCGGAGTCTGGATTTGTGCCCGGTTGATGGCAATAGGCTCGCCCCCTATTACATAAAACATAACTGGCGAAATGTGGGTGTACTAATGGGTACACCTCTGCCTAACCCTTCGGGGATTACAGGCGTGATGTTATGGTAGTAGGAATTTTGGGTCGTAAGAGACTCATAAGGTTTGTTGTATTGCAATTGTTAATGTTCATTGCAGTTTTGTAAAACAGGCTTGTTTTTGGTATAATATGGATTTAGATTTAATTAAGTAGGAAAATATCAGAAAATAACATAATTTTGAAAAGCAAAGAAAAAAGTTGAAGTTGTTTTCTTTTCTATACACCTAAATCAACCGATGAAAACTGCTCAATAAACTGACAGAAAAATCTGTTATTGTCCCACTGCAGTGCAAAGGCCTCTTCTCATACAAAGAAAGCACAAGCAATGGCCACCACGCTTTGCATTAAAAAGTCCAGATTTCCTCACAACGTTTTCCTTCACCGATGTCATAGATGTCCAAGATAAACTTAGAAAGTACACGATGAATAACAAAAAAACATCACAAAAGTACTTATCATGCATGCAGAGGAGGGCGTCAATATCACTGAGCCATCTGGCAGGCTGTTGTGTCGTGATGGCCCAGTGGTTAAGGCGCCCGCCTCTCATGCATGAGGTTGTGGGTTCAAATCTGGGCAAGTACCAATGTGAATTTTTCAATTCATATGTACGTTTCTTAAGTTTATCTTGGACATCACTAGCATCGGTGAAGGAAAACATCGTGAGGAAACCTGGACTTACTGTTCCACTCAAACCATGTCATAGGCCCTTGAGGCGGTTTAGAGACTCTGACACTAGGGTGTGTAGGGTCGTAAGGCCTTACTGCCCACACGATAAGAAGAAGATCTGGCAGGCAAAAAAATCACAGAACGCCACCTACAACGATCCTAACATACTCCTTTCGCCTCGTCCACGTTCACAAGCACGCCGTGATAATGTTCCCAAATAACAAACCATTTTCTCTCTCAACACGATGAAAAGAAAACGATTATTCCAAATGAAAACACACTCACAAACATCGTAATCCGGCTGAAAGCGTAAAGTTACGGACACACAACACAATAACAGTTTTCACAATAGGTACACAGGCACACCTCTTCGCAAACGATATACAATTTGCAAGAACGCGAGTCCCACGGCTGGGAAACTGGGTATTCTCAATTGTTCAATGCAATATTAAATACTGGAACAATGAGTACGGGACTTAAAATCCCGGTATATTGTATAGATCCCGGATTAAAATATGTAAAGGAAATTCTCGTGAGTGTCTGTTTCGTGACTAAATATTGGAAACAATGGTTCTCGTCTTTTGATGTTTGGTGCGTTTGTATCAGCTTTATTTTCTTGTGTTTTCATTTAATTTTCGAGAGTTTGTTCAGAATTAGATCAGCATGATTTTTTTGAATTCATTGGTGTTCGTTAAGGGTTTTTTACGCGTATCCTGCGCAACTTGGCTTTAAAATGTGGTTCGTGTGTATTAAATTTTTAATTTTGTGTGGTTGTTGTATCGTTGCGGCGTAGTTGTGGCGTGGTTGAGATGTAGTCGAGTGCATGTTTAAGTGTGGTGTATTTGCAGCGTAGTTGAGACGTAGTTATGGCGTTGTTGTGTTGCTGTTGGGCTGGTAGAAGTGTAGTTGCGGCGTGGCTGTGGCGTAGCTATGGTACGTGTGAAACAAGCCTTTGTAACTTACAAAGGCCTGCAGCGCTAACTAGAGTAATCTTATTAACTCTATGACAAAATTATTTGTAAATTTATGTTGTGTTAGAAACTAACTTTGAGTTAAGTTTTTGGCACAAATGGACTTAAAAATTGCTAATAATTTGCTTAGCTAGGTTTGGTTTTTTGCTGAACTGGGTCTGTTTGGCGCAGCTGTGGGGCACATAATTATGTATATTTTTATTTTATTGATTATCTACTTAGCCTTTTTATATTTATTTTTTTGTGGCTATGTTCTGTATCAACAAATATTTTTTCTTTCTTTCTGTAAAATATAAAAAAATACGACATATTCAACTTTAATTATAGATATTTAAAATAAAAGGAAAACAAGAAAACGATAATACTCTAAGTAACACAATACTAATCTCAAAATTAACTCTTTAAAACAATAAACAAAACGAAAGTACAAAGAAAATAAGATAAGATCTAAGATATTATATTCACGGAGCTATAAGCAAATCTTAGCGCGATTTTGTCCTAGTTATGATTTACAAGGGAGAGAAGGGGGGAGGGGCTTTCTATGAAAGTTATAAACCTGCGAATAAACTGAGATCCTATTGCCGCCAGATCTGCGTCAAAGCTGAATTTTTGAGAATAATAAGTGTCAAAAAACCTGTCTGAAGAAAGGCAAATCCAGTTATAAATAAAAAATAATCACAATAATTCTATTATTGTTACTATTATTTTATTTTATTGATATGATATTCTACTTGGGATCGACTCGAAGTGTTATTGGATTTTTTCATAGAAACTCAGTAGCAGACTCAGAGTCTGATTTTGTGCCCGGTTGGTGACAATAGGCTCGCCCCCTGTTACATGGGATTAAAACAAAACTAACGAAATATGGAAGTACCTACTGATAGTGATGGGTACACCTCTGCTTTCCCCTTCGGGGATTACAGGCGTGATGTTATGTTATGTACGCAGTTTTGCATCTTTATCAAATTGAAGGTACACATACCATCTTAACTACACATCCCTCAATCTATTCCCAAATCTTCAGTCATTTTAAAATGACGTAGATCTGGCTACTGCAGTATCTTAGACCAGTAAAATAGGCTTCTATCGCTACTTTTGTGTCCTAAAAGCTCTCCGTATTTATTCACCTACATTTTCTTCTAATCTAACATTAAACTCGCTTTCGTTGCAGACTTACGGTATGGAAGTGAACTGCGAGAAACTTTACGTTTAGTTTTGTTCGGTTACATTTTTTATTGCAAATCGACTGTCGGAAAGTGGACACATCTTGCAAAGAGGTTAGTTTTTGAAATTCCTAGGTTAGCCAAAATGTTATTTTAAGCTAAAGAAACATGGCCACCGTAGGCGCGGGCTTGCGGACGGCGAGTAATGGGTAGCTCGCCGTCCGATCAAAGACCAAGCCCGGGTCGACGGCGCGTTCTGTTCGCGCGCGCCTCAAAGAGCTGTCAGCACAGGGACGGGGCCCCCAACGGAGCCAACGCCTGCCGGGGTTGCGCGACGTCTTAACAGGATACCGTGGCCCCGGAACGTAAAGGGCAACAGAAGGAACAGGGTGGTTTTTTAGTCAGTAAAAGTCTGACAGTCCCTTCCGTTCCACCCAGGGCGGAAGTAGTGTCATTTGATGATTTTCAACACATAGAAAAAAAAAAAAAGCTAAAGAAACATGGTGGAGAGGATACCGTAGCGAAGACTTTTACCATGGATGCAGTTCATGATTTCAACTCCCCACTAAACCAGGTTTTTTTTTTTGCCGGCTATTAAAAACCTGGTAATGAGGGTCTAATGTTTAAGCCAGGAGATGGACAGTGGAACTCTTCAACGATAAAGTACTGGGAACTCTCTTGTATGTGGACTTATTTGGTTAGTTTCAACGAGTCCCATACATTGTTTGGTGGTAGGTACTGAAAATGTACGCCGGAGGAAGACTAAATCTAATCAATCATTATAAAAGTCTTATTAGTTACACTATTTATAACTCAAGAACGGCAGAACCGATTTGGCTGAAAATTGATGGGGAGGTAGCTTAGAACCAGGAGACGAACATAGGATACTTTTTATCGTTATTTTTGTTTTTTATCCCTTTTCAAAAATCACTTCACTCATTATTATCAACAAGCAGAGTACAAACTGAAATGATTAGCAAATTCTAAATAAACGCGAGCGAAGCCGCGGGCGAAAGCTAGTCTAATAATAAAAGTTAATAATAGCAGGACAATATCTTTTTAAAATTAATAATACATTTATTAATTGTCATGTAATATTGACATAAATATAAAATAATTTGCGCGCGTGCTTACAGATAGAGTAGGTACAATGACTTTTAGGTTATAATAATTATCTTTCCATGTAAATAATTTCTTTTCTTGCAAATAAATAATAAATAAAGAAAGTAAAAACTAAAATAAATGTAATATTAAATTCAATCTGTTTTTTTTATTACTGGTAATTTTTATTCATAACCATGAAATACTCACAATGAATTAAAAGTCGACCACTACAATAAAAACCTTTTTCCAAAAGCTTCATCATTCCTATTTAAATATACGTAAATGTTGGAGGCAATTTCAATCTAGAATACGTCACAGAAATGTCTCATAAATATGTATAGATCGATTCGAGAATATTGGCAGATGGCATTAAATATTCAAATTCAATGCTATCGGATGCAATATCAGGAGCTCAGCGCTGTACTGTGTTCCAACACTGTGTTTATCTTATTGGGCGATGGTGGAAGATTATTTGATGGAGCTGGGAAGATGCTAAAGTCAGGCAATTGGTGCCGATTCTCTTGGTCACAAACTAAACTAAAATTAGACTATTTCCATCTTTTTCTGCCCAATAAAACAAGAAAGAGACTAATGTAAATAAGAGCTGTCAAATTTAGTCAATCTGACACATCCATACAATTATAGTTGACATCTTAAAACGTATGGATTAAAAATACGAAAAAGTTCAAGGCAAAACTAATTTGACATCGCTAACTTAGTTCTTTAATGTCACCGTCCTTTCCTTTCGCTGTATGTTAGTAAGAGATGTCAATTCTCTAAATTTAGTCTAGTTTGTGAACAAGGGAATCGGCACCATTAGTAAAATATTTAAGTTGTTGTAGATTAAAGCAATTTGGAGCTCACATAAAAGGGTAAACAAATTCTGAGTAAAAAACCATACAAAGTGGCATCCCCTTCTTTAAGGATGTAACTACCTAGTGATGCTCAACACGAAACAATTAATCAAATAAGCGTTTGTTTAAAAGTGATTATTGAAATCGAATAGTCATCATTCCGCTGAGTTTAGGCTGGCAGGGCGATGAACCCGCAAGCACACAGTGATATAGTCGCAAGGCACTGCCTACCGCTTACGCAACGGGTCAATTCCGCACTTTGGAAGTGGTGTATTCTAAAATTCTTCAAATCATAAACAAAAAAATAGTAAAAAAAAAATGGTAATTCACCTCCGAATTATGTTTTTTTTTTTTTTATTATCATATGATATTATGATTGAATTGTTGTCTTTTATGACAAGTCCTATTTCTAAACTTAACCTAAATATATACCTAAAACAAAATTCCACAACAGCGTCTCCGATAACATAACATACAATAACGCCTGTAATCACTGAAAGGTTAGGCAGAGGTGTACCCATTATTACACCAACATTTCACCAGTTATGTTTAAGTCCCATGTAATAGGGGGCGAGCCTATTGCCTGACTTTAGACTGGGCACAAACCGAGACTCCGAGGCTGCTACTGAGAAATTCCTCAAGAAAAAACCCAATAACACTTTGCCCGACATGGTGATCTAACCCAAGACTTCATGCTCAGCAGTCGCACCTTGCACCACTAGACCAACGAATCCTCTTTCTAAACAAAACTCCAAAACAGCGTCTCTGTTAATTATCCATCAAAATATTTCCTGCTTCCCAAATTCACGAATGTCATGCCAAAAGTTTGCATATTATAACAAACGGAAAAACAAATAACAAAGTTCTTAATAAGGGTATTCGCCCTTTGAGACAAACTCAGGCTTAAGACAGTTACACACAGGACGCGCTAAGATTTAATTTTACATACGAACTTTGCAAAGAACACATTGGAATTAATCCTCGGAAATTGTTTCTGACGTCTGTTTGAGAAGGAAATTAATATACATCGTCGTTTGTAGAAAAAAATCCGGGCAAGTACGAGTTGGATTCACACATGGAGGGTTCCGTTCCACCGAATAATATGTAAGTACCTAACAGTAGGTACAGTAGTGGTCATAAGTGGATTAGCAATCTCACAAAGCAATAGATTGACACTTTGCTTAAACTTACGACCTTTCGACGCCGAATGCGAATTTTGAGGTGTGCGTGGGTACTGTGTTAAGACATCACTTATACATACAGATGTAGGTACGGCCTGTACCACGCGGTACAGGCCGGAACACGCGTTCACAGCAATTCAAACCTTAGCATGCTAGTGCACTTATGACCGCTTACTGTACATATAAAAAAATATGGCTGTCGTATGGGGCATAATTATAACAAACGTGTTTCTTGTTTTGATTAACATTATTGGAACTTAACGCGGCCTTAACTCATTGACTGCGGGAAAACACACACGTTGTGTTTCGGCTAAAAAACGCGAGTGCGGCGCACACACACCGTGTTTTTCTATTGCGAACACACGAACATTGGTAGCTAGCCGCACTGGCGTTTGGCGTAGCGAATGTTCGCCTGCAGTCATCGGGTTAATATAAGGAAAAGCGTTATAACCTATCCAGGCGACCATCCCTCTCTTTCTTTTTATCTCTGTCTCTATCTTTTATATGTATACGGGTGTCTAACGGGTGTCCGACCTAGGAATCGAACCCAAGACACACATACTCAGCAGTCACGCTTTGCGACCGCTAGACCAAGGAGGCAGTAAGTAAAACTTGTACTTCTTCTTCTTCTTCTCGTGTCGATTGACTCAAATTTTGTCCGACCAATAGTGAGCGACCTGTACAGCCCTGTCATTGGCCTCATTACAGTCTTGGATGGAACAGGTGGTAGGGCACGATGTCTAAAACTTGTACTATGTAAATCGAGTATTCTCTATATTAAATAACTAAAATACAATAAAACCAGCAAAGGATGCATGCAAGGCCAAAGTGTCGTGGTGTGGTTAAGGGTTGGTAAGTGGTTAAGGCGCCCGCCTCTCATGCATGAGGTTGTGGGTTCAAATCCGGGCAAGTACCAATGAGAATTTTTCAATTTATATGTACTTTCTTAAGTTTATCTTGGACATCATTGGCATCAGTGAAGGAAAACATCGTGAGGAAACCTGGACTTACTGTTCCACTCAAACCATGTCAGAGGCCCTTGAGGCGGTTTAGAAACTCTGACACTAGGGTGTGTAGGGTCTTAAGGCCTTACTACCCACACGATAAGAAGAAGAAGGCCAAAGTAATGGCCGCAGAAATAAAGTGATAGAAAGAACATGAACTTTAAGCTTCATTAGGTATCTTTTTACACCTCTAAAAGTACCCATTACCTGTATATTGAGAACTTGTACATTTCATGAAACAATAGAAGCAAGATGGTATTGTTATATTCTGAGTCTGGCTCGTGTAAAAGTAGGCAATTTGCTTTACATTGTGTAATCGTGTTTTTGCTGTTGAAATCATAAAAAATCGTAATAGAGGAGAACTTATCGTAATGGCTGTGTGGTTAAGGTTTCTGCCTCTCATGCGGGTTCAATGTCGGGCAAGTACCAATGTGTGTATGAGTGTTAATGCACTGACATCGGTAAAGAAAAATATTCTGAAATCGCCAATCCGCCTTGAGCAAGCGTGGTGATCAATGCTCGTGCCTTCTTTGTATGAAAAGAGGCCTACGTCTTGTAGTCGATTGAATTTATTTGCGCATTTGAGGCTCTTAGGGTACAAAACACACTCTTATTTATTTTATTACTAGCTTTTGCCTGCGACTTCGGCCGCGTAAATTTCGGTTATCGCGGACACAGACAAAGTCGTGGAAAAAATTACCCATGTCCTGTCATTTCAATTCGAAACGACACGTGGCGCCATCTATGATCATAAGAACGTTATTGTGATTTCCCTCGGAAACAGTACTTTTTTCAGGATTAAAAGTACTCTATGTTCGTTCCTGTACACCTGGCAACGTATATGTAAAATTTCAGGATGATCGGTTCAGTGGCTTACGCGTAAAATGGTAACAAACAAACAAACAAACTTACTTTCGCATTTATAATATTAGTTAGGATTGTCCTGTAATCTTTCTGGCTTCTGACATGTAAGTACTGTTAAAGATCCGCGAGACGAGCAGCTTCACGTGCTTTCTGAGGCACGGAGGAGTCTTGCTACTTAATAACTAAACTACCCATTCATTCATTAATAAATAAACTTCTATATAGTGCCCGAATAAAATGCCTTTTTACACGTAAATATTTTTGTGACAATAAACAATTTTTCTTTTTTTTTCTGCCAATATCTCACAATATCCCGACGTCTGTTGACGGATTATTTTCGATGTCAACCTTATGGACTGAGAGCCCAGTGTCATCGCACTTACGTCATTTAAGTAATTTTACTTTTTTATAGTGATGCGAACGTAAATGTAAGGGTCAGCTGTTTTATATTTCTTACTAACTTCGGTGTACGGCTTCACCCGCGTTAAAGGAACTTTCCGTAATGTAAGTTCAACTTTTATCCCAAGAGAACACATTACCGGGATAAAAATTAACCTATGTCATAATCCAGGATAAGGTCTATCTATGTGCCAATTTTCACAAACAACTGAACATCTTCACACACTGATATGATATTAAAGTAGGATTCATAAAACTAGATTCTGGTAAACAAGAAACGTTGCATTACTGTGTTTTACAAGATATTGTTCAAAATACTCTTTATAACATAAACCTCTAATTGTCGCCTCTTCTCTTGAGCATTTAAAAATGCCTCGTAACAGTTTACGTTCTTAAATAAATTCCACGACTAAATATTTAATACTTGCCTTATAACCAATATTCCTACATATCTAGTGTCGCGTGTCACCATATAGGTAATAAGTACATAGATAAACGCGCGGTCGGCACTCTACGGGAATGACGTAGTTCTGACGACTTCCCGATCTTGGACTATAATGATATATTGTGTTACTACATCACAGTTTTGTACGTCATCGAGTGACATTTATGTTGATGTTCAGATGTTTTTTTTTTGTGTTCTTTAATGGATTGATATTCGATGGAGTGATGGGTAAAATAAATAAGAATGTGTTTTGTATCGAGAGAACATAACACAAGAGCGCAGAATAAATTCTATCGATTTTTTACTTCGACGACATGGTTGGTGCAGTTATTGAGTGGTTGGCTGCTGAGCTGCGTGTTGTGGGCTCGATTCCCACAAGGGAAAAATATTTGTATGGCCTGGGTAATTTGGTCTATGTAGATCTGGTTGTTTGCGTTTGTGAGTTTATAATTTTGTTTGTAAACGCATCAGTGATACGGGAGAAATTCATAGTGTGCGGCAACATTTTTATTTCAACTTATAATTTGAAAATAAAAAATAAAAATATTTTATTTAAACTTATAATTTGCCTGCCTCGTTGGTCTTGTGGTCGTAAGCGCGACTGCTGTGCATGAGGTCTTGGGTTCGATTCCCAGGTCGGGCAAAGTGTTATTGGGCTTTTCCATCAGGAATTTCTCAGTAGCAGCCTCGGAGTCTGGATTTGTGCCCGATTGATGGCAATAGGCTCGCCCCCTATTACATGGGACTAAAAACATAACTGGCGAAATGTGGGTGTACTAATGGGTACACCTCTGCCTAACCCTTCGGGGATTACAGGCGTGATGTTATGTTATGTTATGTTATAATTTTATACAATATATGAATTAATAATCTAAAAAATGTAACTTAATGAATAATTTGAATGTAATCTATTTAGTTATTATTATTCAACATTTCATATCCTTATTATGACGTCACTAACAACCAAGTAGGTAGGTAGGTACCTCTATTTAATTGTTTCCACTTGATTCTGATAAGGGGAAACTTCAAACGTTTGCGTAGTTGATACTTGATGGATTAGGTCAGAGGTCACCAAAAGGCGGACGGCGTCCTTAGCCGGACTGCTGACGTATATAGGCTAACTTTTAGAAAATAGTAATATTCATACCTGAAACTAATATTTAAATATGTCAAAATATATGTGAATAACCAAATAAATACTTGTGGCATTTTAGTTTACCCCAGTGTTCCTTATTAAATATTTTATTTACTATCACCAAGCTGACTGCGGCAGTCTTATAATTTTTGAATTCAAATATAATTAAATTAATTTAAATTTAAAAAAAAAAAATGTGTTATGTATCTACAGCTTAATTTGACCGTATTAAGTTCTACATAGAAACAGAAATTTCCAACTATATTTTTTAAAATAAAACACTTCGTAACACATAACATCACGCCTGTAATTCCCGAAGGGTTAGGCAGAGGTGAACCAATTAGTACACCCACATTTCGCCAGGTATGTTTTTAGTTCCATGTAATAAGGGGCGAGCCTATTGCCATCAACCGGGCACAAATCCAGACTCCGAGGCTGCTACTGAGAAATTCCTGATAGAAAAACCCAATAACACTTTGCCCGACCTGGGAATCGAACCCAAGACCAAGAAGCACAGCAGTCGCGCTTGCGACCACTAGACCAACGAGGCAGTCAGCCATTTCGAAAATGTTCTTAATTAGCTATTTATAACTATGTATCCTGCTTATGGGTAGGGAGTTTCATTAAATTCGGTTCATTCATTTCGAAAAATAAAGTCTTGAAAGTTTTTGTGAAATGCCGTACAACGTAATTACGCTCTTAAGTGTATTGTTTCCTACACTTGTTTGTATACCTATACTTTCTAAGCAAATAAAGATTATATTCTATTCTATTTAAAAACTTACCTCGGACTTATTTGTCAGTACATTGTTACACGTGTACAAATATATCATACGTACCTACATGATGGGCACGTGTGTTGTCTCGGGGTTAATAGGATAATCCTCGCTTTGAATGCTTTGTATTTATGTACTTTCTAAGTTTATCTTATTTATTTATTTAAACTTTATGCAACAAAATAAGTACAAAGGCGGACTTAATACCTTAGCCATTCTCTACCAGTCAACCAAAGGTGGTGAAGAGATAGCAAAGCAGGTGCAAAAAATTCTTCTTTTTCTTAAAATTCTTCTTCTTAGACATCCCTGACATCGTTCCGTGCCTAGAAAAGCACCTTAATTAAGCTGTTGGACATGCTGTTGACTGCTGAGCATTAGGTCTCAGGTGCGATTCCCAAGTGAGGCAGTGTTATTGGATTTTTCTATCAGGAATTTCTCAGTAGCAAACTCGGAATCTGGATATGTGCCCGGTTGATGGAAATAAGCTCGCCTTGTTACATGTAACTTTAAATAACTGGCGAAATATGGGCGTACTAATGGTTACACCTCTGCCTAACCCTTCGTAAATTACAGGCGGGATGTTATGTTATCATCATCTGCCTAGCCTTTTCCCAACTATGTCGGCGGCAGCTTCCAGTCTAACCGGATGCAGTTGAATACCAGTATTTTACATAGAGCGACTGCCTATCTGACCTCCACAGCCCAGTAACTGGGTAATACGATACCCATTGGTAAGACTGATTGTCAGACTCTCAAGCTTCTGACGACCTGTAACGACTGTCAAAAGATACACATATGTCAAGTTATAACAAAAATAAAAATTAAATAACAAAAGCAAACCACTTACTTTCAACTTAACCTCGACATAAACTGACACACTTCCATTTCTTACTCTTAAAAAACCATCACTTTTTTATAAAAAAATAAAATAAAAATAAAATACTAGTAGAACAGCACCGGCAAAGATATACAATAGAAACATGAAGTGGGGGTATTCAGTCACCAGTTTAGCTTCTTTACAACTTACCCACTTTTGTGTTCAAGTCTTTGTTAAGGCACCTTACAATGGACTGAGAATATTTTTTTGTTCCTCAGTTACTTTTAAAAAGAGCAAACGCTGCAAGTTGGCTTTAAAACGCTGAACAATGGTAGCGGAAGAAATAACCCATTTACATTTTATTTTACACTAGTTATTGCCCGCTACTTTGTTTGTATCAAAGTTTCTTATATTAATGCCATTATAACACCAAAACAGGATTTAAAATATACATAAAATCAAGCCTCTAATACATAAGGGGTTAGGCCATTTCTACACCCACATGTAAAATGGCCAGTTACGTAGTCCCATGTAAAATGGCCTATTGCCATCAACCGGACACAAATCCAAACTCCGAGGCAGCTACTGAGAAATTCCTGGTGGAAAAACCCAATAACACTTTGCCCGACTTGGAAATCGAGCACAAGACTTCATGCTTAGCGACCGCTAGACTAAAGAGTCAGTTAAAAATATGTTCAATTATATCAATCAGTGTGCCAAATTTCAGGCTGTTTAACCGTGAAAACCAAACATAATTTAATTTAAAAAGTACATAAAACAAGTCATTAATTAAATTTAGTTTCAATCGAAGACATCCATCGTTTTCTAAGAAAACTTCAACTATATCTGACGACCCTGGATACCTTACCTTGTGTTATCTCCTACCTACCTCCTACCTTTGGTTGACTGTTAGAGAATGCCTAAGGCATTAAGTCCGCCTTCGTACTTTTGTTACATAAAGTTTAAATAAATAAATAATAATAAATACTGCCTCGTTGGTCTAGTGGGCGGAAGCGCGACTGCTGTGCATGAGGTCTTGGATTCGATTCCCAGGTCGGGCAAAGTGTTTTTGGATTTATCCATCAGGAATTTCTCAGTAGCAGCCTCGGAGTCTGGATTTGTGCCCGGTTGATGGCAATAGGCTCGCCCCCTACTCCATGGGATTAAAAACATAACTGGCTATATGTGGGTGTACTAATGGGTACACCTCTGCCTAACCCTTCGGGGATTACAGGCTTGATGCTATGTTATGTGTTAATAATAAATACCATTTCTTCTGTACGTTAATTTTCTATTTCATCGCCTTAAAAATTAGGTTATTTTACAGTGTATTAGAATCATCAATTCAATAATCCAATCAAAATTATTGACCTAAATTTTACGAAATTTTATTTCATAATTTATATGAAATATGAATAAAAAGGTTCTCAAACGAGAGCCCTAGAGCGTTCTCAGACATAATCTTGAGAAATCTTCAGCAATATTATATTATTACAAAACATTTTTAGTGGCCTTTATGTACAGTGAAGTTTTGAAAAAAAAAAGGCCTGTAGGAACCCTTGATGAAGTCTGAATGACCTGAATTGAGAAGGGCGCTATGACTTGTATCATTTTTACATTCACAAAGGTGTAAAAATCTCCTTTAGTGAGTTTAGGTGGAGTAAGCTTGAGGTGAGTAGGAGGAACTCGTGGCTAAGTACTAACAGCCGCGCGGGTCGATCCGTCAGGTTAAGCTAAGCTTGATGGGGTTGGTCCGTGCATGGATGACCATCTTTACACATTGAGACTCCTCTGTGCTTCGGAAACCACGTCAAGCCATTGGTCCCAGCTATCCTACGTGGATCGTTGACAGTCGTTACAGGACGTCGGAAGTCCGAAAGTTTGACAACCAGTCTTACGAAGGGGTATCGTAATACCTAGTTACTTGATTATGGAGGTCAGATAGGCAGTCACTCCGTGTAAGATACTGGTATTCTGCTGCATTCGGTTAGAGTGTAAGCCAACTTCAATCTGGATAGATTGAGCTTGAGGTGGGCTGTCATCTCCTAATGCTAGGGATTGGGAAAACCAGGGAGATTTATACAAGATCGATTGGCTGATGCTAGGATTTGACTGTCAAAGTCAAAGTCAAAAAGCTCACTTTATCTAAATTTAACGAGGGAAAACTTTAAGCAACATAATATAACGCTTAATGTGTAATTTTTCGAACCAAATATAAATCCAAACTCTGAGCTACTACTACGAATTTGTAATGGAATGGAATTTTTCTGGAACATTTTTGGAAAAACCCACGTTCAGCAGAGCTTCAATTCCAAAATCTAATGTATTTTTTAAATCATCTTTGTATTATATTACTACGTAATATTACCAACCCTTTTTAAACAAATCATAGACAATTCAATAGACAATTTCATGACCTCTGGCTTTACAAGCCAACCATAAAAAAACCTACCCGAAAATATAATAAACCTAAATATTTTTCATCTATTCAACATGGACACCAAGTCCCTAAACAAATTGCTCTCGAACTACAGTTTGAGTTAACAACAGAACTACACAACAAAGCGTCTATAACGTAAACTTTTACGTTAGCAGAATCACAACGTGGGTAAACCCTGAACGCAATTTTGTCGTAGTTATGATTTACAGCTTTGGGGACCTTTGAGAAATTCAGCAGGTAGTTTATATACCTTCACCTGTGTCCTGTGTAAGCTTTATGAGTTTATTTACACTATTTTTAGTGTTATACCTAACAATGTGTAGATCTTTATTGTCATTTTAGTGGCTTAACTTAACAGCTGTCGTGCTTGTAATTTCATCTTCATCTTTATACTCAGAAAACGGTAGGTAAACCAGGGTATCTAATTGTTTCAGGATATAAAAATCCGGTGAAGAAAAACATTGTAAGGAAACCTAGATTTTATAATTATTATACACAAGCACTAGTTCCGCAACTGTGTTCGCGTGATTTTTCTTACGGATCCCTAATTTTTTGATAAAAAAATATATTATAGCTTATGTCACCCAGAGATAGTGTAGCTTCCCAAAAGTGAAAGTATTTTTCATATCGGTTCAGTAGTTTCGGTGCCTATTAAATGCAAACAATCAAATAATCAAATCTTTCCTCTTTAATATCAATAAAGAATAAAGTCTGAAATCGTTAAAGCTTTTAAGCAAGCGTGGTGATCAATGCTCGTGCCTTCTCAAAAAATTGTAACATAAAAGCAAAATAAAAACAAGCTGGTATTAAATCTCAAAATATAAATACAAAAAAATACAAATACCGCGCGAAACGGCTGACGCTCAGCATAATGCCATTGCCCGTGCACGAAGTCACGAAAACCATAAAGCTGGTTACCTTCACTTAGTTACCGCTGCATCATTAGGAGTGTATTAAATGATCTGCTAATACCTC
Source organism: Hoplodrina ambigua (assembly GCA_949774945.1). Lineage (NCBI taxonomy): Eukaryota > Metazoa > Arthropoda > Insecta > Lepidoptera > Noctuidae > Hoplodrina > Hoplodrina ambigua. The sequence continues at coordinate 11,355,287 of OX458981.1, forward strand.
CTCAAACTTACCTACATACTGTTGTTATCTAGGTCGAAACTACATTTAGTTGGGTGGCCCAAATAACCGTTCGCAAGGATGACCCTAATGAGGGCTCGGATTACGCGATTGGCGTGGCCATCAGCACAATACAATAACGTTGCTAAGGAATATACAATGGCCATTTAGAACGTCTATTCGATATTTAAATATTAAAGCCTACTTGCACTACGATTCACTGAACACAGTCAGCGATAAACGTATTTTTAAAACATCGTTTTGTCAACTTAAAACCCTAAATATCTATAGGATGACTGGTAATTAGTGACCAATACTTAAACACTACCTCGTTGGTCTAGTAGTCGCAAAGCGCGACTGCTGAGCATGAGCTCGTGGGTTCGATTACCAGGTCGAGCAAAGTATTATTGGGTTATTTTATCAGGAATTTCTCAGTAGCAGCCTCGAAGTTTGGATTTGTGCCCGATTGATGGCAATAGGCTTGCCCCTTATTATATAGGACTTAAACATAACTGGTGAAATGTGGGTTTACTAATGAGAACACCTCTGCCTAACCCTTCGGGGATTACAGGCGTGATGTTATCTTATGTACTTAAACACATGATTGTACGCATGATAAAAAAAACCTTTCCCAAAGAAAAAATCTTTTATACGAACAGCCGATGTCGCGAATGCGTAATCACGCGCGCATTTCGTACGGTTGATAGTTGTACGAATAACAAAAATGATGATGACGTGTTTATGTTTATAACTACGCGCAAAAAGTCGCACGGAACAGATAGTATAGTAAAAAATATATGAATAACAAGCTAAACTATTATCATTCTAAAACCGACACCTACACTGACCTTATCGGTGAGGTCCTTCAGAAAGGTCAGGTGCGGAGTACTCGTAACCGTCGTGCTTGTATGACGAGATGTATGAACGTAGATGAGGCGAAAGTAGTATGTAAGGATCGTAGCAGGTGGCGTTCTGTAGATTCTGCCTACCCCCATGGGAAAAAGGCGTGAGTTTATGTATGTATGTATGTATCATTCTAAAAACCATAACCTAAGTACTATGATTATGTACTTAAGTGTAAAAAACATTGTTACATTTAGACACTTACGTTTAGACTCTTTCAGCTACAAATTAGTATAACAATTTCATAAAAATCTTAAGAATTCACTATCACATAACACAAAACTATTCGCACTACCCAAATACGAACGAAAATGTTCCACAAACCTTCCCATCACAGTACCACCTACAAACCAAAAAGCTCGTATTTACTTTCAATACCGGTCCTCTAATAATTTGCGGTGCCGTACCGTGACCGTACCGGGACCGTACCGCCGTATCGTCACCGGAACGGTCGTTAATTAGTTTCGTTGACGAGGGTAACAGACGTTAGTAGTACATTGTTAATGACTACACCGTTGGACACTATGTACCTCACTTTTGAACAGTAATTTATAACGGTGGTGTACTACTCAAAATTGTTTTATGTATGGAAGGTATTTGTGAAATGGTTTTGTCGAGTTCATTTGGGTTTAAGGTTGTAGAATTTAACATATAGGCTGGCTTTTAATGTATCAGCTGTTCCCTACAAAAACGATCGTAATGAATGGAATAGCTGATATTTTTTTCATGATTTCAAGGTTGGTCCCGTAGTAAAAGTTGTTAATAATGATGAGTACAATGACCCCTTTTCAGGTAAATTTTCAATGACTCTGTATAACATAAACATCACGCCTGTATTCCCTGAGGGGTTAGGTAGAGGTGTACCCGTTAGTAGGTACACCCACATCTCGCCAATTATGTTTAAGTCCCATGTAATAGGGGGCGAGAATACTGCTGTCAACCGAGCACAAATCTAGATTCCGAGGCTGCTACTGAGAAATTCCTGATGGTAAAACCCAATAACACAGTTTTTATGTATTCATTGCCGTAGTTTTGTAGGTACTCAGATAAATAGTTTGTAATAGATACTATATATACTACATTTTGCCCGCGACTTCGTCTACAAAAATTTCGTATTTCCCACGTAAACTCAAAACCACTTAAACTCCTTTTCAGGATTAATTAAAAAATAAACTATTAAAGCCAAACTTTATTATTTACTTAAGCTTGCAATCGTGCCAAGTTTTATGTTGATTATAGCGAAAAATAAGATTTTTCATACAATCGAAAATCAATCCCATTACAGATTGAAATTCCAGAAATCTTTTCTAAGTGCTCGTGTACATCATAAAAGGAAGCCGTTTGCAAAATTTCACGTTCCTGTAGGTTTGTAGTCAGATTTTCCAGGTATATATTTTAACAACCAGCATTTAGAAAAGACATAAATCTATCTTCTATTATAAAAGCGAAAGGTACACACTCACTAATCACGAAATATCTAAAACTACTTGACGTATCTATACATCAAGTAATATACGAGTATGGTTATGCGTCGTTCCATGTTCTAACATGGAACGACGCATAACCATACTCGTATAATTTCCATTAAATAATTATCGCAAAAGAATATAAGTACATCCATGCTAATATTATAAATCTGAAAGTCTGTCTGCCCTTCTGTAACGCTCTCGCTTCTAAACCACTGAACTGATTATGATGTGGCATAGGGTAAGTTTTAACCTCAACAAAGAACATAGCCTCTATTTTTTATTCGACTTCGACTTTATCTGCAATAACCGCCATTTACGCAGACGAAGTCGCGAGCAGAAGCTAGTTACCATATAAAAGGATTTATTGTAGCTATCTGCTTAATAGTTTTTCGAAACAACAGTAAAAAATTATGTGCTAACAAAACTAGGAAACGCTATCGTAATAATTGCATCGCCGGTTCTGCAATACGGAGTGCGTGAAAATGATGAGTGTCGCGCCTGGCGTTCATTGACATTATTTATAAGCCAATTAATTCACTTCTATTAAATGTAAATGGGGATGTACAGTCAACAAAGTAGATAGGTATACAGGGTCGTCAGATATAATTGAAGTTTTCTTAGAAACTAATGGATGTTTTCAAATGTTATTTAATTTAAAAAGTAGATAATAAACAGTTCATTAATTAACTTAAGTTTCAATCAAAAACATTTGTCGGATTCTAAGATAACTTCATCTATACGTGACAACCCTCCATACCTAAATCTTTTTACCGCACACCGCCGCGGATGGAGGTGGCAGCAAAGCGGATTGCACCGCTCGACCGCGCGGTCGGGCGGTCTACGTGTGTGAGGCACTGACTTTTTCATAGAGGCCAATGCGACATGAGATTCGCTTCACCGCCTACCGCGGCGGTGCGCGATGCCGTGTGTTAATCGTCTAATCCGTGACGATTTTAAAGCTTATTTTGAAGTCTCATTGCAAACTTTCACAAAAATCAAACGTAACCTCGTAACGTAATAAAAGTAACATGACGCTACCGCTTGTTTGTTTGATGACAATGACAGCAATCAAATAAATAGTCTGTCTCGTTCTAACATTCATTTATTCTGTATATTTGTTTCACTTTCCTAAAGTTAGCGTTTTAACAGACGAGATATTCGGTCAGATAGTTATTCTTAGGTTAAATAATAATTGAAAAATTGACAACCATTTACTGAACAGATTAATACAGACTCATATAACTTTATTCTTCAGGTTGGTGTCGATTCTCTTGTTCACAAACAGAGAACTGGCATCTCTTAGTGACATACAGCTGTAGAGAAGGACGGTGACACTTACAAACTATGTTAGAGATGTCAAATTAGCTTCGCTTTCAAATTCTCCATTTTTAATCTATACGTTATAGGATATCAACTACCTATGAATGTGTCAGATTGACAATCTTTTACAGCTCTTATTTCATCCGTTCCTTTTTTGTTTTATAGAAAAGAAAAGAAAGAAACAGTCTGAATTAAGTTTAGTTCGAGTATAATAGACTTGACTTTTATCTGAAGATTGAAATATCGGCCCTAAAAAGGCTATTCTAAAAATAAAAAGGTCATGAATAACACACAAAAAAAACTTTTTCTACAGGTTTCAGTAAAAGTGTACAGACACCCATTTCTTCTAAATTTAATTACTAGTCACTTAATTAACGCTTTATTAACATTCACTCTAGTATGTTAATTACAAAAATTAATTCACAAAACATGTTGCCGACCCTAAAATTCTGCTAGCCCTGTAAAGGAAAACCCACAACATAAATAAAAGCATACAAAATTAAATTAAACAAAACGGAGGCAAAAACTAATTGAAACTAATTAGTAGAAACCTTATTTAAAAAATAATTACACAGCAAAAAGTGAGAAAATTTAATTACAAGCAAAAATTAGGTGACAAAATATGGGGGTGGAGTTCAAAGGGGATGTAGTAAGTACCTACAGCGATGTCAAAAAATAAACCTAGGGAAAGTGAAAACAAATAAATAAAAAGGAATTTTAGGGTGTAAAAGGGTAGAGGGAGGATGAAATTAAACAAATACTGAAATGAGAAAGGGATTCCCCTGTTGTTAAGGGAATTAAAAGTGTGACTACGTAAATTACTTACGTGGAGTATTTTAGTTGATTTTCACACTTTGGAAGTTGGAATATAATTTTGTAAATAAAAATTACAGGCTAACTTTTCAATTACATTCATACATATACCGCCTCATTAGTCTAGTGGTCGCAATGCGCGACTGCTGAGCATGAGGTCTTGGGTTCGATTCCCAGATTGGGTAGAGTGTTATTGGGTTTTTCCATCAGGAATTTCTCAGTAGCATTCTTAGAGTCTCGGATGCTGTAGCATTTTATGTGATTTTTATTTAATGTATAAATCCTCGGATGTTGTACAACATTTTTGTCAACCAATTTTTTCAAAAATTGTATGAATAGTTTCTTGCCCATTCTCCTAAAAAAAATGACGTGCAAAAGTGCCGAAAGGTCTAATTGAATTAATTATTGTTTTAAATTTTTGACTTTTGACTTCCACGAATTTACTTCCTCATCCCCATCAAAACTCAAAGTCAGACAGTCTCTTCTGAAGTCCAACAAAGCTCCTATTCACCTGACAAGTCCCACAGCCATCCCATAAAACCTTCGTTTAACTATGACCTCTGAGGGGGCTATTCTAACACAGGGCAATTCAAACGCTAAAGTCACATGCTCATCCGGGCAATTATTAGATACGCGACAATGCGAAATAGCCCACTGTAGTTGAGAACAAACTTCGCAGCAGCTTATGAGCTTGGGTCCATTTTATGACGTCAATAAATTCACGGACAAAAGAACAGTAGTGCGCGAGAAGCAATAAACTCTATGGTGTAAACTTACTTGAAAGAATTATGACGTCACCGTGATAGTGCCGCGGTACTTTGGAAGAATATTCGGTTTGGATGCCAACAGATGTTTGGATGAGTTATTATTGAGATAGAATCTATTTGTAAAAATGTCGTGATGCTCAGTGGTTCTGACGCCCGCCTCTCAAGCATGAGTTTGTGGGTTCAAGTCTGAGTAAGGACCAATGTGTGCTTTCTAAGTTTATCTCATACATAACATCACGTCTGTAATCCCCGAAGGGTTAGGCAGAGGTATACCCATTAGAACACCCACATTTCGCCAGTAATGTTTTTAGTCCCATGTAATAGGGGGCGAGCCTATTGCCATCAACCGGGCACAAATCCTGACTCCGAGGCTGCTACTGAGAAATTCCTGTTGGAAAAACCCAATAACACTGCCCGACCTGAGAATCGAACCCAAGACCTCATGCACAACAGTCGCGCTTGCGACCACTAGACCAACGAGGCAGTCTGTTTATCCGTCAGTTTATCTTATACATCACTGACATAAATCGTTCCGTGCATCGGAAAGCACGTTAAGCTGTCGATCCCGGCTGTCATACATGGATCTTTGATAGTCGTTACGGGTCGTCAGAAGCCCGAAAGTCTTACAACCAAACTGACCAAGGGGCAATGTATAATTATTACTCAGTTACTGGGTTGTGGAGGTCAGATAGGCAGTCGCTCCATGTAAAATACTGGTATTTAGCTGCATCCAGATAGCAGGGAAGTGGACCCCAACATAGCTGCAAAGAGACTTCTGCGACTAGTTTTGATTTCGTATGGGGTACTTAATGATAGCCTACGGAGCATAGTCGAAAATTTTATTATAAACTTTAGTAAATAACTTTTGAGCAATTTTCTCAGTATTTTAGATTATTTCTCTTGTATCAGCTACAGACTGAAATATAATATTCATTATTTTCTGACTGAAATTCATATTGGAAATTCTTGGAATCGAAATTTCGTGTACATTTTATTTTAAGATATGATTTTCAGACGAATTTCAAGTAACTTGTGTATTTAAAAAATATAATATATACATTTATATCTTTGGTCAACTAGTTCTTCGCGTGAATGTCGAATATGGCTGACGCAGATAAATTTGCAAATTAAAAAGAAGCCTATGTGCTTTATTGTGGTTCAAGCTTAGTCTGTACCAAATTTCATCAATATCGGTACAGCAATTTAGCCGTGAAAGCGTAGCAAACAACCAAATAGAAAAACTCACTTTCGCATGCAAATTCAGGATTGCTTTAGAACAAATCATATTTCAATCAAAACATAGATTATTATTTTACACAAAACGACCTTGAACCACAATCTTAAAGCATATTTTCCCTTCATAAATTTCAAAGAAAAATATAATGACCTTACAATACAAAACAAAAAGAACTTAAAGAAACCCTCGATACGGTTAATATTCGGAAGCATTTTTTCGAGAACCACTAGGGTTGTCACTTACAATGAAAAGGGTACCTCGACATATGTCTACTATACACGATGAACCTTTAATTAAGGCTTGTTTCATTTCGTCTGAGGTCGCGACTAGGGACGCCTCTGGCGACCAATTACTTTTTAATTAGGAACAAATATAGAAAGTGTTTTGGTGTAATTAAGTTGTGTCGCACCTTCATGCCCACGTTTGGAACAAATCGAATGTTGTATCTTACTTTGAGTGTATTTTATTAGATGGTTCTGAGTAAGTGGTAGTGGATGGATGGATGTTACCTTTTAGGGTTTTGTTTTTGTTAGAATGATTTCTGAGTGTCGAGTCTTTGGTTTGCTTCTCAAGTCGGGTCATTTTATTGGGTTTTTCCATTAGGAAACTCAGTCCTCCTCTGCTTGTGTGTACAATTTTGTTTTCTTTTATGTTATGTGCGTCATTTTCGCGTGAATAAAGAGTTTTTCTTTCTTTCTAGTAGCAACCAATTCAGTCTTTTACTTGGTTCTTTTTATAGGACTTCTTCAAGCCTTTGGTAAGCTCAATTATTCCCACAATACACCAAAATGACTCTCTTAAAAAATAGCCCAAAGTTGTATCCACATTGCATTTTAACACTAGCTTCCGCCCGCGACTTCGTTCGCGTTATTTTATCCCATGGGAACCGTACATTTTCCAGGATAAAAGAAGCCTAATTACTGTTCCGCAGTGTAATCTATATCTATGCCAATTTTTATCCAGATTCGTTCAGCCGTTCTGGCGTGATGTTTAAATAAAATTCTTTATTTTTGGATAAAGTTCATTTGGTTAGTACTTACAATACAACAAACAAACAAACAAACTCTTTAACATTCATCCATCCAAACCTTCACATTTGTAATAGTACATAGTAAGATTTTTATCCGAAATATCAAAAAGTTCTATGGTTGCAATGCCAAATATATTGCTGATGGGTTTCGTAATAGAGTCATTACATAACCCTCTGTAATAAGAGAGCGTAACTTCATATTCTTGAGACAATTTCCGACAATAGAATTGATATAATTACTTGCTAAGTTAATTATTATTATAGTTTTACCAACCACACGCTCCATATAGAAGTCTGAACTTTTCTGCGCGTGTCTTTGGTTACTGCTCTGCTTCTGTGGGACGTAGCGTGATGTTATATAACCTATACTATTCTTCATGAATTTGGCTATTACATCCAAATATTTTTTTCTAATCGGACAAGTAATTCCAAAGATTAGCATGTTTAAACAAACGAATATTTTTTTTCAGATTATCCGACTAATATTATAAGTGAGAAAAGTAAAGATGTTTAGATGTTTGATAATTGGTACATAGATAGATCATTTCCTGGATTATCTGGAACACATACTTAGTAAACTTTTGTCCCGGTTATTGTCCTTGGGATAATAGTTGAACTTACTAACTTTATGAAAAGTTAAGCTAACTTTATGAGAAGCTAGTTATTATTATTACTGCTAGTTTTATTTTTATTGTTTTTATTTATTTTAGTTTTTATTTTGTTTTGTTTGTTATTTGTTATTGTTGTTTTTTTATTTATTTATTGTTTTTTTTGTTGATGTTTTACAATTATTGTTTTATTTTTTAGTACTTTCTAAAGTTTTCCTTAGACATTACTGATCTACCGGGGTTGCGGGACGTCTTAACAGGATACCGTGGCCCCGGAACGTAAAGGGCAACAGAAGGAACAGGGTGGTTTTTTACTCAGTAAAAGTCTGACATTCCCTTCCGCCCCACCCAGGGCGGAACGAGTCATTTGATGATTTTTATCACATAAAAAAAGACATCATTTTGTGCCTCGGAAAGCACGCCAAGCTGTTGGTCCAGGCTGTCATACGTGGATCTTTGACAGTCGTTACGAGTCGTCAGAAGCTTGAAAGTCTGACAACTAGTCTTACCTAGGAGTATCGTATTACCCAGTTACTGGGTTGTGGAGGTCAGATAGGCAGTCGCTCAATGTATAATACTGTTTACTACGTTATTCAGCTGCATCCGGTTAGACTGGAAGCCTACCCCAACATAGTTGGGAACAGGCTAAGCAGATGATGATGTTTTACAATATTTTTGTCTTCAGCATACCCACTTATTCTACTCACCCATTCATCACAAAGAGCATGAATATAGGAATTACCTACATTACCTCCCCTACGCCTCTGTAATCGGGTATGCAAAACTAATTTCCTGTGAGACATCAAACGTCATTTTATTCTGAAGGAAATATGGAGTACAGAAAGGCTTCGATTCAAGTAAGGATTTTATACAGAAGAATATATTTGTTAACGTTCTTATATAACTGCCTCATGTGGTCTTGGGTTCGATTTCCAGGTCGGGCAAAGTGTTATTGAGTTTTCTCATCAGAAATTTCTGAGTAGCAGCCTAGGAGTTTGGATTTGAGCCCGGTTGACAATAGGCTCGCCGGGTATACGGGACTTAAATATAACTGGCGAAATGTAGGTGTACTAATGGCTATACCTCTGCCTAACCCTTCGGGGATTACAGGCGTGATATTGTGTATGCTATTATATAAATAAAATTAACTTCAACTAAAATCTATCCTCGACTTCAAGAACTAAAAGGACAGCCCTTTGTAAATAAAAAATATATATTTTTTTGATAGTTAAAAATATAAATATGAAATACCAACACGTAAACATTAAAATCTGTACTCAAATGAAACATGAGTACCTATTCGTTGACACAAAAAAGAAAAGAGCAGTAGTTTAGTTTCACAAAATAGTTCACGACTACCTTGTTATCCAAGCTCAGAGGCTAGGCTTTGAGTCCCAATCCAATCTAGATTAGCTTCGGGCTAGACTCAGGGGTACAGAGGAGGTTATAACACCTGGAATTGCTCGCATGCTGCCTTCTGAATATTAAGTTGTTGTAAGATGAAGCTTGACGCGATGCAAATTAACTGTAGCGTAAGTACGAAGTGGGTTTTGGAATTTAAGAATACGTATAGGTACAATACGTATTCTGCGTAATATACAGGCTGTTAGTGTAAACACCGTTGTCACTAAAACCATAGGTACTTGATTTATTATAAAAAATGTCTATTTGAATTTAAAAATCAATAAACAAAGTAATCTTTCAAAAATTAAAAAAAAAATCTGTCCGACACCGTCCGTAAATTCATGGATACTATGCGCCCGAGTTACGTAATCACCGCAAAGGGCGTTGACCTGCTGCACTGGCGATCCGTCATAACTACCTACATAAGTTTTAACTTCAGTAGCAGCCTCGGAGTCTGCATTTGTGCCCGGTTGATGGCAATAGGCTCGCCCCCTATTACATGGGACTAAAAACATAACTGGCGAAATGTGGGTGTACTAAAGGGTATACCTCTGCCTAATCCTTCGGGGATTACAGGCGTGATGTTATGTTATGTAATTATAAAAGCGAAATTCATAGGGAATAGTATAGGCTACATCACACCACGATCCACAGGAGCGGAGCAGTACCCAAAGACTTAACTGAAAGCGGGTACTACGGAGTTTATCTAAAAGTAAATACATACAACGTATTAAATACTCCATTTAACGTATATAAAGCCAGCCTTTCTATTTACTCGTACCTTTACAATTTTCTTTACCAACATTTTTCATAATAAAAACAAATTCAATCAAAGAGATAATGGGATTTTCACGAAGAAATCCATTCAAAGAACAGTATAATATGGTACTATATAAAGAAAATATTTCAAAAACAAACTGAGAGAAATCCTTTGAACTTCATAACTTGTGTTTGTGTGTGTTGCGTGTACTATTGTGGACAAAAGTAGATTATTATTATTTTTATTTAGGTTTATTATTGACTGCCTGCATATTACCCAGTTACTGGGTTATGGAGGTCAGATAGGTAGTCGCTCCATGTAAAATACTGGTATTCAGCTGCATCCGGTTAGACTGGAAGCCGACCCCAAACATAGTTGGGAAAAGGCTAGGCAGATGATTCTTGACTGCCTTGACTGCCAGATATTTTTAAGTCCTGTGTGATAGGAGGCGAGCCCATTGCATTATTGATAATAATATTGATCAACCAGGCACAAATCCAGACTCTGAGGCTGCTACTGAGAAATTCGTGATGAAAAAACCCAGTAACGCTTTGCCTAACTTGGGGATCGGACCCAAAACCCCAAGCTCAGCAGTCGCGCTTTGCGACCGCTAGACCAACGAATCAGTCAATAAAAAATCAAAGTAATAAAAGAAGTAATTCATATTTTTTACCTCAAAACTAAACAAAAAGGTCACATTTAAATAAAATGATTCAACTTTAGCTATTCAACTACATACATAACATCACGCCTGTAATCCCCGAAGGGTTAGGCAGAGGTGTACCCATTAGTACACCCACATTTCGCCAGTTATGTTTTTAGTCCCATGTAATAGGGGGCGAGCCTATTGCCATCAACCGGGCACAAATCCAGACTCCGAGGCTGCTACTGAGAAATTCCTGATGGAAAAACCCAATAACACTTTGCCCGACCTGGGAATCGAACCCAAGACCTCATGTACAGCAGTCGCGCTTGCGACCACTAGACCAACGAGGCAGTCATTCAACTACTCTGTGTACAATTTAATAGTCTATAATACATAGTTGTGCACACTGTATAGCGGACAAGCCATTTGTATCAAGTGAAGAGGGCACAGTGCAACTATTATTTGAGGCTGCAAGTTTATCTTGAAGAAAGTTTAGCAATAATGGATTTTTAATTTATTTAAACTTTATGACTGCCTCGTTGGTCTAGTGGTAGCAAAGCGCGACTGCTGAGCATTAGGTCTTGGATTCGATTCCCGGGTCGGCTAAAGTGATTTTCCATGAGGAATTTCTTAGTAGCAGCCTCGGAGTCTGGATTTGTACCTAGTTAATGGCAATAAGCTCGCCCCCTATTACATGGTATTTATACATAACTTGCGAAATGTGGGTGTACTAATGAGTACACCTCTGCCACATACGTTTTATAGTTCCGATCTGTAGACATCTGCCTATTTGTCTAAATAACTAATTACGATGTTAGATAGTTTTAATAATAATTAGTAAAACATAACTAGACTACACAGGTAAACTTGAGTAAAATATTGTGTAAGCTAACACCTAAAACAGTCCAGCATTTAAACAACCAAGTATTTCAATACGAAAACTATTTTTTTCAAAATTAAAATAAATATTAACAACCAATTCATAATACTCGCATTTGACGATTTGCACATTAATTTTGCGTTGATTTTTGTTGCAAAAAAATAAGCTTAACTAAGCTTCCCCGCTCCGCTTATCACAGACCTCCCACCATAATAAACGCGCAATATATGTATCGCAGATATGAAACTGCAGACATGAGCGAGCCATACATCCAATGCACAGCAAGTTAGTATTTTCTAGATGACTGTACAATATACATACGAGTACAGTCGTAGAGTAATGTTAGCTTTCGTGACTTCATTTTGAAACATCTGGCATCTGAGTTGGTTACGGCGCTTTGCACACGGAGCAACTTAAGTTGAGGTAACTATCAACACTTTAAAAGTTTCCTGTAAAAATTAATAGTTGCTATACGTTTACGGTTGCCGCAACTTTATGGCAATCTGTGAAGCCTCCTCTACACGTCTGGAGATGCGTCGCGAGACGTGTGGACAGACGCCGGACGTCCGCGCTGAAACCCTTTGATCTGTGTCACAAAAAACAACAACAATCGGATTCGTGGCGGACGCGTCTGCGTGCGTCTGCGGACGTTAAATACCTACAACAGATGCACAAATTACCCCATCTATATGTCTGCGAACGCATTCGCAGATGACGTCCGCGGACACGTCTGCAGACGTGTAGAGGAGGCTATAGCCGAGTTGCCGTATGCCATTGCCGTAGCGAAACTGGCATTGCTGAGCACTGGGAGAGGGGCGATTCCACACCCTCCCTAGGTGTCAAATCGCTCGGCACGTTGCGATTGACGTTTGAGGAAACCGGCAACTTTAACAACCGGTATACTTATTTAACAGTTGCTAGTTGCGGCAATTAGGAACTAACTTAGTCATCGATTGTAGCAACTGAAAACTGTTGACGATCATCGGAACTCGACATTCGAGTTGCTATGTGTCCGCAGTCCAATTGAAATATATGTAAACAGCTCGTTGCCAGTTGCTGCAATAGTTGCTCCATGTGCAAAGCGCCTACAAGACTTCTTAGAATATGTTATTTTAACTTAGGAATCTTGTAATTCTAAAGTGAGTGGAAAATGGAAGTACATAATCACTTTACGCGTCTTAAGTATTTGTTTGAGTAGGCAAAGAGATGTCAATTAAATGTTATGTAACATTTAAATATTTGGAGTTGTTTGTGAGCTGTCTTATTTATTATTCAACATAATATCACGCCTGTAACCGCCGAAGGGGTAGGCAGAGATGTAAGTCAAAGTTCTTAATTACACCGGGAATATAAAAATTTGAAAATCTTATATGTATAACATAACATCACGCCTGTAATCCCCGAAGGGTTAGGCAGAGGTATACCCATTAGTACACCCACATTTCGCCAGTTATGTTTTTTAGTCCCATGTAACCCCTATTACATAGAGCCGAGCGAGCCTATTGTCATCAACCGGGCACAAATCCAGACTCCAAGGCTGCTACTGAGAAATTCCTGATGGAAAAACCCAATAACACTGTGCCCGACTTGGTAATCGAACAAAAGACCTCATGCACAGCAGTCGCGCTTGCGATCATTAGACCAACGAGGTAGGTATAGGTAGATCATTATCTATGAGTATGTTATTGTAAGGTAAGCTAGTTCTGTTCAGCAGTTTAAGAGTGAAAGAGTATCAAACATTCATCGTTTTTGGAGATCATTCGTGACCAACATTAAAAAACATATTCTAAGGATTTACCCAAAAAATCGGAAACCAATAACCATTTACGTTTAATCCAAAAAGCTAATTTTCCAATTACCCTTCACAACACAAACTGTAAGTAGGCACTACTTGCACCTACATAACTTCACCAAAGTCTATGAAGGGAAGGGGTAAAACTGATTTTGGGTAAGAAAAACCGAGCGAGCAATATCTTTCGTCCGTGTGTTGCGTTCCTATACACGATTAGTGTCGAACTCTAAATATTTCACGGTAATGCCTTACGATTGAAGTGTGTTACAGGACTTATTGATGGGGGCCTCCCCAATTTATGGGGTCGGGGTAAAATGGGGTAGAAATGTAGGGCAATTTGGGGTAAGTGCTAAGATTTTAAGCTATGCCATTTTTTGTACATTTTATTTTTTGATGTTAGAACCGCACACATACCTGGAGTTGATTGACATTTGACAAATCTGACAACAAAATTGTGTTAATATAACGATTATATTCTAAAATAATATTGATGGATTTTTCCTCACTAGTGCTGAAAAACGTCATTTAAAAACACGCAAGCATTTTATCATTATCCATTCCTCTCACCTCTAATAAGCAATGCAATCCAGCCTTGAAAATATTATATTATTATTATTCGTCCTACACAAGGAATGTCTCGTATATCTTGGGTACGTTTACAAACATAAACTCACATACACAAACAGCTAGACCCGGGACAAATGTCTGTAGGTCAAACCAATATTTGTTCCATGCGGAAATCTAACCCGCGACACACGGCGCAGCAGCCAATTGCTTAGCCACTGCGCCAACCGTGCCGTCAATATAGCTTTTATTGGACTAGGGAACCAGACAATCCGTACTGTGGAATTAATATTAGTAAAGAAAAGTAAGAAAGAAACTTATTTATTTACGCGAAAATCGAAAGCCAGCGCTGTGGTTAGAAAAGAAAGAAATAAATCTTAGTGCTTCTTTTCTTTCTTTCAAAATTACGCACATAATTTAAAAGAAAAATTGAACACAAAAGCAAAATAAAAACAAGCTGGTATTAAATCTGAAAAATTAAAATGAATTTTAAATAAAAAAAATTAAATCACTACCGCGCGAAACGGCTGACGCTCAGCATAATGCCGTAGTCCGTGCACGAAGGCACGAAAATCACGGCGCTAGTTTGCAGTCGCTATATTCAAAACGTCCTATGATGGTGCGGGTGACACATGTCAGCTATTCATCTATGGATGACAGAATCGCATAATTATGTCAGTGACATTATTTAATTTACTAGTTATTTATTTACTTATTACTGATTCCGTATTTTACGATTATAAATAAATAAATAAATATCTTGGGACAACTCACACACGGCTATCTGATCCCAAGCTAAGCAGAGCTTGTGTTATGGTAACCAGACAACTGATATACATACTTATATAATTTATAAATACATACATATTATAGATAAATCACACCCAGACACAGAACTGACAATCATGCTCATCACACAAAGTTTGTCCTGGGTGGGAATCGAACCCACGACCTCCGGCTTAACAGTCAGGGCCACTAACCACTAGACCAACAGGCCCGTCAATACACACGTCAACAGGATTATGATATTAGTGTGCAGTTAAAATATTCAATCATGATTGTAAATCCCCATAACGTTCAAGAGGGAAAAGCAACAGTTTGACAAATGTCACCGGCGTCATCCTAGAGCGTGAGGAATATAATTTGTTTCATAAGCCTCCTTCTTACGAAGTTATGCTCGTAACATAGATCATGTTTGCTCTTGTCGTGTCAGGAGACTATTAAACCCAAACTTCCTGAAGATATCTTAGTTAACATTTACTTACAGAGTATTACATTTACTAAGTCATATCGATACTTGATCTTCCTACTCAGGGAAAGCCAGTTAACTTTTTATCGTCTTCATTTTGTTTAATTATCTATCTATTGATACAAAGAAATGAAATTTAACTGACTAAATAGTAGCTTTTTTACAAAAATGTTTAATTACTCAAGTCCCAGATAATGAGACACAATTGATTTTCTATTGTTCTGACTTATTGGTAAACAAAAAAAAACAATCTGTAATTTTTTTGTCGGTTTGTTTCAGCTATTTTCCTAAATGGCTGGAGCAACTAAGGTTTACTTTTATTTTAGACTAGCTGTTACCCGCGGCTTCGCCCGCGTTTGTTTAGGATTTGACAATCAATTCGGGCTATACTCGGCTTGTTGTTCGGCCAGATCCAGAATTATTAAATACCTACGGACCAACAGACTGTGACTCTTAAAAGTCCGTCGGCGTTCAGTTTGCATTTCTGCAAGAGAGGTCCTTCTCGCCTGCGTCTGTTCTGGAGTTTCTGTCGCTGTAATGGCTGAGCTTGTTCTCTGAGACGAAGTCGTGTTTGAATAGGCGTCTCAGTTGCTCTTACAGCTCTCTGGCTTTCGGCTTGTTCCTCCAAAAGCAATTGCGTTTAGGAGGGCGTCTCAGTCACTCTCAGAGAAGCTTGGCAGGAGGACGGCATGGCTCTCGAGTCTTTCCTGGCTTCAAGAAAATGTCTCATCAGCTATCAAATTTGCTTGTCGCTCCGGTTGTGCTTGCCTTCTTAATGCGGCATGAACGGAAGATTCCGGGAAATGAGCAGTAATTTTTGCTCGGGCTCGGAATGAGCTTTTGCCTGAGTTGGACCTGCGAGATATTATAAAATTGAAAAATGTAACCTACCTACCCTCATAAAAACACACCGAAAATACCTCTTACGAAAAAATTAACAGTACTGAGGGACAAACTTAACTTTGCCGATGGAAAACTGTTGTCTACATACATCGACATAGGTCACGGTTAGCTTAGCAACTAACCTCTTCCTTCAGTCTATCATCGACTACACGCATCAAACAAACCAATTTTACTGTTGCGACAGTTCTGCTGTAATCCTATGAGGAGTTCCGTTCCATATCTCCAAAGTTCATCATCAGATCATGACAGCATATATAAGGGACCAATTCGGAAAAATAAACAAAAAATGAATCATCCAAATCGATTCACACTTGGCGGAGTAATCGCAGAGTATGCTTTACTGACGGAGCGTGTTATAAGTTCACCTTTATTCTTCCATGCATCCTCTATGAATGCGTTTACTCCTGTCAGTGTCAGTGACGACACAGTGATGACAGTGTCAGTTACGTAGTCTGTATCCCTGACAACGTACATAAAGTGGGTCCCAGACAAACGCGGAATGTTGTGGCAGCCGCGTCAGTTGCAAATTTTAACAACAGGCTGCGTGTACTGCTTTGTAAAATGACATCAAATATGGAAATTGTAATAGAAATAGTTGAATTTAAATAATAATTTCAATTTAACCCACACTTCTCTATTCCTAAGAGTAATATGCGAGGCTATTGATAATATAGGTATTATAACTACTATAACTTGACGCTCCTCTCCATATTACGATTTCAATATGTGTAGTCACATTTGTATGAAAGAGTATGTATGTAGTTGTGAGTCTTCAGTAGCAGGCTAGGATATTTGTTTGTCAACTAATCATAAATAGACGACCGTGCAAGACCACGCACCTGTAATTTTCATAGAGAATGTCAGTGCAGCGCCATACTAATAATAATGAGTAATTTTTGATGCCGCTAGTCGGACAACAAATCGCTGATTTGTATTTGTTTCGAGAGCCGTCTCAATACGCACACATGCGTTGTGAGTATTTTTAATACTATTACAAACACTTTCAAACGTTTTGAATTGTGGAAGGGCGCGTCATGTTACTGTAGTTTATCTCTATCTCACACCTCAAGTGTTTACATAAACGGCTTTCCTAACTTTTTTCTCATTTTCCGAGAGGACTAATGACTCATTAGAGTAATAAGACAACGTTACGGTTAGCCATATTGACTGACGTCCGATTGTAGCACAAACACCATGCTAATGACATTTCAGGCCGCCACTGTGACCGCGGTGGTGTGTTTTTGCAGCGGTTGGAGCCGCGGCCTGCGGTTTGCCGCAACCGCAAGTCCGTCCGTCTGGAAGGCACTTTATGCAAAATGTCAGGATAATCTTCAGAGGTTTTGGGCATGAAAAATTATCAAGCAAACCACTTTCGTACTCCTAGGTTGTTTAGTTGAAACTGGTCTATCGACAGTCTAGACTCAAAATGTATTAGATGCATAAACTTAAAATTTGATCATGATTCGATAGACACGTGGCGCCATCTACTGTCATAAGGACGTTATTGTGATTTCCCTCGGGAACAGTACTTTATTTCGGGATTAAAAGTACCCTATGTTTGTCCCTGTACACCTGGCAACGTTATATGCAAAATTTCAGGATGATCGGTTCAGTGGCTTAGGCGTTAAATGGTAACAAACAAACAAACAAACTTACTTTCGCATTTATAATATTAGTTAGGATAAAACAAAGCTAGATTAAAGTATAATGTATGTTAATAAGTACTGTTACTTAATAACCCTGGAAGTTTGTATGTTTGGATGTCTGTACATCAAAGCATACAAACTTCCACAGTTACAATATTATTAAAATTTTCATCTACTTGATATACAATTCTAGCTTTTAACACTACCAAATCTAAGACGAATATCCTCTGCTATTGAAACGAGGAGCTTGACGATTTATGGCTGAAACTGCATTAGGCGTATGAGAGCCGATTGGTTTTCTGGCGTTGAAAAATTTAGCCGACCCTGTCTGGAGGATTGCAGCGAATTGGGATTTTGTCATTGCAGATGTTATAGGAACATATAATGTGAACTACCAAAGAATGGGCCATTTGCTGCAGTGTGGTGTCCCCTTTTTTTTAAGGATAGGTAATCATCAGATGACTTCTTCCGCTCTGGGCGGAGCGGAAGGGAGTGCCAGACTTTACTGAGAAAAACCTATCTGTGTTTCTCCTAATACATAACATAACATCACGCCTGTAATCCCCGAAGGGTTAGGCAGAGGTGTACCCATTAGTACACCCACATTTCGCCAGTTATGTTTTTAGTCCGACAAATCCAGACTTCGAGGCTGCTACTGAGAAATTCCTGATGGAAAAACCCAATAGCACTTTGCCCGACCTGGGAATCGAACCCAAGACCTCATGCACAGCAGTCGCGCTTGCGACCACTAGACCAACGAGGCAGTCAACGAGGCTGTGTTTCTCCTAATGCCCTCAATTTATTTATTTGTTGAAACTTAAGCTGCAACAACCAACTACATTATCTAACAGCCGACCAAAGGTGAAGAGATAACATGGTTACATGTTACATTACTGTGAAAGCGTAAAACCATAAAATTACATACATACATACATAAACTCACGCCTTTTTCCCATGGGGGTAGGCAGAAACTACAGAACGCCACCTGCTACGATCCTTACATACTCATTTCGCCTCATCTACGTTCATACATCTCGTCACACAAGCACGCCTGTTACGAGTATTCCGCACCTGACCTTTCTGAAGGACCTCACCGATAAAGTCAGTGTAGGTCTTCTTAGGGCGACCCCTTCCGGCGTTGCCACTCACCTCTACCATATCTACCTTTTGTCAATCGTCTTTCACTCATTCTCTCAACATGACCGAACCATCTAAGCATACCCTTTTCTATTTTTGTCACTACATCTTCTTTTAATCCACACAATAAAATTAGAGATTTAAAAATATAAAAAAGTAAGTACTCATTTGCGTTCCGAGACCGCAGTGACTCATTCGAACAAAATCCGACACCCTGAGAGAAGGTGCTCCTACGCCTGCACTATTAAGTATTTATTATCAATTAGTAGGGCATGGTCAAACCTTTTAGGGGAGAAAGGGGTCGAAGAAAAATATTACATTTAAAAATTACAAAAAAAAGATAAAGATAGATAAATACTATCAATATTTTTGTGCAAACTTACAAGTTAGAAGATACAAAAATATTCTCCCATTGCCGAAACACTTTGAAACACAAATTAAGTTAATAATTACAGAAGTACCTACAAGTACATACCCGAAAAAGACCAACATGCCAAAGAGGACGAAAGCCGAAACTTTGACGGCATCGTCATTCAAGAAATGCGCAAGTAAAGAGAACTTTTCTAAAAACCGCCAAACTTTACTTAACAAATTATTATTTTAAACTCGCCATTCCTCGTATTCATATTCCAAATTTAGCTTTTGAGATCTTAAGACTAAAATAGACGAGCAACTTTTAGTTGTGGTGGTTGGCGATTATGCATCAATTTTTGGCAATTTTTCTGCGTTCCATAAATGGCGTGAGCGTTTGCTTTATCGTGCTTTATTTATTGATTTATTTATGAAAAATTTATTAAACTGACGCATAAAAAACTATTATGAACTTTAATGTACTTACATTTTTAATTTAGGGACTAACCACGTTCCAAACTAAATGTTGCATGCCTAGAGCAGAATATGGTGACACCAACAACTTTCCTGTTCTTCAATAACCCACCGGTATGACTTATTTGCCAATCCATATTTGCAATAAATGAATTTGAATTTGAAAAAAATACAAGTCACAAGATTTTTTACATATGAACACCATAAACACAAACAGTGAACATAATATTTAATTTTGATTAAAAGAAAAGGGAATAACACAGTATAGCTCATATTAATATATTTTTTAAAGGCAACAGTTGTACCTTATGCTTTAAATAAATAGGTAACTATCCACGTGTTTTAGTGGACTTGGTGCTTGAATTATTGTACTGAATTCCAACAAATATCTATCTGGTAGTCATGTGTTTAGTTGCGATGATAAAAAAGCTGAATCGAGCCTACAGTTTCCCAATAGCAACTAAACTAACGCGGCTATAGTTTGTATGAATGAGGATAGCGTCGAGATTTTTAAATTGCCAGTCACCGCAACTAAAAGTAGCCCGTCTGCTTTAGCGCAAACGTACGTTTCCCAGCTACTTGCTCAGGGAACTAGGGAGCGCTGGCTCTTTGAAAATTATAATATCAAAGACTTTGCTAAAAAGTACCGGATACGTTCGTATGTTACGAGCTTGTGTGAAACGGCTTTGGGGGAAAATTCTGTAAAATGGACTAAATGAGATGGGAATATTAATAGTGATGGTTTCAGGACTCGCAGGTTAATAGTAGTACCTCAATAAATTTGATTGCCTCTTTGGTCTAGTGGTCGCTGTGGATGAGGTCTTGGGTTCGATTGCCAGGTCGGGCAAAGTGTTATTGGGTTTTTCCATCAGGAATTTCTCAGTAGCAGCCTCGGAGTCTGGATTTATGCCCGGTTGATGGCAATATTATAGGCTCGCCCCCTATTACATGGGACAAAAAAAATCATAACTGGCGAAATGTGGGTGTACTAATGGGTACACCTCTGCCTAACCCTTCGGGGATTGCAGGCGTGATGTTATGTCATATATGTCTGAATAAATTCATTCAAGCTCATGCATCATCATCGTCATCAGAGTGCGCTACGGGCATGCGCAGTTTTGAACTAGTTTTAGTGCATGCTTTATTTTATGCGCTATTGCGCTTTATGCATGCGTCAGACAAAAAGCGAAGATGAACGTGAAAACGAACTGGTATAGACATAGCTGTAATTAGTTAATATTGATTACCAATTACCCTTATCGCAATGAAAAAAGCTCTATAAATCATTTTTTCATTTATCAAGCTTTTATATTCGATTCTCGTGCAATGTGCATACGTATTTATAATTCCAGCTCAATAGAACACCGCAAAGTGAGTCAACTTGTGAGATTTGATTAAGTTCTTATGGTCATTTTCTGGCTATATAAAGCTAGCTAGCTGTAAAGGTTTATTAACATAATTATAATAAAGTTTATTTACTGTTGTTACAGTGGTTACCTCATAACTAGGTTAACATAATAATTATAAATCGGTAACATTTGTCGGTCCGTAGTTTTGGTGAAAACGGTGGTCCCCAAACTAGGCGATGCCTGTATCTTGGGGACCAGGATTGTGAAACATAATAATCCTTGCCATGGGATAGTTAAATTTAATATTATATAAACTTTATCTCAGGTACGTAATGAGATCAAAAATTGAATTTTAATAAATAAAATTCTTATAAACTAAAGTTATGCAAGCGAAGCTTACAATTAAAATTGATAATTAATATCATAAGACTAGCTCTGTAATGTTTTGCAGTGTCATGCAAAGTGCACATTCACGAAAAATTTCAGCTCAATTGAACATCGGGAAGTGGCTCAAATTTCAGCTCAATTGAACATCGGGAAGTGCCTCAAATTGAACTGGTAAGATTTGATTAGCCGCAGATACCGTCAAGTTAAAGTAAATAAAAGCTTGTAATAAATGATTTGATTTGTGTAAACCACGATAACTAAAGCGTCGTTAATATTTTAACAGGAAACTCAGCTAGATTATTCTTGAGCGTCAATTTATTAGCATTAAAACACTCTTTCTTATAAGAAACCACCCAAAAACGCACGAACAACGCATACATAATTTAAGAACGAACAGAAAAGATACCAGTTATGCAAAAAGATATCTCCAAAGTCCAAGTCACGGAGGCGCTGATACGTAATTCTTTTGTGGGCTAATCTTTTATGAAAGAATAGCTTTGTTCGAGTAAATGCTGTATCGGTTTTCTTGTACGTATGAATTCCCTGACTATCAATATTAAGTTATGTGTGAACGTTTCTAGGGTACTGTGTGGTCAGTTTTCGCTTCGACTACACTGTTGTACGTATGTACAACTACTCGTCATGATGTTATCCGGGCAAGTACCAATGCGAATTTTTCAATTTATATGTACTTTCTAAAGTTTATCTTGGACATCACTGGCATCGGGGAAGGAAAACATCGTGAGCAAACCTGGACTTACTGTTCCACTCAAACAATGTCAGAGGCCCTTGAGGGGGTTAAAAAACTCTGACACTAGGGTGTGTGGGGTCGTGAGACCTTATTGCCCATACGATAAAGAAGAAGAAAGAAAGAGGAGACATTTACTATTATGTAAGCTTCTGCTCGCGGCATAAAGCAAGAGCTGTTTCACATTCGGTCGGACCGCGAGTTTGAAGGTATGATTCCGAACCACGCTCCACGCAGCAGTGCTGCCGCAACAGTGCTGTCGCAGCACTAATGGTCCCCATACAATCTCTAGAAGCTTATATGAGATTACAGTCCGAACTAGGCAGCCATGTCGCGGCAGCAATGTAGAGATTTTATAGCTGTCGGGTGTTGCTGTTCACACTGGAAGCTGCTGATCCGGTGTCAACACCACCGTTGCAACCATTTTATCACAGCCAACTCACAACTGCTTTGTGTCGATCCGATAAAACTGTCTGTCCGACATAATGTGAGCCAGGCCAGGTGGTAAAAATCATAAAATGATTCCTTCCGCCCTGGAACTCTCAGACTCTTACTGACTAAAAAACCACCCTGTTCCTTCTGTTGCCCTTTACGTTTCGGGGCCACGGTATTCTGTTAAGACGTCCCGCAACTCCGAATGTGATCCAAGCCTAAGTTGAACTATTAGCCCAAGGAAATACATAACCTGGATGAAAAGTATCCCATGTATTGATCCAGGAAATGGTCTAGCTTATAAGCCAATTTCCATTCAAATCTTTTCAACGCGTCATTGACTAACAAAATTCCAAACATGTAAACATCTTCACAAAGTTTCATATTTTTAAATTAGTAGGATGATAAGGATCAGCGCAAACTGACCAAACATTTTGTGTAGAAGTTTTAATTTATTAATTGACTAGCTTCTGTCCGCGACTTTGTTTGCGCGATTTTTTTTTCATAGCATCATAACATCACTCCTGTAATCTCCGAAGGGTTAGGCAGCAGCGTATCCATATTTCGCCAGTTATGTTTAAGTCCATGTGTAAGGGGGCGAGCATATTGCCTTCTGCCGGGCACAAATTCAGACTCCGAGGCTGCTACTGAGAAATTTCTGATAGAAAAACCCAATAATACTTTGTCCGACCTGGGAATTAAACCGAAGACCTCACGCTCGGCAGTCGCAGTCAGGGTTATTATAATTTTATAAAAAATATAATTAAACCGATTTTTCCTACATACGTTATGATGTATTGTTCTAATACCCAAATTGACTTACGCGGTGTCAACTTAAACGACAAAATGTTCATTCTAGGATCATGACCTCATCTCTTACAGCTTCATACGACATTACAGACCCAACAACGTACATCCACAAACAACCAAACATACAAAGTGACATTATTAAGTTGTCACGATATTACCTAACTACGCCCAACCAACTTTGACCCCTGCCCTGCAAGCCATTTCGTCGCGAACTCAATTACAGTAAAAGGGCTAGGGGAGGTGGGGAAGGTCCATTTCCCTGGTCGTTCCAGAATTAAAGTGACGTGGGTTTCTCATTTTGTTAGGGGCCAGATATACGCGTTGCCTAAGCGAAAGTGTGCACGCATGTTGAATTTTTAATCTAAAATATGTATTATATTTTATTTATGGGGATATTGTTATGGTTTTTGTAGTTTGTTCTGTTTTGCTTGTTGTTTTTTATGACTGATGGAGTGTGCTGGCTTTATTTTCTAGAAGTAGGTAGGTAAGTATGGGGTTTCTTGCCTTTTTTTCATACGAGACTACCTTTTGGAAAGGGCAACTAGATTCAATATTTTTTTAATGTATACAATCTTTCACTAATATCACTACCGTTGGTCGTTGGTCTAGTTGTCGCAAAGCGCGACTGCTAAGCATGAGGTCTTTGGATCGATTCCCAAGTCGGTGAAAATGTTATTAAGTTTTTTCATAAGAAATTTCCCAGTAGCAGCCTCAGAGTCTGGATTTGCGTCAAATTAGTGGTAATTGGCTCGCCCCCTATTACATGGGACTTAAACATAACTGGCAAAATGGGAGCTTAATAATAAGTGCACATCTGCCTAACCCTTCGAAGATTACAGGCGTGATGTTATGAAATAATATAGCGCAACAAAACACACCAATAAAACCTGATCACTAAACACCACTGAAGCGAATAAAAGTACTTAAAACAATGGTCCTTTCAAACAGCAAACTGTTTCCAAAACAAACAATTTCGCCAAGCGATTATAGACCTTACCACTATTAGGTTAAAGTGGACATATGAAAAGATGATCTAAATTATTTTTGTAATGAATAAGCAAAGAAGACCACAGCGGACGGTAAACACGTTGATAATTTTAATCTACCTTTACAAAGGGATGTTTACTGAGCGCGCGCTAAAAGGGATGCCAGCTCGAATTAAGGGCCCTTTTATTTCTGGACTTAGGTATTGGACTTGGTGGAATGATTGCACATTATTTCAGGCTGTTTTTAAGGGCCGACTGCCTCGATGATCCAGTGGTCGAGTGCGACTGCTGAGCATGAGGTCTTGCGTTCGATTTCAAGGTCGGGCAAAGTTTTAATGGGATTTTCCATCGGGAATTTCTCTTGGAGTTTGGATTTGTGCCCGGTTGATGGTAACAGGCTCGCCTCCTAATACATGGGAATTAAACGTAACTGATGAAATGTAAGTACTGGGTGTAATGTAAGTGTACTAATGGGTTCACTTTTGTTACAGGCATGCATGTTTTAAGGGCCTTATTTCACCGATGCCATGGCGGCTTAACCAGTCATGCTACCCTTGTGTCTTGAGCTACGAAGCGAGAAACACTAGGCTCCTTCAATGTCCAGGGACACAATCGTGGCGCGCCCTTTTATCAGCGAGTCTGCCACGAATGTGCCTCATGTGTGGCTTGAAGCCGTCCTGGCGAATACTCCTGGGTAACAGATAGAACTTGAAGCGGGCCTGAAGTCTTCACGAACATTTTGCCGAGGACAGACAAAAGATTAATCGGCCTGTGAGATTTTGGAGTGGTGTTACTGTAGTCGTCCTAGATCGTCACGCTACGAGCCGTGGGGGCGGATCAATAACCAAGGGCGTAACATAACTCGGGTGAGAAAAACCTGGAAAAGGGTGAGAGAAGGCAGAAGCTTAACAGTTAATTGGTATGATGACGCCTACCTCTTTTTTTGGAGAGCAGACCGCTACCGCTTATCCCCCCCACTATACTCCTACCCGAAAGCGCGATTTATTCTGTACACCGGTACTCAAAGCTTAACACGTCAGTAATTATCTTGATTAGTAGCCCATGAGCCCAATGTTCATATTTTCTGGAAAGATTTAAGGGTTTAATTAGAACAAAATTGTACTCCATTTTGCATTGTACAGTCGAAAATGCTATATTTATACATGTATACAAATAAATAAGAACATCAGTTGGTCTGTCTGTCTCAGGACTGTGTCTTGTGAAACGTTAGGTAGACACTTGAAACTTTCAGAATGTGGAATTATTATAGCCGCAAAATAGTACAAGAAATATAGTATTTTTCTGAAATATTTTAAACGACTGCCTCGTTGGTCGGTCCCTGATGGAAAAACCCAATAACACTTTGCCCGACCTGGGAATCGAACCCAAGACTTCATGTTCAGCAGTCAAGCTTTACGAACACTAGTCCAACGAGGCAGTCAAATGCAAATAACAATATCTAAGAATAGTCTGGAAAATATCCTATTGCCATCGCGAGATTGGACATGCCAAAGATTTATGTGAGTAGTTATAAGGTCCAAGATCCTAGACCTACGGAAACAACAACGATATATACAGTACTAGGACAGTCATAGGGCACGACTGCTGAGCAAGATTCCCAGGTCGGGCAAAGTGTTATTAGGTTTTTCCATTAAAAAATTTTCATTAGCAGCCTTGGAGTCTGGATTTGTCTGTTTGATGACAATAGGTTCGCCCCCTATTACATGGGACTTAACCATAACATAACATCACGCCTGTAATGCCCGAAGGGTTAGGCAGAGGTGTACCCATTAGTACACCGACATTTCGCCAGTTATGTTTAAGTCCCATGTAATAAGAGGCGAGTCTATTGCCAACCACCGGGCACAAATCCAGACTCCGAGGCTGCTACTGAGAAATTCCTGATGGAAAAACCCAATAACACTTTACCCGACCTGGGAATCGAACCCAAGACCTCATGCTCAGCAGTCGCGCTTTGCGACCACTACACCAACGAGACAGCAGGACTGGCGAAATGTGGGTGTATTAAATGGCGTGATGTTATATTATTATTTTATTACTTTATAAACTTTTCGTGTATCTTCCTCTAAATCACAAACTAAGAATCCTCTAAAAACAAAAAAACAAAGTAGATAACAACCCAGTGACCTATCAGAAGTCACGCGTAACAAAATAGTTAATTACTTGCATTTCAACATGACTCGAAACAAGTCATGGTGAGCAAGTCACCGCGAAAATTACTTTTTGGCTGACGTCATTATTCTGTCCTCCCCTCTGCCCCTACTCTTGGCTGTTCGTTACAGCGACCATGAAACAGGCGAAGATTGAACAGAAGGTTAGGTTTTCTTAAGGTTCCCTGACCATATGACCTAGAGCATTCGCTCCCTCTTTTTCCGCACGACACTTTCTCATCTCATCTCTTTCCCACCTTTCTCGTATTTACGCAATTTTTCGGAATTACTTTAATATAAAATACAAGGCGAGCTTTTTAAATAAAATAAATCTTACATTATTTAGATTTTTAAAATAACTAATGATTAGTGCAATTCACAAATTAATAGCACGTTGCATTAAGCAAGAGAAGCAAATAATCGAAAATTTTAGTCATCAATTTGCAAGGAGAAATTAAATGTATTTTTCACACATTAAAAAAAAATAGATGCTTGCAATTTAATGATAACATATCAAACATTATTATAGTGCTGTCGTTTACTTCCCTTAATTAATGAGATAAACCTTTGAAAAACTATTTAAAACAAGGTTTTGGTCGGGGTACCGCCTTAAAAACAATAGGTGGCGACCCTGAAGCGTGGGTCACTACTGCACCAGGATATTTAAATACTTGTGATTAAAACACTTCTTTATAGTTGAGACTTCGTGTTTTAAACTTGAAATTATTGTATTTTACTCCTACTTCTAGTGCTAGGCTTGACAGCCATCGACACACGGTCTGTTTATTCTCTGCTTATTAAAAATAGTTTTTTTATCTCATATGTTAAATAGACTGTATACGACTCATGCAGCCTGAGCCTCTACAATACCATATACAAAAGATTTCAACGGCCAAAGTCAAACCATTTATTTCAATTAGTTCAAGGCAGATTTTAACGTCATTTACAAGAAATATCTTTCCCCGTTTTCATCGTCTGTTGGACTGCTTCGTTGGTCTAGTGGTCGCAAAGCGCGACTGCTGAGCATGAGGTCTTGGGTTCGATTCCCAGGTCCGGTAAAGTGTTATTAGGTTTTTCTCTCTGAATGAGTTTGGAGGCTGGATTTGTGCCCGGTTGATGGCAATAGGCTCGCCCCCTATTACAAGGGGCTTAAACATAACTGGCGAAATGTGGGTGTACTAAAGCGTACACCTCTGCTTAACCCTTCGGGTGTTACAGGCGTGCTATTATGTGATGCGCATGAGAATTTGGCCGTGATAGTCATAGATGACACAAAGTTGGTATACTGCAACTTTGTCTATTCATTGAGCTATTTACGGAAAACTGTAATTTATCATTGAAATTAAAAGCCGCATTGTTTGAGTCATAATAAAGGCGAATTTAGAATGATCTATTGAGTCCCCGCTAATTATTATTCATTTATTTCGCTTTGTAGTTACATTCTACCGACTTACGAAATGAAATTTTCTCTGCCAAGAACGTTATTTGGTCAAACTAATTACGACTTTATTTGGGAGAAAAATTGGTAGACTAAAATCATGAAGTCGACAGACTTACATAATTTTATAATGGCTAAAGTTTTTAAAGGCTCTCGAGTGGCGACCACGTACCGGAATGCGCAGTGAGAGAAGGTCCCCCACGAGATGGAATAACAGCCGATAGTTGTAGCTATCTTTAGGGGAGGCTATGTCAATTTATATTATGCTGCCAAACCTGAAAATTGTAAAAAAAAATGCTCCTCAAAGATTAAAAAAATATATATATTCACTTCAAATAATACAAAAACACATCATTTAAACACTATGCAACATTACAACTAAGGAACAGAGTGTTTTAGATGAACACTGGGACCCAGTGTAAGATTTAACTTGTGTTTAGGGTGCCAGCGTCCTCGCCTATGATTTGGTACATACGGCAGTCGTTGTAAGACTAGCACAGCTAGTTATTATTAAATGTCTATTTACTATCTTCTATGTTATACTAATAATAACTGTTGTAATACTAATAGTAACGCAGACCATTGTGCTAACGGTTCCATCCAACAGTAAAGGGGCCATGGGGTATTAAAAGTTTAATATAAACAAACTTGTTTTCGTGAAAAAACCTTTTAAAAAGTTGGAACCTGGAATATGTATTCATATCTAGAAGGTAACCAGGTATGATCAAGAACTATTTTTTTTGTTTATTTATTTATTTACTAACCATCAACTTTACATCTACCATTACAGTTTCCCAATACGGTATTGTAGTTATTAATGACTATTACATACATCTTATTTTAATTATATACTGTTATTACAATAGTAATGTTATTGAATGTCATGATGGCCTAGTGGTTAAGCTGCCCGCCTCTCATGCATGAGGGTGTGGGTTCGAATCCGGGCCAGTACCAATGTGACTTTTTCAATTCATATGTACTTTCTAAAGTTTATCTTAGACATTACTGACATTCCGTGCCTCGGAAAGCACGTTAAGCCGTTGGTCCCGGCTGTCATTCGTGGATCTTTGACAGTCTTTACGAATCTTCAGAAGCTTGAGAGTCTGACAACCAGTTTTACCTAGGGGTATCGTGTTACCCAGTTACTGGGTTGTGGAGGTTAGACAGGCAGTCGCTCCATGTAAAATACTGGTACTCAGCTGCATCCGGTGAGACTGGAAGCCGACCTCAATATAGTTGGGAAAAGGCTAGGCAGATGATGATGACTGTTATTACAATTATACTACTGTTCTCTGTAGTGTAACGACACGACACGTGTAACGTCACCCTTGCGAACTCGCCCCGTGAACATGAGAAAATGGTGCCGATTCCCTTGGTCACAAACTAAACTAAAATTAGACTATTTCCATCTTTTTCCGTCCAATAAAACAAGAAAGAGACTAATGTACATAAGAACTGTCAAATTTAGTCAATCTACACATCCATACAATTATAGTTGACATCTTAAAACGTATGGATTAAAAATACGGAAAAGTTCGAGGCAAAACTAATTTGACATCGCTAACTTAGTTCTTTAATGTCACCGTCCTTTCTTTCACTGTATGTTAGTAAGAGATGTCAATTCTCTAAATTTAGTCTAGTTTGTGAACAAGGGAATCGGCACCAATATCTATTTTATTGGCTACCATATTAGGTAAGCGTGCGCAAATAAATTGTTTCATTGATAGGAAGAACATAATAATTATAGCTTTCGACTTCGTCAACTATCCTTTTCACCCTTTATTTACTTACCACCCCCTGAAAGATGCGTAACGAAGTAAAAGTAAAAATCTGTAAAAATATTTAAACCCACCTCAATACAATTTTACACATTCAAGCCTCAACGAAAAAAACTTTTATTCTTTCAACGCCATCTTTAAAATCACAGCTGGCTTTGTGAGTTTCAATGACGGCCGCCGTAGCTCGTGTATCGCTGAGCGTCGCTCAAATGATCATTTGAAAGGACCCTTCCGTCTCATTAGGTTTCAGCGGGCTTCATTCAGGGTTTCGTTGACGGCTGTGAGATGAGTGCAGTGGTACTCAAACCGTGGCTATAGTTTCATTTTTGTTGAATTTGTAAATTGTGTATGAAAAAATCTAAGAGTAAAAAGGGGGGTCTACGTACCCCCTCCACCTCTTCCTACAGTCAGTCATCGACTTCACGAATAAACAAACCAATTTTACTTGCAACGGCAGTTCTGCTTTCATCTTAAGAGGAGTTCCGCTCCATCAAAAATCGGGGAAAAAACATTTTAAAAAATCTCATTTTTTTTTATTCGGTTAAAAATGTTGCACACTTCATTTTCGTATACAAATAGCAATCATTTGAGCGATTCAGTGTCTCTTCACAGTCATCGTTGCTGTGAAATGAAAACGCGTTGGTTCAATTATTAATTATTATTCGATTATTAATTTTATTAATTAAGCGATTAACTGCTCGCACTGCACACTGCGCCAATCGTACCATACAATGTGTGAGTGACTTGGATCTCTCCATTTTGGCAGAACTAACTAAAACCGTATCAAACTTTGTGCCGTCTAAAACACAACACAGGACTATATAATCAGTTACAATTGAACTTATGAACACAGAAGCCAATTTCCTTCAGGCAACTTTTAAAAGTTGCGCCGTTTCTCAAAAACATTTTCCAAACGAATTTCTCCGCTGACTTCCAAATTAGTTGTCGGTTGAACGTAAACTTTGACAGTCGCTGACTCAGAATGAACACGTCACGACATGTCTAGAGTATTCTTGCCTACTTTTAATGCGATTTGTATCGTGCATAAAATCTGCGTTTGTGGACGTTCCTATTTAAGTTTTTCAGAATCAGAATCAGAATTAGAAATCATTTATTTGCCAATAATGTAGGTATACATATAACATTTTGATTTTGTGAACAGCCCCAATACATTTTACATTACGGCATTCAAAATTGTTTGACATAATATAAAGAAAGAGTAAAAGAATAAGAATAAAGACCAGAATAATTACATAATACAATGAATAATAACAAAACAAATAGCAAATTTTTTTTTGGCTGTTTTTTTAAATTGTAAGCTGAATAAATGATCAGGTGTTGGTCCTTTTGTGGTTCTTAATATCCGTTGGATAAACAAGAGAACTGCTTAAGAAATGCGTTGAAATTGCGGGAAAAATATTATGTCTATAGAAACTATATGTAATACCAGCTTCTGCTCGCGACTTCGTCCAAGTCAAAGTTGATTTCTCTATACAAACTGGAACTCCGTTTAATCCCCTTAGTAGGTGAATTTTGTAAAATCCTTTCTCAGCGGATGTCTACTAACTATAAACTACCTGCCTGCCAAATTTTATCTTTATACGTCAAGCCGTTTTCGGTATTTTTGATGATGAGTGAGTAACCTTTCGCTTTAATGTATTAGATAGATTATAAAGTGTAGTACTAGCATATAAAGTGACTTTATTACAACCTTCTTAGATCAGAATGCAAAAATGCACCTTGTAAAGTTGAAAATAGAATACAAAATATAATTCATGCCATTTTATTTCTTACACACGCAACTATCAACTCTATATTTCTTTGTATTCGGTTCTTTATCAAATCATCAATGGCTAAAATAAGGCTTCAAAGGTAAGTAAAGCCAGATTAAAAGCACAAGTTTAAAACGTGCATGAACCCGGATCGGAATCGATACGAAACGCAGTCAGTTTTCATAATCTCGTTACAGATTCTCGTTAGTTTCCGGATCATGTGAGACCCGGATCTCGTCCGGATAATTGCCTTTGTTACCGCGGCTTTGCCTCTCCGTAATATTAATTAATTTTCTTCTTGCGGCTTCCTTTACTTATTAAAAGGATGCACTCAAGTAAATAGTTCTTGGCGCAATTAGGTGCTTTGTTGTCGTGCTATTTTATGTTAAGAGGACTTTCTCATTAATTTTACTGATCTGGCGACTTTTTACAAGTATTACATTTTTTGTGATTAATTTAGACTAATTCGTCGGTTTAGTGGTCGCAAAGCGCGACTGCTAAACATGAGTTCTTGGGTTCAATCCCCAGGACAGGTAGGTCGAGCCTCGGAGTCTGAATTTGTGCCCGGTTGAAATCAATAGGCTCGCCCCCATTACATGGGACATAAACATAACTGGCGAAATGTAGGTGTACTAATGAGTACACCTTTGCTTAACCCTCCGGGTATTACAGGCGTGATGTTATGATATTGTTATGTAAAAACTAAAAAGCTTTGACTTTGAAGTCACTGGCAAAAGCTAGTAAACAATATTTTTGCTCTAAATGCGCATCGTACCTTTGTCTTTGTAATAGGCTTACAGTAATCCCCGCTCGACAAAGTCCTTACCATATTGTGAAGACAAGTACATAGAACAATGCTTAATCCTTTCATGAAAGTATATTTATTAAAAATACTCTTTTCAACATATTTGCTTGTAAAATAGCTTTTATTCCACCGGTTTAAGTATCCTAATACGGTGTATTCCAATGTGACTTTTTCGAGAATCGATCGGTGACGGAGAACGTCATGAGTAATCCTGTAGACGTACCATGATCTAATTAAAAACGATTCAAAAGTAAGACATTTCAGTTGAAGTTCTAAAATTGCATCGCTCAAATTCGTACTATGACGTCCAATTTGCTCAGCGGCATTTGAATCGTTGAAATAATTTAGCTTAGAGAAAAATAAAAAAAAGAGTCGCTCTTGAAAATCTCTTGAAGTCTCAGTGATTTAAGGCAGCATGTCTCTGCAACAAGGGATAGGGAGTCTAGCGCTGATCGCTCGTAGAGGATCACTAGCCAGAGCGCGAGAACATCGCAGGCCCGTGCTTGGGAATCTAGCGCTGAACGTGCGCAGCGTCTTTAGGCAGGAAATAAATCATAGCACTCAGTACTAACCGAACCACACTCATAATTTCATCACAAGTTAAAATGTTTACCGCCCAACGAAGTGGGCACTGGTCAGCTAGTAATAAAATTAATATAAGTTTCAAATCGCCAATCCCCCTTGAGCAAGTGTATAAGAAGCATTTGACCTGCAGTATTTGACTTTAATAGGCTGGTAATAATCATTATAATAATTAAATGCAAAATTTCATAATGAACGGATGAAAGCGTAACAACGAAACAAACTGACTTTCGCCATTATAATGAATTCCTATCATGATAAAGCTTCTCTTCATATAACCGTGTTATAGAAAAACACAATCACATAAACATGATCACTTATATATCATGACTCGGCAGGTCAACCAAATACTATTATGTAACCCCAAAACAGGGGTCACAAATTGAAATGACAACTTATTACACTGCCTCGTTGGTTTAGTGGTCGCAAAGCGCGACTGTTCAGCATGAGGTCTTTCGTTCAATTCCCAGGTGCAAAGTGTTTTAAGGTTTTTCCATCACGAATTTTAAGAGCGTAATTACGTTACGTTTCACGAAAACTTAAAGTGTGTATTTTTCGAAATGAAGGAACCGAATTTAATGAAACTCCCTACCCATAAGCAGTATACATAGTTATAAAAAGCTAATTAAGAACATTTTCGAAATGGCTGACGGCCTCGTTGGTCTAGTGGTCGCAAGCGCGACTGCTGTGCATTAGGTCTTGGGTTCGATTCCCAGGTCGGGCAAAGTGTTATTTGGTTTTTCCATCAGGAATTTCTCAGTAGCAACTTCAGAGTCTGGATCTGTGCCCGTTTAATGACAATAAGCTCGCCTCCTATTACATGGGACTTAAACATAACCGGCGTAATGTGGGTTACTATTAGGTACGCCTCTGCCTAACCCTTCGGGGATTACAGGCGTGATCTTATGTATATAAAAATAAAAATAATTCTGTAGATAACAACTAGTACCTACCATATTAAAGTGGTAGTCTAAAAATTGTGCCCGAGACGATACTAACGTAACTAATAAAAATAACTATGAACCTTGACCCCTTATCTTTGTTTGCTGTGTCAAAAATGTTATTATAATGTATCGGACTTTTTATCAGATAAAGGAGATCAACAGTATCTGCCTAATTTTGTACAGAAGGTACACTTATTTGCATAAAATACACTAGATTACACTGAATAATATTGCACTCTTAAATTAT
Source organism: Hoplodrina ambigua (assembly GCA_949774945.1). Lineage (NCBI taxonomy): Eukaryota > Metazoa > Arthropoda > Insecta > Lepidoptera > Noctuidae > Hoplodrina > Hoplodrina ambigua. The sequence continues at coordinate 11,389,686 of OX458981.1, forward strand.
TTATAGATGGGGAAGAGAATAAAATATCTTTTAATCGTAATAATAAGCACGTCATTTCGGCACTCTAGTAAATAAGCACCTAAAAAAAACTGTCAAGTTGACAGACGAGTACCCCGAAATGCATAAACGAACGGAATGGCATGTGTCAAGTGTCAACATAAGCAAAACATAAAATGTAATTCTTGTAATGTAACGTAATTTGCTTCTTTTAGTATATTGTAACTACAAATCTTAACTAATTTACCTAACAATATATTTTGACTTTTGTTCCTATAGTAATAAAATAATACATTCATTTATGTAGTTGTTTTGTTGTTTAGTAGAATTAAGCTCTTTGTTTGCATGTAAAAATTGTAATTAATTCTTTTTGTATTCCTATACATAGCGCATCAACCTGAAACATGTCCAACCAATCTAGAGATATACTACTATAACTTGACGCTCCCCTCCATAATTACCATTTCAATGTGTGTAGTCACAATCGTATGAAAAAGTTTGTATGTAGTTGTGAGTAATCGTCTTAAGTAGCAGGCTAGGATATTTGTTTGTCAACTAATCATAAATAGCCGACCGCGCAAGACGACGCACCTGTCATTTTCATAGAGAATGTCAGTGCAGCGCCATACTACTAATAATAATGAGTAATTTTTGACTCCACTAGTCGAGCAACAAATCGCTGATTAGTATTTGTTTCGAGAGCCGTTTCAATACGCACACATGCGTTGTGAGTCTTTTTAATACTATTACAAACACTTTCAAACGTTTTGAATTGTGGAAGGGCGCGTCATGTTACTGTTTTTTATCTCGACCTACTTAAGTATCACAAATAAAATATTTCTGATTTCAGATTTTTTATGTTGACGACCCCTCCCCAAGACCTTAACACTTTAAACAACTTTCCAGTTCATTGAAAAGCAAACAAAAAATAATTTAAACATTTTTTTCATTAAACTAGGTTTTGCGGATTGGTTAGTGCGACATAAGATCCGCTTCACGGCGGTGCGCGGTGCCGTGTGTTAACTCATTGACTGCGGGAAAACACACACGTTGTGTTTCGACTAAAAAACGCGAGTGCGGCGCACACACACCGTATGTGTTTTTCTATGGCGAACACACGAACAGTGGTAGCTAGCCGCACTTGCGTTTGGCGTAGCGAATGTTCGCCCGCAGTCATCGGGTCGCCTAAGATACAGCCCACTGACAGACGGACACCTGTGGAGGCTTAGGAATAGGGTCCCGTTGGCACCCTTCAGGGTAAACAGAATCCTAGATATCCTTTGTACCATACCCCCGATTGACCCCAAGCGTCTAGTCGTACAAGATGTGACGATCTCCATTATAGCTTCATAAAATACCTCGAGTTATCCTATCCTCATTTTAATGGGCGCCCTCTACACCTGGGTACTGAATTATTTTTAATCTCCCTAGATCAAGCTGCATGGGAAGGAAAAATCGTTTTGGGTATATTTTTGTAGAAAACGTTATTTTATTATTTATCGCCTCAATGGGCACGTGGTTGCTAACGCGACTGCTGAGCGTGGAGCCCTGGGTTCGATTCCACATACATACCTACATAACATCACGCCTGTAATTCCTGAAGGGTTAGGCAGAGATGTACCCACGAGGAAAAGTCCCTAACACTTTTTACCCGACTCGGAAATCGACTTGAGACTGCCTCGTTGGTCTAATGGAGATGAGGCCAGACAAAGTGTTATTGGGGTTTTCCATCATTAATTTCTCAGTAGCAGCCTCGGAGTCTGGATATTTCTCCCTCTATCGGGGGCGAGCCTGTTGCCATCAACCGGCCGGTTATGTTAGGCGCTTTGCACACGGAGCAACTTTTGCAGCAACTGGCAACTGGCAACTTTCTGGCAACTCGCTGTTTACATGTAATTCAATTGGACTGCGCACACAGAGCAACTCAAGTTGCGAGTTGCGGCAATCGTCAACAGTTTCCAGTTGCGGCAACTATCAACTTATATAGTTGCTAGTTGCCGCAACTAGCAACTGTCAAATATTCGATTTCACACCCTCCCTTGCCCTGTGCCCGGCATAGTGTTGCCATTAACTTAGTGGTTTTTCCCACTAAGTAAACACTTCTTTTTGGGGTAATGTGTAAAATTCTATAATAAAATACTTCTTGATATTCCCCCACTAAATGAGAGAAAATTTAAACCATGCATAAAACGCACACTATCTAATCAAGCATTATTATAAGTTAGATGATTATATCACGGACAAAAATGCTTGGCTAAATGCTAGTCCTGCTCCACAGCCACTCGGGCTCACTAAATAGGATTGTTTTTTAAGAGAATGATGTTTCTTACCCTCTTTTTTGTCGACCTGAATAACTTGTACCGTTATCAGTACGATTACTTTTTCTTATTTTATATACCATAGTACTCTAACGGATAAGTACACTGAAAGTGTTAGTATTGTAAATTTATTTCAATTTTGTTTTTTAAACTATCAACCTAAAACTTGCCCACTAAAAAATCCACAAGCCACCAGATACAAATTCTGACCACCAGAAGGTGGTCCCAATCTACCAGATCTAGTGGTAATACCGCAAAGTTTGCAACACTGCAACTTGGCTAAAAAAGTTGCTTACAAATTGCCAAAAAGTTGCGGCAACCGGTAACTTTATGGCAACTAGCAACTTTTACAGGAAACTTTTAAAAAGTTGCCAGTTGCGTCAACTTAAGTTGCTCCGTGTGCAAAGCGCCTTAAAGTCCCATGTTAATACATAGGACTTTAACATAACTCACACAAATGTGGGTGTAGATACTGATGGGTACACCTCTGCCCAACACTTCGGATATTACAGGCGCGATGTTATGTAGTACCTTTTACTTATAGGAGTTAACAAAATTAATTAAAAACTATTTTACAGTACACAACCTGACCTATTAAAATCTAGATGAATTCAATAAATTATTAGGATTTAGTCTTTGATCTTTGCTGACCTTGGATCCCTTAGAACTTAAACTCACGGATTTTCCAAAATACAGACAATTAAGAAACTCCTGAACTGTTTAAATTATCTACATTTCGAATGTGTACCAGTATTTCATACTTAAATGTAATTTTCATTAAGCTAATAAATTGTAGATTTCAGACACCGCCTCATCGGTCTAGTGGTCGCAAAGCGCGACTGCTGAACATGAGGTCTTGGGTACGATTCTCAAGCCGGGAAAAGTGTTATTGGGTTTTTCTATCAGAATTTTCTCAGTAGCAGCCTCGGAATCGATATTTGTGCCTAGTTGATAGTAATAGGCTCGCACCCAATTACATGGGACTTAAAATATATTTGGCTAAATGTGGATGTACTAATGGGTACACCTCGGCCTAACCCTTCGGGGATTACAGGTGTGATGTTATGTTAAAACTGAAAAGTTTTTTTTGTTTATTTAAACGCGCCTATCTCTCAAACTACCAGTCAGATAGAAAACATTAATTTTGTTTATGATAGCTAGAGATATCATAAGTTATAATAATTATGTGCTATATAACATCACGCTACTACCTATGGGAGTGGAGCAGTAAGTATCCAAAGAGAGGTTACATAACGTGGATGAAAAAACTGGCAGAAGAAGTCGCGGGCAGAAACTAATAAATAATACTATAAAACAGTAAACAAATTTAAATGCATAAGTTGACGCCAACTATTCATACATAAATCTTAAACCTTATTACAAAGTCACAAAGAACTCATTTTGTTGCTCATTTTGCTTTAAAACGCTGTAAACTTCGAGAAATTTCAATACATAGTGAATGAAATTACACTGTTTTGAAATGGTTTTCACCTTTTCACCGCTACTAGCGTGTGGGACTAGAAGTCAATATTCGTCTTTGACATTCACTGAACGTTGTGAAATTTTCAATTTAGTTTCTAACACTTTTCTCTAAAATATGGACATTAAGGCGTTATCACACTGCTGCATTGCCGATTTTCGAGCGAGACTAGAGTACAACGGGCTCGTCGCGTATTCGCAGCGCGATGTAAACGCATCGGACACGCAAATTCGCATCCGAAAATGTGGTGGGCAAGATGTCAAACACAACTATACAAAATTACGACGGCGGCCATCTTAGACTGATTTTCATCAAACATAGCTAAGAACACTACCGACTAAATCACTTTTTAAACAAAAAAAAAACATAATTAAAATCGGTACATCCTTTCGGGAGGTACGATGCCACAGACAGACACAAAGACTCGTACAACTTATAAAACCCCGCCGTTTTATCATTGGGGGTAAAAAATTGCTTCCACGGCGCAGTTCGCGCTTCCCCAGCGATGCCCTAAACCAAGGATGTCCCCACAGGAAGTGCTCTTAATGTGTAGTCGGTTGGTTTATAAGTTTTAAGCACTGACTGAAGGCCTTCATTTTTAAGGCACCACAGGAAAATCCGGTTAAGCAGCCTGACCAGACCTGCTGGATGCCATTCCGTAGAAAAAATTGCTCGAAAACAGCCAGTATGAAAACGCCCTAAAGGTATTTCTACACGGATATACAATAAACAAATATCATCGAACATCGCTAAGCACGATTTCGGATCATTTCGGTTCAATTTCTAACTTTACGTCCTTGTCATCGTAACACGTGCCATCTCGCTCGAATGAACGGTAAAAAACTTCGAAAATATACGCACGTGTAAAAATATCAAAAGTTTTTACGCACATAAAAACTTTTGATATTTCTACACGTGTTAGTCAGAAAATACGATAGTCAAACGTTTTGTGAGTAGGCCTTCTGATTGTTATTTTGAATACTAGTAAGTAGATCTGTATAAATAAAGTTATTTTTTATTTTGTAGTTTTTGAAGGCGGTCATATTTTTTTGTAAAAAAGCTTTTTATTTTTCACTTTTTAGTGCTTGTGTGTTAATGTTTGAAATCCTTACATAAAGACCTTTCAAACAATACCTCACACGATATATTTAATTTTAGAAAGTGGTAGGAGGGGTTGACGTACCCCCTCCCCACTTCCTTCAGTCAGTCATCGACTACACGTATAAACAAAGCAATTTTTATTGTTTGTTTTCAAAGTTCATCATCAGATCATGACAATATTCCTATGGGACCTATTCGGAACTATACTCTTTCAAACAAAAAAAGAATCATCCAAATCGATTCATAAGTGGCGGAGTAATCGTTGAACAAATATAAAACAAAAAAAACATACGCGTCGAATTGAGAACCTCCTCCTTTTGAAGTCGGTTGAAAAATGAATGGATATACCTATGGCCAATTTGAATGAACAACTTTCCGGACAAGGTAAGAAAATGTTAGTAAAAAATTGGTTGGCTAGAAAAAAAAATTGACTCGAGTCTGTTTGTAAAAAAAAACATGTTTTAATTTTTTTGTCTATCTACCTGTCAATTTATTCTATTTGTTCCGGCTAACCTCCTAAACGCTTGGACCGATTTTGACAGGACTTTTACTAGCAGATGAGAATCACAAACAAATCAGTTTGACTGCCCGCTGACATGGTCGCAAGAGTACCGTAAAACGGGGTGTATAGAAAGGCAGGGGTGAATCGAAACGAAACTTTAATGTTAAAATAATATAGTTTGTTGGCAAAAAAGACTTTCCTTTTTTTTCTGAATTATAATTTACAAATTAGTCTCATTGTTGGCGACCAACTTTATTAGTTTGACTTTAAAATCCCTTTTAAAGTTCCGTCTCGATTCACCCCTGCCTCTCTATTCACCCCGTTTTACTGTACTTGATTTTATATCTACGCCATGTTATTAAATTTACTTTGAAAGCACAAAGACATAAGCAAAAATTACAGCCCTTATATGCTAGGTTTTTGATTACGTAACCGGCGTTCAAAACAAGAGGCAGCTGTCTCTTTCTTCGTTGATACTCTACAATTTATTTTTAATTTCCAGCTGCCTAACACACCAAGTACCTAAATTAACAACACAAATTCTAAAGGCTTCACTTTAAAACTTATGACTCCGTATTCATGGAGAAAGTGAACAATAAAATGCTTTGAAATGTACTTTTCTTTGAACATTCGCTAACTGACAGCGCTTTGCACCAGGCATCCGAAATAACTGGCGATGATTCGTCATCATCTGAGGAACGGGTGACATCATAAAAACTTTCATTCACACGTCTGTGGCAAACTGTGTTTGTTGTACAGGTTAGCGCTTTCAGCGGCTGTGTGCAGCGGTGGAGTTAGAGATATATATTTTTTTCTTAATTCCGAGTCGATAGTTTTAAGTAAATTGCTATTTTTAATATCTTTTTCTTTTAGAGCTATAAAAATTTGTTAGTATCGATTGTTTCAGTAAATACCTGTTTTTGTTATAATTATTTGTTCCTTTTAGATATAGAACCTTTTTTTACTATCGTTTAAAAACCAAGAAAACACAATGTAATTTTTGAAGTCTTGATTTTTGTACTTACTTTAGCATAAAAATTTCTTCATTATATTTATGTAATACCTAAGTAACGCAAAATCTCATTATATAATAACAAGGGTAAAGTACAGAACATTATAAAATAATTAATACTGAAGCAAACATTTGAAATGTGGCTAATAATTATTAAAATTTTGATTTGAATTTTCCATAAATCAACAAGCCCGCCAATTATCAATTAGTGAATGTTTAACATGAATTTGTATTTTGTTGTTTCAATCATGTGAATATTTAATATTTATTTTGCAACTATTCAAACCCAAAAGGTTAGTTAGGTTGTAGGCTAGAGCCTGGTAGGCTGGTAGCCTGGCAGTCTGGTGGGGTGGAGGGGTCTCCGACCCACCAGACACAATATTTTAAATACAAGTTATAATTAAATAAAATCTAATTTTATTCTTGAATATACCTACTTTTTTCCGGTTTAGAAGTTGCACGTTCAACGAAAAGCTAAGTACCTACACGTAATTTTTAACTACACCCTTCCTTGTAATATTATGAGATTTTCTCTGAAACCCTTCCCCCATAAATAGGTTCCAAGTTCCAATCTCATTAGCGTTCTAAACACAAAAGCAACAATCCGATAAAAAAAAAGAAATACAGAAAAAAAAAGCACAAAAATTCAGCGCTTAACGCTTTAACGCTGCAGAATCAAATGTCATAGTTGCAAAGGCATCGTCTCGCGAGTAATGAATAGGACCAATTAGTGAGACTGTCGTTTCAACGACCCTCAGGGAGACATTTACAGGCATCGCGTGAAAGGGCAAAAATGTATGCGTATAAGTTCAAAATGGCCGCCTAGTTGGGTAAATTAATTCTAAGTTTAATGAGAGACGGGTTAGACAAAGAACTATGGTATAGTAGATACTTAGATAGACGCCGCCCGAGGCTTTCATTTTTTTATACACTGTATAATTATGGATGTATGAAAGTTATTATACACGAGGTAGTGTTGCATCCTCGTTATAAAATACAGGAGGTTTTCATAAAATACATATTCTTTATATATATGATAGCCAGATTCATGAGGAATAGTTAAGGCTATTTACATTACGCTACGACCAAAGGGAGCGGAGCAGTAATCAAAGACGTAACTTAACATAAGTACAACAAACCTTGGACAAAGTCAGGCAGAAGCTAGTAGAATGATAAGACATACCTACTTAACATCACGCCTGTAATCTCCGAAGGGTCAGGCAGATGTGGACCCATTAGTATACCCACATTTCACAAGTAATGATTTTTAAAGCCCGTGGCGCGTAAGTCGAGCCTGTTACCATCAACCGGGCACAAATCCAGACTCCGAGGCTGCTACTGAGAAAAACCCAATAACACTTTGCCCTACCTGGGAATCGAACCCAAAACCTCATGCTCAGTAGTCGTGCTTTGCGATTACTAGACCAACGAGGCAGTCAAGAATGATAAGATTAATTTCATTTTCGTGCATAAAAATTATCACAAATTATAAAGCATTTTCAGTGTTATTTTTCATTGAGAAACAAATGCAGAGCAATATGAAAGTATCCTAAACATTAATTTCATCACTAATTTGATCCGTAAATTATAACTTTCTCCCGCCGTGACCATTCTTCACGAGTATTACGGAGTTTTTAATTTTTTCTGAACAAAAATCATTAAAACTTACACAACATCAGTTCCTTGATGATTTATATACTTCCCTTGTTTTATTCTTTTTTAAATTTTAGGTCATTTTCGTTTATTTTAGAGTTGATTTTGATAAGACGTGAAAAATGAAACAAAATGGCATAGTTTTTTTTTGTTTATTTCTTTAATTTGTTTTTTATTTTTTATAATAATAATATAACGTCTTGGCGGGGGGCACGGCTTTTTTTCAATTTGAAGACATTTTTGATTATTTTAGAGTTGATTTTGTAAAGACGTGAAAAATGAAAAAAAATGGCATAGTTCTTTTTTTGGTTTACGTCTTTTTTTAAATAATAATAATAATATTAATTTATTTGCTTGAAATATGGTGTTTGACAGATCTTAAAATACAGTAATAGTTCTTCATATTCCGCTTACTAACATAACATCACGCCTGTAATCCCCAAGGGTTAGTCAGAGGTGTACCCATTAGTACACCCACATTTCGCCAGTTATGTTTTTAGTCCCATGTAATAGGGGGCGAGCCTATTGCCATCAACCGGGCACAAATCCAGACTCCGAAGCTGCTATTGAGAAATTCCTAATGGAAAACCCCAATAACACTTTGACCGACTTGGGAATCGAACCCAAGACCTCATGCACAGCATTCGCGCTTGCGACCACTAGACCAACGAGGCAGTCCATATTCCGCTTACTAAGTTCAGTTTAGATTTAGTCAGTCTTAATTTGATTTAGAAGAATTTATTATGTCTGTACTTGTTATCCTGTCTGTATCCTTTTACGTATGTGTATAATTCTAAATGTAGAATTACTTAAACAAACCAGTTTTTTTTTGCTTTGAAAAAAATCGATCCTATTGGTGTAAATCCGACACATATTTAGCAACATACTTAGCTTAGTTTAGCTAATTGGAACCGCAGCCTTAGGAGCATAAGCTTAATTAAAAACTCTCCATAAGTCATGATAAGCATCACACAAACATTGATGGATATTATTTGATAAAAAAAAAAACAGGCGGAAATACGAAGACATAAATTTTATTATAATTTCAAATGTTTTAACAGCGAATACAAAAGGAATTTTTAATAACAGGGTTCCGCATAAAAAAAGCAGAAGAATAATGTCATAAAATATTCAGTGCGTTATATTTACCATCTTGTTTTTGTGATATCTCTGAAAGATTGTTTTTTTTTTGTGTGAAATGTTGTCTGTTTGACGTTTCGAACAGATGATTCAAGTTTTCTTACATAAACATAACATCACGCCTGTAATCCCTGTAGGGTTAGGCAGAGGTGTACCCATTTGTACACCCACATTTCGCCAGTCATGTTTAAGTGCCATGTAATAGGGGGCGAGCCTAATGCCTTCAACCGGGCATAAATCCAGACCTCGAAACAGAAATTCCTGATGGAAAAATCCAAGAATCGAAGAATCCTTTGCCCGACCTAAGAATCGGACCCAAGACCTCATGCTCAGCAGTTACGCTTTGCGACCACTAGACCAACGAGGCAGTTACAGATACACATTACGCAGTATAATTAAAAGAAGTCCAACATTCTCTCGACGCACTCAAAAAGTCACCTGCATAAATAATACATAACGCACTTATCCCAGTTTCCGAGCCACGGAACCCAAATCCTTGAAACTCTCGCAACGAACACTTGAAAAAGAAAATTGTTCTGACGTCTAGAGAGAGACATAAATTCATAGCTTTACATCATCATTTAAAAAACAGAAAATATAGGGTACTGGCTGACAAGACACCGTTATATTTACAAACAAAAATAATCCTTATACAGGAAAATTTTAAAGACGTTTTTTGGTTGGGGAAAATTTTCAGGGCCGCCCAACTTTTGACAGTGGAAACTTGGTTGTAATAATAAATATATTTTAGTAATTTTACAAGGGAATAAATTTATTGAGTGTAGCGAAGTTTTGGATTGTTAAATAATTATTATTTGAAAAAATATTATTCAGGAATATTATTCTCGATTGAATGCTAATGGAAGCTAGTTGGAAATTGTTGAGTAATTTTCTGCTTTTGTTCGAACATTTTAGTTTTGTATTCTTTGTTCCGTTGTATTGAAAGCTGTTTACTCTTCAGGAAATTTGAACGAACTATTTTCCAGTAAAAGGTAGGTATTTTTTTTTTAGTTTTTTTGTGCTCGGTTAATGGCAATAGGCTCGCCCCTATTACATGGGGCTTAAACATAACTGGCGAAATGTGGGTGTACTAATGGATACACCTCTGCCTAATCTTTCGGGAATTACAGGCGTGATGTTATGTTATGTTATGTCTTTATGAAATGGTGTTTAGATTAGTTTTCTTATGACTATTCTATCTATTTTTCTATACTAATATCATAAAGAGGTAAAGTTTGTGGGGACTTTGTGAGGTTGTAGGTGGTAATCTCTGGATCTACTGAACCGATTTTGAAAATTCTTTTACCAAAAAGTTCGGGATGCGTAAGACACATCACTCAAACGAAGTCGCGGAGAAATTGCTAGTCTTCTTCTTCTATCTATACATATATGCTTAAATAAAAGGCTCAATGTTTTGCTAAGCACAAATCTCGAAAACAGCTAGACCGATTTGCCTATTTCTTTTTTTGTTGTATTCATAACTTCTTGCACCAAGTTTATATGAAAAAAAAATTAAAAATATTATACGAGCGAAGCCAGGGCGGCTCGGCAGTAAATAAATCCTTTTTTTTTAACACTTTTGTCTTTCTCTAGAACTATACATACTTGTTTTACTTCTGTTCATAATATAATAAACATATTGGGCGCGTGTATGCAAATTAAAATCCCCTACAAAACTCGACATACCCGGAAAATTACGAAAAATTCTATGAGTGGTCGACACAAGCCACTTCAAAGTCCCATCAACCTTTTAAAAAAGGCACTGGCAGCTAAATTCGGCCTTCATTTGTTTATTTTTTTTTTGTTTTACCCAAAACAAAATTACTCAAAGTGTCAAACAGAAAAAGTACAGTATTTAAAAAAAAGAACTCGCATTTAACAAACTGCTGACATTAGGTCAGGGGTTAACGTTTACACTACCCTTATAACTAGCATGATACCGCGTCTATTCCCGTCCTTACTTTTGAAATTATAACGACCCTGTACTAGGTACGCAAACCATTACTTTTCCTGTCACAAATTCGCCTAGAACTACATCCATTGCGCGCCGTCTTCCGCTCATTAATTCAACTTACTTTACAGAAAGGGCAATGAATGATAAAGTTGAGAGTTTTACCGATTTAGTCGCGTGTTTCTGGTAGGTTTAACTGACCGCAGTTCTCATTACGTCGACAGCAAATAGTTGTAAGTGTTAAAATGTGACTTGCAACACTGTTAGCGAGTGGCGGTAGCTAGCTGAGGAGTAGGATTATGTGGGAGCGAAACTTGGCCTGAGCTTTACATTATTATTAACAAGTGACCCGCCCCCGCTTCGTGCCGATTCCCTTGGTCACAAACTAAACTAAAATTAGAGTATTTCCATCTTTTTCTGTCCAATAAAACAAGAAAGAGACTAATGTAAATAAGAGCTGTCAAATTTAATCAATCTAACACATCCATACAATTATAGTTGACATCTTAAAACGTATGGATTAAAAATACGGAAAAGTCCAAGGCAAAACTAATTTGACATCGCTAACTTAGTTCTGTTTAATGTCACCGTCCTTTCCTTTCGCTGTATGTTAGTAAGAGATGTCAATTCTCTCTCTCTCTATTTAGTCTAGTTTGTGAACAAGAGAATCGGCACCACTACCTATACATAAACCTTCCTCTTGAACCGCTCTATCTATTGATGAAATTCACATTAAAATCCGTTGAGTAGTTTAAAAGATCTATGCGTACAGCCGGCGGGAAGCGACTTTTGTTGTAGGTCAGTGGGAAGAAAAAGTCACATTGGTACTTGCCCGTGCCCGGTTGCGAACCTATAGCCTCCTGCATGAGAAGTGGTGCCTTAACCACTGGGACATATGCCCGACAGGTACTGTCGCGATTTTGTATATAATATAGCGGCGAACTTGATAATGTAGAAAACGTCAGTCGTAGTTCGCATGTTGTACCATAGATGCCGCTATAACACCTTACTCACAGTTTTGCCCGCAGTACTTTCGAAGTGGGTGCACAACGCAATCTCAGGACGTAATTAAAGCCGTCTTCATTACGTATTCTGCAAGCCTGGTGTTGGTTTAAAGCACTTCTTGCTTACTTTAATAACTTAGTTTTGGCATCACAAAACTTCTACTTGCATTTATATAGTTGAACTCTTTGAAGGTAAAACCAAAGACTTTGACTATTGTAAGTTGGTTTAAAGACTGACCGCGTTGTGTTTTCGTCTTTCTTTGTGTTTGAACGTAAAGGTAAGGGATTGTAAAGAGCCGTTTTCTAAACAAGGGTATGTTAGTTACTTACAAAGTGCATTCATTTTCTACAAACAAACTGAAACTCAACGTATATAGGGTGCTGATGGTTTAATAATAATAATTTTACTAAAACCTAGAAGTAGTAGCATATTCAAAATACTTACAACCTCTAAATCAGAAAAAAAAATCATAAAAAAACTATTTCCAGTTAGAAATAACAGAAGGCAAATTTTACTAAAAATGTTTAATATTTTGTCGCAATTTCATCTCAGTGACGGTCAAAGTCAAAAATCCGTCAAAAATTTTGGTACCTACTTTTTAAATTCGAAAGTTTATAAAAAAATGCCCATAATAATAATATAATATGTAGACTTATCGTCATACTTTTTGTGACTTTAAATACTAAGTCAAAATCAAAGCATCTATTTAAATTAGACCATTACCTATGCACTTTTGAATTGACAACGAGTCGGTCAGTTAGTAAGAACACGAGGTAAGCCTCTATGAAGAAGAACGAACAAGAAACACAACAGACACTCTTTTCAATTCAGTTTTTACACAATCCTAAATAATCAATGTCGTGATGGCCCAGTGGCCATGTGACTTTTTCAATTCATAATGTACTTTCTCAGTTTATCTTAGACATCACTGACATCGTTCCGTGCCTCGGAAAGCATGTTCAACCATTGGTCGCGCTTCCGGCTGTCGTATGTGGATATTTGACAATCGTTACGGGTCGTCGAAACTTGAAGTGTGACAACCAGTCTGACCAAGTGGTTTCGTGTATTACTCAGTTACTGGTTTGTAGAGGTCAGATAGGCAGTCACTCCATGTAAAATACTGATATTCAGCTGCATCCAACATAATCGGGAAAAGGCTAGGCAGGTGATGACATAATCGTCAACAACACAAAAGAAACATAGGTTCATCACAGGACGCGAAATACATCCATTTCGGTGGGCTACTCTGCAAACTGAAAGTCGTTTATTCCATTTAATATGATATAGAACGAAGTACTCTGCTAGAACTAAGTATGGGCTATGAGCACAGTATTACGCTTTTAAAATAATGTGCGAAATAAAGTACATTTAATTTTTTTTCTTGTTGCTTTTGAATCCCTGATGTGAGCTGGAGCTGGAGTGGGGCTAAGTGAGAATGATTACCCATGCAGAAGTCGTGCCTCGTTTAGCAGGATAGTTACTGGATCAAGTATAATTGCGTTAGTTTAGTTCAGTCAACACTAAACACATTTATGTTTAAAAAAAAAAACATTTTTCGAAATGATTGTAATAATTTTGAATTTTGAACGCGGATTCATTCTAAATTTATTTTAAGCAAATTGTAGTAGCAAAATTAAACTGACATTGCGTGCAACTAATGTAACACATTTGACGTATTACACATTAATTTGACGTTATTTATTTATTTTTATCTGATAGAAATCTATGGCCGAGTAGGTACACTTTTTATCATAAGCTATGTTTCATGGTAAATAATACGAGTTTATTAAAAACAACTTTTTACTAATTGTCTACAATAGATAACACAGAGCGCATAAACATCATCACTCATCTAACCTCATAGTCTCGTCAATCGCTTCAATTTCATTCAAACCACAAACGAAACAACATTTGAGCACAAATTTGGACTTGCACAAGTTAACGTGACAGCGCTCAATTGAGCCCATAAACGGCTCAGATACTTGCCACTAATTCTCCCCACGTACGTTAATACTTGTGCAAGTCACCTGTCTGCGTTACAAACCGCAACTTCGTTAAGTAGAGTTACTCTCCTGCGGTATCGGTTCAAACGCAGCACAACAATGTAAAAGGTTTCCCGGATACAATATTAATCTCACTAGACTCAGTTATAACATGAGAAATTAATTTATAACCAGTATTAGCTCCGTGCATTTCAAGGAGAAAATGTTTTACAAAATGTACGATTATCTTTGAAGTTAATACGTTGCAAGAATTTATAATTAGTGTAGTATTTTTATTTTAATAAAGTAGACTAGGTACTGTATCACGTTGCGGAACGTCTTAACGTCGCCCCGGAACGTAAACGTACAGAAGTTATATTAGGATAAATTACTTTTAGATTCAGAAAAAAAAAGCCTTTTAAATATTTCAAATTGTAACAGGTAATATAAATTTTAACTAGCGTAATTCTCGTCACGAATAATCCAAGCCTAGGTAAAGTCAAGCACGCGACGGATTTATTACGCAATTACAGTTGCAAAAAAATCTTATTTCAGTGTAATTGTAAGTTAGAAATAGGGTTACAAAAGTTAGATACTAAATCCGGAAAAATTGAAAATTTTACTAATTTTAACCAAAAGTTGACTTTTCGGTAAAATTGGGTAAAAATCCGGATTCTATAACTGAGTTGTAAAATAATAACAATATTGTATTTAATTTTTTCGATATTTCATAAACTCAAGGTCTAATGAACATAACATAACATCACGCCTGTAATCCCCGAAGGGTTAGGCAGAGGTTACCCATTAGTATACCCTCATTTCGCCAGTTATGTTTTTAAGTCCCATGTAATAGGGAGCGAGCCTATTGCCATCAACCGGGCACAAATCCAGACTCCGAGGCTGCTGCTGAGAAATTCCTGATGGAAAAACCCAATAACACTTTGCCTGAACTAGGAATCGAACCCAAGACCTCATGCTCAGCAGTCGCGCTTTGCGACCACTAGACCAACGAGGCAGTTAGTTCGCCTTTTATGTTTACTCAAATAAATAAAATATTATATAAAGCCTAAGATAAACTGGGCATCGACTAATTTAACTGGACATACATCTCAAAAGCCCGACATCGTCTGGCTTTATCCGCACTTATGGCAACCCTATGTGAAAAGCACACAATTTTGATTTAACGTTTTTGAATCTATTTAAAACTGTATGTGGCTATAAAATTAGAGTTCTACCCGTAAAATGAACTAGGCAATTTTGCGATAGAAAAAAATGTAACCCCGATTGAGAAAAAAATAACTGAATTAAATAGACTTCATGACGTCAAGCGTCCGGTATTATTAATCTCTCAATAATAAAATTAATTAAGTCAAACTAATTTCACATAACATAACATCATGCCTGTAATCCCTGGAAGGTTAGGCAGAGGTGTCAACATTAGTACACCCACATTTCGCCAGTTATGTTTGTCTCATGTAATAGGAGGCGAACCTATTGTCATCAACCGGGCACAAATACAGACTCCGAGGCTGCTACTGAGACATTTCTGATGGTAAAACCCAATAACACTTTGCCCGACCTGGGAATCGAACCCAAGACCTTATGCTCAGTAGTCGCGCTTTGCTACCTTAAGACCAACGAGACAGTCTCAGACTAATTTAACATGTCAATAATGTGTCATACCATACAATAGTGGTAAGAGATAATGGAGATAATGGTGCCGATTCTCTTGGTCACAAACTAAACTTAAATTAGACTATTTCCATCTTTTTCAGTCCAATAAAACAAGAAAGAGACTAATGTAAATAAGAGCCGTCAAATTTAGTCAATCTGACACATCCACACAGTTATAGTTGACATCTTAAAACGTATGGATTTAAAATACGGAGAAGTTCAAGGCAAAACTAATTTGACATCTCTAACTTAGTTTTTTAATGTCACGGAATGTCACCGTCCTTTCATTTCGCTGTATGTTAGCAAGAGATGTCAATTCTCTAAATTTAGTCTACTTTGTGAACAAGGGAATCGGCACCATTGGCAAATTACTAAATTACTATCCAACTAATCTTTTCGAAACTATACTCGACACAGTAACACACTGACCTAAAATCCTTATACAGGTAGGTGTTACCAAACGACACTCATTGGCTTACTTTCCCGAAACAAAAACCTCAATTAAAATCCTAAAAGACAAAGAAACGAAAATTATTTACGACATCAACCCTGAAACTGTCTTTTTTCGCGCCATACTTTTTATAGGGGAAGGAGGGAGGGTCTAATTTATCATTCGACCTTCTGTTTAGGGTTGAAACCACGACAGGGTTAATTATGTAATACAATGCTACTGAGAAGGGTAAAAAAAAGAATGATGCTGTAAACGTATTGTCGTGTTTAATGTTTGTTACACGAATACATTTGTCTAAATTTGTTTATTGTTTTTTTTTTTATGGTTTTGTTTCAATTGGTTTTTAATTTGTTTAAAAATTGATAATGGGTAGATGGAACATTGTAACGAAATCTTTTACTATGGATTCGGTCTATGGATTTTTTCATTATGGACACGATAGTAGGTATACCTCCAAGAGATAAAATTTAAATAAAAGTATAAAAACAAAAATCAACTGCTCCACACAAAAGTGCAATACTGACAAGGTAAAAATATATGAAACAACAATTTATTTATTTTTAATTATATATAAAAAATGTTTTGTTTGTAAATCTTCTCGTAACAAGATCCGAAATTCTACCTCGTAAGTATTTTTACATGGAAAAGAAGGGTTCTGGATTTGAACGACTGCCTTCAACTTCTTGACTAAAAACAAAAACTCCCAAGTATAAGATCGCTAGTAACATCACAGGTACTACTGACCACCTGAAGAGTTAGGGCAAATCGAATGATTTATTTTTCACCTGTACGCAAAAATAAGCGCTGAGATGTGGTTGTTCTTACTCCCGGATAGTTCAAAAGGGTCTGTAAATAGTTTATTTGAAAGTGAATTTAAGTTTGATCTAGCAGTACGAGGCTATGTTTGCACTACTCGGCCTTAGGCCTCCTAAAGAAAGGCATGGAAGAGGAGGGGAAGAGGGCTAGAAAGGGAGTGAATTGTCATTCGCCACGTGCAGGCCCTCGTACGTCCCTCTGAATATCATTTTAAAGAGACCTCGTGCAACCAAGAGAAAAAACGCCACAATCAAACAGTCCTGAATCTCCTGCAATCCTTCACAAACCGTATCCCAAAAAGTCTTCAAAAAAAAGTCAGCAAGAAAACTAAAGTAATAGGAAAATATAAAAATGTTATTCCATCTTTACCCCCAAAATTGAACCGCAAAATGTAACCAATCCAAAAATAAAATTGACCTACCCACAAAAATAGAATTACAAGTAATACTCCACCACTTTAGCTGGCATCCCTTGATCGTAAAGTGTCCGTTATACTGGCGTGCCCATTGCAGGTGGCCGTACTGCCGTGACTCTTACCCAATGTTCGCGTGACACACGGATAGATGGAACTGCCAATATTGTTTTACAAAATACCCAAAAAATTGCCCGTCAATGGACGCTCGGCTGATGTAAAATATTTCAGGAAACATTCAAATTAATAATAATAAAATAATAAGAATAATAATAAATATCTTGGGACAACTCACACACGGCTATCTGATCCCAAGCTAAGCAGAGCTTGTGTTATGGTAACCAGACAACTGATATACATACTTATATAATTTATAAATACATACATATTATAGATAAATCACACCCAGACACAGAACTAACAATCATGCTCATCACACAAAGTTTGTCCTGGGTGGGAATCGAACCCACGACCTCCGGCTTAGCAGTCAGGGCCACTAACCACTAGACCAACAGGCCCGTCAATTACTAACTAATAAAAATAAATATAATAAATTAAGCAGCTCATACAGAAAAAAAAACAACGGAGTGTGAGTGTGCGCACACAAGGTAATGGAGAGGCGTGTAGCGACATCTATCGCACAGCATGTGAACTACAACTGACAATTGGTGCCGATTCCCTTGGTCACAAACTAAATTAAAATAAACTATTTCCATCTTTTTCTGTCCAATAAAATAAGAAAGAGACTAATGTAAATAAGAGCTGTCAAATTTAGTCAATCTGACACATCCATACAGTTATAGTTGACATATTAAAACGTACGGATTAAAAATACAGGGAAGTTCAAGGCAAAACTAATTTGACATCGCTAACTTGGAATGTCACCGTCCTTTCCTTTCGCTGTATGTTAGTAAGAGATGTCAATTCTCTAAATTTCGTCTAGTTTGTGAACAAGGGAATCGGCACCATTGTCTACTATATATCTATTCACAAAATCCCGATAACAACTAACGGCCAGTTAGCCCACCAGACACAACATCCGTCTGGTTGGTGGATCCTCTCTTTTCAACGGTGGATAAGAAACTTAACCGTCTGTTCCTCTAAAGACACCTTTAGAAGAATAACTATAATATTAAGTAGCTATAATTACTAAAGCACATTACAAAAAACAGGTATCATACTTGACCGTAAGTGAATAAGGTAAATGTTTGTATCTAATACCAGAAAAAGGGTCGATCATGCAAGCAAGCGAGTACACATACCGCCTTATACATTGCTTTAACTAGTCTCAAAACAGCGATTACGGTAAAATACTAGTCGGGCAAAGTCTTTTTGAGTTTTTTCATCAGGAATTCATAAGTAGCAGCCTCTGAGTCTGGATTTGTGCTCGGTTGATGGCAATAGGCTCGCTCCCTATTATGTGGAACTTAAAAATAACCTGCGAAATGTGGGTGTAGTAATGTGTACCACTGCCTACCCTTCGGCGATTACAGGTGTGTGTGTGGAGTGTGTTATATTATTCGGACCACTACCCAACAAGTTCGCCAACCTAACAGGCCGTAAACAAATCGTTTAAGAAGTACATTCAAGAGTCTTTGGACCCGTAAGACCCTTGTAACAATATCTCTACGGGATCCGAATGTTGCCCTGTTCTCACGTACGGAAGTACAAGGCAAAGGGATCAACCCCGTATTAATGAAAATAAAATGGTGATCGTGTCTATTGAATCGTCTGACGGTCGTTGAAAAGGATCAGTAGATCGGAACGGTGGATCCGCGCTGTGGTAATATTTGTGTGTGTAAAAATGATGATTTGGATACGTCAAATAATTTTTAAAGTGAATTCTTTAACAGTTTTGAGCTATTTTTGGTTTGGGTAAAACTTATGAGTTCGCGTCATCGACATGCTAACGCGACGCGTCACCAACACAGTAATGTGACTGCCGTTTTTAAATGGCTTTGGATAGAAAGCAAGCCGAGAACTCTTCTAATGGTAAATGGTCACAAGTGGCAACATGCGCTGTTTTGAACTAGTTTCAGCGCATGCCTTATTGCGCTTCATGCATGCGTCTGACGAAAAGGCAAGATAAACAAGAAAGCGCTCTGGTGTGGACATAGCCTTAAAGGATTTCTCAAATCTGGACCCTGAGGCTGCTCCTCGGGGTCTGGATTTGAGCCCGGTTGATGGCAATAGGCTCGCACCCTAATAAATGAGACTTAAAAAAGATAACCGGAAAAATGTGGGTGCACTAATGGGTACACCTTTGCCTAACCCTTCGGGAATCATAGGCGTGATGTTATGTTCTTAAAAGGGCCAGTCAATTAATGAAGGTATAGGTGCATCATTTACAACCAGTCTTACCAAGGGGTATCGTATTACCCAGTTACTGGGTTGTAGCAGACAGACAGGCAGTCGCTCCATGTAAAATACTGGTATTCAGCTGCATCCGGTTAGACTGGAAGCCGACCCCAACATAGTTGGGAAAAGGCTAGGCAGATGATGAGGTGCATCATTTACAAACATCCACACTATAAACTAAAAGTACCTACTAATAAACTAAAACTTATAATTAGTATTGTTATATCCACAGAGATTAATCGGCTTATCCAACCACCTCCTCTTAAATACAAAAATAATTTCACGGAAATAATCCTCTTTCAATTTAATTAGGGCGCGTACAAACTTGCTCTATTTCCACCCAATACCGCTGAATCGTTCAGGTGTGCGGCGTGCTTATCGTGGCGTGCAAATTGTAAGGAAAACTGAGGTTTCACTTAACCGACGTTGACTTTTGTGCGGTATTTTAGTGTAAACGATTTTTTAATGATATTAGTATGGGTTTACTAATAGGTACACCTCAGCCTAACCCTTCGTGGATTACAGACGTGATGTTATGTTTATGTTTTTATTATCTCATTTTTATTGGAATCTGTTTCTTGGCTGTCTGGCTTATTTTTACACGACTGCCCCAAAAAAAGGAGTATTATTTGTTCAGGGTTAATGTATGTATGTATGTGAGATTTTTTATTCCACCATAAGTTTTAAACGCCTGAACCGATTTAGATGTATGGGGTATCGTTACAATCCTTGCATCGTTCCGAGTGACATAGGCTAGTTAAAAATAAAAAGAATCCGGTGTGGTCACTTTAAAACGTAAATTAACACCAGCCTCAATTAATTGAATGAATCTGATCGTGTCTATGTTTATCGTCTAGAATTTGACAAGTAGATTTAAAAAATATAACACTGTAAATAAAAACGTCGTAAAAAAACTGACGAGTAAACAAAGTACAAATATGTGCAATTTTTGCAGTCGTGTTTTTTAATATTTTTACTAAGGATGGGAAACCATATTTAGGTATATAGCTTCCATTCAATGAGACACACGAATTCCGACTCATTGCATTGAGACCTTACTCAAGGAAGAGTTTTGGCCGAAGAGTGACCTATCGGCGATTCCACGGAAGGCTACGCGACACCACGCAACGCAACACGACGCCGTCACTTCGTGTGTTATGTGACTTTATAAGGTACCTGAATTAAATAAAATAAAAAAAACTACAATGCAGTTTTAATTAAAAAATTTACAAATGACAAAGCATATTGCGACTTTATGATTACACAAATAGAATAGAATTCCAATCGCGATGAAAGACGTGTCGTGTATCGTGTGCGATGAATCGTATCGTAGGGTATAAATAGACTCAAAGACCTTTAGAAATGTAGGCAGCCTAGCCATTTGTTGACTGTACCTATGTAATTATTTACACTACATAAATATGACGCTCATAAATATGGAAAGTCTAATGTTACTTAGTTACGTACATTGTATGAATGATGGATTCTAAGGCTCTCTTGTACCACTAAACATTTAACACTAAATATATTTTAAACATCATTCTGTCTTTGTCAACTTCAAATAACTAGACAGAGATGCAGTGATGTTCTAAATACGTTCAGCGGTAAATTTATTTAGTGATCCATGGTGCAAGTGCGTCTTAGCTTATCAAAGCTCGTGAACGGTTTCTCCTTGAGTTGTCCCAAGATAAGTGATTATACTCTATGGACCTTCATTATGCCTGGCAACTATATAGGTCACCGCTATAGTAAGAGGCACAAATTGTTTGCACGGCCAGCATGTCTTATGGTCGCTAGAGCAGAGTCTGTGTGTCGGACTCTGCAAGCCCTCAATGCCCTCCTAGCAGTCAATCCTGATTGTGATCTGTTTGCGGATGAATGGAGAGAGATAATGCGAGCGTGTCTGAATTTTTGCGAGAGAAAATATGAGAGAATATCCACTGTTATTTATTAAGTGTGTAGTAGATTTTATAATAATATTAGTATTGTGGTCTAGGTTAATTATTGTAATTGGTTTGTAACCGCTTTGATTAAGTATAAATAAATAAATAAAATAAAATAAATGATGTAGGTATGCTTACTTAATTATGGTATACTTTTTTTAGAGACATCAAGTATACTGCGCTCGTGCTCCTTGCACTCCTGCTTTTGCACAGTTCACTGATGACACACGAAGAAATACGTCTAAAAATATATAGTAAGTAAAATTAGGTTATGTTATTATGAAACGAAAATACTAACCTATGTCGAAATGTCTCGCATTTTTCAAAGTAATTGTTATGATTTTGGATATTTTATGTTGCTTGATTTTAAATCTATGCTCAATTTTTGAACGCACATGGAACAATAGTTCAATTACTGGACAGTAATTCAATTCGTTTGGCATATTAAATTCGTTTAACGTACCTATTTTATTTAATCAATGAGAGATTGTTAGTTGATTCGTATGGAAGAACGAACGAAATTAAATTTAAATAAAAAATGCGAAAGCTGTAACTACAAGACTAAAAAGGTTGAAATTAATTAAAATCATACAGTGTTTAGTTGCACACAGTATTTACAAAATGTTAATATAAACAACTAATAATTTAAACAACATTTATTTACATTTTAAAATTAAAACAACCCTTAACATAACAATATTCTATTTAAAGTTTCCATTTACAAATTCAACAAACATAAACTAACAAAATTAAATATAATAATGATAAAAAAAAATGTACTAAAAAATTAAAGCCGCCGCCAAAATGTCCCACGTGACGCTTCTTTAAAAATGTTGCCATTGCCATTAAAATTTATTCTAATTTATATTTTTCTTTAATTAAATAAGACATGGCCGAAGTGCTGGGAACGTGACCGAGGGGCGGGAACCATTAGACGTTAGGTACTGGTCCCACTGCAAGCGTTTAATTTGTTAAGAATAGGTACAGTGGAAGTTAAATATGACACGACAAGCTTTAGAACAGGACTGTCACAAACGTCACACAATTTGGCCAAAGTCGGTCACATAGACAGCCTAGCTGCTGGTCAGATCTATACATGTGTAAATTTTTACAAATTCCGTTGAATCGTTTAAGCCTAAGAGAGCAAAAAACATCCGCCCAAAGTTTCGAGTTTAAAATAAGATAAGATTCCCTTTTTCTGAGATTCATAAATCAAGAGCATTACAAGTAACGATGAGCAGTCTGCTCCGCTATAAACTAGTACTAACCCATTATGTTACTCTTAAATTGTTGTAAAATAAGTAAATTAAAACAATTGTGTCTAATATTAAGTTTCTGAAAAGCAACACATTGTTTTAGACTTGTTGGGCGAACTACGTTTATAAAAAAAAGCCTATTATTTCTGCTGGTAAGCAGTACAAGCGGTGCTATTCGCTATTAAAGGGACCACGCCCTTACCACCTTCTAAAACGAGGGAGCGAAAGAAAGTAAAGTGCTTCAAAATAGCGCCGTAGATAAGTGTAAATATTCGGTGTCTTATTTAATTTTTCTAAACGCAAAAGCGCCATTTTGTCCACTAAGTGACTGAGGGAATCTCGGCTGGTACCTTTTTTTTGTCTCACAAATTAGTTTTTCGATCAGAATGAGAATTTCGACAAAACAGTGTTCTAAGTGTTTGAGTTTTTCTCGACTGTCAAAATATTTTTTTTAAGTAATTGGTATTTTGATTTTATTGAGGACTTCCATTTAATTTGAAGAGTTGTTAATCTTAGGATTTGATTTAAAAATCTCTTGGAAATACAATTTGTTACTAAGCGGACAAGGTTTTGCTAAACTTGATAAAGGTCAAGGACCTTACAAGTCTTAGTAGATAAGTACTTATACTTCCATTTTCAATCCTTGGTTACGGGCGTTAAATATAATTATCAAGATTTAAAAAGAGTGGGCTTTCATGAATAGTTTTTCACACCGAAAATGAAAGTTTTTCCCAGCAATAATTTTTAATCAATTTTATTTAGTTTGAATTGCAGTTATTTGTAGTTAAGAGCTATATGTTGTGCCTTTTTACACCAATACCTAGTTCATTACACAAGCGGCACACATACACTGGCTAGTACATAACTGGCGAATTGTGGGTATACTAATGGGTACACCTCTGCCTAACTCTTCGGAAATTACAGGCGTGATGTCGTGTTATAAAGGGCACTTGAAAAAATACCCGAAACCTGAAAAGGGGTCATTGTACTCATCATTATGATCAACTTTTACTATTACTAAAAAAAATCTGCTGTTCCCTACAAAAACACGATCATAATATCGGTTGAATATAGTGTAACAAACATTGTATAACACTGATGTAATATCCTATATTCTGGCAAATAAAGTTATCATTCATTCATTCATTCAATGTATGGAACAGCTGATTTTCTTTTCCTGATTTCAGTGTTGGTCCCATAGTAAAAGTTGTTCATAATGATGAGTACAATGACCGCATTTCGGGTTTCGGGTATTTTTTTAATTACCCTGTATAATTAAGTGACCGTTTATACTTGTCTTACTTCAATAACCACGTTAAAGATAATAAAAAAAACATCACTACAACAAAGTACAAAAGTTCAATAACTTACCTACCAGTACATAATGTGCCTAGTCACTTGACCGCCCTGAAAGTTTTAGGGCGACGCGGAGACTTGATACTTGGCATGTAAACATTGATTGCTCCCAAGCGACGCTTTTTCGTTGTTGGAAACTACTTGATACATGACTGTAGTGAGATCCACGTGTAAAAAGATCCTAAGTAAACACGCTTCTTTTTTCAAAAAGTGACTTTTTTTTTTCGGATACTTAATGTTGATCCATTTTTATGGCCTCCTCCTGCATGGAGGATCATATTTTTTGTTTTGTTTTTCTTTTTGGAACGTTCTATTTTAAGTCTTGCTTGACAGTAACTAAATAAGCATACATACACATACATAAACTCACACCCTTTTCCCATGGGGGTAGGCAGAAACTACAGAACGCCACCTGCAACGATCCTTACATACTCCTTTCGCCTCATCAACGTTCATACATCTCGTCATACAAGCACGCCTTTCTGAAGAACCTCACCAATAAGGTCAGTATAGGTCTTCCTAGGGCGATCCCTTCCTGCGTTGCCATTCACCTCTGCCATTTAGATACCTTTTATTTTTACTTAATAAGTATCTCTGATAAATTCAACAATACAACAGAATTGGTATGAAATAATTCGGAACGTAATTTACCTACCGCCTTATTTATTGTTTACGAGAAAACTGAAAGGGGTCATTGTACGAATAAACAACTTTTACAATGGGACCAACCCTGAAATCATGAAAAAATATTTGCTGATCTATACATTTTATACAGTTATTCGAACATAAATGTAAAATGGACCAGCTGATACTTAAAAAAACATATACGTGTATGTCGTGATGGCCTAGTGGTTAAGGCATCCGCCTCTCAAGCATGAGGCTGCGAATTCGATACCGGGCAAGTACCAATGTGACATTTTCAAATCATATGTACTTTTTAAGCTGATCTTGCAAATCAATGACATCGGACTCCGAGGCTGCAACTGAGAATTTTCTGATGGAAAAACCCAATAACACTTTGCCCGAATCAAATTCAAGACATTTTCATTTTTTTTGGCGTTCAAAATCATCAAATATGAGTCCTTCCGCCCTGGGTGGAGCGGAAGGGACTGTCAGACTTTTACTGACTAGAAAACCACCCTGTTCCTTCTGTTGCCCTTTACGTTCCGGGTATCCTGTTATAAATCCCGCAACCCCGACAGGCGTTTGGCCCTGTTGGGGCTCCCTGTGCTGACAGCTCTTTGAGGCGCGCGTGAAACAGAACGCGCCGTCGAAACTTAAGATCTAATGCTGAGCAGTCGCGTATATTTATGTTATAGAGATAACCAAATGATAGTATGTATTAGTAGTCTGTTCATAAAGCTAGAGTCAGCAAGGATGGTAGATTGGGTATCGAGCCATAGTCATTCGTCTTTTTCGGATATTCATAAAAATATACATTTTTTTTTTACGAAAATTAAAAGACAACATGATAAAGATGGCCCAGATAGGACACTTAATTTTTTCGTCTCACACGAAATTCGGATACGGTGCGGATATTATCCGCAATCGTTAAACTCCTATTTTTATGTTGACCGATCTGTAAAGTTTTTATCGTCCGCCATAAAATCGACGTAGTCTATACGTACCTCGCCAAGAGAACATGAATGTAATTTTATGTAACTAGGTAGGTTTAAACTTTTGTTATTGTAATGATGCATTGAAACTTACTAACTGCCTCGTTGGTCTAGGTCGCAAAGAGCGACTGCTGAGCAGAGAGGTCTTGGGTTTGATTCCCAGGTCGGGCAAAGTGTCAGACTGGTTATCAGACTTTCGGGCTTTTGTTGACCTGTAACGACTGTCACAGGTCCACGTACGTCAGCCGGGACCAACGGTTTAACGTGCTTTCTGAGGCACGGAGGAGTCTCGATGTGTAAAGATTGTCATCCATTCACGGACCAACCCCGGCAAGATCGACCTGTGCGGCTGTACATAGACACGAGCTCTGTTCTACAGACAGATAAGTATAAAACCTATCTTTTTTATTTATATTTAGAAGACATCTACCATTTCAGATCTACGAAATATACAAAATTAAAATATATCACACACAACATAATATCAACACATAAAATAAAATATAACAACCAAAACAAAACTCAACATGATAAAAAAAATATTCTAGTACCTATAACACTAAATCTTAATGTATGTTTTGCTTGTCAGAAACCTGAAAAAGGGTATAATAAAAAATACAGTTCATCATTCAGTCATCCATCCATTCCATACAGTTATGGTGTTATATGAACATAAATTTGGAGCAGCTTATTTTTTTTTTTTAATCGCCTCGGTGATACCTAATATCAACAATTCAAAAGTAGCCGTATCATTCAAATAAATCTTTTCAATTTGAATTTTGCTGTCTTTCCGTCACATCTCACGACGGAGGAAGAAGAAAAAAAAGCCTGACATAACTTCTTTTCTTCTTCTTCTTCTTCGTGACGATTTCTGACACAAGCCTCAAGCCAGAAGGCTTGAGGCTTGTGTCAGGCTTGTGCCTACAGCAAGCCGCGTTAAGGAACTTCGTTCCAAAAATGTCCAGATTCCGGATCCTTCTCGCCTTTAATGAAGGTACCTTACATTAAACCTGATTTTGATTTATTACGTTCATAAACGTAGATCGTTACAACTTTACGTGCTAATTCCATTAATTGACAGCTGTCAAATGAAGCGGGAAAACGAGAAGATTATATAAAACTAGCTAACTGCCCGCGGTTTCTTCCGCTTGGTTTATTTTTAATTTATTTTCGGATATCAAACAAAAATATTTTTTCAATGCGACTGTTAGTTCCAGAGTTCCGAATGTTTAAACAAACAAACAAAAACCTCTTTTGCTTTATCATATTATTAGCTTCTGCCCGCGACTTCGGCCGCGTAGTAACTATTTTCTTTGGTCACTGCTCAGCTCCCGTGGATTGTAGCGCGATAATATATAGCCTATACTATAGGTATACCTGTACTATATTATATGTCATGAATCTGACTGTCTTATACAAGATTTTTTCCAATCCGAATGGTGGTTCCAGAGATTACAGCGTTTAAACAAACAAACAAAAACTCTTCAGCTTTATTAAGTTAGTATGATTTAGATTGGCGATGTAAGGCATTGGAAAATCGATGTGAGTTAATTCGTTTTGGTAAAACTAACCCCAGTTATTCTCTAAAAATGAAATACCTAGCTACTTTTGCGCCTGGCAGGGGGAGTGTGTTCAAACTTGCGTCCCGCCGGTCCACACGTCTTGTGGAGCATCTTAGTTCCACACAGTTCATGTTATGAATACTCGAGTTACTGGTGCAACGGTTTAGCATAGTACGGTTATTGGTATAAAAAAAGTTTTTACAAATAAGATAACCGCCTTTAAGAACCACAAAGTTAATAACAATTTTAGGTTCAATTTGGGTCTTGTTGTTGTATTCTAGTGGCACCGTTATTGAAAGTACAGTCAGCAACAGAAGTCGATTAACAATGTTACTTCTTTATATCATTTAAACAGACACTAAACACATAATATTCTGGCTTTCAGAATTTCAGGCAATAGCTAAGGGTTTATTTTATGTTAATTTTATATTTATTCCGTTTACTTTTGACATTGTACTTAATAATTAGAATTTAAAAGTCATACATGTTAATTGGCCTTTGGTGCTGACTGTACAACCTTTTAAATAGATTAAAAACCTCAGATTCGGTTCATAAAAATAGATAAGGCAATAAACAAAAAAAAATACAGGGAATTTGAATTTCGAAACACTTTCTTTAAAGTAATTTAAACATGTAAACCTCTTTTAATTTAATTCCTTTTTGTACCTTTTTTTATTGTAGGTAAATCGATAGGAATATTTTATTACTTTAATAAAAAGATTCTTGTAGATCATCTAATAATTTATTTTATTTAAAGTAAGGTTAAAAGCCTCCGAATGTGCACCTGCACCTCTGTCTAACCCTTCGGACATTACAGGCGTGATGTTATTATGATTTCAGGCAAATAAAAAATGATATTCAAGCAGACTTAGTTGAGGTTATAAACTAGTTAGAACCCAAAAATTATTAGTTTTAGTGCTACACTGTAGCAAACCTAGTGTAGATGGATAGCTCTCGTGGGAACTAAGTTTGGGCTAAGTTAGTACACTGACTAGGCTTTGAAACTAATATAATATAACAATGTACGTTGTAGGACATGTCGGCCCACTGGTTAAGGCACCCGCCTCCTGTGTCTGTGGTTGCGGACAAAAACTATGTGGCTTCTTCAAAAAAAGATTGAATCTAATCCAAAAGGTAGTTTTGTATGGAGAAGTTTATTTAAACTAGGAGTATGAAGAAATTATTTATATAAACTTTATGCAACAAAAAAGTACAAAGGCGGACTTAATGCCTTAGGCATTCTCTAACAGTCAACCAAAGGTGGTGAAGAGATAACAAGCAGATGCAAAAAATTGTACATGAAGAAATAATCAAATATGGAATTTTAAAATCATTAAAAACAAATATCTAAACAAGTTTAAACGTACACAAGTACATAAACTCATATATTAAGGTGCGTTGGAGTAAGACCGGACGGATTTTCGAATAGTTGCAAGGATGTTGCAAAAACTTTTTTTTCTCAATTTTGGTAAACACCACATTCTTGGGAAATGGTGGAAATTGATAATTATTAATCAGAGTATCATTTTCATATTATTTTATTTATTAAAACACAATAGTTTTTGTTTGGGAAGCCTGTAAAATCAGGAAAAAAAAATTCAGAGTTTAATGACGATCTGGCCGTCTTGGGGTAAGTTCGGACGACAATTTAATACTATTTCTATTGCTAGGAGCACAAAATATAAGAAAAGAATGTATGCAATCTTCCCTCTTCTTTTAAATGACATTAACAAAATCTTAATAATACTAAAAACAAAGATGTTCCAAATGATTCCCTTTTTTTTGGTTTAAACTGTCCAATCTTACCCCACATACCAAATTTAGGAGATAATAAGGTTCTCAAAGTTTGTTTTATCCACAAGCATACTACCAAATAAATTTAGCGTGTGATAAAGCGTCTTATGAAATCGGAATACCTACTGTACGTTTTGTAGAGGGATGAAGTAGCAAAAAAGCAGTAGAAAAAAATATAGTGTAATAATAATAAATTAGGTATAGAAAAGTCACAAACACGGAATGATATAATTTAAAAATTTAACAAATGTCACATACAGTTCAGTATAATTAGGATAAGAATCCTAATAAAACTGTCTACGACAACGGTATTGAAAAAAATATATAATTATAATTTTAATATTCATCAACATTTATTAAACAATTACCTATACAAATATAATTATATTATTCATCAACATTTTACCACCTTAAAGTATAAAAATCAAAACATGGAATGAAATAATATTAATACAAATTATATCAAAGAATTGACCGCTATCATGGTCGTTGTTCAGGTGCGGGCGCCGCCGGCCATTCGGCAACCTTTGGCTGCTGTTATGAGACTTCTGAACGCGGCGGGCGACGGCGATGTGCGGAATGCGGGTCATGGAACTAAATAATAAAAGTTTGACAATCACTACCAATTTTGAAACAGGTTAAGTCCGGATATTTTTGTCCGATCTTCACTCGGGAGGGGTAACACCGGATTTCAGCCTATAGAGATAGTAGACATTTATGGATTAGTTTTATCGGGTTATCACTACTTTAAACTTAGTATTTGGGCAAAATAATACCAAAATAAGCAATACTTTAGCTAATATATGCAAATACAAATGACGGTGAAAGACCGGACGGACGTAAATTTTACAAAACTTACCTTGTTTCCTTTAACGGCGCGTAGTACACGTCCCAGTTGCCGGAGGGACTGGCGGTCACTGCAGGGCGGGGCGGAACAAAATGAAGTAGTACGCAATGTGACTATCATTAAAAAATATAGCCAAATAAATGAAATATTTGATTCCTACGTTCTTACCCCAGCGCCGATCTTACCCCAACGCACCTTATACCATATATAATATATATATAGGCTTGTTTTGTTTATTAGTTTAACCTTTTTAACGCCAGAGTATAAACGTGTCGCCGTACCCCTGACGCCAGGCCACTTTTTCTGTCAAATAACCTTCATATAAAATATGGATTCCAAAACTTGATTAAATTGTTTATGTTATATTGTGACATTGGCGTTCAGGGGAAGATTTCGTTTGTCACATATATGTGACAATGGCGTTCAAAAGGTTAAACGCGCTAATCTCTAGAACTACCAGTCAGATTTTAAAAGCCAAATTTATGAGAAATAACATCTCGCTGCAATCTACGGGAGCAGAGCAGTCACCGAGAAGTAAAGCCACGGTTTATCAGCATATCTCTAAAGTTAAACGCTGTCTCTTCGTGGTTATTTAGTAAATAAGCCAACAAACAAAGACAATTAACATTTAAAAACAAACCCCATCTAATATCACAAACTACAGGTGTTCCCCGACTTACTCTAATTAAAGGGGGACGTGACTCAACAATTACCTTGTACAAGTACAAATGTAACACATTTTTGCTGTACAAAGTTTGTTAATTTTCAAACGTGCCTCCCCCCTTCCACCCCCAAGGGGTTCTTGCAGAACTTCCGCGTTGCATGTGAATACGTGAGTCGAATGCTGCCGACTTTACGTCTGCAACTTATTGCATTTACATTTCGAGCGCTACATGGCTTTAATGGTCTGTATGCAGCGGTGCCACTCCAGGTGAAATTTCCTTAATAGTTTTGAAAGATGGAATGATTGTGTGAAACTTTTTATATACACAGTGTTTACTAAGTTATTTTATATACAGGGTCATTGAAAATTTACCCGAAACCTGAAAAGGGGTTGTTGTACTCATCATTATAAAGAACTTTTTCTATGGGACCAACCTTGAAATCATGAAAAAAAAATCAGCTGTTCCATACATACATTACGATCGTGTAGTGTAGCATTTTTGTAGGGAACAGCAGATATTTTATTCAGGTTTTGCGGAAATTTTCAAGAACCCTTTATTTATTTTTTATTATGAAAACTTGCAGCAAGTTATAGATAAAAAGTTTATGGCCAAGCAGCTTTCGCCCGCGACTTCGTCCTCGTCAAAGTTGAGAGTTTTAAGTGACTATTATGGAATGCTCTGAGGTCTCAAAATATTATATTAATTCCGGAACGATTTCTTAACAATAGATATTAGGGTAAGATACACTAGCTTGGTACCAACTCTGGGATATCCCAATATTATTTCTACACATTAATAGATTACTCCTAGAAGTTATAACCATGTCTACTATTCTATTGAAATATGAGCTTTACGTACCTAAATAACCATTTAAGCACCCAGCTTGCCAATACTGCCACGTTGGTCTAGTGGTCGCAAGCGCGACTGCTGTGCATGAGGTCTTGGGTTCGATTCCCAGGTCGGGCAAAGTGTTATTGGGTTTTTCCATCAGGAATTTCTCAGTAGCAGCCTCGGAGTCTAGATTTGTGCCCGGTTGATGGCAATAGGCTCGCCCCCTTACATAGGACTAAAAACATAACTGGCAAAATGTGGGTGTACTAATGGGTACCTGCCTAACCCTTCGGGAATTACAGGCGTGATGTTATGTTATACTTTCCAATACCTAGTAAAACACAAAGTCGTCATAACAAAACGACTCGAAAGTTAAAATAAATCACCTATAACACAAACTGAATAAAAATTGTATTCATGAGCAATGGCGGGGCACCCCCGGAATTCTTCCTAATGTGTCAAAAATGATGGCCTCGATGAATACTTAACTTAATTCGTTCAGACGCCTCACAGAGGGAATAGGTACAATTATTGGCACTCATTATGCAGGAAAAAAGGGCCCTTTGCAAACAGTGGGGCGGGACAAAGAAAACATCTAAGGAAACTTGGAGGCCGAAATATATTGTATGGAGCCCGCAATTTTTTTAGGCTACACAAAGTTTTTTCCGGCTAAAGAATGGCCGAATTACGTAAAGTATTGCTTTTGTGTCCTTCGAGGGTATCGTGTGAGCAGAAATTTGTTAGTGTTATCAATCTTTGACACTGTCTATATTTTTCGTTTTATCGGTTTTGGCCGGAAACTGTTTAACCCAAAATAAACATGGCAGGGTTTTAGAAAATAAGGTACATTTTGATAGAACCCCATTGGTCAAAAAAATATTTTACAATAGTTTCGTTTTTACCTTTTAAGGTACCGGGTAAATGCGGATTACTTTAAACCTGTATGGATACTTTAGCTCAATACTGAAAAAAACATTTGACCAGAACTTCCCGCATGTGTATGAATGACGAAATTTTTTTTTAATTCGAGATTCATTTTCAATTCCAATTATATTACTTTTTAACATAACATAACATCACGCCTGTAATCCCCGAAGGGTTAGGCAGAGGTGTACACATTAGTACACCCACATTTCGCTAGTTATGTTTTTAGTCCCATGTAATAGGGGGCGAGCCTATTGCCATCAACCGGGC
Source organism: Hoplodrina ambigua (assembly GCA_949774945.1). Classification (NCBI taxonomy): domain Eukaryota; kingdom Metazoa; phylum Arthropoda; class Insecta; order Lepidoptera; family Noctuidae; genus Hoplodrina; species Hoplodrina ambigua. Next base: position 11,422,602 of record OX458981.1, read on the forward strand.
ACAAATCCAGACTCCGAGGCTGCTACTGAGAAATTCCTGATGGAAAAACCCAATAACACTTTGCCCGACCTGGGAATCGAATCCAAGACCTCATGCACAGCAGTCGCGCTTGCGACCACTAGACCAACGAGGCAGTCATTTTTCTTTACGCTTTATTTTTCTTTATATTACTTTTTCTGTTATTTTTTAAGAGATCAGAAGGTTACGTAAACGGTAAACGTTTTTCGTTTTGAGCCAAAATTTCCCTACAGGGTTAAAGTAACCCACATTTACGGTACTTCCGAAACCTTCAAAAGCCACATTGATGCTATGTAAGAACCTATAACCAGAGACCTATATTTTTTTTTAGGGATAAGAAATCATAAAATGACTTCTTTCGCTGAGCGGAAGGGAGTGTCAGACTCTTGCTGACTAATCCCCATCCGTGTTCCTCCTAATGCCCTTGCCGTTCCAGGGCCACGGCACAAGGTGGTTTTATAGTCAGTAAAAGTCTGACAGTCTCTTCCGCCCCACCCAGGGCGGGAAGAGTCATTCGATGATTTTTATCAATTAAAAAAAAACGAACAAAATCCGCTACCCTGGCAAGTCTTCCATACTGACAGCTCTTTGAGGCGCGCGTGGAACACAACCGACAAGAGCCTAGGTCTGATCGGATGGCGAGGCACCCGGTACCTTCTATCCTATTTGAGAGTAGGAAGTTTCGTTTATAAGAAATAAGTACTTTAAAGACTGTATGAAATGCCGTTCGACGTAAACGCTCTTAAATGAGACCGTTTTTGGATACCATAGTCATCATCATCTGCCTAGCCTTTTTCCAACTATGTTGGGGTCGGCTTCCAGTCTAACCGGATGCAGCTGAATACCAGTATTTTACATGGAGCGACTGCCTATCTGACCTCCACAACCCAGTAACTGGGTAATACGATATCCCTTGGTGAGACTAGTTGTCTGATTTTTGGGCTTCTAACGACCCGTAACGACTGTCAAAGATCTACGTATGACAGCCGGGACCAACGGCTTAACGCGCTTTCCGAGGCACGGAGGAGTCTCGGTGTGTAAAGATGGTCACCCATCCACGGACCAACCCCGGCAAGCGTAGCATAACCTGACGGATCGACCCATGCCTTACCATTTTGGATACCATAGTAACTGCTACTAATAGGTTTGTCCATACATATGGTCAATATCAACATTAATTACCATTGTACGTCCCGCAGTTTCAACATTTGCTGTTTATGTTGCGCGTTACTTAGCAAAACCTAGAGCGCTAGACTAGAACTATGAAATTTATGAAACACTAGCTTTGGCCCGCGATTTCGTCCGCGTAGATGTCGGTTATCCCGGACGCAGACGAAATCGCGAAATAAATAGCCTATGTCCCCTTTCCTGGAATTCGCGACTTCGTCTGCGCAAAATTTAGGTTATTGGCGATCTAATCTTGTTTCTCCATACAAACTTCCCCTTAGGGGTTGAATTTTGAACAGGGTGGATTTTTAGTCAGTAAAAGTCTGACAGTCCCTTCCACCCCACCCAGGGCGGAAGGAGTCATTTGATGATTTTTACCACCTAAAAAAAAAAAAAAAAGCGGTTGAATTTTGGAAAATTCTTTCATTACCTATGTCATAATAAGTATCTGCGTCCTAAACAAAGCAATCCGTTCCGTAGGTTTTCTTTCATAAGAATCTTCTCCATACATTATCAAACACAACAAAAAAAGAAGAAGTAAAAAAATTGGTTTAGTTATTCACGCGTGATGCCGTGACCAAGGGAAAGAAGGGTTCATTTTTATATAATTATGTAGATTAATAAGATAACACATCCAAATATTCGCAGATCCAAAGCAAAAAGCACTTAAACCTCCATTACATTAGGTAGCAAGTTTGGGTCCCAAATTTACCCGTTTCATTAACTACCTAATGATTTCCGATAGCGTTGCGTTAGTTGTTATGTTGTGACAAAAAATGGGGCGTGTATTTTACTTATATTTAAGGATCGCCGGAACCCGTGTTGCTCTATGTATTTAGGTAAGTCGGTACAGTTACGACCACAAAATGTATTGCCAATATTTTCACAAAATAAAGTGGAATGGAAAATTCAAAACAACAATATCTTAAAAAAAAGTGATTAAATAATTATTTCAACTTTGAGCAAATACTAATGCCTTAATAGTTTTGTTTCGAAAATACTGTGTTCGTAAAACCATGAAATTTCAAACAATACCTACTAAAAAAAGGAGAAGAGAAAAGAAAAGGAAAAGGAAGAGAAAATGACAGAAAGAAAGAAATAAAGAAAGAAAGAAAGAGAGAAAGAAACAAAGAAAAACTAACACTTCCACGATATTTTGAGTCGCAGTACAATTTTGACGTCTTTGTTGGTAGGTACAGTGATAAGATGGACACCACTTGACTACAAACCATAGGTCCAATTCTCGTGCAAAACATTTTTATGATTACATTTTTTGATTCAGTATAAATAGAGGTAGATATTCATGCTTGGAAGGTCATCCAAATTGTTGTCCGAATTTTCTGTCTCAAAAGACCATAGCCATCTTTAACATAATTTGCGTACCGACTCCCTGTCCACCCAGCAAGAGTTATAGCGTGATGCTACATATTTTTGTGTGTGCCCTTGCCCTAAAATTTAGGGCCGAGTTATGCCGGGGAGAATTGAATTAAGATTGTGGCTACGAAAAGGGTGAAATTCGATGAATTTACTGTTTTGCCCACAAAAAAATACTTTTATTATGTACTTAGTAAAACTGTACATTACATAATAATAATTATAGTTGCTCATAGGGCATCAAAAAAACTGGCCCACATTGCTGTCAATGTGGCAAGTGCCTAAAAGGCTGGCAGCTTTGCCACGTTTTATGACAACTGTACTAAAACAGGAGTAAGTACCTACCTACATACCTAAATATATACCTATTTACTAGCATGCCTCGTTGGTCGCGTGGCCGTGGTTACGGTTTACATTGGAGTTCACTCTATTCACACCCAAGTAAATAAAAGAAGCCAGGAGGCGCACCCACTCACCAGTAAGCCGACGACTCGTCCACAGCCTCGCGTGCACAGCAGCTGGTTTGGATTCTAGTGTTCTAGAATATGCCAGGCGCGGGTAAAGCATGACCACAGTCACAAATACGTGGGAAGCAGATCAAAGCACTTAGCGGCGGTTTCACTATAAATTAACTGTTCGAAAGAATGGAGCAGTAGCAGATTGCAAATCTGGTGACAGCGCATCAACCAAGACCGAGCGGGAGCGAGCGAGCGTAACATGAATCCGATCAGGACCACGGTATATGCAACACTGGTTTTTGTCCTGTTTTCTCAAAGGCGCGCGCGTCGCGTTCCCCGAACTGAGCGGCGGGGGGGATACCTCGACCGAGGTAAAAGCGAGCGACTTAGAAGTTCGTAGGTTTGCCACTAGATGGCGCCCTTATAAACTCGAGTCTTAACGGCGTGAACAGGTCGCAAAGCGCGACTGCTGAGTATAAGGTATTGGGTTCGATTGCCAAGTCGGGCAAAGTGTTATTGGGTTTTTCTTCATTATTTTCTTAGTAGCAGCTCTGAGTCTGGATTTGTGACCGGCAGATAGCAATAGACTTAATCCTTATTACATGGGACTTTAACATAACTGGCGAAATGGGGCTGTACCTACTAGTGCGTACACCTCTGCCTAACCCTTCGTGGATTACAGGCGTTATGTTATGTTATATTTACTAGCTTCCGCTCGCGACTTCATCCACGTCAGAGTTAATATATTATCCCAAGGGAACCTCCCGTCATGTATGAGATGGTAAGTTCGATACTTCGATAATGTGTCTGATTCATAAGTTTTTCTTGGAAATCACTGACATCATCGAACGAAAACATCGTAGGGAAGCCTAGGCTTATCCTAACTAATATTATAAATGCGAAAATAAGTTTGTTTGTTTGTTTGTTACAATTTTACGTCTAAGCCACTGAACCGATCATCCTGAAATTTTGCATACACATTGCCAGGTGTACAGGAACGAACATAGGGTACCTTTCATCCCGAAAAAAAGTACTGTTCCCGAAAGAAATCACAATAACGTTCTTAAGATGATAGATGGCGCCACATGTCTTTCGAATCGTGATCGAATTTTAAACTTAATTTGCGAGCGAAGCCGCGGACGAAAGCTAGTTATTAATATAAGCCAGCGCGGTGTGCATGTAAGCAAGCGTGGTGATCAATGCTCGCGCCGTCTCTGTATGGGAAGAGGCCTGTGCCCAGCAGTAGCACCCATTATTATCTTAGTTCAATAATAATATTATTATTTTATATTAGCTGATATTATTACCGCTGCTCTAACAGCCCAACACGAAACACAAAACGCTTAACCCCGTGAAATCAATGTTGAAATTGTTTTAGCCAGGCTTTAAACTTAATTAAATATAAATAAAGACAAACACCATACCGTTTAAAGCTCTTTTGCGAACCGTTCCGGTTACAAATGCTAAGTTTAAAAGCCTCTGATTTTAAAGTTATATTGATCTTTATTAAGTTGGGGGAATAAGGGATTTTGATCTCAAGTACTAGGTAACTGGATTGAATTTTGAAAGTTCAGATGGACTATTCTGTAAAAATCTCCCTCATTGCATTTTAGTAAAGTTTGTTTTGTTTTTTCTTTTTTAAGTTTTCCCCAAACCGGACTTAAACTTAACTTAAAATCGGTCGAATTTTGACTTAACACAATTTTTTGAAAATGTTCTCTAAATACTGTAGTATGAAGTCTCATTAAAATCTTTTCTCTCTTAATCTTTAAATTTAAATGAAAAAAGACCGAATGAAAACCGGAATAAAATACACTTTCAATCGGACATCACATTGATTAAACAAAATAAACGATGTAAAGAGAAGGAAAAATTGTTCCGTTGTAGGTGTACCATAAAGTTAGATGACTATAGGAATATTTATATGTCGGTGTTTGAAGATTAAGTTTTTTGTTACAACGCCATCTATGAGTTACGGTTGGAACGTCTTAATTGTACGCCATCTAGTGTAAACGGGAGCACTAATGAAAATAGTACTTTAATGGAGTTGGTATGACGCAGATCCGTCAGAATACTGATAAAGGGATCTGGTACACTTGCGCGAAAGACATTTCCGCGCCAGACACTTGCGCGAGTCCCTTTGCGCGCCAAGACACATGCGCGAATGGACTTTTGCGCGCCTAGACCTTTCCGCGAACAGACACTTGCGCGAATGGACATTTCCGCGCCAAGACACTTCCGCGAGTGCCTTTGCGCGCTGGCCACTTGCGCGAAAGACACTTCCGCGACAGACATATGCGCGCCTATACTTGCGCGATAGATACTTCCGCGAAATATGCGCGAAGTATATTTTTATAAAGGACAATGGGCAAAATTCTTGAATTAGGGTTCGGTTACTTTTTTTACAAAATATGCGTCATGGGTGTCGTGTCCATGGTTTTCGAGGGTGCTGATGACGAAAATGAGGTCTAAAAGAAAATCCAAGATGGCGGCCGGAAAAATTTCCAAGATATCTTTCATGGGTGTCGTGTCCATGGTTTTCGGGGGTGCTAATGACGAAAACGGTGTCAAAATGAAAATCCAAGATGGCGGCCGGAAAATTTTCCAAGATATGCTTCATGGGTGTCGTGTCCATGGTTTTCGGGGGTGCTGATGACGAAAATGAGGTCTAAAAGAAAATCCAAGATGGCGGCCGGAAAAATTTCCAAGATATGCTTCATGGGTGTCGTGTCCATGGTTTTCGGGGTGCTAATGACGAAAATGGTGTCAAAATGAAAATCCAAGATGGCGGCCGGAAAATTTTCCAAGATATGCTTCATGGGTGTCGTGTCCATGGTTTTCGGGGGTGCTGATGACGAAAATGAGGTCAAAATGAAAATCCAAGATGGCGGCCGGAAAAATTTCCAAGATATGCTTCATGGGTGTCGTGTCCATGGTTTTCGGGGGTGCTAATGACGAAAATGGTGTCAAAATGAAAATCCAAGATGGCGGCCGGAAAATTTTCCAAGATATGCTTCATGGGTGTCGTGTCCATGGTTTTCGGGGGTGCTGATGACGAAAATGAGGTCAAAATGAAAATCCAAGATGGCGGCCAGAAATTTTCCAAGATATGCTTCATGGGTGTCGTGTCCATGGTTTTCGGGGGTGCTGATGACGAAAATAAGGTCTAAAAGAAAATCCAAGATGGCGGCCGGAAAATTTTCCAAGACATGCTTCATGGGTGTCGTGTCCATGGTTTTCAGGGGTGCTGATGACGAAAATGAGGTCAAAATGAAAATCCAAGATGGCGGCCGGAAAATTTTCCAAGATATGCTTCATGGGTGTCGTGTCCATGGTTTTCGGGGGTGCTGATGACCTGCTGATGGCAAGCCGGCCGATCACCGGGCAGGAGGCAAGGCCAGCGGTAGAGGTAGGCCCTCCGCTGCCGCCGCCACTGTCGCCGCCGTCGCCGCCGCTAGGGCGATTCCGCCCTCGAGGGGGATGTAATGGAGGGCTAGTCACGGCCCCATTGCGCCTCCTCCAGGCCAATATCAACCACTGCGCCGCCGCTCAGGATCTCTTGGTCCAGAGCATGGCGCAGTGGCTGATCAACATCGCGGTGGTCGCCGAGCCGTACTTTGTCCCACCCAGGGATGACTGGGTGGCGGACCTCGACGGCTCGGTGGTCATAATCGCGTCGGCTGCCGCCGGTACCCCGTCTCTCGAGAGCGTCAAGAGAGGACGGGGCTGTGTGGCAGCACGGTTCGGGGAGATCGCCGTGGTAGGCGTTTACTTCTCCCCGAACCGAACTCTCGCCGAGTTCCACGTCTCCCTTAGGGAGCTAGGAGTCGTCGTCGCTGGGTTCGGTTCCCTCCCTGTGTTGGTCCTCGGGGACTTCAATGCCAAAAACGTGGCTTGGGGTTCCCGGTACACGGACCATGCACGGGGCAAGATGGTGGAGGACTGGGCTCTGGAGACAGGCCTGGTCATCCTGAACCGGGGTTCTGTCCCCACGTGTGTACGGATGCGGGGCGAGTCGGTGGTGGACATCTCGTTCGCCAGCCTCGCTCTGTCGCCACGTATCGTTGACTGGCGCGTAGAGGAGGGGGTGGAGACATATTCCGACCACCGGTACATCCGGTTCGACGTCTCCGCCCAGATCCCAGATACGCCGGTCCGACAGACCCCGAGTGGTCCGCGATGGGCGCTGAAGCAGCCGGACCGGGAGCTCTTCCTGGAAGCCTCGTTCGTGCAGGCCTGGGTGTCGTCACCAGACAGGCCTGCCGACGTCAACGACGAGGCGGAGTGGTTCCAGGAGGCCATGTCCGTGATCTGCGACATGGCAATGCCCCGGGCCCGGCCAGGAAGCGCCCGGCGTCAGGTGTACTGGTGGTCGCGCGAGATAACGGCACTACGCGAGGCGGTGCCGCATCCGACCCGCCTCGTCGGGCACCTGGGGAGATCCGGGCCGGACCTTGCGGAGAGCCAGTTAAGCTTCCGCAGGGGGCGCTCCACGGGGGACGCCATCATGCGCGTGAGGGCCCTCACGAAGGGGGAAGCAGTATCCCGGGGCAGGGTCGTCTTGGCGGTGTCTCTCGACATCTCCAATGCCTTCAACACCCTGGCCTGGAGTTGCATCAGGGAGGCACTCCGGTATCACCGGATGCCGACCTACCTTCGTCGTGTTGTCGAGGACTATCTGACGGATAGGGCCGTCATCTACCCCGACCAACGGGGAGAGTGGAACCGGCGAGAGATGTCGTGCGGTGTCCCACAGGGATCGGTCCTGGGACCGCTTCTGTGGGACATTGGATACGACTGGGTGCTGCGCGCCGACCTCGCTGACGGCGTCAGCGTAGTCTGCTACGCTGACGACATGCTCGTCCTGGCACAGGGAGAGTCGCACCAGGCGGCGGCCGACCTAGCGACGCGAGGGGTTGCGACAGTCGTCGAAAGAATCCGGCAATTGGGACTCGAGGTGGCATTGCACAAATCCGAGGCCATGTGCTTTCATGGTCTTCGGAACGCGCCACCGTCGGGTTCCCAAATAACGGTGGGAGGGGTTCACATCGGCGTCGAGGCGACGATGAAGTATCTGGGTCTCGTCCTCGACAGCCGGTGGAGCTTCAAGGAGCACTTCCGACGTCTGGCTCCGCGATTGGACAGGGCTGGGGCTGCTTTTTGGCGGCTCCTGCCTAACCTCGGGGGACCAGGCGCCTCCTGCCGGAGGCTTTACGCCGGAGTCGTGCGGTCCATGGCCCTCTACGGGGCCCCTACCATCAGGCGGCGGCCACCAGCCAAGTTGGTGGCATGCCAGAGGGTCATGGCCATCCGGATGATCCGGGGATATCGCACGGTCTCCGGCGAAGCGGCAAGCCTCCTTGCCGGATTGCCGCCGTGGGATCTGGAGGCAACAGTCCTCCAGCGCGTCTACGAGTGGCGTGTGGACGCGCAGCGCCGGGGTGAAACCCCGCTGCCGCGGCAAATCGTGCACTGCGGAGTGAGCTCCGGTGCGATCCCATGGCGGGATGGGAGATGCGACTGTCGCAACCCAAGTTCGGGCACGCCGCAATCGCGGCGATAAGACCCCTCTTTGAGGTGTGGCTGGAGAGGCGCTACGGCGTCCTCACCTGACACGGTTGTTTCGGGAGGTTCCTGTGTCGGATAGGGCGGGAGGAAACGCCCGGGTGTCACCACTGTGTGGATCGCCCGGAGGACACGGTGGAGCATACGGTGCAGGACTGCTCCGCTTGGGCAGAGCACCGCCGTGCCCTCACGGAGGTGATAGGCGGCGGCAACCTCTCGCGTCCGGACCTGGTTCAGGCCATGCTCCGGGGCGAGAGGGAATGGGATGCAGTCACCTCCTTCTGCGAAGCAGTAATGCTAGCGAAGGAGGAGGCGGGCCGCGTGACGGAGAGAACCACTTCACGCCCCAGCCGCCGCGGGAGACGCCCAGGGCGTCGGACGTCGCGAGGCGACATCCGGCCACCGTAGGCGCGGGCTTGCGGACGGCGAGTAATGGGTAGCTCGCCGTCCGATCAAGGACCAAGCCCGGGTCGACGGCGCGTTCTGTTCGCGCCCGCCTCAAAGAGCTGTCAGCACAGGGACGGGGCCCCCAACGGAGCCAACGCCTGCCGGGGTTGCAGGGCAACAGAAGGAACAGGGTGGTTTTTTAGTCAGTAAAAGTCTGACAGTCCTTCGTCAGTCGGAGTCATTTGATGATTTTTACCACCTCAAAAAAAAAAAAAAGCATTGCTGACATCACACTCTTGGTTATTTTCCATCTTCTTCAAATAAAACACTTTTTACAAGGACGACAGTATAAATATTTCGTTGCGGGACCCAAGACAGTAAATCGTTTCTCTGGGACTCGTCGAGCTTCATTGCCTCGACGCTTTTCTGGTGGCCTCCACTGTTGATTCTGGCTTTCAGGAGTTGCAGTGGGTGGGAACAGTGTGGCGGGCTTGTCCCAAAAAAAAAAAAAAAAAAAAACAAAAAAAGTATAAATATGACTCACAGAGATGTGTTCCGTCCGACGGCTCGTGCGCAACTGAGCCGCTCTGTAGCTGTCGCCTGTATTTATAGACACTAACCACGTGCTCGGCGCACGTGTTTGAGTTTTTAGGTGAGGATTCTAACTTTGTTAATAAATTATTATTTTTACAATATTTTGGAGTAAATAAACTGATAATTAATTGAACCATACAATTATAATTAATTAATCATCTTCAAAAAAAAAAAAAAAAAAATAAAAAAAACACAAAAAAAGTATAAATATGACTCACAGAGATGTGTTCCGTCCGACGGCTCTACGCAACTGAGCCGCTCTGTGGCTGTCGCCTGTATTTATAGACACTAACCACGTGCTCGGCGCACGTGTTTGAGTTTTTAGGTTAGGATTCTAACTTTGTAAATAAATGATTATTTTTACAATCTTTTGGAGTAAATAAACTGATAATTAATTGAACCGTACAATTATAATTAATTAATCATCAATAATAATTAATTAACCCTCAAAATAAATAACATTAACATAATTTGTGTTTTTAAACAATTAATTCGTGATCATAATTGTAATCAACTCTTAATCTATTATTCGTTGATGTAGCTGCATCTTATATAGTTGACGAGGTTCTTTAAATAATGCACTTGCGCCGATACACATGATTACCATAATTTTGTTTTGAGCTCTATCTAGTAACGAAGATTTTGTATAAGTTGGTAATTACAATATTTGTTAAGTTACATGTTAAGACATTTTGTATATTGGTATTGTATTGACTGCCTCGTGGGTCTAGTGGTCGCAAGCGCGACTGCTGTGCATGAGGTCTTGGGTTCGATTCCCAGGTCGGGCAAAGTGTTATTGGGTTTTTCCATCAGGAATTTCTCAGTAGCAGCCTCGGAGTCTGGATTTGTGCACGGTTGATGGCAATAGGTTTGCCCCCTATTACATGGGACTAACAAAACATAACTGGCGAAATGTGGGTGTACTAATGGGAACACCTCTGCCTAACCCTTCGGGGATTACAGGTGTGATGTTACGTGTTATGTTATGTATATTGGTACTGATGGTTAGTAATTAATATGGCATATTTAATTACTTTTTTAAATATTGTGGGTTGACTTTGTTTGGCAAATCTAAGTTCCATTAAAAGGTTTTCGCCTTTATTTAATTAGGAACATAATAAACAGCTGTGTTTATATTAACAATAATAAATCTGGGATCTGGTACACTTGCGCGAAAGACATTTCCGCGCCAGACACTTGCGCGAGTCCCTTTGCGCGCCAAGACACATGCGCGAATGGACTTTTGCGCGCCTAGACCTTTCCGCGAACAGACACTTGCGCGAATGGACATTTCCGCGCCAAGACACTTCCGCGAGTCCCTTTGCGCGCTGGCCACTTGCGCGAAAGACACTTCCGCGACAGACATATGCGCGCCTATACTTGCGCGATAGATACTTCCGCGAAATATGCGCGAAGTATATTTTTATAAAGGACAATGGGCAAAATTCTTGAATTAGGGTTCGGTTACTTTTTTTACAAAATATGCGTCATGGGTGTCGTGTCCATGGTTTTCAGGGGTGCTGATGACGAAAATGAGGTCAAAATGAAAATCCAAGATGGCGGCCGGAAAATTTTCCAAGATATGCTTCATGGGTGTCGTGTCCATGGTTTTCGGGGGTGCTGATGACGAAAATGAGGTCAAAATGAAAATCCAAGATGGCGGCCGGAAGAAATATCTTGGAAAATTTTCCAGCCGCCATCTTGGATTTTCTTTTAGGCCTCATTTTCGTCATCAGCACCCCCGAAAACCATGGACACGACACCCATGAAGCATATCTTGGAAAATTTTCCGGCCGCCATCTTGGATTTTCATTTTGACCTCATTTTCGTCATCAGCACCCCCGAAAACCATGGACACGACACCCATGAAACATATCTTGGAAAATTTTCCGGCCGCCATCTTGGATTTTCATTTTGACCTCATTTTCGTCATCAGCACCCCCGAAAACCATGGACACGACACCCATGAAGCATATCTTGGAAAATTTTCCGGCCGCCATCTTGGATTTTGTTTTAGGCCTCATTTTCGTCATCAGCACCCCCGAAAACCATGGACACGACACCCATGAAGCATATCTTGGAAAATTTTCCGGCCGCCATCTTGAATTTTCATTTAGACCTCATTTTTGTCATCAGCACCCTCAAAAACCATGGACACGACACCCATGAAGCATATCTTGGAAAATTTTCCGGCCGCCATCTTGAATTTTCATTTTGACCTCATTTTCGTCATCAGCAACCCCGAAAACCATGGACACGACACCCATGAAGCATATCTTGGAAAATTTTCCGGCCGCCATCTTGGATTTTCATTTTGACCTCATTTTCGTCATCAGCACCCCCGAAAACCATGAACACGACACCCATGAAGCATATCTTGGAAAATTTTCCGGCCGCCATCTTGGATTTTCATTTTGACCTCATTTTCGTCATCAGCACCCCCGAAAACCATGGACACGACACCCATGAAGCATATCTTGGAAATTTTTCCGGCCGCCATCTTGGATTCTCTTTTAGACCTCATTTTCGTCATCAGCACCCTCGAAAACCATGGACACGACACCCATGAAGCATATCTTGGAAAATTTTCCGGCCGCCATCTTGGATTTTCTTTTAGACTTCATTTTCGTCATCAGCACCCTCGAAAACCATGGACACGACACCCATGACGCATATTTTGTAAAAAAAGTAACGGAACCCTAATTCAAGAATTTTGCCCATTGTCCTTTATAAAAATATACTTCGCGCATATTTCGCGGAAGTATCTATCGCGCAAGTATAGGCGCGCATATGTCTATCGCGGAAGTGTCTTTCGCGCAAGTGGCCAGCGCGCAAAGGGAGTCGCGGAAGTGTCTTGGCGCGGAAATGTCCATTCGCGCAAGTGTCTGTTCACGGAAAGGTCTAGGCGCGCAAACGTCCATTCGCGCATGTGTCTTGGCGCGCAAAGGGACTCGCGCAAATGTGTGGCGCGGAAATGTCTTTCGCGCATATGTCCTGATACCCTGATAAAGCAGTGCTGGATATGGGTGCAAACATAAAGAAGCTGGTTACAGGTACGGACATGTCGGTACAGATCATTACCGATTGATATGGGTAAAATAGCTCAATCAATCAATATGCGCTCGTTCATAAAGAAATAGGTGGAAACTGGTCTGTACCGACTATCTGTACGGGTTTAAGCATTTGCCAGCATAGTGGTCACTAAGAACAGATTTACCTGTTTCTATATGTGGTTGATCCCTTACATGTTTCTTTATGTTTGCACCCTATGTCTGTCTGGACTGCCGTTGGTCGAGCATCTAGAAATCGATGGAAACTGCTAGTTCAAATTAAGTTCTATTAATGTAATATTGTGAAAAGTCAACAAAAGTAAAACTAATGTAATTGAATTCCTTCTTTTGTTCGTCCGACGTACTTAGTCTGAAGAATTATCCACGGTTCTTCAAAATTCGATTGTAAATCGCCTAATATTTCTATCAAGAGCTTCACTGAAACGAATATTTTCGTTATTGGTTTCCTGAGATTAATTTAAGTTTTAAAACATTAGGCGCTTTCACTAAACTTAAAATTTTAATAACTTTAATAGCTACAGTGTCCATAATTTTAAATATTTAGGGTCACCCTACACTATCGGGTCGCTTTTCTTAACGAGTCAAGTGTCGAAGTAAATCAAGTTTTCACAAAATTCTTATTACATTTCGTGAGCTTTTAACGCCTGTCCAAAAGATTATTTGTGGAACATTTTCGCATAATTTTTACACTGTAGGTTTTAGATTATCTAGGTATGGATGATAGTGCTTTTAAGGTAAACTGGCATTTTATGCTATTAATAGAAGCGATTTTACAATTAAAAGGTTTCTTAGTTTATAAGTTTTAAGCCCAGCCTCATTTTAACCCTTCAGGGATTACAGGCGTGATGTTGTGTTTGTTTTGTCTGTCTGCCTCTCTGGTTGTTCCAGCTAATCTCCAAAACGGCTGGACCGATCTGGGCTTTCAATGGCAGATAGCTGATGTTCTTAAGAGTAACAATTTCAATACAATTCAAATCATTTATTTTAGATAAATTAAAAATTATATAAATAATCTTTATATACTTTGGTACTAAATATGCTTTGGTTTTTAGTAATTAATTAATTAATAACATTTAACATACACAAAACTTAGGCTACTTTTATTTTGGGGAAAAAATAGAGTTCCGTGCTAAAAAAAGAAGAGAGAAAGGAAATGTGAATAAAATCCAATTCAATGATCAATTTTACTAGCAATGTCCACAATAACCAAGATTCAGGCGAGGGAAGTCGCGAGCAGAAACTAGTATGTAATAAAATAAAATTGCTAAACCTTTATTCCGTCCAGTCCGTTTGCTGCAACGGACACAAATACCAAACGATTGACCAAAGCAAGTGAACGGTAGTGTAAAAATGAACGAGAAGTGTAAAAATAGAGAAAAAAAAACTCCATTGTTACAGAGGGTCTGCGCCCCGAGGCGATTGGGATCCTTTAATTGCTACATTGAACCCTGGGTATATGTCGATAGGTCTTATTTCATTTTTTCTTTAGGTATTTTCTTGATTTATTTCAGTGGTTTCATGAAGAAGATGGCGGGACGCCTTGGTCGACTTTCTTGAGGATTGCCAAGACGTGTTATTATTCAGTAGTTTTTATATACTTAAGGTACATTGCATTCACATGTAACTACGTATGACTCTGTATACAAATAATAATATTGTAAAACGTTGATTTTAAAAGAGTACATATGGAGTTTCTTGCCCATTCTTCTCCATACAAAACTACCTTTTGGAAGGGGCAACTAGATTCCAATCCTATTTTTTTTTTCATGTAATGACGTTCAAAAGTGCCTTATAGTGGCCTAATCGAAGTAAATGTATTGACTTTGACTTTGACGTAATGCCCAGCCGCGATGGAAGGAAAAATGGAGGGAAGCTTTTGCCCATCAGAGGGACAGTACGGGCTAGTTACTATCCTACTAGTTACTATACTTTTTATCCCGGCAATGTGTTCTATTGTGATAATAGTTCAACTTATTTTACGGAAAGTTACTTTTTACACAGGCGATGCCGCAGGTAAAAGCTAGTAATAATATAGTAAAGATTCTTAGGAAAAGAGAAAGAAGATAAGATAAGAAGAAGCCTTTGTCCTGCAGTAGGAAAGTAATATGCTGGAATTATTATTATTTATCATTTTTATCATTGGTCTAGTGTCGCAAAGCGCGACTGCTAAGCATGAGGTCTTGGGTTCGATTCCCAGGTCGAGCAAAGTGTTATTGGGTTTTTCCATAAGGAATTTCTCAGTAGCAGCCTTGGAGTCTGGATTAGTGCCCGGTAGATGGCAATAGGCTCGCCCCCTATTACATGGGACTTAAACATAACTGGCGAAATGTGGGTGTACACCTCTGTCTAACCCTTCGGGGATTACAGGCGTGATGTTATGTTATGTTATGTTATTTTTATTTATTGTTTTCTAGTGACCCCGGCTTGCAATGTAGATACTAACTATAGGTAGGCACGTGTAAACCTTCCTCTTGAATCACTCTATCTATTGATGAAAACCGCATTAAAATTTGTTGCGCAGTTTAAAAGATGTAAGCGTACAGACGGTGGGAAGAGACTTTGTTTTATTATACCTACTATGTAGATAATAAAACTTGGCTTCAAAAACCCAATTCAAAACAATGTCAGTTCTACGAACTAATAACTTACTCATCTATACTAATAAAATAAATAGTTTTTTTTCTGTTTGTTCGTTTATACGCCCTTATCTATAGAATTACCAGTCGGATTGGAAAAAATCCTTACTAATATTATTATGCGAAAGTAACTGTCTGCTATGCTTTTACGAATAAACCAATGAACTGATTTTGATGATATTTGGTACAGGGTCAGTTTGAACCCCAAGGAAGGACATAATTATGTAGGCTACTTTTTAATGATGAAGTCGCGGGCAAAAGCTATTATTTTATATTTTATACATTATAGCATCTCGCTACAACTCACAGGGGCATAGCAGTAACCAAAGACGTAACTTAAGGCGGTACCCCGACCAAAACCTTATTTTTAGTCGTTTTTTAAAGGCATTCATTAATTAAGGGAAATAAACGACATCTAAAATCACTATACATTGCAAGATCTATATATTTTTAGTGTGTTAAAAATACATTAAATATCTCCTTGCAAAATGATGACTAAAATTTTCGATTATTTGCTTCTCTTGCATAATGCAACGTGCTATTAATTTGTGAATTGCACTAATCATTAGATATTTAAAAAATCTAAATGTTTTTCTAATTTATTTTATTTAAAAAGCTCGCCTTGGATTTTATATTAATAGGTATAATTCCGAAAAATTGCGTGAAAACGAGAAAGGTGGGAAAGAGATGAGATGAGAAAGTGTCGTGGGGCAAAGAGGGAGCGAATGCTCTAGGTCATTTGGTCAGGGAAGCGCCTTAACGCGGGTAATACAATCCACGCGGATGAAGTCGCGGGCAGAAGCTAGTGTTATCATAAACAATATTAGGTTTTATCTTTTGTGTTAGGTAAGCAAGTATACTACAACCTACGCAAAACTGACGAACGTGCTGATAAAACATTTTAGCTGTCATTCGGGGAAAACCCCGTAGGTATTGGTGTTGCTAGTCAATAATTATAAAAACAAGCTAAGTGCGAGGCGGACTCGCACACGTAGGGTTCCGTACCACTGTACAATATTTAACAATAGGTACCATCCATTTTTTTTTGTGGCGCATATTTATTTTTGTATTTATTATTTTTTAGATTTAAAACAAACTTGTTTCTACTATACCTATGTACATTTTTGTATTTTTTCTCTTTATGTTGTGTGCGTCATTTTCGGGTGAATAAACAGTTTTTCTTTTTTTCTTTTTTAAGTTTATTAAAAACAACAGGTTTCTTTTAGGTATGGGTATTACCTTTCATTTGTTACTTTATTTGTTATAGCGGTAAAGTACATTGTAAAAAGTGTCTATCTATTACGGGTCATACTACAATCATATGACAAACGGATGGACAGACAGACACAGTCTTAGTAATAAGGTACCCTTTAAGTACAAAACTATAACTCTAAAACTAAACTTTACTCGACAGTTTTTTTTAACGACGTTTTTTATTTACAGTGTTATATATTTTTGAAATCTACTTGTCAAATTCTAGAAGATAAACATAGACACTATCAGTTTCATGAAAATTAAAAGTTATGGTGGAATAAAGAATCTCACATACATACATACATACATACATACATTAACCCTGAACACATAACACTTCTTTTTTTGGGGCAGTCGTGTAAAAACTAATTTTATTTGAAGTGCTTGTATTAGAACGCTTAGACATGAAAATAAATAATGCCTATTTATTAATATACTTATTTTGGCGATTATGCACGTAGACGGTAGACATACGTGTATTGCATTATTTTTAGATCTTATTTATTTTTGCATGAGGAAATCCTCTTAGATTTTCCCCGCCTCGGGGAAGGCGGAGGGATGTGTCGGCTTCCTACCAAGCGGAACCCGTAGAAGGCGCAGTGAAGAAGCTACTATAATTAATTACCTTTAAATAATTATCTTTTATTAGGATTAATTTAAGTGATACCAAACAATAAAACAAATATTTTTGTTTTATTAGACCATTTATTTACAAAAACATAATGTCTTATTCTATAATATTGTATTCGCTTACAAATAGTTAGATAATATAAAAAAAAAATCCGTAAACTTTTTTTTGGAGATCTAATTGCTTCATACAATACCAATTAATATTTTAAATACAGGGTGTAAAAAAACCCGTGATCAAAAGTAATATTATTATATTAATTTATTTATTTATTCATAAAATGTTTACAACCAATTTTAAATACACGTTCAGATAAACAACCGATAAAAAAAGAAATTGTGAAAATAATTCTAAACTAATCTTAAATTAATAAAAAGTGAAATATGACAGACCAAATACGAAACCTCAAAAACTGCTTGACCTGTTAAAGTGAAATTTGGCAAGTAGATACCTATATTCCAATCGTCCTAGGTTGACCGTTGACACTTGTCAAACTGTTGCTTTTCACTCTTGAACGTTACGGGGATTTACAATCATGATTGAATATTTTAACTGCACACTAATATCATAGTCGTAAAATACGGAATCAGTAATAAGTAAGTAAATAACTATTAAATTAAATAATGTCACTGATAATTATGCGATTCTGACATCCATTGATGAATTGCTGACATGTTTCATCCGCACCATCCTAGAACGATTGGAATATAGTTTATCTATAGGTAGAGAGATCATTTATGCGATTTATGAAAACCTCCTGAAAGACAAGCATACAAAACTACACCTTGTATAGATATCAATTTTTTTTAAAACATCTTCCCGTGAGGACACTTTTAAGCGATTCAGCTATAATTACTTTTCTTATAGCTTAACAGTTTATTTATATGCCATTACAAAGTAGAATTATCCATTGCACCGGGCAACTCGCGAGTACTATAAGACATTCGGCTTCTTATAAACATTCTAGACTTATAGAACTTGTATAAAACTAAACAGACTAATATGAACAATATCAAAGCCACACATGTCTCTGTAAATATAGATTTTGTTCCTTCATGATTCGACACCAATTTCTCATTACTTGTAGGTAACGAATCCGTTTGATAATGAATCATAGATAATTTACTTTCTAATTCATTTAGAACGTTTTGCTTTTCATCTGCTATAGTCTGTTCCAATTCTTTTTTTATTTTATTTATATATGGAATTAAATCCACAGTACTATTAACAGCGAGTAATGGAATCGAAGTGGTAGTAGTTATAATATTTTCATTCAACGAACTTAGAATTTTTTTAAGCAGTAAATTAGTATCATTGTTCAAATCTATAACTTTGGATGTCAAATTGGCGAGTATTAATAGGCTATTCCCATTAATATTGTTAGATTTCTCAATCACATTCGTTATATTTTCTAAATATTCATCATTACTGGCTTTTACGGTGTTCTTGTTACTCATGTTATATAAAATGTTTTTAATATCAACTAGTATTTCGTTCTTCTCAGTAACGTTGTGAATTGTCGTAGTCGGTACAAACATTGGCCGTTCATGGTCTTTATTACATGTTATTCCATCAATATTCTCACCACTATGTTCATCTATTTTAATTGCTGTTATTTCAAAAGGAACACCTTGTTTCTTCAGTTTAACTAAAATACGGCACGATAAAGGATTATCACCTATGCTTAGTTTTGCCAAACTTGTGCCTACAAATTCTTCAGCGTTGATTTCTTGAATTTTGTTATGATCTACTATTAACTGCGTTAAACTTTTCACTTCATAAAATCTTTCACTTTGCAAATCTTTGATGTTATTGAAAGACATATCGAGAGTGCTTAAGTAAATTAGGCCACGAAAAATGCCGTAACCAACTGCTGATAAAGAATTATGGGAAAAATTTAGAGAAAGCAGGAGCTCGGTATCTTTAAATGCTCCTGGTTGAATGTAAGATATTTGGTTAAAACTTAAATCTAAATCAGTAAGTTTATCAACACCCGAGAAAGCTCCAATATCTAATCGAGAAATATTATTATTGCTCAAAACTAAACGAGTTAAATGTGTTAACGCGCTAAGGTTCAATGCACTGATATTACTGAGCCCTGCATCGGAGATTCTAACCTCAGAAATGGATGAATCCTCATTATGTTCAAAACGAATATCAGTTTTGATACCGGATAAGTTCAAAGTATTTAAATTACCCATCGTTTTCAATAAGTTTTGGTTAAATTCAAGCTTTTCATTATAAGACAGATCTAATGTACGTATATCAATTAAACTTACAAATGAATCATTTTGAATTTTTTCTATTAAATTATGAGCCAAGTTCATGTTAGTCATGCGTGATAGCCCATGTAGCGACGCAGAAGAAATAGTTTTTATAAGATTGTTATTTAAAAGCAAAGTGCTCAATCCAACTAATTCTGTAATATTTACGAGGAAGTTTTCCAGTTCGTTATAGGACAAATCGAGCGTTTCTATATAACCTGTATTTATAAAAACATTATATTGTAATTCTTTTATTGTACTACGAGACATGTTTAGATCCTTTAATCCGCTCATATCATTAAACGAGGCGTTTTGCACAGTAGTCAATAGGTTACAAGAAATATCAAGAGTGGGTAAAGATACTAAACCATCAAACGTGTCCGTTTTCAACGTTCCAGTTAGTGGATTGTCAGATATTTCCAAGTTTATCAAACTTGTCAATGATTTAAAAGAGTTAGGTTCTAATTGGGATATAATGTTACCAGCTAAAGCTAAAAACCTCAAACTATTTAAACCTTCAAAGTGTTCATGTTTTATTTGAGCCAATCGATTATTTGACAAGTACAATGACTGAAGATTAGTTAGATCGGTTTTATCGAAATCTATGCTAGTTATTTTGTTATTAGACAAATCTAGAATAAGTAAAGCTGTTAGAGTCTTGAAACACATGTTTGATAAAGAGTATATCCTGTTATTGTTAAGATATAAAGTATCAAGTCGTGTCAGATCTTTGAAAGCATAATCTTCAATTGCCGTCAATAATTGGAAGTTTAAACTCAAAGTTGTGACATTAATACCTTCAAACGTGCCTCTAATTAAAGGACCTTCTATGAAATTATCACTAACAGAAAAACTAGTAATTGTTTTATTTTTGAACAAGTCTTTAGGCAAAGACTTTAACTTGTTTTTTGAAAGATTGATACTTGTTAAGGATTTTAGATTAGTGAATGCGTCTTTATTCGGGGCTTCCAGCAAATTATTACTTAAATCTAAACTATACAGGAACACCATATTTTGGAACACGTTAAAATCTATAGTCTTAATAGAGTTTGAACTTAAATCAAGTAATTTCAGTTTGTTCAACTTGTCAAAGTCAGTCACTTTGAGTTCTTTTATTCTGTTGCCGCTTAAGCTTAAACTTATTAGTTCAGTAAATCTGAAGAGAGAAGAATTAATATCTGTCAATCTGTTGTTAGATAGATTGAGATGCAACAAACTCCTGCTACCTTCAAATGTAAATTGACTCAATCCTTCAATATAGTTGTACGACAAATCTAAAATTTGTAGATCGTCAATTTTATCAAATACAGCATCTGGAATTTTGACTAAATAATTGTGAGATATGTTTACTGTGTTCAACTTGTTAAATGGTTGCTGATAACTACTAACTACAATGTCACTGATAGTGTTATAGGAAAAATCTATTTTTTCTAAACCGCCTAATTCGAAAGCATTAGATAAAACAGCTGTTTTGAGTTGGTTTCTTGATAAGTTTAGTACGGCAAGATTCTCCATGCTTCTAATATGCGGCATTTCTTCATAATCATTGTCACTTAAATCTAAAGAATATATGATATGTAGTATGCCGTCATCTCGTCTATAGCGGCTACTGCTAACTACAGGTATAATGCCACTTGGATCTTCTGCTGGATTTTTGATAACCAGAAATATAGGAATAATTAAGTATCCCGCGTAAGGTATATACGTGGAGCATTCCTCGTTGTAATTCGTCGTTCCTCGGTAAGAGTCACTTTTATAGTTTTCCCATCCAGTATTGGTATTTATGTAGTTCGTGCAATACATGGTGTTTTGGCATTGGTTAAGATCACGTTCAACGGTGCACTGATCTGTGTTATAGCTCACAGCTGCCGCTACAGTGATGGAGATGATCCCTAGAAAGAAATACACTATTAATATTAATGTTTATTTGATGAAATGAGACAAAATGAGCTAACCAACTATCAATTCAAAAATAATGCCATCTTGCTAAATGTATGACAGTACTATCCAGCAATAACAGTTCAATGTAGGTACAGTCAATCAAAGAGATAAGGGTCCACAGCCGTTAGATGTAATTGAAGTTTTCTTAAAAACCGATGGGTATTTTCAACTTAACATAACGACGCCCCCAAGGAATAAACCTGTATTATACTATTACTGACTTTTTACTGTTATTCCATTTTCGGAATCTATGGGTCGGGATACACCTATGCAATTTTTTTCGTATTTTTACGCGGTAATTTCCAACGATTTTCCTTGTAACACTTTTGTTCTTTGTAAATTTTCCATTTTTTATTTACTAGAAAAATAACGTTATACATTATTACAATTTAAGTTCTGTGGCTACATTTCGGTAAAGTAATATTACTGTAAAATATTTAAAAAAAAATCTTGGTTAATGCGATTACAGGTTTATTATCGTAAATTTTGTGGTACACATTTTCGCGTATTGGCGGTAACTTGGTCGCGCTCGGCGAATCAAGTACATTTTCGGGTCATAGAAGAGATTCTCAATGCATAGATAGAATTTAAAAACACCTCAAAAGTAATTGAGTATCAATCTCTCTCTCTCTCTGTAATGAAAAAAAAAACGTTCAATAATCCAGTAAAGCAATATTATGCCAATAAGTTTTAAGAAATTTACAAGAATAAATCGGTAAGTAAACATTACTGGAATAATATTGATAAGTCAGGATCGTAAGATATCAATACCCTAAAAATTTTATGAAACCATTTTCGGTAATATGTACTTTGGTGAATAACTTATTCTGTGTATATTTAATAGTTACACTTAATACTTTAAACTTTTCGGGTAAAAATTAGCTTTTCCCTAATATAACTATGTTCTCATAATTACCTTTTGTTGAAGAGATATACGCCAAAAACACTAAAACATTTTTCCTGTAAAATTTGATTTTTGCGATTACCGGTTTATTCCTCGGGGACGTCGATAACATCACGCCTGTAATCTCCGATGGGTTAGGCAGAGGTGTACCCATTAGTACAACCACATTTCGCCAGTTATATTTAAGTCCCATGTAATAGGGGGCGAGCCTATTACCATCAACCGGATGCAAATCCAGACTCCGAGGCTGCTACTGATAATTTGATGGAAAAACCCACTTTGCCCGCCCTGGGAATCGAACCAAAGACTTCATGCTCGGCAGTCGCACTTTGCGACCTCTAGACCAACGAAGCACTACAGTACCTAAGTTATTATATGGACTTAAACATCCCCAGCCATGCCATACAAACGGCGGAATATTAAAGAAAGAAGATAAAAATTGAAGGTACTTACAAAGTATTCGAAAATCCATTTTCATTTCATACCTGCGAACAGAAATGTTACGTTAATTTTGAACCAAATTAAGGCGACTAACACTCGGCACCGCGTACCGCGCGGAGGGCGGTGACGGTAGATGTTTGCACCGCTCAACTGCGCGGTCGGGCGGTGTACGTGTGTTAGGCATCAACGGATTCCTTAGAGGCCAATGCGACATGAGATACATTTCTCCGTCAACCGCGGCTGTGCGCAGTGTCGTGTGTTAATCGCTTTATAGTTTTAAAGATTTAAAAAGAAAAGTTATTAAGCACCACATAAGAGCGTTTACGCATTCCGGATTTTCATACAAACCTTCAAGTCCTTATTTTTCGAAATATATGACCTTCCTAAACTAAGCAGAATACATAGGTCTAAAAAGTCAGTTTTCGAAATGTCTTAATTAAAAAAAGACAATTGAAAATCTCCGTTTCTATGGAAAAATTAAATTGGGTCGATGAGCTCTAACACAATTTTGAATAGGTACGTTCTCAACTAACTTTTTATTGTTTAAATTAGTATTTGTATTATTATTTATACATATATAAGTAATTAAGTATAGGTAAATTTAATTATTTTGAACTTGTGTACATTTCAATTTAAGTAAGTAGATTACTGTTATTATTCTGTTTTTTTTTTTTGTTTTTGCTTGAAAGTCTGACAACCAGTCTTACCTAGGGGTATCGTATTAACCAGTTACTGGGTTGTGGAGGTCAGATAGGCAGTCGCTCCATGTAAAATACTGGTATTCAGCTGCATCCTGTGAGACTGGAAGCCGACCCCAATGTAGTTGGGAAAAGGCTAGGCAGATGATGACTGTTTTTTTTTAAATCTTATATTATTTGTTTACTCTTATACAATATTTTGCACCTGCCATGTTATCTCTTCACCACCTTTGGTTGACTGGTAGAGAATGCCTAAAGCTTTAAGTCCGCCTTTGTACTTTTTGTTGCATAAAGTTAAAATAAATAAATTAGTCGTGTTGTAATTAAGCACTATGCTAAGTTAAAATAGGTGTAAAAACACATATCGTATAGCCGTTATCTACGCATACAAACAAAATGATGAGACGTAAAGCATGTGTGGACGTGCCTCAGAGTTCTTCAAACCACAGGCAGAATTCATTTTTTGTGAGGTCCGCTAGAGAATTTAACAAATTTGTTGACTTTCCTGAACTGGATTTGTTTAATTCAAAGCCGAAATCATGGTTTGGTTCTCTGACTTCAACATAATTGTTATTAAACATACTCTAAATTTCCCTTTTTCAAATTTTGCTTAATATTAGGTTAATTACATTACCTGTTATATAACTAAACATTGATAACAAGCTTTCTAGATGTTTATATGCGGAAACATGTAAATGGTGCTCAGTTGTTCATATCTGTTTCTACTCTGTATTAATACACTGTATGTTTTCCTAATAAAATAAAATAAATAAAATACTCCCTACCCATAAAACTAAGTAACTATAAGCAATCATTTTTGCTGGGAACCGAATTGTTTTTGAAAAAATAAGTCTTTCAATAAATTGTAATTTCGGGACCATGCAACAGTGTAGGATACTGAAAGTATTTAAAATTTTAACGCTAAAAAAAAACAAAAAAAAAACATAGGTAACCATTTTTGAAATAATTAAATAAACTAGTAAAAAAACCCGTTGTGTCAGCTGTTATTATTTTACCTAGATCAACAATAAACCTAAAAATAATTATACAATTATTATACTATATTTAAACATAACTGGCGAAATGTGGTTGTAGATACTAATGGGTACACCTATGCCTAACCCTTCGGGGACTTCAGGCGTGATGTTATGTTTATGTGTAATTACACATTTGGATGTAAAAAGACATTAATCGAAGCCAAAAGATACATGACATGGTCTACCCATCATTACGAGCATTTTTGTTCTGGAGGCTGGAGGTCAAAGTTTAATTGTTTTGTACCTACGTTTTTATACAAAAACAAATGCCGCGACGGCCCCTACCGTCCTATGCTTGCACTCATGTACAATATTTTTACATAACGCGTCATCATATACAATTATTTTTACACTAAAAATAAAATTGGTTTCCCAGTATTCTGTTTCGCTCATACTTACTCAGTTTAATGGACAGTAGGTATGCGTAGTACGGCTTTGTGGTACGTCTATTTACCTACACCCCGTATATAGGCTACTGTTTTAACACTAAGGAAAGAAAGGGATAGAAACATATTAAAATAATACTCACAAAAAAAAATATACTTTCTTGAAATAAATAAAAACTGTTTATGAGCTTGATATGTCCGTACTCCTGTTACACTGGAGTCTCAATGTGTGAACTGCGCAATATTGTTAGGATTCAGTATCGAAATATTTAATCGATCTGTAGGTACCTACTTCTAAATGATAGGGTTACACTGTGGATTTTAGGATCGAAAAAATGACGATTGTCGATGATATTTTACGTCTTAAATATGTTGTTTTTTTATTAATATTTATTTGCGAAAAAATCTAGGTATAAGTACTTTATATTTATTTTTTCTATGAACCTATATTGCTTACACTACATAAATAAATAAAACCTTTAAAAAAATATGGACGACAAATTAAAATAAGTGAAAAACATTTTTTTTTATTACAACTAATTATTATTTTTCGCTGCCTCCTTGGTTCAGTGATCGCAAAACGCTCAGTTGATGGCAATATTCTCGCTATTATATCCGACTTAAACATAACTGGTGAAATGTGGGTGTACTAATGGGTAGGATTACAAGCGTGATGTTATAAATATTGTATTATAACTATTATTTCTCCAAGCTTCATTAGTTCTTTTTACGTTAATTTGGTTGCAACAATTTAAGTATTATACTTACGGAACCATTAAAATTTCACGAAGATCACGCTTAACTATTTTATCAGTAAAGCTGACAGGACGTAGCATCAGTTATCGTTGCACACAGACAAACAGTCACCATTGCTTATAATTAATAACAATGTGTATCTTTGTCTCGCTCTTACACATACTAAAGTGAGTAAAATTATCTTCTCGAAAATGTATTTTTATTTACCTATTTTGAATCTCCAACAAAAGATAGACTCAAAATATGACTTCATCATCATCATATCAGCCTATGGCCGTCCACCGCTGAACGTAGGCCTCCCCCAAAGAGCGGCAAACATCCCGGACTTGGGCAGCCAGCATCCATCCCCGCCCTCTTCTTTAAATCGTCGGTCCACCGTGTAGCAGGGCGTCCCACACTACGTTTGCCTAAACGTGGTCTCCACTCTATCACGTGTCTGCTCCACCGACCGTCTGTCCGTCTGCAGACATGACCGGCCACCTTCCACTTTAGCGCACTAATTTTGCGAGCAATGTCGGTGACTTTCGTTAAATATTACCTAAGTACAAAATATAATAATATTCCCCAAACCGACTTCGGTCATGTTGTCCAATCACATTGGAGCCTAGGCAAGTACGCAGGAGTTATTGTAGTGCACAAGTCTGTGCGCAGACACAGGTGCACTCCCTCTCCCTAACTCTCATAGCCCGATGGGACGGCAATCCGACACAACCGGGTAGAGATCAGGCACAGGACCAACAGCTTTACGTGCTTTCCGATGCAGGGGGTGTCACACCACGAACTTCCAAAGGCTAAGATATGTGACGTCACAGTGGTTAACGGTGAACAGTGTCAGCAGGCGAGGCCTCAATTATGTGGTTTAGCTATTATAATATTAATTATGATACCTAGTAACTTTGTTTGTTTAGTTGTTATCCTTTCACGCCTAAACTACTGAACCGATCTTCCTGAAATTTTGCATATACGTCGTCAGCTGTACAAAAACGGACATAGGGTACATTTCATGGGCTTGCGGACGGCGAGTAATGGGTAGCTCGCCGTCCGATCAAGGACCAAGCCCGGGTCGACGGCGCGTTCTGTTCGCGCGCGCCTCAGAGAGCTGTCAGCACAGGGACGGGGCCCCCAATGGGGCCAACGCCTGCCGGGGTTGCGGGACGTCTTAACAGGATACCGTGGCCCCGGAACGTAAAGGGCAACAGAAGGAACAGGGTGGTTTTTTAGTCAGTAAAATTCTGACAGTCCCTTCCAGGGCGGAAGGAGTCATTTGATGATTTTTACCACCTAAAAAAAAAGGGTACATTTCATCCCAAAAAAGTACTGTTCCTGAGGATAACGACAATAATGCTCTTAAAGATGGCGCTACGTGACTTTTGAATTATATTGATTGACAAACTTTATTTTAAATTAACGCGAGCGAAGCCGCGGGCAAAAGCTAGTAGTAGATAATTATGTCTGACACATAAAGGTAACATTGTGTAAGTACAAAATTATCTTGAATTAAACAGTGTCTTCGACTATAACAGTTCATTATCTTAGTGTATTATTTCTTTGTTTCTGTTAGAACGTGGTTATCTGAATGAGAAACCTGTTGAATTATCAATACTTTGTCCTCTTCTGGATCAATACGGTCAGCAACAAAAGTCGATTAACATAATATCAGTTTTATTAATCCTTAAATGATTGCACACAAAATCAAAGGAAACACAAAATGGATGTAAAATATAGATAAAATAAACTCTTTTAATGAAACCTATAATTATGCTTAGAAGAAGTGCACTGATTTAATATGTATCTATTTAAATGATATGTTAATTTAACAGTGTTAATCGACTTTTCTTGCTGAACGTACGTAAGTACATAGCGATCATAAGTGGAGTTGCAATCTCACAAAGCATGACATTTTTTTAACTTACGACCTTTCGACGCCGTGTGCGAATTCTGAGGTATTGTAGGTACTGTGTTAATACATAATCACTTATACACACAGATGTAGGTACGGCCTGTACCGCGTGTTCACAGCAATACAAACCTTAGCATGCTGCATTTATGACCGCTTACCGCTTAGACCTAGTCATCATCATTTCAGCTGAACAACGTCCACTGCTGGACAAAGGCCTCCCCTTTCCTACTATAACTACTTTTTGCGATTATATAGGTACTTGGCAGGTTTTTACAACTTAACATCACGCCTGTAATCCCCGAGGGGTTAGGCAGAGGTGTACCCATTAGTACTGTACACCTCTGTTACGCTTAGTCCCATGAAATGCCTAGCCTATATTGCCATCAACATTCAGAAATTCCTGATGGAAAATACGAAAAACACTTCGCACGACCTGGAAATCGAACCCAAGACCTCATGCTCCAATGTCGCGCTTTGCGACTAATAGCCCAATGAGCATGTGATTTAGTGCGAGGTTGCTAGTAGCATTTAATTGCATTTTTTAATGACCGACTAAAAATTTAAATCTTGGAGGGTCTATAGGTAGGTACTGACTTCATGGTTAAAGCTTGCGTCGCGATGTCCATTCCATGGTATTTATATACATATTTTAAATAAAACAAAAGTAATAAACGATTACAATTTTATTAAACACAAAATAATCAAAAAGTTTTACAAAAACATAATTATTTTATTACTCTAAACTGGTCAGCATAATTATAATTAATAATATTTTTTTAAACATAAACTTAACATTCCCAATTTCTAAATAATTTTATTTGAAACTGCGATTCACAAAATTACAGTAAGCACCTACTTATCTACATATTTTAATCATAACAATTATTTACTTTTAGGTGTTAAAATGGCACATGTATTTTAAGACCCAAGAGTGCTGGGATTAAATACACTTTTATATTTATTTTATTTTTGTTTAGTCTTTATATTCATGTGGCCTTAAATGTACCCCAAAAAGATAGAGTTAGGACTGGTACTTAACGACCAAAACTTAAACACATGATGGTACTCATGATAACAAACAATGATCCTAAAGAAAATGTTATTTTAAATTGCAAAGTGCCTCATAGAGTACGCGTACGCGGTTGATCCGGTTGATTGTTAAAAAAAAGGAAATCATGGTAAAAGTTATATAGTTTTATAAGTAAAAAGAGATATGTAACTAAATAAAATTGCAGCTGATTGTATGTTATTTTTGTTACTTCATATTCTATGGGGCTGATCGAGGTCAAACGATTTGCAAATTAAAAAAAAAACGTTTCTTTGGAAAATGTGTTTGTTATATATGAGAACAAATTACAATCATGTGTATGTAGTTTTTGTGGATTGGATCATAATAACGTAACCGCGTGTCCTGATATACGCGTGGCTAAATTCTAGGTGGACTCAATTTAGACTGCCATCAAGACTTGAAGTAGTATGAACGCGCGATGATGAAATCAAATTAGAACTGTTTTAACTTTGTAAATATTATAAACTACGAAAATTTCCATGACACTTTTTTTTGTTTAAAGTGTATAAACATTCAGAGTACTATATCTAAATAAAGTATATATAGAACACTACAGTTAAAAACTTAAGTGGTACTTATTTCATTCCGAGCCTTTTCCGCTTCCTCCTGTACGAACCTTAACATAATTTTCCTAAAATAAAAATTCTGTTCCTGAACCGCTTCTAGAATCTTCTGGCTGGTTATTAACAAGCGTTCGTCAGTCATTGTATAATCAGAATGTTGCATTAGCCTCTCATTCTCGTTAGCAATGCATGGTATGCCTTCTACGGTGTTCATTCCTTTTCCACCAATCATTACAGTTGGTCTCGCCCTAGTATACCCATTGTTATAGTCACTTAACACTTTAGCCAACCATTCACAAGTCAGGTTATTGTTATCAACATTCACTCTCAAATCATACTTATGAGCGTACCAACTCCTCATATCTAACAGATTCATATCATTAGACCTCACAGAGAGGACGCGGAGACACTTCAAATCCATCAGGTATTTCGAATCAAGATAGTTGATCCTGTTGTACGATAAATCTAAGTTCAAAAGATCGGTTAAACCTTCGAATATGCCGTAATCTAGTTGCGTCAGCTGATTGTGACCTAAACGAAGTGTTTTCAAACGAGGTAATCTTTTGAAAGAGGCCGGACCAATTTGTTGTATGTTGTTACAAGTTAAATCTAAGTACGTGAGACTCGACTCCGGTAACCTCAAAGACGACGCGTCCAAGTCACGGATTAAATTATCACTCAAGTCTAAACTCTGCAGTTCAGTTTGATGACTCAGATCGACCAGCGAGAGATCAGATATGTTGTTTGAATGTAAGAATAAAGTAAATAAACGCAAACCTTCCCCGAAAGGTATACTGATCTTTGACAAGCCGTTATTAGAGAGATCCAACACACCGCCTTCCGGATGAAACATATTTATACGAATGCCATCAAGTTTTTCAATTTCATTGTAAGTCATATTTACAAGTTTCAAATTGTAATTATTATTAAATGTCATATCAGGGATAAATTCCAGTCGATTGTAAGATAAATCTAGATTCTGTAACTTTGTCATTGAAGAGAAGCTTTCATAATACAAATTCGTGATATAGTTATTACTAAGGTTTAAATATTTTAAATCAGCTAAGTCATTGGCATTGACTATGAAATCGATAACTTTATTTTTAGACAAGTTGAGAGATATGAGTTGGACCAATGACTGGAAAGCGTTATATTCAATATTCGTAATTGAATTCATGGAAAGATCTAATTCTGTCAGTAGGTGAACGTTGTGTTTATTCAAGTTTCTAACAAACCTAGACGAAATCTCATTAGAGGTAGCGTTCGGAACGTTGATAATATGGTTACCCGAAAGTATAATTTTACAAATGGAATGATTTGCGAAATGGTTCCAATGTCTAGAAAACATAACCGGTTTGATTTTTTCCAGTTTGTTCCAAGAAACGTCGAACGTTTCCAAATGTTTGATAATCTTGAGAGACTCTTCGTCAATATTTTCTATGGAATTGCCTCTCAGATACAAATGCTTCAAATTCTGAAGGCTATTGACGGCACCATTCAAATCTTTTATTCTGTTATTATTCAACCGTAATTTTTCTAGTTTCGTGAGATTGAAGAACGGCTCTTCAGTAAGATCAGAAATAATATTATAAGAGAGATCGAGTTCTACTAACGATGACAGTTCACCAAAAGCGTCTCCAGGTATATCTTTGATAGCATTATAATCCAATGACAGCTTCCTTAGTTTATTTGGGTGTAGTTGGAACTGAAAGAGTTCTGCTATTTCAGTAAGCTTATTGTGGGATAAATTGAGAATTTCAAGACGGTTTAGATAGTAAAATGGAAGACCTGAGATGTTTTCTATACCGTTGTTGGCAAGGTGCAGGTTCTGTAACCTTGTAGTGTACATAAGGATGGCTAGTTTGGTGTGTTGCCATCGTCCTGATACTTTTAGCGTAGTGATGGTGTTAAGGAATTGGAGGTCCAAATTGTCGTCGAATCTTTCGATGGCGTCAGTAACAGTGACGTCAACGGTGACGGGGTAGTTGGTGGACTCGCAGCACTCACTGGGGAGGCGGATCCCTCGGATGTTGCCGATGCAGTGGATGTGGAAGGCGCACTGACCGACACTACGGATCCTGTCGGCGGGGCAGTAGCACGCAGACAGCGTCACACTCGTGAAGATCACGAGGAGTTTGTAAACTGTAAACAAAAGATATTCTATTTACGTTCCTGTTCAAAATCTAACTAATAATCAACTAGCTTGTGCCTTATTTTTTTAAGGTGAGTATAATCATCAAATGATGACCCTCCGCCCTGGGTTGGGCGTAAGGGGCTGTCAGACTTTTACTGACTAAAAATCCACCCTGTTCCTTCTGTTGCCCTTTACGTTCCGGGGCCACGGTATCCTGTTAAGACGTCCCGCAACCCCGGCAGGCGTTTGGCCCTGTTGGGTCCCATCCTAGTTTATGCCTGCGACTTGATTCGCGTGAATGTTGGTTATTTCGGGTTTTTTTTTTGCGCGTCATCCAAAATTTTATTCAAAATAAAAGTAGCCTAAGGAATTTCCTATAATAACAGCAATCTGCCTGTGAAAGTCTCGTGAAAATCAATCCAGTCGTTTCGGGGATAAGCAGGAACAAACAAACAGACACAAAAAAATCTAAATAATGTGTGATCTTTAATCCCGTACTCGTATTTTCGACATTATAGGCGTACCACACTAGTAGAATTCATTATTAAAAAGAAGAATAAAGAAAATAATTAAAAAATAATGTTCAAAATTTTAACCGTTTTAAATCTCTTCATAGCAATAAGTAATGCCAATTATTATTTCAAATATGTAAACTAGTGGATATTTACAGATTAAGAATTGAATTATAATGTACCTAAACCTTCTTAAAGTCAAAGTCAAAGTCAAAAACATTTATTTAAATTAGACCGTTTACAGGCACTTCTGAATTGTCAAGGAGTCTGTCAGTTAGTCCGAAAATTGAAGCTAGTTGCTCGTTCCAAAACAGAGGTAGGCCTCTATGGAGAAGAACGAGCAAGAAACTCCACGACACTCTTTTAAATTAGGTTTTTACAAAACATACGAGAATTAACTTTCTGAGATCACCAGAGACAAGGCTGTAATGTGTAATGGTGAAATTATAGGCGTAATTTCAGCGGTACTCAATATCTTTCAAATAGGAAAAAGCAACGCAACTAAGCGGTAAGTACTTCCCTGCAAGAGCTTCTTCATAAAGAGAGCTACTACGGGTAAATGTTATAAAAAACACTAGCTTCTGCCCCCGACTTCGTCCACATCAAAGTTGATATAATTATCCCACGGGAACTGTACATTTTTCAGGGATAGCCTATGTACAGTCAGCAAAGTAGATAGGTATGCAGGGTCGTCAGATATAGTTGTAATGTTCTTAGAAACCGATGGATGTTAACAAATGTAACATAATATAATATCACGCCTGTAATCCCCAAAGGGTTAGGCAGTGGTGTACCCATGAGTACACCCACATTTCGCCAGTTATTTTTTTAGTCCCATGTAATAGGGGGCGACCCTATTGCCATCAACCGGGCTTAAATCCAGACTCCGAGGCTGCAACTGAGAAATTCCTGATGGAAAAACCCAATAACACTTTGCCCGACCTGGGAATCGAACCCAAGACCTCATGCACAGCAGCCGCGCTTGCGACCACTAGACCAACGAGGCAGTTAACAAATGTAATTTAATTTAAAAAGTAGATAATAAACAGTTCATTAATTAAGTTAAGTTACAATCGAAGACATCCATCGGTTTCTAAGAAAATCCCAACTATATCTGACGACCCTGGATACCTATCCACTTTGCTGACTGTACTATTCCAGACTATTAGACTTAGCTAAAGATCCGTTCAGATGTTCTGACATGATTGAGTAACAAACATCCATCCAAGTTTTTGCATTTATAATAGTAGTACGATGAAGTAGTGACTGCCTCGTTGATCTAGTGGTCGCAAGCGCGACTGCTGTGCATGAGGTCTTGGGTTCGATTCCCAGGTCGAGCAAAGTGTTATTGGGTTATTCCATCAAGAATTTTTCAGTAGAAGCCTCGGAGTCTGGATTTGTGCCCGGTTGATGGCAATAGGCTTGGCCCCCATTACATGGGACTAAAAACATAACTGGCGAAATGTGGATGTACTAATGGGTACACCTCTGCCTAACCCTTCCGGGATTACAGGCGTGATGTTATGTTATGTTATGTAAGATGAAGTATTTACCTTGAATCATGGTGTTTCTCGCTGTTGTTAACTTCGATGCCAGTAACTGAAATGAAAAAATATGTGTACTTATTATTGTGAATAGTATTCTGGCCGCGACGTCGTCCGCGTCGATTTAGTACTTCCCTACACACCCAATACCCATACCTGCTATTCGCGGCGCATGCCAAGTAATTCCTTTTACAGGCAAGTTATTAATACCTTACATTACTGCAATTTATTGAAGGGATACTGTCCCACCGCTGGGCAAAGGCCTGGGCTGGCTGGCAAATAAATTTGTATCAAAATAAAATATACTCGCTGAAAATTTAGCTTTCCATAGGTGAAAGAATCTTTAAAATTGGTTTGGTAGTTTATTGAGTTTATCCAGTACAAACATAAATATAAATCGATTCACTTTATAATAAGGACTTACTATACGCGGCCATGCTTAGCTGTGGATATACATACATTTACATGGTGTATAGCAGGAGTAGGTATATAAAAACACTCTCCTAATTAATTGCATGTATAAAAATTTCACACTGTCTACTTTCCGAGTTTTAAGGACATACATACAAAACCCGAATTTTTACACACAATATTTCGACGGTCCCTACGTACATAAAGACATGTCAAAAATGACTCCTATATACATGTCTTTATATACGTAGGAACCGTCAATTTTTTTCCATATTTAAAAAAATATAACTCCTACGTGCTTGCGCCGGATGATCTTTGAGCTTAGAAAACTATATAAATAGGTCCGTACTAATAACCTAATTTAATTTTTTTTTGTACGTAAGTGACTTCATTGAAAAGATTACTTTAAAAAATCACTTTTACACAAACAGCAAAAAGACGCACCTACCTATATATAACCAAAAAAATATTTTTCCAGTTTCAAATAAATTAGAAAACAAAAAAATGCAATTACGCACTAGGGTACAAAGCACGCTGTTCCGTTAATGATTCAAAATAAGAACACAAAACTGATGAAACTTCTTACCACGTTTCCAAAAAGTCTTCAGCATTAAAAAACACGTGTGCTTTGTAAACTTTTTGAAACACTTGAATATACATAACACAGAAATAAAACAAAATATTTACCTGTATCCATGCACAATTTTCGATGTCGTTGAGTCCAAACTCAAAGTCCAAATAAGACTCGACATACTGCTCTGTAGAATTCGACGCTTGGAATTTTTGCTGATTCCTTGTAATAGGACACTATGTGTACAAAGATTATAATATTAACTGTGACTTAGGAATATTATTTCACCTATTTAGTTTTGACTCTGTGAGGACGTTGTATCGTTTTCAGATTCACTTTGGGGTCCGACGATGATGAATAAATCGAGGGTCGTTCTGTCTATCATTTGAAATATTCCAGTTTTGTCTTTGATTAGGCAATGTACAGTCAACAAAAAAGATAGGTATGCAGGATCTTCAGATGTAGTTAAAGTTTTCTTGATGGATGTTTTCAAATGTAATTTAAATCCAAAAGTAGATATTAAAATGAACAGGGGGCCAACCACAAGCTCTTAAAACAGTATTATTATAATATTACTTTGCCTTCCACACTGTTGGATTTTCAACGCTCTGATTAGTGCCGAGAGTTGACAATGCAACAACAGAAATTACTAAGTAATATTAAAATAATATTGTTATAAGAGATGGCGGTAGGCGCCCAGTTCATTAAATAAGTTTAGTTTTAATCAGAGACATCCATCGGTTTTGAAGAAAACTTCAACTATGTCTAACCCTGAACACCTAACTCTTTTGTTGGCTGTACCTATGAAAGTATTATACATAGATGTATGTAATATCCTCCCAACCTAATTTTGGTCACGGCGGCCTGAATGAGGACTAAGACATCAGACTAAGAGAGTGTGGGAAGAAGTAGTGCTCTTATGTTTGCTTGTTTGTTAGTAGACTGCCTCGTTGGTCTAGTGGTCGCAAGCGCGACTGCTGTGCATGAGGTCTTGGGTTCGATTCCCAGGTTGGGAAAAGAAAAGGAAAGTGTTATTTGGTTTTTCCATCAGGAATTTCTCAGTATCAGCCTCGGAGTCTGAATTTGTGCCCGGTTGATGGCAATAGGCTCGCCCCTTATTACATGGGACTCAAAACATAACTGGCAAAATGTGGGTGTACTAATGGGTACACCTCTGCCTAACCCTTCGGGGATTACAGACGTGATGTTATGTTATGTACTTAGTTAGTCTCCATTAAGATTGGTTGCTGTGAGCAAAATTTATTTTAGTAGATTTTTTTTACTCCGTGAGGTCATGCAGCTGGCATGGGTACGCCCCACTTTGCCTCGCCATGCCTACACCAATGGTTGAGCTGCTTGTTCGCCAAAAAAAAACATAATGCCGACAGCACTACAAAAAATGACGGCAGTTCTCGAAACACTTTAGCGTTGTAGAGCGTTATCTCTGTCTTCCTATGAGATCCTATGAGATGATGAAATATCCATTGGTTTCTAAGAAAACTTCAACTATAGCTGACGACCTTGTATACTTATCTAATATAATAATATCTTGGGACAACTCACACACGGCTATCTGATCCCAAGCTAAGCAGAGCTTGTGTTATGGTAACCAGACAACTGATAAACATACTTATACAATTTATAAATACATACATATTATAGATAAATCACACCCAGACACAGAACTAACAATCATGCTCATCACACAAAGTTTGTCCTGGGTGGGAATCGAACCACCGACCTCCGGCTTAGCAGTCAGGGCCACTAACCACTAGACCAACAGGCCCGTCAATCTCTTATCTCTTCTTATCTCTTTCTTTGTCTTATCTCTTTTGTTGACTTTACCTGGCCTATTCAAAGTCCTCAAACTCATCGTAATCATCTCCGTAATCAACGGAGAACATAGCAGCGCATTCTTCTTCTGCTATGGAGCAGTTACGACTGACGTGTAGCGGATTCAAGTCCATCAGATGTAGTAACGGCACGTCCACCTCTACTGATAACATGAACGCTAGCTTCAATTGGTCTCTGTTAGAAAGAAAATATACTGATGAAGGATATGATAGTAGGACTGCCTCGTTGGTCTAGTGGTCGCAAACGCGACTGCTGTGCATGAGGTCTTGGGTTCGATTCCCAGGTCGGGCAAAGTGTTATTGGGTTTTTCCATCAGGAATTTCTCAGTAGCAGCCTCGGAGTCTGGATTTGTGCCCGGTTGATGGCAATAGGCTCGCCCCCTATTACATGGGACTAAAAACATAACTGGCGAAATGTGGGTGTACTAATGGGTACACCTCTGCCTAACCCTTCGGGGATTACAGGCGTGATGTTATGGATATGATAGTAGTGACAAAGATAGAAAAGGGTATGCTCAGATGGTTCGGTCATGTTGACAGGATGAGTGCAAGACGATTCATAAAAGGTATTTATATGGCAAAGGTGAATGGCAACGCAGGGAGGGGTCGCCCTAGGAAGACCAACGACCTTATTGGTGAGGTTTTTCAGAAAGAACAGGTGCGCAGTACTCGTAACCGGCGCGGCGTGACGAAATGTATGGACGTGGATGAGTCGTAAGGAGTATGTAAGGATCAAGGCAGTAATTGGCGTTCTGTGATTTCTGCCTACCCCCATGGGAAAAAGGGGTGAGTTTATGCATGTATGTATTTGTGGATATGATAGTTTCTCTAACGTCCAGCCGCACAGGGGCTTAACTTAAAACCCACATATCTACCGAACCGTAAAAGCTAGAATAAAGAAAAAATATACGAAAAGAAAATGATAAAAAGAATACAAATCAAACTTGTCTATATTTTTTTATCGTTAGTTATAATAATAATAATACCAGCCTATTATTGTCCCACCTCTTCCCATTTAAAATACGATCAAGAATTGATCATCACGGCAGATTGGCAGAAGAAAAGGCAGATTTGCGATTTCAACCTTATTTTTTAGGGTTTAGAGCTCTCTTTACACACTTGACATTTTGACAAGTCGCGATTCACATACACAACAAAAGAACAAGAGCCTCACAAAGGACTACGGTACAATTAAGGCCACCGTGGTCTATCCACACCTCATAAGCTCCAAAACCACGAGACTAATAAAGAAACCTGATCAAAGATAGTTCTGTATTATTTACTCACAAATTCAGCGAAGTGTTATCTAGAGTGTCAAATTGCTTGACTGTGAATGCAATGTGAACACAGTCGTATGGCGTTGTCGCTTGAAATATACCCATCTGTAAATATAAATACACTAGGTAACTTATTGTAAACAATCTGAGTGCTTACAAAAGGAATGATTGAAATTAGATTTGGTTTGGAGGAATGCGGTCAAATATAAATAAACACACTTGGACAAGGTGTTAGGTAGAATGGGTGACGTATTTCAAGGGGAGTATATTAGGTACTTATGTAAATGAACTTTTAATAAGGAACCAATGTGCAATGTTGAAATCGCAAAAAAAAACAGCTGTTTTCTATGTCAAACACAAATCTAAACATTTATTGATAATTTATTGATTTATTTTATTCTGACGGGCCTGTTGGTCTAGTGGTTAGCGGCCCTGCTAAGCCGGAGGTCGTGGGTTCGATTCCCACCCAGGACAAACTTTGTGTGATGAGCATGATTGTTAGTTCTGTGTCTGGGTGTGATTTATCTATAATATGTATGTATTTATAAATTATATAAGTATGTATATCAGTTGTCTGGTTACCATAACACAAGCTCTGCTTAGCTTGGGATCAGATAGCCGTGTGTGATTTGTCCCAAGATATTTATTATTTTATTATTATTTATATTTTAATAAGACCATTTACAGGCACTTTTGAAACGAAACACTCTAACTCACTCACTCATCTATGTTTCCGAAACTCACCCTAATGTGAGGAACTGATTTTTTTGCGATTTCAAGATTGGTACCTTAATAAAAGTTGTTCATTTTTACGGCAGAGGTGAGTGGCAACGCAGGGAGGGGTCGCCCTAGGAAGACCTTCACTGATCTTACTGATGAGGTTTTTAGTGCGCAGTACTCGTAACCGGCGTGCTTGTATGACGAGATGTCTGCACGTGGATGAGGCGAAAGGAGTATGTAAGGATATGATGGCGTTCTGTGGTTTCTGCCTACCCCCATGGGAAAAAGGCGTGAGTTTATGTATGTATGTATGCCATTTATTTATTTTATTTTACTTTATTTTATTTTATTTTATTAGGATAACATACAGTGTATTAAAACAGAGTAGAAACAGATATGAACAACTGAGCACCATTTACATGTTTCCGCATATAAACATCTAGAAAGCT
Source organism: Hoplodrina ambigua (assembly GCA_949774945.1). NCBI lineage: Eukaryota > Metazoa > Arthropoda > Insecta > Lepidoptera > Noctuidae > Hoplodrina > Hoplodrina ambigua. Next base: position 11,461,184 of record OX458981.1, read on the forward strand.
TGTTAGCAATTTTTAGTGATATAACAGGTAATGTAATTAACCTAATATTAAGCAAAATTTGAAAAAGGGAAATTTAGAGTATGTTTAATAACTAAATTATGTTGAAGTCAGAGAACCAAACCATGATTTCGTTAACGTTCTGTTGAAAACGCGTGGCTTTCAATTAAACAAATCCAGTTCAGGAAAGTCAACAAGTTTGTAAATTCTCTAGCGGACCTCACAAAAAATGAATTCTGCCTGTAGTTTGAAGAACTCTGAGGCACGTCCACACATGCTTTGCGTCTCATCATTTTGTTTGAGACTTTAAGTTTAACTTGAGAAAGTAAATCCGGTGAGTCAATGTGATTCTGCGCGATTTTAACAAGGCACGCAATATCCGAAAACTTTCTTCTTTGGTACAATGGTAAGATATGGTGTTATTTAGTACTATACTCTCTTGAAGTAGGTACGTCACTTGTTCTACCTAACGCGTTTACGCCTCATGGCCACTCCAATGAGATTTCCTACGCATAAGCAAGATACATAGGTCTAAAAAGTTATTAGAGCAATATAGAAAACCTACCTACACAAATTCTGGTATATCTATCAACCGTGATGGGGCAGAATCCACCAAGATTTTATACTAGTGGAATCTGCCCCACCAAATCATATTAGTGGGGCGTATTCCACTGCAAAATTTGAGGCAGTCTACTTTGCCACAGCAGGGTGGCTTAATAAATAAAATAAATATCTTGGGACAACTCACACACGGCTATCTGATCCCAAGCTAAGCAGAGCTTGTGTTATGGTAACCAGACAACTGATATACATACTTATATAATTTATAAATACATACATATTATAGATAAATCACACCCAGACACAGAACTAACAATCATGCTCATCACATAAAGTTTGTCCTGGGTGGGAATCGAACCCACGACCTCCGGCTTAGCAGTCAGGGCCACTAACCACTAGACCAACAGGCCCGTCAACGATGGCTTGATGGGGCAAAGTGGAACTACTCTACGTGTATACAGCTACTCACATGTATGATCGCATGTTTGTAAGGCGCGATGGTCTCTAAAGCCTTGTATCGCTTGCTTATCTCCAACAGGACAAGCACGTGACGCGGCAGAAACTCCGCCTGAGGAGTCACGCGTTCTCGAACCAACTGTTGTAATGACGTCATCGTTGATTATGACATATACAGCATGACTTTTAGTTCAGTTTCAATCTTTCATGAGATGAGAGTACTCAAAAAAAAAAATTAATTTTTACTATTTACTATGGGACCAACTATGATAATATATGAAAATAAATATCTGCTGTACTCCTTAAAAAAATGTAGGTAGTACTACAGGATCAAAATGTATGAAACAGTTGACTTTTATATATTTTAATGTTGGTTCCACAGTAATACTAATATGGGGTGCTAATGGGTACAACTCTGCCTAACCCTTCGGAGATAACAGGCGTGATTTTATGTTATGTTGTCCATAGTAAAAGTTGAGCATTTCCATAGGTTTACACCCATAAAAAAAAAAGTTTTTTATTGCTTAACCATATTACAGTAACAAAAAATTCAGAGGAGATCCCCTTTTAAGCAAAGAGTTGCTTGTGTTAGGAGACTCCGCTCTTCGACTTTGACAATAACTAAAATATGCGATGATGTAAGAGAACTAATAATTAATAAAGGTTAAATTTGTATAAAAGAAAAATTTAATAACATAAAAAGTAACCAGAGAGGGTAATAAGACAAGGTAGGTAGGGCTTAATGATCAGAATTAGATGAAAAACCAGCCTGTATAGGCAATGTTTAACGAAGACAATTAATGTAGAAAGTACAGGCAATCATACATTTTCTGACTGGTATACTAAGCTTAAGAGCTTAAGAGCGATTCAAGAGGAAGGTTAGACACGATTAGTTTCTACATTGCACCCGAGCGAAGCCGGGCCGGATCGTTAGTATGTTATACTAGTCATAAAAGCAAATCTTACCTTTGGGAACAGCACAGCTAGGCCATTAGATTTGGCGATATCGTTAGGAGGAGCATAGAACCCGGGTATAAGTAGTCCTGGTGGCGGAAAATACTCGTCCTCATCTTCCTCTACCACGATTTCCTCCTCCTCTGGAATCTCCACCTGGGGCAGTTTATGAAACGCAAAAAATAAATAGATAATACTGCTCTAACAAGCGTAAGAGCTGGTTGTGATCTAATATGAACCAGGCCTCAGTCGTAAAAGGCATTCAAGCCAGACAAGAAAGAACAGGGTGTTTTTGAATCAGTAAAATTCTGACAGTCCCTTCCGCTCCACCCAGGGCGGAAGGACTCCTTTCACGATTTCTACCAACCAAAAAAAAAAGCGTGGGTGTACTAATGGGTACACCTCTGCCTAACCCTTCGGGGATTACAGGCGTGATGTTATGTTATGAAAAAAAAAAGCCACTGACGTACTCTTGTGCGACTCTTCCAATGTTTTGTATGGCATATCGAACTGTAACGTCACATATTTGACAAACAATTTATTGATTTCAAAGCCACAAAAAAAAAATCCAGTAAATTGAACATCAATCTGGTTTTCAGGGCTAAACTCAAGTGTTTTTGAAGTATTCCCGTTTGAGCACCTAATGCACTGAGTACCAATCAATATTTAAACGTCATCAACGGAGCTCATGTCATAAAATCGATTATTGTCAATTCGGGGATATTACAACAAAGTTACGATTACCAAAGAAAAAAAAAAGTACTAAGGTGGCAGAAAGTCAAGGGTACCTATTCAAACAAAAGGTATTCAATGCATAGGTGCTCAAAAAATTGGTGCTTAAACGGGAATACTTCGTGATTTTTTAGAGAAGTTATGTTTTGGAATGATTGGTCAACTACCCAAACCAATTAAAATGATGTAAGCATTAGAACAGCCACAGTTCCTTACCTCTGGCTCCTCATACTCTGGTATTTCTTCTTCAGGTTCCTCATTCAATCGGTCTAAAGCTTCCAGATTCTAAACAAAGATAAATTAATGAAGGAATATTTAACCGCTCAAGGCCCGACTGTCATACCGGTATAACAGAACACTAGATAATCAATTGTGTCTCATAAAGTAGGACTTGAGTAATTAATAAACATCATATCATAATTATTGCTATAATAAAAGATACTAATTTATACCAGATGCAGTCTGACCAAAACTACTGAACAATTTTGTATGAAACCCTTCGTGTGCGAGTCCAACTCGCACTTGGCCGCTTTTTTTGTGATATTTGAACTCAAACGGCGATAGAACTAATATAAATAAAGTTTTCTTACACCAGTTTTCAATAAATCCAGTTTGCGTTGCTCCCTCTCCTGTTTCTTGGCTTCTAAGGCCTCTTCAAGAGCTTGTCGATTTAAACGACGTGTTTCTGATAAGAATCTAGCTCGTTTCTTTTTCTCTTCATCCTGGAATACCAAAGAATCCGTAAGGATTTTTTTGCTATAAAAGGTTTAGGTATTAGATTAGTCGTTACGGGTCGGCAAAAGCCTGAATATGTGGCAACCAGTCTTACCAAGGGGTATCGTATTACCCAGTTACTGGGTTGTGGAGGTCAAATAAGCCGTCGCTCTATGTAAAATGTACCTTTTACCGGGTGCAGCTGAATACCAGTGTATTTAGCTGCATCCGGTTAGACTAGAAGCCGACCTTCAACATAGTTGGGAAAAGGCAGGCAGATATGGAAGTACGACTATCAAACCAACAGAGCGGATGGGATATTGCCACGCAGCTTGTTACATCACACATTCCCTCATTCTTATAGTACGATGGGACGGCTATACGACACGACTGGGGATAGATCAGGTGCAGGACGAACTTTACGTGCTTTCAAGTGTCACATTACACGATCTCCGGCCACCATGAGATGGGGCCTGCGGGCAGCGGACTTGGGGGCAGTCCGTGGCCCGAACAGAGACAGGCCCTAGAGTAAGGCGCGTGCCTTGTTGGAGTCAGTGCCGGGTGACGGGACCAGCCTGTGACGGTGGCGGGTCGATACCTGCCGGGGTGCGGAAGAATGCTCTCCCGGCAAGAGGTAATTGGAGGAACACCGTGGGGTTTTAGTCGGTAAGAGTCCGACACACCCCTCCGCCTTCGCCGAGGTGAAGGCAGCCCATGAGGATTTCCCCACGAAAAAAAAAAAAGTGTCACATCACCAACATTCGAACTCCAGACTGCTGCTAAAAAAGAAACATAATGGGAAAATCTCAATAACACCTTGCCCGAATTGGACCCAGGACCAACCAGGCACTGATATTAATCTGGATCACACCTACCTTTTTCAACTGCCTCTCCACTCTGCGCTGTTGCCAGACTTCTTCTCTCGTAGGACTATAGGACTTGTATCGGTCGAAAGCAGTCTTCATTGGTTTCATTTCGATTGAAGACTTTGTTTCATCATACGTCGGAATTTCTTCATAGAGAATTCGACGAACTAAAGCTATTTAGGGAAAATGATACTTATTAAATTACTATCAAAGTTGCAAATTGCTTCGTTATATTTGTAGTATAGTCGTATTTTAATTATATTGCTTACTATGCATTGAGCAAAAATGATTTCTGGAAAAATACATGTTTTTTTTTTGTTATTTTGGTACGTTTGGGTTTTATGCCAGTACGCCATGTGGATACTTGTTATGTTTAACGGATGAATCCAAAAGGGTCGTGAGGGTATTTAAAGTTTGGTTAGAATATTAAAATACGTTTTCATTAAAAAACTTTGAAACTTTGATATTCAATATCTCCATAATTTCTTCCCACGTACGGTCCATTAAAAAATGATCGTATGTTTTTAAAACTACATCGCAATTGTACTATAAAAAAATCTATTTTTTTCTTGGGTGGTAAAAATCATCAAAATGACTCCTTCCGCCCTGGGTGGGGCAGAAGAGACTGTCAGACTTTTACTGACTAAAATATCACCCAGTTCCTTCTGTAGCCCTTTGCATTCCGAGGCCACGGTATCCTGTTAAGACGGCCCGAGACCCCGGAAAAAAAACATTTTCACTTACGCACAAAATCAACATCAGTATCAAGTAATCGGAAGCATATAGCCAGAGCTGGACCAGACATCAGTTTGTGCAGCGATGCCTCATTGAGCGGAGCGTCTCCCGCGTAGAAGATATCCGCGATCTTCTCTTCTGATAACTCCACGAGCTCTCGACCGACCATCACGATGTCTGGTCAAAGAAAACTTTGACTGTCAAAAATTTAATGTCGTAACCTTTATATGCGATGCTTCATCAATTTGGTAAAGGTATAGAAATTATAAATAAAAATAATTATTATTTATTCCAGGTAACTAAAGCCCATAAATCACATTACATACATAAGAGCAAAGGACAATAACTATTAACTAATAATTAACATAACATCACGCCTGTAATCCCCGAAGGGTTAGGCAGAGGTGTACCCATTAGTACACCCACATTTCGCCAGTTATGTTTTTAGTCCCATGTAATAGGTGGCGAGCCTATTGCCATCAACCGGGCACAAATCCAGACTCCGAGGCTACTAAGAAATTCATGATGGAAAAACCCAATAACACTTTGCCCGACCTGGGAATCGAACCCAAGACCTCATGCACAGCAGTCGCGCTTGCGACCACTAGACCAACGAGGCAGTTAACTAATAACTAATACATGTTTTATTTATAAAACAAACTCAAAAAAACTTCCTAAAATTACTAATTACTAACTATTATGGTACCTATGGGGAGTAGGGATGGCATGGAGGGCGAGATCGGGGCATAGGAGTATTTTGGAGTGTGATGGCTCATTGGTTAAGACACCCGGCTCTCATGAATGAGGTTGCTGGTTCGATGTCCTGCCAGCACTAACATGACTATTTCAACTCGTATGTTCTTTTAGTTTATCTTGGACATCACTGACATCGGCGAAGAAACATTGTAAGAAAACATGGACTTAAAGTCTGATATTACTTTTCCGCCTTGAGCAAGCGTGGTGATCAATGTTTATGCCTTCTCTGCATGAGAAGAGGTCTCTGTCTTACAGTGGGACAACGACAGACTGGTATTATTACAAGCAATAACTTAACTGTTAGCATCCCACTGTTCATACAACTCTGGATGAGCATGAAAGCAGTGTGGCCAGAACAGCACAAAGTTGACATCGGTCAGGAACGGCACCATTAGTTCGGCTCGGTGGCGCTTGCGCACTGCCTGTCTTTCTGAGCGACGAGCTAGAAGGGAGGTTGCTTGTTGCTGCTTCTCTAATGCTATAGCTGACATCCAGGCCTGTGGAACAAATTAAAAAATATTGAACCCAATAACACTTTGCCCGACCTGGGAATCGAACCCAAGACCTCATGCACAGCAGTCGCGCTTGCGACCACTAGACCAACGAGACAGTTTTTTTGTTTTACAATAAAACAAACAAAAAACATTACCATCTATCATACGGACCGCTATTCATTGTCGCTTCCCTGCCAATTTCCGTCACAAGTTAAGCGTTAGACGAGCAGAAGCTCAGTACAACGCAAACAAATGTAAATGCCACGTAAATAATGTGTACCAAGCCTTGTTTACAGGCGTTGCTTGAAATAATAGAAGGGAATCGTATTTTGATACCCGAACCATAGCTGAGTGCTTATTTGTGCTATGCATATTTTAGCATCGTTTGCGTCTATTAATCTATAGGTACTAATTTAGTAAAGTTAAAGAGTTTGTTTGTTTGTTTGGACGTGTTAATCTCTGAAACCGGCATTCAGACTAGAAAAAATCGGTAAAAAAAAATGTACCTATCTGACTGTAGGTATAGACTGTATAACATCCAGCAAAATCGCTGGTAGAAACTAGTCTATGATAATATTACAAAGCTTGTTATAGGTATTATAAAGTTTGTTTGTTTGTTTGAATGCACTAATCTCAGAAACTACTGGGACGGTTTTTAAAAAAAAACTTTAAACTTATATAGCCTGTTTTATTGAGGTTATAAAAGATCAAGCTGTGAAAAATAATTACATAGCATCACGCCTGTAATCCCCGAAGGGTTAGACAGAGGTGTACCCATTAGAACACCCACATTTCGCCAGTTATGTTTTATTTAGTCCCATGTAATAGGGGGCGAGCCTATTGCCATCAACCGGGCACAAATCCAGACACCGAGGCTGCTACTGAGAATTTCCTGATGGAAAAACCCAATAACACTTTGCCCAACCTGGGAATCGAACCCAAGACCTCATGCACAGCAGTCGCGCTTGCGACCACTAAACCAACGAGGCAGTAAAAATAATTAATAAATAAATAAAAAAAAAAATCTATGTATAACATCATTTTTTAGAAAACATCAACCATAATTATCTAACCTACGCTGGATACCTATATATTTTGTTGACTATACATACAAAATAAAGTAAAAGCTCAGTATATCACGTGGCTGTCATAAATCCACATAACATATAAATTTTGCATGGGTCTGCAAAATTCTGACAGCTAACTGCCATACTGTGAAACGGCCTAAATCTGACATCGAGATAAATTATTAGAGAAACGAAAAATGTATGAACGTGAATGACAAATACGCAGGAGTTGATAACAAACGTGTTTTTGATAGACCGTATCTAGTAGATAGGTGTAAAAATATTACGGGTTGTATCCGATAGCAAAATTTTCTTGACATCATCTACACTAATAAAAGAGGAAAAATTTGTATTTTTGTTTGTTTGTTTGTAATGGATAAACACATCATAGATTGTACAAACACCACTTTCTTCCTAATATCTGATTCCGAGTCCGTTGTAAATACGGCTGTGAACAAAAACATTGTGAGGAAACCTGGATTTGTAATAGTCTGAAATCGCCAATCTACCTTGAGCAAGTGTAGTCTACACTAATATATTAAAGAGGAAAAAAATTGTATTTTTGTTTGTTTGTTTGTAATGGATAAACTCAAAAACTACTGGACCGATTTTAAAAAATATTTCACCATTAGAAAGCTACATTATCTGCGAGTAACAAGCTATATTTTATTTTATTTTAGCGCGGACGAAATCGCGGGCAAAAGCTAGTTTTACGTTAGTAGGGTATAGGGTCTAGCTTGCTAAGCCATATTAAACCTTATTTTAAAGGAATAGTGCTATGAGATAAACGCTATCTAAAAAAACAAAGATTTGTTACCGTCACGGCTAAAAGATCGTATTTACTTACAAATACATCTAATATACACACATGAATACATACATAAACTCACGCCTTTTTCCTATGGGGGTAGGCAGAAACTACACAACGCCACCTGCTGCGATCCTTACACACTCCTTTCACCTCATCCACGTTCATACATCTCGTCATACAAGCACGCCGGTTACGAGTACTCCGCACCAGACCTTTCCGAAGGACCTCACCAATAAGGTCAGTGTAGGTCTTACTAGGGCGACCCCTCCCGGCGATCTAATATACCTACATATGTATAAAATGCTTTGTCCTGAATGACTGACTGACAGATCAACGCGCAGCCTAAACCGCTGATCTTAGAGACCTGAAACTTGGGGGGTGTGTTCTTTGTATAACGTAGGCATCTGATAAGAAAGAACTTTCCAAAATTCATCCTCTAAGGGGAACTGGGGTCCGAAGTTTATATGGTGAAACCAACATTGACGCGGACGAAGTCGTGGGCAGAAGCTAGTCTAAATAAATATATAAAAACGAAAGTTCACTCACTCATTACGAAATATTGAAAACCGCTTGACGTATAAGATGAAATTTAGCAGGGAGGTAGATTATACATAGGGGACCTCCGTTAAGAATGGATTTTCCTTAATTCACCCCCTTAGGGGATGAAACAGGGGATTCGACATTTACGCGAACGAAGTCGCGGGCAGAAGCTAGTACTATAAACTACAAAAGGTTAAAACATTATTTTGACTTCATAGGTTACTTGCTAGGGTTGCGAAATTTGTTCGAAAGAGTTAAGGCGGCCCTGAAACGCAAAGGGCACTAGAGGAACATGGATGGGTTTTAGTCAGTAAAAGTCTGTCACTCCTTTCCGCAAAGTCAGAACGAAAATAGTTATTTGATGATTTCCCATCCTTCAACAAAAAACTTCTTTACCATTTCGTCCGGCGTAGGTTCATCCAGCCTATAAGCTTGTCGGTCTAAACCAAAGCCTTCTTGCTCCTGGTTAAACTGGTCTGAGGTACGTCTTGCTTGCTCCTGTTTATAGTACTGCAGCTCCTTCCTAGCCACCTCAGCAAACTTCACAGCATCCACGCCACGAAACACTTTTAGCACTTTAGCGTTCTGTAATGGTTTTGAACTGATTAGAAAGAAGGAGTTATTAAGTCGACTTGTAAACATATTTTATACATAAGAAGTGCATTTTTCAGTAATAATAATAAATCATTATTTTCAGGTTACAAAGACCCATAGATAAATACTTTAACCTAAGTACCTAATTAAATATACTATATAATAACAATTGTTTTAGTAAATAAAACTCAAAACTATGCTAGTATCACTTCGTTGTTTATTTTTTTTAATTTAAAATTCATGATGATTATTTTATGTGTGAAAGAATATTCTATAACAATGACAATTGTAAAAAAAGAAAGAAAAAGCCGCGTAAAAATAAAAAAAAGATTTGTTTTAAAACTGTTCCATACGTTTTCAGGAAATTAAAAAAAAATAACTCAATATTTGGATAGCTCTGAACATGACATTTTTTATGACGTCACTATTTGGACTATCCTGCATACTAAAGCTGTCAAACCGCCATATTTATTCGAGCGTATATTCTTAGATATTAATGAACAAATTTTAATTAAACTGTAAAGTTTCCTACGGAAAACTTAAAATCGCTCTACTTCAGCTTCAAAACTTTTATTAACCGCCGTCACAAAAACTACGGGGGCGTTATAAGTTTGACGAGTCAGGGTGTGTCTGTCTATGGCATCGTAGCTCACGAACAGATGGACCGATTTTGATTTTGTTCAAAAATTTTTTCAACTAACTCCTTCGTCTTATGTATCTTGCGTAGGTATACGTGTCAAGTTTATGTTCATTTCATTTTATATATTAGAGAACGTACCAAAATAAACATGTAAACTGGCTCACTATGGTCTTTGAATCTATGCAGATCTTCTATTTCGTCAGCTGGTACCTGTAGGTAGGTATATAGAAAAATAGGCATTTATGTAATAAAAGCTAATTAAACCTGCGAACTAATACATAACACAACACTATACCCGTGTGGTCGGAGCAGTAGCGGTTCCAGGGAGAGGGCTAAGGAAGTCAAGTTCTTCCGTTACAAATCATAAAATAAAACTTGATATTATTTTAATTAAAATATTATTGCAAGCATTACCCAATTTTTTTTTTGTGGTTTAAAATCTTAATACGAATCATTCTTCCCTGGGTGGAGCGGAAGGGGCTGTCAGAATTTTACTGACTAAAAAACCACCCTAAGACGTCCCACGACTCCGGAGCATTACCCTACATAAGATATTATATTTTCAAGTAAAATGTTTTTACATTTTTTGTATTTACCTACTAAAAATCTACCCTCAGCGGGGTCAAGCTCCTCCTAAATGACAATCCTGGACCCGCCACTGACCGATCCTCCCTATTCAATAAAGGATAAGGTCCACCCTTTTCCTCATACCTATAAAAACTCAATTGCTATCAATTTGGCCGCACCCTAAAGGTCAAGACAAAAACAAGTTAATGGAGGGCGCTTACCTTTAGTAATATTAGTTTACCGTCGGCCCAATCCATCTTGATAGTAGTAAAAAGTCTGTCAAGAGCGGTGCACGATCCGAATGCATAACTGTATATTTCAGCACCTAGTACATATAGAATCAATGATAAAGTAGATAGGTATTACATACCCCCTTGATAATGATTTAGTGTCGTCATCGTGATGACGTCCACTGCTGGAAATAGGCCTCCCCTAATGATCGCCAGACCGGTCCTACGCTGCCCACATTCAGCGGTTTCCCGAGACCTTCATCGATCATCGATCCACAACGTGGAGTGTAATTTCTAAGTTTTTTTTTTAAATGAAATATATACCTACATACAGCCTTCTTTTAGCTTCAGTTTATAGGTAAATAAAAAAAACGCGTTAGTCTAAGCATAGCAAGTTTTGGATATAAATAATTGAACTGATAATACTGGATAATAATGTAACACATTTCAATACTAGTATAGACACAATAATACTGTCTAGAGTGTCATGATATCCCAGTGATTAAGGCACCCACGTCTCATCCTTGAGGTTGTGAGTTCAAATCCGGGCAAATTCCAATGTGACAATTTTAATTCATATGTACTTTCTAAAGTTTATCTTGGACATCACTGACATGGGTGAAGAAAAACATCGTGTGGAAAGCCTGGACTTATACTGTCCCACCCAAAAACCATGTCAGAGGCCCTTGAGGCGGTTTTGAAACTCTGACAATAGGGTACGTGATGGGGTCATAAGACCTTACTGCCCACACGATAAAGAAGACAGAATATCAATACTTACAAATAAGCTGGTCTGTATTATTCCTTATAATATTATCGAATTCCTTTTCATTGTGGGTCTCTATAAATAATTCTATTTTCTTTTTAGCCATTTTGTCTCAGATTTATCTAGAGTAGCATCAGGTTGGCCACGACTTGTCAAGATAGGTACTATCTACCTACCCGTGGTTGGTACATAACGTAGCCTACTGGAACGTACTGTATAGAACATAACATCATGCCTGTAATCACCAAAGGGTTAGGCAGAGGTGTAGCTATCAGTATCAACACTCGCATTTGTAACAGGGGGCGAGCCTTTTGTTGCTCCGGGCACAAATCTAGACCCCTAAGCTGCTTCTGAGAAATTCCTTGTGGAAAAATACACTAACACTTTGCTTGACTTGGGAATCGAACCTAAGACCTCATGTTTAGCATTCGCGATTTGCGATCACTAGACAAACGTGGCAGTATGTACTGTTAAGGTAAATAAAGGCTCATAATAAAATTCAAAAATAATAAGCACATTTTTTATTTTTTTTAATAATAAAATAAAAATGTCAAGAAATTGTAAAAGAATTAAGTATTCAAATTGATAATTATTACTGACTAGGCTCTGTTCGCGACTTGTCCGCGTCAAAATTAATAAATTATTCCACAACAACCGTACCTACATTTGTCCGGGATAAAAAGCCTATATGCTATTCCAGACTATAAATATATCTCTGTGCCAAGTATAATCCAAATTCGTTAGCCGTTCTGGCGTGATTGTATAACAAACATCGCTCCATCTAAACTCCCGTAATTATAATTGGGTTGAACAATTTATTTTTTTGTGATAATTTTAAAGATCTATGTATAAGTTTTATAACAAAACTATTTTTTTATTTTTTTTTATTTTTGCAATAGTTCAAAAGTTATTTGAATATATAAATTTATAAGTGTTTTGCATTGAATTTCAATATTATTCATAATAAAGTTTTTAAATATTTACATAAACAAAATCATAACCCTCCTTTTGGCTTTGCGGCAGACGGGTAAAAAAAAACAATATTGTTTATTTTTTAAATTCCCAATTGAAGTTAGATTAATTACCTAGCTGCTGAACGCTAAATGTTAAAAATTAATAAGCAAAACATAATATTCGTAACCCCAGCGTGCAATCGCAACTTGCAACGCTTCAACTTTCTAGGTTTAACCTAAGTTAACAAACTTTTTTAATCAAGCTTTCTCATCTTAATTTTCAATTCAGAAGAACTAATTAAAAAACCAGGACATACTTCATCAATATAATTAACTAGAAAATAAAAATATATTATTAGCCGCATTAGTCGATCCACCAGGTTAAGCTACGCTTACCGGGGTTGGTCCGGGGAGGGGTGACCATCTACATACCGAGACTCCTCAGTGCTTTGGAAAGCACGTTTAGCCGTTGGCCCCGGCTGTCATACGTGGATCTTTGACAGTCGGTACCGGTGGTCAGAAGCCCGAAAGTCTGACAACCAGTCTTACCAAGGGGTACCTATCATATTATCCAGTTACTGGGATGTGGAAGTCAGATATGCAGTCGCTTCATGTAAAATACTGGTATTCAGCTGCATCCGGTTAGACTGGAAGCCGACCCCAACGTAGTCAGGAAAAAGCTAGGCAGATGATGATGTATCATTTTTAGTTTTACGTAAAATCACGGTTTACAAATTTTTCACATCCTTTTAGTCGTCGAAAATGAAGTGAATACTGCAGCGTTCTCATACTCGACTTGCCAGAATACATCTTCAATGGTCGTGGAACTAAGATAGTAATCATCTATTATCTCATCGTACTTCTCTTTCAAGTCTTGCAGCTTCCGAAACATGTCACTGTACAGTTGCAAGTGTTCGTCATCCTTTATGTGGTAGTACAGCATTGACTACAATAATAAAAAAACCGATAACTTTGTGACTGTCGTGATGGCCCAGTGGTTATTTCTAAAGTTTATCTTGGACATCACTAACATCGGAGAAGGAAAACATCGTGAGGAGACCTGGACTTATGCCAGCCTATTACTGTTCCACTCAAACCATGTCAGAAGCCCTTGAGGCGGTTTAGAAACTCTGACACTTGTGTGTGTGGGGTCATAACACCTTACTGCTTACACGATAAATAAAGAGGGAGCGGTGTATGCTTATGCGAATCTCGCACTCCCGGTCATAGGCAAAGATGGAACACTGCGGTGGTTTTAGCCGGTAAGAGTCCAGCATGCCTCTCCATCACCCCCACGGAGGAGGAAGTCCATGAGGATATGCACCGCGCACAAAAAAAAGGGTGCGCAAAATAAAGGTACAACTTGGTAGCCGACTGCACGCATCAGCAGCAGACGACATGTCGTCACGACACGTCGTTGCGTCATGTCGCTGCACTCATGATTTCGAACCCGACTGCAGACGGCAACAGCAGATGGCATCCAGTTGGTTCCGAGAGCTCCGTGAAACAAGATGTCTGACGTGTTCGAGAATAGTGATCGCATCTTCTTCAGAATCAGAAAAAATCATTTTGAAAAGAAACACGCTCGACGTGTCGTTGCTCCGGCGTCAGCGGCACTACTGAGCTTCATGTCAGAAACCAGTAGTGTCGCTGCGACATGTCGTCTGCTGCTGCTGCGTGCAGTCGGCTACCAACTTGTACCTTAAAATGGCTTTGAGACCACTAGACCAACGAGGCAGTCAGAAGCAAATGTTTAAAAAAAATTAGATACTACAAGTAACTCTTACCAAATGTTCTCTACAAAGTCTGCTAGTGCGAAATAACTTCGAAAAGTCAGTTTTTAAGTCATCAATAGATTGTACAAACACCACTTTCTTCCTAATATCTGATTCTGAGTCCGTTGTAAATACGGCTGTAAACAAAAACATAGTGAGGAAACTTTAATTTGTAAGTCTGAAATCACCAATCCGCCTTGAGCAAGTGTGGTTTAAGTAACATAAATTATAACTGAATATATTAAGAGCGAGGGTATGCTTAGATGGTTCGGTCATGTAGAGAGGATGAGTGAAAGACGATTGACAAAAGGTATTTATATGGCAGAGGTGAGTGGCAACGCCAGGAGGGGTCGCCCTAGGAAGGCCTACACTGACCTTATCGGTGAGGTCCTTCAGAAAGGTCAGGTGCGGAGTACTCGTATACGGCGTGTTTATATGACGAGATGTATGAACGTAGATGAGGCGAAAGGAGTATGTAAGGGTCGTAGCAGGTGGCGTTCTATAGTTTCTGCCTACCCCCATGGGAAAAAGGCGTGAGTTTATGTATGTATGTTAAGAGCGTTTACGCCGTACGCCATTTCATAGAAACTTTCAAATCCTTATTTTTCAAAATGAATGTACAGATTTTAATGAAATTTCCTACACAAACGTCGAGAACATAATTTTCGGCTAAATTTGTCCGAATTTAAGTTTTCCGTAGAAACAGAGATTGCCAATTATCTTTTTTTTAAATAGGACATTTCAAAAATGTACACAAGACACTGAGAATAAATTATTTTCTAGCGCCCCTATTTTTTCACCTACTTAAAAACCACCTAGTAGTAGATGAAATCACAAATCGCTCCCCAAGCCTCTACACAACGCCCCGAATTTTTTTCTGGGTCTCTTACCGCCTCCCTTTTAGCCTGCAGCGCCCACAAGTGATCGTTATCCCCACTTTGGGAAGTGCTGCCCTATAGTGCTAGCATTGCACCTGGGCTCGACTTGATTAATAGCCATAGTCGATTGGTTGGCCCTGGTTAAGATACTAAAAACTAAATACTCACATTCCGAAGAATTGACGTCAATTAAATTGAATCTGCCCATCTTGTAAGCTGTGAATATTTTAAGCTTGATCCGTGCCGTGTATCCTTTGGCCACGGAATCTATGATCTCCTTCGCTGGTCCTATGGTTGCAAACTGACCTTTGGATATTATTGCTATGCGAGTGAAGACTGGTTGGAGGAGGCGCCAGTCGATGCTGGAAAGAAAATGATGCAGCGATGGAAAGGAGGCTATATTAGCGGAGGCGGAAATCATCGCGTAAGGGAAAAGCGTTTAGATCGCCGTCCGATCAAGGACCAAGCCCGGGTCGATGGCGCGTTCTGTTCGCGCGCGCCTCAAAGAGCTGTCAGCACAGGGACGGGGCCCCCAACGGGGCCCACGCCTGCCGGGGTTGCGGGACGTCTAAACAGGATACCGTGGCCCCGGAACGAAAAAGGGCAACAGAACAAACAGGGTGGTTTTTTAGTCAGTAAAGGTCTGACAGTGCCTTCCGCCCCACCCAGGGCGGAAGGAGTCATTTAATGATTTTTACCACCTAAAAAGAAAATGGAAAAGCGTTATACACCCTCTTCTACCCTCTTCTACCCTCTTCTACCCTCTCTATCTATAACACATGGGTGTCAAAAACTCCAATCTTGACGTGAGTCCTACGAACGCATATTTCTTTGTTTTTTTTTCAAAACCTGTAAGTCATATCATCAGCCCCCCACTATCATGTACAGCTAACAAAAGAGATAGATATGCAGGGTCGTCAGATATAGTTGAAGTTTTCTTAGAAAAAGACGGATGTCTTTAAATGTTATTTAATCACACACATAACATCACGCCTGTAATCCCCGAAGGGTAAGGCAGAGGTGTACCCATTAGTACACCCGCATTTCGCCAGTTATATTTTAGTCCAATGTAATAGGGGGCGAGCCTATTGCCATCAACCGGGCACAAATCCAGACTCCGAGGCTGCTACTGAGAAATTCCCGATGGAAAAACTTAATAACAATTTGCCCGACCTAGGAATCGAACCCAAGACCTCATGCACATCAGTCGCGCTTGCGACCACTAGACCAACAAGGCAGTTATTAAATGCATGCATGCAGGAGGCAGGCATGTTATTTAATTTTTTTTAAAAATCCTAGGTAATAAAAAGTTCGCTAATTAAGTTTCAATCAAAGACAACCATCGGTTTCACCTATCTCTTTTGTTGACTGTACCTTTAGCTGCAGCGCTTAATTAACTTCAATATTTCTCACCTTGTTTCAGCCACTACAAGAGTTGTTCGCTTCAACATAAGCTGCTGCAGCGCTTTAACGACAAGCGATTTGCTGCCCGCGTCGATCTCACTCAAAGGCGCATCGAAGAAGGCCACAGATGGGGACAGAACCAACGAACCGCATATTGACAGGCGAAGCAAGCAACCGCTGCTGTACTTGGATACTACAGGTCCATTGGCTACGAGACCTGGAGTAAAAGAAGTGGAAACAAGCTACTATAAAAAAGAATTAAAAAACACGACTGCAAAAATTGCACCTATTTAACAATTTGCAAAAAATTGTACTTAGTTTACACGTCAGTTTTTTTTACGACGTTTTTTATTTACAGTGTTATACATTTTTTAAATCTACTTGTCAAATTCTAGACGATAAACATAGACAGATTCATAAAAAAAAAAAATGTGGCTGGTAATAATTTACGTTTTAATGTTTCACAGGATTCTTTTTATTTTTAACTAGCCTATGTTATTTGGAACGATGCAAAGATTATAACGATACCCCATACATCTAAATCGGTTCAGTTGTTTAAAAGTTATGGTGGAATAAAGAATCTCACATACATACATACATACAACCCTGAACACATAACACTTCTTTTTTTGGGGCAGTCGTGTAAAAAACCGATCAAGCGCGAGTCGGACTCGCACACGAAGGGTTCCGTACCATTGTAGAAAATATAAGAGTATTTCCATTATAATATCGAATAAAAAACGCAAAAAAACAGGTATCTTATATGGGGATCCCTTCAATTTTAACTTTTAATTATTTATATTATAAATACACATCATCAAATCTCACATCGTCTGCCTAGCCTTTTCCCAACGATGTTGGGGTCGGCTTCCAGTCTAACCGGATGCAGCTGAATACCACTATTTCCCATGGAGCGACTGCCTATCTGACCTCCACAACCCAGTAACTGGGTAATACGATACCCCTAGACTGGTTGTCAGACTTTCGGGTTTCTGACGACCCGTAACGAATGATCCTGTGTGTGTATCAGCCACTAATTACCAGTGACCATTTAAATAATTATTTCTACCGTGAATTATGCTTACCCATAGTCCGTAGCGCGTTACATGACACCTCATGGGCCAAATTTTCAGGGTACCCCTTCAGTTTGGCTAAGAACATCAGGTTCTGTAGACCAGTCATGAAGCCATCCATAGCCCCAGTAATTGACGATAAACTGATCTTGTGGACGTACTGTAATTTAAGAACACATAACATCACGCCTGTAATCTCCGAAGGGTTAGGCAGACGTACACATCAGTACACCCACATTTCGCCAGCTACGTTTAAGTCCCATGTAATAGGAGGCGAGCCTTTTGCCATCAACCGGGTACAAATACAGATTCCGAGGCTGCTACAAAGAAATTACCAAATATGGAAAACCCAATAACACTCCACGACCTGGGAATCGAACCCAAATAAAAAAATAACACCTAAAGTGGACGTAGTTACATAAACAAAATCCAACCCACAAAATTCCCAAAAGTGAGTTACACAAACTAAAGATATCACAAAGGTTGATGTCCTTCTTGATGTCCTTCCTTGGGATTCAAACTTACCCCGTACCAAATTTCATAAAAATCGGTTCGGTGGTTTAGTAGTGAAAGCGTAACACACAGACAAACAGAGTTACTTTTGCATTAAGATATTAGTAAGGGTTATTTTTACCTCCATCCGATTACCCCTAACGTGGATTCCGTTTATGCAGGAGTAACCTCTAGTCATGGTCAGGGATCCCGCCAGCATGTTCAATAAAGAGGTCTTGCCAGATGATTGTGGACCTAATATGGCTAGGCATTCGCCTGAAATGTCGCAAAAGAATGTATGGTACACATAACACATAACATCACGCCTGTAATCCGCGAAGGGTTAGGCAGAGGTGTACCCATTAGCACACCCACATTTCGCCAGTTATGTTTTTAGTCCCATGTAATAGGGGGCGAGCCTATTGCCAACAACCGGGCACCGGGTCCTTTTTTGAAGTCAATTAAAAATGACAAAAATGAAGTGACAAACTATATACTAACCCGACTTTGCTGCAAAAGTGATGCCTCGAACGACGTTCAGATGTTGTTTATTAGTAAACTCAGGCCGAAACTCTTTGTGTACACTGTCAACTAACAACACGTTAGTTTCGTAGCTCTCTGAAAGTAAACTTAATTTTAACTTATCATAAACATGATCATGGGGTGTACCCATTAGTACACCCACATCTCACCAGTTATGTTTAAGTCCCATGCAATATGGGGATCCAGAATCCGAGGCTGATATTGAGAAATTCCTGGTAGAAAAACCCAATAACAGTTTGCCTGACCTGGGAATCGAAACCAAGACCTCACGCTTAGCAGTTGGGCTTTGCGACCACTAGACCAACAAGGCAGTAATTTTAACGTATACTAATAAACCCACAAGCCTGAAACCAGCACAACATGGTGTGCCAATACTGTTGGCGCAGTGGCTAAGGGGGCCTTGGGCGCTACGCTGCATGTCGCGGGTTAGATTCCCGGGAGCAAATTTTTTGTATGGGCTACTAGCTGTTCCGGATCAGGCTGTTTGTGTATGCAAGTTTATGTTTGTAATCGCACCCTGGCTGGCTATTGGCTTTTCCATTAGGAATTTCTCAGTAGCAGCCCGTAGTTTATAAAACGGAGTTACTGTCGCAATATTCTTTATCGTGTGGGCAGTAAGGTCTTACGACCCCACACACCCTAGTGTCAGTTTCTAAACCGCCTCAAGGGCCTCTGATATGGTTTGAATGGGACAGTAATAGGCAGGTATAAGTCCAGGTTTCTTAACGATTTTTTCCTTCACCAATATCAGTGATGTCCAAGATAAACTTTAGAAAGTACATATGAATTGAAAAAGTCACATTGGTACTTGCACGGATTTGAACCCAAGCATGAGAGGCGGACGCCTTAACCACTGGGCGATCACGACATCTCGACATGTTTCGCAAAAATAATATTGAAATGCCTTTACTATCATGAATAGCTTGCCGGACGCAGGATCTCTCATCAAAAATATTCTGGACTCTGAACTGCTGGCGAGGTTCTTTGTAACCAGTATTGGAAAACTGCTCGTATAAGTACTGTGGTATTCTGTACTCTAGGAGTAACACCAGTATCTGAAATTAAAGGTACAGTAGCGGTCATAAGTGGAGTAGCAATCTCACAAAGCAATAGAATGGCATTTTTTAACTTACGACCTTTCGATGCCGTGTGCGAAGTATGAAGTGTTCGTAGGTACTGTGTTAATACATAATCACTCATACACACAGATGTAGGTACGGTCTATACCGCGTGTTCACAGCAATTCAAACCTTAGCATGCTACTGCACTTATGACCGCTTACTGTACACACGATAAATGGATAGACCATTATGTCCTAAAATTTCATATTGCATTTCGGGACTAATTGGGACACAAGTAAGTTATTAAACCTGACATTTCTCAGGTCCTCTCGACTGTAGAGACGACTAGCTTTTACCTGCGGCTTTGTCCGCGTGAAAAGAAAATTTCCACAAAGTAAGTTGAAGTACTATCCCAAGGGAACACATTTAAGTGCCAATTTTCATCCAAATCTGTTCACCGATTTATGCGTGATTGAGTAACAAACATCCAAACATCTTCACAAACTTTCACGTACATATAATGATGAAATGATGAAGCAACACACAAACAAACAGACTGACAAGAGTTACTATTGCATTTATAATATTACTGTGGGCGGATTAACCGTTGCTACCTCATTAGTTATTATGTGGCACAGGTAAGTTTAATATTACAACCAGCCTTACCAAGGGATATCATATGACCCAGTTACTGTTGTGGAGGTCAGACAGGCAGTCGCGCCATGTAATACTGGTATTCAGCTGCATCCGGTTAGATCCTGTCTAACCGTATGCAGCCGACCCCAAGATAATTGGGGAAAGGCAAGGCTGTTGATGATGGAAGTTTAATTTTAAATAGATTTTTTTAGAATTTTTTTTAGAATAAGATTCAAGTGAGCAGAAGATGGTATAGTGCACAAATGTGTACTTAAACACAGGTACACTCCCTCTCTCCTTACTTTTATGGTCCGGGAAATATCTTCATGAAGTAAAAAAAAAAAGAATCTCGAATACTTACCCAAAAAATAATGAATTGTGCAAACAAATTGATGAGGTCATACAATCCAGTATGTTGGGATTCCAAATAAGGGAATGGTTCCAACGAATGGGATTCTGAAACGGCAATAAAGAGCAGTGTTAAGAGCATTTCATACAAACTTTCAAGTTGTAATTTTTCGAAATGAATAAACCAATTTTGATGAAACTTCCTTGTTCTTTAAACAAATTTCACTCCTTTGAAAACGAAAAGCAATAATTCACTATTTACATTAATAATAATAATAATAATTAGGTACAATAATGAAAAACGCCATTTTAAAATCGGCTTTAAGCACATAATGTTATAAAATTATTGGCCAAAATAAAAAATATTTTTTTTTTTTATAAATTATAAAGGGTATGCTTAGATGGTTCGGTCATGTTGAGAGGATGAGTGAAAGACGATTGACAAAAAGTATTTATATGGCAGAGGTGAGTGGCGACGCCGGGAGGGGTCGCCCTAGGAAGACCTACACTGACCTTATCGGTGAGGTCCTTTAGAAAGGTCAGGTGCGGAGTACTTATAACCGGCGTGCTTGTATGACGAGATGAATGAACGAATGTAAGGATCGTAGCAGGTGGTTTTCTGTAGTTCCTGCCTACCCCCGTGGGAAAGAGGCGTGAGTTTATGTATGTATTATTGGCCACTTGTGTTTCGATACATTTTTTTAAGCTACGGACGCTTTAACTTTCTTAAAAAGAAAATTTTCACGAATGTTTTCAAAAGAACCTAATTCAAATTGTTTTTTTTTTTACAGTGTAATAGCAGTCCTACTTTTGAATAATCATCTAACAGCTTAGTTAACGAAAAAAACTTTAACAAAAAAAATCCGATGGAATTCATTAATTCGTGGTCGTGGCTCGTGGTGTACAAGAGTGTAAAATAAGGTAACAAAAAACATCGAATATAATTAAATAAATCATATATTTGGTACTACTTGTTTTTTTTTTTTAAATTTGTATTTTTTTCTGAATGGTCATTAGTTCTACCATGACCTATTTCAAGATTATCCATTCATTACCGGGCACCCTGTATACCTATAAATATAGACTTTTTTTTTTAACTCTGCCGAACCCTTCGGGGATTACAGGCGTGATGTTTTGTTATGTTTTTTTTTTGGTGTTAAACATCATCAAATGACTCCTTCCGCCCTAGGTGGGGCGGAAGAGACTGTCAGACTTTTACTGACTAAAAAACCACCCTGTTCCTTCTGTTGCCCTTTACGTTCCGAGGCCACGGTATCCTGTTAAGACGTCCCGCAACCCCGGCAGGCGTTGGCCCCGTTGGGGGCCCCGTCCCTGTGCTGACAGCTCTTTGAGGCGCGCGCGAACAGAACGCGCCGTCGACCCGAGCTTGGTCCTTGATCGGACGGCGAGCTACCCATTACTCGTTGTCCGAAAGCCCGCGCCTACGGTGGCCTATAAATATAGGATTGGAATGACAACTGTGACGTCATCTTTGTGGCTACTCAATTGAATCAAAATAAAGTGTTCCTTTAAAGAAGTTACGTATTGGAATTATCAGATAATTATGTTAACTGCCCAATTACTTCTAAAAATCGGAGGAATTTTGATTTTGACATAGGTTAGCTCGTTTTGGCAATTAACGTCAAAAATGTCTCGCTTCAAAAACACGTCATATTTCGTTTTATGTGGTGAGTCAACAAAAAAAAACGTTAACCTGGACGCAAACCACAAAGAGGAAGAAAATAAAATAAAAGGGTACATTATAATGTGTACCCGGCCGTACAGACTACAGCGAAAGTTCTCATTAGACCATTTTCACTCTTATGACCTTTGCGTTAAAGTTCAAAATTGGTCCATTGGGAACTTATTCGGTAGTACATCGGGTTTTAGAAAAAGTTTAGTCCCTGTTATTCATACTTAGGGTTGCCAAATATTTATAAAAGAAAAAACTATATTAAGTTTGAAAAAGGAAAAAAGTTATTTAAAAAACATCATTAATTTTATTTCATTTTTAGGTATAAGTGCTACGCACCGTTTACGTTTACTTTTAAAACTGGTTTTATTTATGGCTTTAGATACCAGTGAGTGATACTAAAAACAGTATTTTGTATACTATATTTTTGTACAACGGTAAAAAGTATAACGCTGTGAAAAACCATACAATACTGTTTTTAACGAGAAAGTGACGTCAGAAGGTAGTAATTAGTTCCAAACAGTAGGTTTCTATGGAGAAGAACAAACAAGAAACGAGCGAAAGAGAAAGCCTGGACTCCGTATGCCATGTTTTCCTTACGTGACGATTTCTACCAATCAACCAGCTCCTTCACTAAGCCGTGGTAAGGAACGTTATTCCAAAAACAGATTTATGCAACCCTACTCATACCTGTGTATTATAATAGTCTAACTAACAGGTACAGGTATCTACTCTAATACTCACCGCAACAAACTTGAGCGTCGAAAGCTTCATCATCAAACTCCAGGTTGGGGCACAAGCGCTTATTGAGCGAACAATAAGCGTTGAGTCTCGCTCGTAACGCGAGGCGAGCAAGACCGAGTCCTAGAGGGAACATGGGGCTGATTCGACCGACAGCCAGTAGGGCGAAGTATGGTCCAGCGGCGAATAACGAGTAGTACTTGATGCGTTCTAACACGGAGAGCAGGACTGGTAATACGAGGCCTGAAGCATTAGAAGGTTGCTTTAAGTTTTTACATCTATACAAATAAATAGAAATGAAGTGTTTGTTTGTTATGTCAAAATCACAGATCTTTACTAAACCCATAAATATGAAGTTTACATGCTATCAATAACACATTTTATGTCTGTTTGTTCTCGCTATTATCGGAAACTGCTGGACTGATTTTGACGGGGCTGCTTTCACTGGCAGGTAGCCAAAGCTATTTGCTAAATAAATAAAGTTCATCAGTCATAAGTCACACGTCATTAAATCTAGTATTTTGTATGGTAGATGATAGATCATTATTATATATAACATACATCCATTGGCCAAGTAAAAACGACAGTAGACTATTTACAATGAAAATAGCCTAGTCATTCCGTACCCAGCCCAGCTACAGCTGTGACTCATCTTAGTTCAAAGAGTTTAATAAGGGTTTTAAAAAGCCACTCAGACAGCGACAACACCCCACCCTCCCCCCTTGCGAGGGGAGCGAACGATCATCGAGGGCTGATGGTAGATCTACCACCGCCCGCCTCACGCTCAGGGCGCCGCGCCACGTCTCCTCATCGTGACTTGTGAGGACTCACATAGTGTGAAAGTCTCGAGAAGAGCTTACTATAGAAATGATCCTATGAAGTAAGGTCTTGTCGAAACTCCGACAGACGCGGAGGGTCGTTCGATCGCGGAGAATCTTAACACCGCGATTCAGAAAGCGGCGTCATGGGAACAGCGACATCTAGTATCGAGTTGCGGAGTTATCAGCTTCATGACGTAATGTTTGCGTCGCGATAACGAGTCATTAGCATTGGCAGTGAAACGGATTTTATTTATAGAAGTTTTGGGACATAATACTGATACGCCGTCGTCAAATTTAAAATTAGGTCAACAATCGAACTGTTAAATAATAATCACGTGCTTGGCACGTGGGGTTATGTTGATAAGTTTTTTGACGTAAACAAGATGCAGTTTCGCGTCCTCGTCAAAAAGGAGGTAACTTTGGTTGTCGTTACCAATCAATTATAATATACGTTAATAGGATTTTGTTTTAGTAGTTGGTTTTCTAATTCACACTAGCCATTTTGCCGCTGTGTTTAGACAGACGCACAGTGATATAGCCACGCGTCTCTGCGTACCGCATATTATGCTATAGTTGCCACTGAAGCTCTCCTAATATTTTTCCCGTTTTAATGCAACAATTTTTATTCATGCTCTGCTCCTATTAGTCCTAGCGTGATTTTATATACGCAAAAACCTTCCTCGATAAATGGACTATTCATTAAATTTTTTTTTCGATTTGAACCAGTAGTTTCTGAGATTATCGCGTTCAACCAAACAAACAAACTCTTTAGCTTTATATTATACGTATAGTATTAGACCAGGTTCCATAATTTGACTTGATTTTTTAAGTCTGCATCATGTATACATGGTTACTTTTAGGTCGTTCTGGAACCGAAAGCCATCATCGCCATGAACTCGGTCATCAAATTCGAAACGATTGGGACCATTTTTTTTCAAAAAGTTACAATTAAAAAACAGACGTTACGCAAAACGTTAGACGAACATAAATGTACTGAACTGCTGATTTTTTTATTGTTACTTTTCGAAACTAATCGTTTCGAGTCTTTCGGTCCCAGAACGACCTAAAAGTAACCGTGTATATACATTATTTTGCCAAATATGAGTCACACCTTCAGCCACACCCATTGAAATACCGACCTTTAAACCGTCTGTTTGGCAATTATGAAAAATGGTTTTTAACCATATTCATCCAATCCACTTACTCACCAAAAAATAACGAAGCTGTGTATGTTTGGACGATAGCAAAATTTGCAGAAAAAATAAAGCTCTGCAAATACATTTGAGCCTGGAAAGCTAGTCCAAACATGAATAACAACGCAGCAACCGAACCTGGAATAAAAAACATGTATAGAAATACAGTACCTAACTATGTTATTTTTTTTTGTTCACAGAGAAAAAACAGCTGATACTAACTCAACAAAATGTATGGATCAGCTGTTTTTCTTTTCGCGATTTCAGAGTTATTTCCACAGATTGTGTTCATAATGATGAGTACGATGACCTCTAATCAGGTTTCGGGTACCAAAAAAAAAACTTGGTTTAAAAATAGTTAATAGGTAATCTTTAAAAACAACTTCGAAACTTTTCAGTAGACCAAATATTATTAGCCGGAATTTTAACTAGAGATTAAGATATCTTTTGATTACGTTTATCAAAAATTGTATTTTTTTTTTAAGTTTGATCTTACAATGCATCTTCGATAGCTCTATGACCATTAAAAAACTGTCTTGTTTGACATACAATGATATAAATGTACAAAAAAAACCAGCCAAGTCCGAGCCGGAATCGCATACCAGCTCTGTACTACCATAAAATATTCATTAAAAAAAACGTTTTTTTTTTGTATAGGAGCCCTTTACTTTTTAAACTTTTGTCGTTATAGCGACCAAAGTAATACACACCCTCTACTTATAACGGTTCATGAGATACATCCAGCTGACAGACAAACGGACGGACAGCGGAGGTTTAGTAATAAATAAATAAATAAATATCTTGGGACAACTCACACATGGCTCTCTGATCCCAAGCTAAGCAGAGCTTGTGTTATGGTAACCAGACAACTGATAAACATACTTATATAATTTATAAATACATACATATTATAGATAAATCACACCCAGACACAGAACTAACAATGATGCTCATAACACAAAGTTTGTCCTGGGTGGGAATCGAACCCACGACCTCTGGCTTAGCAGTCAGGGCCGCAAAACCCCTAAGAACCCTAAAAAAAGAAAAAAAAGAGCAGTAAATACTTACAACAAAAATATGTTTGAGTAAACGTATAGTCAAAATCCAGATACAAACAGATAATTATAATCGGGTTCAATATTATGGTCACGAATTCAATCATGTGGGCTATAAGCTTTGCGCTCCAGTGCACCATGGGGGTACAACCTGCCATCATATGGATGTCCCTTATACCACTGTCAAGCTCAACTATGCATAGAATTATAATTGGAGTTAGAGGGAGAATGGATACTGGAAGGAAAAAATATCAGTTAGGTAAAGTCAGGTAAACATTTTCAGTTCTTTGTCCGCGTCAAACTTGATTTCTTCATACAAATTTTGGACCCCCGTTTCATGTTCTTACAGGATACCGTGGCCCCGGAACGTAAAGGGTAACAGAAGGAACAGGGTGGTTTTTTGTCAGGAAAAGTCTGACAGTCCCTTCCGCCCCACCCAGGGCGGAAGGAGTCAATTGAGGATTTTTACCACAAAGAAAAAAAAAAAAAAAGGGGGTGAATTTTGGAAAATTCATTCTTAGCAGACGTCTACTAACTATTAACTACCTAACTGCCAAATTTCATCATTATACGTTGAGCGATTTTCGATAACGAGACAGAAACTACAGAAAGCCACCTGCTACGATCCTTACATACTCCTTTCGCCTCATCTACGTTCCTACATCTCGTCATACAAGCACGCCGGTTACTAGTACTCCGCACCTGACCTTTCTGAAGGGCCTCACCAATAAGGACCGATACCAATATTTCGTGGCAGGTAGGTAGTTTAATTATAGATAGGAGACGTCAGCTAAAAACAGATTTGACTTTGACGTCGACTGAGACGAAGTCGCGGGAAAAAGCTGTGGTATTTTTTTTTCCACAGCGCTTGAGCACCATACATTGTGCGGATACGAACAAAGAAGATTACAATAGAGAAAATTTACGAGATTCTGCCATACAATGTTTACTAAAGAATTTAATAGAATTACCCTATTTGGGGTTTCATTATAAAATAAAGGAAACATGGGCACCGCCAGGGGAAGTAAACACCATGCAAAATTAGGGGTCTTAAAAACACATATAAAAAATAGAATAGGGGAGACGTGGGCTTTTTGTATTCCGAATAGGGCTACCAACTCTTTGTCTGTCAATAATAGTAGTTTTAAAACAATTACCCTTTTTTTATCTTTTTTATATGTAGATAGGTACATATCACACAAATTTAAAAAAAGACGGGTTGCACTCCGGGAGTGCCGGCAGAAGTGAAAACTTGATTATTAACGTTGAGCATGTTTGATATTTTGGAATGGTTAGGGAATAATTTTGCACCAAATGCTTTATCAGTATAAAAGTACTATCATTTATGTGGTAGAATACAATATTCATTTATTGCGCTATCGTACACAAACATGACAATTTATATTACATTAAAAATGTAACACTTTAAAACTATTACAATTATTTTACATTAAAAAGTTATACACGAACATTCGCGCAAGCGCCCTGCGCTGCCTAAACGAAACAGTAGGCCCAGGCATACATTTTCGCCGCGCCGTAGAGAGGGGATAGCTGTCTACTCTCCATCCGTCTTACGCTTTTTCGATCAGGTCACGTGTCCTGACGCGAGTTTAAGATTTTATACCCATTACAGAAAAAGTGCTCAACGCCGCTAAAGAAGTTTTCACTTCAAAAATAAACAAAAAAGGTACTAAGTGGGTAAAAAGGTTATTGTAAATTCGTCATAAAAATGTATCCCCACGAAAAAAAGTATGTATAAATTAGCCAAAGGCTTTTGTTTTTTTTATTTTTGATTATTGTAAATTCGCCCAATTTCTTTTTCCGCACGGATAGCAGAACAATTAAATAATAAAATCCAGCATAAAACTACCGAACACGAGGACACAATGTGGAATCTGAACAGAAAGTACTAGGAGATCAGGATTAAAACTTTTTTTCGTGTGGATACATTTTTGTGACGAATTTACAACAACCCGGTAAAAATCAATATACTGTCAATTTAACATTCCAGAATAATGTCCAGAACGACGACGTTTTGTTTATTTTATTTTTATTTATTCAGGAAAATAAACAGTTATACATTAAAGTCTTATACTAAGGTCCAAATATACAAAAGTTATAAATGTATAACCCACGACATTTTCCACAGTATATTAAAAGTTATATCTAACAGCTACAGCTGTTTTAACAGCTATATAAGCTGTTAAAACAGCTGTAGCTGTAGCTGTTTGTTTTACGCCAGTTTGAAATGAATATTAAGTTTTAAGTTTGATGACTTCGAAATAAATTAGTTTAGCTTACTACATTTTTTATTTTCAGAATATAGTAGTCAAGCCTCAAATGCAGTAGGATACTATATTATATAGGTAGTAGGGCTGGCAACCCTAATTCCAAATGATAATAATAGGGGAAAATACTCATATTGTTAAAAATAAGTAGTCATAAATTGTAACAACTTATTAAAATAGGTAACGGAATATTTAGAGGACGATTTTATTTGCGAAGGGAGGAAGAAATGGGATGATAATATAAAATCCTTATTAATATTAATACGTATGATAAATGGAACAGGGATAGTTGAGATATTTGGGTTTGTTTAGAACGTTTTCATTGCTAAAATACTAAACCATGTTTGATTCAGTCTTGCCTAATGGACTGCGGCTGAGCAATTGAGTTTAAATATACAAATAAATAAAATTGAAGTGTCTGTTTCTAATGTCAAAATAAATATGAAATTGACGTAACCGTACATGATAAAACCAAGTTTAAAAAATGTTTGTCTGTCTTTTTATTCTGACTAATGTTCGAAACGGCTGCACAGACTTTCACTGACAGATAGCTGATCTTACGAGCAACTAACTTTTATTGTTCTAATAATTAGCATTTCAAAAAAAAAATACCTTCGATAGCCGTCGTTTACACAAAATTGCGGGCTTAAGCTACTATAAAATTTAAAATAACTTACAAAACGTTACCCAACATGTCCACTTTAGGCAGAAAAACGATGGCTTCACGTCCCTTAATTCAATATTTCGAGGCCTCGTCAAACTCTCATACGTAGTACGTATAGTATTGTTAAGATACGGCACAAACACAGACAGGTAAATATTACTGAACATATTGATCGATTTGGAAGTAACACGTGGATCCATTGGATGAAATATTCTAGTATAATGATCAGTAATTTTCAAGCCTACAGTTTCTTTGTTTAAATGACCCGTAGAAGGACGGCTGAATTCTGAAAAGAAAAAAGAATTTGTAATGTAATATTAACATAATATAACATCACGCCTGTTATCCCCGAAGGGTTAGGCAGAGGTGTACTCTTTAGTACACCCACATTTCGCCAGTTATGTTTAAGTCCCATGTAATAGGGGGCGAGCTTATTGCCATCAACCGGGCACAAATCCAGACTCCGAGGCTGCTACTGAGAAATTCCTGATGGAAAAACCCAATAACACTTTGCCCGACCTGGGAATCGAACCCAAGACCTCGTGCTCAGCAGTCGCGTGTGATGTAATATTAGTAATTATAATTTACACAAAACATCACATAAATATATATCTGCGTAGCCTTTTCCCAACTGTTTTGGGGACTTGGGGTCGGCTTCCAGTCTCACCGGATGCAGCTGAATACCAGTATTTTACATGGAGCGACTGCCTATCTGACCTCCACAACCCAGTAACCGGGTAATACGATACCCCCAGACAAGACAGGTTGTCAGACTTTCGGGCTTCTGACGACCCGTAACGTCTTTCACTGTATGACAGACGGGACCAACAGCTTAACGTGCTTTCCGAGGCACGGAATGTCAGTAATGTCTAAGATAAACTTTAGAAAGTACATATGAATTGAAAAAGTCACATTGGTACTTGCCCGGATTCGAACCCACAACCTCATGCATGAGAGGCGAGCGCCTTAACCGCTGAGCTATTACACAAAACATCACATCACGCCTGTAATCCAGGGTTAGGCAGGTGTGCCCATTAATACACCCATATTTCGGCAGTTATGTTTAAGTCCCATGTGATAGGGGCCATTTGCCATCAACCAATCACAAATACAGACTCCGAGGCTGTTACTGTGAAATTCCTGATGGAAAAACCCAATAACACTTTGCCCGACCTAGAAATCGAACTCAAGACCTTATGCGCAGCAGTCACGCTTGGCTACCACTAGACCAACGATCATGATATCTAAATAAAATTCTGACACAACACACCTCTATCAATATCCAAAGCATACACGGGTTCCACTCCCGGATAGTGGTTTAATGCATTAAACAGTCCCGTTCTTTTGTAAGAGCCGATGTTATACACCAGTGTGATGACCTCTGAATTGTCCCTGGTTACATAATGGCTGAACATCTCATGGTGTCTTAATGAGTAGTTTGTTGTTAACGTTATTATTAAAATGCAAAGGAGAGGCACTAAGATGCGCTAGAACAAACGAAGAAACAAGAATTAAGAGAGAGAAATAAGAAGAGATAAACTACTATAATTTGGTGCGCCCCTCCACAATTCAAAACTTTTGGAAGTATTTAAAAGACTCGCACTGCAAAACATAGCTGGCGAAATGTGGATGTACTAATGGGTACACCTCTGCCTAACCCTTTGGGGATTACAGGCGTGATGTTATGTTAAAAGACTCGCAAGAAAACATGTGTGCGTACTGAGACGGCGCAATTAATTAATCATTATTATTGAAATAGTAATATGGAGGGGCGCGCCATGTTGTAGTATTATAGTAGTAGTTAATCTCTATTAAAGAACGCAAGGCTATAATATAAAAGACATAACTTAATATACATACCATAACATGTCGCCTGTAACCCCGAAGGGTTAGGCAGAGGTGTACCCATTAGTATACAGGCGCATTTCGACAGTTATGTTTAAGTCCCATGTAATAGGGGGGCTAGACTATTGCCATTAACCGGGCACAAATCTAGACTCCAAAGCTGCTACTGAGAAATTCATGGAAAAACCCAATAACACTTTGCCCGACCTGGGAATCGAACCTCATGCTCAGCAGGTGCGCTTAACAACCACTATACCAACGAGGCAGTCCAATTTTACTTAGATAATAAACAGTATGGCATGTGAAGTGTCTGTCAAAAAAAGATAGAAATCTTACCAGAGCAATGAACTGCGCCTTTTTAATCATTAAATACATAAACACTCGTCTAGTTAGCAGGATTATTTGTTTGCAAACAAGTCGGCGGCCCACGAGTAGTTCTTTCTTCATATCATCTGTACACCAAAAGAGACCACTGTACTGTTCCACTCAAACCATGTCAGAGGCCCTTGAGGCGGTTTAGAAACTCTGACACTAGGGTGTGTGGGGTCGTAAGACCTTACTGCTTACACGATAAGGAAGAAGACCAAAAGAGACCGGGTGTTTGGTAAAAGGACCGACACGACTTTTCAAGGTCAAAATCAAAGAATTTCTTTCAATTTGACCGTTTACAGGTACTTTTGAATTTTCAAGGAGTTTAAGGGTTATGGAGTTCATTGGTTAGTTATGACTTCATGAACATCTTTTTTTGGTTCTGGTGGAAAATTCTCCCGCCCCGGAGGGAACAGCAGGATCAAATATTTATTTATTTATTTATTTATTTAAACTTTATGCACATGTAAAAAATACACTGTACAAAGGCGGACTTAATGCCTTGGGCATTTTCTACCAGTCTACCTTAGGGTGATGCAGAGACAAAACGTAGTAGGTGCAGAAAATACAGAAAAAAATCGATATTAAAATATAAAAAAAGTAAAAGTAAAGTTCTGACTAAAAACCATCCCTCTTCTCTCTCTGCTTTTTGATATGTATGTATCACTAACCTTTACGGGGCTGCTTGAAATCTGATTCATTCTTTGTTTTCGTAGTATCAATAAACCTTAAAGAAAAAAATAGCAATATAATATATGTATATACTATCCTAACCTAACCTAACCCCCCCCCCCCCCTTTTATTGTCCCACTAGAAGGTAAAGACGTCGTCTTCTCATACGTATATAGTACGGTGTATAGTATGCGCGCACAAACACACAAGGAAGTCGAGAGCGGTGGCATAGAGGAGGGAGCATAGCAGCAGACAGAGCGTCATGCCGTTTTCTGTCACGGCAAATGGGTTTATTTTACTATTAAATTACACTAGTACGTGTTTCACATAAATATTTAATCTTACTTCAAAAACACTTCTTCCATAAACATTCCGACATCTATTAGATTAATTCCCAAATAAATCTTTTTTTGTTCTAAAGCCTCGAACAGTTGCGGGAATTTCCGGTACTCATTCGTAGGTAGTAAGAATGTAATGTGTTTCTCGTCGTGGATTCTATACGCAATCTCAGGTATAATCCTCTCTACCATGTTCTTAACATCCTCTAAACGATCGCTGTCTTGTACAGCTATTAACAGATTGAAGCTGGTACCTGTCAGTTAAAAATATAACATCACGCCTGTAATTCCCGAAGGGTTAGGCAGATGTGTACCCATTACACACCTACCTTTCGCTAGTTACGTTTAAGTCTCATGTAATAGGGGGCGAGCCTATTGCCATCAACCGGGCACAAATTCAGACTCTGAGGCTGCTACTAAGAAATTCCTGACACTGACACTGACACTTTGCCAGGTCTGGAAATAAAACAGAGCAGTCGCGCTTTGCGACCACTAGACCAACAAGGCGGTCACATCAATTTATTTCCCATTCAATAACACATAAAAAAACAAGATTTAAGCAAAAGTGCATTTTAATCTTTATCGTGTGGGCAGTAAGGTCCTACGACCCCACACACCCTAGTATCAGTGTTTCTAAACCGCCGCGTTTGAGTAGGACAGTAAGAAGATGAAGAAGAAGAAGAAGCAAAAGTCCATTTTAATACTGACCAGTAACATTTTTCAGAAACGTAGGACTGCCGTAACATTTGAGCGCGCCGTTATCTAGAATAGCTATTCTGTCACCTAAAACGTTGGCTTCTTGTAGGCATGGTGTTGTCATTATTATTGTCGTTTTCCCACGAAGCATCTGGATGTTACAAAAAAATAAGTTTGACGATATTTGGCAACATAAATGTATGGATCCCACTAGGTAGGAAGAGTTATAACCGCTTATGAACTAGCAATACTTTAGGCCTGTGTTCACTAATATTTAATTAACAATTAAATACATACATAACATCACGCCAGTTATGATTTAAATCCCATGTAATAAGGGGCGAGCCTACTGCCGTCAGCCGGGCACAAATCCAAACTCAGAGGCTGCTACTGAAAAAATCCTGATGGAAAAACCCAATAACACTTTTCCCGACCAATCGAAACCAAGACCTCATACTCAACAGGATTGGGCTTTGCAACCAACGAAACAGTCAACGAGGTATTTTAGAATTATTGGTTAATATCCAATTCTATATGCAATATTTTTTCCAACAAATAAAAATTATGACTGGGATTGTATTATTATGAATTAGGACTGCCTCGTTGGTCTAGTGGTCGCAAGCGCGACTGCTGTGCATGAGGTCTTGGATTCGATTCCCAGGTCGGGCAAAGTGTTATTGGCCTTTCCCATCAGGAATTTCTCAGTAGCAGCCTCGGAGTCTGGATTTGTGCCCGGTTGATGGCAATAGGCTCGCCCCCTATTACATGGGACTAAAAACATAACTGGCGAAATGTAGGTGTACTAATGGGTACACCTCTGCCTAACCCTTCGGGGATTATAGGCGTGATGTTATGTTATAAAAATTATAACAGATACCTTTACAACGACATACCATAAGTAAGTCCCACAGACGATGCTTCAAGTCGATATCCATGCCTACAGTCGGCTCATCCAACACCAACACATCTGCATCGCCCGCCAACACGCAAGCAACCTTTAACATAACGACTGTCAAAAGTCAAAACATTTATTTCAATTAGACCAGAGGTACCCTAACTTGTTTTGTCTACTGCCCTTTAAGAATAAATAATTTTCTAGCGCCCCCAATTTTTTTAACCTACTTAAAAACCACATAGTAGATGAAATTACAAATCGCTGCCCAAGCCTCTACACAACGCTCCGATATTTTCCCCTATAGGCCTCCAGCGCTAGCATACGGTGCAGGATTGCCCCGCTTGGGCAGAGCACCGCCGTGTCCTCACGGAGGCGATAGGCGGCGGCGACCTTTCGCGTCCGGACCTAGTTCAGGCCATGCTCCGGGGCGAGAGGGAATGGGATGCAGTCGCCTCCTTCTGCGAAGCAGTAATGCTAGCGAAGGAGGAGGCGGGCCGCGTGAGGGAGAGAACCGTGTCATGCCCCAGCCGCCGCGGGAGACGCCCAGGGCGTCGGACGTCGCGAGGCGACATCCGGCCACCGTAGGCGCGGGCTTGCGGACGGCGAGTAATGGGTAGCTCGCCGTCCGATCCAGGACCAGGCCCGGGTCGACGGCGCGTTCTGTTCGCGCGCGCCTCAAAGAGCTGTCAGCACAGGGACGGGGCCCCCAACGGGGCCGACGCCTGCCGGGGTCTGACAGTCCCTTCCGCCCCACCCAGGGCGTAAGGAGTCATTTGATGATTATCACAACATAAAAAAAAAAAGGCCTCCAGCGCTCACAAGACCAAGTCCTGTCAGCATAAATATTCCAGCCAAAATACTTGCTTACTTGCAGAGATCTTAGGTCCTGGAAGTTCAGTTGCTCGTCATAATAGTCAGCGATATCCACCAACCGAAGCTTCTTTATCAGTTGTTGAACCGAAAATCCTTCTCTTGATTTTCCTTTTAACTGTAATACAATTATCATGACAGGGTGATAAGTAGGGTACCATCAGGGCACGGGGGCACTGTCATTTATTGAGTGTGCAAGTCACCCCTTGCCATTTTATCTGTGTCATACAAATATTGATCAGGCAAGGGCAACCCACTTAAGCCATCTAAACCTATACTATATGTATACCACCTACCCAACTGGGGGCTATCCTTGGATGCACTTGCATAGTGCAAACAGGGATAATTATCGGTTAGTGTTTACTTTTATCTTAAAGCTATCTTCGGCGCCTCATTCACCTTTTAAAGGTCCGGCTCCCAAGTACAGAACCGGAAGGTTTGGCGGAAATTAAAGGAGTTCTATGCCCAGTTGTGGGTCACCTTTGGTTGACTGGTAGAAAATGCTTAAGGCATTAAGTCCGCCTTTGTACCTTTTTGTTGCATAAAGTTTAAATAAATAAATAGTTTCAATTTACAAATTTTGAAATTTTGATTATTCATTATTCATTTTAAATAAATAAAAAAAAGAACACAATGTTTAAAAAGAAAATTACTTATATTACTTACTTAACACACAGTTATTCCTAAGTTTTCACTTCTGAAAAAAGCTTTTTTACAAAAAAAGATCACCGCCTTCAAAAACGACGTACCCCCTCCCCACTTCCTTTAGTCAGTCATCGACTACACGTATAAACAAAGCAATTTTTCTTGTTACGGCGGTTCTGCTATGATTTGAAAAGGAGTTCCGTTCCATATCTCCAAAGTTCATCATCAGATCATGACAATATTCCTATGGGACCTATTCGGGACTATACTCTTTCAAACAAAAAAAGAATCATCCAAATCGATTCCTAATTGGCGGAGTAATCGTAGAACAAATACACAAAAAAAAAAAAACATACGCGTCGAATTGAGAACCTCCTTTTTGAAGTCGGTTGAAAACTACCAATTTTCGTTACGTTTTCTCTTGATAACAGCCTAGATCTAACAAAAAGGACTAACCTTCTTAAAGAACCTGATGTGCTCGCATACAGAGAGGCCTTTGAAGCAGATGTTACGTTGCAAGCACACACCCATTGTGTGGTGGAACTTCGTGAATTCATCTTCGATGTCATAACCGTCTACGTAGACATTACCACTAGTGGCGGTGACCATTCCTAAGAAATAAATAATAAATGTTTTAGCAAAGCACAAAACGTTACAGAAAAATAGAAATTATCCTTGATTGTGAAACGCAAACTATGGATAGATAAGATATTACTGTCTGTAAAAGATACGAATCTATCCATAACTGTAGATAAGTTATTGAAAACGGCCGTAAAATTAGTTCTTATTGTTAATCAGGAGGTCAATTTTAGGATCTATCAGAGGTTTCGCATTTTAAAAAATGAATAACTATATTCATTTTTTAAAATGCGAAACCTCTGGGATAAATTTATAAACGTCTTAACTATTAAGACGTTTATAAATTTATCCCTGTCGCTACAATACACCTTAAAGTGACAAAGATAGCATAACACTTAAAAGCGACTTAAAATTTAGTTGCGTTTGAGAATCAACGTGCAAACTTCTACCATACGTTAAGTACATGATTAAAGGCCCATTTTCCAATGCCCTTTCCATTTTACATACATAAAAAAAAAATAACAACTGTCCTAAAAAACACCTACACAGTCCTACACCTATCAATTTACTCAAAAGAAAAACAGACCTGCGATAATATTCATAAGAGTGCTTTTCCCAGACCCATTGCCTCCTAAAAGCACGGTAACTTCGCCTTTATAGCAGTTGAAGGTGACAGAGTCCAATGCCGTAACTTCAGTTTGGCTTTCATACAGTTTATATACCTGAGGAAAAGAATTGACTACTTTTCTTATTCTTGAATTCATCTTTGGTCATCGATGTTCCCCCAGATAAACGGTCAGAGTTCAATTGAAAAGGTACTCAAATTTAACATAGTATAGAGTTCTAAATTGCATAATGGCGTGTAAGATAATAAATGCCTATCACCTCTACAACCACCATTTCTCTATTGGGTTGTGAAATTTGTGGTTTACTACTTTTAGATACTCATAATAAGATTCAAACATCTAAGAAAACTTAATTTATTGGAATAATAAAATCGGAATGGAAGGTACTGGTACTGGCACTCAAGGTACTGGCACCTGCCTATTTATGGTATTTTTTAACATATTTTGTAACTAAAAACTACTTTTTGTACTACCTACTACTTAGGTACAACTTTGTAAACAACTCACCATAGCTTATTAAGTCTGGAACTGAAAATATAGAATATACAATGAATATACGGAAGACTGAGAAAGGGTAAGACGAGTGCGTAAACGTTTTTTTACCGTGCACTGAATTTCCAACGTTCGGTTCAACGGCGACGGTTGAAAATGAAGTCCGCGGCATTAAATACAGGTAGAACGACTACTTATAGAAAGACCATTTTTGATAAAATGATGACCTATTGGTAATCCAGATCTAGGTTAAACCTAAATTCAAGTTTTGAAGGAATCCATCCAGTTCGTTCCTCCATTTTTTTGTGGCCTGCCGCGGGTACCGATAATATCAAAGCATCAACTCTTAGGCCTCTTTTTTGAGGTGGTAAAAATCATTAAATGAGTCCTTCCGCCCTGGGTGGGGTGGAAGGGACTGTCAGACTTTTACTGACTAAATAAACACCCTGTTCCTTCTGTTGCCCTTTACGTTCCGGGGCCACGGTATCCTGTTAAGACGTCCCGCAACCCCGGAACTCTTAGACCTATTGTTTAAATTGCATGCGTTAGTCATGTGCTGCTTAACCCCATTTGAAGTCATTAAAAACAAATTGTCCTGTTTCGGGCTATTGGAAAAAAACATTTTATATTGTGCGTCACTTTCACGTGAATAAAAAATTTTTCTTTGTTTCTTTCCATAGGGATCTGGGTAAATTAACAAACGAACACACAAAAAATGCTTTAAAAAACTTGCTTTGTATACTTTAACAGTTTTACAATACCTTGGAAACATTCACGAGTTGAACAGCAATTTCAGCTCCTCTGGGGCCCTTTTCAAAGTTCGTTTCATCTCCTATATCAGGCGGGGGTTTTACTTTACCGGGCATATTTCCAGTTTGCCAGTAACTTCTCTACAATGCAAAAGTATCTAGATTATTTTTATAGGGTTCTGCAACTCAAAATGAAAAAAGGCAATCTTTATTG
The DNA here is from genome assembly GCA_949774945.1 of Hoplodrina ambigua. Taxonomy (NCBI): domain Eukaryota; kingdom Metazoa; phylum Arthropoda; class Insecta; order Lepidoptera; family Noctuidae; genus Hoplodrina; species Hoplodrina ambigua. The sequence continues at coordinate 11,499,272 of OX458981.1, forward strand.
TAGGTAATAAAATATGTGCGTATTTTAAGCAAATTTTATTAAAAAATATTGAGGAGTTTTGTTTGTTTACTAGTCTTGACTGCTGAAACAATGACCCCTATTTCTATTTTCAATTCAAAACAAAACCCACGTGCGCGTATATAGCGTACAGTTTTGCATGACGCACGCAACGCAAACTACTGAACCGCTGATAACTCCACAACGTGATACTAGATGTCACTGTTCCCATGACGCCGCTTTCTGAATCGCGGTGTTAAGATTCTCCGCGAGCGAACGACCCTCCGCGCCTGTCGGAGTTTCGACAAGACCTTACTTCATAGGATCATTTCTATAGTAAGCTCTTCTCGAGACTTTCACACTATGTGAGTCCTCACAAGTCACGATGAGGAGACGTGGCGCGGCGCCCTGAGCGTGAGGCGGGCGATGGTGGTTCTACCATCAGCCCTCGATGATCGTTCGCTCCCCTCGCAAGGGGGGAGGGTGGGGTGTTGTCGCTGTCTGAGTGGCTATTTTTAAACCTTTATATACACAGCTCTTATCTACTAAACCGAAACTATTTATAAGTCACACAACATTATTCTTATATCTAAGTCCATATGGCTAAGGTCACAAGTAACGTGCGTCGCTACTACCAATAAGTTAACCATATTTTAATAATGTGGTGGACACTACAGTGTCAACGAGCAGCAAGTCCATATAAACCGGTATGCGACCGACGCCACCATAGAAATGTAAGCCTTAACCTAAAGCAATAAAGTTCAAATTACCTTGAATATGAAGTTCCACTTCTTAGGAACGCCGTAATTTCCCGGTCTCACTAGGTCTAAGTACCATGCAAAGGTAGTTGTTGCAATTAACTGAATTATGAAAAAACTCCATACTGCTGACACTGAAAACTCGCCGGAATGGCATTCGTCAATGTTCGTAAACTGGGTGCCCATACCTTAAAACAGTTTATAAAAAAAATTGCCTATTAACAGTGTTTAGGCTCAACGTATCTCGGTCAAAGTCAAAGTGAAAACTTTTATTTCAATTAGACGAATTACAGGCATTTTTGAATTGTCAACGGTCGGGTAAAAAACAATTACCGGTCTGAACTCCTGCGCAGCCTATACAAGGTGTAATAAAATTGTTTATTTTTATTTTTTATTAGCACATTGTAAAACATCGGTACTTAGTAAAATTTAAATGCGCTTGCTACCTTAGAGCTTTCGCCTAAAAGAGAAAACAAGAAAGAGACAAAAGTTAATCCAAGTTGTACTAACCGGCCCTTTCTAAATAAAGGACTTCATCCCAAAAGAAATAGATGGGTGCATGTGGCAGTATCCAGCATAATAAAAACGTATATTTTGTGTAACTATACCACAAGAAATCTAAAATGAATGAAGACAAGTACAACACGAGGCCTAGGCAGTCTGCATAGTGAACTGAAAAAAAAAACATTATCACAGTAATGGCACTAATGATTTCTACAGTCTATACCTACTAATATTATAAAGAGATAAAGTTTGTGAGGTTGTAGGAGGTAATCTCTAGATCTGCTGAACCGATTTTGAAAATTCTATCGCGAATTGGAAGCTACGTTATCACTGAGTGCTATTGTCTATATTTTAGTATCAAACTCTGACACTAGGGTGTGTAGGGTCGTAAGGCCTTACTACCCTCACGATAAGAAGAAGAAGAAGTATCAAAAAATTTAGGGATCTGTAAGAAAATCACACGAACAAAGTCGCAGGGAGAGTGCCAGTTCATAGATAAATTTAGTTGGACCAAAATAAAACCAACTTTCGAAGAAATTGTAATTGTAATCCCCGAAGGATTACAGGCGTGATATTTTGTTTATGTCATGTACAAGAAGCTTATGCCAATGGCAGTCAAAAAAATAAAAATGAGTACTTCAAGTAGGTGTTATAAGAGTATAGATACTTACAATCCTGGGACAAAGCAGTAGTGATTAAAGCCAAGGCCATCGAATTTACAAAATGAAATAATATCGTTAAAGCTATTATGAAAACATCGCTGTACGGCAGAAGTGGTTCCCACGACATCTGGTGAAATTTTTTAAAACTTTTTTAGTATTTTCTCATTTATTATAAAAAAAAAAACAGTATTACAGAACTTTCTGTTATAAATAGGGATACGATAATCAGATTCATATATTTTGAACCTAACATTGTTTTTAAATATGAATACGACTTCATGAAATTATTATTTCATTTTAGCCTGTGTTGTCCCACTGCAGGATAAGTGCCTCCCATTCTCCAATGCTCACTATCCTGAGCTAGTGTGGACCAACATTAATTGGAAGTGTCAAGCTCATCAACAGTGTAGCGGGCTTGCCACGATGTCGCTGTACATTTTCCAGGACTAACATTGTGTTAGATTTAGCCTAAGATTTATAAGAAATATTTTGATTATGGATTATTCTCGATACAAAAGTCCATTCCATGTAAGCCAACACTTGAAGTTTTGGTACCAAAAAGCGGGCCAAGTGCGGTTTGGTAAATGCCACGCGGTTTTGAATTTAAACTGGTAATTAATACAGGCTAATATACAACATACTTACCTTAAGAACAATGGCGACCGGTATAGAATAAAAGATGCCTACTATTAAACTTTCCATGATATGTGAGAATCGTAGCACGCCAAAGTATATGCCCCAGTGTGTCAATAGTTCCTGTAGGGAAAAAGAAAATCATACAGAGATTATAATATTCCCGACCCGATTCTTCGGTCACCGAGCTCAATCTCAATGGATATTAACCAAGTATGCAGGATATAATTATAGTCCATTACTTTCATAGTCGCGTTTCTTTTTCCCAGGTCGGCCAAAGTGTTATTGGGTTTTTCCATCAGGAATTTCTCAGTAGCAGCCTCGGAGTCTGGATTTGTGCCCGGTTGATGGCAATAGGCTCGCCCCCTATTACATGGGACTAAAAACATAACTGGCGAAATGTGGATGTACTAATGGGTACACCTCTGCCTAACCCTTCGGGGATTACAGGCGTGATGTTATGTCATGTACTTTCATAGTCTGATGGGACGGCAATTCGACACGAACGGAAAGAGATTAGATACAAGACCAAGGGCTTCTTATGCTTCCCGAGGCCAACACTATCCCAAAGAAAATAAGTAAATAAACAAATATATATTTTTCGTTAGTAGTATTACATGACACGGCATACTTACTTGCAATACTAACTCTCCATCTTAGGAGGTTGGTTTAGAGCTAGGTGTATATAAAGGTTTAAAAATATAAAAACAACAGTAGACAATTTACAAAATTAGCCTAGTCATTCCGTACCCAGCCACAGCTGTGACTCATCTTAGTTCAAAGAGTTTAATAAGGGTTTTAAAAAGCCACTCAGACAGCGACAACACCCCACCCTCCCCCCTTGCGAGGGGAGCGAACGATCATCGAAGGCTGATGGTAGATCTACCACCGCCCGCCTCACGCTCAGGGCGCCGCGCTACGTCTCCTCATCGTGACTTGTGAGGACTCACATAGTGTGAAAGTCTCGAGAAGAGCTTACTATAGAAATGATCCTATGAAGTAAGGTCTTGTCGAAACTCCGACAGGCGCGGAGGGTCGTTCGCTCGCGGAGAATCTTAACACCGCGATTCAGAAAGCGGCGTCATGGGAACAGTGACATCTAGTATCACGTTGCGGAGTTAAGTATTCACGTCATGCACATCACTGATCGTGGTCGTTTTCATCCACAGTGATAAGACATTTTATAACTTATTTTGTAGTAGAGTAAGATTGAAAATAAAGTTACAATAATTAATAAAATATGTAAGTATTAAATGGTATCAACATGCGCTTCTGCATGGTCGGTTATTTAATCGACACTCACGCCATCTATCGTGAATCAAATTAACTATAACAGAATAAATAAGCTTATCATGCGTTCGCGCGATATTTGAATAGAATGGCCTACTAGTTACTGTAACCTAATAGTATTTGTGAACAAATCTCATTATCATTACGATTATATGTCCCATATGGTGTCCCCACTACCGCACTCTACTATTGATTACTATTGATTATTCACACCAAAAATAACAGTCTTTTCCCAGCAATAATTTTTGCTTAAATTTGCTTAATTTATTGGGCTGTATGCGTAATTAAGAAGTATGTGATGTGTTACACACTGTATAAGTAAATTGAAAATTGTCAATTTTGATTTATATTCGTCCCTCTCTTGTTTTAACAGAGAGAAAAAGATAGCAATAGACTAAATTAAGTTTAGCTCGCGCATAACATAATCGGCAATAATATTTACTTACCTTTATTCCAGACCTCCGTTCCACAATAAGTCTTGAAGAATAAACAAGATAAAAAGGTAGTGGTCCAAGAATAGTACATAGTATTATGAATTTTTGTAGTACAATCAACTCTTCTCTTAAAAAATTCGGTATAGCAGACATTGTTAATTTCTGAAATAAAATAAAAGTATTCATATTAGGTATATTCCTTTGTAATTTCTGTTTTAGCACTTTCAATTCTCGGCCCTCAGTCGAGTGATAAAAATGCAACAGTGTGAAAGTCAAAACAATAATACTATTTTAATAGATGGAGGTAGGCTCAATGTTGGACGAAGTAGTTTTCTTTCAAAAAATATAAATCAAATTATCAAACACCCTGTATAGATATTTACCTAGTACTAAAACCTATTGTTTTTTACCTGATCAATTTTTCCATGAACAAGCTCTTCTATAAATGACTTGTCTATAGCCCATTGCAATGGCCCCAAAAAAGCAGGAGCTATTTCCTCTGGAAAAGAAAAAAAAATAGATAGTTAATACTTTACATATAAGCAGAAGTAGTATAATAATTTGATTAGGAATTAATTTAATATATTTATTTGGTTTTGGAATTATGAACCTTATGTCAATTCCACACAGTTCAGTTTTCATTGTAGTTAAAATAGTTTCATGTGTTTTTCATCTTATTCAGTTTTTTTTTTTACATATTAGGTATTTGTAGGTAAAAGTCCATTATATGCCTTCTTTAAGTTATTCTTTGCCTCTCCACTAATCACAGTTATAGAATATTCTAAGTCATGTGGAAATGTGCCATTATTCTGAAACACAATAATGTAAGTACTTATAAATATTATCTGTGCTTTAAACATTTATCCTTTACCACAGACAATAAATAATAAACACCTTTATGGTACAGAAATCCAGATTAACTACTAATTTGTTCTCTATGGCATTAACACTATGAATGTGGTCCCCTCACAAAATATTTAATAATTGCTGTTTCCTACAACAAAGCACTAGAGTAGGTACCTACAACACAAAAAAAAAATATGGAACACCTAATCTTTTTTGATATTTCAGGAACTACTTTTACTACAGAACCAATCAAATAGTTAAAGTTGTGTCTAAGTCAAAGCATTTATTTCAATTAGAACATTTACAGGCACTTTTGAATTGTCCAGGAGTCAGTCAGGTATTCAGAAAGTATCAGCAGCTTATCTGTAGTAGCCTATCTGTTTTTATGAGTACTTTTACCACCTGAAAAATGCCCAGAAATGTTGCAAAAGGAGTAGGTTTTATTACCTTAAACTTCACCTCAGCAATTCCATTGGAAGTGTTGAAGAAATTTGCATGAAATTTTATGGGAAAACCTATGCTCTCAAAGTCCCACTGGTGCTTTGGTAGAATACCTTAAACAGATGTAATTATAGTCAATAAATTCGTTGGATACCTATATTATTAAACTTCAATCCACAGTGACAACAGACTAAACTTTAATTTTCAATCTTAATGCTTAAAACTAGTTTTTAAATAATTTTATTATAAGAAAGTTCAAATTCCTTTGCAAACAAAAATTTTTGTAGATTTAATTTTAATTGTTTAGAAAAGTCACTCAAATATAAATTTTCATATATAATCAGGTCATAGTCAGGGCAGGCTCCGTTTCAATTACAATAATAAATCCAATTAAAAGGGAATAGTAAGCCCACCCCTATGACTTCCCCCCAGCGGTTCTTGACTGCCATATTCTGAGTATTGTGACCTCCATACCTAACACAGTACAGAAAAGGTCCGCACTTACCTGAATCATTATTTAAATAAGCTTCCACTCTAGACATCAGCTTTTGTGTAAAATTGTTAAAAGGTGAAAAGAATACCCTTGTCAGAGAACTATGGCTTCCCATCATCTGAAATAATAATCATGATGTCTTAGGGTGATTTTGAAGAATAATTTTATTAACTTAACTAACTATTAAATTATTTAACTTTAACTCAAAGTCATAACATTCAATTAGATTATTTACAGCCACTTTTGAATTGTTAAAGAGTCGTTAGTTAGTCAGTGCGAGCCTTCCAACGTTGTTTCTTGCTCACGCTTTTCCATAGAGGCTTTTCTATGGAGAAGAACGAGTAAACTCGTTAACTTAACACTCAACTAGGAAAACATAACACACAACTAAATACTTTTAATAGGTACTCACTTTGTGGGTATTCATCGGTATATCGATATTTACTTGATATATTAGAAATAAAATTAAAAACGGAGCAACTCCTCCAAATGTCTCCCAAAAAGTGTGACAATAATAATATAAGCGCGACTTCACGTACTTCCACAGTAAAGCCCACAACGGTATCAAAAAATGGGTATTGCAATTGCATACTTTATCATAAATGAACATCGTGACACAAAATAATTAATTAAAAGTGCTGTGATTTTGTAATACAGCTTGTATGAGAGGTAACGAGCCCGCGATATTTAAATTTGGCGGACAAAATTTCAAATTGTCAAACTCAATAACGTTAATGACATTGACAATAACAACGGCCTAAGCGTGCCTTTGACGTAAATGATAACACCGTTTTAGTAACGCTCAAATGCTGCCACACCCCAGGGACTGAAGTCGTGATTGTATAGAAAAAAGTTAATACTAGTACTAATTAATTACTCAATATGTGGAATACAGAATCCTAAAAAAACTTACAAAATGTTATAGCTGCTTGAATCGGAAAAACATAATTTGACAGTTCTTCTTGATAGTAGTGTTACAAATTATTGTCTGGTATTGGAGGTTAGAAGCCAGCAGTGATAAAAACTAAAGTTGATTAGGTTCTTGAAGAGAATTTAATTTATCAAGCAAAAGTTTTATCAACGTAGCAATATAATATTAAAGCTTTAAGAAAAATAATAGTGTTAATTTATTAAGTTTGGTCACACCGTGAGTCGGCCATATTGAAAATTTTTAGTGATTCGGAAATTATCGTCTGCAATGGAGTCATATTTTTGCTTATCAAAATTTGATCATATTTTTGTTGAGAATTCGCCAAAATTATGTCATTTGTCTATCGTTTCTCAATCCGGTCGCGGTCTATGCAGAAAATCCTCGGTCGTTTGACAATATTCGCCTGAGAATAATATTGTTGTTATATTCACTGTCGACCCTGGAGACATCTTGTGATAAAAAACCATTATTGCGGCAAGTTACTTGGCTGTCTGATTTTGTCTTCACGTAAAACGAGTAACAAAATTAGATTGGTGCTATTTAGGCGTCCGCAATCATGGATGTGTCGTGGGGTAAGTAGTTGTAATAAGCGTGTAGTAATTATTTTTAACGTAAATTTGTATTATGATGTCCTTGTGTGGTTATTTCCAGACGCGGATAATTTTGAGCCTAAACTACCGACCACGTTGACCACTTCGAATAAATGGGAAGGCGAAGACGAGGAAGAGATCGTGAAGGTAACGTGTGCTTTGCCAAAAAGTTTATTTTTGTTACAATCAGGTGTTACGTTAGTGTTTAGTGAGTTTTTGCGAATTTACGAACATAACCTCAATTCTCGTGCATACGTGTTGACGTCAGTGATATTGCAGGAAAGTTGGGAAGACGAAGAGGAGGAAAAGAAAGATGAAGAAAAAACTGAGCTTAGCGCGCCTCCTCCGGCGAAGCCAAAAAAGAGGATCCAGGACAAAATAGCCGAGAAAGAGGTGAGTACAATGAGTTCAGTGAACATATGTCGTGAACGTATTACAAGGCCGTTGGAGACATGAAGAGTTACATCCTTGTCATAGGGCGTATGTTTTAATATCTTGACGTAATACTTAAATATGATAACTGCGGATTTCTTTAAAGAATTCTGCAGATTTTTAGGAATTTATACGATTGTAACATCTTTTCTCATGTCAATGCCACTTGATAATTAAATATTATAAGTTATGCCTAATATCTGAAACATTTATGTTACAAAAGCACAAATATACATTCTAGTTTATAATAGTTGGGATAGTGAAAGTTCTAAGGCCACTCTAAACTGGAGCAATGTCTTAATAGAAAGTCACAATTTATTGAACCTGTTTAAAATTCTGTGTGCCTATTTTATTTTAACTTGCATAATAACTTGGTTATGTTGGATAACTTATTTTAATTATCTAGGTGGACACTTGCATTAGTATCACTCACATCTGTGCGTACACATACTAACGCCTTTTTCCCCATGGGGGTAGGCAGAAACCACAGAACTCCAGGTGCTACTATCATCCACTAAATATCACTATTATTAGTATCACTCAACATCTTTTTTGACAATTTCACTATAAAAAATATTCTTAAATCTTTTTTTGTAGTTATAGTGCTCTAACTAAAAATTAGTATAAAAATACAGACCTTGAGAGGAATTCTCAAATGGAATTGTTCCACTTCTTGAAAATGAATTATTACATAAAATGAATTAAATAATGCTCAATATTAACTCACATAATATGAAACAATCCACTTTAATTATATGTACTATTATGCAAATTTTTTACTTATCATTATCATATTTACTGCCAGCGCTTTGAACCACACATGTTTAAATATATTTTTTATTACCATGAACTAATTAACTTTAAGGTTTTTGCTGTCTAACTTTTGTTACGGAAGACTTTGTATTTGGAATGCTATATTGCTACCAAGTTTCAAAATTAAGAGAAGTAATAGTCAACAAAAGAGATAGGTAGGTATGAAGGATCTTCAGATATAGTTGAAGTTTTCTTCGAAACCTATAATTGCCATACTTTCTATGATCAGAAAAGTATGGATTAGCTATACTCACCATACTTTATGTTACCATTATTATTTTTCTATCACTTTGTCTTGCACACTAATGGATTTCCAACACTCGGCTCAGCTCTGAGAGTTTAAAGTTCAACAACTGAAATTACCAAGTAGTACATGTATTGTAATTTTTATACATTTTCCATTTTAAATAATTATTTTTTTCACATTCCAGCGTCTTGAACGTGAAAAGGCTGACCGTGTATCCGTAGAGAAGGTTGTTGAAGAATTGACCCCTGAACAGAAACTGGCAGAGAAGCTGCTCGCACAGAAACTCCAGGAGGAGTCCGATTTGAGGCTCGCCATGGAAACCTTTGGTAAGTGGACTTAATCTCTCATATACGTAGTCTTGTCTCTATTTTAAATCATTGAATGTTCTCAACTAGATGTTTTACTTTTGTTTTGTGTTTACATGTTAATTATTCTAATTGGTGATACACCGTTTTAATTAACTAATAAATAAATAAATAGTATAAAACAAAGTTACTTCCCATTGCTAAGAGCCTTTAAACTACGCAACGGATTTTAGTGTGGTTTTCATCAATACATATTATTATAGTGATTTAAGAGGAAAGTTTATCTACAACAATGCACATTTTGTTATGAACTAATCTTCTCTTTTCTATAACATAGAATAATAGTCAATTAGTCTATGATGCAATGGCTAGGACTCGATAGAACTTGATTCTACAATCTTCCCTTTGGAAGCTTGGAACTAATACTCTGCCACCATTGAAAATGGCACAATTAGCTGGAAGGCGCATAAGATAAAACCTAAATAGTGCATTTATTCGTCCAAATATTATTGCAAATAGGTAAGAACTGCACAAAAAACCCCTCCGCATGTGGTGCGCAGTTAACAAAACCCAGTTATAATTCATAAAATGTTTGGTTTTCAGGTGTTACGGCGGAAACGGGCACCGGCCGGATCGATGGCTTCCAACCGACTACGAAAGCTGAATTCACAGAATTTGCAGACATGCTCACCAAGAAAATATGCCTGTTCAAAGCCAGGGAGGAGTTCCCAACCTTCATTGATGAATTCATGAGGAATATTGTTGTTCAATGTAAGTTTTACTGTTATTATATTTTTATAAATAATATAACATCACGCCTGTAATCCCCGAAGGGTTAGGCAGCGGTGTACCCATTAGTACAACCCCATTTCGCCAGTTATGTTTAGGTCCCATAAAATAGGGCGCGAGCATAAGCCATCAGGTAGAAATTCCGACTCCGAGGCTGTAGCTGAGAAATGCCTGATGGAAAAACCGAATAACACTTTGCCCGACCTGGAAATCGAACCCAAGACCTTATGCTCAGCAGTCGCGCTTTGCGACCACTAGACCAACGAGGCAAAACTAAGATATGGATATGTTGATCAATCAAAATCAATCTGCCTAACTTTATCCTAACTATGTTGAGGTCGGCTTCCGGTCCAACCGGATGCAGCTGAATACCAGTATTTTACATGGAGTGACTGCCTATCTGACAACCAAGTAACTGGGTACTATGATACCCGTTAGTAAGACTGGTTGTCGTCAGACTTGTGAGCTTCGATATGTTGATCAATAATTACGTGAATTGTTCTTCCAGTGCCATCAGCAGACATTAAAAGGATAAAGATGACAGTGGACAACCTGTACATTGAGAAGCAGAAATCTGAGAAAATGGACAAGTCCAAGAAGCCGACCAAGGGCAAAGGAAAGGCTAAATTAAAAGTTGAAGGCGATAATGTGAGTATAAGTTATATATGACTAGATTTTGTCCACGATTTCTACAACAATATCGGTTATCGCGGACACAGACAAAGTCGTGGACTTTAAAGTAGCCAATGTCCTTATCCAGATCCAAAGCTACCCCTTTGTAAAATTTCATTACAATCAGTTTAGTGGTTTTGTCGTTATGAGGCAACAAACATACAATGTTTAGTACATTTGTATTATCAGTGTGGATTTATTCGGCAATAGTTTTATTACGCCTGTTTACGTCTTGATGCGTCTTTATTCCGTCATCTCGAGCAGTAATTATTAGATCACTCAACAAGCCAGCTAGAAAGAAGTACAATATATTTATTATTCTTATTGCATAAAGTTGCGAAACACTTGCACTGTGTAGATTAAAGGTCATCGCTCATTACAACAGCAAAGTTACGACACAGCAAAAAATTTGCCATTTAAATTAGGGCTAAAATCATGTGCGTTAAAGTATTTTTTTATTAAGACAATATAAAAAAGGCGAATGCTCGTTGTCGGGTGGAGCGTTGAATTTTTCGAGGCGATTCTGGCCTCGCCCTTGCCGTATCGGAGTGGCGCTATGTACAGCGCAAGTTGACTTCAAGAAGACGTCATTCATTGAAAAGTCTACCGTAGTAGACTCAAATAAAGCTACACTGACTGCTAGCTTCTGACTTCTTTGTTGCATAAAGTTTAAATTAATAAAAAAATTAATAAAGCAGCATTTAGCATTGTGTAGATTTATTAATTGATACTGAACCTTTAATAGTTTAAAAATAGAGCCGAAAATTGTCTAATTGCATGCAAGATAATGCTTCGTGGAATTGTGTTTCGCACACAATTTTCGACTCCATTTCTAATGCATCTCAGTTCATTATCAACAAATGAAAATTACTCGAATTCTGTTCGTAAATCTTGCAGCAAGCAGATGTGCAAGTTTTTACTTGCAAGTTATCATCGGTGTGTCGGATTGTTAGTGCAAGTATTCTTAAAAAAGCGGCTTGCAACATTTAAAGCTTTACAAAAAAAATAATCTGTCGCAACATTCTCCAAGCTTGTTGTGTCATTTCCACGTAACGAGTGATATCTGTATATTTCGTTGTCAGAATGATAAGATAAAAACTACGTGTTTTATCATTTTGTTATCACACGCAACAAGATAACAATTTAGATAGCATTATTGAATCAATTCATAGGTCAAGTTTACTTCACTATGATAGTGTAAAGTGATTAAGTTATTTATAAACAAGTTGATTATAATTTGACGTCGGTGAATGAAAAAATTGTGAGAAAAGCTGGACTTATTCTTACTAATATTATAGTCAAAGTCAAAACATTTATTTCAATTAGACCATTTACAGGCACTTTTGAATTGTCAAGGAGTCGGTCAGTTAGTCCGAAAGTTGAAGTTAGTTGCTTGTTCCAAAACGGAGGTTGGCCTCTGTGGAGAAGAACGAGCAAGAAACTCCACGAAAATAAATGCGAAAGTTACTCAGTCTGTGTGTTACGCTTTTCGACTAAACCACTGAACCGTTTTTGACCACCTGCGGGCGAACATTCGCTACGCCAAGCCCGTAGTGCGGCTGGCTGTAAAGTTTGTGTGTTCATCTTAGAAAAACACATAAATGTTGTACGCCGCCCTTCTTAATAGAAACAAGGGGTGTATTTTACCGCAGGCAACGCGTTAATTGGTACGGGGTTCAATTGAACCCCAAGGAAAGACAGCAGACTTTATATTTCGCGACTTTGTCTGCGCCCGCGATAACCGACATTCACACGGACGAAGTCGCGAGCAAAAGCCAATAATAATGTAAATCTGGAATCGTCAGTTCTTGGGCAAATGTGGTGATCAATGCTCGTGCTCTGTATGAGAAGAGGTCTTTGTTTTGTTGTGGGACATTAATAGGCTGGTATTTTTTTGTTAAATATACTTTTTCCCACGACTTCGCTCGCGTAAATGTCGGTTATTAGTGATCTAATCTTGTTTTTCTATACAACCTTAGACCCCCGGAACTTGCTCTGAACTTTTTTTTTCTTTTATTCCAGGCGCATCTCAATCAATACGACACATACGGCAACTTCGACGATGACTACGACGATTTCATGTAAAACATCACACCGCTCGTTTATAAGACGGTACCTGGCGGCACTAACGATACTTCCCATGTAACACAAACCGTTTTGTGTCTTATTCTCCTCGTTATACGGGCGATTGTTGCTTGTACACTAATGTAAACGTGCAACGTCGAATAAACATGTGTACTGTCTTGAATATTATTTTAACTCATTTAGTACTCGTATGTAACATAAAAATATTTTTATAAATGTAGTCAATATTAGTCGACAGGCAATAATCTATTAAAGTATGAATTGAAATACATAATCGTTATGTATTATGTGAATAAGGCGATCGAAATTTGTATGAAACAATAACTTTATTAAGTTTTGTTTAGCCCGTTAAGAGATGGGATATTTATATGTATATTTAAATTATTAATAGCTATGTTGTCCACGCTTTTTGTTCATCCGTTTGTCACCAGGTACCCAGGCACGTTACGCTAATTAAAGTCAATGTAAAAAAAAGAGATAAAAAGACAAACATTATTATTTTCACAAATAAAGTTTAAAAAAAAATATTACATGGCAAGTTTATGTGAGCTTCATTAAGTCATTAGATTAAGAATTAGTGCAACAATTTTATTTATTTAAACTTAAATATTAATAAAAACATACAACTATGGTCATGGATCACATTTTAAATAGCAACCATGCTTGAAAAGAAAAAAGAAACGTTTTTAAACTTCCATCAAATGCATGAATTTATTCTTACCTAATCTATGAAGACTATTTTATCATAAACTATCTAATCTTTGCCTCATAACCCTCTTCCCTATATATCTTGCCCACTACTACATTTATGACTTAAACATAACTGGCTAAATATGGGTGCACTAATGGGTACACCTCTGCCTAATCCTTCGGGGATTAAAATATATTTTTAAGGACTACAAACAATTCTTCCATAAAAGTTTTTGATATTAATAACTTAGTTTTAGTAAACAAACATTTTTCTATGTGCTCAAACTTTTTTATTTTGAGAAATGAACCGCAACTCTACGCAATGGTAACAGGATAGCTTAGAAGAGTTGAAATATTTTCTTAATACATGTATAAATACATTGCTCAGTTAATGTAACGTGCCTATAGCCATGTATAGCCTATATACATATTATATACAATGTAATATACAGTCGTTTCATTCTATGGTTATGGCCCGATGTTATGTTATATAGATAATAAATTTTTTATTGTGATAATTTATTGTCGTTTCATTTTTTTTACTAGCTGTATCCCGCGGTTTCACCTGCGTTTAGGTACTCGGAATAGAAAAGTATGACGATCGCACCGTCGTGCTAGGCCAACTGTTGAACATACAATTACCTACATAAATGTATCTCCCATTTTTCGAAGTAAAGTAATGATTTTGGTTACATTAGGGCCTCCTACGTCAGACATTTTGTACGAGTAGGACTGATTATCTGATCGCACGATTTTTTCATATTATCGTAGGACCTACTTTTGTGGGACATATGCTTTGGTTTATTGGAATCCATCTGTTCCATTTCTCTCCGTCAAAAACTCTGTCACCGATTATCGTACTTGAGCCAGAGGCGGATTACCCTTAAGGCATACTAGGCATGTGCCTAGGGGTGCGAGGGCACAAAGGGGCGCGCGGGCGGAATTGTAAAATAAAGAAAAATAAACAATATAGCATAAAATTAATTGCGCCAGTAAGTTAGTAATTTTCAACACAGGAGCGCAAGTTATTTTCCATAAAGGGGCGCCGATGAGATACTTGCCTACGGCGCTCTCAACGTTTGATCCGCCTCTGACTTGAGCGGAGGTCATGACGATGAATTATTTTAAACTAATTTAAAAATAAGTTTTAGATATTTATTGGACTGTTTTTTGCTGGATGGTGACACAGGATAATTATTTAGCCATAATTAACATGAGCTGGATCGTTTCGGCACAACACAGCGCAGTTGTCATTCAATGCACACATTTTGACATAAGCATTTCCAAAATAGGACATCTACCTTGGTTTCACTTATCATCTTATATTCCTTGATGGTCAATATGGTGCAACGCATCATGATAGTCTGCCTACACGGCAATCTTATTTGCCGAGTAAGGGCTATGTACACTGTGTAGGTAGGCTCAAGTACGCTACATTACAAGTAGGTAGGTAGTGTAAATATTGACACATTGAATATAAAAAACAACTTGCATAGGTATACCTATGGGTCTTTTTTTTAGGTGGTAAAAATCATCAAATCCGGGACTGAAATGAAAAAGGACTCAGACTTTTACCGACTAAAAAACCACCCTGTTCCTTCTGTTGCTCTTTACGTTCCGGTGCCACGGTATCCTGTTAAGACGTCCCGCAACCCCGGCAGACGTCCCGCAACCCTCCTGATTGTGCCTGACTGCTGACTGCCGGACCCCCGCCCTGTTCACAATCATTCAAAATTTCAACAATCTCCTCCCAATTCCTTTTTTTAATATTTGTTTTTATAATCAGGACTTTCTATGTCCCATATAGCTGGAAGCTTTTGGATTTTATCGATAAATAAATCTGTATCGAAGTGCTTAATCTCCATTTTGGTGAAAATGCATCCACTCTACTACACGAAAACGCGCGATCAAATGTACCTACGGCAAAATGGTGGCGCATACTTCTAGAGAACCGCGCAGCTAACGCTCGCACAACGCACCTTCGACCGAAAAATTAATAATACGATTAAGAGTATTATTTTTTATTACCAATTTAAAAAATCGTGGCCCCCCCGGCACCCCTCAAGCTACGCCACTGAGTGTTTGGTAATATCTGTTAACTTATTGCATATCTTGTCGTGTTAACAAGGCAATAAAACACAGTGTGGGATTCCTCACGTTTGTCTACCGCCCACTACTTGTACCTTGAAGTTTTGAACAAGGTATTGCAATTTAAAAACAATTGGAATATGGTGTAATACTTTACATGTACGAGCATGATTATTGCACAATCGTGTGAATTTAAGTTCACACTTTAATCAAGTAATCACTTTTTTGCAAAAAAAAAAGTTGGTAATTTGGCAATCTATTGTTTTATTAAAAGGTGAGAAAAAAGTGGAAAGTAATTATTATGATCATAGTGACTAAAATTGCGTACTAACAATATTGTGAAGTCTTTCTTTTCTAAATTAAAAATAGCGCTTTCTTCGCTGCATTGTAGTCAGATATTCACATCCTTATATTATAACTTATTTTATTTTATAGCTTTTTTATTATGTAACAATTACTGTCGTTCTTACCAGGGTTGATACTGTTTTAGCTACAAATAAATATTATAATATGTGTTCATCCTCCTTTGAAAAGGAAGGATTCTCCGACATGTCCGGTCTGATGTCTGGTGGGTTAACTGCCCAAAGGATATTGTTGGGATTTTGTATATTATACATTATGTATGCTACTGTCGCGGCAAACGATGATTGCGCGATGAAGGAATTGTCAGTCGTAGTTCACATGCTGTAGATGTCGCTACATTGTGTTTAGGGTACAGTTGATATATGGACCGTTTGAGGTCGAAACATATGGGCCATAGTGTCTGAGTGCTCATCTTGATTTCGAGACATCGCCAAGCGGCAAGTCTTGAGCCGTTGTAAAACAGTGCTGATTCTTGCATTGCTTTACAACGTGGTAATGAATTCTTTAAAAGAATATGATATGAGTAAACAATATTTAAGCTAGCGTAAAACGTAGCTAATTAAACAAAATAGGCGTTCAAGATTGCACACCAAACTAATTCCCCAGAAACCTAGTTTGCTGACTAAATCACACACTTCAACATATTCTGCAATAATCCTTTACCGTTGAATCTAATCTGAATCTCTACATCTGTTTTTAGTAACACACAGCTCCCAAATTCAGCTGTCAAACGATGTTCACACGCCTTATAGAGATATGTGGGTTTACAAATTTTAGCAAAATGAACTAGAATCCGAAAGCCTACTCTGAAATTCTTAAAGAAACACGTCTTTTCCAAATCTATACAATATAGGTATCTACTAATATAATTAAGCTGAAGATATTTTTGTTTGTTTGTTTAAACACATTAATTTCCAGAACAGTGATTCCCAATGTGGTCCAGGTAGACCCCCAGGGGTTCACGGGAGTCTCAACAGGGGCAGCTAAAAGGGGGGGTCTAAGAAAATTTACGGTTTCGATACAATAAAAAATGAATAAGATATATATATTTTTTTTGGTATATGATAGCTAGCTTCCTGAGTAATAGTAAAGGCTAAATAACATCAAGGTACCACCCACAGGAGCGGAGCAGTAAACAAAGCTGTAACGGCGAAGACACGCGGACGAAGTCGCGGGCTGAAGCTAGTAGTTATACAGCAAAGTTGAAGTTGAACGCATGTTTGCATTATGGTATAGAGAATTTTGGTTACGTCCGGAGTCGTCTTATAAATGTTTATTAGATTCATGACAAGTTATTTTATGTTTCATCATTAGGCTTCGAATTGCAGTACATTGCTTGAAAGCAGGTTCTCTTAAAAAGGAGACAGGAATTGTCGTTGGTGATGTTAATGCAAAATAACATCAGAAGCAAAAATAACATGACTCATTTGCTTTATGACATCTTGGTTAAATTATAGTAGGTATATGAAACTAAAAAAAACTTAAAATAGCATTTTTAAGGGGAAATCATTAAATGACTTCTTCCCCTCAGGGCGGAGCGAACCGGGGTTGCGGGACGTCTTAACAGGATACCGTGGCCCCGGAACGTAAAGGGCAACAGAAGGAACAGGGTGGATTTTTAGTCAGTAAAAGTCTGACAGTCCCTTCCGCCCACCCAGGGAGGAAGAAATCATTTGATGATTTTTACCACCTAAAAAAAAAAAAAAAGGGCGGAGCGAAACGAAGCGTCACACTCTTAGTAACTAAAACCTATCGTCGTTGCCAAGCGCGACTGCTGAGCATGAGGTCTTGGGTTCGAAATGTTAGGAAACGTGTTATTGGGTTTTTCCATTAGGAATTTCTCAATAGCAACCTCGGAGTCTGGATTTGTGTACGGTTGGTGCCACCTATTACATAACTAGCGAATTGTGGGTGTAGTTATAGGTACACCTTTATCCAAACCCTCGAGGATTACGGGCGTAATGTTATTTAAGGCTACTTTGCCTTTGCTAAATTATCCTACGACAGTGCGCAAAAATATGAGCGCGAATTTTGTGCCAATACCTACCGATATTAAATTCCCATCCAAATGCTTAAGTAGTAACAATCGAGGTAAACACTCAATAGCACGTTACGGTTGTGTCATAAATATTTCGACATGTCCAATTTGCATTTACATCGGATAATAAGATTATTACAACTAGCTACAGCTCGCGGTTCTACCTGCGTTAATTTACATCTTTAGTTAAGTATATTCCATACGTTCTATGATGGTGCGGGTGACACATGTCAGCAATTCATCTATGGATGTCAGAAACGCATAACTAAGTCAGTGACATTGTTTAATTTACTAGTTATTTACTTAGTGATTCCGTATTTTACGACTATGATATTAGTGTGCTGTTAAAATATTCAATCATGATTGTAAATCGCCGTAACGTTCAAGTGTGTAAAAGCAACAGTTTGACAAATTCACACCGGCACTATCCTAGAGCGTTAGGAATATAGTGTTCCTCTGGAGGACAGCACTGATAAATATGAATAACTTTAATTTGGGAACCAAATCCAAAATACGTAAAAAAAGCAGCTGTTCCCTACAAAAATAAAAATTGAATTGAATATTGAATTGCTTGAATGACTGCTGGCCTCTTCCCCTCTCCTAATTTTTGCTGTGCCCGACAGGGTCCATATTGATCACTTTTACTTTATATATTACTATAATGCAATAGGTACCCGAATGATATATGGAATGCAATTAAAATTGAGTAGGTATTGAGTTTAGAAAATGAACGATAAAATTGTATTGAACATTTGGTTTTTTTTTATATTTCGAGGTTGTTCCTTTGTAAAAAATGTTCCTATTCTTGAGTACTTTCACTCCAAGTACTCTAAGTGTAATAAAAGTCAAAACGTATAGTTTTCCCCGCGAAAAGGACTAATAATCGCCAAAGATTTCTTTCAAATTGGACCAATAGTTTCTAAGAACAAACATACAAACTCTTCAGCTTTATAATATTAGTACAGCTTACGCCATAGCACTGCTTTGAGCTCGTCTTATTGCGATATGATTGTATAGAAACACTTGACACTAACACGTTTATTATAACGATATTACAAACCACGGGTTAATGCTTGAGCCATCAAAATTATAGATGTTCAACAATAATTATAATTATTGAGGTCACAAGTGTAATAATTATTTGTATTGATTGAATTTTAAGTTATATTAAGTGTCATACAAAAGTATTGCTCAAAACGTTATAGACCGAGATCTAGGAGTCGTCAAACATACGTTACATTAGCATAGATGAAATTTAAAAAAAAAAGATAATGGATATGAATTAAATAACCTGGTTGTTAAATAGTTTGCTGAGCACTTTATCGGGTATGAGGTCCAATTCTACTAAATTTAGGAATTATGGGAATCAATCTCAGTCTCAATCTGTCAAAACACCCCCAAATTATGTACATTTTTTAACATTGATTGTGACTAGCATACTTAACATACAACACAGATATTTATTTAGATATTTATTTATTTAAAAATCAGCCGACAAGTGAGTAAAATACTTTTTATAGGTTATACCTGAAAAATCCTAGCATTGCCTTAGCCTTCTTTACTACATATTCCTCAAATCCATTCTCAAAATTTCAGCCATGTTAAAATGACATAGGTCTAGCGACACTGGGAGCTCGGACTACAATTTTTATTTACTTGATTACAGCAATTACATTTATCAGAGTGTTCAATATTATGTCTATTGAGTTTGCTACGTTAGATCTACTAGATAAATTGTTGAGTAAGGCGATTACAAGTTGTGGAAGTAAAAGTGACTAGGTTCGATGACCTGATGACACGTTCAAAAATTCGTAAATTTTTTGCTTAACGAAAACAGGTACAAGAATGTGGTTATATGCGTAAGCAAGAAAATTGTCTACTTTCCAGTTGCCTATCTCTATGTTCGATCGATCTAAGAAGTAATGAGAACTTGAACTACGAGTAGGTCTAAGTACATACAAAAATCGGCCAAGTGCGAGTCGAAGTCATATACGGAGGGTACTTAACACCATATTTTTTTTTAATATTTTTGTAGAAAATAATAAAAATAATCATAAAATAGTAATTTTAAATGTCGTATCTATTACAGATCAAAAGATACAGCTACGTGACAGACGGACGCACAAACAGACAGTGACTCAGCGATACTTTAGTAATAGGGTCCTGAAATACGGTCCCGTAAATACATATTTCAAGTGTCTTTAAAGATTCTTTCCAGACTTGAATAGCACTGCAGGTGACAAAAAGGTACCACCAGGGTTGCGAATTTTGTTGAAAGAGTTACCGCGACCCTGGAACACAAAAAACTCTTACTGAGTAAAACCCATCCGTGTTCCCCCTAATTTAGGACGAACGCGGATGCGTTTAAGTCATTAAGAATGACACTCCCCTTCGCTCAGCCCAGAGCGTTAGAAGACACTTGTTGATTTCCCATCCTTAAAAAAATGTGACAAAAAACAAACATTACCTGAGTACCTACGTCATAAATAATAATAACATTTGTATGAATGACACAATACAGGTCGTTGGCTGCACCCAAGTTGGTCGGACCACCCAATCCGGGTCTTGATGACACACAACATCCTCCGGAAAGAAACGTACGGCCCTGCGGTGAAAGTGTCACGCGAATATGCCGAGCAGTTCTCGAGGTCAATGCTACCACACAGACTGACTCGTTATTGTGTCATTTGTCGTTTCGTTGGTCTAGTGGTCGCAAAGCGCAACTGCTGAGTTTGAGGTCTTGGGTTCGATTCCCCGCTCGGGCAAAGTGATACTCGGTTTTCCATCAGGAGTTTTTCAGTTAGCTTAGTCTGGATTTGTGCCCGGTTAATGGCAATAGGCTCGCCCCCTATTACATGGGACTTGAACATAACTGTCGAAATGTAGGTATACTAATCAGTACACCTCTGCCTAGATCTTCGGGGATTACAGGCGTGATGATTTTATGTGTTACTAATTAAAAGTTCAAAATGCAAAAGTTCAATATTTATGCTTTAATTTCATCTTGAAAAAGACATCAACGCGCTGCTACCATTAAAATAAAATTTACTTTATATACGATGGATGTATGTTTGTTTGCAGAAGGCTGGATTGTAGTCTGGAATAGCAAATAGGCCACTTTCCTTTACGGTTCCCTTGGGATAATATCAACTTTTGACACAGACGAAGTCGCGAGCATAAGCTAATATAAGATAAACTGTCAATTAGCCTGAAATAGACATTAAAATGACCAATACAAACGTACAAACTATTACATACCATTGACACACTTCCACGCTATAAGCGACTTAATTAAAAAGAATAATAGCACCGGAAGGCCGGAACCGTCCGAACAATGGCGACTGGAGACGAAGCGACACGGTTGCGCAAGCGCCGTATTTAGCACTGTTATTCCACGCTTCCTAGATTATAATCTGAACTGCTGACCGTTGAGAAAGTCAAGTTGGTAATCCAATTACTTAGTTTTTTTTTCATTGTTATTAGAGAGTCATATTGTTGTTAAGTATTTTGTCACAAAATGTAAACTAAACTATCACTCTTTGAGTTCATAGATACTCAATAATATCCTTTATTTGGCTACTTATATGTAATAAATTATTAATATAGTCAATACTATTACTTGAAAACCAGCGTCAGGCACAAGTGGTCTGACATTTTATGCTGAAAGGCCTGTTTGGCGCAGCTGTGGGGCGCACAATAATGTTTTTCTTATTTTTTTTTCTTTTAATTATTATTTTTCAGCCGTAAAAAAATAATCGACTGCTAAACTAATCCAACTGCCCTGTTTGTTTCGTTGTCGCAAGCACGACTAGTGAGCGTTTGGCCCTGAAAATCCCCTGAATGTTGGTGGTGTGACACCCCTGTGAAGCACGTAAACCCGTTGATCCTGCGCCTGATCTATCTCAACAGCGTCGGCCTTTGAGAGTGAGGGAAGGGGCACTACATCTGTATTCGCCAGCTTGTATACAATAATATCTTCTGCATACTTCTACTGCTAAGTCCCCAGTACCTCGCACTCTGTCTGTACTTATCAATCTCTTGGATTCCTATCCAACAAACGATCTGATTGCGAATAAATGGACGAAGATTTTGTCGGAAGTACTATGAGGTGAATTTATGACAGTGAAGACGTTGTTTTGTGTTTAGTTGTATATTTGTGTTTAGTTGTATATTTGTGTTTAGTTGTATATTTTTGTTTTCTTTTTTATATTTCAAATTTTCTGTGTCTTTATTTATTTTAATTGGTTCTGTAACCGTCATAGTAGTCAATTTGGATGGCTTCCTCAGGAACTGGCGGGAGGAGGCACTAACACAGAGGAAAGTAAACCCTTCGTAGGTAGTTAAAGTAAAAAAAAAAAAAAATACTTGACTAGTCTCCATTGAGATGGGCCACCGTGACCAAAATTCGATCCAGAGAGAAATATACCTAAAATATCAGCCAATGAAGATCCATTTTCGTGCGAAAAAGGCAAGAGGATTAATCATCAAACTTGCTCTCTCCATATTTCAGTTTCCATCGTGCAAGATCAACTTAGAAAGTTCCGTTGAAATTGAAAAATCTGAGCTTTTATTGACGCGTCACGACATCTTTTCAAAAGATCCTGGTAAGCAGCATTCATCATCAAACAATTTTATCTGCAAAAGTAAGCGAAAGTGCGAATCTTTGTGTGGTAGTAACTTGTATGAAAATTGTGCAATGAAGTGAAGTCATTTATAACTAAACCGCATAGTTGAGTACGCCTGGGGGAAATAAATACTAACATAACATCACGCCTGTAACCCCCGAAGGGTTAAGCAGAGGTGTACCCATAGTACACCCAGATTTCGCCAGTTATGTTTAAGTCCCATGTAATTTTTTATAATTTTTCCATTTCTGGATGACCCGTAACAACTACAGTCAAAAAAAAAACAATTTACAAAGATCATGATCAATTAAAGTATTAATATATGCACTGTGACGTCACAAATCTTAAGAACTGTCCAGTGCACATTTCGCTTCTTGTGTATCACGCTACAAGCGCCTGCCGCCCGCACCTTAGTCCCTGTTCTCGTCCTACCTTCGAGCCGGTTACCTACTGTTGAGGCAATGACTTAATTTAACGGTTTAGCTATACCAATTCAACCTGTCTATTTTTTCAGTATTTCATAAGTCTGAAAGACAATTAAAAAACCTTCACACACATGACAACACACAGAATAGTCTCGACTATTAAAAAACAATACAAAAATTGCAAAATTAAAACTCTGAGGCTGATAAAATCTTCAACAATACACTTCAAGGAGTCACAAAACAGTACATCAATTCAAAAACATATTTTTTCAAATGTTACGAAAAGCAATACAACACTACCACCTGGTCATTACTGGTCTAATGTAAGAAAACTGGAACACGCCAACAATGGATTTCAAAAGAAATACGTTTAACAGATCTCTCATCGCGCCGTGAATCACAGAACGCGTACCTCTCGCGATAACCCGCAGATTCACACAATAAGTTACAGAAATATATAACAAGGCCGTGTCGCAACTTTATGGAAATTGGTAGATCCGCTAACAATCCTGGGATCTCGTTTTATTGATTGTGGAGCTTGTTATCATGTTGTTAAAATTCATTTTTCATTTGTAATTTTGTTTTAATCTCGTTAATTTATCTTGTATAACTTGCCTTGACAATTCAAAGTGCCTGTAAATGGTCTAATTGAAATAAATGTTTTGACTTTGACTTCAGGTTCAAAATCTTGGAAATTAATAAACCGATTTTTAAACTTCTATAGTTTATTAACATTATTATAAATGCAAAAGCAACTTTATCTGTTGGTAACGCTTTAAGGGCTAAACCATTGGACAGATTTTGATGAAATTTGGTAAGAAGTAAGTTTGAACACAAGAAAGAATATAGTCGATTCAAAGAAAGAGTGCTACAGACAAGTCATTGACCTATATTCTGACATTAAAAAACACAAATGTAAGTGGAAAAAACGGTGTCATCATCATTAGTAACGATTTCATAGAGAATAGATGATGAGGTCATCTAGGCAGCATCTTATTACGATCTTAGAAAGGTATTCTTCATACTTAAATGAGCAAGGTCGTGTATTTTAAAAAAGCAAATGTACGCACATTATTGTCGTTTAGAACGGAATTACCAAATAATAGTCCAAGAGCTTGGAGTTGTCAGACTTATGTCAGTTTTGTACTTATGGCTGAAATTTTAAGAATTTAATTTGGGCCTGTGTTCCGGAATTTCTTCCAAAGAGTTACCGCGGCACTGGAACGCAAACAGCACTAGAAGGAACATGGATGGGTTTTAGTCAGTAAAAGTCTGACACTTCCTTTCACTCCGCCCAGAACGGAAAGAGTTGAAGAAGAGTTTGACGGGCCTGTTGGTCTAGTGGTTAGTGGCCCTGACTGCTAAGCCGGAGGTCGTGGGTTCGATTCCCACCCGGGACAAACTTTGTGTGATGAGCATGATTGTTAGTTCTGTGTCTGGGTGTGATTTATCTATAATATGTATGTATTTATAAATTATATAAGTATGTATATCAGTTGTCTGGTAACCATAACACAAGCTCTGCTTAGCTTTATTTATTTATTTTAGTTATTTGATGATTACCCAACCTTAAAAACAAAAAGCTATTTATGCACACATCCGAATGTAGCACCAGAAGATGATATACGGTACGGGCGACACTCTCTTAATAGAAGAACTGAGGATGGGGAGATTATTATCCGAAACTAACTTTTGGATTCTGGATAGGAGAAGAGGGACCAGTTATAGTCCAGGAGAATTCTTCTGCAAGTCCTTCAGATTTAGAAGAGGAACAGTTGGGGCCCTATGACGTAGGTTGTGGGACTTTGGGATCGCGGTCTATAACTCAATGATTCTTGAGTTGAGCATCCATTAGTTGCGACACACCTGCATAATGTTTGGAGTTTCGACGTATTACGATGCAGTATGCTCTCACTTTTATTACGATGGTTAAGACTACCTATGAATCATCAGCGCCAATAGAGCAGCAAGATCCTAATACCATCCTTTTATGATCTCATTGCAGAGTAAAGGCCTCTGTGCTGATACAGATAAAGTACGAGCATTGATCACCACTCTTGCTTAAGACCGAATCGTCTAATATCAATTATCAAAATCTTAAAAAAACTAATAATATTTTTTAAAGAACCTATTTATTTTATTTTTGCTTTGTGAGGATAATCAATATCATAATTACCACCTTGAATTTGAAGAAGATGCAATTTTATTTTCGATATTTTCTTAACAGGAATTGTATGTATACAGGGTAATTGAAAAAATACCCGAAACCTGAAAAAGGGTCATTGTACTCATCATTATGAACAACTTTTACTACGGAACCATCACCGAAATCATGAAAAAAAAAATCAGCTGTTCCCTACAAAAATGCTTAACAAAACGATCGTAATATAGGGAACAGCAGATTTTTTTTCCTGATTTCAAGGTTGGTCCCATATTAAAAGTTGTTCATAATGATGGGTATAATGACCCCTTTTCAACCGACTTCAAAAAGGAGGAGGTTCTCAATTCGACGCGTATGTTTTTTTTTTTTTTTGTTTTTTTTTTTAGGTTTTGGGTATTTTTTCAATGACCCTGTATTTAACAATCTAATCTCCACAACCCGGTTACTGTAAAACGATACCTCGTAATACTCAATCATTCTCAAAAATTGGTAATATGTCCGTCCATTAGCAATTTTTAAAATCTCTAATTACCATTACACTCAATATAAATTTGCAATAATTAATATTAAATTCTGACACTTTAAATAGTAAGTAATCAATGTCTAGTTCTACCTAGGTAGTTATTACCATTTCATAACGATACAGCAGTTTTTATATCCTTAATTTTGCTTAACGACTTAGATACGCATTGCATGGTATGACGGTAAAAAACTTTGAACATGGAGTAACTCTGTACAACTGTGTTAGCGCTTACGTTAATTACTTAAAATGAATAATTACTCACATGATGCTGAAATATGTATTATTACATTGGACATTGAGATATTTCATTTAGGTGAGCAACAAATGTCAATTTTCCGTTTTTTAAAAGGTAAAGTGTTAATGAATTTTTCCATCTAATTAGTAATTTTTCAGTAGCAGCCTCGGAGTCGGGATTTGTGCCCGGTTGATGGCAATAGGCTCGCCCCCTATTACATAGGACTTAAACATAATAGGTAAAATGTGGGTGAACTGATAGGTACACACCAGGCGTGATGTTATATTATTTTTTGTCTTGGAATTATTGGTTAATGGTGTCAAATATCCAATATCACACAATTTCACAATAATTATGATAAAAATCTCTCAAACTAGATTGCACAAGATCCTGTCTACGTGGCCTAGTGAAACTTATAAAAATGAGTAATAAGAACATTTGTACAAAGCCTACTTGGAAAGTTAGCTAATGACTAAAATTTTGCAATATCCGTTACAATAAGTTATTATAAAAAATATTTTTTAAAACAAGTTTTAATTAAAATTCCTGCAATATTGAGTATTGGACCTTGTATTGTCATCAGAACTAAAGGAGTATGCAAAATTTCAGCTCAATCTACCAGCAAATGGTCGAAAAATTGTTTGCAAAAATTGCAAGGACAACTTACTATATACTGACATACATATGAACAGTGCAAGCTAAAAGCTTGTAAAAAAAGGTACAAAGGACAATTTCTAAATTGCTTTTTTGACAAACCTCTTGAAATTTTTCCTTAATTGTTTCCGTGGTGAGCAAAAGAAACAATACTAGTTTAGCAACTTGTGTTTCGTATGCTGACATAGTTGTGATTAATGACGTTACTTACAATGAATGGGGTAACATGCCGCTGTTTCATAGTAGAATAACAAAACGATTCTGGTTTTAAATAGGTATGACCCTTTTTTTTTAAGTTGGTAAAAATCATCAAATCACTCCTTACGCCCTGGGCGGGGCGGAAGGGACTGTCACACTTTTACTGACCAAAAAACCACCCTGTTCCTTCTGTTGCCCTTTACGTTCCGGGGCCACGGTATCCTGTTAAGACGTCCCGCAACCCCGGCAGGCGTTGGCCCCGTTGGGGGCCTCGTCCCTGTGCTGACAGCTCATTACTCGCCGTCCGTAAGCCCACACCTACGGTGGCTGGATGTCGCCTCGCGTCGTCCGACGCCCTGAGCGTCTCCCGCGGCGGCTGGGGCATGAGGTGGAGTTTGAATAGGTATGACCCTTATTTTGTTCATTTAGTTCCACTTCACGCACACTACCTACAGATATTTGAGCTTTTTTAAAGCTAGAGAGTTTGTTTGTTAGTTTTATCGCGCTAACATCGGAACTACTACTACTACTAACTATGTTATCTCTGAGAGCTTTAGACTATATTTTACTATCGAAATAATTAAGGATCCGTAAGAAAATTCAAGTGAATGGAGTCGCGGGTAAAATCTTGTGACATTTATTGTTATAATGAAAATATTACTTAGTATTATTACTTATTTAAAATTCAATTACATAAATGGCTCATTAATAATAATTATTATAATATTAATGATTTTTTAATATGAATTGCTTTGGACTTTTCTCCCGTAAATTGTAGGCTTAAGTTTGCATGCTTTAGTTTTAAGCAGAACATGTAAGATCTCATTTATTTTTATATAACACCTTGTATACCATGTTTTAAGCAAATAAAATATACTCTATTCTATTCTATTCTATTATATAAAGGACCTACCTACTTAATATGACTAAAGTGAATGGAACTTCGTTACAGCCAGATGTTCCACAACAACTCTCATTTCTTTTTTACCCTTCTTTTTATAGTTTCTGTAAAAACCCACCAAAGTCCCATACATTACAGTATTAATACTTCCGATTTAGAATAAGACATTTAGAATATGCTTTAAGAACAGCAAACTTTTAGAAGTTACTTGAATAAGTACTAAGTAAGATACAGCATGTTTGAGCCACACTCGTGACCTAAGGATCGTCTCGTGAAAGGCGACTGACGCAATTGTAACCAGTTTAACTGCTGAACTCGTCAACAAGCCTACTGTGTAGGTAGGTAAAGTTAGAGGGTACTTACTCGTATTTTTAAAAAAGATGATAAGAAAATCAGGAATTTCTCAGTAGCAGCCTCGGAGTCTGGATTTGTGCCCGGTTGATGGCAATAGGCTCGCCACCTATTACATGGGACTAAAAAAAACATAACTGGTGAAATGTGGGTGTACTAATGGGTACACCTCTGCCTAACCCTTCGGGAATTACAGGCGTGATGTTTTTTTATGTATGTAGATGATAAGAAAAAAATAATGTCGAATAAGGCACGGGAAAATGAAGTCGCCTGGACCTAACGCTTTTCCAAATCCCATTTTTTTCGGAGTCATTTTAATGATTTTGGATATTTAACGCTAATTTATTTAACATTTATTTTAAGCCTTCTTGTAAGCGTACCTACGTCTGGTAGTAACATTTGGCATATTCAGTAAGGTTGCTTGACGTGTGTGTTATTAGCTCACGATTAGGAGGTAGTATTACTTATTAGTTGTGAGGAGCTCGTGGCTAAATCTATGTATGGGTGGCCTATCTTAACACACCGTAACTCGTGTTTTGTCCAATTGAAATATATGTATGTAAACAGCTAGTTGCCAGCTAGTTGCCAGTTGCTGCAATAGTTGCTCTGTGTGCGAAGCGCCTAATATCACGCCTGTAATTTCCAATGGGCTATAACCCTTAGTAGATTAGATTGATATATTGGTTATATGTTGTTGTGTATTTTTGTCAGTAAAAAAACTGACAGGTAAGTATAAACTGTCGTACTTATCTGAAGGTTTTAATATTAACACTTAACAAGTTAACACATAAGCCGCTTAAGAACCTATCGCCTACGCCTAAAGCCGAATTGACCTTAAATCATTTACAATAAATAAACAAAATGAGATCAAATACTTTCACTTTGAAAGTTGTAGTAAATAAATGGTTTTCTATTCATATTGTTTGTTTATAATAACGCTGATACTTGACTGGTTACAAGCTCGACTGCTGAGCGTGGGATCCTGGGTTTGATTCCCAGGTTTTAAATGAAAATTAGTTTCAAATGCTAACTAAACTATACTACCTTTAAGGATGGTGATTTGTTGGTTGAATGACAATTCAAAAGTGCTTGTAAATGGTCTAATTGAAATTAATGTTTTGACTTTGACTTTGAATAGTTGGTGACTTGGTTGTCTGTTTATTTGACCGGTTGGTTGATTGGTTGGTTAGATGATTGATTAGTTGATCGATTCGTTGGTTGCTAGGTTGTTTGTGTATTTTACTGCTTGGTTGCTTAGTTAGTAAGTAAAAATATTTTTTTTTTCCGTAATTGTGTTACATTTTGTATAAATGAATTAAAAGAGGTTTTTATTAACATAAGTCTTAGCTAATGAGTAGGTCATAATATTATCTACAGATCTAACGTAACATACTCTAGAACAATCTAGAGTATATAATGTTTACTCTCAATATTCCACTTTCAAATTGCCTCGGGACTGCCTCGTTGGTCTAGTGGTCGCAAAGCGCGACTGCTGAGCATGTGGTCTTGGGTTCGATTCCCAGGTCGGGAAAGTGAAATGACCACCATGAAATAGGGGAGTAAGGATAGCGATGTATTCCCCGCGTTGCTGTAGTGATTGCAAAGTGCGACTGTTAAGCAAGAGGTCTTGGGTTCGATTCACAAGTCTGGCTAGTGTTATTCGGTTTTTCCATCAGGAATTTCTCAGTAGCAGCCTCGGAGTCTGAATTTGTGCCCGGTTGATGGCAATAGGCTCGCCCCCTATTACATGGGACTTAAACGTAACTGGCGAAATGTGGGTGTACTAATGGGTCACTGCCTAACCCTTCGGAGATTACAGGCGTGATGTTACAGGCGTGTGAGGGTACATAATGCGGACATATTAGGGAGCATAGGTTTGTGTGTGCCAGACAGGTACGTATGGCGACGACGACAGCCACGGCTGTTGGCGGAGCCGCGCGCTCGAACCAATCTTTTAGGTGAGGCGCCACTGACGCGTGCACTCCGCACTCTCAACCTCATAGCTAGTGACACGGACCTATTCTGTTGTCCTCTGAGTGAGTTCACAAAGAATGCATTATTTGTAATAAGTTACAAGGTTAAATTATAAGTTGTAGTATCTATTTTTAAGATAAGGTTAATGATGTACACTATCGCAATGGAGTAGTCTGTAATGATAGATGTAAGTTGGAAATAAATAAATAAATAAATGTTATGTTATTCCACTTTCAAATTCTGAACAGACCAATCCATTCACAAACATTACGACAATTGTCCATAACAAACCACATTATGTGTCCTGCAACCGGTAATTCTTGCTCTCATATTATTCAATTGGCATGCACTTATATAATTAACTAGCTTCTGCGCACGACTTCGTCCGCGTTATTTCTTAACCTACGTTTTTGGTCACTGCTCCGCTCCCGTAGGTTGTAGGGTAATGTTATATAGACTGTTAGTGTAAACACCGTTGTCACTAAAACCATAGGTACTTGATTTATTATTAAAAATGTTTATCTGAATTTAAAAATAAATAAACAAAGTTTTCTTTCAAATATTAAAAAAAAGAACTGTCCGACACCGTCCGTAAATTCATGGATACTATGCGCCCGAGTTACGTAATCACCGCAAAGGGCGTTGACCTGCTGCACTGGCCGTCCGTTATAACTACCTACTTAAGTTTTAACTAATTACATCATTGTAATATAGGGTGAAATTATTTTGAGGAAAAATGGAGATTTTACTTTGAAAAAAAAAAAGATATTTTTTTTTGCACTAAATTTAAGTTCTATTAGTGAAACCAAACCACTGGTTTCAAGGATAACGGTGTTTACACTCTGTATAGCCTATACCTACTATTCCTCATGAATCTAGCTATCATATACAAAAATATTTTTTTCAATTCGACTGGTAGTTTAAGAGATTATCGCGTTTGCACAAACAAACAAAAAACTGTTTAGCTTTATATTAAATAGATTATTATGTCATTATTATTTTCGTCTGATCACCGTCTAGGTAATTCGCTCAGATACAAAGAGGGGCTTTGAACGTAAAGAGACTGTCTTTTATATACACTTGCGAAGAGTTAGGTATCAAATAATGGAATGCCAACAATACTTTTTTATCGTTTGTAGGAAGGTTTAATCATACAAACCATAACATCACGCCTGTAATCCCCGAAGGGTTAGGCAGAGGTGTACCCATTGGTACACCCACATTTCGCCAGTTATGTTTAATCATCAGACTTATATTATCTCAAACCAATCAGCGCCGATTAAATGGAATCTTTCGGAAAAGTAGTACCATTACATACACCGAGTACCTAAAATAAATGTGTCCCCTTTAATTTTAAGTTTACCTGAGTAATACCAACTTGTTTTTATTTTGCTTTTATGTACCATTTTTTATTTTTAAAATATGTGCGTCTTTTTCGCGCAAATAAACAGTTTTTGTTTCTTTCTATCCTTAGTGAGAATAAACATTTTTGCCGGTAATTTGATAGACTAAACACTACTACCCCCTGTGAGTGCTCATCTCAAACTCATTTCACCTAAATTCATCAAAGGAGATTTTTACAAAATAAACTGGCAGTGCTGTTCTGTAAATTGAAGTGAGCTTGAGTTAGAAGCCAATGCCTGTGGGATCACAGTATACATCGCACTTGTAATCCCCGAAGGATTAGGCAGAGATGTACCTATTAGTACACCCACATTTCGCCAGTTATGTTCAAGCCCCATGTAATAGGGGGCGGGCCATCAACTGGGCACAAATCCAGACTCCGAGGCTGCTACTGAGAAATTCCTTATGAAAAAAACCCAATAACCAAACCAATAATCTATTAATAAGAGTTCAGTATAATTAAATTCAAAAAGATTCTTACTCCTATAAACATTAATCAATCAGACTAGACTGTGCTCTAGATAAACTAAGATATCTATCATCTTAAACAAGACTTCAACCACCTGCCAGCCAATCTATTACGTAAAAAGTGAATTCTTAAAAGTTTATTTCCTACTGCAAATCGTGTCCTCAATTTGGAGCTCGTAAGTTCGCGTGAGGATAAACAAGTAAGACAAATAAACGAATATAATTGTGTTTAACTTTCAACAAAAGTATCACGAGTTATCTAATACCATTCGATACGGATTCGAGTGTTATTTCATACGGAGAGCCTAGCATGAGTGTACGGACTGGAGTGAGTAAGACTAAACGATTGTAATTTTACGAGTTGTTAATCATTAGGCGGCTGGATCAAGGGTTTGATCCAGAAAGCAGTACTTCTGGTTACGGCCCGTATAGTTAGGAGGTTCCTTTCTTTGGAGCCCCGACCGCCGGTGGCTTGGACCCTGTTTCCGCCACCGGTGGGCTACTATTTTTTATATTTTTAACTGTTTTATTTTTATATTAATATTTAAAAATGTAATAATTATGTATACTAAATAAATAAATGAAAAGACTTAATAGCTCAACTGTGGCAACTGAGTTTGGCCAGTTTACGACACATCTGTGGTAAAAATAAAAATCGTATAAAAAATCGAGCTCTAGGAGCGCGGTACACAGACGAGCATTTTAAACGTCAAGCTCCAGGAGCTCGATCCACAGATGAGGGGTTAATGCAATAAAAAAAAATTAAATGTTAATGACGTTTTATTTTACTGTAAAAATGTTTTTCTCATGAGCATTCGTAAAAATAAGTCATTTTCACCAAATGGCCTGGGTTTTTAAAGACTTTCGTTCGAGCAGTGTCGGAAAATTGGGTGGTGAAACGCGTTTTTTTTACGGCGTAATTCTTTTCATACAAATGTCAAAGGGGTTGTCAGTAACAGTTAAATGTAGGTAAATTATGTGACAAATAAGTCAACCGTAACGTAAATTTGGCCAATTTTTGTACCCTTCGTTACGTATTTTAGTTTGAAGTTTTTAAGATTGATTCACACATATCAATGAACTCACAGTTCCGGCTCAGTTCCGACACCGTAATAATTATTCTTTCATACAAATATGTGGTACTGTACCTGTCATGTAAAATTAAACCAAAATGTTAGAACATAATCGTATTTCAAATTCGAAAATCGACTTAAATCGAATACTGTTACGTTGGCGCGCTTGTACTAGGCCTACAGATAACATTCATTCATTCATTGATATTTTTGAGACACGTAACTAAAAGACAATGAATGGTGTGTAAGATCGTAGATTCTGTAATTTTGTCTTTTTTTGTAAACAACGTAACATCTTAAAACAACAACCGTTTGTTAGTTGGTTTATTGGGACCACTGTGATAATATCATGTACTAGCTTCTGCCCGCGACTTCGCCCGCTTGAATTCACCATACAAACTTTGGACCCCCTTACCACGGTTAATTTTGAAAAATTCTTCTTTGGCGGACGTCTTCTAACTATAATCTACCTCTTTGCCAAATTTCATCTTTATACGTCAAGCGGTTTTTGATAGTTGAATGAAGATGTTTATAAGAAGATTTGTCTTCGGTATGTCACCGGAAAATAACAAGATCCGTAAGTTTATCAATTTACTAGGAAGTTTATAAACTTTCGTAAGATTCTAAACGGGAGATAAATTGTAATATTTTACGTCCACATTTTCGTAAATTGATAAACTTACTGAACTCACTCGTAAAATAATAAGTAAGCAGTAACCAAACGCTACGCGCGATCTGATCGGTTGGCTGTCACGTGTCACTTCTCCTTCCTCGCGGCCGCCATTGCTGGCCACGGAACATAAACAAACCGGTTTGCTCGTGCGTTTTTATTAGTTTTGAATGTTGAACTGTGTTGCAACTGTGAAAAATAGCTTTATTTTGTTAAGATTCTATCTTAAAAAAATAAAGCTATTATCTAGCAGTATCTAGCAGTACCCATAATGAGTGACCTACAAGCTGCGGACACCCAAAAGCATTGCCACTATGAACATTGACCAATCAGAGAGCAGTGTGTTATTTTACGTATTTCAAAGATCGTATATTTAAAAGAGTTTCTGTGATTGGTCGAACCATATAAAATCTTACGAATAGATATTCGTTAGTTTATAAATTTACCGTATGACGTCGGAAAATGATAAATTTACGAAAATATTACAATTTATCTCCCGTTTAGAATCTTACGAAATTTTATAAACTTCCTAGTAAATTGATAAACTTACGGATCTTGTTATTTTCCGGTGACAGGTATACCGGGTATCCCTTACGGAGATTTGTTTGTCCGTTACTGAGCTTACAGCTCGAGAATCACTTATCCACACAGTGATGGATATTAGAAAATCTGTAGAAACATATCTCAAAGACACTTTAATAAAATAAATTCGCATTTGACCTTGAGTTTGACCTTTTTCTGGCTCTAGTGTCAATTTCATAATTCATTTCCTAATTTAAAAAATAAAAAAACATTCAAGTAAAAGTAAAAATCTTATCTCTAATGAATAAGAAATCTTTAAATGATTAATTATCAATTAAAAATCACGGTTCGATGACGTTAAATGATGCAAATGTTCCCAAAAATCATTAGTCATTAAATATTATCTTATTTTCATACACATACGAGTACATTATACTTAATTATTTTCTGTCAAATCTGCTGTTCTACGTAAAAGTGATTAGTGGTAATATTTTAAAGTTGGTCTCATTGATAAAGATTTGTATTCATCCTTACCAACTAATATAAAAAACGCGAAAGTAACTGTCTGTTACGCTTTTATCCCTAAACCACTGAACCCATTGTGATGAAATTTGATTCGGAGTAAGTTTGAACCCCAAGGACATAGGCTACTTTTTATTTCGGGACTTCGCTTGCGTCCACGATAACATTTATGAGGACGAAGTCACGAGCAAAAGCTACTTTTGTTTATTTTTTCGTTTGGGCCTTATACCTACATTGTTTATTGATTTACTGACAATTAATTAGGGGATGAAAGTTCTCATAATACGAAACTTTGCTTTAGAAACAACCTTGAAATATGGAAAATTTACGCTTTTTTGTCATAAAAAATATAGCAAAGTTGAAGGCAGTTTATAGCTTGTAAAAACATATAACCTTTTGCGTCGCGCAGTCGAGTAAAAAAAAGTACCTACAGTCGATTGATAAAAATGACTTTATCAGACTGTCAAAGTCAAAGTCAAATCATTTATTTCAATTAGGCCACTATAAGGCACTTTTGAACGTCATTACATGAAAAAAAAAAATAGAATTGACTGTCTCGTAGGTCTAGTGGTTGCAAAGCGCATCTGCTGAGCCTGAAATCTTGGTTTCGACGCCCAGGTCGGGGAAAGTTATTGGGTTTTTCAGGAATTTCTTAGTAGCAGTCTCGAAGTCTGGATTTGTGTCCGGTTGGCTCGCCCCTATTACATGGGACTTAAACATAACTGGTGAAATGTGGGTGTACTAATAGGTACACCTCTGCCTAACCCTTCGGGGATTACAGGCGCTGTTAAGTGACTTAATCAGAATCATAATATTAAAAATCTAAATTTTGTTCATAGTTACGTTGGATACTGTACTATAAAATTATAATTTTACATGAAATATTAAATGCTAAATACACCTCAACACGCACCATAAAATAAAGTTATTTACACATATTACACATTCGTGTGATCTCTGACCTAACACGTTATTGACCGTTCGGAGCGCTCCTTAGCTGTGTTTAAAACGGCTCCTTATCAGGCTACGGTAATCTCGATAGCCTTTTAAAGAAGGGGGTTAGGTTAGTTCAGTATAATTGCAACGTTACAGGATGGAATCACGACATCGTAACAAAATCTTTTGCTATGGATTCAAACATTCAGTTCATGGCACTCATCAACGTTATTGGATTATATTTTCTAAATGTCTTAAAAAAAGATAATGGAAAACTTAAATTGGCTCAAATTTAGCTATGCTTGAAAGTTCGTATCAAGCGCCGTACGGCGTAAATGCTTTTAACAGTGTTCCGAATTCCTGATCAATCTGGATACTATGTGGTCAATGTGACAGTAAGGGCAGATATTAATTCGACCGCAAGTCAAAGTTGCGTTTCGAAGTCGACGTCGTACTAAACGCATTAAAATATAAAGGGTCAAAGATTTTACTGTAAATCGTTGTGTCGTACTTATCCTTAAAATCCAAGGTACGTGTTTCCCTAGCCATCAAAGACAGCCTACTGTAACAGTTTATTTTTATTCTGGGGTGGAAAATCTCCATCATCACCCCCAGAATCCCTCACCCTGAGGAAAACCCCCACGAGGTTGACTGAGGACCTGGTAAAGGTCGCAGAAAACCGCTCGATGCGAGCAACGCAGGACCCGTCATTGCTGCTCTCTTTAGGGAAGGCCTATGTCCAGTAGTGGATGTCGTTCGGCTGATATGATGATGATGAGGAAGGCGGCGGCGCCTGTCAGTCTCTTACCGACTAAAAACAACCCAAGTTTTGCCTTCCCTCACTTACACCGGGGATAGCTAACGCGCCATTCTCGATCTCCAATGCCAGCTTGACCTGAGTCCATTTAGCCAACAATCAGTCGTGAAGCTTAATAGTAAACTAGTATAAACAATGGCGCTGTACAGCAGGAAGCGCTAGATTTATTACAAGGACACGATCGGTCGCTTTCACCGCATACAACCTTTCTATTCGGCGCGCGTCGCTCTATGCGGATTTGTGAGACTACCGTGATGTACAGGAGAAGAGGTTGGCGAGCGATTTTGTGTTATTTTGCAATGGACTACGTTTATTCGCTGTCAAGAAAATTTATGAGAAAATTAAACATTACTTAGCTTCCGCCTGCGGCTTCATAGTATATGCTTCATACCGCATCATAGTTGATACCCACGGGAACCGTAAATTTTTCCGGAATATAAATAGCCTATGTACTATTCTAGACTATAATCTATCCATGTACTTAATTGTCTTTTAATTTTCTAATATCTTATTCTTTATAAATATTATAATAACTAGAATACTTACGTATTTATATGTAGAATATTTGAATGAATGACTAGCACAAGTTTTGGATATAAATTGAATGTTTTTGTTACATACTAAGTAACGTTTGTTATGTTTAATTTGACGTTACTTAATTTAATTATTAAGAGATTGTTTTGGATTGTTCGTAGTCCTACCAAAAACAAGAGTAGACCCACAATCTCTTCTGCTCTCGTTTTTGGTAGGACTTAGCCTAATCTAAAAAAAAGAAGAATTTAAGCACGCTCATTACAAAAGAAAAGTGAAGCAGTTCGTCGTTCTCCAGTGC
Source organism: Hoplodrina ambigua (assembly GCA_949774945.1). NCBI lineage: Eukaryota > Metazoa > Arthropoda > Insecta > Lepidoptera > Noctuidae > Hoplodrina > Hoplodrina ambigua. Next base: position 11,536,664 of record OX458981.1, read on the forward strand.
TGTGTGTCACATTGGGCCAACACACTACCGTATATAATGTCCTGTTGGACGGTTAGGCTTAACATTTATATAATAACACACTTTAGAACAACTGACTAGGTATATATAGGTATTTTGCATAATTTCTGCGTTCCGACGATCTCGCATGTCGGAGAAATTCGCGAATAGATGTGTACTTATGTACTTAGTGGGTTTCTTCTTTTATGATAATTTGAGGGTACTGCGAGACATTTTGGCGCGTAAACTATATTTTACTTACTGATAACATCAGTCACGGATATTGAAGATAGAAGGTTCTGCCCGCGGTTTTGTCTGCGTGGATTCAGAATTATAAGTCCTAAATTAACCAACGGTAAAATACAGGTCAGGTGCGGAGTACTCGTAACCGGCGTGCTTGTATGACGAAATGTATGAACGTAGATGAAGCGAAAGGAGTATGTAAGGATCGTAGCAGGTGGCGTTCTGTAGTTTCTGCCTACCCCCATGAGAAAAGGCGTGAGTTTATATATGTATGTATGTGGTAAAATAAAAACGAGACACAAATGAGCCTATATGTTAAGCTAGATAATTTATGTGTGTGAAAATTTCAGCACATATATTTCAATTCAATTCATCATAAATATAGTCAGTAAGTAATCGTAAAAACAATTACACACTACCTACGAATTCTTTTAAAAATACGTGTATTATTGACTGATACGTGTGACTGCCTCGTTGGTCTAGTGCTCGCAGGCGCGACTGCTGTGCATGAGGTCTTGGGTTCGATTCCCAGGTCGGGCAAAGTGTTATTGGGTTTTTCCATCAGTAATTTCTCAGTAGCAGCCTCGGAGTCTGTATTTGTGCCCGGTTGATGGCAATGAGCTCGCCCCATATTACATGGGACTAAAAAACGTGACTGGCGAAATGTGGGTGTACTAATGGGTACAGCTCTGCCTAACCCTTCGGGGATTACAGGCGTGATGTTATGTATTTATGTGTTATGTATTATTACATAAAATAAAAATAAGTTCAGCACGCAAACTCACGCATGTCTAAAAATAACTCAAAAAATCTAGTTCCCCGATTCCGTGTGATATGAAAATATGTTTTCTTACATAACTATTAAATATTTCTCACGTTATTTTAGTATTAAGTTAAATTCGCATCGCCGCGGAATTCATGTATCTAAATACGTAAAGGCGAAAGGTCACTCAATGACTGACTTACTCATCGCGAAAAATCGAAAACCGCTTGACATACATAACATCACGCCTGTAATCCCCGAAGGGTTAGGCAGAGGTGTACTCATTAGTACACCCACATTTCGCCAGTTATGTTTAAGTCCCATGTAATAGGGGGCGAGCCTATTGCCATCAACCAGGCACAAATCCAGACTCCGAGGCTGCTACTGAGAAATTCCTGATGGAAAAACCCAATAACACTTTGCCCGACCTGGGAATCGAATCCAAGACCTCGTGCTCAGCAGTCGCGCTTTACGACCACTAAACCATCGAGGCAGTCAAAACCGCTTGACATATAAAGATAAATTTTGAGGGGAGAATTTTTTTAGGAGAATCTTTTTTTATAAACTGAGATGTTGTTTATAGTTAGTAGACGTCCGCATAATACCTATATCATTACAAAATATACGCTCGCCCCCCATTACATGGGACTTAAACATAACTTAGCAGAGTATTGAAAAAGTCTATAAAATAATACTGTTTTACGACGTAAGCCCCCTAAGTAAAAGGACTTGGGGGATGCCTAGCAGTGGGATAGGCTAGTTAAAAAGAGCAGTCTTTTTGCCTTTTTCTGACTAAATTGTAGCATTGGTGTAACCTAACATTTCATAAACGTTTTATTTATGTAAATAAATAGTCTAACTACTCGTAAAAACACCCACTTATGTAATGAAGTTCGCCGAAAAAATAAGCGGAACATCTCAGCTTAAATAATAATGAATTACATTTACAGTTACGTTGCGATGTAATCTTTAAATGGCCGACATCTTTGTTTAAATAATACCAGTCATTAATTGTCTCACCGGAGATCAAAGGCCCCTTCTCAATCTAAGAAGAAATCTACATTGTAATTTTATAATCTAGACTACTTAGATACCGCGGTTTCAACCGCGTTCAGTTAGCGTTTTTGGTTGCACTAATCAAAATAGAAGATTAGGACTGAACCGTTTGCATTTTCAACTTTAAACAGAGAGCTTAAGGTTACAACCTACTATAATTTAAAAAAAAAAAAAACACGACTGCCAAAATTGCACATATTTGTACTTTGTTTACTCGTAATTTTTTTTACGACGATTTTTATTTACAGTTTTATATATTTTTTAAATCTACTTGTCAAATTCTAGACGAAAAACATAGACACGTCTAGATACATTAAAAAAAATTATTGAGGCTGGTATTAATTTACTTTTTAAAGTGACCACACAGGTTTCTTCTTATTTTTAACTAGCCTATGTTACTCGGAACGATACAAGGATTGTAACGATACCCCATACACCTAAATCGGTTCAGGCGTTCAAAAGTTATGGTGGAATAAAGAATCTCACATACATACATACATTAACCCTGAACACATAACACTCCTTTTTTGGGGCAGTCGTGTAAAAATTGATTCAAAGTACAACAGCTTCTGCACACGACTTCATCCGCGTTTGTTTTCACGAGCGTTAAATTACATCTTTGGCTACTGCTTCGCTCCCGTGGGTGGTAGCCTGATGTTATATAGTCTTTACTATTCCTCATGAATCTAGCCATCTTATACAGACATATTTTTTACAATACAAAAAAACAAATCATCAAAGTGAATATTAAATTATATCTTTATTATTATTATCTTATATTAAAGATTATTATGTCAATAGATGACGTTGTTTTTCTTATTTCGATGTGAAAAGATCTTTTATAGATAGAAAACCCTTTCTTTTTTATTTGGAATTCCGGTCACCTGTTCGTTAAGGAGAAGACGTCTTCAAAATTGAACCATTCACTTTTTTTTCGACAAAAGTACATAATTATGTAATTATATTTGTACGACCTAATAATATAGACAAATAATAAGAGATAGGTCAAGTTTTATATTTGTTTATTTTTAAAGAAGTAATCACTGAAAATACTGGCCCGGTAACAAAAATATTTTACTGATAGAAAACTACACTATTGCAGAATGCATAGATAGAAAACCGAATAGTGCAGATAAACCGATAAAGCTGTACGCTTTACTCTAAACGTTACGCTTATATTTTTATATGACTTTGAAACAAAATGAAAGTCTATAATTTGAATTCGACCAATTAAAGAAATACAGTCATTTACAAGAAAACAAAGAATCTAGTTCCAAAAAGCTGTCGCATGGAGAAGAATGGGCAATAAATTTGTACAGGTACATAATTAAATAATAATAAAAATATGAAGACGATATATAACTAAAGTAAAAACCACTATCGAACAAAGTACCACAAATCAAATAATGACAGCTAAATTAATTATGTTTAGAGACCCCACGATATCTTCGCCTTAAGCAGTAGGTATGTACAGATTTTGTCGTGGTACGTGTGAATCTGCTACAGCTATCATCACCTCTCTATTACGTTGCGTAACGACAATTTGGTACACCTCTAGTACAAAAGTACATTCATACTTTTTAATGTTACGTCAGTGCTATTTTTTTTTGAACACTAAGTAGTTTTATATAAAATTTGGTACAAATGTCGCTTATGTTAATTAAGTCTATTTTTTTTTGTTCAGCTAGTAGGTGCCTATTATTTAAGTTTGACCTATATTGTAATGTCAGGTGACTATTAGACCGCCGCGGAGACGCCCATGGTGTCGGACGTCGCGAGACAACATCTGGCCACCGTGAGCAAGGGCTTGCGGACGGCGAGTGATGGGTAGCTCGCTCGATTAACGGCCAGGCCCAGGTCTACGGCGTAAGCTGTTCTGTTGTGTCCATGCGCGCCTTAAGTAGCTTTCAGCACAGGAACGGGGCCCCAACAGGGCCAAACGTCTGCCGGGGTTGCGGAACGTCTTAACAGGATACCGTGGCCCCGGAACGTAAAGGGCAACAGAAGGAACAGGGTGTTTTTAGATAGTAAAAGTCTGATTCGATTTGATGATTTTTACTACCTAAAAAAAGGTGACTATTAGACAACATCTGCCAGAAAAGCATATGAATTGACTATGTATTCTACTGCATTATCTATACTAATATTATAAAGAAGTAAAGTGTGAGGTTGTCTGGAACGATTTTGAAAATTCTTTCGCAAATTCTTAGCTACATCATCACTGAGTACCATAGGCCTGGGATTCCCAAAGTGGGTTCCGTAGAATACTCATCAGGGTTCCGCGAAAATTCTTTATTATTAGCTGTTAAATAATACCACGGTTACAAATATTATTTTTGAAATAGCGCAAAATATGTGATGAGAAGAACTGATTACTTATTTATTTTATATTCTTAAATATAATTGTTCTTATATACCTTTCAGTGTTGATCATTTGATATGGGGTTCCATTAAATAAAATGTATATGGCTGGTGTTCGATTATCTTTAAAGTTTAAGAAACTGCTATAGGCTATAAATATTTTATTTAAAAAAAAATTAAGGAACAGGAGCAGAGCAGCAATCAAAGATATTACTTAACGCGACTGAAAAAAACCACTGATTCTGGGCTTGTAAATCATTTATTTATTTATAACTTTATGCACATGTAAAAAAATACATTGTACAAAGGCGGCGGAGGCAAGACTGCCTCGTTGGTCTAGTGATCGCAAGCGCGACTGCTGTGCATGAGGTCTTGGGTTCGATTCCCAGGTCGGGCAAAGTGTTATTGGGTTTTTCCATCAGGAATTTCTCAGTAGCAGCCTCGGAGTCTGGATTTGTGCCCGGTTGATGGCAATAGGCTCGTCCCCTATTACATGGGACTAAAAACATAACTGGCGAAATGTGGGTGTACTAATGCGTACACCTCTGCCTAACCCTTCGGGGATTACAGGCGTGATGTTATGTTATGTACAAAGGCGGACTTAATGCCTTAAGCATTTATATCTCTAACTGTACTCTTTCAATACAAAATCGGCCTATTGGCTCGAAGACCATAAATTTTCTTCAATATTGGAATGTGCGAAGAAGCGTCTTATTGTTTTATGAGTGACATTAAGAAATCCAGCACCTATAACCACTTTCACTTCCATAAATCTACGATTTAATACTGAGACGTGGTCGGTACTTGGGTACTTTGAATAAAATATTTCCTTGTGTGTCGTTCAGAAGAGCCGAAGTTTTCTCGTTTGAACACCTATTTTTTGACCACCTAAGGTTTAACGTTACAATATTGATTGGTGTTCAATGCATAGGTGCTCAAACGGGAATACTTGAGAAGACATATGAATAGATACAGTATCTCCCTCTAGTAGGATTGGCAAGAGGTAAACCGGTCTGGAGGGTCAAAATCTTCTTAATATATGAAAGCAGAAAGGTCACCTTACTCACTCACTCACTTATCACGAAATATCGAAAAGCGTCTTTTTTAGGTGGTAAAACTCATCAAATGACTCTTTCCGCCCTGGGTGGGGCGGAAGGGACTGTCAGATTTTTACTGACTAAAAAACCACCCTGTTCCTTCTGTTGCCGTTCCGGGGCCACGGTATCCTGTTAAGACGTCCCGCAACCCCGGATCAAAAAGCGCTTAACGTAGGTATAAAGATATTTGGCAGGGAGGTATTTTGTAGTTTCTGTACCTGCATAAACCCAGCGGAAAGATGTGTTAGTTTGTTTTTAGTTTAAACTAGTTTAAACTAAAATAGTTGAAACTAGTTTAAACTAAAATCAAACTAAAGAAATAAATAATAAACTTAATTTGGCAACAATATATACATACAGAACATCACGCCTGTAATCCCCGAAGGGTTAGGCAGAGGTGTACCCATTAAGTAGTACACCCACATTTCGAGAGTTATGTTTTTAGTCCCATGTAATAGGGGGCGAGCCTATTGCCATCAACCGGGCACAAATCCAGACTCCGAGGCTGCTACTGAGAAATTCCTAATGGAAAAACCCAATAACACTCTGCCCGACATGGGAATCGAACCCAAGACCTCATGCACAGCGGTCGCGCTTGCGACCACTAGACCAACGAGGCAGTAGCAATAATCAGACAGTTAAAAAAAATAAATGAATAAAAAATGTTATATGAATGATGTGATGTTGTTGTTAACTGAATAAATGATTATTATTATAATTAAAATAATAATGAATATCAATATCATTATAGCAAGAACTATTTTACCGAATACCTTCGTTTGTTCCAAATCTGTCACACTATTTTCGAGATAACCATCGAACAATATAACAGACAGGCACTCTAAGACCTCTTATCCAAGTTAAATGAAAGCACTATACATTCTACAGCGCAGTGGTTGAGTTACGAAACCCTCTTGTCGTTCAATTGGATGTTTATCCGAGGAGGTGGCTGGCGGCTAGTGAAAGGACGCCAGGCTTATGACTATGTTAGCTTCGGTGCTGCACTTGTGGGACTGTTCCTCGGTTATTCTATTATGATTACACTTCGATTAGGATTACAGGATCGTAGCAGGTGGCGTTCTGTAGTTTCTGCCTACCCCCTTGAGAAAAAGGCGTGAGTTTATGTATGTATGTATTACACTTCTTTGGAGGGACTGCCTCATTGGTCTACTGATCCCAAAGCGCGAATGCTGAGCATGAGGTCTTTGGTTAGATTCCCAGGTTGGGCAAAATGTTATTGAGTTTTTTCATCAGGAATTTCTCTGTATTAGTCTCGGAGTCAGAATTTGTGCCCGGTTGATGGCATTAGGCTCGCCTCCTACATAGGACTTTAACGAACTGGCGAAATGTGGGTGAACAGATGGGTACATCCCATCCAGATGGGTCTAACCCTTCGGGGATTTCAGGCGTGGGGGATTACAGGCGTGATGTCTTGTTATGTACTTTGGTTCCTGCTCTGCTCCCGTGGTGCTTAGAGTGATGGTTATCGTGCACGAGTGTGTGCGCAAACAGAGGTGTACTTATTTACTCTCTTACTCTGATAGTCCGATAGGACCGCAATCCGACACGACCAGAGTAAGATCAGACGCAGGACCTGTCAAACACCGGGCTATCACTGAGAAACTACCAATAGAAATATCCTTTAACCATTTTTTGCCTGACCCCGGACAAAAATTATAACGAGACCTTGTCACAAATCAGTTTAAAAAATTAGTCATCGAATTATTACAAAACTTAAAAGAGATTATTATATCATAGCCATCATACCTGCATGTCATTGTAAAGTAGCTATAACTGATAAATAAAACATTTCTTATTATTATAGTGTCCGTCCACTCATGACGCAACAGTTACGTTGAGTCAGGAACTGTATGTTGTTGTGGGTCAACTTTCCCTGTGTCCTTGGCCAGATAGCCTAGTGGAAGCTTTGGTTGTCAGTTAGACCTGTCTAAGAATAGATTTATCAAGTTCATTCAATTTTATTTCAACCAGAAAACACACATGTCTCATGTTATTGAACCATTCAATCATAATCCATGTGATTAAACCATATTTCTAAAACAAACTTTTCGAAAGTAGCTTTATTATATACCTATTCTTAAAGAAGGTATCGTAATTATAAAGTACTTTTTAACCGACTTCTAAAAAAGAAGGGTTCTCAATTCGGATGCTTGTATTTTTTTTTTTAGGTTTTTTCTCGCTTAACTCCGTCGCTTGCCAACCGATTTTTTTTTGTTGGAAAGGTTATACTTGCCAAATGGTCCCATGAACTCCAAAAAATTGTTAGATTTTAGTATAGTTTAATCGTAGGTTAGGTTAGGTTTATTAATATAGGTAGGTTATAATATTATTTTTAACTTTTTAGTGCTTTTAGGGTTTTTTGAAGTCGGATTTTATTTTGCAAAAAAAAAAATTACTACCTATGTGACAGTGATATAAAAAAAGGAAGAAATTATCACCGAGACTAATGCACTAAAATGTCACGATAATATTCTCCAAACCGATTTTGGTTTCGGCGGCCAATCTCAGTTGAGACTAGCCACGGACACAGGAGATTTTAGTGCACGAGTATGTGCGCAAACGCAGGTGCTCTCACTCTTCTTTAACACTCATTGTCCGATGGAACGCAATCCGATACGACAAGGGAGAGATCAGGCGCTGGACCAACGGCTTTACGTGTTTCCTATAATAAATTACACCAATAATAATTGGTCGCAAAGCGCGACTGCTGAGCATGAGGTCTTGGGTTCGATTCCCAGGTCGGGCAAAGTGTTATTGGGTTTTTCCTTTAGGAATTTTTCGGTAGCAGCCTCGGAGTCTGGATTTGTGCCCGGTTGATGGCAATAGGCTCGCCCCCTATTATATGGGACTAAAAACATAACTGGCGAAATGTGGGTGTACTAATGGGTACATCTCTGCCTAACCCTTCGGGGATTACAGGCGTGATGTTGTGATGTTATGTAATAATTGGTTCAATTTTGTACGACAAAAGTACATTTACTACCTACACATGCTCGTATTACGCCCTCAGGTCATAGCACACTTAAAGTATAGTACCAATAAAACAGAAGAAGTCAGTAGAAAGTTATCAAAACAAAAAAATCTCAATCAACATTACAAAATCAGTAGCATACAAATACCCTCTTGACATCAGGGCCAGGTGAAGGGTCTCTAAAGCAGTTTGTTACAGAGAGACATAACAATAGGCTCGTTTAAATAGTGGTGCAAACATATTCATTAAGTTAGAAGTCTTCGGGTTATCTGTTAATTAGTGATGTAAGTAATGAAAGAGTATAATGATTGTAGTTCGATTGGTAATGTGAGGTGATGAAAAGGTTATAGGTCAATATCTTGCTTAACTTTGGTCTTGGAGCAATTTGGTTGGTAATTTAGTCACGTTTATTTATTTATTTAAACTTTCTACAGCATAAAAGTACAAAGGTAGAATTTAATTATTTTGTACTTGTGTACACTTTATTTTACTATGTAAAATATTTTAGTACTTTTTTTTAATCTCTAATTTTGTTGTTTTACTCTCATCAAAATAGCTTGCACCTACCATGTTATCTCTTCACTACCTCTGGTTGACTGGTAGAGAATGCCTAAGCCATTAAGTCCCCCTTTGTACATTTGGTGCATTAAGTTTAGATAAATAAATAATAAATAAAGGCGGACTTAATGCCTTAGTCTCTGCCAGTGAACCAAAGGTGGTGAAGAGAGGCATGACGGTGCCACGCTACCAACTTTTAAACTCAGGTCTGATATTCAGAAATTCTTATGAAAAACATTTTGCGTGTCCTTAAAATCGACACGTACAATCAACAGTCGCCCTGGCGATCACAAGGCCAACGGAGCAGCCAAAATATATTATAACAAACCTAAACTCAAACTTAAGACCGTTTAAGTATTTCAAATAAGCCATTAACAGGCACTTTTGAATATTGTCAAGAAGTCAGTCAAAAGTCAACTCAACTCGTTCCAACCAAACCTATTTTATATTATACTAGCTTTTGCCCGCGACTTCGTCCGCGTGAATTTCGGTTAAAATCATGATTCGAAACGACACGTGGCGCCATCTATGATCATAAGAACGTTATTGTGATTTCTCTCGGGAACAGCAGTTTTTTTCGGGATGAAAGGTACCCTATGTTTGTTCCTGTACACCTGGCAATGTGTATGCAAAATTTCAGGATGATCGGTTCAGTGGCTTAGGCGTAAAATGGTAACAAACAAACAAACAAAACTTACTTTCGCTTTTAATTATAAAAGCGAATATTAATTAGTTGTTTTTGGACCACTTTTGAACGTCTTAAACGAGAACAAAGAAATATTATAATATTGAATCTAGTTGCCCATTCCAAAGGGTAGTTTCAAATTCAAGGCTCTGTAATCAATTCGATAAATAATAGAATTTCAAATCTATTTTTAGATATTTAATAAAACATATTATTTAAAACTTTAAATGTGTGACTAGTCCGTTCGCAGTGTTTTGTAATTATCCTAATTAAACATACTAGGTAGTTATCCTATTAGCAGCTATGCAGTATTCTGTAAGGTTTATATGTATCGCCGTTGCTTGAAATAAATATGATCATAAGTTGTAGCGATGTTTACGCTTGGGCTTACAGTCACATCTCTCATCGAACGTTCGCTAAATGTATGTTACAATCCCATAAAAGCATGGAAAATAACTTTTACGCAATATAACTCCGCAACGAATGATGGTACGTACTACATTATGTATTGCATGTGGTTCGCTTCATTAGCATGTGCTCAGCTTTATGGGATCATCCAATTTGGCACGAGTTCGTATCCACTACATAAGACGGTACGTCAATACATGGTGTAAACATTACAGTCACCATGAAATATGCGGGCGGTGGATTTGGGGTCAGCCTAAGGGATGATTCTCATTAGAGCGGGCCGTGCCCGGGGCGGGGCCCGGACGGGGCACGGTTTTAAATCTGTTACATATATTTTGTATGAATCAATTTTTAGTACACAGTGCATTATCCGTGTCCCGTCCGGGCCGTCTCGACGCACTTCAATACCACGTCGGCTCGTCCACGCCCCGGCCCTAGCACGGCCCGCTCTAATGAGAATCATCCCTTAACAGATACAGTCCCGGGAGTAAAGCGAGCATTGTATTGCCCGCGTTGGTGTAGTGGGTTTGATTCCCAGGTAGGGCAAGTGTTATTCGGTTTTTCCATCAGGAATTTCTCAGTAGCAGCCTCAAAGTCTAGATTTGTGTCCGGTTGATGGCAATAGGCTCGCCCGCTATTCAAAGTCAAAGTCAAAGTCAAAACATTTATTTCAATTAGACCATTTACAGGCACTTTTGAATTGTCAAGGAGTCGGTCAGTTAGTCCGAAAGTTGAAGCTAGTTGCTCGTTCCAAAACGGAGGTAGGCCTCTATGGAGAAGAACGAGCAAGAAACTCCACGGCACTCTTTTAAATTAGGTTTTTACAAAATCCTGGTTACATAATTCTTGTTGATTCTATTACATGGGACTTAACCATGACTGGCGAAATGTGGGTGTACTAATGTGTACACTGCTGCTTAACCCTACGGGGATTACAAGCGTGATGTTATGTTATTTCGTTACTAATACGTGTCTTCGACTTCAAATCTCATTCTCACATACTTAATGTTTTACTTTTCGTTCAATGAAAACATGCAATTCAAATTTTTATATGCAATGTGTGCTACAACAATTATTATACACACATGATTGATATCGCATCTCACAGCAACTCACGCAGTTTCGTGTTAAAATCGTTAATTAATTACTTGTCCGAATCATCTCGCCTAGAGGTTAATGCGGGATTAATTAGACAGTGTGAATATTTGGAAAACATACGACAGTACGTTCAGGTACGTACCGTAGGAAAAAAATTGGTCTCAAAAGATTGTAATTTTTTTTTTAATAATTTTATGTTTTATATTAGCGTTGCTGTGTTCCAGCTTTTCAGTTCAGCAGCCTCGGAGTCTGGATTTGTGCCCGGTTGATGGCACAAGGCTCGCCTCCTATTACATGGATCTTAAACATAACTGGCGAAATGAGAGTGTACTAATGGGTACGCCTTTGCCAGCCCTTCGGGGATTAGGCGTGATGTTATGTTATTTAATACAGGCACATGAGACATTTCAATTTTATTTTTGACCTTTGATATTGCAGATGTTAATAAGCAGTGATGACCACCTAACATCAGGAGGTCCGCAGTCATCTTTGGCATCCAACGACAAAGTATCAATGTTAAATTGACTACAAAACGTAGCAGTTACAGAAGAGATAATGAACCGTATGTTTCCAACTAACCTTCTTTCAGTTCATAGTTAGCAATAGTTAAACGTTATGGTTAAATTACTTCGCATTAACCTTCGGTAACTTAACACTTATGTAACTAAAACTTAGCTAATTGTTAGTTAGTATGTTTTTATAAAATATTTCATTGAATATGTTAAAGAGTATTATGTAAATGGATAAAATGGTGCAATCGAAAATATATTAGATTTTACTGAAACTGTTCGGACTGCTGAGCATGAGGTCTTGGGTTCGATTCCTAGGTCGGGTAAAGTGTTATTGGATTTTTCCATTAGGAATTTCTCAGTTGCAGCTTCGGAGTCTGGATTTGTGCCTGGTCGATGGCAATAGGCTCTTTTTATTACATAGGACTTAAGCATAACTGGCGAAATTGTGGTATACTAATGGGTATGACTCTGCCTTACCCTTCAGGGATTACGTGGTGTGATGTTTTGTGTTTGTTATGTATGTAATTCGTCTCTTTACATCTAATACACTACTACGAGTATATAAACCAGTGTCTTTTACCACATAACATAATACTATAAGTACATAATGTACGTATATTATATTTTCTTTTACATCACCTAATAACTGAGCAGAAACATGATACAATCAGTGTACCATAACATTACAAATATATATATAATTTACGTAATAAGACGTGGATCTTGTGTCGTAGGAAGATGGCTGTAAGACGAGCCTATTGGCCAATCTGCTGCGTGAGCGCAGCTATTTGATACGTGCTGGGGATTGAAGAACAATATTCCATTAATTGGATTTGTATACATGGTGTAATTGGAAAATTTGAAAAGGGGTCTTTGAATACATTATGATGAATAACTCTTACAATGGCACAAAATCGTGAAAATCAATTTTTGTTCATCCATAAATTTATACATAATTATGAATAACTGGCACAGAATCGTGAAAAAATGATTTGTTCATCCATACATTTTGTTAAGCTACGTGAATTTCTTGATCTAATGATTTCTTAAAAAACGTTAAATTACGACATCAACTAATTTTTTATTAAGAACATTCAAAAGTCGTGTAAAGTCGGGGTAAGGATCAAAATACAATAACTAGTTCGGAGTTTGACCTCGTTCTTTAATAAGATGCAGTAGTTTAGGAGATGCCGTTTTCTTCATGATGTTCGGTCTCCTCTATAGATGACAATTTTTTTTTTATTAAATACAAGCTTTTATTTAGCTTGCACTGTTTGTATGTAAGTATGTAAGTTGTCCTTTCAAAATTTGTCAACCATTTAACAACCATTTGTTGATATCCGATTGAGCTGAAATATTGCATACACCTTGAGTTCTATAGACAATACAATGTCCGATACTCAACATTGAAATAATTTGAAATTAAAGTTAGTTATTAAATATTTGTCGTGATGGCCTAGTGGTTAAGACGCCCGCCTCTCATGCATTAGGTTGTGGGTACAAATCCGGGCAAGTACCAGTGTGACTTCTTCAATTCATATGTCCTTTCTAAAGTTTGTCTTGGACATCACCGACATCGGTGAAGGAAAACATCGTGAGGAAACTTGGACTTATACCAGCCTATTACTGTTCCACTCAAACCATGTCAGAGGCCCTTGAGGCGGTTTAGAAACTCTGACACTAGGGTGTGTGGGGTCGTAAGACCTTACTGCCCACACAATGAAGAAGAATAGGTGTTATAAAGAGTTGACTTTCTTTACGTTCCTACTTTGTAAATGATTGTAACTCAATCTTTATTTTATCTCCAGCAAACTCCACAGTGTATGCAGCCTTATTGGCTATATATTCTTATTGAATTGCACAAACGGCTACCATCGTCCACGGTTTCATCAACAGGTGAACGTATCACACGTACACCCCACATGCGCACACGAATACACCCACACTCAAATATGATGCGGTGCATTGTTAAAAAGTTTTGTTTTATTTACGACAAATTACTTAATTGCCAGTTATGAGAGCGAGAAGGAATTTTGTTATGATTTTGTGCAGGGTTGCCATTTGTTCGAGATTCTCCGGATTTGTCGTAGTTTAGAGGGCGTCCGCGGGTCGACTGAAACGGTGTAACCCGGACATTTTTTGTGTTAGGGAGATCCCGATCAGTGTCTCGTCTTAGGGAAGGAGTTGTAGGCACCATAAGCAACAAAAGATTAAAACAAAAAAAAAAAGGAAACAAAAAGAATTTTGGAACCAAGTACATTCTTTTTTGAAACCCCGATAACAATGATAAAAAAACTGTGTGAAAGATGTTTTTACCTTTGTAAATGTTTTTCTCAGAGGCATTCGGAAAAAATCTTAATTTCATCCCAAAACCCGGGGATTTTATAATAGGCTAAGGACATAACAGGCAAAAATGCTACCAGGATCTTTAAATGAGATTTGGTGGATCACATTAGTTGTATGCATAGTGACCGCTGCGCAAGCGTCTACAAAATAGGTGCCTGAAAATGGACGCCGAGATGATCTGGACGCGTAACACGAGGGCTAGTTCGAGGTGGCGCGGACAAATGTGTTTCTGAACTTGTGGGAAAATTTGTTCCCATCAGTGGGAACTTTTGAAATTTGTCCATCCAGCGTCAGCAATTTAGGTAATGACAGCCCTAATTCTGTACAAAAAGGAGAATAATAAGAGTTTATGAAATTATTATTGTTCACGTAGCAAGATGTATTGACATGATTAATGTAACTGTGTGGCTGGTGAATGCTTTTATCGTTTCCGCGTCATTTTTAGGTTATTGAACCTGAAAATTTAATTGCAATGTGTAGAAAGACAGTTCTTATACGCAATACGTGGATCTTTGACAGTCGTTACGGGTCTTCAGAAGCCCGAAAGTCCAACAACCAGTCTTACTATATTCCTCACGCTCTAGGATGGTGCCAGTGACATTTGTCAAACTGTTTCTTTTCACTCTTAAACGTTACAATCATGATTGAATATTTTAACTGCTCACTAATATTATAGTAGTACTATTATATGTAATAACGGTGCCGATTCTCTTGGTCACAAACTAAACTAAAATTAGACTATTTCCATCTTTTTGTGTCCAATAAAACAAGAAAGAGACAAATGTAATTAAGAGCTGTCAAATTTAGTCAATCTAACACATTCATACAGTTATAGTTGACATCAAAACGTATGGATTAAAAATACGGAGAAATTCAAGGCAAAACTAATTTGACATCGCTAACTTAGTTCTTTATTCATCACGGAATGTCACCGTCCTTTGCTTTCGCTGTATGTTAGTAAGAGATGTCAATTCTCTATATTTAGTCTAGTTTGTGAAAAAGGAAACCGGCACCATTGTCATATTTAATTTACTAGTTATATGCTTACTTATAACTGATTCCGTATTTTACGAAAAGCCTTGCATCACAAGACTACAAAATGTAGTAAAGCAATAGATACTTATAAAATATATTGTTTTTATGAAGTAGACGGCTTAGCCGCTTGCATCTGTGCTTGCAGCTTCATTTCAATCATCATGCAAATAGCTTTGTGAATTTTTGACTTTTCTATGCCTAATGTTTTTATTTTGTCCATTTGTTCCGTTACAAAAGCAACTTTTCTCTGAAAGTAGTCCTTAGCACCAGCAATATCCTGAAAAATAATAAGATTATTTAAAACAAAGGTGAAATTAAAGGCCTGCTGTACTAGTAAGACAGCAGAAGGAAAATCAAACCGAAAGAATAACTTTTATCATAGTTTATCAAATAAAAAGTTTCCCAATTTAAATGTCATTGAATAACAGGATTATTATTTAGAATGTTGGACATTTTAGGTGGCTGGCTACACAGTTGGGGTGATTGCCGTAAAGAAAACACACAGTGTGTTTTCCTGCAGTCAATGGGTTAAATACCTATCATATACCAATAACACACACACAACTTACCTTCTGTGCATAATATCCAGTTCCTATATCAATAAGCACATTATCTGTGTCTGATATTTCACCAGGGACGTACATGGATCCAGTCAGTGGCACAAGTATGCTTTTGCCTTTACTTTCCGGAGTCATTTTCTCAACACATTCTCCTGATTCCATAAACTTTCCTTGGGCTATTTTTAATGTTTGTATAGAGTCTTGAAATACAGTCATTTCCTAGAATATCACAAAGTTCAAATGAAGATCAACATTCAGAAACATCCAGCTTAATCTAAGTATCTACAACTATTGTTTTTCAATTGGTTATCATAGGCGCTTTGCCTCAATGTATATAATAATCGACCAAAATAAGACATAATATCCTAGTAGTTCATTTACCAATTATTAACTTACTTGATCCAATTGCTGTTTGAGTTGGGCCAACTGCTGTAAATTGAGCTTGGATAAATCGATTTGATGCATTCCTGGCGCTGGTGCACTTGATACAGTAGCCATTGTTAATGAAGTTGATATTTCACACCTAGTTTAATAAAAATAATGACTAATTTAAGTAAACTATAACATTAGAGTGCAGTGACTATAAAATTAAATAATGTCACTGACCTAGTTAGGCAATTCTGACATCCATAGATGAATTGCTGACATGTGTCACCCGCACCATCATAGGACGTATGGAATATAAGGGGTATCGTACCAAGTTACTACAGTTACATGTAAAATACTGGTATTCAACTGCATCCGGTTAGACTGGAAGCCGACCACAACATAGTTGGGAAAAGGCTAGGCAGATGATGATGCCAGTAACGGTTGGTGGCTTTAATCCCCATCGGCCATCGATTAGATATCTAAATGCACACACACCCATAATTTGTCTATCCTATAGCATAACTTGTAAGCACAATGGTTTGTGTATGTTTATTTATTTATTTAAACTGTATGCAATAAAAAAGTACAAAGGCGGATTTAATGCCTTGTTTTATATTGTGGGCTATCGTAAATTGCTAAATATTATTTTGTTTGATGAGTGAAACCTTAGTTCGCGTAAGTAACATGTTTGGTTATTGCTCCGCTCTTTTTGGTCGTAGCGTGATGTTATACCCTCTACGAATAGTACCTATAAGCCTATACTATTCTTCATGAATCAATCTGGCTATCATATATAGAAAAAAAATGTGGTTCTAGAAATTACAGCGTTTAAACAAACAAACACTCTTTAATTTTATATTAGTTTGGATCAATAAGGAAGTGATCTAAGATTCCCAAACATTCCCATAGTTATGTCATGAGATTGTGTGATACTATGTGATGGTGTTGCCAAAGCCGTAACATAGGTCTGTAGAACGATTAGCCAATCGAAGTTAGATATTATAATATCTATCGCGATGGCATAGAATTTAAAATTGAAGATACGATACTTCTTGAATGATTCGGATTCTTTTATGCCTATTGGCGAAGTAAGCGGGGAAGACACGATGGTGTCTACAACGATGTTTTTTTTTTCTTTTATGAAAGATGGGTTTGCTCTTGCTTCAAGGTCAGAGGCGACAGAGGCAAAGTCTACGATGGAGTGAGCTTACCCAGAAGAAGCCTGTTCACTCCAACTATGAAGAGATTAGGCTCGAATGTGTTCGGAAATACACATGCAGGCAGCAAGTCACTACAGAATCATTACAGAGTGATTCAAGACAAAAATTTTATGTAGGTATCTATGTTGCACCCGTGCGATGCCAGGGCGAGTCATTAGTTTTCTATACAAGTCACTTATTAAATTCTTTTACTTCAAACTTTTTTTCCGAATTTAATCGAATGTTTTGCTCTGCGTAAGTAAGTAGGCATACCAGTTGAAGATCAGATAGACATTCGTTCCATATGAAATTCTGGTATTCAGCTGCATCTTGTTAGGCTGAAATCTGACCCTATTGACCTCAACATAGGTAGGAAAAGGCTAGGCAGATGAAGTCGGAGTCTCGTGTGGGTTAAAAAGATTTCAAACAGGTTTTTTTCGTTTTTTTTAAGGAAAGGAAATCATCAAATGGTCACTTCTACCGCTCTGAGCCTGACCAAAACCCATCCGTGTTCCTCCTAATGCCTTTTGTGTTCCAGGGCCGCGGTAACTCTTCCGTACAAAATCCGCAACCCTGGCAGGCACTGGCCCAAAATGTCACCATGGTATTCTTGACCTTTAAAGAGCAGGATTAGGTAAATGAAATCTTTGTTTACGATATTAAATTAATAATGATAATTAAAATCAATCATGAATATTAAAATATTGGTTGTTTTCATTTATGCAATTTCGGACATCTGTTTAAATGAATAATGATAATAATGTCAAATATTCATGAATATTTGAATACTAATAGGGGTTTTCATTTATGCAATTTTGTGCATCTGTTTATTTTGTTATAATATACAAAATTATTCAAATTTGGATTAAAAAGAAGTCTTGCTGTTTTAGTGGTCGCAAGCGTGACTGCTGTGCATGAGGTCTTGGGTTCGATTCCCAGGTCGGGCAAAGTGTTATTGGGTTTTCCCATCAGGAATTTCTCAGTAGCAGCCTTGGAGTCTGGATTTGTGCCCGGTTGATGGCAATAGGCTCGCCCCCTATTACATGGGACTAAAAACATAACTGGCGAAATGTGGGTGTACTAATTGGTAGACCTGATTGGGATTGTTAGTTCTGTGTCTGGGTGTGATTTATCTATAATATGTATGTATTTATAAATTATATAAGTATGTATATCAGTTGTCTGGTTACCATAACACAAGCTCTGCTTAGCTTGGGATCAGATAGCCGTGTGTGAGTTGTCCCAAGATATTTATTTATTATTTATTTATTTTACCTCTGCCTAACCCTTCGGGGATTACAGGCGTGATGTTATGTTTATGATGTTATGTCAGTTTCATGAAACACGTCACTTTAGGTTACAAATGCGAGGCTGCTTTTAAATAGGAGCCAAAATCATTACATTATTTTATTTCGTCACATCTGTTTTCTAATCTATGTAGCACTAAATATGGTAAATAAATGGCTACTAGATTATGCGGTGCGATGCGCGTCCCTTCTCTATGAACTAGTGAACTCGATCGGGTTCATAGCACTTCGTACGAACCGCGGCCGATGGGCACGGCAATCTTATTAAATAACTTACTTTTACCCGCGACTTCGTCTGCGTAAATTTTAGAACTGAGCCAAAGTCTAATTTATTTCAGGAGACCACAAAAAGGGGATAAAAACTGAATGACAAATTTCAGCTTATTCCGTTCAGCCATTTGATCGTGAAAAAGTAACAAACATCCATCCATCCTCATAAAATTTCGCGTAATTGTTAGTCGTAAGATGTAGGATCATCACATCCATTTCGAATAACACAAAGTTAATAAGGGATGCCTAGAGCTCTCACCAGAGCTAGTTTATGCCCATAGAGCAAGCAATACGGGCCACCTGACGGAAGTGACGGCCCCGTGTTGCTCTATGTTTATGCCAAAGACAGGAAATACATAGACAACCAAAAACTTTGAATCTATATTGTTGACGCTTGTCTATGGTTTCAGAAGTACTATTCGATGTTGCCAATTTACAACTCTTAAGGCCAACTCCACCTGCCAGGGTTGCGGATTTTGTTCGAAAGAGTTACCGCGGCCCTGAGGGCACACAAATGGCATTAGGATGAACACGGGTGGATTTTATAGCTAACTCCACAATGCAGAATTTTGTGCATATAGCAAAATGAACTTTATGTCAGTATGTTTAACGTCGGTAAATGTAAAAAAGTTGTCTCAGACGTATTGGCGAATAAATGAAAACGAGCGTAATAAATGATTCATCTTCTTGAAACTTTATTCACGTAGGTATTTGAGCGGTCCGTTCACTTATCTCTTACGACATACAGGTAAGTTGTGAAGCGATAAAAAGCTGATAATATCTGCAATGCCTTTCGATATTACAGCTAAATTACAAATTGTTAATAACACACAACAATGTAAGTGAGCGCACATCGCGCTAAATACCGACAAAGTATAATCTTTTCATCGCAGAACGAATATTGTGAACTTAAATAATAAAATAATTACTAAGACCTAACAGGATAACTTTTAATTCGTTGTTTGCCTATTTAGAGGTAGAAGTA
This sequence comes from Hoplodrina ambigua, assembly GCA_949774945.1. NCBI lineage: Eukaryota > Metazoa > Arthropoda > Insecta > Lepidoptera > Noctuidae > Hoplodrina > Hoplodrina ambigua. Next base: position 11,556,505 of record OX458981.1, read on the forward strand.
AATATACGTAAATATGAAGAACTTTAGCTATAGGACTAACTCTGTAATAAGAGAAAAACAATCGAATTCCTATCGAAACGCACTGCAACGTGAGCAAAATTATGAATCAAAAATATGTTTTTAAGATTTCGGCTTCGTCTTAATATCTAATGAATTAAAATAACGACAATACGGGCTAATTTTTCAATCGTCAAACTCTTAACGGAGAGATAAATATGGCAGTTCGAGAGCATTTATAAAAATCAGCCCTTAAACAATCCTACCCCGGGGTTGCGGGACGTCTTAACAGGATACCGTGGCCCCGGAACGTAAAGGGCAACAGAAGGAACAGGGTGGGTTTTTAGTCAGTAAAAGTCTCACAGTCCCTTCCGCCCCACCCAGGGCGAAAGGACCCATTTCATGATTTTTACCACCACAAAAAAAGTCATCCTACTAATATTATAAATGTAAAAGTTTATCAAGATGTTTAGATGTATGGATGTTTGTAACTTAATCACGCGTTAACCATTGTACATATTTGAATAAAAATTGGCACATGGATATAGACCAGATGTTCCGGTACGTGGCCGCCACTCGAGAGCCTTACGACCCCAACAGCCGTCTGCTCTGTGGCAAACGCCAAAAGTAACAGTTACAAGTTTGACATAAGTGACAGATAGTATTTCCGGCCCTTGTAAATCAACGTGCTTCCGGGGCAAAATGCACCAGGCGGTCTACTGTTTTTATACTTTAGGGTCAATTTTGACCCACTGGCAGTTGAGTGCATAGGTGCTCTACCCATTGCCACTTGAGTTTCGCCATTTCGAGAACTATTTCGTTTACCTTAGTTCTTCTGCAAACGACTTATCTAACAGATAATTTCATACAAATTAAATCTAGTCTAGATATTTATGAGTCTGAATGCAAACATCAAGATGGCTGCTCAAATGTGAACCAATTGCTAAAATATTCTTTAAAACTGAATACAAAATAATTTCGGTCCATTTCGAGAGGCGGAAATTGAGAGTAAACGTACAAAGTAACCACACATTAAAATACTTTCAGACTTGTAACAATTGTGTCAAGGTGGCGAAGTAAAAACGGTCGGAAGTTGTAATTATGTATGTATGTATTCGAGAGTAAAGCAAAGTAAAAAAAAAGATAATTATTTTAGTATAAATGTGCTAAGACACAGGGTTGTCATCAGACCAGGTTTTCTCGGATTTGTCCTGGTTTAGAGGGTTTCCAGATATCATCCGGGAGTAGTCCGGGGGCGTCCGGAAGGGATTTCCAAGTGTTTCTAACACTTTTTGTGTAGGTTAATCGATCGGTTTCGTTGGTCTAGTGGTCGCAAGCGCGACTGCTGTGCATGAGGTCTTGGGTTCGATTCCCTGGTCGGGCAAAGTGTTATTGGGTTTTTCCATCAGGAATTTCTCAGTAGCAGCCTCGGAGTCTGGATTTGTGCCCGGTTGATAGCAATAGGCTCGCCCCCTATTACATGGGACTAGAAACATAACTGGCGAAATGTGGGTGTACTAATGGGTATACCTCTGCCTAACCCTTCGGGGATTACAGGCGTGATGTTATGTTATGTTATGTTAATCGATCAGGAATTGAAGGATGCAAGGAACAATAAATAAAAAAAATCTAAACGATATGTTCGGTAAAAATTTCAATTTTACCCAAATAAGAAAGAATACAAAAATAAGACTTGAATTTTATAGACATTCCATAAAATTTTTCATGTAACTTATACTTGTTACAGCAAAGGTGGTTCTGCCAGAAGGCATGTTTGGGTTTTTTAAGTTTAAGGGATGATTCTCATTAGAGCGGGCCGGGCCCGGGGCGGGGCCCGGACGGGGCACGGTTTTAATCTGTTACATATATTTTGTATGAATAAATTTACATTATCCGTGTCCCGTCCGGGCCCGCTCGACGTACTGATTCATACAAAATATATGTAACAGATTAAAACCGTGCCCCGTCCGGGCCCCGCCCCGGGCACGGCACGCTCTAATGAGAATCATCCCTGCCCGACGTCGGCAATTCAGTTGATGACAGCCCTACATAATTATACAATATAAACTAATAAAACACGTACATCTTCGTTGTTATTATAACACTCCCAATTGCAATAAGACGCTTCACAAGGTTATTTTTTAATTCGTGCAACTAATCAAATTAAAAAAAAATTAGAGAGTGTTGCGTCCTTGTTGAAATAGTTATGGTTATTAATTTTATGTTCATCTCAATTGGGCTTAGTTGAGCCAAAACGAGCCAAGCCACAACCTCTCAATAATTAAATTAATTATGTGAAACTAATCATCGTGTTAAATGTGTTTTATTACTATTTGGCAATAACAGTTCAATGTCATACAAATGTGTTCATCCAAAATTTATGTTTAAAACAACAAACAGAATCAAAGATGGCGACTAACGGAACTAAGATTTTTTTTTACTTTGTAGTTTGTGAAGGCGGTTGAATTTTTTGTAAGAAAGTTTTTAAGCTAAAAAAAGAAGATATTTTTTTTTTTTTTCATATTTCAAGCCCAATTCCAATATGCATGCATAATAATGCACGATATTTATGAAATCAGTAATAGTTTTTGATCCAAGTCTTTTTTTTGACAAGGTTATACAATAAACGCTTTCAATGAGATATTTATGACACATTTAATCAAAACAAACTACGAACAAGAGAATAGTAGTATAGAACAATAAAAGTAGATCCAGAATATGTTTCAGCAACACGTGCCGGTCTGTGCTAAGTCAAGCACATGGGGATTACTTCCCACATTCCTTCTTCTTCGGCTTACATGAATCTTCTGACGGACAAGATTTCGGAATTGTTGGCTTACATTTACGCTCCAACGGCGGCATACAGCGATCTCGTTCCGGTGGAGAAGGTCTGGGACACATCTTGTGTTTCTTTGGTGGAATACAGTCTTTACAATAATATCTACACCAATTTAAAGAAAGGCTTTTCGTAGTAAACGTTAATTTAGTAAAACATGGTTTGGATAGCTTGAAATCGGTGCTTGGGCAGCATTTAGGCAGTGGGGCTGAAGGGGTTACCGGTTGTGGGGGGTAAGACATAGGATCGCAGTCTGATTGTGATATAGGAGCCAGAGGTAGACATAATGAGTTCATTTGGCCATAATATAAATTGTATGATGACTCCGAAGGTACTCCATAGCCTAAGGTGTAGATTGACCTGCCTTGTACCTGAAAATAAATTCCGAATTTGTAGTTGATAATATTTAATTGGCCACTACAGGCAAACGTAACGGACGCTGGCTAACAGTGCATCTGCATTATAAAACTTTATATTAATACTTGGCGGTATATTAATTTATTCAATATTCAAAATTCAGTAATAATGCATACGTGGCACACTAAATTAAGAAAAAAAAAACTTTAGATAAAGCAATAAATACAAGCCTTGTTTATAACAAACTATTGACATCACAAGATATTATCATAAAACAAAGTAAAAAAAAAAACGTTTTGTATATTATGTTGTATTTTCAATTAAAATGTTAGTTGCTCAAATATTTATCCAAGATATAATATTTAACCAAAAGCTATAACTTTATATATTTTTTATTTTTTTAAATAAAAAATGTGCAAGTTTAAGTTTAATCTGAGATCTCCCTAATGTTTTTAATTTTAACATTTATAATTAAAAACGTTTATCCAAATCAAATACTCGTTAATTTTTTTTTTTATTAAAAATTGTGCAAGTTTAAAAAAAAATTTGTGTTTGTTAAAAAAAGGTTTGTGCAAGTTTAAAAATAAGTTTTAAACACGACACAAAGTTTCAGAAATTGCTATGCTCGGTTTTGAAGGAGCCTATTTCGCAGACTGGGCTGTCATTTCTTTCTGCTGGGTTTATAAAGAAACCTTACACGAAGTGGATGATCATTTGATGTTTTGATTTGATTGAAAAACAGACTCAGTCAGTGACGTCATTTAAAAATGATCTACATAACAACATACATAACATAACATCACGCCTGTTATCCCCGTAGGGTTAGGCAGAGGTGTACCCATTAGTACACCCACATTTCGCCAGTTATGTTCAAGTCCCATGTAATAGGGGGCGAGCCTATTGCCATCAACCGGGCACAAAACCAAAAAAAAAAAAAAAAAATGATCTTTGTTTACTTATTTTTCAAAAGAGTAAAGCTATAATTATGTACCATTAGGGTCAACGCAAACAGCAAGATACTCGAGCATTGTACAAATCCAATTTTGTGAAGGTATCAGTACATATTAGTACAATAACTGTTCCTTAAAGTTTAAACCGAAGCACAGGGTTACTATAATAAGAGTATCTATTTCCCAAAAGCACATCTTTCTTGCTAGCTTGCTTTTATCCATACTCTTTATTCAATGTTATCTAGTATTTTTAAACCTAGAACTTAATTGATCATACCTATACTGTTAGTATTGTACTTTAGTAGAGAATAACCCATTTATTTTTCATATTTTAGAATTTCCGGTAGAGAGACTTCTTATTCACTCTATGGAAAACCTTAAAATATGAACTTTTGAGTTCATATTTACGAGTACTTACCTACTATGTACCTATAAAAGTCCGTCCAGGCATTTTGTTTGGACTAAGTTGTACAATAAACTAAATTAAATAGATATTTATAACATTTCAAATATATATTTAATCAACACAAACAACGAACAAGAGAATTGAAATGCAGTACAGTAAAAATAAATCAAAAATGTTTGAACAGCGACACGAGGCCGGTTCGTGTTTGCAATGGGGGCGCGTGCTTCATCAACCATATGGGGGTTACTTTTCACATGGTTCCTCCTTTTTCGGTTTACATGGTTGTGGTGGCGGACAACATACCGGACATCTTGGTCTACATATAGGCTTCGTCGGAATGCAGCGTGCTCGTTTCGGTGGGCAAGGTTTGAGACACATTCCGCGCGGTCTTTTCGGTGGTTTACAAACACCTCTTCTATAACATCTACACCAATTAAGCGAAAGAGTTTTTATAGTTAACGTTAATTTAGAAAAACGTTTGGATGGTTTCAAATCGGTGCATGAGTAGCATTTAGGCTGCGGGGCCGAAGGGGTTATTATAGGATCGCTGTCTGAATGTGATTTGGGAGCCAGAGATGTACATAGTGAGTTCATTTGGCCATAATATAAATTGTATGATGACTCCGAAAGTACTCCATAGCATGAGGTGCAGATTGACCTGCCTTGTACCTGAAAATAAATTGGGAATTTGTAGTTGGTTCGACCTTGATAATTTTTAATTGGCCACTGGACGCTAAAGGCAAGCATAACGGACACTAGTAAACGGGGTTTTTAGAAGACTTTTATTTTAAGAGCTATTTTTCCAGCTGCTATTTGCAGCTGTATATTTATTTAAATATTATTCTACATATAATTCAGAACGTAAGACCATAACTTAGAGCAATAAATACAAGCCTTGTTAAACAACTATTATTGACATCACGAGATATTGTGGTAAAACAAAGTAACAAAAAAAAAACGTTTTGCAACTAAATATATTAAAAATATAAATGTCCCAATTTAAATGTAAAATTTAAGTTATTCAAATATTTATATTTACATGTTAAATTTTTACGTTTAATTTTAATAATAAAATATGTATACGAAATTCTAAAGTTCGTTACTTTTGATTTTATAAAACTTGTGCAAGTTTAAAAAAAAACGTTTGTGTATGTTTAAAAAATGTTTGTGCAAGTTTAAAGAACAACTTTAAACACGAACTCAAGTTAACACAATTGCTACACTTGCGTTAGCTTATTTTCTAAAGATAAAGCTATAATGTACCATTAGGGTCAACGCAACCAGCAAGATACTCGAGCATCGTTCAAATCCAATTTGTGAAGGCAGCAGTACCTACATAATATTACAATAACTGTTTCTCAACGTTTAAATCGAAGCACAGGGTTATTATAATACGAGTATTTAAAAAAACAACATATTTCTTGCTAGCTTGCTGTTATCTATAGTCTTATTCAATGTTCCATAATATTTTTAAATCTAGAACTTAATTAATATTTGATCATTTGCTGTAAGGTATTGAACGTTAGTTTATTTTTAATATTTCAGGGCTTCCCTTAGAGTGACTGAGAGTGTTCATATTCATAAGTACTTACAATGTACCTGTAAAATTATGTCCTTGTATTTTTTCTGGACTAAGTTGTACAGTAAACGCAATTAAATAGATATTTATGACATTTTAAATATTTAATCAATACAAACCACGAGCAAAATACAAAGCACAGAACAATAAACATAAATCCATCCGTAATAATTATGTTAAAACCACACGTGGACGATTTGTTTTTACATTGGGGGAGTGTGCTACATCAACCACATGGGGGTTACTTTTTACATGGATCCGGCGGCGGCGGGCAAGGTGGTGGACATGGTGGTGGACATGGAGGCGGGGGACACGGTGGTGGACATGGAGGCGGTGGACATAGAGACGGGGGACATTTTGGTGGCAATGGTGGTGGACATGGAGGTGGACATGGTGGCGGGCATGGACATGGACATGGACATGGGCATGGGCATGGTGGTGGACATGGAGGGGGACATGGAGGTGGACATATAGGACATTTTGGTGGCGGACATGGAGGGGGGCATGGAGGGGGACATATAGGACATTTTGGTGGCGGACATGGTGGCGGGCATGGACATGGATATGGACATGGGCATGGGCATGGTGGTGGACATGGAGGGGGACATGGTGGTGGACATATAGGACATTTTGGTGGCGGACATGGAGGGGGGCATGGTGGCGGGCATGGGGGTGGACATGGTGGCGGACACGGATCCTTCTTTTCACATGGATCCTTCTGTTCTGCACAACATGCTGCTTTCCTTTCCTTCTTCGGTTTACAAAATGTTGGTTTACAGTGTTTTGGTGGAGCACGTCTGCGATACCTATTCGGCTTTTTTGTTTTTTTGCATTCACAATAATATCTACACAAAATAGATTTTCTAGCGAACGCTGGATTCCCAAAACCCGGATTGGTATTTGGTTTTAAATCTATGGATGTGTAGCATTTAGGCAGCAGGGCCGAAGGGGTTAACGGCGATGGTGGGTAATGCATGGGATCGGAGTCCGAGAGTGATTTAAGAGCCAAAGATGGACTCAGTGAGTTCATTTGGCCATAATATATCTCCCAAGGTGATCCATAGCCTGGAGTGCAGATTGGTCTGGCTTGTACCTGAAAATAAATTCGGAATTTGTAGTTGGTTCGAGCTTGATAATTTTTAATTTGCCACTGGACAGTACAGGCAAACATAACCGAGACTGGGTTCTTAGAAGAACTTTATCATAAGAGCTATTTACAGCTGCATTATAATATTATATAATAATTATATCAATTCTTGCAGGTGTTATGTTTTTTTTCATTATGTGCACTTGAAAAAGGTAGGTATTTACATTAATTAAAGAAATGAATACAAGCCTTATTAAAATTATTATTAATGTCATCACGAGATATAGTAAAAAATAACGAAAAAGTAAAAGATTTTAACCAAAGATATTAAAATGACCCCATTTTAATATAAAATTCTAGTTGCTCAAATATTTATCTCAGATATCCTTATTACCAATTTCAACTCCTAATCATTTTAATAAATTATTTTTTAACCTAAGAAAACCTATTCAATTTTAAAAAAAGTTTGTGTATGTTTAAAAAAAATGATTGTAGAAGTTTAAAAAAATATTTGTTTAAGTTGTAAAAAAATTGTTACGCTAGTTTTAATAAAAAGTTAATGCAAGTTAAAACTATGTTGTGCAACTTTAAACAAGATCTTTGACTTATTTACCAAAAGAGTAACTATTAGTATCATTAGGGTCAACGCATACGGAGCAGCAAGATGCTCGAGCATCATTCATAATCCATTTTGTGCAGGTATCAGTACTTATTAGTACAATAACTGTCCCTTAAAATGTAAACCGTATCAGAGGGTTATTGGAGTATTTTTCCAAAAACACATCTTTCTTGCAAGCTTGCTTTATCCATACTCTTTATTCAAATTCTCTGGGTCTTTTAACCTAGAACCTAATAATATTATATCATGTACTGTTTTATATCAAAGTATATCAAGGTATGTCAAGGTATTGTATATTAGTAGAGAACAGCCCATACATTTTACAGCTAGACTATTCATATTCACGTGTACCTCAACCTGTATAAGTTTGTCCAGGTACTCTGTTTGGACTAGGATGTACAGTAAACGCAATTAAATAGATATTTATGACATTTTAAATATATATTTTATCAGTAAACAAACCACGAACAAAAGAAAAAATTAACGCACAGTAAAACTAAATCCATCTTTTGATGTTTCAGCCGTTGGTCACAGGTTTTGCCTTACGGTTTTAGTTTGAATCGAGGGTCACAACATTTGTTTGGAGCTTCTTTTATACATGAACATGGCTTCTTTTTGCATGATTCTGGTCTAAATTCTTTCGGATCTTGACTTTTACATTTCTTTACCTTCGGCTTGCAGCAGGGTTCAGGTTTTGGTTCAGTACGGACGAGTGGACGCAATTTTGCCTTCGGTGGTGGGCGACGATCCTTACAATAAAATCTATATAAGTTTAAAGTAAAACTATTCATTTTAGGTTTCAAATCTATGCACGGATAGGATTTGGGTCGTGGTGCTGAGGGGCCTATCGGTGGCAAGGTGTAAATCTTTGGGGAGTGCTTGAGATTGCTCTCTGATAGCGATTTACCAGCCGGAAATAGACTCAGTAAGTTCGTTTGATTAAAAAAGGAACTGTACGATGGCTCCCAAGGTACTCCATAGCCTGAGGTGCAGATTGGCCTGGCTTGTACCTGAAAATAAATTAGGAATTTGTAGTTGTTTCGAGTTGGTAATAATAAAATGGCCGCTGGACAGTAAAGGCAAATATAACCGACTGACTGGTAAACGGGTTCATAGAAGACCTTTATTTTAGGATCTATTTACAGCTGCATTATAATATTATTTTATAATAATTAATTTCAAATGTTTTGCTGTTAAATTTAAAAAAATAAAATAAAAAAGGTAAAAAATATTAATAAAAGTTAATATTATAAGTTAATAATAGATTATATACAAAAACATGATAAGTGAATGTTATATTTATTTGGCGTAGATAAGTTTAAGTGATTACTAGATATAGTAAAACATTAAATCATCTCAAAATAAAATGTTAGTTACTCAAATATTTACCTCAAAAATTATTATAAAATAAATAAATTTTCGATTCTAAAAAAGTTGCAGTCTTATCACAGATGTCTGTGCAAGTTTAAAAAAATGTTTGTGTAAATTAAAAAAATTATTCATGCATTTTTAAAAATGTTGTTATACATTTTAAAAATATGTTTGTGCAAGTTTAAAAAATTCTTGTGCAAGGATTTAAAAAATGTTTGTTTAAGTATTTAAAAAATGTTGGTGCACGTTTAAAACAAATGTTTATGCAAGTTTGAAGATATGCTTGTGCAAGTTTTAATAGACGAAACACGTCCCAAAATTCCAAAACTGCTACCCTCGCTTTAGAAAGAGCTTATTTCGCATATAAAGCTCCTATTTCTGTCAGCTGGATTTAAAAAGGAAACTTATACAAAGGGGATAGTGGTGGCTTTGTTACTCATTTTGCCCTCTCACTTCAGCCCCATTAACCCTTTCCAAACCTAACCCTCTCCGTCCCAAAGTCGCTTCTCTTGGACTTGGACAAAATAACCATCGGTTTCGGAAATCTATTGAGTGTAATTTAGAATTTTGTAAGTTTTTACGGTTTTGATATTTGATTGCCTTTTTTTATTTTACAGTCACAAAGATTATTTCGATTATCAATTTAAATTATTTCATTCACATTCATAGGTTAAAATTATCGTTCGTTTATCGTAACCATATTTCAAGCCAAGACTGCAAATATTTATATTATTATAATAATCTAATATAAGTTATGTGAAATATAAAATATAGCCGAGACACTTACCAGCTCACACTATCTGGGCCTACCACCATCTCTTAAAACTATTTTAATATTACTTTGCCTTCCGCACTTTTGGATTTTCAACGCTCGAATCAGCACCGAGAGTCGAAAATGCAACAACAGAAATTAGAAAGTAATATTAAAATATAATATTATTTTAAGAGATGGGGCTAGGCGCCCAGGAACGAAGAATATTAGGTAGGTACTGTTAGGGTCAACGCAGATAGAGCAGTAAGATGTTACGCAAAAAAATAGATATTTATTTTTATTTTAAATGGGTATTTAATTTTTCAAGCAAAAAAAAATCAAAAAAAGTTAAATCCTTACAATAATTCTGCTTCATTCCGGTTTTTTCTTACACACAGATGACATATAATCTGTAGGTTTATTTTTTGGTCCACATGGACACTTAAATTTTTTTATCCTCTCACACAATTTTGGTTTACATCGTTGACGACGTTTTGTAGGCGGTTTGCAGTGCGACGGTGTTTGTGGACACCGTGGTGGCTCAGGTGTTTTGCACGTACTCTCACAATAACATCTACACAGATCTAAGTAAGCAGTTTTCTTAAAACACGTAAATTTTGAACATGAATTGGTACTCGGATTCAAATGTCTGAGCGGGTAGTATTTAAGCCATGAGGCCGAGATTAAAGGCGATGAGAAGTAAGGTTTTGGGAGGTGTGACGGTACGCTGTTTACTTGTGATTTGGGATCTACAGGCGGAAACAATGTGTCCGTTTCGTCATTATATAAATTGTATGATGCTTCCCAAAACAATCCATGACCTGGGGTACTGATTGGCCTGGCTTGTACCTGAAAATAAATTAGGACTCTGTAGTTAATACGAGCTTGATAATTTTATGTGACGTCACATGAATCAATAATTTGAATAAAATAAAAAATAATTAAAATTATTTTTTTTTCATAAAAAAGACCAACTATAAATGCTATTAGGGTCAACGCAAACAGAGCAACAAGATGCTCTGAGATGTATATTAGTTCATTTGAACACAAAATTGTGTTAAATATAATACCAGCCTATTAATATCCCACTGAAGTATAACATTTTTATTCTAGCTTTTATTCAAAAAACACATAACATAACATCACGCCTGTAATCCCCAAAGGGTTAGGCAGAGGTGTACCCATTAGTACACCCACATTTCGCCAGTTATGTTTACGTCCCATGTAATAGGGGGCGAGCCAATTGCCATCAACCGGGCACAAATCCAGACTCCGAGCTGCTACTGAGAAATTCCTGATGGAAAAACCCAATAACACTTTGCCCGACCTGGGAATCGAACCCAAGACCTCATGCTCAGCAGTCGCGCTTTGCGACCACTAGACCAACGAGGCAGTCCGAGGCAGTCTTTTAAAAAAGTAGTACAATAACTGTGTTCATGTTAAACAGCACATGATTATTATGGTATTCCTCAAATACACAACCTCTTTCTTGCTAGCTTGCTACTATCCGAACTTGTTTTCGAATGAACTCTTTTTTTAGAGTTCCATACCCGAATCTTCTACGTTGGTACGGAACCCTTCGTGTGAGAATCCGACTCGCACTTGACCGGTTTTTTTAAACTCTCTTCTATCTAATATTAATGTATGTATGTGTGTATATATGAATGAATGTGTGTGCATTGTATACTTGTTTTCCATGCAAAGACGCAGGCAGAAACTAGTTCATAATAATATTATTACTCCACCTCCTTTACTAGTAATCCATTGTGACTATCATTATTTAGTCTATCATCTTTAAAACTACCATAAATAACAAGTGAAGTTGATTATTCTGTGGTAATTCTGGTGTAAAAAGACACTTAACTATACCGAAAGTCGTGTTTTTCTCAGCATTACATTAATAATTTCGTAATGAACACAGCGCGACTGCTGAGCGCGTGGTCCTGGATTCGATTCCCAGGTCGGACATAAAGTTTTATTGTGTTTTTCCATTAGGAGTTTCTCCGTAGCAGCCAGAAGTATGGAAGTTGGTAGTATGACACCGTCATGCCTCGTCACAGCCGTTGGACCTGCGCCTGATCTCTCCCCGGTTGTGTCGAATTGCCGTCCCATCGGACTATGAGAGTGAGGGAAGAGGGAGTGCTCCTGTGTCTGCGCACACACTAATGCACTATTATAACTTCTGCATACTTAGCGTTAGTCTCAATTGAGAATGAATTGAAATCGATCTAGAGAATATATTTTTATTAAGTGTATGCAAGCATTCCATTATTTTCTGCAATCAAATGTACACTAGCAAAGGAGTTAAGGAATTCATAAAAATGTTTGTATTTTATTTTTATAAAATATTATTATTTATACGCGAGAGCATTAGTACGAATGTTTGAGCATCGCCGCAATCATTAAGTTTACGCGGCGGATTTTGTTCGAGCAGTTGTTACTCTATCTGCGCTGACCCCTACAAAGTAGCTTATATCTAGATATCAAAAAAATACGACTGCAAACAGAAAATCTTTTTATATAATAGGCAATCTTTACTAACTGACTGATTCATTAACACACGGCTCAAACCACTGAACAGATTTCGCTGTACTTTGGCAAGTAGACCGTTATTATGACGTAGACATCCCCTAAAAAAGGATTTTTCGAAATTCACCCCCTAAGGGGAAGAAACGGGGTCCAAAGTTTGTATCAAAAAACAAGAGCTGATCGCCAATAATCGACATTTAAGCTAACATAACATCACGCCTGTAATCCCCGAAGGGTTAGGCAGAGGTGTACCCATTAGTACACCCACATTTCGCCAGTTATGTTTTTAGTCGCATGTAATAGGGGGCGAGCCTATTGCCACATTGAAGCTAATTTTATTTAATTAAGGACAGAAGCTAGTAAAAATATAATAGTTAAACAGTGACGATAAGTTAACAGTAGTTAATACCTCGCGGTTCACTCGCGTTTAGTTTCATGTATGGTTAGGTACTGCTCCACACCTGTGTGTCGTAGTAGATATGTTATATAGCCTACCTCGATAAACGGGCAATATACTCGTATAAAATATAATATAGATCAGATCAACCGCCTCCGGCTTCTAAAATAACTTTCTAACAAACAAAACAAAATAATTAAAGTAGAATATAATTTCCACCAAAAGCTGCTGCATAGCAAACAAACAAAAAAAAAGAAATAGGAAACTGTACAATGTGACATCTCAAATGAAAGGGCTTGTTATAAGGGCCACAAATATATAATTTTAAAATAAATAGGTTATAAAGTTATTTAAGAAATTAAATGACACAATCATGACCACTGCCTCTTTTATTTCCGAAACGACTAAGTTTAAAATTATTGAAAAAAAAAACAAATGCAGAAAAAAATCTTAAATAAAAAATTGTAGAATAACATGTTGTGATGTCATGTGTGTTTGAAAGTTCTCAATATTGTCCGTACAACCTTACATTTGCAGTTGGAATATACCTATGGAAAATCATATTTTTCATCTACAATGATAAGCAGTTATTCTGATAATCGTACGGAACCCTCTCCATGCAAGTAAAACTAGCTATTATCCGGTTTTTGGTAACAGAACGATAAAAGTAAATTCATACAAGTATGTCAGCACGGCTCTGGTGGTTTAGTTTCACAATGAGGCCTTGGAGGGCATCTATTTGTTCTTAATTTCGCACATGGACTTCTTTTCCTTCTACATAAGGGTGGTTTTGGTCCAATTTTTGGCTGGCCTGTCGGTTTGCATTTGTCCTTTTTCGGCCCACACCCACCTTTGCTATAAAATCTAGGAAAATTCAAAAAAAGAGTTCTCATAGTGCGCGAAGATTTTGTAAAACGTGGACTGGCTTTAGGTCTCCATTCTCTGCATGGATAGTACTTAGGTCGCGGGGCTGAAGGGCATATCAATGGTGAGTGGTAAGGTTTAAAATCGCTGTCTGATAGTGATTTACAAGCCAGAAATGGACACAGTAATGTCGTTGGATTGTAAAAGGAACTGTACGATGACTTCCAAGGTACTCCATAGCCTGAGGTGCAGATTGGTCTGGCCTGTACCTGAAAATAAATTAGGTGTTTGTAGTTGAATGGAGCTTAGTCATTTTAGATTGGACACTGGATAGTAACAGCTACCATAACTGTTACACATGGTGAAAGGCACAGGGCTGGGGGACAAAGAATCACGTAATAATAATAATATGCTCTAAACCGATTTCAGTCATGGCGCCTAACCACAACGGAGACTAGCCAGGTATGCAGGAGATTTTATAGTGCACAAATGTGTGCGCAAACACAGGTATACTTCCTCTTCTCTAACTTTCAGAGTCCGGTAAGATGGCAAACCGGCGCAAGACCAACGGCTTTACGTGATTTCCAAGGGTGTCACGCTACTAACTTCCAAACTGAGAAATTGGTAATGGAATAACCCTCTAACACTTTTTCTCCGACCTGGTAATCGAACCCAGGACCCACGCTCGAAAGTCGTGCTTGTGTACGGAGTTTATAGTTCCGATACGTGGCATGATGCCTCTTCCGCAGTGTCTTACATTCACAGAGATGCCCGTCGTTTGGCTAAAATATTTTTCACCTAATTTGTTCAAACATAGATTCGACTAATCGACGAAATAATCTTTGCCGAATTAAAGCAAAAAAATCGGTTAAAAAATGTTTTTACCATGAAATTCTTATTATTTTTTTTTATTTTTCGACAAACTATTTGTTATTTCTCTTTTATTCGACTAATCATTTGGTTTTTATATTAAATTATTGGTTAGCAACACACATTGAATTGTACCTACATTTTTTTTGACATAATTATTGTTTGTGATCGGCATAACTTTAAGACGATTCTTTTGAACCCTGCTGTCAACCGATTCATGAGTTCAAGAGCGAACAAAGCGAGCTCTGTATCATGGGGCTTCCCACATGGACAGGTTAGGTTCAATGGTGATGGCGGGGGCTAGAGTGAGCGAACAATGGTAGCTAACTCCCATCATCCTCTTCGTGTTAGGTTCTTTGAACCCCCGCAGACAGAAATAGGAGAAATAGGCTCCGTCGACTCCGCTATGAAATTGCAAACAACCTCACAAAATTTAAACGATTATTTTATTGCTTAAAATTATTGTGTAAAATTAGTAAAACATACCTTTTTCTATTAATGCACCTGGCTCGTGGTTGTAACTAAAGATTTCCAAATGAATATGTAAAGTTGAAAGACGAAATGTTATCTGCAAATGTGTGTGTTACGAAATCTAATAAAACTATAAAGTATTTGACCAATAGAACACTGGTCAGTAGACAAAAAGCATAGTGAAATTAAGTAGAGAAGTAATCGTTCGGCGTTTGAATTATTCGATGAAATTTTAAATGGCCGCAGTTTTTCGGCCAGTAATCGGTGAAAAATATTTTTTATAACCTCCATTTTCTTTTAAATGATTATTTAAAATGTATTTAATTCAGACATTTACTTACGTGTAAAATTAAACAATGAAATTAATGTTTGGAGATTCTGTTATGTATCAGTTCTGTTAACACTTATTTCAGTTGGAGATAAGAAAAAAGTTTTTTTTTTACATCATCTTACCACCCAAGTAATCATGGTCCCAAACAGACCTAAACAATACCACTAAAATTTAGTATTTATTTGTATAATTATATATTTTATGACAACCTCCAGAATTTTGGTGATGATGCAGAACTGCTCCTTATTTATATCTATGGAACAAGTCACTTAAAGTTAGGACCAAAAATAAGTACTTAAACACTTGGCAAAATTTAAAAGCGACTCTCTAGTGAAATAACGGTTATGACTTTGACATAAGACCTATTTCATTGTAGTATTCAATTCAAAATACTGTTTTCCTAACAACAACGTTTCAATCAATAAATTCGAAGATAATCGCTTCGTAATGATACTATGTGTATACATGTTTCTGCTCGACTGTAAATGAAACAGATTAGAACACCTTACTTAGCAGCTATGTCACTGTGGGTACTGCTATCATGACTGCTCACAAGTGACACCACGCGGATACTCGAGCATGCTCGCGTCGACCGCAAAAAACACCCGCGGTATCACGCCGCACAAAATATATACCTTGCACGCTATTTTCAACCCTGTTCTTGATTTGTTTTAATTCATTTTTATTCAGTGATAACTACTCAAACGTCTAGTTGTTGTCTGCGCTGGCCCTTATATGTTAAGCTCAATTTACGTTGACATATAACAGAATGAAAGATAATTTCGTTACAATCAATCGTTAATCGTGTAATTAGTAATCAACATTTTCAAAAAAAATTGTTGTTTTTTATTTTGCAAAGCGCATGACTTCGATCAAAGGCGTGCGCACGCGTGCGTACTATACCTACGGTTGATATTTCAAAAAAGTTATGCATGGTAAAGCTTGAATAGTATTGTTTGGAAAAATGGATAGGTGACTACGTTAATTACAGTTGTTTGTGTGTTCATTTGTTACCCAATATTCTATTGATGCCCTTTTAAAGTCATGCACTTTGTAAATAAAAAAATGATATTTTTAAGAAAATTGTTTGCTATCATGATTACAATCATGTGTTTAAGTATCGGTCACTAATACGGGTAGTTGACACTATTTTCCACTAATTTCAAGTCATAACTTCTCCAAAAAGACACTTTATTTCAGCCCTGTTGACCCGATGAGTTATCAATTAACACACAGTTGTTTTTTGCCATACAAAATCTATAGTAGGGGAGGCCAAGATGCTGAATTTGAAATTTACTCGAGCGTGGTTCATTACATAAGAAGATAAGATGCTAAGTAGAAAAGGTTATGAGATGCATGCTAGTGGGGGAAGGGCGTGAATCTCCTATTTTCCTCACGTCACGCACAAATCGTCAGATTATTGAAATGCACACTTTTCTGCATGTTATTAACTCACACTGCCTAAATCTGACGGGCTCGTGTTAATCCAAAAATCCCTTCTCTGGCTCCCCTACTATACGGGAGAATCGCGTTTTGACAGGTCATAAAGAGTACATCAACTTACTGGTGTCATCTACCCTATTGCCTATTATAAATAAAACCAGTCAGTCTGTTCTGTAAAAAGTCTCTCTCGTTGAATTTAAGTGAAGTGTGCTTGAGGTAAGTTGCCAGTTTGCCACCTGATACCTACCGGGGCACGGAAGAATGCTCTGAGCACCTGCGTGCCCCGGCCAAAGGAATTTGGATGAACACCGTAGGGTTTTAGTAGGTAGAAAGCCCGACACACCCCTCCGTCTTCCCCGATGGGATGGCAGGGAGGATTACACCGTGAAAAAAAAAAAGTAGCCACCAGATGCTACAAATTGTCTAGTTCACCTCGAGGTCACTTTACCTAAATACCGAGTGATATTTTGAACAAAATTGTACTGCTGGATATGCGTTTTTTAATTCTCGCGCATTTTCGGGAACGGCCATTGTTCACAAAATCTAACCCTTTTATATTTTTTGTGAACATTAAGTAACTAATTAAAATATACTTTTATTTATGAGTCAATCTGCCTAGCCTTTTCCCAACTATGATGGGGTCGGCTTCCAGTCTATCCACATGCAGCTGAATACTAATATTTTACATGGAGCGACTGACATCCACAATCCAGAAGGGATATGTATATTATTATTCATAACTAGTTACTTTCAGTTAAGTCAGTATAAATAAATAAAACACAAATTTCAATGGCATTTTAGACACGCATTTAATAAATTCGAGCCACGGGCACAAAAGTCACTCTTTTTGGATATAAAAAAGGGAAATGAACACATAATAAGACACGTATTAGCCACATTTGGGTTTTTTTGAACACGCACCGGATTTTTTTTGACCACATGCGCCGGGTTTCTTTTTCGCACCACACGCACCGGGTTTCTTTCTTGGACCACATGCGCCGGATTTCTTTTTTGCGCCACATGCGCCACCTTTCTTTTTTTGGGGGAAACAACTCTTTTTCTTCGATCCTCCACAACCCTTACAATATAATCTACACTGATTTAGAGAAAGACTTTTTACAGTACATACACTCCTGGAGCATGGACTTTTCTTGGCACATGGACTTTTTTTAGGTTTCGGCCCGCATGGTTTGCATTTAGTCTTCTTTTTTGGTGGACATGTTGGTTTTCTTGAGGGACAACGCTTTGGAGGCTCAGGTTTGCAGTCTGATCTTGTTTTTGGACCCGGAGGCGGACACCGTGGGTTCTTTCGTTCATAATAGAAACGGAATGATGACTGCCACGGCAACTCTGGAGTGCAGAATGGCTTGATTTGTGCCTGAAAATAAAATAGATATTTGGACACTGGACAGTTAGAACACTATCGGTATATACAATGGGGAACAGGATCTTAGAAGACCATTATTTTTGGAGCCAATTATAAATAGCTAAACGCAAAACTCGAGAACGGCTCGACCGATTTAGTTAATTCTTTCTATGTTGTGTTCGTAATTTCACGGACAAAGTAGGAATTAAAGAAAATTTTTGGAGAATTCACCTGTAAAGTCGGAATTTTGTACGCTAGGGAAGCCGGGATGGTTCGCTAGTTAAAAATTATAATTATAATGTTACGGCCAGAGTGATAAAATATTCGGTTAGTATTAATAATATTCGCACCATTTGGTAACTTTAATAAATACTGGTTATTGGAAGCTGCGCAAATGCAATAAAAAAAAACTATTTAAAAAATTCCTACAAAAAATATGTTGTGATGTCAAAATTCACTTACTTTTTTTTATTCACATAGCATTTCTCAAAGCACTGAAACTCAACTTCATTACCATTACAACAAAAAAAGAAAAAAATATTTGAAACAAACAATCACAAAAAAAAAGAAACTATAGGTATATTTGTCTTTTTTTTTTTTATTGATCACAAAACGCAATAAAGGTTATTTTTTGTAACAACTTATATTATTGTGAGCATTGCGTCTGGGATCGACCGGTCGATCGCTATCGACCGTTTGGCCATCTCTGGTATAAATAATTTCATAAGTTATCTGGTAAAAGTAATTAAAAAAAATAGCATTATATAGTTGAATGACAAAATACTTTTTATTTTCTAAAATGTGTTTTACGTTATTGGTTATGCTATTGACTTATTATTTGGGCCGAAGGGGAGGAGAGATTCCTATTTCTGTCTGCGGGTTTAAAAAACGTAAATCGAAAGGGATGACTCGCTTTGCTCGCTCACCAGCTCCCGAGACTCACTTCCACCCTAACCTTTCAAAGTCAAGGTGCTCCAATTCCCGAGCTAGCTTCGTTCGCTCTTGTATCCTAGATTTTTGTTATTTACTTATAATATTTATAGCCTAAGTATCTGGCTGCCAGCTTTGCGGGGCTTCTATTTCTGAGTGAATAGTTAAAGTATTGCCGAATTCATTTTGTTAGCTCCTGCACTGTAAATGTAAAACTCTCTCTAAGAATTTAGATGAAGTGAGCTGGCAGTCCCTTTTTTTGTGGGGAATCCTTATGGACTGCCTCCGCATCGTGGAAGGCGGAGGAGTGTGTCTGACTCCTACCGACCCCACGCTCCGTGCAAAAAAAATAACCCACGCTCAGTGCAATTCTTCGCACCCAGGCAAATACAGCAGCGATTCAATAACATCCAATGCCGTAAGCGAAAGTACTAACATTCTTAAAATTTAATAATTACCGATCAATGTGATATCACATTAATTTTCTGTGTTGGTAAGTAAAATAACCGGTAACTATTAATACTAATCAATAAATCACTCTAACCGTAACCTGCAGATGTTGTTCGGACCTTATACAGGCTGCTTGATAATTTGACACATTTCTTGAAATATAAACTAGAGATTGCTTGTAAAAATTCGCACTTGTGTACTCTACTTCGACTCATTTCATTCGGTTTTTTATTTTAATTTCGGAGGATTCATTTGTTTATGAGCATATAAAAGTATTCGCAAGTGTTCGAAAACATAATCCTTAAAAAATTAAAAAATCAACTCCAATCAAAACAACCCAGTAACGACTCCAAAATATAGGAGGTCTGTTGTTGTGAATTGTTCCTACTTAGCGCTAGTCTGTTTCAAGGAATATGTCCAATTAACAATCACCTTTATGCAGAGTGTAACAAGACCCATCACAGGTATAAAACGATTTTTCTGGTGCGAAAATACGCTGTATTTGGTAGCGTGCAAGGGTCAGCGCAGACCGAGTGGCCTCGAGCATGCTCGAGAAAAATCCGCAGACAGACACTGGAGCTGTACGACCATCCGCGTCACTGCATGCGCAGATAGGCACACGTAGTGTGGTTTGTAAAAAAAAGAGTAAATATTTTACAAAATAGGCTAAACTAAAGGATAATGCAAAAGTAATGATTTTAGTTTCATAGGCAATAACATTGTTTATAGGAAAAAATAATAATAAATAATATGCAATAATAAGATATAATAACATATTTATTAAGTATTATTATATTATTTATTAAGAAATAAATAATGGCGCACGCACTGAAAGCATTCGGATTCAGATATCTTTATTTGCTGAAACATGAGTGTGCATATAATTATACGGAAAATAGTGCGTGCAAGGTGTTACAAGTATTTTCATTTTCGTCACTATTTCCAATACACCCGGCGATAGATGGAATTCTTCTTCGATGGTCAATGAATATAGCTGTATCTTCAAAAAGCCTTATAAAAAATAGTAACTGAAAAACCTAAAACCAAAACGCGAAAATCGAGACTTTTTTTGGTCGTGAGCAAGTTTATCGATGTGTTAATTAACATTTTTCCACTTTAAAAATATCCAAACTGTGGTAACATAAAAATACGAGTACAAATAATGACAGTGTTTTTCGGGCCTTACATTTTATAGTTTACAATACTAAAAATAAAAAAAGGGAATCTTAGAATAAAAACTAACAGAATACCTACTCGACTAATGCTGTATTCCTAGCTGGTTTGAAAGTTAGTATAAACTAAGATATTACGATAATTAGCGCTCTTACGCACTAGCGGTTAACCGCGGGGGCGGCTAACTGCGCGGCTAGCCGCATTTCCAATTTAATATGTAACCGCTTATGATTGTACGCACTAAACTGCTACAAAAATGCAACCGCGGCGGTTGAATGGAGGGCCGCGGCCAGCTTCGCTTCAAGCCGCCATCTTGTCTATACACTCTGGTGGTCGGTTTGTGGCGAGCCGAGAGTGTGCACATGTTTGTTTGTATGAATCCAGTATCTTTTTTTTTTTTTTTTTGTTTTCGGGAGTAAAAATAAATAACACAAGCTATCTCGACGGCGACCACTTTGTTTATGGGCCAGGCGCCTTCAAACGATCCAACCGCTTAACGCGGTTTCATTGCGGCTGACCGCTATACCGGTAAACCGTGAAGAATCCGCGATGAAACCGCGGTAAGCGGTTGGACTGCTCAAACAAACCGCCTAGGCGGTCAACCGCAAGTACGTAAGAGCGATCATTGGTTTGAAGAAAGAGGAGCAGAGTACAGAATAAGATATTTAACATTGAAAGAAGAGTAGAAGCAGCCTGGCAAGAAAGATAATAATTGTGTATTTATTTGGCTAATAATATACCAGAGTAAGTTTGTCTTTAAGGCACAGTGTAGTTCCATTTGACCTTTTTGAAATTATCACGCTCAATAAAAAGCTGGGCTGTCATCACAAGGAAAATATAGATACGACTTCTATGCTTAGTTATAAATGATTTTAAAAAAATAATTGTATATTTACCTAATGATTTTGAATCTGGACTTGTGCTCGGTTGATGGAAGTTCTCCTTGACAATTAAAAAGTGCCTGTAAATGGTGCCTTTAGAAAAAAAAACATGCGTTATCTACTAATCGAGAGCTATCCGCTGCACTTGAGATAAACCGGTTTGTTTCGATTTGGTTTTGCATGAAAAAGTTTCGAAAAGCCTTTATTATCCGAGTCCAAAGCCTTGATTGAAAATCCAATCATGCCGCGCGGAATCGTGCAAGTAATTTTCAAATCTATTCCTGTTGTATTTAAATTCATTATTGATTAAACAATGAAAACTGCTCGAGCATATTACTGCTCTGTTTGCGCTGACCCTTACGCAAAAAATGTGCTAACGGGTACATGCGATTGTACAGGGATGTATTTAAAATTTAGGTTGTAACATTTAATTTTTGTTTTTTGTAAAAATTGATAAAAAAATTATAACTTTGTCTTGAAATGTCTTCATAACCAGAAGGTTCTCAGTTAAAAGCCCAGTGTGACTCGGCTGTGAAGTGTCTTTTTACATCCGTAATTTTTTTTTTTCTTTTTGTTTTAGGAAATTTAAATAAAACTAAATAAATATAGTATTAAACGACGTGAGTGTGCAAGCATGGTTCTTTTAACGATCGACATTTTATCAATATTGTCTTTAGTGAGAAAACATCCAAGATGGCGGCCAGAATTCTCTGAAGACATCCATGACATCGTAGAGTTAAATAGACCAACGAAGTTTTCATTAAAACAAGCTAAATAAAAAAAAATACAACCAAATTGTGAAACTCCTCCTTTTTTAAAGTCGGGTAAAATCAATTTTTACGTGAAAATGGTGTCGGTAGGCACACACATCACATTATACATCCGCATGTTTAGACTTGCACAAGTAAAAGAACCATGCTTGCATTGTTATTTATTATCAGGGGGCCTACCACTATGTCTTAAAACAGTATTTTAAGATTACTTTGTTATGCACTCCGTTGAATTTTCAACACTTTGATCAGCGACTTAAAATCATAAAATGACTCCTTCCGCCCTGGGTGGGGCGGAAGGGACTGTCAGACTTTTACTGAACCACCCTGTTGCCCTTTACGTTCCGGGGCCACGGTATCCTGTTAAGACGTCCCGCAACCCCGGCAGGCGTTGGCCCCGTTGGGGGCCCCATCCCTGTGCTGACAGCTCTTTGAGGCGCGCGCGAACAGAACGCGCCGTCGACCCGGGCTTGGTCCTTGATCGGACGGCGAGCTTTGATCAGCGACTTAAGGTTGAAAATTCCAAAGTAATAATAATACTGTTTTAAAGCATTGCCGTAGGTCACCTAGTCTAACTAGAATACTCATGGATAGGTATTTAGACTTTACTGCAAGCAAGTGACAAAACTCGCTTTGATTAAGATATTAAATTTGTCATTAGATTTTTCATCATTAATCTAGAAAAAACTATAAATTTCTTACCTGATCAAGCAATTTGACATGCAGCGGGAACTCCGAAGAAACCCATTTCAAAGATATCGGGTCTAATCCTTGAGGAAGAACAGTTTTCACATGATTCGATAGTCTTCTATCAACAAAATCTTGGCTGTGATAATTACTATCGGGTTTATTAAAGTTTATAGATTTCTGCACGGCCAATTGAGAAAAACAGTTACGGATTCTAGAGTAATATCCTACGATATCACTTAAATTCTGACCTCCTAGAATAACGTTTTTTACATTACAACTTAATTTGGTAGACATATTAAAAAAAATATCAAGAAAATATCATCACTTGAAAATTTTGGAAAATAAAATCTATGTCACTGCTTGTCCGTCATTTTTTTTTTCTATAGTTCATTTGAAAATGTCACTTGAAGAAAAATAATTGAAATGTCATTATGCCAATAAGAATTTATTACAAAAAGTTTGTAATACATCTGTGTAGGTTAGTAAAGGTTTTTATTTTTGGAAGTGAATTAGTAGGTATTTGCAGATTTTTTTTTTATAATTTAGGTTTAACATAAGTCCAGACTAAAATTATTAAAGATTATTTTCGATAAATTGTGTTACTATACAGTACAAATTCGAATGAATCGATTTTAAATTTTCCATAGAAACAAAGATTTCCATTTATCGTTTTTTTAATAAGACATTTTAAAATATTCTCCCATAACTTTTTAGCCCTAAATATCCTGCACATACGCAGGAAGCTTCATTCAAATTGGTTCAATAATTTCGAAATGTAAAGATTTGAATTTTTGTATAAATGCTGTGCGACATAAACGCTCTTAAAGCTTCTTTAGGCAATTTATAACCATACTTTTGAGTAAGGTTTTCATACTTACTTATTATATTTCACCCGTGTGAAGCAAGGGCGGACCACTTAATAATAATAATCATAAAAACAATACTATAAAAAAATCTTCTCATAGCCATAATGCACTTGCGCTTTTTCAAGTTTACATAATATGTAATGTGAAGGTTGTAGACTTTCTTAGGCGGGGAGGCTTCGCCAGCGGACGGCACCGACAGTCGCAGGAGACGCGCGCACCTACGCGCATGTGCAGTGACGGTTACTCTACTTTTTAAACTCTTTTATAGTGCTGTGTATGGATAATAAAATGAGGCTAATATTTTGGGTAAGTTCATATATACAGTGATATTTTAAATGTAAATATACATTTTCGAATAAATATTTTTTCCAGTGAATTTTCTTCGGCAATTTGGATTTTTGTGTTTAAGTGTTTTCGATTTAAATGTAAAAGTGGGGAATCATTGTGACAAATTGATCTAAGTTTGGATTGAGTGTGACCCATCGGTGTATCTTTGGGTGATAAAGAATGAGAATTGAATGCTGTATTTTTAGCAATCGGATGTGGATTTAGTGGCGTAAGAATTAATTAACTAACTACAGCATGATAGTTAATTATCTTAATTGTGAGAGTTATATGCACATAATGTGTGTGTAAGTTTAAAAGTATATTAAACATACTATTAATAATATTAATTATAACACAAATACAGTGTGTCAGAAAAAAAAACACGTGTAAAAGTATTAGAAAACGTCAAGACCGCGTTATTTAAAAACACCGCTTGACCGTACAATTTCTCTCTATACATAGACGTATATCTCTAAAGCAGCCGCCGCAAAAAACAGCTTTCAATTAAATGAATTTAAACATCATTGGAGAACTATGATTAATATTATACATTTATATTAATCACACTAATAAAAGACGTTTTAAAAAGCATAAATTATACATTCAAAATAAAAAACCTATAAAAATATTACCATATTTTTTTAACATTCACATAAGAGAATGGACGAGTAAATTATCGAATACCAAAATTTCACCTGCATAATGATGTCCAGAATGTATATGTATATAAAATTATTTTGTATACATATACATCCTCGTGATTACGTAAAATATACAGAAATGTCTGTCAAAAGTAGGTCGACTCGAGATTCGCGGACGGAACTCCTTCGCGTAAAAGACATCGACGCGCGCTCTCGGAAGGTGCACAGTTTTCACCTATTTACTTTAAGTCTACTGCTGTATAATTGTGTATTATACAACTTCCAATGTCCACTCTCTATAGTTATCTAGCTAGAGACTGTCTGGTACTGCCTGTTAATGTAGTAGACGGATGGGAAATTATGTCATAATCATATTATACAAATGTAAAAAAGTCGTTTTACTTGGTATAATTTATATTGAATTATACAAACATGTATTTTTTTAATTCTAATAAATGTATGTTACCCATTACTTTAAGAATATTACCTTAGTGCATTGAGTAAAAATATTTAAATCTTGTAGTATTTACTAGTCAAGTGATCACTGTTCGCAAAATGCAATTTTCTAGAAAATCTAGGACAAGACCGGGCATTAACCTCTGAGCATCCCCTCATCTCTCGAAAGACATCAATAATTACGGCTTCAGACTTCCGGCATAAGATTTATGCAACAGAAATGCATAAGGCTACCGTTTGCATAAATGTAATTACGTTAATTGTCGTCTATTATTCAACTTTATTGTTCGAATTTTAAGTGCATACTGAGATTCATTTTATTTATTGAAATGAATTATTTTATAATAACGATTTTTTATTTACTAAAACGTTTTAAGATTTTAGTATAAAATAGTTTCTGGTGAAATTTCTAATTTAGAGTTGTAATGAAAGTAAACGATTTATAAAATTTGATTAAGTTTTAGAACCTCAAGTGTGTTTCTCTTAATATTATGTAATGCGTGAATCAATAACGTTATTGCATTACTCAACATTTTATTCTTGCAATTTAAGTAACTACATAAATATAAATGGTCTACTTTATATTGAGTAATACATGAATATCGTACAGCCAGGGAATCGATCTTGAGACCTTGACGTACGTAAACAACGATAAGTAAAAGTAAGTAAAGCAATATAAATATGCGAAAGTTGCTAAATTTTGCTCTAAAGTTTAGATTGTATATATTTTTTTATATAATTAATGAAATGCCAAGGTCGTCGGCAGATGTATGCAACGCTTCGGTAACTATCTTTCTATTTCGAAATTATATTTTGTGGATCTGCTAGCGTAATGTTGCAGCAAGTGTAAATGATCTTTTAAAAAAAAGACAAATTGCTGTTCGCGACTTCGTCTTCTTAAATGCCAGTTATTGGCTGATTTAATCTTGTTTCTCTAAACAAACTTTGGACGCCCGTTTCATCCCCTTTGGGGGTGAATTTTGGAAAATCCTTTCCTAGCACATGTGCGTGCAAAATTTCAGCGCAATCTGTTCAGTGGTTTGAGATGTGTCTTGATGGATCAGTCAGTCAGTAACGGTTGTCTTTTATATAAATAGACTTTTAATTTGACTCTTAACAATTCTTATTACATAAACAATTATTTTAATAACTGTGCCAATATTTCAGTTTTTTGATCTACTATTCCTCTTTTTTGAACTCGGTTAAAGATAAAATGGATTCAGATGACATTAATGATAATGTCAATGACCTAATGACATAAAATTTAATGTTTTTTTTTTAATTAAAACTGTATTGTTATTAGATTGTATGCAAATAGGTACATTATCCTCATTTCAAGTCACATTTTAATTACAAAAAAAATATGTTTAATTAGATACATTATCTGACAAATTTTACAATGTTAAACCTATTAAAAATGATGTAACTTCACAACGGAGAAAGTGTAATTTCAAATTAACATCACTCATTTTTGCATGTAACTGACATTATACGAGTATACAATTATATCATAATTGCAAAAAAAAGTCATTAATTTCATTTATAAATGTATACAAAATTATACAAGTTAAAATTAAACGTATACCATAAAACAAAATGTGTTATTGTAGGCGTATTATGAAAGCGAATGAAGTGATAAGAATTATGTTTTATTGCGCATAATTTGCGATTTAGAAGAGGATTTATAGTATTCATAGTTTAATTTTAACTTACTCGGTAAGTTGCAATAATAATAAATTATTAGTATTGTTCTTAATTCAATAGTGTAATAATAATTGAATTTATAAGCAAAGCAATCATATCAGGGGGCAATTTTACTTTTAGGAACAATTGCAATTTAATTTCAGTCTCAATCTGTCAAAATTGCCTATAATTTACCTAAAATTTTTGACATTTATTTCTACCGATATGAGTTTAATTCTAGATATTTTTCGTTTTTAATAAGTAGAATGGTCCTTCCGATAGTCCAGAGTCACACATTTAAACTTTATTTGCCACTTATGATATTTTTGATCATCATACACATTTAAACTTTATTTGTCACATATTTTTGATCATCATACAAACCAATAATTTTGAAGATACAGAAAAATATGTTACATTATAATTCAGTTAATACTTCGAAACAGTAAATTTTGGAAATAAAATGTCACTATCATCTGTATAAATGAGACTACCTGAGCGACAAAGAGACAGGAACTAACAGGTGCAAGTCGTGACCGGTGAGCGGTGACAGTTAACAAAATACAGGTTACACAGAAGTATCACTATACTCATTGACTACTTTCCATTGAGAAAAACCGCCGTGATCCATATTCGATTCTGTGGTCATGTGGTCTTGGGTTCGATTCCTAGGTCGGACAAAGTGTTATTGAGTGTTTTCATCAAGAATATCTCAGTAGCAGCCTCGGCGTGTGGATTTGTGCCCGGCTGATGGCAATAGGCTCGCCCCCTATCACATGGAAGTTAAACATAACTGGCGAAATGTGGATGTACTAATGGGTACACCTCTGCCTTAACTCTTCGGGGATTACAGGCGTGATGTTATGTTATGTTTATATTTAAAAGGTCTCATTTAGCCTTCTGACCGTTTTTGTTTCGTATTTTACCGTGAGTTGAAAGTTACGCACGATTGACCGCAGTGAATGGGACGCCTCGTCCAACGTCGAGTTTGTTTTGTAAAGCGTCGAAGAAGATAGCGAAGTAGGTTTGGATCAACATAAAATTTTGACAGATAGGTGTGATGGAACAAGACGAGAGAGATGTAATGTCACCTTACATCCTGTTTTTAAACGGACTGTCCCTTTCCTGGGCAACTAGATTCCATTTTTTTTCTCGAATTTGTTGTTCAAAAGCGCCTTTTAATGATCTAATTGAAATGAATGGTTTGAATTTATCTTTGCCCAGTGCCCCAATTTTTTATAAGGCAAACAGGCAATGGCTGATTAACACTATGTATCTTTAATAAACAAAAGTTTGCTGAAGATAGAATATTTTTTATAACAAATTCTGGCAGTAACCAAATAATCTGATAAGCAAGTGTTCCGTGTCATCTTTATTATATGGTACTTAATTTTTCTTAAATAAATAGTCTCAACATATTTTTTCATTGCGACATCTTGTTACCCTATTGTGGGCAGTGTCCTGTTGTGAGGTAAATAAAAATGGTCACTTATGGGAAATAAGAAGAGATAAGTTTAATGTTATGTAGGATTGGAACGACCAATATTTTATCATACAAGTCGTTTAGTTTATCTCAGATTTTAAACATGGCGGGGGATACGAATCTAGGGTATTTAAACTCATAGTAACATAATAGATGCGAAACTGAGTTTGTATATTTGTTTGTTACGCTTTCACAGCTAAACTACTGAACCGATTTTGATGGAATTTATTACAAAGTAAGATCAAACCCGAAGAAATGACATAGGCTACGTTTTTATTCGGGAATTCGTCTGTACCCGCAATAACCGACATTTACGCGGACGAAGTCGTGGGCAAAAGCTAGTAGTTTCATATTGATAGAAAATACAGCACTTAAAGTTTTACAACTTATATTTCTCATTGTTAACTTGCTTCATGTTAAAAGCATAGAAAACATGTGTACCTGCATATTTAAATACCGATTTCAAAGTTAGATTTCTTCGTTCTATACATATTTAAATTATAAAGACATGCGTTTCCGCATATTAATATATAATGCCTATACATTTAAATCGGGCAGTGTGCTAGTGAAATCTGGCGGCTGTTTGAACCAATGAGGTTGTGCGTGGTCGCAATATTAACCAGTCTGCCTTAACCTAACACTATAGAAGGACATACACGTATGTGTATAAATACACAGAAAATGTATATGTGTACAATTAATATACATGGTGTATAAAAGGTATGTTTAAAATATTGGGTTTCGAAAAAATAATTTTAGTTTGAAAGTTTTTAGGCTATTATACTACACATACAAAAGACGGCAATGGCCGCGCCTCCTATTATATGGTACTTGAACATAACTGGTAAAATGTGGGTGTAATAATGGAAACACTTCTGCCTCACCCTTCGGGGTTTACAGGCGTGATATTGTTATATAAAAAAATAAAAGCTAAACCTCCATTATATTTATGTATTCATGTATTTTGAATGATTTTAACTCTCTCTCTACAAGGACGTTATTAATATGTTAATGGCTTTCTATAACCTTTCGTGCTATTTTTACCCGACTGCGCCAGAAGGAGGGTTATGTTATTTTAAACACACTGTATAATGTATTTGTGTCATTACCGTCCCTTTTACTTTGTGACTGGTTTAACTGTCAAAAATTGCTACAATTTAAGGTGACATTATGACAAACCAATGTTGAAATATTTTTAGCATTGTAGGTCGACTGAAAAAAGTATATTGTGTTCTTGGTTTTATCGTTCTTTCAAGTAGGTAAGCTAAGGGCAAAAGCTATTTATAAATTGAGTTCAAGTTACTTTTTAATTAGCAGCTTTTACCTGCGAAATTTTCTTACGGATCACAATATTTTTATAATAAAATATAGCCAAGTACTATAACGAAGCTTCCCAAAAGCGAAATAATTTTAAGATTGTAAACGTAATTTTTAGAAGTTCCACAACCCAAAAATGACAAATAAACTCTTTAACTTTATAATATTAATAGATGTATAGATAAACTTACATTATAGCTAAATATGTATATATACATATAACTAACTATAATTACCTAGTTGACAAAGAACTGCTTCAGAAATTGATTACATTTGGTACGGAGTATCTAAGTGTACCCAAGGACCAGGCTACTTCTTATTTCGCGACTGCGTCCGCGATAACCGACATTAGAATTAGTTCTATAAACGTAAACAATTCATTTCTCTTCAATTACGTTATAACCAAGCTGTGAGGTAAGCAAGGGTTTACAGCACCCTCACGGTTGGTTGGTCACAACCTTGACATTGCGTGAAATGGACCGCGACAACCATAAACACGTGGTTTACAAGTAGGCTTGTTTTATACACGTATTACATGACTGCGTTGTGTGTGCGTGGATGTTCGTTCATAACTAAAAAATTGCTGATCCAATTTTGATAAATGATGCATCGATTGTTTTTTTAGGGTGTTGATAATTTGAAGTTTCAAGAATCATAATACATGAAAATATGTATAATCTCTAAATAGCATAAAACAAAGTCGCTTCCCGTCGTCTGTACCCGCCCACGCGCTCCAAGCCACTCGAGTGGCTTTGAACGAAAACGTTGAATTGTACATTGGCACTGGAGTGGCTTTGAAAATTTTCGAAAAAGCGCTCTCTATTTTATTTTTTTTGAATTTTTCCAACCATGCGACAACCTTCGTTCTTGTATCGATAGAAAGCTATTGAAATTCCTGACATTTAAGCTAGATGGCGTTGTGTTCATAAACGCACAGGGAATATTTTATTTGAGGTTGAAGTGGGTAGATGAAATGTGTTTGGCGCGTAAAAAAATTTTGTTCGGACATTTCATTATCAGTAGCTTTCCTATTACTTTTATGCGAAGGATTATATACCAATTTGTTCGTTATTTCACGGCCTTTCGAATGATATATAATGCATGTGAGTTTCTAGTTGTAAATTGTATGATAAAATTAGTAATATGTTTTATTTCTGCTCAAAAAATCAATAAATTTCTAAAAACATGATCAAAACTAATGTATTGCTAGTTCGTATTTCAATTATTGTTGTATTAATAGTTAGCTTGTTTATTAACGAACAATTTGGTACCAATATTGTATCATATAATTAATATTTCGAAGGTAGGATAAGCATTTCTTTACGTTTCGAGCGCCGCGGTAGGTACATGTTTTGAATTAACGAGTGAGATAGCGTTCTAGACCGAGATATAGGACGATCATGCACGGAAAACATTGTCAATGTGAATTTAATAATTTTAATAGTCAATATTTATTTTCCTCTCTAGAACTATTGTGTTCTACTATAAATTAAGATAAATACGAGAATTATTTAATAATTTAAAAAGTATAGATTGCGAGAATCATCATCTGCCAAATATTGTTTTTTTTTAACCGCTGAAGGCACAAGCCCGCTCTTACGTAATATTGACGTCAGTACTCAAGGCCCACACGTGCGAACCGCGATGACGTAATATGGCAATGGTCATATAAACGCTCTTTTGCATTTTTTGTTCCTTGACTGTAAATACCCAGACAGGTACCTACACATGTATAAACAATGGCTGGATTATGAGACTCGCATTTCTAAACAAAGGCTTATATCAAAGTCCTCGCTCAGTGTTTATATTATCAATAGAGATAGGAATGTGCAGCGCACCGGGACCGCTATCGATAAACGACTACCTGCTCACGTAGTACTTAATATCTGCTATTTTATCTTGTAGTCACTAATTATACTAAATTAAACGCATATAAAAACAATGATTTTTGCTTAAACCAGGTTTTAACCAAACCAAACTATTGAGCCATTTTTTTTATAACAACCTTTACCTTATCGAAATAAAGTTTAAAAATTAAAAACTGTCTCGAAAGATTAACCTGGTTTAAGCAAAGACTTTGTTTTATAATAAAGCGGATATACGTAGTTTAAATATCTAAACTTTGTTAACGCGTTAAAGTTCATGAACAAGATACGATAATAAACGTTATTTATCGATACATTAATTTTATTGTTACGCCCTTCACTAAACGTCTCCGTAAGGTCCGTAAGTGCAAGCGAGATAGACATAGCAAAATTATTTATGGCCCGACAAGTAGTTGATTACGTGAAACAATAACCTACTGCTAAACGTAAACATACGTTAGGGTTGTCCGCGTATAATATATTTATTTCATAAACCTTTCTCCTTTTTCGAAGTTGGTTAAAGAGCGGGTGTGACGATGCGAACTGGTTATTTTCCCAATACTAATTATGTTTTTAGACCTTAGTAATAAGGCCCATCTTTTACTAATAGTTGTAATGTGTAATAAAAATATTAATTACATTGTACGTTTTTAATTTTGTATCCTTAATATACTATACAATAACAAAAACACACACACATTTTCGCATTTACTAAGTAAAATAACATTCGGCACAATAAATGTACATTCTATGCACATAAGTTTTTCTAACATAAATATTGAAACTAGACACTTAAAATCATGAATGCCCGGGTTTATTAGCTGCGAGTGCGAGCGAGAGAGTGAGCGCAATTCGCATTACATTTTTGATTCGAAATTTGATTCGCGCGATGTTAATATTAATTGTATCTTAAAACTTTGGATGAACAATGGTAATTATTATGATGTCATTTGATGTAATATGAACTGGACTATTTTTTAGGTTAATAAAAAAATAGGGTCATCGCTTTAGATTTTGAAATAAACGAGATTTGTTTTTAAATGGCATCTTAAAAAAAAACTAAGTCATTCAAAAATATAAAAAAAGTTGTGTGGTACAGCCCTGTCTGTCCACTTGAATAAACAGTCATTCGTTTACAATCAGTTCATAGAAACTTTTTGCTCCAAGGATTTGTTTATGTAACTCGACGCCTCGCCGCGCGGCGATAAAAACTCAAGTACATTTCAACGACATGTGCGCGGGGAGCGGGACAGCTGGGCGGGTACGCTCTTTTAAACTACGAAACGGATTTTAATGCGGTTTTCATCAATAGATAGAGTGATTCAAAGGGAAGGTTTATACGTATAGTTAGTATCTACACTGCACTCGTGCGAAGCCGGGGCGGGTGACTAGTGGCGTAATAAATATTTAAATCCTGCATCTGTTTAAGTCATGTTTAAGTTCGTGTTCAAGTTTAAATTATTTATTTCATTAGTCTAAAGTGTTGTTCTATAAACTTTTGACTTAAACATACTAAGTAAATCATTTCAGAACAAATTCGAAAGCCCTGCAATAAATTAGCTGCGTACTTAGGAGTGGCTTTAATTACTGTTGTACCTAGCCGTTAGATATCAAAATAAATAGTGAAAGTATTTAACAAGATTTAGTGTTTTACCTTAACTTACACTAAAACATTTAAAGGTATTTAAATCAATATTCCGTCTCTGTCAACTTCAAACGATTGACTGAAATAGAACGATGTTATAAATTCGTAATGACTTATCGCAGTGGACCTATAAAAAGATTTTTTCTATGTTCATTATTATTTTCATTGACTGGCCTGTTAGTCTAGTAGTTAGTGACCCTGACTGCTAGGACGGAGGTCGTGGGTTCGATTCCCACCCATGACAAATCTTTGTGTCATGAGCATGATGATTTGTTCTGTGTCTGGGTGTAATTTATCTATAATATTATATGTATGTATTTAGAAATATATAAGTATACTAGCTGACTCGACCACGCGTTGCTGTGGCTTGAAGTAAGTAAAGATATTGAGGTCAATAATCGAGATAAAAACTATCCTATCTCTCAAGTTGGATCGAACTGCACATGGTGTGCAAATTTTATTATAATCGGTTAAGTGGTTTAGGAGTCCATTGAGGACAAACATTGTGACGCGAGATTTATATATCTATAATTATCAGTTGTCTGGTTACCATAGTACAGGTTCTGCCTAGTTTGGGATCAGATGGCGATGAATTGGTTGTCCTAAGATATATATAGGTATATATATATATATTTTTTACCCTGATATTAAAGACACAAAAACAGTCGGAACATCATCAAGCATTGCGAGCATACTATGTAGTTTCCCTGCTAACTTTCACTTGAAATCTCATTTGATCATCATCAAATTATTAGGTACTTACTTAGCTGTTACGACATTAATATTACTAAATTCTGTTGTTGCTTAGCATGAAGTCTTGGGTTCGATTCCAAGGTCGGGAAAACTATTATTGTGATTTTGGAATTTCTCAGTAGCAGCTTCGGTGTTTGAACTTGTACCCAGTTGATGGCAATAGACCCTATAACATGGGACTTAAACATAATTGGCGAAATGTGCGTGGGATGGGTACATCTCTGCCTAACCCTTCGGGGAATAGAAGCGTGATGTTATGTTTTATATAATCATCATCTTTTCCAAACTTTTTTTTCCATAAAATCCCTATAAAAATTTTAGTATAAAAAATTTCCTAAATATAAAACTTTCACCGTGTGTTTTAGTATAAATATAAACATTTCCTTGTTTATAAAGTAAAACGGGTTACGTCACTATTCACCTATTGCCTAACTTCCGTTATTGGTAAAAGTGTATAAGTCAAAAACTTTAAAATACGAACTGCCGTAATCAATGGTACGGTTGATTTTATGCTAATGTTGGTATGAGAAGAATTTGCTATGGTATTGGCAGTATGATTCGAAAGGAGGTCGGTGTCAATGTGTCATCTTTGCCGCATCCTTTATTGTGTAAGAAGAACCTTAGAGATTGCCATTCTACCTAAAATACAAAAAAGTCGTAAAATGCTCTCGTTATTGCTTTTTGGACTAACGTTTTTTAACGCGGTTTGCTGTAGAAGTTAGCTGGCAGAAATCGTCACGTAAGGAAAAAGCGTGGCTCCCGGCGAATTTTTATCTCTTTTCCTTTCTCTGTGTCTCCTATTAATTACGGGTGTCAAAAACTTTTTATTATTATTTTGATTTCAAATTAATCTTTATTGCATAAATCTTAGGTCACATCATTGGAATAAGTCCCTGTAGTTCCTATCGGTTTATTCTGTAAAAAATATCTCAATGAAATTCCGTTAAGTAAGCTAGAGGTGAGCTGACATTCCAGCGATGCTAGAGACTGACAGCTCACCTCAAAAGACATTTAGAGAATAACACTGGTGGAAGTATGGAGTTTCTTGCCCGTTCTTCTCCATACAAAACTACTTTTTGGAATGGGCAACTAGTTTTCAAAATTATAATTTTTCTTTTCTCTTGTAAATGACGTTTAATACAGTGAAACGGGGTGAATAGAGAGGCAGGGGTGAATCGAGACGGAACTTTAAAAGAGATTTTAAAGTCAAACTAATAAAGTTGGTCGCCAACAATGAGACTAATTTGTAAATTATAATTCAGAAAAAAAATGAGTCTTTTTTGCCAACAAACTATATTATTTTAACATTAAAATCTCTTTTAAAGTTTCGTTTCGATTCACCCCTGCCTTTCTATACACCCCGTTTTACGGTAGTGTCTTTTAATGGTCTCATTGGAATAGATGATGAATTTGTACGTAATACACTAATAGTTCGACTAAACCTTTTTTACCAACCCGGCTGTGCATAGATGTAATATAGATACATAAACATTCCTCTTAAATCATTCTACCCATTGATGAAAACCACATTAAAATCCGTTGCGTAGTTTAAAAGATCAAAGCGTACAGACGGCGGGAAGTGACTTTGTTTTATAATAATAAATCATTTATTGACAGATCATTCAATCCAATATGTTAGTAATACATACACATCTTAAACACTTGTTAGTATATAATGTTTGGTACATAACATTTTGGTGATAATTTAGGTATTAATAATGTCAAAATAATTAATAATAATAATGTCAAAATCATTAAAAATAAACTGCCTCGATTGACTGCCTCGTTGGTCTAGTGGTCGCAAAGTGCGACTGCTGTGTATGAGGTCTTGGGTTCGATTCCCAGGTCGGGCAAACTGTTATTAGATTTTTCCATCAGGAATTTCTCAGTAGCAGCCTTGGAGTCTGGATTTGTGCCCGGTTGATGGCAATAGGCTCGCGCCCTATTACATGGGACTGAAACATAACTGGCGACATGTGGGTGTACTAATGGGTACACCTCTGCCTAACCCTTCCAGGATTACAGGCGTAATGTTATGTATGTTATGTATGTAATAATGTCAAAATAATTAATAAAATAATGTCAAAATCATTAAAAATAAAATTTATACTATGTAGAGATTGACAGTGGCAACCGGGTGATTTACATCGGAAAATCTTCCTAATGAAGTGACGTCACAGCTCCTATTGCTTACTTCAATATCCTAATGCTCCCAAGAAAATCCAAAATCCGAGTTTTAAAATTCTTACAACGCGGCACCAACAAACCGTGAACGTAATTGATAAACAACAGACACTTGGTGTGACAGCCGTAGATAATCAATGGTACGGTTTAATAAGTAGATTTGTTCAGCAAATTGGATAATGGCTAATATTACTGTTTTACGATGCCATTGTTGGTCGATGAGTATGTTGAACAATTGTGTTGAAGAGTTGCTTGTGGGAATGGAAGAAAAAAATATGAGGAGTCATAAATCTTTGAAAAATAAAACTATTAAATTTTTATGGATACTATTTTTAATCATAATACAGTACCTACAATAGTTGAGGCGTATGTAGGGCTGCCATTTGTCCGGGTTTCCTCGGTTATTTGTCTTAGTTTAGAGGGCGTCCGGGAGTCGTCCTGAAGGGGTTGTCAAAAAGAGTCCGGATGACACCGGACACTTTTAATGTCAGGGGAATCGCGATGTATTAAATTTTTATTGTAAAAATATTTTTTATCAGGGATGTCCGGTAAAAAAACTAAACACCCAAATGTCCGGGGTTTTTGAAGTTTTTGTCCGGCGTCGGCAATTTAGATGATGGCGGCCCTAGGCGTTTGCCTCTCACTGGACAGGAAAACATGAGTAAACTTGAACTCATTATTACTATAAGTCTGAAAAATATAAGTTTTAGGTTTAATGTTGATTAAAGTATGAATCGCGAGTGTAAGAAGTAAGTATGTATTTTCAGAATTATAACCATTAAAATCAGTATAATAACTCCATAAGTCGGTATAATCCTAAAATGTCAAGATTTCATGAAATAGTCATTCTTTCGGGTTACCTGGCCCTATGGAGTTTTATTGCTGACTTAAATGGTTCTAATTCTGAAATTACATATTGCTTAAGCCCGCGAATCATATTTTAATCAACATTAAACCTAATACTTACTCGCATATTGCAAAAAAACGAAAAAAACTTTGAATTTCGCGAAGCTAGGTACCACTGAATCAGTCTGCTTCTCGGGATCGAAAGTTGTGTGACAGATGTCAAAAACGTCATATTGTCTAACGTCAGTTGACCTGAAAACCACATGGTCTATTTAACTACTGTGCCGCTGAACCAGTGAACTTTGCTGGCTAATTTGCCAACTGGCTACTTGATGAATGAAAGTGACATTGTGGAGATGACACATTGTGAAGATGACATGCACCAGATATGGCAGACAGAATACATAACGAAGTTGCTCAACGTTTTCGTACCGCCAGTGTAATTAGGTACTTTTGGAGTAGAGGACAAAGTCACATGCATAAGCTAGTATTTCATAAAAGTCCTTAGCGTCTGGAGTGATAACATTGAAACAACTCTGTCAATTAAGGTGAACGAAACTTGAAATGAACTGCGAAAATTCACCTAAATTCAACAAAAGTTTTTTTTACAGTATCACACTACACAGCACCTCTACATTATTTTGTTATTTTGAATGGCTTATTATGCCATACCTGTTAATCAAGTAGAATTATTTTATAGCCAAAGATTTAGAGCCCAAAGATAACTCTGACAATTTCTCCAATAAACAACCATAAAAAGCAAACTTAACCATAAAAAAATCTAATAGCCACTTGATAGCTAATTAAACCTTCCAAAAGTGCTAAAAACAAACCATTAGCGCTAATTAAATGATACAAAGTACAACAGATTACGTAAAGAAACATAAAAAAGTCTTAGTCGCAATGTCGTCTCCACGCCTTTCCGTGTGACCTTCAGAGAAAGTTCGGAGGTATCCACAATTGACACATACAACGTAACAGAAAATTATTATTTCGGCACCAAAGTGTCATTCAATTATGGACCGTATAACTTTATAGTTAAGTGTCACGGTTATTTCAACTTTTACTTTTTCATAAATCGCTAAGAGCAACGCAAATAGTTGGAGATTCACTTTCGTTTACTTTTGTCGGTTCGAAGTTGCTAATGAATGGAAATACGTCATAACAGTGTTAGAGCATTTTATTTATATTTTTATACTTGTAGACGATTTTCCAAAGCAAACAAGAGATTCTTATGAATAATCTCAAAGATACACTACCTGCCTCGTTCGTCTAGTGGTCGCAAAGCGCGACTGCTGAGCATGAGGTCTTGAGTACGATTCCCAGGTTGTGTGTAAAGTGTTATTGGGTTATTCCATTAAGAATATCTCAGAAGCAGCCTCGGAGTCTGGATTTATGCCCGGTTGATGGCAATAGGTTCGCCCCCTTTGACATGGAACTTAAAAATAACTGTCAAAATATGGGTGTACTAATGGATACACCTCTGGATACCTCTTCGGGGATTACAGACGTGATGTACCTATGGCACTTCCCATAGAAACACTTTAGTTAGGCCCTAAAAAATTTTTTTTTTTGTAGCTTTAAATAGAGTCCATCAATTGAGTTGGAAAAAGTGTGACATCAAAGTGCGAAGCCGGAGCAAGGCGTTAGTTTAGTATAAAAGTTTAATAAAATTCTTACCTAATGCCCGATATTATATTTCATAACTCCATCATTATTATCTTACTTTACATTTAAATAGTACCGTCATATCACATTAAACATACCAATCTCTTTTACATAATCCATTTCTCCCGCCATATAAAAAAAATACGTTACTTTTTTTATACCACTCAGATAGCTGCAGTCGTTAGGCTGAACCACAGATTCATAATAATAATATGATGTAAGATTATGTCCCTGATTCATTTTAATGACTTAAAAAAAAGAAGGATAGCACAGATGTGATGTCAAGTGATAGA
The DNA here is from genome assembly GCA_949774945.1 of Hoplodrina ambigua. Classification (NCBI taxonomy): domain Eukaryota; kingdom Metazoa; phylum Arthropoda; class Insecta; order Lepidoptera; family Noctuidae; genus Hoplodrina; species Hoplodrina ambigua. The sequence continues at coordinate 11,595,650 of OX458981.1, forward strand.
GATGTAACTTGGGTTTTGTAGAATTTTAAAATTATCGATAAGTTTAATGTCGATATTTCGCTTATCTAAGTTGATATCTGTCGTAGATTGTGTGGGTAGAAGCGGTAATACAGCTGTATACTGGTTACTAAGTTAATTACTTAATTAGTGTAACTCGTGGGGATATAGTTGTTTACATCTTTTCGTCATTTTACATTTTAAATGGAAACTAAGGTTATGTAAAATCTTTTACAAAGAAACGCTCATTCAAGAAACGTCAATATTAATGTAGCACAATAAAAATTAATGAGACAATGAGAAAGGCCTTTCAATATCCACAAATTTTGTTTCTTCCCAAGCGTTTTTGTCTATCAATTCTTTTCCATTAACATGTATATAAAAATAGAAATTATCGATAACACTCTAACCTCAACACAATCGAATATCGATATTACAAAGCAATTTACATTCATGTGACTATCATTCACTAGTATTAAGGTATGATAAATGTACGTATTTTATGGTTTTAAATGTCTATTTAAATTAGAAAGTTCTTAAAAGGCCGCCACGAGTTAGATATGGTGACAAAACTGGACGTTTACTTATTCATTGGTATGTCTAATGTAAATTGTGATGGTGTAGTTTGATTTCGTAATCGACTGCATTTTTTTGTCGATAAAATATTTAAATTTGTCGCGTCACTATTCCTGTTAGAAGAGCGGCTGAGTTTGAATTCACAATAAATATTATTTATGTGCCATAATTTAAGCTGTCAAGATAAAAAAAGGATAAATTATGTGGAGCCTCTATTAATTACAAAACTGGTATAAACTTTTACTTGTCAATTTGTATCTGTGTGAAAAGATGCTATCGCGATCTAATATCTTTCATAGTAATTAATCTGCGAGTGTCTTTATAAACCGCAAATATAAGATGAAAAATTGTATGTATACGTACGTACCTACATATAAAAATACTGTCCTCGTTTTAAAAGACTATATAGATTTAAACAAGCTATTATAATTAAATAAATTAAAAAACACGACTGCAAAAATTGCACATATTTGTACTTTGTTTACTCGTCAGTTTTTTATGACGTTTTTTATTTACAGTGTTATATATTTTTTTAATCTACTTGTCAAATTCTTGACGATAAACATAGACACGACGAGATTCATTTAAAAAAATAATTGAGGCTGGTATTAATTTACGTTTTAAAGTGACCACACAGGATTCTTTTTATTTTTAACTAGCCTATGTTACTCGGAACGATGCAAGGATTGTAACGATACCCCATACATCTAAATCGGTTCAGGCGTTTAAAATTTATGGTGGAATAAAGAATCTCACATACATACATACATACATACATTAACCCTGAACACATAACACTCCTTTTTTTGGGGCAGTCGCGTAAAAAAGAAAATTACTGGCCACCTGCACAGTGAAAATTGAAAAAAAAGCACAGCACACAATTAATGCCAACCTCATAATTTCGAAACAAAAAAAAAACATGGCGATTTTCTCGTTGCAGAGCAAACGAAGTTTAAAAACAGATAAATTAATGGATTATTATTTATTCTATGAGACTAAGATAGTTTCTTTTTTATTTAATTTTTCTTGTAATAGACGTTAAAAAGTCCCTTTCAACAGTTTAATTGAAATCAAATCTTGAATTGAATCAAAGAATCTTGAATGAATTTGACGTTGACTTTGATTATTTATTAACGACAAAATCCTCTGCATTAAGATAGCCAGTGTGTTACGAAATGAGCCAACTGGATAGCACGTTTTTGTAAAAAACGTAAAAAAAAGAAATTGACACATAATATCATAGTCATAACCATAACGTTTTCAACAATACTTAAGGCACCGCTTAGAACAGCCATGACATTACCATTACAAATCTTGTGTAACATAATAACTCCATAAACAAACACAGAACACGATAATTTGTACAATATTACAAAATATAATGGTCCTTTTAAAACTGTGCCCATTGATTACATTTTCTAAGTTGTTTATATGTTAATGTCTGTGTTTATTTTGAGATTATAGTGTCTATCTAATGTAGGGATTTTTGGAAGATTATTATGGAAATAATTACTAATTATATCAGCCGACTCCCCTAAAGATACTGCCGGTACTACGCTGCCCGCACCCAGTTCTTTCGACCTTTAGGTACCAAGTCTTTATACTTAGTCTCTAGATACTTTTTTTAGCTTAACGTGTACTTATCAAAAGGGTCTTTCTTTTACACGACTGCTCCAAAAAAGGAGTGTTATGTTTTCAGGGTTAATGTATGTACGTGAGATTCTTTATTCCACCATAACTTTTAAACGCCTGAACCGATTTAGATGTATGGGGTACCTATCGTTACAATCCTTGCATCGTTCCAAGGTTAGTTAAAAATAAAAATAATCCTGTGTGGTCACTTTAAAACGTTAATTTATTAAAATCAGCCTCAATTTTTTTAATGAATCTGGTCGTGTCTATTTTTATCGTCTAGAATTTGACAAGCTTTTTTATATTAGATGGGTTTGCTCTTGACTCTAGTCTAGGTAGACAAAGTCTGCGATGGAATGAGCTCACCCAGAAGAAGCCTGTTCACTCTTAATTTTGAAGAGATTAAGGTCGAATGCGTTTGGAAATACAGACGCAGTTCCACTCCATTGCTGCGAGACGTATTTATTTATTTTTATTAAAAGCCTTAAAACCTTATCATTCTAGGTCTCTTAATTAAATAGTCTCGTCATAAATACAGGATTTTAAATATATCACGCACAAATTTATTACACAACATAACCTAATAATCTATATGTCTATAGTATTATTGACACATAACGTGGGTCCACTACCAGTCTTTTGGAGACTTCTCCCATTTTCAACGACGTAGGCGAGATTTTTAATACCCTGTAAGCTTTCCGCCTTTTTTGGTTTAAAAACCTAGTTACTTATTTGATTAGAAGGAGTCATAAAAACATACATACATACATACATAAACTCACGCCTTTTTCCCTTGGGGGTAGGCAGAAACTACAGAACGCCACCTTCTACGATCCTTACATACTTCTTTCGCCTCATCTACGTTCATACATCTCGTCATACAAGGACGCCGGTTACGAGTACTCCGCACCTGACCTTTCTGAAGGACCTCACCAATAAGGTCAGTGTAGGTCTTCCTAGGGCGACCCCTCCCGGCGTTGCCACTCACCTCTGCCATATGAATACCTTTTGTCAATCGTCTTTCACTCATCCTCTCAACATGACCGAACCATCTAAGCATACCCTTTTCTATCTTTGTCACTACATCTTCTTTTAATCCGCAACGGTCCCGTATAACCTCATTCCTCACTCTATCGTTCAAAGTTACACCACACATACTCCGCAAGGAACGCATTTCCACAGCATTAATCCTACTCTCATGCCTCGTTTGCCATACCCAACATTCACTTCCATACATAAGCGTTAGCACCAGCACGCCAAAAAAAATATCAGAGAAGTACTATCTTCTAATTATACTTGTACTAATTATCTACCATAATTACTCTAAGCGCAAGTCTACCATGTACCAGTCATGTACTCTTATTAACTTAACGAGAAAATAGTCGATTTCCTCCGAACCACCTATAATTGTCAGTTCGCAGTGATCTCGTAAACCACTAAACCAATTTTGATAAACGAGCGGTCGATAGGCGTTGTAGAAAGTTAGCATATTGATTAAACTTTTCCTTTTACGAGGTTAAGACAAGGCCACTTGGGCTACTTTGGCTAGAAGCCTATTATGGACAGGGCGATAATGTGTTTGTAATGGTTTATAAAGTGTTTAAAATGATTTAAAATAGACATAATTGGGCACAAGGTTGCTCCTGGAACTTAAATAACTGCTGCAATTTTTAATGTGCTATGTGTAAGTTAAAAATCAGTAGAACCCAACTACAAAATTAAATAATATATTTATAATGCGTCAAATTGAACTCTGTTAACTGCTATGAAATCTTTAAAAGTCTGTTAGTAATTCAAATACTATACAACTTTTTGCTAGACGGTTTTGTTCGCCTGATTTTTCTTACGGCTCCTTAATTTTTTGTTAATAAAATATAGCCTATGGCACTCAGTGATAATGTAGCATCCAATTTGCGGTTACTCTCTACAAACTCACAAAGTTTACCTCTTTATAATATTAGTATAGATAAAGGGAGCACCTGACTGACTAACTGACAACTGATATTTTTTCTGTGTCAGGTAAATAAAATATCCCCTCATCTGTGGATCGAGCTCCTGGAGCTTGACGTTTAAAATGCTCGTCTGTGTACCGCGCTCCTAGAGCTCGATTTTTTATACGATTTTTATTTTTACCACAGATGTGTCGTAAACTGGCCAAACTCAGTTGCCACAGTTGAGCTAATATAATATATCTACTAATTATAGATTTGACTGCCTCGTTGGTCCAGTGGTCGCAAGCGCGACTGCTGTGCATAAGGTCTTGGGTTCGATTCCCAGGCCGGGCAAAGTGTTATTGGGTTTTTCGATCAGGAATTTCTCAGTAGCAGCCTCGGAGTCTGGATTTGTGCCCGGTTGATGGCAATAGGCTCGCCCCCTATTACATGGGACTAAAAACATACCTGGCGAAATGTGGGTGTACTAATGCGTACACCTCTGCCTAACCCTTCGGGGATTACAGGCGTGATGTTATGTTATGTAAATATAATATAATATACCTATCTACTAATTATAGATAATTAAGAAGCCCACAATTTAATTTCCAAACCAAAATAAAATGCCAATTACGTAATTAGATAAAACAGTCTGTTTCTAGGTTACACATGGCTAAACCTAAAATAAATACGATTAAGCAACTTTTAAATGCTGTAACTAAAATATTCAAAATTCGTTACGGTTAAGCAGTCAACATTCTTTTTGCGAATCGTATTCAATTCTCAAGGTCGGCTGTTACAGCTAAAAATCTAATATGCTAGTCTCTAAATGAGAAATCGAATAATTATATTATAAGAAAGAAAGAATGCATGCACGCGAACCTTGTTACGCCGTTGGTCCCGGCTGTCATACGTGGATCTTTGACAGTCGTTACGGGTCGTCAGAAGCCCGAAAGTCTGACAACCAGTTTGACCCAGTTACTGGGTTGTGGAGGTCAGACAGGCAGTCGCTCCATGTAAAATACTGGTATTTAGCTGCATCCGGTTAGACTGGAAGCCGACCCCAACATTATTTGGGAAAAGGCTAAACAGATGATGAAGAAATAAAAAATGAAAGATAATATAACTGGCTAAATGTGGGTGTACTAATGGGTACACCTGTGCCTAACCCTTCGGGGATTGCAGGCGTGATGTTATGCGTAGTTATAGACTACAGATGTGTATTATTACCCTCCGTATATTATATTAGGTTCTAAAAAAATTACAACTATATCTGACGGCCCTGCATACCTACCTACTTTGCTGACTGTACATACACGTACTTTGTACCTTTCTCATCGCCAAGTGAAACCATCGATCTGTAGCTAGTTAATTATGATCCGGTGTCGATGTGGACTAACCACCAGCAGTTGACATTGCATCCTTCCAACAAGGCTCGGTTCCCACGAAGACCCGTTTGTAGTGAAAACTGTGAAACTGCTACTTACTGTTGGTTTATCCGCTGTGGTTAACTTAACCTGCTAGTTAACTTATGTAATGTGGTTATTATGCGGTTTGTGTGGATGGTAAGTTATTTTTGTAGTTTAGGATTTGTCTGGTTTAGGTTTCTTTTAGTAGGTAGGTAATGAAATAGGGCTTGTCAGTAATCACATGTTTTAAGAGAAAAGGCATATTAGGCTCGTTTAACTTATCATATTGACACGGCCTATTATGTATGACGTATTTCTTCACTAATATTATAAAGAGGAAAAATTTGTATTTTTGTTTGTTTGTTTGTAATGGATAAACTCAACAACTAATGGACCGATTTTAAAAATTCTTTCACCATTACAAAGCTACATTATTTGCGAGTAACATAGGCTATATTTTATTTTGTTTTTGCGCAGACGAAGTCGCGGGCAAAAGCTAGTATTTTATAATTTTATTTAACCTTGTAATAGAAACTGACTATAAGTTGAGTTTTTGGGGTAAGTGGGCTTTAGATTCCCTTCTGGGTTGCATACAATTGCGAAGTGGAAGTCGTAGTCGAAGTGAAAGTCTAAAACCAGTTTTTGATGCTAAAAGATGACGTGTTTTACGCATAAAAACTATATCACGTGTAAAAATAAATTTAAAAACTAGGACAAAAGTTTCTTCTGGACCATATCTGGGAACCTTCTGGTTAAGGAGATCGTGAAAGTTAAAGTTTCATTACGAAAACTAGTTTTGAATGTTATAACTAAACTTTAAATAAGTACCCCTATACTGCTGAATGCATAATGTTTTGCGTGCGTTACTTGGTGCGGTGATTAATAAATGGTGATTTTTCACAGTAAATATGTATTGTTTTGATGGGCAGTAAGCGTCGTTAACGGTAAGTTATACTAGTACATGTAAAGAAACACATCTCTGTACATAATTGTATGAAATCTATGGAGTCACACTATTGGATATAGGACTGTCCAACAGTGGAGACAATGTCCAAAACTAAATCTGTCATAAATGTCTATAATTTATAGACATTTTTTTTAAACAGATTGAGACTGAGGTTAAATTGCAAAGAGAAGCCAGGTCATTCTCACCTTTTTTTAAAGTGTATTACGCTTATAAAAATGAAAGAAAAGAAAGTGTTTTTTTTTATTATCTAACTTACTTAATTTATTGACCAGGACAATAACGGAGCGATGCTAGAAGCAAAACACAATTAAAATAATGCCGTTAATGAAGATGATAATGAAGTATAATTATGTAGATACCTATATAACGGCATATTTTAACTGACATGGTGAGCTGGAAAGTACTTAAAAAAAAAAAGGAATTCGTGATTTTTATACATGTATTGTATGGTACAAATAAAAATATAATTTGTAAAAAATTCATTATATTTTACTATATCTGTTTTATATACGGATCCCATTTTTTTTAAATATAAAACATAGTCCTTAAGTTACTTGCTAATAATGCAGCTTTTAAAGGTGAATATTTTTTTTAAAATCGGTTATAAAAATATTGATTTTATCCATTTTACAAACTAACCAAAATAATGTTTTTTTTTCTCTTCATTATAGGTATTAGTTTAAATTTATATTTATTCATAGCAATAAGTACAACATCTTAAGACTACTCCAAGACGATATTATAAGCACATTAATCGTAAAACATAAAATTCAAGAATGAAAACAAAAATAATACAAATAAGTAATAATTAAAGTCAATTACATACACTTCTACTTACCCTCTAAACGTAATACTATAGAGAGTACAGCGATCACCGAAACAGCTTGATTACGATGCGCCGGCGCACGTTGCCCAGCTTTCTACATTCCCGCAAGACCGGTGCTGCCCACCGTTATGTCTGCAATATCACTTGCCAACTTAAAATATCTGCAATGTATGCAGAAATATTGTCGATAAGGTTGCATTTATGGATGATATTACTAAATGGGTAGAGGCCTATCTGGGGTGGGGCAACTAGGGCACGAGGTCCAGGCACCTATCGAAGGAGGCGCAAAAATCGCCAATTAATAAAATAAAAAAAAATCTTATTATTACACTACAATAAAATAAAATAAAAAATCTAAATACACTACAATAAGGGATGATTCTCATTAGAGCGGGCCGTGCCCGGGCCAAGGCGTGGACGAACCGACGTAGTATTGAAGTGCGACGAGAGGGCCCGGACGGGACACGGATGAACACACACACTGACACATGACACACACACATGACACTGTATAATATAAATTGATTCATACAAAATATATGTAACAGATTTAAAACCGTGCCCCGTCCGTGCCCCGTCCGGGCCCCGCCCCGGGCACGGCCCGCTCTAATGAGAATCATCCCTAACTATTTCATATTATTATATTTACTTCGTCGTGAATTTTCGTAAAATCCGATCGGAAAAAAACTTTTTGTATTGATAGCCAGTTTCGCAAGGAATAGTATAGGCTTTTTAACATCACGCGGTGACCTACGAAAGCGGAGCAGTAACCCAAAGACATAATAATAATTTGGCACCGGTGAAAAAAAAAACCACCCGTGCCAAATTGCTGCGAGCAGCTAGTATTTTTATTTTTATAAAACTAGGTATTAAAAATAATATTACATTACATAACATCACGCCTGTAATCTCCGAAGGGTTAGGCAGAGGTGTACCCATTAGTACACCCACATTTCGCCAGTTATGTTTTTAGTCACATGTAATAGGGGGCGATCCTATTGCGATCAACCGGGTACAAATCCAGACTCCGAGGCTGCTACTGAGAAATTCCTGATGGAAAAACCCAATAACACTTTGCCCGACCTGGGAATCGAACCCAAGACCAACGAGGCAGTCGCAATATTCAAGTATAGAAAATTGTTTTATTATAGTCGTTTTCAGATGTCGTTTTATGATCTATCGGCTTAAGATATAGTATTATTAATGACGTATGACTTCGAAAGAGGGTATAAAAAAAGTTTTTAATAACTTTTTTTATCTACTTTTCTTTTTTAATTGGTTTCTTTTTAATTGATTGACACAGAGGCTTTGAACTTAATAATGACGTGTTTGTATGACGTTGTGTAGGTGACATATTGACACAGTTTAAGATGTGGAACGGGTTAAGAATTTTTTTCTTTTTCTTTGATTATGATACATACACACACGAAAATGAAATGCCTTTTTGAATCACCCCATCGTTTCCTTCAGATGAGCACCTACTAATGTGATCGTTTATGTAGGTACTAGTTTTTGCCCTTAACTTCGCCCGCGTAAATGTGGATTAGAAAAAAATAGCCTGTCTTTAATTGAGATTCAAACTTACCTAACATCAAAATTAGTTTTATGGTTTAGTTGTGAAAGTTTAACAGACTTAACTATGGATGTACGGATTTTTGAATGTAAGCTTTAACCTTCGCACACCAGGGCAATTCTACTAATTTTTAGCATCGAACGCAATCTAATCTCAATCTGTCAAAAAAAGTCAAAAATTGCCAAAGTTTTTTTTAAACCTATTTTTTTTATTATTATTGTTTATCGCTGGGATGAGATTGCAACTGGAATTTGAACAGTTTTAATTGGCCAACAGACCTTTTCGATTCTCTAAGATTCTATAAACAGCTGTCACAAGTATCAAGTGTCGATGCGTACGCGCAGGTCGTTAGAAAGCCGATCATCTGTCGTCATAACGCATGCATTTGCATTCACTTTTGGTGTTTCAATGATGAGAGTGCATGCGAAAATTATTCTCTCTTTGCTTGCACGCTAATTGACTATAAGGGTCAGTAGAACAGTTAGTTATTTTTGTATTCCTTTTTATAGTAGTATTTGGTTTAAACTAGGGGTACATTTATACTTAATATTATAAAGCTGAATAGTTTGTTTATTTAAACTCACTAATCTCAAGAAATGCTGGTTCGAATTTATAAAATGTTTTTGCATTGTATAGCCCGTTTATCGAGAAAGGTTAAAAGCTTTTTAATATCACGTTACTACTTACAGGGGTGGAGCAGTAAACAAAGACGTAACTTAATACTTGTGAAACCGCGGAATGACTGTCATGGCTCACCTTTAGGCAATGAATAAGCAGGGACCTTTCGTAAACCATTGGGGTCTGTAAGACATAACATAACATCACGCCTGTAATCCCCGAAGGGTTAGGCAGAGGCGTAGCCATTAGTACACCCACATTTCACCAGTTATGTTTAAGTCCCATGTAATAGGGGGCGAGCCTATTGCCATCAACCGGTCACAAATCCAGACTCCAAGGCAGCTACTGAGAAATTCCAAATGAAAAAACCCAATAACACTTTGCCTGACATGGGTATCGAACCCAAGACCTCGTGCTCAGCAGTCGCGCTTTTGCGACCACTAGACAAACGAAGGGGTCTGTAAGAAGCTTGACATAAGGATGCTTAGAGCACATTATATTCTAAAAAACCTTTATTAACACCGTAACACATACCCCAAAGAAACCTACTTATGCTGCTCCCATAAATCTGTCAAAAAATTAACGTCAACTTGACAGTTGATAGTTCGATTTTTAAATTTCACCGGTCGATTCGTGAACATTTTTATAGTCACTTGAAGTCAGTTTACTTTTACTACGAACGTGATCTATTGTGTGATACGAAGTGGATCGGTGACAGCCGTGTCGATCGATACAATGCTATTGACCTACTGGTCTAGTACTTGTTGCTGTGGCCTTGAAATTGAACGCTTTGTTCAATTTCCGTTCTGTGGGTGAAAAAGGAAAACTATTGTAAAAGGAAAGAGTGTGGGTTCCGAATTCTCGACCCTTTAAAAAGTTATATAAAATAAAACCTGAGAAATTTTGGAGTCCGGGAGTGTACTTTGCTGAATCAAATTTCTGCTGAATTCTTTAAATACTTATCAAAAATTAACATATAACATAACATAACATCACGCGTGTAATCCCCGAAGGATTGGGCAGAGGTGTATCCATTAGTACACCCACATTTCGCAACAAATGTTTTTTAAGTCCCATGTAATAGGGGGTGATCCTATTGCAATCAACCGGGCACAAATCCAGACTCCGAGGCTGCTACTGAGAAATTCCTGATGGAAAAATCCAATAACACTTTGCCCGACCTGGGAATCGAACCCAAGACCTCATGCACAGCAGTCGCGCTTGCGACCACTAGACCAACGAGGCAGTCAACTCAGTCAGTCAGTCTTTAAATACCAATAGAATAATGACGAGCATATAAGACCAACGTTTCTCTGCAAACACTGAAAGTCAATTATGTAAGACAGAAGTTATATTTCGCTGTCTAGTAGAGAGTAAAATTGAACTGTCAAATGTGGCTAACGAGAGCGAGTCCAAACAATAATTTATCTTCACTAAATCAGATTTGAACAATCGCTGAATGAGACAAGGTGATACTGAGAGCGTTAAGAGTTCGCTCAGCGGAATCGCACATAATTAATTAAGTAGGTACAGTAAGGGTAAATTAAAAACAAAGAATTTTCATAGACACGTTAAACAGACGGCTGCATGTTGATTATTTCGATGGTAGCTTAATAGATAAAGTATTAAAATCCATCACAAATAAAGTTGAAGATTCTGTGCTAGATAATCCCGCGCGGTATTTATTATCTTGCATGCAATTACGCAATATACAACTCTATTACTGTTGTCTTTTTGCTCATTATTAATTAAGCAATGAAATCCGCTTGCTTGCCCGTTAAACGTAAAAAGTGTATACCTAGTTAAATAGACGCTTATTTTAAGCAACATTTATAAGTACATAATATAAAAGAAATAATACCAGCCTAATATTTTCCCTCTTCTTACGCTGAATAAGCATTGATCCATCGACGCGCATTAGCAATTTTTCCTATTAATAGAAAAATTACAAGTCCTCCTCAAGTCACCTCTCCAGATGCGAAACCACAGCCTCGTTCATCAGAAACGGGCTTTAACGACTGTGTCATCACTACATTAAGTTAAAATAAAGAAATAAATCTTGTCTCGACTTTGTGTTAACTACAAAATATTTAACACTAGTTAAATTCAACCTCTCTCCGCCATCAATATAACCTAGTCCTGTGAATGCGTAGGAGCTCATTATACGTTCGTATTGGATAAATAAAACATGACGCCTCCCATACGTACAGAGAAAGTGTCGTGAACTTGATCTTTGTATAGGTTCCGTAGGCTACCGCAAACGTGAATGGTTTTGTTAAGGCTGTTTATATGGTTGTTAGAATTAAATTGTGCTTTTGACAGTGCGAATTTCGCTTTAGAGTATTTGTTGAGTTACAACGCGTTGGGTTTTTAGGAGAGTCAGAACCTGAATTTTATATCACGTTGTGCATACTTCAAAGAAATTGCAATTCGTTGTATTTTGACAGTCAGACCCTTTTCAGATGCATACGGTCACAGCACGGTTGTCGTGTCGTGTAGAGTAGAAATTTATAAGCTAAAATGAGAGGCACAGCGACCGTAGGGTGACCGGGTGTCGCTCGTCTCATACATTTGAATGGCCGTAACCATAGGAATGGTCTCAATGTTAACAGTCAATGTTGACAATCAAGTTACGACCTTGGTTATACCGCTCCGCTCCCGAAGCTCGTAGCGTGACATGAATCTGGCTATCATACAAAAATATTATTTGCAATCCACTGGCAGTTCCAGCGCATAAAACAAACAAAAAATCTCTGCAGATTTATTATATTAAATACTATTTTGGGTGGAAATTCTCGGGTCGTGGGCTCCGTGTGCCCATGGCCTTTTCAAGGAGATGGCCAAACGATTGGTTGATTCTTCCCGTGACCCAAGGGCTCGTTTTTACCTTGACCAGAGGTTAAGCATTGACATCAAACGTGGCAATGCAGCCAGTCTTTTGGGCACATTTCCAGTGGACAGCGATGCGGATGAATTTTTTGATGCCATTTAGTTTTAGTTTCTCTTTTTTTTATTCTGGTTGTTTTTTATTTTATTTTTATTAATAAGCTTGTAAATAATGTATATAATAATTAAGTTATTTTAAAATTAAATACTAAAAGCGATTCGTCCGCGTAAGTGTCGGTTATCGCTTACGCAGACGAAGTCGAATAAATAGTAGCCTACTTATATTCTTTGTTGGGGTTAAATCTTATCCTGTGACAAATTTCATTAAAATCGGTGCAGTTGTTTAGTCAGACAAACAGACATAATTATTTTCGCTCGGCAGTTTACACGCGCTTTGACAATTTTTTATATTATTTTTTAATTATTGAAACCAAAGGCCCGTCCTACTGGAATCATTTTGGAAAGATGAATCGGGTTCTTTTGTTTTATTTTTAAAAGCTAGAGAAAACAAATAAATTGACTAGAAAGTCCAAGAGAGATGGGCGAAATTGTAATGGGCATACGTGTCATCGGTGGTCTATCACCTCGAGTGAATTTATTGGTCGATTACTATGCTAACCGCGACACCTACAGTATTAGTGGTTGCACTCACATAGGATAACGTACCTACTAGCTTTTACTGATAGTAGATAGCTATGGAGATACGAGATTTTTGTTGGCATTTAAGTTTGTAAATATTTAAGTAGGCATTGAGCTAAGATTTGTCGTAAATATTTAAGCTTAAGGCTCTTCTAATTTATGCGTTTAGGGTTGGGTCACATCTGATGGAAGATACGACGGTACAATATATCAGTTGTAATATTCATTGCAAGTACGTCGAACGTATCGTGTTTAGTATGGTCGACGCTAAAACACACTATCGGTTATGTGTGAATAGTTGGATATTTTATTACACGACTGCCCCAAAAAAAGGAGTGTTATGTGTTCAGGGTTAATGTATGTATGTATGTATGTATGTATGTATGTGATGTTCTTTATTCCGATTTAGATGTATGGGGTATCGTTACAATCCTTGCATCGTTCGGAGTAACATAGGCTAGTTAAAAATAAAAATAATCCTGTGTGGTCACTTTAAAACGTAAATTAATACCAGCCTCAATTATTTTTTTTAATGAATCTGGCCGTGTCTATGTTTATCGTCTAGAATTTGACAAGTAGATTTAAAAAATATATTACTCTGTAAATAAAAAACGTCGTAAAAAAAACTACCGAGTAAACAAAGTACAAATATGTGCAATTTTGGCAGTCGTGTTTTTTAATTTTTTAATTATAGTTGCTTGTTATCTATTTGATTGTTTCTGCGTTACTGCGGCGTTGTATCGGTCTTGGTATCCGATTTCACACAGACAGACGGTTGTCTTTTTAAACGACTGGCGGTGAAACCCAAAAAGTGGGTTACGTGTTTGACCTGTTTGTATGTAAGTCCGTTACTATGTGCGTATGTAACTACTTAACGGCTTAGCCGATTTTGATAGATGACACATCATTACATTCGTATGGATGGCGCGGTGGAGGGTCAATTCTGAAAAATCAAAACTGCACAAAGATAGATTATAGTCTAGGAATAATACATAGGCCTATATCCTAGAAAATTATATGGTTCCCGTGGGATAACTACGTCATCTTTGACGTGGACCAAGTCGCGGGCAGAAGCTAGTAACAAAACTTTAAGTATCAAAGTGCTTTCGGACTGTCTTGAATCAAATGACTAGGAAATCAGGAAATAGAATAAATAGTTTAATTATTAGATAATTAAAATAACTTTGACCCCAAGATAACGCATAGTAGGTATGGGGCAATAAAACGTTTGCGTTTTCTGTTTATTAATTGGCCTTATAGCCATTTTACGTAACATTTATTCAAGCTGACTTTACATGATACGAGAAAAACTCCAATATATTTGCATAACACCTATAAGTGAAATGTATTTACCATAATATTCTCATTAGAATATCCCATTACAACATGATTTGCCAATTCCAACCTTATCCCATCAACATAAAGAACACTGATTTAAATGAAAGTGTTTCTCGAAAAGTGAGGTAATCGGATCTATTGTTTTTTTATTCTCACGATGAAGATAAAATGTTTATTGTTGGCAACACTGATTTCAAATTCAGCTTTTTTTACACTGGCAACGTATGCAAATGTATCTATGTAACCGCTAAAGTGCCGTAACTACATGATGTCATTATTCATAAGATGTGAGATGATACCATTATGTTTAATTTACATTGAGTTTTTTGTTCTACAGGTGTATAATTTTATTCGAATTAAGAAAGAGATGAATATAAAACATGGCGATGTTTTCTTGACGATGTATGTGATTGTTGGTGCAAGAACAATAATGGTTGATGTCAAAGATTATAATTAATTGCAGTAATGAGAAGAAAGTGAAAGAGACGGTTAATGTAGGAGACTAATTATCTACTGTGTAATGTGTTAGTGTTATTACTAATTACAAACTGAAAATAAAATAATACCGGCCTATTAGTGTCCCATTCCAGGGCAAAGGCCTCTTCTCATACAGAAAAGACGCAGGGACGCTTGCTCAAAACAGATTGACGATTTCAGACTTATGCTAATGCCTCGTTAGTCTAGTGGTCGCAAAGCGCGACTGCTAAAGCATAATGTCTTGGATTCGATACTAAGGTCTGGCAAAGTGTTATTGGGTTTCTCCATTAAGAATTTCTGAGTAGCAACCTCTGAGTCTGTATTTGTCCCGGTTGATGGCAATAGACTCGCCCTCTATTTAATTTTTAAGCGTAGGAGAGAAGACTAGACTAATGCTTGATTCACACATATCAGTGAAGTCACAAATTCCGGCACCGTCCTGTATCAGTGACAATAAATTATTCTTTCACGCATTCTATATGAAAGCGTTCACACTTATCAGTGTCAGTGACGACACAGTGCTCTCCAGCGCATTCATAGAGAATGTATGAAAGAATAATAATAATTATCACTGATACGGTACTGCCGGAACTGTGACTTCACTGATATGTGTAAATTAAGCTTAAAAAACTAGAGGAAACCTAAGCTCTAAACTTAATTTTAACTGTATATAGAAATAAACTGTAATTAAAAGTCTCCCAAAAAAAACAACACCATATAAATAACGACCAACCAATTACAATAATTAAGCTCAATTATAACAATATTACACCTTACTTTTACTCCTTACACCCACACCTCTTACACATCCTACACAACAATAATAAAAGAAAAATAATCATAAAATAATAACACACACTTTCATCACGATGACGTAACACTAATTACGTCACGGTCACTCCAAAACGTGTGATTATGACGTCATGGCGCGTCAATCAATCGATTGATGCACTATTATCAATCAAAGCTTTGTAACGTCTATTGTGAGAGATAGCGGTCAATTGTTTTGATGTAAGATTTTGTGAATGAAGAACGCAGCGTGAGTTTATTGATAAGTTATTGTATAAGTTATAGCTTCTGCCTGTGACTTGTCCGCGTCAAAGTTGATCCCTATCACCTAGCGTTATGCAATATAGTTTACGACCTATTTTCATACCTTTTTTTTGAGGTGGTAAAAATCATCAAATGACTCCTTCCGCCCTGGGTGGGGCGGAAGGGACTGCCAGACTTTTACTGACAAAAAAACCACCCTGTTCCTTCTGTTGCCCTTTATGTTCCGGGCCCTGGGACACAAAGGGCGTTAGGAGGAACACGGATAGGTTTTAGTCAGTAAGAGTCTGACACTTCAAGAAGTCATAGAGCCTACCTAGACCTATTCACCTTCCAACCAAATATACACTAAAAAGGTCATGCTTCTGGGTTTGAGCCCCTTATCCCTCCTTCCTAAATCTTTTACTGTGTCCTGTATCGTAGGCACGTTTACAAACATAATAAGTCATATACACAAACAGAAAAACCCGGAACAAGTGACTGTAGGCCACAAATATTTGTCCCGAGCGGGAAACCCGCGACATGCAGCACAATAGCTAGTCCCTCAGCCACTGCGCCCACCGTGTCGTGTTTCTAGCACCCGTCTGTCATTCATCATCCAGCCATCATTCCATACCGCCGTGTCCTCTCGGAGGCGATAGGCGGCGACCTCTCGCGTCCGGACCTGGTTCAGGCCATGCTCCGGGGCGAGAGGGAATGGGATGCAGTCACCTCCTTCTGCGAAGCAGTAATGCTAGCGAAGAAGGAGGTGGGCCGCGTGAGGGATCAGGGTGGTTTTTTAGTCAGTAAAAATCTGACAGTCCCTTCCGCCCCACCCAGTGCAGAATGAGTCATTGGATGATTTTTACCACCTCAAAAAAAAAGACCATCATTCTATCATCTGCCAATCCTCTGACAGACTGTCTAGATGATTTTGGTGAAGTGACTAGCACTTCACCAAAATCATCTAGACAGTCTTTTTCTTATGACTCTGCTTCTCACTTTCAATTACCTATACAATACACCATCACTTTACTTTCGTTTCGTGACTTATGATTTGATTATCATGCGCTTTAAAAACGTTCAGAAGATTTTGCGATTAAGATAATGTAATGGAATTAATGCGATGAACATTATACTTACTGTTAAGTGCAGTAAAGTTGTAAGAGAATAGCGAGTTTAAAATGATTGCCAGTAAATCACGTTGGACCACAATGATGGCCCAGTGCCCATAGTAGAGCTCCTGATAGCCCAGGCAATATTTCTTGCCTTTGTTTATTTTTGGGGGGATATCCTCATGGGTGCCCTCCGTCTGGGGATAACGGAGGGTTATCTCGGACACTTACCAACTAAAATACTACGGTTCCTCACATAAACATCACGCCTATAATTCCCGAAGGGTTAGGCAGAGGTGTATCCATTAGTACACCCACATTTCGCCAGTATCTTTAAGTCCCATGTAATAGGGGGCGAGCCTATTAATGAGCCTTCAACCGGGCACAAATCCAGACTCCGAGGCTGCTACTGAAAAATTCCTCGTGGAAAAACCCAATAACATTTTGCTCGACCTGGGAATCGAACTCAAGACCTCATACTCAGCAGTCGCGCTTTATGACCACTAGATAGACCAAAGAGGCAGTCCCTCACGGTCGGTCTACGGTTCCTCATGCTGCCATAAGTCGGAGCCCGATATACGCATGACGCATGATCCCGCGCCCCCGACGCTGAACTATTTTAAAATGAAATGAGCTTGACGGGAGGGCTTCAGCGACCTGACTTACAGATTTTGTAAGAAAAAAAGCATTCTTTAGGCATCAGTCTGTCCTAACTTTAAACTGTAATTTTTGCAAAATAAAACTCTATTCTATTCCGTACAATCAGGTCTCGGTAGTTGTTCCGGGTTTGTGTATGAGAGTTACTAGCGAGTAAAACAAAAATATATCCTGGTATTTAGTGAAATTATAACGCACCTCGAGATAGGGATATATTTAGGGATATATTTTAAAACAAAGTGGCTGATGAAAGACTTAGAAACAAATCATGTCTTTACATAATCAAAAGATACAGATATCTTGCTCCGATTGTGAAGTTTAATGATTGATGTCAGTCAGTCGGTACTTATGAAAAGCGAATTTAACCTAATCAAAGTCACTCAAAGCAACACGAACTTGTCGAGAACATGCATGTTATAGG
The DNA here is from genome assembly GCA_949774945.1 of Hoplodrina ambigua. Taxonomy (NCBI): domain Eukaryota; kingdom Metazoa; phylum Arthropoda; class Insecta; order Lepidoptera; family Noctuidae; genus Hoplodrina; species Hoplodrina ambigua. Next base: position 11,613,741 of record OX458981.1, read on the forward strand.
TCAAATTTATGGGTTACAAGGTTATGTAGTTAACCGTTTAACACCATACAGACAGAGGACTGATGCCATACACTAAAGAGGGGGGTAACGACGCATAGAGGTGTCGAAAGTTCAGAATTTTAGTGTCGTGTTTTGTTTTATAGTCTTGAAATTCTTTGATTCCTTGAATTCTTTGACGATTTATGTGTGCAGGTGATCAAGATCTAACATTTTAATAGAATATAATAATACCAGTCCGTTACTGTCCCACAGCAGGGCAAAGGCCTCTAGTCATACATTTTACATAACATAACATAACGCCTGTAATCCCTGAAGGGTTAGGCAGAAGTGTACCCATTAGTACACCTACATTTCGCCAGATATGTTTTTAGTCCCATGTAATAGGGGGCGAGCTTATTGCCATCAACCGGTCACAAATCCAGACTCCGAGGCTGCTACTGAGAAATTCCTGATGGAAAAACCCAATAACACTTTGCCCGACCTGGGAATCGAACCCAAGACCTCATGCACAGCAGTCGCGCTTGCGAGCACTAGACCAACGAGGCAGTCATACATTTTAATCACCAAAATTTTAATTTCTACGTTGCACAGATCTCGAAAAAACCCGTCTGTGACAGACGGACGAAACATAGTCTTAAAAGGGTTCCGCTTATTCCTTTTAAGGTATAGGACTGTAAAAACAGAAGGCCAATCCTACTTATTAAAAAAGTTAACAATTATCATATCCGCGACAATCAATGTAAAATATTGTATCTATGTTAGAGGCATTTTTGACAGATTGAGACTAATATTAGATTGCCATCGTCCTAAAAATTAGTACAATTATTGACCTCCTATATCCTAAAACATTATTAAAAAAAACCGAGATCCGCTGTTCGCTCATAGCTTAGCCGCATCTGAGAGTAGGTAGGCGTGAAAATTACCGTGACCGTAGACGAAGGCGCTGGAGTCATGTTCGAGGCACCTATTATGCAAGGCAGCGGTACATTGACACCGGGCAGCCGACCTTTCATATCCTTTGCTGCAAACAACCGGCTATTCTGTGGTAAAAGTCTCTCGTTGAATTTAGGTGAAGTGAGCCCAGGCATGCTAAAAAAATGGGTTATCAGATTACTGGATTATTTAAGTATTATTGGGTTTTTCCATCAGGAATTTCTCAGTAGCAGCCTCGGAGTCTGGATTTATGCCCGGTTGATGGCAATAGTCTCGCCCCCTATTACATGGGACTTAAACATAACTGGCGAAATGTGGGTGTACTAATGAGTACACCTCTGCCTAACCCTTCGGGGATTACAGGCGTGATGTTATGTTATGTGTATGGATTATTTAATTCCTGTGTAGTGGCAGAAATCTGAAACACAAAACAATTCCGCAGATATTTTGTTTAGGCTTTCGAGAAGGCGGAACTGAGCCTATTTGATAATCTCTGTATTAGAAATTATTCTGATGAGCTTATATTTGCATCATTTTGAATATATTATAATTATGTGTAGGTATTTATGAACAAACAAATAAATAAATCATCATCATATCAGCCGTAGGACGTCCACTGCTGAACATAGGCCTCCTCTACAGATTAACAATAAGACTAGATGGAAGCGGCTTGCATCCAGCGCCAAGGTTGACAGACGATCTGATGAATAAATAAATATCATAGGGAATTGTCTAAACGGTTGGTTGACACTCCCCGTGACCCAAGGTCCGGCTTTTCCATCCAATGTGGCAATACCACCAGTCTTTTGAGCACATTTCCAGTTGAAGACGATGCGGAAAAAATATTGATGCCACTTTCTTTTATTTTATTTTTTATTTATATTTGTTTTTAATAAAAGTAATTATTAAAATACCTATGTCATGAAATTAAAAAGATCTTAAGAATTTGTATTTTAAATTATCAAGAGTCGACTCAATTAAATGTATTGTTGGGAGACTCCCAGGAATCTAGCGTCGCTTGGGGAAGAGATGTAACCAGAAAATAAAGTTTTCTATTCTATAAAACGGAAATAACAACTTAACATCATAACATCACGCCTGTAATCCCCGAAGGGTTAGGCAGAGGTGCACCTATTAGTACACCCACATTTTGCCAGTTATGTTTAAATCCCATGTAATAGGGGAAATAACAACTTATGAAGAACAATCGGAACAACATTTTTATCATAGAAATAGACATTTTAAAAGAACGGAAGCTACCGACGTTTATAACAATGAATTAATGCAAAGTTGTTCCTAGTGAAGGCGCCATTGTATCATTGTGGTCGATATTGTAGCACTTCTTGTGAGACTTTAACAAAACTGTCTCACACTATGATTATAATCTTTTAATTAATTTTGAAAACTAAGTATAATATAGATTTGTATCAGTTATGAAAGATGGTCGTAATTTTATTCGGATGTTTTTTTTCGGAGATTTTTTTTCCTTCCGCTATATTATGGCAATAACGGCAGTTATTATGACAGAATTTATTTATTTTTTATTAAACTTACAAAAATGATTGGAAGCAGATTCTTCCTCTTTATTTAAGCTTCTGCCCCCGACTTGGTCTGCGTAGATGTCACATAGCGTTTGACACTCGATAATAGTAATAGATCAGTGATGGAATTTTTATAATCGGACCTGTGCTTCCAGAGATTATCTCTTAAAAAAGCCTATTACTGCATTGACGAATTTTGTAATGACAAAAATCTTAAAAATAGTATTTTAATTAATTTACTGTATCCAACTTTGACTTGTTTTAAATTTTGTTTTTATTTTTTTTGTACTTAGCATTTCGACATTTAATTCATTTTATATTGTATTAATATGATTAATAATGTTTGTTAAGTTAGTTTTTATTATAATTGTTTATATGTTGCTTCTTCTTCTTATGTACCTACTATGCCAATATTTTCGATACAAATGTATATTTGTTATGAAATAAACCACTTGAACTTGAACTTCTTATAAAAAAACAAAAACAAACAAACTTATACATCCTTATGATATTTGTATAGATTTTATTAGAGTTCAAAGGTCAAGCCTTTTATTAGGACTTTGTTAATCAGTAAGTTACATTTCGTGTCAGTAACTTATTGTAAGTAGGACATGAAGAGGATTGAAATGCCAATAAACCAAGAATAATTCTCTTCTGTGGAGGAGTTTTCTAATTAACATTGAAATATAGGTATCCTGCAGTCAGTACCGACAGCAGTAGACTGATAGGTATATGTACTTACCTATTGTAAAAAAAACTCTTAAATGGTTTAAATTTTAAGGCATTTATTATCCAAATTACTATGATTTATTCGTTAGATATTTACCTACTATAGGTACTAGCATTTTTTTTTTTTTACTATTCATAGAAAAAAATCAATGCAACTTTTTCCAAACTAAAACTAATCAGACGAGACTACTTCCCATCTATCTGCACTCAGTAATCAACTAACCACAGGTTTCTTGTAATCAGTGCTGTACTAACCCGCTTCCCTCTAATTCACACTAACACAAAAAATGTGAAGAGCTTTTTTGTTTGTTTGTTTGTAAACGCGCTTATCACTGAAACTACCAGTCAGATTGGAACAAATCTTTTTGTATACGGTAGCTAGATTCATGAGGAATCGTATAAGTTATAAAACATCACGCTACGACCCACAGGAGCGGAGCAGTAACCAAAGATGTAACTTCACGCGGGTGAAAAAATCGACACGGGCGAAGTTGCCGTCAGAAGTTAGTCCCATGTAAACAAGATCACTGCACAATTACGGTTTGCTACATTTTTTCCCACTCCTCCCATTCCCACGACCTGGCAGATTGCAACAAATGTCAGACTGCAAGTCAGTGTAAGGGTGTTGACACATTGCAGGTGCAGGAGCTCCCGCCATCTTGCATTTTGATGGTGGTTTTTTGTGTATGACTTTGACGATGTTCAAAATGCTGTTTCTAAAACTATAATATCGGAGGGGTGATTCCCGTATATAAGAACGATACATTGGTTGGTTACCAAACTGTGTCTAGTTGCGACCCCAATCTAACAGGCTTTTAACCACTGGGCCATCACGACGTTTGGTGTTATAGATACTACGATTGTATAATCTTCAATTTAATTTAACCAAACACTTAAACTTACTGTAGATACCTACCTATAGACCCAAACAGCTTGCGTGTCTAAAAATGCGTGTCGCGAGTTAGCGACAAGCACGCAGGTCTCGCGCGTGTGTACACACCTTAATAGTATGAACAGTACCAACTACGATTAGTGGTCGAGCAGGAAGCCATTAGGCTAAAATGATGGTTACGTTATGATGATGTTAAGGAAAGTAGAAAGATTTGATATGATTTATTAGAGTGACAGGTACTTCAGGAAATATGATAAGTAGGTAGTGCTTACCATATTTCATCTATCTACTTTATCTAGGTACCTACCAGTAGTAAAATTCGTAAAAATCAAATTTGAATCATAAGTTTCTATAAAAATCGTCTCTAACTTTTTGAACATTATTGTGCATGCTGTGGTCCCCTATGACGGAAGGAGTACGCCTGCGAATTTAGACCATTATTTGTATGTTAAGCCTGTGTATATAATTATATAATATAAGTATTTTTGAAATGTTCTGGTACTTTGTTTTACTGCCATTTCATACGCTATAATAACGAAAAAAAAATATGACATCGAATAATTCTTCCGAATGGTTATGTGCTCAAAAGACTGGCCTAATTATCACGTTGGGTAGTTAATAGTAGCAATGCTTAGCCTCTGCCCAAAGTAGGAGCCAATCCTTGAGTCACGTTGCGGGACGTCTTAAGCCTTGAGTCACGGGAAGTGCAAACCAACACTTTCGTCATTTTTTTAAATTCATTAGGTACCTACCTGCAGTTTTTTTAATTAAAATAAATATACCAGCCAAAGGCCTCATCTCATACTCTATTTAACTGAAATCGCAAATCCGGCTTAAGCAAGCGTGGAGACCAATGCTGGTGCATTCTTAATAAAATTTTATAGTTTTGAAGAAAATCTTAATTGCCACAACCTATAATTAAATTAATTAATATAATGACCACATATTACAAAACTATCGTATTCGCATTGAGAAAGCTTCATAACATTTTGTAAGATCAACGTAAAAGTAACTGAAATAAGAAGTTTCGTCACCTACAAGACTCCACTCAAAATGGCGGACGCCTTTCGATTTCAAGAGTTTACACAAATACATAACGTTATGCAATGCGTACGCGCACCGCAATGATGTTCAGCTTCTGCAGATGAGCGGGAATTGAACGAGGTCGGTAAATTAATTTTATGTGCTAGATAATATTTTTATAGCTTACCTAACTTAGTTACCTACTGAATAATGTGCTACTAGCTTCTGCCCGCGTCTTTGTCCACGTTGAAGTCAAGTATATGTAGGTAGAGGCATGCCCATGAGACGACACTCGGTAAAAGTGTAAATTTTTTAAGTGTCATATTTTTTTTTAATTGGATCTTTTCCTTCCAGCGTCCCCTCTTACCAACCACCCCGGCCTTGCTCAAGTAGATTTTCCAAAAACATACAAACCTTGTCCGGTAGTTATAAACACGAAAAAAAAAAGAATCAGACAAATCGGTCGAGCCGTTCTTGAGTTTTGCGCTTATACATACACCCATAGCTGTTCTGACTGCCATTTTGACTGCCTCGTTGGTCTAGTGGTCGCAGGCGCGACTGCTGTGCATGAGGTCTTGGGTTCGATTCCCAGGTCGGGCAAAGTGTTATTGGGTTTTTCCATCAGGAATTCTCAGTAGCAGCCTCGGAGTCTGGATTTGTGCCCGGTTGATGGCAATAGGCTCGCCCCCTAATACATGGGACTAAAAACATAACTGGCGAAATGTGGGTGTACTAATGGGTACACCTCTGCCTAACCCTTCGGGGATTACAGGCGTGATGTTATGTATGTATCAAATAAGGTTCCTATAACAAGACAGTGAACGTGTGTAGCAAGATTACAAATTAGAGATCCCATAAAAAAAAAAACATTTTTTGTCGAAACGGAATTAGCTGTTAACCTACGCCTTCTAAATGAATAAATTCGAACATAATCCATTAACCTTTAACCTGCGGAACCGTGGCAAACATTCGTTGCAAATCAACCGGTGCTTAACTAATCGGTAGATGAATCTAAATGACTCACTACGGCGCGGCGGCGCGGGCGCAACTAGAGTTCCATACAAATCGATTCAGGCGGAATGAGTAAATTGTGTGTTTAATTGTTAAGTATAATCAAGTCAGTGTTATTCATGAGTGTGTGTTGAGAGGATGACTGAAAGACGATTAAGAAAAGGTATTTATATGGCAGAGGTAAATGGCTACGCAGGGAGGGGTCGTCCTAGGAAGACCTACACTGACCTTATTGGTGAGGTTCTTCAGAAAGATCAGTTGCGCAGTACACGTAACCGGCGTGCTTGTATGACGAGATGTATGAACGTGGATGAGGAGGCGAAAGGAGTATGTAAGGATCGCAGCATTCGCAGCAGGTGGCGTTCTGTGGTTTCTGTCTACCCCCATGAGACAAAAGCATGAGTTTATGTATGTGTATGTATATAATGTCATAATAACAGCGTTTTACTAATTGCATATGATTGTTTACACGGTACATAAAACAACTTTTTTTACATTTTTCTGTTTGTTCCGGCTAATCTCCAAAACGGATGGACCGATTTCAATAGGACTTTCACTTAACAGATTGCGGCTGTTGTAAGGAGTACCTGAGACGTTTCGAAGTGTCTAATTTAAAAAAAAAATGACTTGGAATCTCTGTTTCTATTTAAAAATCGGTGGAATTTATCGAAAATATTTTCCGATAACTTTTTAGATTTGTATCCTGCTTATGCGCAGAAATTTTCATTACAGTCATTCATTAAAAAAAAGGACTTGATTTGTATGAAATGCCATACAATGTACGTGTGCTCTAAAATAACATACATACATAACATCACGCCTGTAATCGCCGAAGGGTTAGGCAGAGGTGTACGCATTAGTACACCCACATTTCGCTAGTTATGTTTTTAGTCCCATGTAATAGGGGGCGAGCCTATTTCCATCAACCGGGCACAAATCCTGACATCGAGGCTGCTACTGAGAAATTCCTGATGGAAAAACCCAATTACACTTTGCCCGACCTGGGAATCGAACCCAAGACCTCATGCACAGCAGTCGCGCTTGCGACCACTAGACCAACGGGGCAGTCTAACCAACGAGGCAGGCGCTTTAAAATAAATGTTTTATATACATATCTACAGCATCTATTCAAAAAAGTATCAAATAAATTACTTAAAAATAAAAGTACTTGCCACATACATACATATAGCTGTCAAATAGTGACCCTAAACATAAGACACTACGTTCTAAATTGCCTTGTCATTTTGCCGAGCACTCCAATATGGGCCAGTCGTTATTACGTGTGTAACCTAATGACTAGTCTAATATGAAGTAGATGTGATGCGCGGACGCAATTCATGTAATGATGTTACGCGATAGAGGTGATTTTATAAAAAGAAGAGTTTATTTTAATTTTAGACTTTGGTGTGTCGTGTTGTGTTGACTTTTGTGTGATGTTTTTGAATTGCAGTACTATTATTATTTTATTTTATTTTAATGTTGATGGTTTTTCTATCAGGAATTTCTCAGTAGCAGCCTCGAAGTATGGATTTGTACCCGGTTGATGGCAATAGGCTCGCCCCCATGGGCTGAAACATAACTGGCGAAATGTGGGTGCACCTCTGCCTAACCCTTCGGGGACTACAGGCGTAATGATATGTTGTTTATTTTATTTGTTCATCAAAAATTTGTTTAAACTGATTTCATGTTTATGAGTAACATGCAACAATGTATAGGCATGCAAGTCATGCAACAGTGCAACACTTATAAACTTCGCATGCATAAGAAGATATACACAAAATTAAAGGATAATAATAAGCATTGGTCACCACACTTGCTGAAGACGGATTGACAATTTCAAACTTTTAAGTACAGGTTTCCTCACGAAGTTTTCCTTAACGAATGTCAGTGATGTCCAAGATAAACTTAACTGGTTCACCAAAGATTAAATAAAATAGATTGGGTAATTCAGCAGAGTACCTACCTACCTAGTAATTGCAAACCCAATGCAGTAAAGAATTCATAGATACGTATTGGGATGTTAACTAGAGATTACAGCAATAAATCACTGGGCAGCGAAGCAGTGCAGCTGTGGCAAACATAACCTATCTAACTCTGTCTTATTATACTAAGAAGCTGTTCTACGGCCTTCCAGTGGCTAGCTTGGTTAAGTTAATGTGTTTAGGGCAGTCACTAGTGTATTTGCTTATCTCTAAGTTGAGTTGCCTATTAAGGAAAATTTGACAGATCATACTTAAGACAACTAGGTAGGTATTTTACTTTAGTAGGACGCACGTGTTGATGAAGAAAACAAATGCTTTCGAATTTGGGTGCCTTGGTCTGGTAATAAAGGACTACGCAATGTTTTACCTTCGATGAATCAAATCAGAGAAGTTTTTCGAAAATATTATTAATTATCTAATAACTCCGTGTGCACATGGCCTTTTCAAGGAGTTGGCCAAACGATTGGTTGATTCTTCCCGTGACCCAAGGGCTGGTTATTACCTCGGCCAGAGGTTAAGCATTGCCATTCAACGTGGCAATGCGGCCAGTCTTTTGGGCACATTTCCAGTGGACAGCGATGCGGATGAATTTTTTGATGCCATTTAATTTTAGTTTCTCTTTTTTTTTTATTCTGGTTGTTTTTTATTTATTTTTATTATTAAGCTTGTAAGTAATAAGATGTATCTTCGTATATCAAAGAGTGGTTTTCCTACCCTACCTTCTTGGAACGTTTAAATATTACCGAAAGCCTTTTTTTTGTTTAGTTTACTCAAGTTTCTTACTCAAGTCCTTTCACGAATTTTAATCCTGTGAATCACTTACGATTGGTAAATATTACGATCAGAATACTGTTTGCAAATATAGGAACCGGGCAAATGTCAAGTCACACTCACACTCCTCAATTTTGCAAGATGTCGCAAATTGTTCCTAAGGCGCTAAATGACAGAACAGTATGGGAAAACATTAAAATAATACAGCAAAATGATGCAAAGCGCAAGAGAGTGGTCAGATTTATTGCGCAAACGCAGCCGCAGACGGAAAGGTTAAACATGGCAATTATAGACAAAGGAACACTGTGAAACTTTCTTAGGCTCGTGTTTATAATATTTATGTCTTTTGTAAAGGTATAGGTAAGAAATTAGCATTGTATTTAGTCATTTTTTTGAGGAGTGAGGAAGATCAGAAAGGCAATTCTAATAACTTTTAGGAACAATCGCAATCTAATCTCAGTCCTAATCTGTCAAAAATGCCTCTAACTTTTAACATTGATTGTCTCTGAAATGAGATTGCGACTTTTTGAACGTTTTTCAATTCAAGTAAGTAATTTATTTATTCGCTATAATACCAATTTTTTCACTATCTCAACGTGTCCGACTGCTAATTTCCGTAACTGCAGTTTCAGAAATATATAAGTATATTATAACATGACGCCTGTAATCCCCGAAGGGTTAGGCAGTGGTGTACCCATTAGTACATCCACATCTGCAACAGTAGCAGCAGTCCAGTGCAGTTCTATTCTGTATAAAATTTCGTCGGTGAATCTCTGACTACCGTCTGGTTGGCTTTAAGATTTTTTTGTTAGCCTATTCTGTGCCACTCCTGGGCAAAGGCCTCCCTCCACTCCTTTAAGTTTACTTTACCAAAATTCTCTAAGGATTTTTTTTACAAAATGACACTGAGTTTATTACTTTATCTGAGTTAGACTACTGTCCAAAAGTACCTACAATTGGGTGCAAATTATAAGATGACCCACATTGACAGTTGGTTGACTCTATTTTGCAAGAATTTCCACTGCCCACGCTATAACAAACATTAACACCCATTATTCCACTTTCGGCCTGAGATGGCCGCAGGTTTAAAACGGTAACTTTTACTTTTTTTTTCAGTTTGGCAACACCGTGCGTAATGTCAGTGTTGCGAGATACGAAAAATGCATTTTGTAACGTGCATTAGGTACTCACGATAATTTCGTGAATACTTACAGATGTTAAGTGAGTGATTCACTGAAATTCACTGATTCAGTAATTCACTGAATTCCTTATCGCACCCTGAAGTAATTTCAGTGATAAAGTAGGTACCTTACCTACTGATTAATAGTGGTCCTTTCTACACTAATACTTATTATAAAGAGAAAAAAAATATATTTTTGTTTGTTTGTAATGGATAAACTCAAAAACAATTAGACCAATTTTAAAAATTCTTTCACCATTAGAAAGCTGCATTATCTGCGAGTAACATAGGGGAGACCGAGGAGGGTTGTGACAATTTTTACTTAAATGAACATATCTCAATAAAAAATCATGCGACGATTATGAACTCTTTGCCCCAATGTAGCTCAATTCTTCCACTTTTAAAAGCAGTAATAAGAATCAATGAAAGTTATGAGGTTTCTGAGAAAATCCACGAAATCTTAAACTACTCCTTTTGTCACAATTCTCCTAATACCGAGGTAAGTTGTGACAGGTACCAAGGTAAGTTGTGACAGCTGTAAATCTAGACTATAATAGGAATTATAAACAAAAAACACTTTATTTTTTACATAAAAGTACTTTAATTATCATTTGGTATAATTGTAGGAACTACAGTAACATGAAACATTACCGTAACAAGTATTAAATAATTAGTAAGTAATTATGGCATCATTACGAGATCAGTCGTTTGAAAGTCAATCAAAAATCTTAATCTTATCTGATAAACAATTATGATAGACGTCTTGCAGCTCGCCCCAAGTGCAATCTTCGTGAGACCAGCCTTTGCATTTTAGACACTGAACCCACTACTCATTTATTTTGATCTGCTACTGCCAAGAGGATGCGGCATTTCGAAGATCTTGACGTAACTTCTTCAATATATCAGTACTAACCATGCCACCTATCAGTCTTTCGTGAAATAATTGTTTGGCATCCTGAAAATAAGAAATTCAGCATGCAATACCAAACCTCATGCCCAAAAAAGTTCTTGACAAAAATGTCATTTTTAGACAGACTTGCCGAATACTTTTTATGTCAAACTTATGTTCCGAGAATTGACTAAATAAACGAACATACATGTAAACATAAAAAAGAACATTGCAAAAAGCAAGTAAAATAAGCGAACTAGAAAATAAACTTAAAAAGGAGAGTTGTGACAGCGTGTCACAACTCGCCTAGGTTCCAAAAATCACGACCTAGTCAGAATAATAATTTGTAATTTCGAAGCATAATGAAAACATAGTAAGACAATGCCACGCTTTGAAACTTCAAAAACCACACAATATTAGCAAAAATAGAATAAACACGTGAGTGTAATATGTCACTATATAAATACAATCAAAATTTTGATAAAAAACTTACTTTTCGTGTTTTTTTTTCATGCAGACGTCTTACTAACGCAACCGCTTGTCGTACACCCCTGGCGCGTACTGTGTCAAGTAGCGCGTCTCTAAAGAAGCAATCGTATGCTGCTGCCAGCTCGCTAACGGTCATAGGTTCCGAGAAATCGACTTTGTCACAACTCTCCTCTGTTACAACTCTCCTCGGTCTCCCCTACGCTATATTTTATTTTTGCGCGGACGAAGTCGCGGGCAAAATCTAATTATTAATAAAGTCCTTAGTATGGTCTATTATACAGTATGTCGTGATCAACCATCATGCAAGTTCTTCCTAGTTCGGGTTCAGATGCTCAAAACTTTTACGTACGCGATCGATAACCTAAAATACCTACTTACATTTTTAAGAAAAAATCATTTTATAATTTACCTATACAATGTAGGTACGCATAGGTAGGTCATCAAAACCCGTCAACTGCGTACTTACCTACTTAAAATTCTTGTACCTTCAATCTCCTATAATTAAACAAAAAAAAAAGATGTTGACTAAGTATCATTCCGAGGTCCCGGTCGAAGGGAGTGTCGGAATCGAAAATGGATGGCTGGCTCTCCGTGGTATACTTTTAATCTTATTGGAATGCCGACTGACTGGTCGACTGGGCAGCCTACCAAATTTCCTTGAGGCTGCTGGCGCAAGAGAGAACGATTAGCGTGTACTTAACGCTCTTACGAACACTGCATTACTTATCTATAAGTACTTAAATTAGGATATTAAATAGGATCACCTAGTTCTGGCAATGAAAAGTCAGGCCAGGACAGGGCCGGATTCAGGATTAGGAATATAATTTACATTTAAGCAAAACTGTATAAATTGTATCTTTTACTAAATTTAATTGTAACTGACTTTGAGGGAGCTGTCATCTCAAGATGCTAAGGCCACCTCAGCAGAGGTCCCGCAGGGGCCTCACCTCAAGCTCACTTCACCGATGGTTTTTTTTTTACAGAAATCACATAATCTCACTCAAACATGTCATTAAAAAACTAATTAATGAAACCCATCCTCATTAATTCATAACCAGATTTCTATAGTACCTACAGCCCTACAAAGTGCGTTGACATAACAAATCGCTTCCGCGCGTGCCATCCACGGCGGCGCAGGCGCAGGCGGTGGTCCCAAAGTGGGCAAACACGAGCCTTTTCACATCAAAACACTTTCTCCGTCGTTACGTCGTGTGTGTGTGTTTGTTCGCGTCTTCCTCGTAATAATGATGTGTTTGAATATTGCTTTGCTTTCTTTGTTTGTTTGTTTGTCATCTTCATGATTTTATAAGCGTGGCTAATGACTATAGAATAAGAATTTATGTCGAATGAATTTGTAAGTACTATTCGCCCAGTGGGGGAAATTCGACTGTAATTTATTTAAATGGTTTTAAATAAACGATAAAAATTGTTATCGCAGCGGGGTATAAAATCATGATTGTACTGAATCGTTTGAGTCACGATGCTTTCTTCCACCGTGTATTAAATCCAAAAACTCAGCTTAAAAATATAAACAATATTTTACGTAAGTCAAACTCAAAGACAAAATATTTATTTCAATTAGACCATTTACAGGCACTTTTGAATTGTCAAGGAGTTGGTCAGTTAGTCGGAAAGTTGAAGCTAGTTGCTCGTTCCAAAACGGAGGTAGACCTCTATGGAGAAGAACGAGCAAGAAACTCCACGGACACTCTTTTTAGGTCTTACAAAATCACATAGCATAACATAACATCACGCCTGTAATCCCCGAAGGGTTAGGCAGAGGTGTAACCATTAGTACACCCACAATTCGCCAGTTATGTTTTTAGTCCCATGTTATTGGGGGCGAGCCTATTGCCATCAACTGGGCACAAATCCAGACTCCGAGGCTGCTACTGAGAAATTCCTCATGGAAAAACCCAATAACACTTTGCCCGACTCGCCCTTACGACCACTAGACCAACGCGGTAGTAAAAAATAACTCACAAATTCACTCACTCTCTTCTTACAAAATCCTGGTTAAAATATTCTTCTTACTTCTACATGTTAAAACAATGATGTATAAAGATGCAAATATACCTAGTGGAGTAGAAATATATTCAGTAATCTTTCAATAGGTACCTGAATCCTCCCAAAGCTAAATTATCTACACTAATATTATAAAGCAGAAAAAAAATTATTTTTGTTTGCTCGTTTGTTTGTAATGGATAAACTCAAAAACTACTGGACCAATTTTAAAAATTTTTCACCATTAGAAAGCTACATTATCTGCGAGTAACATAAGCTATATTTTGTTTTATTTTTGCGCGGAAGAAGTCGCGGGCAAAAGCTAGTGTGACAAACACCTGTTTTCGAAGCACACACAATTTACATAATTATCTTATCTTGTCAATAACTTTTACTTTCTACGCGTAATAAATTAAGTCCCAGTAAATGCGGATATCATTTAATATTAATTTACTAGGTGGAATATTATGATAGACAAAGAAGGCAAGTAGGTTCAACTAGTGGTGGATCCAGGGGGCTAAGGGGACGTCGCGAGGTGACATCCGGCCACCGTAGGCGCGGGCTTGCGGACGGCGAATAATGGGTAGCTCGCCGTCCGATCAAGGACCAAGCCCGGGTCGACGGCGCGTTCCGTTCGCGCGCGCCTCAAAGAGCTGTCAGCACAGGGAAAGGGCAACAGAAGGAACAGGGTGGTTTTTTAGTCAGTAAAAGTCTGACAGTGCCTTCCGCCCTACCCAGGGCGAAAGGAGTCATTTGATGATTCTTACCAGCTAAAAAAAAAAGGGGAGGTCACATGTCACATAGTCGTGGTCAAGTCACGAGAAGTGAATTTAATTTTTATAACCATAGATACCTACAAGTAACAAGCTACTATAATAAAAAAAAACACACATATTTGTACTTTGTTTACTCGTCAGTTTTTTTTTAAGATGTTTTTATTTACAGTGTTATATAAACACAGACACGATTAGATTCATTAAAAAAATAATTGAGGCTGGTATTAATTTACGTTTTAAAGTGACCACACGGGATTCTTTTTATTTTTAACTAGTCTCTATGTTACTCGGAACGATGCAAGGATTCTAAATTAGGCGTTTAAAAGTTATGGTGGAAGGTGGAATAAAGAATCTCACATACATACATTAACCCTGAACACTTAAAAATCCTTTTTTGGGGCAGTCGTGTAAAAGTAGATATTTTATTAATGTATGTAAGTACTTTGTAACAATTTCTAAGAACACTATTACTTATATTGGAAATGACCCCTGTGGCGGCGCGTCGCTAGATGCTGCGCGCGTCACTTTCGGTTTGAAGTTTGTCAAATTGACAGCTAATTATTAAAGACTCTGATTTCATGTGGAAGGTTGTTTTTATTTAACACACGCACGACGTTCCCACATTTTGGTGACCCCGACGTGATCACGAAATGGACGGAAACGCAACTAAGTCGGACGAAGACAATGTTTTTGTAGACGCCGCAACGGGCGCCGCAGTGAACAGAGTGGCCGTACGCTTACCACCATTTTGGCCTGAAGATCCGGAGGTTTGGTTCGCTCAGGCGGAAGCACAATTTCAATTATCTGGCATCAAAGAAGACACCACAAAATTTTACCAGGTGATCTCGCAGCTCGATCAGAGGTTCATTCGTGAGGTAAAAGACATTATTAGGAGTCCGCCGTCATCCAACAAATACGAAAAATTAAAGCAGGAGTTAACAAAGCGGCTGTCTATTTCTCGTCAGCATCAAATTACACAATTATTGTCACACGAGGAATTAGGCGACAGGAAACCTTCACAGTTTTTGCGCCATTTGAAAACTTTAGCCGCAGATGGGGTTACGGATGAAGTTTTGCGCAGTTTATGGTCGAGTCGCTTACCCACCCATGTGCAGGCGATTATTGTGTCGCAATCCGCTTGTAGTTTGGAAGACGTTGCGGAGCTCGCCGATAAAATTTGTGAGGTCGCACCGGCGCCGTTACATCAGCAGGTGGCGAGTGCGAGTACCGCCGCAGTCAGCACTTCTAGTAACTTCGACGCTTTATTGAAACGCATCGACGATATGGTTGCGTCGCGTATACAGACAGAGCTGATGAAACATTTCCGCTATATGATTGAAGGTAGACACTTCGTTATTTATACGGATCACAAACCGATCACCTACGCATTTCTTCAGAACAAGCAAAAGTGCTCTCCCAGACAATTTAATCATCTAGATTTTGTGTCGCAGTTCACAACAGATATACGGCACATTTCAGGAAAAGACAACATACCTGCAGATACATTAACACGCATTGAAGCAGTGACGTCACCACCAACTTTAGAACAGCTGGCTCGTTCTCAGGAACATGATACCGAGCTCCAAACGCTTCTTTCCAGCCGGTCGACTTCATTGAAGCTGCAACTAGTACCGATTTCAGGTACAGGCATCGCTTTATTCTGTGACGTCTCTCTGTCGAGGCCCCGTCCTTTTGTTACGAAGGAGTTGCGTCGGCAGATTTTTATTTCCATCCACTCATTAAGTCATCCGGGAGTGAAGTCAAGTACCAAGATGGTTACTGACAGATATATTTGGCCCTCAGTTCGTAAAGATTGTCGCACGTGGGTGCAAACCTGCGAAGCCTGCCAGAAGACGAAAGTGTACCGTCACACTTCATCTCCTCTGGGCAATTTTAAACTACCGCAATCACGATTCAGCCACGTGCACATAGATTTAATCGGCCCAATGCCACCATCTCGCGACTATAAATATTGCCTCACAGCTATCGACCGTTACACACGTTGGCCGGAAGTACAGCCACTGCAGGACATTTCAGCTGAAACAGTGGCGAGGGCATTCTGCGAAATGTGGATTTCGCGTTTCGGTTGCCCGCAGACATTGACAACGGACAGAGGTCGTCAGTTTACATCTCACCTTTTTAAGGCTCTTACAGACCTATGTGGAGTACAGCTGAATCATACGACCGCTTACCACCCGGCGGCCAATGGGATGGTTGAGAGGTTTCATCGCACCTTGAAGACTGCAATCATGGCACAAGGCGAGCAGCGCTGGACAGACGTCTTGCCGGTGGTTCTGCTTGGTGTACGTTCAGCTTGGAAAGAAGACCTGCAATGCTCTGCAGCAGAAATGGTATATGGTGAGCGCTTGCGACTACCGGGTGAGTTCTTTGAACCAACTAGTTCTAACCAGCTGAAACAAGCAGACTTTGTTACGCAACTCAGACACAACATGTCACTTCTGAGACCTCAGGAAGCAGCACGACACTCTCCGGCATCTGTATTTGTGCACAATGACCTCAAGACTTGCAAGCACATCTATATTCGGAAAGACGCACTTCGAGGTTCTTTAGAACCACCATATTCAGGCCCGTATCCTGTGCTGGATAGGACAGATAAGACCGTTACCGTGGAATTAGATAGAGGTCCAGTAACAGTCTCTATAGATCGTGTAAAACCTGCCTACATATTGTCTGACTCTTTCGAAGACACACCGAAGTCGGTGATAGAAAACCCAGATGGTCAACGTCCGGTTCAAACCACAAGGTCCGGACGCAAAATTAGATTTCCTGACTATTTTTCCGCAGGTTTTCCAAACTCCAAGGGGGGTGATGTGGCGGCGCGTCGCTAGATGCTGCGCGCGTCACTTTCGGTTTGAAGTTTGTCAAATTGACAGCTAATTATTAAAGACTCTGATTTCATGTGGAAGGTTGTTTTTATTTAACACACGCACGACGTTCCCACACCCCCATGCCCCCCCCCCTGGATCCGCCCTTGAGTTGGACTCGCTTACGATGGGTTCCATACAACCGAAAAATATTGACACTACATACAAAAAACACCGACTTTACTTTTGAACTTCATTTTATTTTTAGTTCTACTAGTTGTTGTTATAGCGGCAAGACACACTGAAAATTTAAACTTTCTGCCTTTTACCCATGGTTTATGAGATACAGCCCGCTAACAGACAGACGGACGGCAGCGGACCTTATTAATGGGGTCCCGTGACACCCTTCGGATTCGGAACCCAAAAAATGACAATAATTAACTTTAAACGAATTTTGTTAACTCCATAATTATGCACAGGTTTTAATGACAGATCTTATCATTGAAGAGACCTTATCTCTGTCCATACCCATTTTTCCCATACCACTGTCACAGTAAAACTTGCCAGATGAAAAAAAACTTATCGATAAGATATTCGATTACCAAATCGATTAATATTATCATTTGTCTTGTTTCAGGTCACAGCCTTGGCTGTGCTCAGCATAGCAACGGCAAAGAATTCTACGGCAAAAACGAAACCGAAACGACAGTTGGACAACATAAGAACGCATGAAAACTTACAGTACTCTCTCGTACTACCTCATTCGAGAGTTCAACATTATAGAGCACTTGGCAACAACCGACGCAATTCTCATGGTCAAACGAAAGGAAAACTACCGCCATATGCGGTCCAGATGGAGCCAGTCGTGCAGTATTCCCAAAAGGATCCCCTGTATGACCCCAATCAGGAAAACTTAGAAGAAACGGTTGTAAACAAAAACGAAATTTACGCTCAGTCCAAAATCCTGAATGTAGATGATCAGTCTGCCGAAAGCTACGGTCCTCCTTACGGCTCTTTGCCGACCGCGCCTCTGTACAGTCACCGTCCTCATTACTACGAAGAACCCGAACCTATAATCGAAATCATTATCAAGGAGTCCAATGAGACGCTGCCAGCTCCTCCTCCCCCACCAGTTCAAAAGAAAAAGAAGGAACCCGTGCACGTTTTTTATGTAAAATACAGTAAAGACCCTCATTCTAAGGACAAAGTCATATATGAAAAACCTATCCCCGCTATTACTCCACCAACTAACGATGAAGACGAACATCATGAACATGAACATGAATATGTGACGGTGACTCCTGAGCCTTATTTACCTCCTAAGACCACTACTTTGCGAGCTATCATCAAGCCGGAATCCGAAGTTTATCACAGTGACAGCAGTGTAAAAATCACTTTCGGCAACGAAGGCCGCCATTATAGTGACAGGCGTGAAAGTCACAGTCACTCTGAACACCATGAAGAGACTGCTCCAAAGCCGGCTATCGCGTTTCCCAATTCACCTCCACAACCCACCCCACAGAGCCACCATAGCATTCAAATTCATCAAAGTCATCCGCAATTAGAACGATCAGCGTCACCAAAGCCACAGTTCGTAGAATCCAGTACCAGACCATCCTTCTTACAACACCAGCAACATCAGCACCAGCAGCAATCACAATTCTTTAGGCCTGGACCCCCACAAGCTCAAAGCCGAATCCAATTCCAACCTCAACCAACGCCTAATGAACAACAGCTCCCAAGACAAGGACCTTCAGTGTCACCGTTCAGACCCCAACAACAGCCCCAAACGTCCCGAATTCCATTTGGACCGACACCTATCTTCAATGCGGCATTCTCAAATGGTCCCATCGGTCCGGTCACACATTTTGGTAGCCCAACTGCTCCCAGCCCAGTAACTACTTTCCCAACAGCCTCATTTCCTAGAGCAAACAATGGACCTAGTTTCCATTCACGCATAAATGGCCCACCTACCTTTGCTCAAAGACCACAGTTCAATGGACCCCCAAGAACTAGCTTCCACTCCGGACCTCAGAGACCTTTCCCACCCCAATCTAAGACTTATTTTGATGATCCCAAATACTTGCAGGAGAATTATCACACCATCACCACTGATCAAGTTGACCCTCCAAAACAGCAACAGCTACCTAACAGGCCCCTGCAGTCTTTCGGCCAGCCGAGTCCCAGCCCAAGCCCAGCTCAATTCCAAGAGCATCGTCGCCCTCCCATTGTCCCACTTAATCAACAACTCCCTCAGCAGAGACCAGCTCAACAATTCGTTGATCCGAACCGTAACAAACCATCTATCGCTATAAATCCCAGTACTTCTCCATTTTTCAATCTAAAACCTTCCCCGCCACTTATTGAAGATAATCGACCACCTTTCCACCAGCATTCCCTGCAGTCTCAACCCCAGCAACAATTTAGTTTCCACCAAGGGCCCCAAGGACTTCCCAGACCATCACCTCAGGTTCCATTCCAGCAACAACACTCATTCCCCTCACCATCTCCCGCCCCTCAGAATCAGTTCCTTCCATCACCTTCTTCTGTACCTTTATACAATTTCCATCCTCAACCTTCACCAACACCTGATGTTTTCCACCAAGGCTCACCGTCGGAAAGACCTTTTAGCCATCATTCAAACATTGAACATCAACGAAACGTTGGCGGCCTAGTTCCTAATGGCGGTGAACTGGTACCGGCTATATCTAAATATGAACAGCATTATACAGTTAGTGGACCTACGCCCCAACCTTTTGGTGGTCTTGGAGAGTCTAGTCCTAGTCAACCCACACCAACACCTAGTCAACAACAACAGTATCATCAACTGCAACAACAACAACGTCACCACCAAGAACAGCAACAGCGACAGGAACAACAACAGCAACAGCAACAGGAACAACAACAGCAACAGAGACAGGAACAACAACAGCGTCATAAACAACAAGAACAACAACAGCGTCAACAACAAGAGCAACAACAGCGCCACCAACAACAAGAACAACAGCGTCACCAACATCAAGAACAACAACAGCGTCAGCAACAAGAACAGCAACATCGCGAACATCAACAACAACAGCAGCAGCAAGAACAATACCAGCAGCAGCAGCAGCAATTAGATGCGGAACAGGAACAGGTTAGGCTGCAGTTAGCGCATAACGTCCAAAAGCAACAAGAAGAAATCCAACGTCTACAAGCGCAACTTTTACATTCACAACATCAGCAGCAGCAACAGCAAGAACAATACCAGAGCGTTTACCAACAGCAAGTTCAAGCTACATCGCCAAGATCTCAATATATACAAGAAAGATCTCGACCACATCCCACATACGCCACCAGCACAGTGTCTCCACCTTACTATCAATCATCTAGGACTGTAGAAATTAAACCGACAACGTCGAAATATGTATCTTCTACACAGAACTCAGTGACTTCTGCTCCAGAAACTAAGAAGGAAGAAAAGAAAAGGAAACCCAGCATTGAACTTCCTGATGAAGTACCGGATGACCTTCGTCAACAGCTGTTATCTTCAGGCATCTTAGATAATGCTGATATCAGTGTATTGGATTATGATAAAGTAGGAGACACGCCTTTAGACTCTCTCCCTCCAGACCAGTTGGCTAACTTCTTCAGTGCTGGTGGTGGTCAACAGATTGCATCTAGTGAAAATAGACCCGTCTATGTCAAGCCTAACGGAGATTCTATTCAATCTAGAATTGATGAAGACATTGAAGACGACCAAGAATTCGCCGCTTCAGAAAATGTTCCCAGTTACGTTGCTCCTCCACCGAATGGTCAAGCCGTGGAAATGAAAGTTGTCCATTTTAACCCTGAAACTCCTGAAGGACAGAAACTAGCTGAAGAATACATCAAAGAAAACGCCACACAAGTTGATCCCGTAGCGTTAAACGACAAAAGATATAACAGATATTTGCCATTGAAAGTTAGTGGCAACCAGTTCCCGCTACCGGATGTCCTAAAAGGCAGGAAGGTAACTTCAGTCGTTGTTTTAGCACCCGTTGAGACTGAAGCCTTAGGTGCCCATTCGAGGACAGAGCGTGCAGCAGAGGAGAACTTGAAAGGAATTAAGTTTGTCGCTGGTGAAAGCCTGCAAGAAGTACTCAAACGACCAACAAAGGACAACTTTGAGAAGTGGTTGAATGTTGAAAAGAAGACCGCTACGGATTTACAATCGGTCGTCTTACTTGTGACTGGGTAAGAAAATAATTGCATTTTCCAATTGTAATTATAACTTGGACTGTTATCCATTCTGTTCTATAATCTTTATTTATATTACAAACATGTTTGTTTTCAGGGATGCTGAAACTACCGATGGAAAAGAAATCTTCATGTACGACATCGCTTCCGGCAGCGTGAACAAGCTCGACGGTGACCTGTCAAACGCATTCGTTGAGGCTGCTGAGAACAACTCTCTCAGCAAAGACATTGAATCACTTGCCATTGAAGGAGAGGGAACTCCAGAAAACTTTGATAAGGTTAAAAGCGACGTGGCTGCGGAAGCTTCTGAAAATGTGCCATTATTTGTAGACTTATCAGGTTTAAACTTAGATCAGGGAAACACAAACCAAGTATCAATAACATCAAGTTACAGTAAAACGAAACATGGCAGATCGTTTAGGAGACATTGATATATGCAAAATGCCAAATGGTGTCTGATCCTTGTAAATAGTCTAGTATTAGTATTACTAAATTAAATTCAACGCGATTGTTGCGTGTAGTCGTAATTGTTTTTTTACAAAAGTGATAATGGTTGTACAATATAAAATAACTGCCTATTAATCTTGCTTTCATTTTTATCCCTGCTTTCCTCGTAAGTAATTATTAATGTCTGTCTACAAATTAATCTAATAAGAAATCCAATAAGAATCTATTTGTAGTTTATTATTTTTTTACTTTGATGGTAAGTTTTGGTCATATTTCTTAATTTATAGCAAATCTGAATTATTGCTATATTATATACACACTCCAAGAGTGATAACACTTATAATAAATATTTTATTTATATTTAATTCAACCATAAACCGATTTTATAATCGAACTGAATCGATTTATTTCTAAGCGATTTTAGTTTTTCGTAGCTAGCAACACAGACTCGTACTGTCAAACATATGGATTATTTATGGTGGAAGAGGTTCATACCGCAGTGTAAAATTCACAGTCTTTATTTATTTTCATGTATTTTGGTATAGTTTTTGACTTGTAATCATGATGGAGGGTTCTCTAAGTAAATGGACAAATGTGATGAAGGGTTGGCAGTACCGGTGGTTCGTGCTGGACGAGAATGCTGGCCTGCTTTCTTATTACACGGTAAGTGACGTTTCATACTAACCGTATTACTGAAGTAAAAGTCGTTTACACTGATTTTTATCCAGATTTTCATCACTTAGGTTTACTTACCTTATAATGTCAATTAAATGCGTAAGTTCAGCTCAACATAGTCAAAATTTTAATTCAAAATTTAACCTTCTCATGAGATTTTAAATACAGAACAAAAACTTTAAAATGTATAAAAATACATATTAAATTGGAATCTGCTCAATACCGCGACCTAGCATTTATACCAACTTAGAATGAACAAAATCATGATTCTGGAATAAAACAGTATTAAAAACTCTTTAGTGCCAATGTCAAGGTTAAGAGTTTGTTGTTTATGTGTACCATAGATGCCAAGGTGAGGCAAAGGCCGTGGGTATACAGCCAATTCAAAGACTTCTTGGTGATTAATGATGGAAAAGAGTTTAACAATACTTTATTATATAGCATAGAATGAATATGCTTAGCCATAGGCCTTTATTAATTATATTTAATGACTTATCGAGTATGCTAACTAAAAAACAAGTAACATCTGATAGTAATATTTCCAGTTTCAAAAATTGTTATTTGTATTAATCAAATGAATGCCAGTTTTTTTTTCTGGTTTGTAAAAGTTAATCGCAGTAATTTTGTTTATCTGTGTTATAGCTGAGAATGAGACTTTTAAAACCCTGTCTAATGGTAAGGGAATATTTTTGTAATTCTCTCTTAAGACACCTGTGTTCGGACACAATGTACACAATTACAGTGCTACCTCGATATAATAACACTGAAGGTAAACATAAAATATTTGTTATACCATACAATTTGTTACAATTGTTGTACAATTGTTAGTAGCAAAGGGTCCTGGGGGAATTTTGCAGGATTTGGTAAATACAGGCAATAGTTATACAATAGTTTTGGTATTTGTATGAACAATACAACCTCAATATAATAATGTCCTCGATCAATGACTGTTCTCTCCTAAAAAACAAATTAACATACCGATAATGAAGGACACTGAACTAAGATCTCTTAATAAAACCCTTGATGGTTCATAGAAGTTATTACTTTTGAATCTTACAAAAACAAACTTTCTTTGTTACAAACAATAACTGATATGCGCTTGATAGGAAAATGCTGGTGTTTTATTTTAAGAAATTTATCAGCATGAGATTATTACTGAACATTACTATAGAATGATGCGTTACGTGTTGTCAGAAGTCCGAAAGTCTGACAGCCAGTCTTACCTAGGGGTATCGTATTACCCAGTCACTGGGTTGTGGAAGTCAGATAGGCAGTCGCTCCATGTAAAACACTGGTACTCAGCTGCATCCGGTTAGACTGGAAGACGACTCCAACATTGTTGGGAAAAGGCTAGGCAGATGATGAATATAAAATTATACATGAAGCCAATCTGTAGGAATGGGACGTTGTGATTGCATTTTTTCTTTATTAAAATTTTTCCTTATCACATTGAGATAACATGTTCTATTAAAAATTTTACCAACTCCAAACCATACATATTATAAATGTAAAAGTGAGTTTGTTACACTTTCTCTTGCCTAAAATAGTACAAATTTTGTTAAAGCAAGAAAGTATTTTATTTGTTTTTTAATGGAAGTTGGTATAGGCTATGTTTGAACTCCAAAAAGGAAACAGGCTACTTTATAATCGGCTCCTTTTTCTTCATTCACAAACCAATATTCAAGCAGACGGAGTTTATATGTAAATGTTAGTTCTAAATATTTTTATTGACTCCATTTTTAACTTGACTCACTTTCTTATCTTTCAAATAGTTCTGTTTAAAAAAATTGTAGAACATGTAGTATACAAATATGACGCTTGGAAAGTACAGGACGGTGATGCCTAACGGTGCTGGACAGCTCGGCAGGAACACCTGCATGGAGTACACCAGCAGTAGTGTGAACTGGACCTGTAAAAAGAAAGTTCATTGTTATTTAAATAATTAATCATGAAGGCCCCTTTCATCTCAAAAGGTGAAAGGAGTGGAAGCCTTTGCCCGGGAGTGGGACAGAATAGACTTAAAAGAATTAAACAGCTGTAAAATCTGTATCTGTAACCAACTGTGTACATGACAGTTGACACCGTCACTAAATAAATCCAAGATACAAATGCTTTAAAAAAAAACACGGTCTTTTTACCCTGAAAATGTGATTAATTTTCAATTTACAATAAGAAACATTGTTTTTTAGTTGCATACAAATCAATAAATAGTTAATCGATTGAGTTGATAAATAAGTGACGTCACAGTTTATTATTGCTATACAAAATTTATGGAAGAATCGCAACTTGACGGCTCATAAAAAGAATATCAATTGATTGGTGGGGTCAAGTATCCAATTAGCTGTTTAAAAATTAATTATAAAAGATGTTTTAATAATCTTATGATTTAAAAGCGAGAGGTCACTCAGTCACTATCTCGAAAACTACTTGACCTATAAAGTTGAAATGTGTTAGGCAGACCTCAGATAAGACCAGATTTGATTTTGACTTCCACGCGGACGAAGTCACTGGCAAAAGCTAGTCAGATTAATTCCAATTTTAGATTGCAAAGAACTATGACTTGTATTTCGTACAAATTACGTCAAATTCGATTTAGCATCAATAAAATGATGACTAACAATCCATTTATGACTTGGATAATATAAATGATAAAGCATAGATATTATTGAAAGAAATCAATACGCATTCCGATTCTTAATGATCCATGGACTGCCTCGTTGGTCTAGTGAGGTTTTGGGTTCGATTCCCAGGTCGTGCAGTGTTATTGGGTTTTTCTATCAGGAATTTCTCAGTAGCAGCCTCGGAGTTTGAATTTATGCCCGGTTGATGGCAATAAGCTCGCCCCCTATTACACTTAAACATAACTGGCGAAATGTGGGTGTACTAATGAGTACACCTCTGCCTAACCCTTTGGGGATTACAGGCATGATGTTATGTTATGTTTTCAAAAATCTATTCGGTACTATCACACCTAATTTGATTCAAAATTCTCGTTTTAGCACTTCTCGAAAATAAGAACCATCAGAATAATTAAGCTTCCCATAAAATTACCATTCCACTCCCTCTCAATCAGATGTGTAAACGAAGCATATTAACATCAGCACGTTCAGTTAAACTATTTCAAAGGAATTGATAATAAAATGCAAATAAGGCAAGCCACCTGGTCCTTGGAGGCATGGGTAATATATCTCGTCTCCTACTTTCATGTCATTTTGTGCTAATGATGGGCAATTTAAGAGGTAACTTTTATATAAGTAAACTAGTTTGTTTTCGCGACTTTGTGCAGAATTAAGCTATGTCGGGATAAAAATTCATTCAATATCTAACGGTACGTGTAAAGTCGTTCGACCTTAGGGTTACAGAGATATTGAAAGTTAAAGTTCCAGATTAAGTCACTTTTTTTTAATGTTATAGCTAAACTTAAGATACTATCGCGACTCTATTCCTGTGAAATTACAACGTCTTGCGTCATTGTGCACTACCACAGAGTGATTGCGTGCACTACCATAAAGAGTGCTATTTCATAACAAAAAAAAACGCAGCAAAAAAAAAATACGGCCTGCGGTTAACGGCTATGTGATATGTGTTTTTACACCCTGCATGTATGCCAAATTGCAGCTAATTCCGTTCAGCCGTTAGCGTGATTGAGTAACAAACATCCAAACATACAAACTTTCACATTAATAATATTAGTAAGATTATTTATTGATCTTGTACCGCGTCTGTAACATTTAATATGATCAATGTTTCATTAGGGTCTTAGGGTTTAAGGGTCAAAGGCCATATGTCACTGAATAATATACCTAAGAATGTTCAATGTAAAGCCTTTAATCGTAACCTTTTTAAATTGTTATTAGCAAATGCCGCAATTCGTACGCGTAGTCAGACTCATGGACCTAAGGACCAAACAATTTATTAATGTAATCACGTATCTAACGAGCTACAGATTACTAATGAGGTAGTCTTTCAAATACCGAGTCAATCGTGGTTAAATTCAATCAGTCTAATCAAAGTTAATCTATACTAATATTATGAAGAGGTAGAATTCTTTTTTGTTTGTGTATAAGAGGTAATCTCCTAAAGTAGTGGCCCGATTACAGTGTCATAGGATATGTTTTATTGTTACTATACTTGACTTTGACGCGGACAAAGACGCGGCAAGGAGCTAATCCTATCAAAACAGAGAATCATATTTAGACTTTGTACTACACGAAAATGAATTAAAAATCGCACGATGAAGCCCGTGCTCCAAAAGTGTCAATCGTACATGTACGGTATAACCTTGCTGTTTGTGCCAACCGTTTGGCAGGAAATTGGATTTTCGACATCCCAGCGGATACATCTGTGTGAATTCAAATATCAGCCTTAATTTTTTAGGAAAAAAAATCTGCTAGAAAAAAGGTAAACGTATCCCAAACCAAGCTTGTAAATAGGCATATAGTCGCATCGAACGTTACTGAATATTATTAACTAAATCTTTGGTTATACCGAAGCATTCGACAGTATTTCATTTGCATGACTTAGGACCAAGACGTTAATTTATTGGTCCTTCGTTACGTTTATAAGTATTTACAGGAACCGAGCGTTATCCTACTGACCTATTTAGATAGATGGATGAATGGTTGGATGTTTATTCCTCTTTCTCGATATGAGGTCTGAAAAGAATTAGCTAAAATTTTGTACACATAGATATTGATCTAACCAAACACATGGTCGTGGTAGAAATCGCAGTCGGAAACTAAATCCTAAGTAAAAGTACTTACCATCTGCATAATAGTGAGCCATTTCTTGTACTTGATAAGGACAGCCTTCACCTTCGGGCTCCCCTCAACCGAAAGCAGGTAGTAGCTGTACATGATAACATGTACCGAGTTGTTTATCATCGGAGAGAAGGAGGTTATTCCGCCTGGGGAAAGAAAATATCATTTGGTTTATTAAGGCTATATGGCGTGATAGTCAAATGCCTAAGGTGCCCGCCTCCCTTGCATGAGGTTGTGGGTTCACAACTGGGCATATGCAAGGACCAATGTGGCTTTTTTTATTCCATATGTTCTTTCTAAGTTTGTGTTGGACATCGCTGACAACGGTGAATAAACCTGGACTTTATAATATGAACGTAAGTGTGAAATCGCCAATACGCCTTGAGCAAGCGTGGTGATCAATGCTCGTGCCTTCTCTGTATGAGAATAGAGGTGATTTTATATTTTAACCTTTGAAAATAAAGCAGTCCTATTGGTGTAAATCAGACACATCCTTAGCAACATACCTTATTTTAGCTCAAGGCGACACGGGTGTATAACACGTCTACCTAACCTTCCGAAAATTACTGGCTTGATGTTTTGGTTAACAAGGATATCTAGAGATTTTTGTTGGAACTGATATATCGGATAAATCAGGGAGGTTAGGGAATCTATCCAATATGGCTGCTATCATTACGATTCTATTAGATTTGGGCTGTCTTTCTGCCGGAAATGTGCTAGGCTGCGTAGGGATAGATGTGTATGATATCAAATGTTATCAACCGAATCGTTTGATTCGTAGTGTGGCTTTGCTTAGCTCTGGTCAAAGATTCAACGAAGTTTTTTTACATATGTGCAGAACGCGTCTTGATAGCACATCTTACTCGTTCCGCTGCTTCACTTAGCTTTGCTAGAGACATTTTTAAAAAAATTTACGTCCAAAATTTTAGAAATAATTTTAATTAAATTTTCTATACAAACCATTAAATCGCTCTACGTTAGCTACAAAAAAATTTGCATGAGAGTATTAATGCCGCAAGTGTGTTGCATAAAGGCTGTTCTAATATATAAACTCGCACATCTTGATTGGAAAGGCTTCGTGGTGTCAATTTAGGTGTCAGCTGCGTTATCTATATTATCAGACATAATAATCTCGATACGAATCACAAACAACTAACCGGGTAAGTCAATAACTAACACACAAAAGCGTAGAGAGTACGTAGATATTTTAACGCCATCTAGAGTTATTCAAATTCGTTTAACAAAAAACTGCAAAGCGGATACTATTTAAATTAAATTAGTCATTACAAACTGGGAAGATGAAAACTTGAAGTTACTTTATAAGATCTTAGAGATTTCGTGATAAATTGTGTGGCCTTGTGAATAAATTATGCTAAATTGAAAACGATACAAGATTATTCGCAAACGCGCAGACTGATTTAATAAGATACCTAGTCAGAAACCAGACTAAACAGACATGGCTAGAAATGTAGACTTAATGACTAGGTGTACCTGGGGGAGGGAGAGGGCAGCTAAACCCAAAACAATAAAACCAAATAGAAAACGATACAAAATTCGCAAAGGTGCAGACTGATTTAATAAGAAACCTAGACACCTGAGTCAATAGATACGGCTAGAAATCTAGACTTAATGACGTTTCACGGGCGTACTTAAAGGAGGGTGAGGGCAGCTCCTCCCCACCCTAGCACTTTCCGGCTTCTTATACGTTTACCTAGTAAATTACGTAACTTAAATCCTGCAATTCTTGATTTGATTTCCCCCAGAAGCTGGGTTGATAGCCACCCTCCTCGGAAACATAAGGCGAAAACCTTACTAATGATAGCAGTGATACGCGTTTTGCTTCAAAAGCATTATTCTCTCTAAGCCACAAAAGAAGTCTAATGGTACTTCGGCAAAGGTGCTCAAGCACAATCTTATAGCGGAAGACGGAGTACATTCACAGTGAAAGTAAATTGATTGATTGAAGCATCTTTTGAACATTTCCCACGATACGTGTTAAATGTCAAGCCACAACGATGGTTGACTTAGTTTTGGAGGACTTCAAAAACACAGTGATAATTTGGCAAAAGGACCAAAAAATTCTGTTAACCAATACTAACTTCACTCGGTCCTTTTATAACCCAACTAGGGCAAAACCAGAATGAAGGCTATGTTTGATGATGAACTAAAGTTAAAGTCATGTTTTTTTTTCTTTCAATTAGGCCATTAAAAGGCTTTTTTTAATGTAACGTTTTTAATGTAAAAAATCGGAGAAACCGGGATTAATAAATGATAGATGTAGGTTTATTTACGTAATAAATTATATTGTAAAATAATTATTTATGTTTAATCAGTGACCGATTTCAAAATAACGAGAAGTTCTATGTTCGAATGTATAATATGTTCACTAATTTCTAAGCAAATAATTGTCTCTCGATTTAAAAAAATCTTTTTTGTTTTGACAGGGTTTTTCTATACATGACAGAAGAGATATTATCGCTCACACATCGGCTTTACCCTGGTAGACAGCACTATTCGGCATCAAGGACCAAAATCGTCAATTTGGTCCTAACGCAACGACAACTTATCGTCAATCGGGCGCGCTCTGATCCCAGACGATACCTGACCCTTTTTTATCAGAAAACTGGTCCCAAAACCTTAAATTATCGCTTGATTTTGTTTTATTAAGGTTATCGCTAAGTATATTATGGTCCTGTTTACAATAATAGCAACGTCCAAAATTCACACGCGATAAACAAAAGAAACACGTAATACAAAATCTACCTTTTTATACCATTTAAAAGTCAAAGTTAAGTCATTTATTGCAACTAGACTAAAAAAAGGCACTTTTGAATGTCAAATACAAAATAAAAATAGTTAATTTAATTTATATTTAGTTGTCCCTTCCGAAAGGTAGTTTCGTATGGAATAGAATGACCAGGAAATTCCATATTTATTCTTGTAAAATAATGTTTTACAATAATTTTGTATACAGAAATAATTACACGTGAATACGATGTAGGTACCTAAAATAAAAACCACTTTAAGTACTACAATAGGTATAAAGTGCTACAAAAGAAATCATCGACTTAGTTAAAATCCTCAGGGAAAGATTTGACCGTCCTTAACACATTTCAAATGAGTTCTGGAAACTTCGTAGAAATAGGTCTATTTTGTAAAAAATCTCTCTCGTTGAGTTTTTGTGAGTTTTCATTGCGGCCGAAGCGAAGGATTGCCAGCTCATCTCTCGCACACTTCACCTAAAACCGAAGGAGATTGGTACAGAATAATACTGTCGTTCTATGCTGTGATATGCCTTTGGCATGTCAGGCTTCCGCACAGTAATTTGCATTGTCCGAAGTTCTGTGCGCTCTAAGCTTGGCCTGTCACTCCGTTGCAGCTATTTCAGGGATCTAAGTAATTATGCTTCATCTTTGATATCTTCTGTATATGACAATGTAAGCGTTAGGGGGAGATGGTCCTTGTTTATTAAAGTTTGTCGTAATTTAAGCGTAAGGGGAAGCTGGTCCTTCTGGTTTTGTCGTGTTATTTATTTATTTATTCACAAGTACACATACTATACAATTATGTATGTACATATAAACTCATTAGAGTTTTATCGTGTATCTTAATCATCGATTTCATAATTTTAAATAAAAATAAACAAATAAAACGTGACAAGGTCAAGCATAGTGCGAAAGGCAAAGAACATCTACGTTCTCACATAATTGTTCCTGTTCCTTCACACCCATTCCCTCCACTGTTCAAGATACTGGTTCGTAGCTTTAACATAAAACGACTATTCTACAAATCGTAAAAAAAAACGTATTAGATCATACATTTATATTCGAGTAACATGATTTTTACTGTCGCGATTTTGGAATTGGTCGCGTAGTAAAAGTTGTTCTTAATGATGAGTACAATGAACTCTTTTTAGGTTTCTGGTAAACAAAAAATAAGGTTGTATAATGTAAATACTTGTACCTCTAAAATGTCATGTACATATGTCCTTATCTTTAGTACAGGTTACGTCAACCTTATCGTATATTCTATAAACATTCACCAACTTAATTATTACATATCTGAAGAAGCGTAAAATCCGCTCCATTCTAATCTATTTAACGGTTATGGAGTCAAGTTGTTTCTATTCAATTATAAGACTTGATTTGGCGGTTAAGAACCTTTCATTTGACTTGCTAGCTTCACTGCAAATTAACTGTTATGAGACCGGTCGACAAACACGAAGAGTATCCAAGGCACACACACATTATACGGTGTTATACAATAACATTTAATATGATATCACCGTCAGAAAGGTCTCACGCGAGACTAGAGCTGCTCAAAATTATACTCTCTCTTTCGTAGATAGAGTTTGTTTTCCGTTGTCAGCTGTGTGGTCAGTGCCCAGCCCATCACTTTCACTCACTGGCCATCGCTATCTTCGCAATGCTTGTCCAACGATAAAACTACTAGACATTGTTTAGGGTCAGTTTTATCAGTGAATGTATGGCCGGAGATAACATCGAGATGTAATCGTCTGTCAGAATTATGGTACTCGCGGATTGAGGTAGGAGTTCATGTATGGAAAGTTGTTTATTTGGAAGAGGGAAGAATGATTGATGACTTAAGATGTTAAATCGTTAGCACCCGCCTCTGATGCACGAGGTTGTAGATTCGCAACCGTGCACCGGCAAGTACAGATTACTTTTTCTTTTGCATATATAATATGTAGTTCATCTGTGACTGGCATTGGTGAAGGAAATCATCATGAGAATTAATATAAGTCTGAAATCACCAATCCGCCTTGAGCAAGCGTGGTGATCAATGCTCGTGACTTCTCGGTATGAGAAGAAGTCTTTGTCCTGCAGTGAGACAATAATAGACTGGTTTTTGAATTAGGAATCCAAAATAAATAAATACCAACCATTTATAATTTACTGTGTCAACTGACCAAAACTACAAATACATTTTTCTTTCATTTAGACAAAAAAATCTCTCTCAGTTAATTTTGGCAAACGAGCTTGTGGTGGGAACCCGCCTAATGCAATGGATTAATATATTATTAAGTACGTGGCCTAAAATAAATAATCATCGAGAGATTTTTACAAATGCACAGCTGTTAAAACGTGTACCTGCATTCATCAGAACATTGACGCATTACTTAAGCATACATACACAACTTGTTATTTGTAACAAACAAAGTATCAAATAAATTAAGCGGTATCACACAAGCCTTCTGTAAGCCATTTTGATACTTTTACTGTATAAAATACCTTAACACACTCGGCTTTTGTAATCTACACCACCTTTCCATAAAACCCTTTCAAAGACATTTTAACAAAACCACAAAATAATGTCACGTTACCTGAATAAAGTCTTGGCTTAAAAACAAAATATTCCTCTGTACAATATAAAGGAGGGTAATACCTACCCTGTATTTGGGTCACGGGGTTTCTCGACAGGGGACACGTGCGCATGCCTATGCATTACGCGTTGCATAAAATTTTCTTAATTACTGCATTAATAAAAAAAACCTTGTTCATTTTCCTGTTCTTTTGGAATTAGACTTCTAGGTTACACATAACATAACATCACGCCTGTAATCCCCGAAGGGTTAGGCAGAGGTGTACCCATTAGTAGTACACCCACATTTCGTCAGTTATGTTTTTAGTCCCATGTAATAGGGGGCGAGCCTATTGCCATCAACCGGGCACAAATCCAGACTCCGAGGCCGCTACTGAGAAATTCCTGATGGAAAAACCCAATAACACTTTGCCCGACCTGGGAATCGAACCCAAGACCTCATGCACAGCAGTCGCGCTTGCGACCACTAGACCAACGAGGCAGTCACGAGGCTACTACTGAGAAATTCCTGATGGATAAAACCAATACTACTACTACTCGACCTGGGAATGACCTGATGCTCAGCAGGCTCGCTTCGCGACCACTAGACCAACAAGGGAGTCGAAATAAACTACTAAAATGCGGTTGAACAGAGCTAGAATACCTACAGTACTTACAAAATCGATACAGTAGGAATACAAATTAATGATGGGTGAAAATTCAGCGTTTTCCCAGTAAATGTTTATTGGATATGTGAATAAACATGTTGTACAAGCAAATACGAGTGCTAATAGCTACCTGTCGAGAGTGCTGGCAACATTCGACTAAGTGCAAACATTAATTTATATTGCCGCTGTTTGAATTAACAATTTAAACGTGTTCCCTTAATTTGGCAATTTGAATTAAATGTTTGTTTCATGTGATGTTTTTTTTTTAATGCAAATATCGTCTATTCATTGACCGTGAGTCTCGAACTTGAACTGTCCAATCATTTATTTGAACATACATAATATCATACATAACATAACATCATGCCTGTAATCCCCGAAGGGTTAGGCAGAGGTGTACTCATTAGTACACCCACATTTCGCCAGTTATGTTTTTAGTCCCATGTAATAGGGGGCGAGCCTATTGCCATCAACCGGGCTCAAATCCAGACTCCGAGGCTGCTACTGAGAAATTTCTGATGGAAAAACCCAATAACACTTTGCCCGACCTGGGAATCGAACCCAAGACCTCGTGCTCAGCAGTCGCGCTTTACGACCACTAAACCAACGAGGCACTAAATTTTGAACGTTTTTAATTTTGACAATCGACCTTTTATGCTTAAATATCTTTACTAGATATTATTATATTATAAAGCTGAAGAGTTTTCTTGTTTGATCGCGTTAGTCTCCGGACTTGTCCAATCCTGAAATTTATTTTGAAAATCATCCTCATCATCCCCTAAAAGCGTCCCCTAAAGATAGCTTCAGGAACTGGTCCTGCGCTGCCCGTATCCAGCGGTTTTCCGCGACCTTTCAGTAATGGGAAGCTATGTTATCCTTTAATGCCATAGGCTTTATTTTTTATTAATAAAAGGGTCCGTAATGAAATTACCGAGGACCAAGTCGCGGACAAAACCTAGTCGTTTTATAATACTTAACACGAAATCCACCACTTATCCTACACATAATTCCTTAACCGAAACATCTTTCACAGCCTTCCAGCTCCCATTTTGAAGAATAAATCCACAACATCACTTGAGAAACAAAAAGAATACTTAATACCGCTGCTATATTTAGCTCTTGTGCAAACGAAAGCCCGAGGCTTTCATGTTTTTAAATAAAACCATGTTTTATTTAGATGCCGTCCGTCGAGCGAAAACATTCAAATGCTTTTCAAATAAGATGGCGTTTGGCTACGATATGGTATTTGATGTAAATTAATGGTGGCCATTGAGTCTTTGGAAAGGGGAATGGCAATAGGTAATGCTGGTTACTTTCTTTAGCTATTTTTACCACAGACTAGTCAACTGCCCCGGCTTCACACGGGTGTAAATTTCAGATTTTTCCAGTGCAAAAATAAAAATACTGCATAGAGAGAGACCTTGTCTAGTAAACTCAGAATATAACATAAATAAAAGTAGTATGAATAAAAAAAGTACATATGAATTAAAAAAGTCACGGTATCGAACCTGCAACCTCATGTATGAGAAGCGGGAGCGTTAACCACTGGGCCACTACGGCTTATTTTTATATAAAACAAATAATAATAAATAGAAAGACACAAAAATATCATCGACATCACGTACTCTGTTGAAGTGTTCACTTTGTTTTGCAATTTTCTCGACAAATTTCCACGCAAAAGCATTAAAGTCTTAAGTTTCCAAACAAACTGGAGGCACAATTTCGTAGTTTGGGCAAAGTTTGACGTTCAAGGTTCAGTGGGGCGAGAACAGCAATTATGTGGGCTAAGTGGTAATACCTATAGTGCTTAATTACGTTGAATTTGGTCTATTTCGGTCGGTTTTCGAATTGGTCCTTTGAAACTTATTTGGTCCTTTTGGACAGTTGCGCTGTTTCTCCTTTTGTGAGTCAATTATAAAGTTTGAATACATAATTTACATATTAATTCCTTTAATAAAAAGATCTTAAATATTTAGTGTTTTTTTATTCGGTCATCTTAGATCTAGTCTATTTTATAAACTAGATCTATTATTAGCGACAAGTAGTTATTAGCGGCAGGCACAAGCGGTCACACATTTATACGGAACTGGGCCTGTTTGGCGCAGCTGTGGCAATAATGCTTTTTTTTATTTATTTACTGAAATGCTTTTATTTTTTATTGTTGTGTGCACTTGTTCTGTGCCAATAAACATTTTTTCTTTCTTTTGAAAACAGTGTTATCTCCAAACAGTCCTTCCAAATCCATTACTAATTCAATTTTCAATCAATTAAAGTACTACCCGGTCCTATGAACCTGAAAGCTGTCCTCAATCCAACCGAGCTTTGATCATAAGATTAAATTCACTCAGCTGAACATGCTGATCTTCAAAAGGACCCTCGGAATGTACTCCAAAGCTTTTCACTGAGGTAATTGAATAATAATGACTTAATAAAAAGGTATTATGAGATTATGACAAGGTAATACGAGGATATCATACGAATTCAGGTTTTATAAGTTAATAAATTATGTAATTATGATCACGTTCATGCTGAAATGTTTACAGAGTACACTTTTGTGAAACAAAAATCTCTTATTTTTTTTTTCTGCCTGGTAGGGCAATTATCTGCTAACTTCGGGTTTTTACAGGGTCAGATTCACTGTGCTTCTAATTATGTGCCCAGTAAGACGGGAGAGTCTTTCTACAAAGTAATTGTAGATCAAATTTCTTCTAACTACTGTAATTGTAGAAAATGTGTTAATGGTTCTTGGATAGATAAATCTCAGTTTCTCGAACGAAAATCAACGTGACAATTAGTCAAACGCGTGTGTGCTGTGATTGATTGTTCAAAATTTAGTAAACCAATCAACAGCAACTTGGCGAGCTTGACAATTCGTCATATAATATTAATATTTCGTTCGAGATACTGGAAGTTAATCTTATACAGCTACAATTGTTTGACGTGGTCCTTTTGCACTTCATAACGCGTCTCAAAGCAATCAAGTTTTTGATAGCCAATGTTGCCACAAATATTAAATAATAAATCGTGGCAATTATGTGTACTAAAATGACGTAACCCAATAACATAAACCCGTAGATCTAACTTAGATATGAAGCAAAAATGTGGAGTATAACCTTTTATAGGTCGTAAACGGTGGTAATAATAATATAACGTTAGTTCGCTTCTTTCACCATGATAAGATAGGTCCTAGTACTTACATATTTGAGATATTTGTAATGGAGCAAACATGGAACCTAATAATCAAGTGATTATAAAAATAATAAGTCAAAAACAAACATAGGTAAAGTTTGGATTGTTAAAGAAAAGTTATTTTTAAAATCATAAATATGATTTCTAAACGATGAAATGGATAGATTTTAACTAAACACCTATTTTAATGTTTTCGAAAATAAGGTCTTTGTCAAGTTTCGCTTTCGGTGCCGAACTGCTTTGCTTCTGGTGTCGGACTGCACAACGTACGGTCATCTTTTTTCTCTACCAGGTATAGAGCGCAGTTCGACAACCGTACTGCGCACGCACGACGGCAAGTCGACAAGCGCAACGTATCAACTGCATAAAAAAGATGACCGTACGTGTGCAGTCCGGTAACAAACGCACACGCTTGATTCACACATATCAGTGAAGCT
Organism: Hoplodrina ambigua; assembly: GCA_949774945.1. NCBI lineage: Eukaryota > Metazoa > Arthropoda > Insecta > Lepidoptera > Noctuidae > Hoplodrina > Hoplodrina ambigua. The sequence goes on from OX458981.1 coordinate 11,650,502, forward strand.
GTGACTTAACTTCCGGCATGGTCCCGTATCAGTGATAAATTATTATGTCATACATTCTCTATGAAAGCATTCACACCTGTCAGTGTCAGTGACGAAACAGTGCTCTCAGTGTCAGTTCAACTAAGAATAATTATTATCACTGATACGGTACTGTGTCGGAACTATGACTTCACTGAAAGAGCCCTGAAACCTGTGAAATTCAGGCTTTAAACAAGATAATGTCGTCAGTACCTCTAAAAGTTTTAATAAGTTAATAAAGCTGAGTGATTGATGATGGAACTTCGGTTTTGAACAGGTAACTTGGATAATAATCCTGTATCACCGCCGGCTAGAATTGATTGAGTAGCACTGTCTGTCATTGTGGCTGATAGATTATTTGATATCTCAATGTCGAGGCATTATTGCCCTTAGGGAAACTGTACAGTCAGCGCGGTCTATCAAAAGTATTCTTGTCATATTTTGGTTAATAAGTGGTTAATCTTGAAGAAATTGTGTAAATAGGTTGCGGAATGTCTGTTTGTGGTTGGCCAGTTTCCCGGACACATAAATTCAATTTTATTATTATTATTTTACTTGAAATGTTTTTTACACAACCCGGAAACCGAACTTTACCTAATGTTTATTTACATCCTAAAACTATAAAACGGGCATTTAAACTAATTATTTCAAACAAGAAAAAGGGTCGTTGATGCAAAGTTTTCCACTATTTTCCTACGTCAGATGTTAGTTCTGCTAATATGTGTAATAATACTTTTTCATGGTATTTATTTTTGTTAAAAAAGACGTGATTTATGTATGTGTATGTATGTATATTATTTATGTTAACTAGTTTCTGCCGACGACTTCCTTCGCATGTAAGACAGGTATACCTACTTCTGATAATATTAGTATGGATTTCTATCACTACCTTTCCTCGTTGGTATTTATCACACTCAACAAGAATGTGAAGCAGACTTAAATAAATAGAGAAACAATATTCTGTTGAGATAGTGTACTTTCAGAAGCCTTGTAATGTAAAGGTCGGGCAGTTTTCACCCTGGGAATAGTTATATGAACCGCTATATATTTTGATGATGTTCATAAAAGTTCTGGGTAATGGCATTAGGTCTTAGGATGTATAGTCGGACCTCAGACGCCCACGTTTTAGAAATATATTGTTTTAATATTCATTGAGAAACGTGGTAAGACTTATAATGGATATAAGAGAGCAGTTGAGGGTTAGGTAATAATATTCTCCAGACCGATTTCGGTGGCTAATCTCATTGGAGATCAGCCAAGTACGCAGGAGATATTACAGAGCATGTGTGGGTAAACACAGGTGCACTTCCTTTTCCCTCACTCTAATAGTCCGATGGGACGGCAATCCGACACGACCGGGAAGAGATCGAGCGCAGGACCAACAGCTTTATGTCTTTCCCAAGGCACAAGGGTGTCACATTGCCAGCTTCCAAATTCCGGGCTGCTACTGAGAAATTGTGAATAGAAAAACCCAATAACACATTACTTATGTTACAGACCTAGTGTTTCTTTGTGTGTGTGGAAACACATTCTATTGTGTGATGTCAATATTGACTGCTACATGTGGCCTTTGATATATTGTTCCATTATTAGTTCTGTCATTATTTTCTCGACCCATATCTTGGACGGCGTAGGTGTCACATTATGTTCTCTCATCTCTACCCACTTTCATTATTAAAACAAACAATATATCGTAAACGTAGACCTCGGAGACGCGGGGCGTGGCGCGTCGCGTTGGTCGATGCCTTCCGCGCGAAATTGCCGGCTTTCGCTGAAAACTAGCGCCGTGCTTCCTTGCCTTCGTGCACGGGCCAGGCATTATGCTGAGCGTCAGTCGTTTCGCGCTGTAGATTTGCATGTTTCCGTCTAGAACTATTTTTTCTTCAGTTTAATATCAACTGGGTATTTTGTTATGTCTATTATGCGTCCACTTTCGCGTGAATAAACGGTTATTATTTCTTTGTTAAATTCAAATATTTATGGCGTTGTATGGAGCGTTTACGGAGAAGCGATTCTACACGCGTTTCCTTGAAATGCAGGCGTAGCCCGCGGATGGCATAGCCGCGTCGCACGCGACGTTTATCACGGCGACGCACGCAGCGGTTCGACTAGCAATTTCTGCAATTCTCCGTAGACGGTAAAATGTAGCGACACGCGCCAATATGAACATACAGCGATACCCGTCAACGCTGCTACACGCGTCGCCTGTAAACGGAAAAAAAACGCACGCGACGCGCGACTCCCCGCGTCTCTGTAAACGAGGTCTAAGCCTGCTAACGTTTATTGATTGCAGTATTTATAGAATATTAGCTTAGCATCGTGTGCCCGTAGGTTAATTCCATTCCAGTAGACCAGTACTTGTCACATTATTTCAGTATTTTTTCCTTGTTGTTCCTTGTTTTTTTTTTCCAAAGTTTTTAGCTTTATCGCGAAATGAACTTCTTTAATAAACACAAATCAATACTAATATATCAGATAGGAAAATGATACTCAAATTTAGGAGCAATATTATTATAGTCTATATAGGTAATATCAAGCTATGACCGGGAGCGGAGCATTAACCAAAGCCGTAACTCAACGCGGTTAAAACTGCGGGGTATAACTAGTTTAATATAAAATTAAACTAGTTTACGATATGTTTCTGCAAAAATGAAATAACTAATACATTTGTCTTATCTTCATTTATTTTTTATGGTCTTATTTACTGTCTTAATAATCGTCATGCTGTGAAGTACACATCTTTAGGAACATAGTCTCGACCTGATCATTAATACTCTGTGTTATCTATGAAATGTGTTTGTATTTCGTTTTGTGTTACTTAAATAAATAGATAATAAAAACAAATAAAATAGTATTTTAGTAACATATTGTTTTATATATTTTTATTTTATTTTAAGCGTTTTAGTTTTTTTAATTACATCTTACTTAATATTTGTAACCGTCTTGGGACTTAAACATAACTGGCGAAAAATGGGTGTACGAATGGGTACATCACTACCTAACCCTACGGGATATTACAAGTGTGATGTTAATTTTGCTGACGTGTTCTCAGCTTGTAAGTAAAAAACGGCAAACATTATAGGCCACAGAAGTTTTAGAAGTAAAGTAAAAAATTGGTCCTTTGGTACGAAGTTTCGTAACGCGCCTTGCGGAAGGAGTTAACTATCAGAAATCGTAACTCCTCCAGGCGACCTCCGACTCTCTTTGTCTCTGTCTTTTTCTATTATACGGGTGTCTGCCTGCGAGTATAGAAATTCGAGCAACAAGCATTGCGCACGGCCAGCTGTATAATCTCAATTCTACAGACTATTTTTTTTTAATATTGTTTTAATTCATGCTATATTGTAGCAATTATTTACATTATTGCAATTTTATAACATCGTTTCTGACAGGATTACCCGAACGCAATATTTTTTCAAAGACTTACATATTTTTCTGGTGCTAAATCAAAGTTGTGCCCTACATACAGAGCGGCCATATCATTAGCCACTGCGCCATTTACATCGGCCATTATTATCTACACACATGCGCCACTGACAGGGCTTAATTGCAATAACCCGCTTATGACGTACTAGTTGCAAACACGTGACAAAGGAAAACCGTACTTGTTGTCATGTTAAGATTGACCTAGATTTTTATTTTTGCGTAGTTTCGTCCTGCTATAAATAGATATCTATCTGTAGTCTGCACTTATATTATAAAGCTGAAGTTTATATGTTTTGATTTTGAAAATTCTTGGAATTGGAAAGATAAGTTATTCCTAGGCTATATTTCATTATCAAAAATATAAGAAAAGCGTGAGAAAATTCACGCAGCCGAAGTCTTGGGCAAAAGCTAAAAAAAAGAGAGGACAAAGTCAAATCATTTATTTCATTTGGACAATAACAACAAGGCACTTTTGATCGTCATATACAAAAAAACGGAATTGAATCTATTTTTCCCTTTCAAAAGGTAGTTTTGTGTTTAGAAGAATGGGCAAGATAATTCATTATTTACTCTAAAAGCCTTACCTGCCGGTTATTCAATAATAAATCTTCCTCAGTTAATTTAGGTGAAATGAACCTAATGCTATTCTGCTATTTTCAACCGACTTCAAAAAGGAGGAGGTTCTCAATACGACGCGTATGTTTTTTTTTTTTATTTATTTTTTTTGTTTTTTTTTTGTGTGTTTGTTCAACGATTACTCCGCCAATTATGAATCGATTTGGATGATGAAGAGTATGGTCCCGAATAGGTCCCATAGGAATATTGTCATGATCTGATGATGAACTTTGGAGATATGGAACGGAACTCCTTATAAAATCACAGCAGAACCGCCGTAACAAGAAAAATTGCTTTGTTTATACGTGTAGTCGATGACTGACTGAAGGAAGTGGGGAGGGGGTACGTCAACCCCCCTCTTACCACTTTCCAAAATTAAATATATCGTGTGAGGTATTGTTTGAAAGGGCTTTATGTAAGGATTTCAAACATTAACACACAAGCACTAAAAAGTGAAAAATAAAAAGCTTTTTTACAAAAAAAGATCACCGCCTTCAAAAACCACAAAATAAAAAATAACTTTAGCTAGGAAGTCGGCGGCTTTGGTTTTATTTCTTTCATGTAGGTATTGCCACCGACTTCCAAGCTAAAGTTATTTTTTATTTTGTGGTTTTTGAAGGCGGTGATCTTTTTTTTGTAAAAAAGCTTTTTTAAAAGCTGTCATCACACTGATGCTAAGAAATAGCTGCTCATATCAACTGCCGTCCTTAAGAAAAGTATATTATGTCGAATTTTGCGCCGAATTATGTACGTATTCGAAATCTATAGAACGAGATCTATGTATTCTTTTTTAGACAGTTTTTACGTATCAATTACGATGCCGTTTTAACTAGATACCACGTATAGTGATAGAGATACAAACAAAACAAAAATAAAATCATTACCTACCTGCGTTTTTTCTCGAAATTTAGGTTTAACCTAATTGTTGCATTTTTCGTAAAAACGGCAGTCAAGCTCACTTTACCTATATTCACCGAGAAAGATTTTTACAGAATAACACTACAAACGTAAAACGTACCAGACTTATCAATATCAACATTCAGTCCTAATCTTAATTTATTTGGGGTCGGCGCAGCATGTCTTTTCTCTCATACATCTTGATAAGCCGTCACCGCAGTTTCCACACTCATTCTAGCCATATCGGCAAACCCACCTATCATAAGGGTGGTGGAAGGGGGGACATCGTAACGAAAACTGTTAGGTCAAAATGAATGGAACAGTTGATATTTGTTTAACAGTCGGCGAAAAATAGTAACGCTTTGGGGTCTAGAATGATGTAATATTCTCCAGACCGATTTACATAGAAACACAGGTGCACTCCCTCCTACCTCACTCTCATAGTCCGATGGGACGGCAATCCAACACAACCGAGGAGGGATCAGGCGCAAGATCAACAGATTTACGTGCTTTCCGAAGCGTGAGGGTATCACCAGTTCACCACCAACTTCCATACTCCGGGTTGCTACTAAGAATTTCCCAATGGAAAAACCCAATAACACTTTAAAGACCCCACGCCCAGCAGCCAGACAGCAAACCACAAGACCAACGAGCCAGTCATCGGATCATGTACAGAATAAACTCCGTATATTAGTTTATTCATAGATTCTATAAAAGTGGAAGAGCTTCCTTTTATGTCTTCACCGTCTAAGTATATCTATCTTTTGTACATAAAGGAATTGTCGCGTCTGATGTTCAGACCAGAACACTATAAATAGACGCCACGTGTGACCTACATCTAGACCACCCCTCGCCACTGCAATGTAGACATTAAAAAACAAGCTTTCCTATCTCCTGAACACGTTATTGCACTATCCAGAAATGTTTATACAGTTAATACCGGTTAGGGATTGTCTTTTCATCACGTGTAGATCGAAAGGGGAGAGGTGTTTCGGAAAAAAATATAAAACATTAGAAGGGGGGCGTATTGTGGGAGGGAGGCGGTAAATTAGGTATATTTAATTTCGTTAAACGCGTAATTAGCGGAAAATAAATATTCAAAAATTAAAGTAACATGTATTTAAAGATAACCCTATTTAAAGCACAGTTACGGGTCATCAGAAGCCTGAAATTCTGACAACCAGTCTTACCAAGGGGTATAGGATTACCCAGTTTCTGGGTTATGGAGGTCAGATAGACAGTCGCTCCATTTAAAATACTGGTATTCAGCTGCATCCGGTTAGACTGGAAGCAGACTCCAACATAATTGGGAAAAGGCTAGGCAGATGATGATGACCTATTTAAGCTAAATTAAGATATATTTTTGGTTTGGGGGGGGGGGGGTCTAAAAGCTCACCACGAATCATCAGGGAAAGGGCGGAGGGGTTAAAAAGTTACTAAAAACATCACATGATTCAGATTCATGATCAGGTAGCCCCTTACTCAGTACCTTACCCAGCCCTATCGGTTCCAGCGAATAGTCCAATATTTAACGTTCCATAAAACGACGGCAAGAACCCATAAGTCATTCGTAATAGGAAGTCGAGTACTTAGCTACATCCAGTTATAGGTAATTCAATGAAAGTAGTACCGATCTATAACATAAGATTTGTGGGCGGGTCGGGGCAATTGAAGAAAGTTGGGTGAAGGCAGGTCTTAATGGCATTTAGCTGTTGGAAAAACTATTTGGAGGAAAGTGTATCTAACTCTTAAGAAATAGCGGTTCTCAAAAGGATTTTATACGCTGTAGACATTGTTGAGCTTGTTTTATTCTATCTCGATGTCTGGACTTTTGAAAGGCTTTTGTTTGAGTTTGTGTCGGTATTTCTTCGTTTGAGATCTTCGGTAGTAATCGCAGATGGTTGAAATAAATAGATGTTACTTAGGACTAGAGCAACCATCTCTTAAAATGCAGACCCCGGAGCAAAGCTTTAAAAATCTCGTGTAAAGAATGAAAAATAGATTTTCTACCGTACGCCTCTGAGAAAAATATTTGTACAAATAACAGTAAAAACGTCTTTAACACATTCATGTTTCTCTTATTTACTTTCAATTATTCGGTATTCTCGTGACATGAAAATTTAAGGGAACATGTAATATTTTCCAAGTTTTTGGAGATCAATATAACGTTATCGTTATTTCAATGTTAGCGTTTAATAAGCTCCGTTATTTCACAATAAATAACAGCTTAATAAAAAAAAATTAACCTTATTGTATGTCAGCGCACACAAATATCTGGTTTTAGCAAGGCATCGCAAAAATTTTACAGCCTTAAAGGTAGTCATGGTATAAAAAATATTGGGTACCTCTGCACTATGCGAATACTGCTTTAAAATATTTTTGTACAGAATATTCTCAAGTGATCTTTAGAAAATGTTGGGAGAAGTTCAAGCTAACAAGCGCTGAAAACATTTTTAAAATTTTCTTTAAATTTACGTACCCATGTATATTTTCGTATCGGGCTTTGCATTTCTCGTACCTATTCACACCATTTCGCCCTCGCATGCAAAGGTCAAGTTTTATTTGGAGTTACATGTTTGCCTTAATGATCAACATTTTTCATTAATTACTACAACATTTCATTTTAAAATGGTGCTGTGGACTTTAATTGTTTTGTGTTTATTGATGTAAGGTCGAGATCTTGATGACCTAGGTTAGGGCAAGTAAGAATGTGACTTTTTCAATTCATATGTACTTTCTAAGTTTATCTTGGACATGACGGAAATCGGCGAAGCAGAACTTCGTGTGAGAAACTGGACTTATAATTAATGTTAGTTTGAAATCGCCAATCCGCCTAAAGCAAGCGTGGTGATCTATGTTTGTGCCTACTCTGTTCATATGGATTGTAAAAATCTCATTGGTACTTGTCCGGTAAACAGTGGAGAATAATGGAAATACAACATTGAACTCAACTGTTTAACTAAGCTTCTTACATAAGAATTATGAAACAAATCTGGGACGGAAGAACAAGATCAGCGGTTTTGAAGCACGAGATAACTAAATCGCTTTGTGCTTTACTTACAAAGCTGCTGTGGTTTTGTAGGCAGAGCGGCCGAGTTTAATTCGCTGCACACGAGCGACGCGCTACAGCCACAAAAAGTTGCCAACGAGATACGAACAGTAACAGATTTCAAAATATGAACTTTCCGCACTTGAAATGTGCTCCTAATACGCCTTCAAAACGCATTTCAACATTACAAGAAATAATACAGTTTTGTTGTAATGTAAATTATACTCTTATAGTTTACGTGCCTGAACTCTGTAAACCTGTGTATCAGGCAAGAAGAACTAAAATAACTCATGAAAAAAAAAACACTGTTATTATGTAAAGTAAAATGAACTGAATGCAAATGTGTAAAAAAATGGCAATAGATAAATTATAATATGTTAAAGTATAATATGTTTTTCAGAGAGAAGCGGCGTTTCTTGGTATCCACGTTATGTGGTTGGTGCCATACGACTCTTCGTATGCTTCCACAACATAGTTGCCCCTTCCAACTACGACGACTTTTTGTAGCCCGTGTGCATGAACACTAAGCCTTTACAAAGCAGCAAAATCGTATTATTACCTTTCCTTTTGTCCATAATAATAGCAGGAACGTCGTAAAGAAAACTTTTCAGAATTATTTCATGATTGTAGACGCCTCAGCTGTGGAGCGTCTAGAGTCATGAATTGAATCCATTGTAAAAGTATCCGATATTATGTCCCTTCCACCCCGTATGCATATGGTCATCTTACTACCTACTATTTTAAATGCAAAATATTAGATGGATGAAACTTCGTTACTCAATACTACCAGAACGGCTGATCGGGTCTAGATGAAAAGAACCGAGATAGATTAAAGTCTGGAATAGCATATAGGCTACTTGTTTTCCCGGAAAAATTTACCGTTTTCTTGGGATGATAAATCAACAAAAATGGACGAAGTCGCGAGCAGAAGCTAGCTGTGTATAAAGCCAAGAATAGCTGACCTATATTCGCAAATAGAAGCTTGGAAGGCAGTGTTTTATTCAGCCCAAATGGATGATTTCAGGCGGCTTAAAAGTTTACCAAGCGCCATTCCAATGAACTTTATGTCGACGTTCCGGGCAAGTCAGTCATCTGTGTCGGGTAAACGGAGGTCCGATATATCAGAGACCTTATGTAAGAGAGGTAACCTTGCCTTAAATAGAAGCCGGACTATTTATTCACTACGCGTACTACTTTTATTAGGTATAGATCAACTCAAAAATGTGAAAAGGAAAACGGCTGTTTCCTAAACAAATGAATTACGATACGATCAAAATGTATGGAACAACTGTGTTCTTTTCTGTCCTTATAGGGTTCCGTGTCAGAAAGTCGCCAACGAGACCCTATTAATACCTAAGTCTTCGCTGTCTGTCCGACTGTCTGTCAGCGAGCTGTGTTTCATAAACTTCAATAGGTTTAAAATAAAAATAATAAAAATTAATTGTTAAAAATTAATCCTGTAAAAGTATGTCAACCCCTTGAAAGGTGCACTAAATACAGTCAGCCCATTCTGCCCCATATTTTGTTGACTAATGTATTTTAACTAAACCCTGGTGTGGCTTGGAGCATTGCCCAGTTTAGAGAAAAGCGCTTAGCTAACCACACAAGCTTTTCTGTGGATACTAACGTTACCTTGCTCGTTGCAAACTCTAGGTCATTAGCATATTTTATTGTTGACAAGCCTGCATGGTCACGTGGTTTCCAAACTGATTTCACAATAAAGCTCCCCATTACATTATGATCGGATATGATCTCCTATTTATGATTCGCCAGTCTATTTTATTATATCTACTTTGATGCAGAGGTAGAAGCTAGTTCTGCTCGCAGCTTTGCGTCAAAGTTAATATGTTAATCCACGAAAACCGTACATTTTGTAGGATAAAAAGAAGCCTATTTAATATTTGAGGCTTTAATCTATCTTTGTGTCAAATTCCATCCGGATTAGGTCAACCGTTTTGGCGTCATTGAGTAACAAACATTTTCTATTCAAACTTACGCATTTATATTAGAATAATAGTAGTAATATTTACCTGCGAGACTTACGTCCTACCACAAATACATCAACATTTACCTCAAAATCACCCAAATTCAACCAATAAATCTCTTAACTAAACCCAAAGGCTTATGTATCAATCAAAACGTTCATCTCATCGGTCTATAGAATTCAATCAATCGTTGTAACAGTTCAATTGATTGCTATTATGGAAACACGACAAAATGGATCGGCGTTTGCCCAAAAAGCTTATTGGCCTACATTTGGAACGCAAAAAATCTTTTATGGTTTGAACGAAATCCTTGCTTAGGGTTACCGAAGATTTGACGCGGATTTTCCTTTACCCACCATGCGAATTAGAAATCTTGGCTATTGGTCCGTTGTTTATTCTTGATTTAGGAATTTGTATCTGTCTATGCTTACGTATGAAGCTCAAGAGTTAGTCTGTTTGTGTTTTTTTGTTTAAAGACTAATCTTCGGAGCTGCTGTTGTGATTCTGAAAATACTTTCGCTAACGAAAGAAGCTTGGAAGCTACGTTATCATTGATAGCCTATAGCACTATAGGCTACATATTATTTAAAAAATATTGAGATCCGTAATAAAATGCAGGCGAAAGTCACGAGATAGAGCTAGAATAAAATAAATATGAGTAAAAAATTATATTGTTCGTTTTCAGTGTGATTATATTGTTTTAAGTACTATGGATCTATTGAACCGATTTTGAAAATTCTTTCGCAAATTGGAAGTTATGTTATCATTGAGTGCTATAGGCTATATTTTATCATAAAAAAATTAGGGATCCGTGAGAAAGATCGAGCAAACGAAGCCGCGGGGAGTGTGTCTTGAATATAATTTCTGAGAGTAGAATAAGATATGACATCGGGAAAGATTTGTGTTGCGCCTTAGCCGATATTTTTCTACCAAGTATATCAAGATATTATATACGTATATTTGGCCATCCCTAAGCTATTGAGTCAGGGCGACATCTGACTTTATGGGCGATTAAAAATGGTTGAATGAAACTTATCGTAAAAATGCCATTTCCACGTTTAACGACGACTGAAGGTACCATTAATTCGCAATGTTTATTAGAACTGCGCTGTTTTTGTTTCTTGTTTTGTAAATTAACTACAGAGCTTGAATCAACACGTCTTATTAAAAAAGTTAGGAAGTTCTGCTGAAAGTACTATACTAAATCATGTTTATCAAAAAAGAAACAGCTAAGTGTGAGTCAGACTCGCACATGAAAGGTTCCGTATCACCGTACATTATTCAATACTACAATTAACACTTTTCTTTTATCTTTAATTTTTTGTACTTTTTTATTCTTATTTCTTTTACACTGTAAATGATTCGAGTGTTTATTCTATTACGTCTATTACGGTTCAAAAGATACAGCCGTGTCTTTTTGTAATTTTTTTTTCCGTCTGTCAGTTTCGTTCCGGCTAATGTCAAAAACTGCTAAACCAATTTTTACAGGTCTTCCATTGGCATAAAGCTTATGTTATAAGCAGTAACTTAACTTAAGAAGAATAATTACTTAGCTTTCCGTGCAAAAAAAAATATCGCCGATAATGAGAGCCGATATCGACCCTAACCTAGTACAAAATAAGGTTGTATATTTCAGAACCAGCCAGTCTCAACAGTACCTACTAGCGCTGTTTCATAAGCTTCGTTACGCAGTTATTTCATGGTCCATAATCGTCTATTTACTGGTTCGTTAGTCCAATTGTTTCAGGCTCGTTGTAATTTGATAATGGCTTAATGAGATTTCGTATTTTGTCGTGGTTTCCTCTGATACAGTTATTTCTTAGATGGAATATTGGATTTTTGTGCTTTGTAGGAATTTGAACTTTGTGTGTGTTTGTATTTAAGTTTATTTTGGTTTGTGATTGAACCAGGTGTTTTATAACTGAACTACAGTAAAAAAAAAATCTCCGTGAATTTAGGTGAAGTGAGCTTTAGGTGACCTGTTAATGCGTAGCGTAGGATGACAGCTCATCTGAAGCCGCCCAGAAAGATGTTTTCAGAATAGACCTACTGAACAGCACTTCCACTCTATAGCTAACGAGCTTTTTCCTGCGACTTCGTCCGCGGACATGCAGATTCAGACGAAGTCGCGGAATAAAAAGTAAAAGCCTATGTCCTTTCTTGAGGTTCAAACTAGCCCCATTTTATCAAAATAGGTCTAGTAGTTTTTGGGATAATTCGTTACAAACATAATACAAAAATACAAATCTTTCCTGTTTAAAATATTAGTGTAGATTTTACTAACACTAATTACACTAGCACTTCGTCTGCGCAGATTTAATACTTTTGAACCAAGGGCGTTTAGGGGTATTTTAATTTGTAGAGAGGTACCGAGGGGTCCTTTAAAAAAAACGATGACGTCAATCTTTATTATTTACTTAGGTTCGAATTCGTGCCAAGTTTCAAGTTAATTAACCCAAGAAATAACATTTTTAATTCAAACGAAATTTCCTCTTTTCATCCACTCAAGGGTTGAATTTCTAAAACTCCTTTCTTAGTACTCGCCTACGCTATAAAAGGAAGCTTTGTGCAAAGTTTCACGTTTCTAATTTTAGTAGTTCTACTTGTGCGCTAATACGTCAGTCAGATTCACCTTTTATATGATACTAGCTTCTACTCGCGACTTCACTCGCGTGGTTTTTCACCAGCGTTAAGTTACGTCTTTGATTACTGCTCTGCTCCCGTAGGTCGTAGCGTAATGTTATATAGCCTATAATATTCCCCATGGACCTGGCTATCAAACACAAAAAAAAAGAAACCCAATTCGTCTGTTACTTTCAAAGTTCTACATGCACACAGAACATCACACCTGTAATCCCCAAAGAGTTAGGCAGAGGTGTACCTATTAATACACCCACATTTCGCCAGTTATGTTTAAGTTCTATGTAATAGGGGGCGAGCCTATAGCCATCAACCGGTCCCAAATCCAAGCTCTAAACCAACCAAACAGTTTCAAAGATTAGTGCATTTAAATAAACAAAAAACCTCTTCAGCTTTATTATATTAGATAGATTGCTAACTAAGAATTCAACCATCGTTTAATAACAAAATATATTACGTAGAAAGGTGTCATAGAAACTGAAGCCAGATATCAAGAGAGCCGCGTCTGATCCGCCAACACGCTTACCCAACAAAGTAACTAATTCCACTTAAAGATGTTATAGGCTAAGTAATCGATATTAGTAATTAAAAGACAAATAGGCTACTAACTTGTATAGAAATTATCAACAGTCTAACAAAAAGCAGAGATTAAAAAAAAGTAAATAAAACCCCTCGGGACTGCCTCGTTGGTCTAGTGGTCGCAAGCGCGACTGCTGTGCATGAGGTCTTGAGTTCGATTGCCAGGTCGGGCAAAATGTTATTGGGTTTTTCCATCAGGAATTTCTCAGTAGCAGCTTCGGAGTCTGGATTTGTGCCCGTTTGATGGCAATAGGCTCGCCCCCTATTACATGGGATTAAAAACATAACTGGCGAAATGTGCGTGTACTAATGAGGGGTTTGACGCATTTGGTGCACTTCTCAACTTGTACACCATGCTCAAATGGTGAACTTAGCAACTGGTGCACTTCTCATATAGTACACTTCGCACCTGGTGCACTTCTCAATTGGTGCAATTCGCAAAAGGAACACTTTTTAAGATGAAAAATGAAAAAAATAAGCTTTTAATTAATTAAAATAATAACTATAACTAAAAGAAGTACAGTTTAAATTATAATATTACTAGCTTTGACCCGCGGCTTCGCCCGCGTTGGTTTAGAATTTGACAATCAATTCGGGCTGTACTCTGCTTGTTGCTCGGCCAGATCCAGAATTATTAAATACCTTCGGACCAACAGACTGTGACTCATAAAAGTCCGTCGGCTTCCAGTTTGCATTTCTGCAAGAGAGGTCCTTTTCGCCTGCGTCTGTTCTGGAGTTTCAGTCGCTGTAATGGCTGAGCTTCTTCTCTGAGACGAAGTCGTGTAGTCATGTGTGTTGTGTGTCGTGTGTGAATAGGCGTCTCAGTTGCTCTTACAGCTCTCTGGCTTTCGGCTTGTTCCTCCAAAAGCAATTGCGTTTAGAAGGGCGTCTCAGCCACTCTCAGAGAAGCTTGGCGGGCGGACGGCTTGGCTTTCCAGTCTTTAATAAAATGTCTCATCAGCTCTCAAATTTGCTTGTCGCTCCGGTTGTGCTTGCTTTCTTAATGCGGCATGAACGGAAGATTCCGGGGATTGAGCAGTAATTTTTGCTCGGGCTAGCAAAGAGCTTTTGCCAGAGTTGGAACTGTGAGACAATTAAAAAAAAAAGGAACCTACCTACCGTCATTAAAATACACCGAACATACCTCTAAAGAAAGCATAAACAGTACTGAGGGACAAACTTAACTTTGCCGTTGGAAAACTGTTGTCTACACATCTACATCGACATAGGTCACGGTCATAGTTTAGCAACTAACCTCTTCCTTCAGTCAGTCATCGACTAAACGCATTAAACAAAGCAATTTTACTGTTACGACAGTTCTGCTGTAATCCTATGAGGAATTCCGTTGCATATCTCCGAAGTTCATCATCAGATCATGACAGTATTTTTTTTATATGGGACCAATTCGGAAAAAATAAACAAAAAAAGAATCATCCAAATCAATTCACAATTGGCGGAGCGTGTTATAAGTTCGCCTTTATTCTTCCATGCATCCTCTATGAATGCGTTTACACCTGTCTGTGTCAGTGATGACACACTGATGACAGTGTCAGTTACGCAGTTTTTCTGTATCCCTGACAACGTATATAAAGTGGTTCACAGACAAACGCGAAATGTCGCGGCCGCGTCAGTTGCAAATTTTAACAACAGGCCGCGTGTACTGCTTTGTAAAATGACACCAAATATGAAAATTGTAATAGAAATAGTTGAATTTAAATAATAATTTAAATTTAACCCACACTTCTCTATTCCTAAGAGTAATATGCGATGCTAATGATAATATAGGTAGAGATAAACTACTATAACTACTATAACCTCACACCACTCACCACCTCAAGTGTTTAAATAAACGGTTTTTGTTCTACCTTTTTTCTCATCTTCTGAGAGGGCTAATGAGTCATGAGAGTAATAAGACAACGTTACGGTTAGCCATATTGACTGACGTCCGATTGTGGCACAAACACCGCGCTAATGACACTTCAGGCCGCCACTGTGACCGCGGTGGTGTGTTTTTACAGCGGTTGGAGCCGCGGCCTGCGGTTAGCCGCAACCGCAGGTCGGTCCGTCTGGTAGCCACTTTATGCAAAATGTCAGTATGCTCTTCAGCGGTTTTGGGCATAAAAAATGATTAAGCAAACAACTCCGTACTCCTAGGTTGTATACTTGAAACTGGTCTATCGACAGTCTAGACTCAAAATGTATTAGATGCTTATACTTAAAATTTGATCATGATTCGATAGACACGTGGCGCCATCTACTGTCATTAGGACGTTATTGTGATTTCCCTCGGGAACAGTACTTTTTTTCGGGATTAAAAGTACCCTATGTTTGTCCCTGATCACCTGGCAACGTTTATGCAAAATTTCGGGATGATCGGTTCAGTGGCTTAGGCGTAAAGTGGTAACAAACAAACAAACAAACTTACTTTCGCATTTATAATATTAGTTAGGATAAAGGTTATTGATATAATATGATATTATATCATGTCTTTATAATAATAACTTTTTGCTGTAAATCTAATGTTTTCTCACATAATTATATTTTTATTATCTCCGAATGCCATATTTTCATATTTGATAAAATAAAAATGTTATAGTGAATAAAGAAGTAGAGTTTAAGTGAAATTCTTTTGTTGATTGTATTTTTAAGAAAATTACCTACGCAAAAACAAAGATTCTTTCATTTTTAGGCCATTTTTCCAAATCTCCACTCATCTTAAAAAGTGCTCCTTTTGCGAAGTGCACCAATTGAGAAGTGCACCAGTTGCGAAGTGTACCATATGAGAAGTGCACCAGTTGCTAAGTTCACCATTTGAGCATGGGGTACAAGTTGAGAAGTGCACCAAATGCGTCAAACCCCTAATGAGTACACCTCTGCCTAACCCGTCGGGGATTACAGGCGTGATATTATGTTATGTTATGTTAAAAAAAAACCCAGACTAGGAATTTCTCCTGTATCGTGGGTGTGTTTACAAACATATAAACTCACATACACACACAGCCAGACCCGGAACAACAGTCTGTAGGCCATGCAATAATGTAACGTGCAGGAATCAAACCAGCGACACGTAGCGCAGCAGCCATTCGCTCAGCCATTGCGCTCACCGTGCCGTCAAATATAAATCGTAATCTGAATATAATGAAAAAAACGTAATACAGGGTTTAGTTATTTTTAAAAAATATTAGCGACCCGGAGGAGCTTGTGAGTAAGTAATAACAGCCGCACGGGTCGATCTGTCAAGTTAAGCTACGCTTGCCGGGGTTGGTCCGTGGATGGGTGATCATATTTACACATCGAGACTCCTCCGTGCCTCGGAAAGCACGTTAAGCCGTTGGTCCCGGTTGTCATATGTGGATCTTTGACAGTCGTTACGGAAGCCCGAAAATCTGACAACCAGTCTTACCAGGGGGTTTCGTATTACCCAGTTACTGGGTTGTGGAGGTCAGATAGGCAGTCGCTCTATGTAAAATACAGCATTCAGCTGCATCCGGTTAGACTGGAAGCCGACCCCAACATAGCTGGGAAAAGGCTAGGCAGATGAGATGACTAGCGACCCGCCTCGTCTTCTCTCTTTCGGACTTGACTTTTTATAAAATTGTTATACAACCTACATTATACTTTGAATACACACATTAAAACCAAAATGAACTTTAATAAGTTCAGTAGAGTTCTTTTTGCAGGAACAAATTGCATGACACTTTTTTTCTCCAAACGTTGGCGGAGAATTTGCGAAAATTACCCGTTGGGATTGGTTTGCCCGCACTGTGCCGTCAAACGACCCGTGCGCACGCGATCCGTAAATAAACGGTAAAATAATATCATTATTTGCAATGTAAAGAGCTGTTTTTATTTTTACGTAACATACACGTTTAGCGTTAACTCTCTGGGGTGATGGATTAGGACTGAACGCGTTTTCACCCGGGTAATATTAGAGCTTCGGGATGTGTAGGCCTCATGTAGGGCTGCCAACTCTTTGTCTGTCAAAAATACGTAGTTATAAAATGATTACTCATAAAATTATTGTAGAAAGCGAAAACGTAACATCATGCCTGTAGTCTCTGAAGGGTGAGGCAAAGGTGTACCCATTAGTACACCCAGAAACGAAGCAAAAAGATGAAAAAAATAATAAGAGGTAAAAAAACGATTAACTTGACATACCAGAATAATGTCCAGAAATAGTTATTGACATTTCGTTTTACGATTATACATTATAAAATGAATATTTTTGCTTTGAGTTTGATGCCTTTAAAAGTATAGTAGTTTAGCTTACTATATACTTTTTTCAGAAATGTTTTAGTCTGGCCTGTAATACAGTAGGATATTATATTATATAGTAGAGTAACAACCCTAGACTCATGTCGACCTATCTCCACTTGTACAATATTGACCAGCTTTGAAAAGGATATTTCCCAGAAAACTGCTGCGTACTTTATACAAAAACGTATACCCTCCTATTATTGTGTTGCCTCTTTCTATACAGAGAAGACACAACCATTCATGTTTGGTCAAGGCGGATTAGCGACTTCAGACTCATAATACGACATTCTGTGAAAATTCACAATAGCTAGAAAGTTAACTCTCTTTTGCCGGCTGACGGACGGATGGACGGTGGAGGTTAGTACTAGAGTCCCTTTAGCGCCCTTCGGGTCACCCTAAAAATACAATGCACACCGCTATCTAGCGCGGGCCAGTGCGATGGGTTTTCATAAGTCCGAAACGCGACCCGCGCGAACTATCTATATATCCTAAGATAATATCTTCCTTTCTCAAACATTCGCATGCCCATCTTTGTGTTTGAAGTTATTGGGTAGAACGTATTCAACCGTGGACATTTTTGGGTTGATGAGGGACGCTGTAACCTTTACCAAACAATGGAATCTGTAGATGCCATTTAAATTGTATCTCAAACTAAACTAACTAAACTGTTTGACCACATTGCAAAATGCCTGAATGGGTCTGCCTTTGTATCTTTTGTTGCAAGATTCAATAAATAAATGAATATTTTTACTGTCTACGCTGACCAAATTCCTCATGAATGAAGTTGTAAATTGTGCGTAAGAAATAATTCCAGGCGGCTTTGCACTCTATCACTCAAGTTTCAACTCAATTTTCGTTGCGTTTAAGTTCATTATTATTTAACCAATGACAACTGCTCGAGCAATTTCCTGCTGTATCTACGCTGAACGTTATAGTATTATAATGTTTTGATTTTAACAGCTGTTACAAATGAAAATATCTTTGAGGCTCTTGTGTTTGTTCAGTGAAGGGATGTTTGTTCTTCCGCACGCTCCGGATAACTATTCAAATGATTACACGGGTGTTAGAAAAGCCTGTCCCCTTGTAGTACTTCCCCAACGAAATCCTAAGCCGCGGTCTGTACCCCACAGGGTGTGCCCTTAGCCCGTAGTCGCTTAGTTTATTAGTTTTTAAGGCACTAAAGGAAAATCCGGTGAACCAGCCAACGACCTCCTTTTTTTTTGTTCTGAGGTGAAATATCTTCATGGACGTCCACCGTCCTTGTCTGTCTGTCTCTCACTTACTCTTACTGACTAAAAACCATTCCGGTGTTACGCCTTCCCGTACTTACGCCGGGATCCCGGCAACGTACCGGTGAAACTGCGAGATGCCAATCCAAAAAAAAATCTGAAAGGACTTTGAGTAGGAACGTCACCATTCCGTTTGTTTGGTATTCAAAAGCCAATAAAAAACAAATATAATTTCATAGCTACTATTTTCGTTTCTATTGTTCTAGATCTCTCAATAAACAAGCGATGCACGATATGATATGCAGAATCGTCATTGGCTGAATACTTGTATTGTGCTACAAACTGTTACGCTGACGTCATAGTGTGCATCAGCTATGATATCGTCAGTGCCCAGAGAGGCAATTTTTGTAGCTTTTTGGAAAATATTGAGATTAGAATGCAATCGTATACTAATCTCGGTCTTAATCTGAAAAATGCCTTTATTTTACTTAAATTTTTGACAAGATTTTAACTGGAGATGAGATTGCGACTGAATTTTGAACGTTTTTAATTATGAAAATTGGCCTTCTGATGAAAACATTTTTACAAGGCTGCAAACTTCCAACGTAAATTAAACTTAATTCTACCAAAACGAGCCAGCTCCCCAAATCTCTTAAAAAACATACTTTAGCTTAATAATTAGGGGTCATTCAAGAATAATAGAATGAATAGCAGGAGAATATTGTACATACCTCCAACATATTTCACTCCAGCCCAAATCATGATCAGCGAGCTGACGTGGTGGTAGATGTGCAAGAAGGAAGCTTGTCTATCCTTCTTCCTCAATATAAAGAACGCAGTCTCCAACAGCTCCAGAAGCTTCAGCATGATAGTCCACCAGAGAAACCGAAGCATCCTCAGAGCTTCTGGGTTCATGGAGTAGTCTGGTAGCACGCAGCCGAAGTGATACGTTGTTGTCCATCCTGACGTCATTATCTGAAAGTTACAAGAGTCTTCGATGATTGTCTCATTGTAAGACTGTCTGACAACTGTCCCAATGCAGGGCAAAGGCCTCTTCTTGTACAGACAAGGCACGAGGATTGTTCAAGTCGAATTGCCAATTTAAAGTTATTAACTATAAGTCCAGGTTTCCTCACGATGTTTTCCTTCACCAAAGGCAACTAACTGAAAGTACATATGAATTGAAAAACTCACATTGATACTTGTCCGTATTTGTATCCACAATCTTACGTATGAGAGGCGGGTGCTTTACCCACGAGTCCATCGGTTAAGAATAAAATAAACTGAAATAGATACAGTTCTAATTTTATCCAAAAGTTACCAGCCCTTTTCAATAGCTTCTTAGTAATAATAAGGTCAGCTTAAATGATTCATGTATGCGCAGTTAACACATGAAGTGTGGGTTCTTTAATGAGGGTCGCCGCTGACTCAATATTGGCACTCCTGCCCTACTTGACAAACGCTCTTAGAGAATAATTTTCCCAAAATATATGGCAGCGAAAACCAGCCAGGTGGTCGAATATTTAGTGCCTACTGACGCGTATGTAAATAAATGAGTGGATACGAATGAAGTGCCAAGTTTGAAGCTTACTGATCCAAGAAATTGGCCTTGAAATAGTGGATGTTCCGATAAATGTGATTGACGACATGGTTGGCGCAGTGGCTGGGCAATTGGCTGCTGCGATGCGTGTCGCGTGTTCGATGTCGGCACGGAATAAATATATGTGTAGCTTACAGATAGTTGTTGTAGGCCTGGTTGTTTGTGTATGTGTGTTTGTAAATACGCTCACGATACAGGAGAAATTCCTAGTGTGGGGCAACGATTTCTTTTTTCAAAGAAACGATTAAGAACAACACTTACTCTTTTTTTAAAGAAACAATAAGTTGAAGAGCAAAATAACAGGAGCATCTTATACGACCCCAATAGTCGTCTGTTCTACGAGTTTTGTACCCTGCCCATTGCCATTATATTTTCGCAATTTTAGCAAGCTATGTCGGATACCTTAGTGCTTTTGTCGATGTCCTCATTTTCGATTCAATCTCTCAGATAGAGTTCCAAGCATAGCTCTTTATGAGCAACTTGAAGCTTTCTTTGAGGTCCATAGTAAGACACCATGTTTCAGTACCCTTCAAACATACATAGACTGCTAAAAATAATCCTCTTTTTGGCTTTCCTGTAGTCTGGTAAAAACAGCACCGAATTTTTCAAAAAACCAGTATTTTTAATTTCGCTGGCTATCTTGACAGGTCCTTCTTAAAGATTTGTCCTGCGTATTTTTCACTAATTAGTTTCTTAAAGCCACGCACCTAGCCGTAATTAGTTTCTCTCCTTTTTGTACGTGTCAGCCGCAAAAACTTCTCTCTTTGAGATAGTACTGTTAAGACATTGTTTGGTCCTAAACTGTCGTGAACGGGTATTCTTTCAAGACTTCTCAGTACGTTTAACAATGGTCTGTATCTATATGACACCACCAATCAATTGACGTACGTTTTAAGACCTGACATAACACACTTGTCTTATAGATTTAGTATAGCAAAAGACGGTTGTGACGTCACTTTTGTACCAACTCAATTATTTAAGAGTCCGGCCGAACTCTGTTTCGGATTAGTTTCGGCAAGAAAACGGGTTTCGGATTTATTTCGGTTTCGGCTGCCGTCCAGCCGAAACGTACGCTACATTCTAAGTCCCTTTCATAACAACTAAAGAAAAAGAAGTAATAGCACAAAGATGACTCCAAATCAAGTCGTAAATTAAAAAAAAAACCATTTTCACCTTTATTTCTCCATTTCAAGTTTATAGCCTGAATGTTCAATTAGACTATACCTAAACAGGGTCATTAAAGGTGCCATGTAAACCAATGGATACTGGTATTCGCCTTCAAAACCGCTCGCTGTATGACTCACAGTAATTAATGACTAATCTATTGATGGCTGAACGCGATTATGGGCTCCGAAAACAGCGTTTTTACAAACTTCCCATGGCTCAGCTACTGCCTACTATCATTCAATACGTCAAATACATATCCATACTAAACTGCCTTTTGGAGTGGTCGTGATGGCCCAGTGGTTAAGACGCCCGCCTTTCATGCATGAGGTTGTGGGTTCAAATCCGGGCAAGTACCAATGTAATTTTTTCAATTCATATGTACTTTCTCAAGTTTATCTTGGACATCACTGGCATCGGTGAGGGAAAACATCGTGAGGAAACCTGGACTTAATGTTCCACTCAAACCATGTCAGAGGTCCTTGAGGCGGTTTAGAAACTCTGACACTAGGGTCTGTGGGGTCGTAAGACCTTACTGCCCGCACGATAAGAAGAAGACTGCCTTTTGGAAGGGGCAACTAGATTGAATTCTTTTTTTCTTTTATATGACGTTTAAAAGTATCTTTTAATAGTCTAATTGATATAAATGATGTACTTTGACATCGACGTTTAAACGTACTCTGTCCGCTCTCTGCACCGCTGTTGTAACGGCCTCAAAAATTATGTTGAATGAAAGTACGGGTGTGGTCTTAAGTCCATAACACGTTTCGTCTCATAAGTCGTAACTCATAAGATTTTAAGTTAATTTCTTTGGAATTTCTTGTGTCACGCAATGTTAAACTCAACGGGCAATAAGTACGATTAATTGTACGTCTAATGTATTCCGGTGATAGGCTGGAAGAAAGTTGCCGATTTGTATGGATAAGTGAAATATTTGTAGCACTACGTTTTTGTAGGCAGAATGTCTAAACTTTTTAAGATTTTAATTGTTTTTTTCTTACGTTTTTCTTTTTTAACCTCATTAAAGTAAATACATATGCAAATTTGTAGCACATAGCAATGGCTATATAGCTAGTAGAGCAGACGGCTGTTGGGGGTCGTACAGATTCGAAGCCCCCCCCCCGAGGAGGACCGGCGACCTGGCTAAGGTCGCGGGAAACCGCTGGATGCGGCCAGCGCAAGACTGGTCATTGTGGCTATCTTTAGGGGAGGTCTTTCTCCAGCTGTGGACGTCGTTGACATTTATAATGATGATGATGAAAGTGAATACTTCGTTAATATTGAATCACATTTTAAATTACCAGAGAATTATTTTTTGCTCGCGGCACCCGATACAATGACGGAAATTGGTTTGTGGCCGCATAAAAAAAAAGATGACTTGAATTCATACATCTCTCTTTACTTGGTTGGCGCAGTGGCTGAACGATTGGCGCTGCGTCTCACGAACTCGATTCCCGTACGAAACAAATATTTGTTAGGTGTGGTTGTTTGCATATTATTATGTGAGTTTATATGTTTGTAAACGCGCCCACGATACAGGAAACATTCTTTGAGGAAAAGTTATGAAAAAAAGACCTACTTTAGATGAAGCTTTCTTGTACCTTGGGACCAACATGTATCGTCTATGTATGACCCTCAAGAGCGACATTTTTGTTATTTTCAACCCTGCATGAAATGACACAGCCCTGAGGGCAAGTCCCTGTAGGGTCCAATCCTATAACTTTGCCTTTACAGAGCAAAGACCTCTTTCGAACAAGATTTTTCGATCTTAAACATATAGCTGTCAGCTATATCCTTAGCCTATTTCAAATCTTACTTCTATTTTAAATGCGAATGTTTGGATAGATAAATGTTTGTCACTCAATCACGCCAGAACGGCTGGACGGTTCTGAATGAAATTTGGCACAGAGATAGTTGATTACTTTTAATCCAGGAAAAATGTACGATTCCCGTGAGATAAAGTCGTGGGTAGAACCAGTTTTTTCATGAACTCGTGTGTATCACTTTGCCTGCCAGAACTTTATGAAAAAAATATACAGTTTTGAACGATTTGTTTATTGCTGGATCTAGAAATAGCAAACATAAATTTTATGAGCTTCGCAAATCGTTCACTGCTGCTTGTTAAACAAACAGAAATGTGATGTAAGCATAGTCGCGCGATTTCCATAAAATAAAGTAGGGGATCTATGAAATTAGGACTATTTGAGACTGTCTTCAAGCTGGGTTTGTGCAAATACGAATAATTAATATGGATACGGAAAGACAATACAACTTTTACGTAATTTTCTACTTTTTTTTCTAATTGCCAAAAAATATCGATTTAGGTTCCGTATTTAAGAAATAAAAACGTTACAAACACGTGTGGCTTGACGACGCCACACGTGCAAAAAACGTTTTCTGTAAAAAAATGATAAACTTTTGATTAACAATCGCACTAAATATCAGAGCAAAAATGCTAATGTTATCTATCTAAATAAATACGTGAATATTGACCGATAAAGTCAGTGACTCAGTGCATCGCTCGCTAAAAACGATAAAAAGGTACGGTGTAATCCGGAATGGATAAAATTAACAATATGCATGATAACATACTCAGGGCTCGTGGTGTCCGATTGTAGATAACTACATATAATAATTGTCATACATAAAATGAATGCGTTGTGTGACTCGGCAAAAGTTATACCTGCAGTACGTACAGAACACACTAGTGCAACTTTATGTTCTTCAAAATACATTGTGGCTGACTGCCTCATTGGTATAGTGTTCACAAAGCGCGACTGCTGAGCATGACGTCTTGGGCTTGATTCCCAGGTCGGGCAGGAATTTCTCAGTAGCAGCCTTGGAGTCTACATTTGTGCCCGGTTGATGGCAATAGGCTTGAGACAATCATAACAGGCAAAATGTGGGTGTACTAATGGGTACACTTCTGCCTAACCCTTCGGGATTACAAGCGGGATATTATGTGTTCTGTTGTTTAAGTAGATCGGGCTTCACTTCACCTTACTTGGCACTTTACCTTATTCCTCACCATCGTGAGGAAAACCTGGGACTTACTGTCCCACTCAAACCATGTCAGAGGCCCTTGAGGCGGTTTAAAAACTCTGACACTAGGTTGTGTGGGGTCATAGGACTTTACTGCCCACAAGATAAAGAAAGAAGAAGACCATTCTCCAAATATTTTTTTTACCTACTACTTTTTGGTTGTTATTTTTTATCTGATTGTTACCTACTACCTTTGGTGCAACTATAATGATAAGGGAAACACGATAATGGTGATAATCATTAAAACCCATTATTGTAATTTTGACATAAAGATCCTGACCTGCAGATCAGTCAGATCGGTCAGTGTCTCTATGTACTACATTATCAATAGTCCTGAAAACCCACGGCCAGCCCAACAAGATATGTTCTCCTAGAAACATCTAACAGATCAATCTGTCACTCAAAATATAAGCTGTCATGTCTCAAAGCAATAAAGTGAAATGGAATAAACATGTTAGCACAGATGATAAACGTCTGGAACTCGTAATAGTATTGTATCATACAATCATTATCAATCATTGCATTGTAATGGTACTGACAACACGCTAATGTGACCATCCGTTTGAAGACGCGGGATATATTAGTGATACTTGAGAGATATAATTATCTTGTTCTTTGATGTCTTGGCATTTTGTTAATTGTTTTTGTTTGGCTGTTGGTTTATCTGTTAATGATGTATGGTAGATAACTATAGTACAATTAATTACTATACACTTTTAAGATGGAGACTTTTATTTAGCTACATCGCTTGTTGTTTATTTATCTTCATAATCATTGTCTTTTTAGTGAAACGGTGCATTAGGCCATATAGGTATAGCTCATGTTGACACAAGAAAACATATAAAAGTTTTTAGATTGCCAAAATAATTGGTAAAAAGTAAATATAAATATATTTTTTGGCAAATATTCGAAATATGAAGCACAAAATATTAAAATTATCTCATTAATTCAGGTCAGAATGCTATCGATCATACAACAAAGAAACTCGAAATCAATTTGCTCCAGACTTGAACAAATAAATATAAATCAACGTTCATGAAAACCTTTTCAGTACCAAATTAAATTGACCCAGCTCAACAGTACACACACGTACACACAAATTATACAGATATCAAACGTTTAACCGGTTGACTGACACACAATAGAGATCCCTTCTCATCTCCGGGAAAATGGCGCTGAGTAAACAATAGAAGAATATACAATCGCTTGAAATCGTATACAGGGTTGGACTCATTCAGATGAGTCAGCATGAAAAATCTGAAACTTTTATCTTACTACCATGAAATTGTGTTTATCTATTGTCTATGTTAACATAATATTCATATAAGGTGTTTGACATAAAACTGACATAAGACACGCGTTAAACAGGTGGCTTTTGTGGTAAGACCCTTAGAGGTATTTAGGAGGTAATTTTCTCTACATAGTAGAAAACAAATTCGCTTCGTATTGTTTGAACGCTTAGATCTTTTAAACTTCGCAACGGATTTTAATGAGGTTGCCAGGAACAGATAGAGTGATTCCAGAGGAAGGTTTATACTATAGTAATAAATACATAGTACCCGTGCGAAGTTTGGGCGGGTCGCTTGTCTAATATAAAAAGAAAAAGAGTATTTTATTAAAATGATAATAACTTAAGAACTGCCTGTCAATTTGGAAAAAATCTTTTAAATTCTTTAATGTAAGTACAAAACAACCTATTTAGTTATAAAATAAAATATTTTTTTGTAAACCTGCTGTGTCATAAACACACTCAAACTTAATTTAAAAAACCTTAAAAGATCTTTATATCTAACCTTCAAAATTGACGATGCTGTTAGAAAAAAAAAAACTCAATGTTACCTACTACATAGTCACCCTACACACACTGGGCGGTATGAAATGATCAAATTGACACTGCGTGACCCGCACGTAACACGGAGCGCGCGGAAACATCCGGTGTGACACACAGATGTACATATGTATAATTGTTGTGTATATACATAGTTTATATATGTGTACAGCACCGGGTCGCTTTCTCAAGTTGAATTTGTAAAATTGCTAAATTGTTTTGAGTTACTGTTCTGATTTTATCCCAATTTAGATGACACATAATTCTTCTAATAATGCCCTAGTTATGGCGTGATGAGCAGTTGTTAAGGCACCCATTTGTCATGCATGAGGTTGTGGGTTAGCAACGGGCAACGACAAGTACCCATGTGACTTTTCTTTTTTATATGTACTTCAAAACATCATGAGGAAACCAGAACTTCATCATCATTATCATATCAGCCGAAAGACGTCCACTGCTTGACATAGCTTCCCTTAAAGATAACCACAATGACCGGTCTTACGCTGCCCACATCCAGAACTTATCTATACTATAATATTATAGAGTTGAAGGGTCTGTTTGTTTGTTTGATCAATCTCCAGAAATGGAGGTCCAAGTCTGAAAATTCTATCGCTAAGCTTCCCCTTAGTTCCATAGGCCACATTTTGTTATTAAGGATCCCCAATCCGCTGTCAAACGTGGTGATCAATGCTCGTGCCTTCTCTGTATGAGAAGAGGCCTTTGCCTGTTGGTAATAATATCTTCTCCTTACTTTTAAACGTACAAACTTACCCCCCACGTCACAACAGCATTGGCAACGATCTGCACCACATTGTACCACTTGATGAGACTCCTCAGTTCATACGCCCTCCTGTTCTTCATATAAGTGGGCAAGACTAGCTTGATGATGACCAGGTACGTGGCTATGATGGCTGCCAGTTGCTTCGGTGACGTCATCAGAGCCCAGTCCTTGACGCGCTGGTCTGGGGAAGAGCAAATAGTTTTGTTAAGTTCAGAATGTTTTGTTAATTGGTGATGACGGAGGAATGAATGGATGAGAGCTAGGAAGACTGAAAACCAGTTGTAAAAAGTGGCAACGAGCCTTATTCCCAAACCTCCGCTGTTCGTCATACGCTATGCTGTCCCACTGCTGGACAAAGGCCTCCCTCCATTTCCTCCATCGGTTGCGATTTTGTGCCAAGTCTTTCTCAAGGAAGCCTTCCAAGTCATCCCGCCATCTCCTTCGAGGTCTACCGCGGCCTCGTCTTGCCTACTATAGTCATCATCATATCAGCCGCAGGATGTCCACTGCTGAACATAAGCCTCTACAGATTACCAATAGGACCGGTTGGAAGCTTGCATCCAGCGCGATCCCGCGGTCTAGATCGTCAGTCCACTTTGTGGGTAGACGTCTTACGCTGCGTTTGCCGATGTGTGGTCCATAGTATTATAGTTCTGATTTATTATTGACTTGAATTAACCATAATATCAAGGAAGAAGCGAAACAATTTAATCTACGAAACAGATCAGCAACGTTATGAAAAAATAGGTACTTATTTTTAACTAAACGAGATGGCTTCAGTCTGACTGACCTAGATTTCGTAATGCTGCAAATTGCAGCTTTATTATATCAAGTGCTAAATGTTGATGAGGGTTCCGTCGTATTTTAAATGGATTTGGTTAGCTTTTTAATTTGGAATTTTTAAATTTATTTAAAAAACTGCACTGAACTGGAAATTGACGAAAATGAGATCTTGGGTTCAATGTGTCAATCAGTGTTATTGGGATTTTCCGTCGGAAATTTCTCAGTAGCAGCTTCGGAGTCTGAATTTGTGATCGCAATATGTTCGCCCCCTATAACATGAGACTTTAACATAACTGACGAAATGTGAGTGTACTAATGGGTGCACCTCTGCCGAACCTTCGGCGATTACAGGCGTGATGACAATGTTATTTTACATAGATTATGCATGACATTGGAACTAACTTTCAGTTACGTTTCTGAGTTAACTGGCCTTAGTCATATCCGAACGATTCTAACACCACCTCACGGAACCCCGTTACAGTGAATGCGCAGACGCACGATTTACTCCCGTTACTATTAGTATCGGCATAAATTAATCTCCACCGTCCGTTATCGTTGCATCAGGCACAACAAAGAAATATTAAATCATATTCATTGTGGTTTTGCAACACATTACTTAGGTGAAAGGATTATAATGATATTGACTTAGGTGAAAGGATTATAATGATATTGACTTTTTGTAATGGCTGGTTATTGACTTTTTCCATCAGGAATTTCTCAGTAGCAGCCTCGGAGTCTGAATTTGTGCCCGGTTAATGGGAATAGGCTCGCCCCCTATTATATGGGACTTAAAAATAACTGCCGAAATGTGGGTGTACTAATGGGTACACCTCTGCTTGACCCTTCGGGGATTACAAGCGTGATGTTATGTATGTATGTATTCTGACTGCATATGAAAGCACAATAAACAGACAGGCAGCCATACAAACATAAAATAAAAATGTTTTTTTTTTGTATTTATATGGACTAAGTAACAAACATTTATAATTGTGAATTGTGCATTTTGACATTGGAAATGGTCACTTAATTTTTTTTTACCTGGCTCTAGAGTCAGTTTTTGTATTAAGAACTTTATCACAGTCGGAATAGAGTTCAAAATAAAACAACCATTTCAAAAGTTTTAATTTTGTAATGGGTCATATATTAAAGTTTCTGTAATTTAATAAAAACAAAGCCAACAAAATTAAATAACAACACCGAACATTACAATGATTGCGCATTTCCTTATTTCAGCAAGTTTCTACAGAACACATGTTCCATTTACTTCATTATGCCATCTTAAAATCGTGACTAATTTGGTCTAACACGGTAGTCTTGGAGAACGGTACTACGAAACAGAATGACAGAAGATCGACTCCCATATTTTCACAAGATATTATGAGTCTTTTATTCTCCTACTGCAGGGCAAAGGCCTCTTCTCATACAGAGAAGGCATGAGTGTTGTGATCACCACGCTTGGGTGGATTAGCGTTTCCAGATTTATTTATTTAATGAAATATGAAAGACTTACAGCTTAAAAATACTAAATAAATAGGAAACCATAGCTGACAGGAAGCCAATTACAAGTCTTCGTGTATATTAATTGTAAATCCAAGTTTCCTCACGATGTTTTCCTTCCCCGATGTCAGTGATGTCCAAGATAAACTTAGAAAGCATATAAACAACACGATAGACGAATATGAATCATAAAAATGCCAAAAAAAAACCCCTTACGACTTTACTGATAGTTACCCCACTAGGATTTTTTCCTGTATCGTGGGTGCATTTACAAACATATAAACCTCACATACATAAACAGCTAGAGAACAAGTACCTGTAGATCACCAAATATTTTTTTCGTGCGGGAATCGAGCCTTCCAATCGCAGCGCAGCAGTCAATTGCTTAGTCACTACGATGACACTAGGCTTTTACAATCGGATACTCAAAAGCAGATTGTAAAAAAGCTCTATGACACGGAACAAGTTTACAAGCTCCTCGCAAACGCGGTGGCTTGTTGCTTGTAAACTAGCCCAGTTGTCATCGAGGCTTTAGACGTATTGAGTGAGTCTTCTGACCTTGTTTTACGTACGCTAAAGTTTCCATGGTAGAAGCTATACTATCTGATGTATAGCAGATAAACGATCGTGTTGTCATGATTGTGTACACACGGAAAAGTTTTCATGCTTTGGATTGTGGGTCCCCGTGACTCCGTGATGGTAATTGATATTTTATAGTACCTGGTTTTAGACATTTGTAATGATAATAATAATAGAAAGAAAGAAAGCAGTACTTCTGGATACGGCCCGTATAGTTAGGAGGTTCCTCTCTTTGGAGCCCTGACCGCCGGAGTAACTATTCAGTAATCTGTGCCGCCGGTGGCTTGGACCCTGATTCCGCCACCGGTGGGCTACTATTTTTTATATTTTTAAATGTTTTTATTTTTATATTAATATTTAAAAATGTAATAATTATGTATACTAAATAAATAAATGGAATAATAATAGAATAGAATAGAATTTTATTTATTCGAGTAACCAAGACTCGACACACTGTTAGTAAAACTTAGATCTACGATAACAATAGTGTCCCGACCGAATTTCGGTTACGGTGTCTCTTAATGGTGACTTGCAAAATACGCATGTGGAATGCAATTTATATTAGGAACGAACGTAATCTAATCTCAGTTACAATCTATCAAAATGCCTCTCCTACATTTTTTGACATGGTATCTGATATCAGATTGCGATTTCTTTCAAGTTTCAATTAGTAGAATTGGCCTTAAGTAGGTACACAAGTGTGTGCGCAAACGCAGGTTCACTTCCCCTTTTCTCACTCATAGTCCGATGGGACAGCAATTCAATACGACCCGCACTAATCCATACAGCTGTCCATCATTTAAACGGGCAGGACCAGCTGATCAGATACCAGGCTATGATGGCAGCCATGGCAAAAAATAAACTAAAATACGACAAAAATAGAGTTCAAAATTGTTCGAACTGTGCAAAGTTATATCTTGCACACAATTTTTAATTGGTGTGATGTATTTTGCTACTGAGTCGAGTCATATTTATTAAAAGTTTAAGTTTACTGTATTCCTCTTGTGCAATATGTAGGTACAGTAGCGGTCATAATTGGAGTAGCTATTTCTCAAAGCAATAAATTAACACTTTGGTTTAACTTACGACCTTTCGACGCCGTGTGTGTATTCTGAGGTGTGCGTAGGTACTGTGTTAATACTTACATCACTTATACATACAGATGTAGGTACGACCTGTACCGCGTGTTCACAGCAATTCAAACCTTAGCATGCTACTGCACTTATGACCGCTTACTGTACTTGCATATCCTCAGAGCATAATCACGGGTACCAAAAGGGGTCAACAGATTTGTACGTCGTTTTAAAAGCGTTTATTGTGCTGACATTTACAAAAATTTCGAGACATTTGGTGAAATGACAGATTTCCCTCGTAATTAGGTATGTCGAGTTTTGGAATATTCGCTCGTTATTACCCGATTATAACGACGTGAAAAGAGGGTTATGAAGCTTCAACCGTTTTTTAAAAAAGAAATTTTGTAATTTATGCCATATCACTATTCGATAGTGGCTGTGTCCGCGGCTTCGCTTCCGTGTGTATAAATACATGTATAAACAACCACAATAATTATTATCATGTCAAAATTAGATAAAATGAACCCCAACTATGTTGGGGTCGGCTTCCAGTCTAACCGGATGCAGCTGAATACCAGTATTTTACATGGAGCGACTACCGGGACTTGACTATTTTGCAACTTGAACATTTTGAGATGTAGATATTTTGCAAGTTCGAGGTTCCGAGACTTGGGTCTTATGAGACTTGAACTTTTTGCCACCATATGTTATTTTGCAACTTGAACGTTTTGAGACTAAACCCTAGGTAAGACTGGTTGTCAGACTTTTAAGCTTCTGAGTCGTAACGACTCTTAAATATTCACGATAAAACAATTGATTAAGTGTCAAATTAAATAAAGTTAAAAGAACCAAAAAAAAAAACAAAATTAAAATAATAATGTCACAAATTCATTTATACAAAAATAATCGAAATTAACAAAATCATTTAGTATGTCACAATGACATGACATAAAAACAGATTAAATATTCGTCAACAAAGTACTACACATAGTTATTTAATTATTTAAAGCTTATAATTTAATTATTTAACAATTTGAACATATTTCTTTGCAATTCAGACCGTTTCCGCCTTACGTCATTTCATACATACATTCAAATAATTTTTTTTTTTTTCGAAATGTATGAAGCGATTTTAATGACATTTTCTACACATAAGCAAGCTACATAGGTCTAAAAAGTTATTAGAAAACATTTTTGAAATGTCTTATTTAAAAAAGATAATTTGAAATATCTCCTTCTATGGAAAACTTAAATTCGCTCGAAGATAGCTGTAAGTTGTAAGTCATTTTTTGATCACAGATATAGATCATAGTTTGAAATAGTACATAGGCTACTTTTTATCCACAAAAAATGCACAGTACAGTCAGCAACAAAAGTCGATTAACATTTTATGATTTTTAAATCCTAATTTTTAAGTACAAAATTAAAGTAAAATCCAAAGAATATAAAATTAAGATATAATAAACCCTTAGCTATTATCCTGAAATTCTGAAAGCCAGTACATTACGTGTTAAATGTCTGTTTAAATGATGTAAAAAAGTAACATTGTTAATAGACTTTTGTTGCTGATTGTACCTGTGGGCTAAAATATATACTTTGACGTGGACACTTGGACAGAGTCGCAGAAAAAAGCTAGAAGAGACCAACTGATGATGCCCTTTACTTTTAACATCACATCACTGCAGTTTCCTTACATTTTATGCCATCACGCTATAAAAATAAGGTTTAATTTTACCTGCTCTCTCGTAAAACACTATATCATAAGCTCTTTGTATTATATCCATGTTTAGAACTATATATTACACTACCGCACTGTGTGACACTTGACACTGTAAAGGAATTGAAACCTGCATTAAAGATAATTAAATCCATTTATTATGTAAAACTGTATTATGTATTATGTAAATAGTACCTACTATTTACATAACTGTTAACGTACAAGTATGTTTTTCCGGAGTTTTGTTTCCTACCTTGGCGTTAGTGTTTTTTTTATACAAGATTGATTTGACACTAATCTAGGTCAGAGGAAACCTGAAGAGGTACACAAAAACTGGATAAAAAGTAGCCCATGTGTTATTCCAGACTATAACGTAATTCTGTGCCAAGTTTCATGCAGATCCGCTCTGCCGTTCTGGCGTTGTTGAGCAACAAACAACAAACATCCATCCTAGACCTACCTACATTGTTTTCACATGGAAGCAACAAGAATATTATAAAAGAGTGTCCGTGGAGTTTCTTACTCGTTCTTCTCCATAAAGGCCTACCTACGTTTTTGAACGAGCTTTTAAACTTTCTAACTGATCGCCCCTTGACAATTCAAAAGTGCCTGTAAATGGTCTAATTGAAATAAATGTTTTGACGTAAAAATAAATAACTAAATATTTACTATGCTTATTGTTATACCTATTTAACATATTTCCGTTGCTTTAATTTTAAACTCTCAGTCTTTTATAACAAAGATCAATTTCCTTTTTCAGTCAAAAGAGAAGATGACCCGAGGAGTTCGGAGAGGTTGCGTGCGACTGAGGGCAGCTGTCATAGGCATCGATGATGAAGACGATTCCACCTTCACCATCACTGTAGACCACAAGACGTTTCATTTCCAGGTAACGATCAAAATTAACCTTTATAATCAAAATGTTAAGATTTAAAGTTGTTTAACTGACTGCCATTTTTTTATGCCTTTGGCAGACGTAAATATCTTGCATTAGGTAGGTCAATTCTTGATATTGTGCTTATCTAAAGAGAATTGACCTCCAAATAGACCAATATTATAGTTTCTACAAACAAATATTCCGATTTATAAGCACCAACAGAATAGCAATATGCACGAGCAGTTTAATTTATTAATGGATAATGAACCATAATTTATTACCAATTGAGTTGAAAATGATATAATTTACAGATTTATTTTACTCATTTCAGACGTTATAGAGCAGAGTACAAAAGTTATCTGTTTAATTAATCATATTTTATAGTGTGTAAAATATTTTTTAATAAATTATTATTTAGGAAAAAAGTAGGCTCGGTATTAGTTATCCTGCAATTTTCAACTCTATAGTTGGTTGTGTTTTAGTTTATTATCAATTACAATACTTTAGAACAGAACAATTACAAAAATTATTCAGAACAATACATAAAAAATACTTCTGTGTTTCCAGGCTCGAGACGGTTCCGAGCGAGAACGTTGGGTTCGAG
This sequence comes from Hoplodrina ambigua, assembly GCA_949774945.1. NCBI lineage: Eukaryota > Metazoa > Arthropoda > Insecta > Lepidoptera > Noctuidae > Hoplodrina > Hoplodrina ambigua. The sequence goes on from OX458981.1 coordinate 11,684,742, forward strand.
CATTGGAAGACACCATATCGCGGCACGGCAGACGAGAGCGGTGGTCGCGCTCCATGCCCGCCCCTCGGCACAGACACGGCGACCTGGAGCGCAGGATATCTGAAGCTGACGCATATCTACAAATCATGATCGAGCTGGTTTCTGTAAGTTTACTGTTGGATTTTTTACTGATCCTCAATTAACGAGAGCTATTAATTGTAATTTTAGACTACACTGTTGGCGCAGTGGCTGAGCGATTGGCTACTGTGCTACGTGTTCGTTCGATTCCTGCACGAATCAAATATCTGGCCTACAGATGATTGTTTTTGGTCTGACTGTCTGTGTATGTGTGTTAATATGATTAAAAACCCGCCATAATAATATTATCTGCAAGTTAAAGTTATCTTACGATCGAAAAATCTGCCCTGAACCGAATAAAATCTCGTCAGTATCAATCTGTGCCTCGGAAAGCACGTTAAGCTTTTGTCCGTTAAGCGTTGGTTCCGGCTGTCATGCGTGGATCTTTGACAGTCGTTACGAGTCGTCAGAAGCTTGAAAGTCTGACAACCAGTCGTACCTAGGGGTATCGTATTACCCAGTTCCTGGGTTGTGGAGGTCAGATAGGAGGTCCATGTAAAATACTGGTATGCTGCATCCGGTTAGACTGGAAGCCGACCCCAACATAGTTGGGAAAAGGCTAGGCAGATGATGAACCGAATAAAGTCTAGTTAGATTTCTTTTTAGCGACATCTATCGCACAACATGTAAACTACATCTGACAATTCCTACATCATTCAAAGTTAACATAATACAAAATTCCGACAGCAAAACAGTCGGGCAGAGTACCCCGCCAGACACAATACCGGAGGTCGGAGGATTCTCCCTTTTCAACGGATGAGAAACTTTACACCGCTTCTCATTCCTCAAAATCTTTTTCCATTTGTTTCAGAAAATGAGCATTCGAGTGTCGGAGCTGGCTGACCCACTCGAGAAGAGCAAAGGACAAGTTATATTAGACCATTCCAATGTGAGTTTAAACTATGCAATTCAACTATTCACCAGAATGCAAATTCTATTATGCGTTCAAAATTTAGTCTCGATCTCATCTCAGTGATAATAACGTAAAAATTATGTCAAAAATATTTTAATAACAAGTTTTAATTTAAAATTATTTTAATATTGAGAATCGGACACTGGTGCCGATTCCCTTGGTCACAAACTAAACTAAAATTAAACTATTTCCATCTTTTTCTGTCCAATAAAACAAGAAAGAAACTAATGTAAATAATAACTGTCAAATTTAGTCAATCTGACACATCTATAGTCATAGTTGACATCTTAAAACGTATGTATTAAAAATATGGAAAAGTTCAAGGCAAAACTAATTTGACATCGCTAACTTAGTTCTTTAATGTCACCGTCCTTTCCTTTCGCTGTAGGTTGGTAAGAGATGTCAATTCTCTAAATTTAGTCTAGTTTGTGAACAAAAGAATCGGCACCATTGTATTGTCATTAGAACTAAAGGTGTATGCAACATTTTAACTCAATCGGATACCAACTAACAGTCGAAAAATGGTTTGCTTTAAAAGGACAACTTACATACGAACAGTGCAAGCTAAATAAAAGCTTGTAACGAAGTTAAATAAGAAACATTTTTGATAGATTAATTATATTATGTGGTGGGGGTACTTAACAGGGTGCAAGGTATCCCCCCTTATATTAATCTGCCACGCTTCAGTAATTCCTAAAACCTCTCTTGGGCTCCCTATACTGTATAGGCTATTTTCTACTTTTCTTGAGAAACGAATGACTTTTACTACGGAAACAATACTAAAACATAAAAAAATCATCAGTTGTTCCCTACATTATAGGTATTACTACACGATCAAAATGTTTGATAAGATAAGATAAGATTTATTAAAACAAAAATAGTAGTACAATCAAACACTTACAAACAACACCTTGCGTATACAATAATAGTATATTATAATTAATTAACCATTAGTGTTATCAGTAGTCTTTGTATGAACTCTGGTATCCAAAGAAAGCACACATTTGGAACAACATTTTTTGTTTTCTAAGTTCATGGTTGGTCCTTTACTAAGAAGTATTTGCATATAATACACTATATTAGTTCACTTACATAATCGCATATTTTATTTATTGTTAAAATCGAATAGCGGAGTCTCTTAAAACAAGCAACTCTTTGCTTAAAATTGGATCTCCACTGAATTTTCTGTTACGGTAATATGTTGAAGCTATAAAAACTTTTTTTTTATATAAACATAGTATACATGAGTAATTGTCCCCCTGTATATAATGGCCAGTACATAGTCAACTCGTATAAAACTAATATGTTTTATTGATTTACAGGTTATGTTGGATCACATCAAACATTCCATTGTGCTGCTACAAATAGCTAAGGTAAGCATAACAACTATATTAATTAATCAATAAAATAGTAATCAAAACTCATAATACACTCCAGGACACCTAAATAGAGCCACAGTTCATTTTCGTGGGCATGGTTGTCAAATACCAGTTGAGGGCGCGAATTTTGCGTCAAGCGAATACCGCGCTGCCGACTCATGGTAGCGCTGCGTAGCTGGAGGAACCTTGGGGTTTTTAATCGGTCAGAATCCTCCGATTTCCTCAGAGGGAGAGTATCCATATCTGTAGAGAATCTATGATTTCTCCACGATAACAAAATAGATTTAAAAAATAAGGTATAAAAGACTAAACTATATAAAAAAATATGATAAATGTGAATCGAAGAATTAAAATATTTATGTAGTTTTGCTTTGCATATAAAGTAAGAAAGAAAGAAAAACTATTTATTCCCGCGAAAGTGACGCACACTACATAAAAATGTTGTTTACAAAAGCGCGCGCTTGCGTTTCGATTTGACATCCTTAATAATTGTTTTGAAGTATATACTAAGCTATTATTTTGGTGTCACTGTGGTTCCTTAGAATAAACGACCATTTAAATAGTAAAATAAAAAGCGGCTCGTATTATTTGTCCGAGAGTGTATTATGTCTTAACGTCATTTCATCACAGTCAACTTTCTCAGCAAACATGCAATTCACACATTCATAAGATTAAGAAATATTAGAAAAACATGCGTGACACTACATTTTCTACGACATAGTATTTGAGAAAGAGATAACTTGGGATCTGAATAAAAAAATAGGCTTAGTAATTTAAAATAAAATAATTGTTTTCTTACAGAATACAGTAAATCCAGTAAACGGAGTATATCAGGGACCTACAAATCCTTCACAAACACATATCAAACAAGGTATTTGAGTTCTATTTTGACATTTTCACTGATTACAAAACAATTTTGTCTATGACCATATTACGAGAATATAAGTCCATAAGTGTTATATGATTCGTGGGGCAGGGAAGCGTGTTATGAAACTATTGTTCAATCCAAAACCAGAGGTGATCTGTAGCACGTAAGGATTTGTAATTTAAATTTATAAGTGGTCTAAATAGACATGTAACGGATCCGAAAGTTACATGTTATGTTCTTCTTATTATTGGGATCATTTTCTATTTTCGAATCATACTTGGGAACCTTTACGTTACGAAGATATTAGTCGAAGTTTTAATATTTTTCGTTTTTTTTTTAGGAAAGCAAAGTTTAAATTTTATTTAAATACTCTCACGCAGGGGTCTTGAGACTATTTAAATAAAATACTGTCATATTTAAATAAAGTACTGTTGTACCACCAAAAACGGAATTTACACACCCAAATTTAAAATCGTTTACCAGGAATATTTTTTGCTTAATGATATTATTTTGATACACAGCATGCCTTTATAACAGCTATGTGATGTCTTTTTACACTTCGTATTCACAAACCATTGTGCTTTATAGAACTGCCAAAGCTCTGTACTACGCTATAGTTTCAAGATAAATTGAATTACAAAATATTACGTGTTGCAGACCACTCCGATCTGAGTCCGACAATAGTTTCTATATACGTAGCAGGGAAATGCTCATGAATGCATCTTTGGAATAGATATAATAAGTAATTGAATATTATCATGATTAAACCTTCATACTAGGATCAAACATACGAACTGAAATATTAGTACATATACATTCAAATTATATTATCTAGGTGAATAATTGGCAACTTTTCTAGGAATTGAATAATTGGCAACTTTTTAATTATTATAGGGTAGATGACATCAATCAATTGACGTACTCTTTATGACCTGTCAAAACGCAACTCTCCCGTAGATTTTGTATAGCAAAAGACAACTGTGACGTCACTTTTGTGCCGACTCAATTGATTAACTGTTTATAAATTTCAAAACAAATAAAAATCGAATTTTACTGTTAATTGAAAAACAATCGGGTTGTCAGCGCTAAAATAAAATAAATGTTTCTTTGGAGAAGTTATGTCTTCGAATTAATGGTGTCTACTACCCTATTGCCCCTTTGGTAATATATTATGATCCCTATGACCCCTATGACCCTTTGCGTGTCGTACCTACTAGCCGTTCACTGCGAGTTGGCCGTCATGACAGATGTCATAAGCACAAGTACCGTTGACAAACAAAATAGTAACTGTAGTTTTTTATTGCTAGACATTTTGTAAATTTATCATATTATATAATTAATAAGTCGTGTGTGTGCGACCCCACACACCCTAATGTCAGAGTTTCTAAACCTCAAGAGTCTCTGACATGGTTTGAGTGGACCGGTAATAGGCTGGTATAAGTCCAGGTTTCCTCAAGATGTTTTCCTTCACCGATGTCAGTGATGTCCACGATAAAATTAAGAAAGTACATATGAATTGAAAAAGTCACATCTGTATTTGGCCCCACAACCTTGTGCATGATTAAGGCGGACGCCTTAACCACTGCGCCATCACGACTAACCCGAAGTGAACGCGTAATACCTACGTGGTGACAATATCCACACAGCACTCAGACCAGTAGTAAAAGTACTAAAAGGTTGAATTAACAATTAAATACCTACATGGTGGAAACTTTAACAACAAATATGATCAAAAAAATTAAAAAAAAACGAAAAAAAAAAAACAAAATTTCGAAATCGATATTTTTCATCGCGTCACATAAAGTAAAAACAGCAGTTACATCATGTATTTCTGTCTTAGATGCTGAGTTATCTCCTCGTGTGGAGATGGGCGCTGAGTGTCGCGAGCTCACCACTCCGACCCATCCACTGCCGCCGCTTGAACACCTTGACGCGCCTAGTAAGTACTTCATCTATACTGATTATCTATAATTATATTATCTATGTTTTCTTTATGAGCGTTTATGTCGCAATATACGAACTTTCGTTTCAAATCTCTAAAGTAAACATTTCTGGAAAAAACTTCCGTTTCCTTTTTAACTGTCTATAATAACTATCTTAGCTTACAGTTTTTAAGCTTGCAGTAAGTTTTTAAGTGTGCGTTTTTCAAAATTGTTATCAACTCCTTCTTTAGACCTATGTAACTAGGTATCTTGCGTCGAAAATCGATTTAATAACTATCAAGATTTTGAATTTGAAAGCATCCGAACGACGTAAACGTAAACGCTGTTTAGTAATCGGATCGGCACAATCAGTTCGCCATTTCCAAACAACATTATCAGAGTTTGGCGAACCGAATCTACCAAACCGATTATTAGTAAAACGATTTTTAAGCTCCTGAATTGAAAACATAATTTGTTTACATGACAAGCAATGTCGCTGCTGGTGCCGGACACGTCCTACTCCTCGTCCGAGGGGGAGGATGACTTCTATGACGCGGACGACGAGCCAGTGGACAGCATGCCGGGGCCCAGGTCAGTGACAGCTATTATCTACCCATACTCCATTAATAATAACGGAAAGATATCGTTATAACGCTGCTATCGTTATTTTATTGTTAGCATGTAATAAGCGTCGTTATTTTACGTTATACACGAAGCAATGCCTAGTTATATTATTTGAGAAGAATAGAATATGCATTTATTTGTCAGAATATTGAATAGCAAAGCTGTTATGTGGATTATGTATTACGATCGTAATATGCTGCCGTTTACCAAAAAAATATTCATATAAATCGGTCTTTAATCGACGAAAATATCAATGAACACACAAAAAATAAATACAGCAACATAGATCTACCCTCCTCTGCTTTTTTAAAGTAGTTTAAAAGTAAGATCTAATCTAAATGACGCAATATGGCATAAAGTACTGACACCAGTGGCGTGCCTTCCATAGAAGCCGAAAAGCCCGGCTTGCCGTCAATAACTCGAGATTAATATATAAAAAAAAAACACCATTGTATTAATAAAGTAGGTAAATTATTGTCTCAAGAATAAACATTTTCAATTTCGCGCGTAATCCGGCGCGCGCAACGTTGCCAAACTTACGCTGATATCGCTCGCAAATCGATAATCTCGCTGTGTATATTGCTATCTCGCCCGCACGCGTGGGCTTCTTATGTGGCTTGTCGGAATGACTGCTCATCCAGTACAAATTGTGAAAAATGTCAACAATTTACCAGCATCAGGATAAATAACAATCCCATGATCAGGAAGCACCTCAGGCTTTGCACGTAAGCAGCGTTTGCAGGTAAGTGAATACTATCATATAATGTTCCCGACCGAATTTCGGCCTCGGCGGCCAATGTCAATCGATGCAGAAAATATGCACAAGAATGTGCGCAAACAGGTTCACTTCTTCATCCATTACTCTCATAGTCCGACGGCATGACCCGAGAGATCAGGCGCAGGACATCACCAATTCCAAAATTATAATTATAGCCTAATGTAATATGATATAATTATAGTACTTCTTCTTCTTCTTCTTCTTACTACTCAAGAGATAACGTAGGTTCCTATTAGCGAGAGAATTTTTAGAATGGGACCAATAGATTCGGAGATATCACGCTTTAGTTAGCTTTATAATATTATAAAGCAGATAGTATAATTACCAGACATCGAAATGTCGATCTTATACGATCGAGTTCAAGGAAATAAGCAAATTTGAGTTGTTAATACCTCCTTTAAAACTCCGGAATCATAAACATGACGATTTAATCCCAGGATTTAAAAAAATGCAATTTAATTATTGCGCTTTTATTATTAATTTATTATATTGAAGAATCTTAATATGTTTTTAGAGTACTGTACTAAAACTTTAAAATTAAAGAGTATTTAAGTTATAAGTTAAAAATCTATTAATGAAACAAATTATTCGTTTAATTCGATTAATTTGTATTTAGACTCCAAGACCCGTTCATTTTTTTTATAATCCCGGGTCCGGCCTTTCGAACTTTAAAATATTCTTAACATACCTATTCCGATCTCTGATAATTACTGTCGATTTGACCGTTCAGACAGACGACGCGCAGCGCATCTGTCCTCCCCCTAAAAACTAAACTGTAACTGAATAGCGCGCTATCGACCCGGGCTATGTTTGGCCACAGTTCACGGCTAAAATATGCAGAGCGAGCGCGACTATTATAGACTTAACCTAAACTGTGCCCATTGTAATGGGTGAATGGTTTTTGGTTGGTTAAACTAAAATCTTGAACAAATTTCGGTTTGTTTAACTAAATATTTGAACTGTAAGCAGTTTGTAGTAAGTTTGCATAATATAACATCACGCCTGTAATTCCCGAAGGCTTAGGCAGATGTGTAGCCATTTGTACCTATACCACATTGAAAAGACACAATGAAAAGTCTTCAACAATAGAAATATTAAATTTTCCTTATATTGACAAAATCGCTTTTCGCCGTCCCGCGCTAAAATGGTTTAAAAAATGTATATTTATGGCAATAGTCCACGGTTCAACCAAATTGATACGCCTTGGTTGAAAGGTGCAGAAATTAAAGTCATGAAAGACATTTAAAATGATTCACTTTTATGTTTACACAATTTAATTTGGTTGTTTCCAAATTGAAAGGGTGTATTGTCTTTTAATAACTAAGCAGTATAATGTTGCCATTACATTATTTTAGGAAGACAATGGGTTATTCATGTTTATTCGTTTATATTTAAAAGCGAAAGGTCACTTACCAACGAAACACAAAATCTCGAAACTACTATAAACTATGAAGCTAAAATTTTGCACTTATGTAGTTTACCGGTAGGAGACGTCAGCTAAGAACTAAGGGACGAATTAAGGGGGTTTTAAACTTCCACGCGGATGATGTCGCGGGCATAAACTAGTATTCTATATAGCGTTGACGACACTATTTCGAATTCAATACGGTTAACTATCAATATTTGAGTCAGTTAGGATTAAATGGGAATTTTCAGGAGTAATGTAACTAAATCATATTGTTTAGTTAGATACCTAACATCACGCCTGTAATCCCCGAAGGGTTAGGCAGAGGTGTACCCATTAGTACAACCCACATTTCTCAAAATTTATATCAGATTAAACAACAACAGATCATAATAACACTATATTCCATCCTTTATTCCGTTCTTTGTAAGTTGTTATAACTAAACTACCCTTTTCCGTGACTAAACCAGTTGATAACTCGGTAACGACATAACTTGGATAACATTACATAAGTTTGTAAATGAAATGAGACTTTATGTTGAAGCTGAAACGAAGAGAATAGATCTTTATCGTACACCTGTAGGGTTATTATTCGTTTAATGCTAACAGTTTATAAATCTTAGTTTTGTTCGCTTTATCGTGCAATGAACCGCTTTGGAAAAGGTAGAGTTCATGTAGCCTACATATTTCTTCCATCATTTGCAAAAAATATATAACTTATAACTTATGTTTTTTTTTTCTTCTACAGTAAAATTACGAGGTATATCAGTTGACCACCAGCTTATAAAAAATTGAGATTGTCTTCATGTTTATAGAAATATGGAACTCTAAGAGTACTTTTACTAAATGCCGTAGTGACTAAGGCCTGGTTCACATTAGGTCGGACCGACAATTTTATCGAACCGACAAACAACTCACAACTGCTTTGTAACAGTTCCGGGTCGTCACAAAGCCAGCAAAGCAACACCGGACAGTCGGTCTGACCTAATGTGAACCAGCTCTATAGTTATGATAGATGGTTGTTTCTTCTCGACTCGTCAAGCTTCATTGTCTCGGCGCTTTTCCGGCGGTTGCTCCCGTTGATTCTGGTTGAGAATTTGCAGTGATTGGGTATTGGCTTTTCCCAAAAAGAGGTGACAGGTCTGTTGTTTTCGAACCATAATAGGTAGGCACTTAAAAAATTACTTTGGTTGTTATGACAAAAATACACATGACAGGTATACAAAAAGAATGTTTTTCGGCGTTTTTTCGAGCGATAGTGCGTGACCCTACGTGTTATTCATTATTTTTCATATTCATGTGGCCGGTAGGTACTTCGTGGACGGTATTTTTACCGCTGTTCTAAATAATTTATTCTCAAACACTGATAAGTTTCCATTCTTAATAAATGCTCGTCATGTTATATTTCACTTACAGCGACGCAAAGTTCACGACCTTAGGTTGGTTGAGTCGTCGACCCGCGACCTAATTCTGGCGTGTAGTCCGATGAATATTGTATGCAGTTGCATGCATGCTAATGTAGTGTAGGAACGAGGATTTGTTGACGGACGTGGAAATATTGAAGCAAGAAATGGCATCTTGGTCATTGAGTTTGGTGGTAAAAATTCCTGAGTGAAAAATAGTGTGAAAAACAAAATTAAAAAAAAAGCACGAATGTCTATAGGTGCGTACGTATTGGCAATCGTGCCTTAGAATATTTTGTATACTTATACATACTTAACTTACTCACTTACTTTAGGCTAGGTTGATGGTAATAGGGTCGCCCCCTACGGACATAGAGGACTCCAAACATAACTGGCGAAATGTGAGTGGATACAAAATGTGGATTTGAAGTAATCGCGTTTTGACAGCTCATTAAAAGTATATAAATTAATAAGTGGTATTAACTACCCTATTCAGTATATCTAATCAACATAATTAAGCCGACAATCTAACTTCTTACTTTTACTTACCTTTCCTTCCAATTTTCTGTCATGCAAAGTACACCTTGGGTTGAATCCCGTCACTGAACTTATAAAAATTAAACATTTTACTGAAATATCTACGTCAGTACATTGTACCTACATTTTATGTTAAGGAAAAGTCCATTCCATTAGTTTCACTAACCCGTATTCGGGTTACGGGACAAGTTCGACATGCATTGCTGTTTTCAGGTCAATTGACAGCGGCTGCTCCTGAAATAATCGGTCAATGAACCACTTGTGTCGTTTCGCGGTCGTTTCGCATAGAACTATTATTGTATTGGATACGTGGACCTAGTTTTATGATAATAGGCCAGTATAGATTCAGAATTATAACTTTATTTTTATTTTTCGTATTTTATGTTGAATCTCAACTTCTGCCCACGGCTTAGTGTGGAAGTTAAGTATTGAATAAAACTTGCCTATGAAACTTGAAGCTGATTTAGACGATGCGAGAAATATCGTGCAAGTTGTGGTACATTTCTGACTGCCTCGTTGGTCTAGTGGTCGCAAGCGCGACTGCTGTGCATGAGGTCTTGGGTTCGATTCCCAGGTCGGGCAAAGTGTTATTCGGTTTTTCCATCAGGAATTTCTCAGTAGCAGCCTCCGGCTGGCAATAGTGCCATCAACCGGGCACAAATCCAGACTCCTGTGAATGACAGAATGTTTTTTTAGTCCCATGTAATAGGGGGCGACTAAAAAAACATAACTGGTGAAATGTGGGTGTACTAATGGGTACACCTCTGCCTAACCCTTCGGGGATTAAAGGCGTGATGTTATGTTATGTTGTGGTACATTTCCGTCGATGATCGGTCACTTTTGACACTACAGCCGCGCGGTCCCGCAATGAACGACAAATCGCACGATATTTCTCGCATCGTCTAAATAAGGCTTTAGTAAAAGTGCAGCTTTGTATCAGTTAAAGAATTAGGGCTAGTAGGTACTTCCATCTCTAATACTAAAGAGTTTGATTGTTTTTTGCTTGAACACGGTTATATTCAGCACTACTGCAATTTTTGTTGACGCTGAGTTATCCCTCCGTACTATAGGATAGTCTTTCCTATCAAAAGATTAGGGATCTATCAGAAAATTCACTAGGACAAAGACGCGTCCAACCTCTTACAAACAAACGATGTAATAACATCACGTCTGTAATACCCGAAGGGTTAGGCAGAGCTGTAGGTACGTATTAATACACCCACATTTAGCCAGTTATGTTCAAGTCCCATGTAATACGAGGCGAGCCTATTGCCATCAACCGGGCACAAATCCTGACTCCAAGGGAAATTCCTGATAGAAAAACCCAATAACGATGTAATACCTTAACAATAATCCAAACATACTTGATTCGGAAAGACTTCAGGGAATCTATTTACAGAAAACGGTGCGTAAGTACCTAGTAGGTACGTGTCTGAACCCTTCCGCTCCCGAGCGAGTAGGGTTCATTATTTAATCCCTTTACCAAAGAAAGAACCTACTTATTTAATAACAACTTATGCGTAAGTTCTCACGATCATAAAGCAATCTTTTCCTTTTGACAATAAAAAATAGAATGTATTTTTCTTTGAGTATCCATGACTCAAACAATATCCGAATAGCCATGTGATTCAAATAATAGTCAAATATTTTTACAGTACCGCACATAAAAAGGAAAAAACGGAACCCTTATAGGATCACTTGTTTTTTCAGTAACTTTATTATTTCAGAATTGTGCCTTCATCTTCAAAATTTATTATTAAGCAAGTATTAAATTTTTTGAAAGCGGATTATTGCAGGGGGCATTTTGAATGTTTGAAACGCGACGCCATTGGTCAAAGCGGATTTGACGTAAAAGTATATGACAGTGATATTGACATTTTGTTGTCAATATCACCAACCTAACCTCTCTACTTGTTAGTTTGTTGTCATAAATGATGACGTCACACTAAGCGCGCAAAAATAGCGGGCTTTTAAAATGCCCGATTAGGTTGGCTATTTTTAATCATTTTTTTTTTAATACTTTATATGCTTTTTTGGTGTTAAATATTTTTTTTACCATTATATGATGTAAATAATATGTAAAAAAAACATGCATTATTGGTCCCCTATTGGTTAGTAAAACGACTGGTAAGATTTCATAAGAATAGTATTACTCACCGAAGTAAACTAACGTTCAACCAATCGACTCGGCTTATCGCAGTGAATTTGTCGACGCAGACTTGACAAGTAATCAAATCTATTTATCTGTAACTGAAATCTAGCCCCATTCCGAAATGATTTAAGTCTAGTTTTAGCCAGTATCTAGAAACTTGTGGACTGAAATCTTAGTTGTCAGACCTATGTCATTTTGCCAGTACTAAATATCGTGTAGCACATGTTCTATACATACAAAATGCTTTGTCTTGAATGACTGACTGACGGATCAACGCACAGCCTAAACTGCTGATCGTAGAGACCTGAAACTTGGAGGATGTGTTCTTTGTATAACGTAGGCAGCCGATAAGAAAGGATTTTCCGATATTTTTTTCCGACTTTCTTTCTATTGCGCTTTGACGACTAAAACACTGAACCGATTTCAATGAAATTTGGTACGGGGCAAGTTTAAACCCCAAGAAAGGACATAAGCTACTTTTTATTCCACGATTTCGCCTGCGTCCGCGATAACCGACATTTACGTGAACAGAGTCCAGAGGCTCGCCCCCTATTACATGGGACTACACATAACATCACGCCTGTAATCCCCGAAAGGTTAGGCAGAAGTGTACCCAATAGTACACTCACATTTCGCCAGTTATGTATTTTTTAGTCCCATGTAATAGGGGGCGAGCCTATTGCCATCAACCGGGCACAAATCCAGACTCCGAGGCTGCTACTGAGAAATTCCTGATGGAAAAACCCAATAACACTTTGCCCGACCTGGGAATCGAACCCAAGACCTCATGCACAGCAGTCGAGCTTGCGACCACTAGACCAACGAGGCAGTCAAAAACACACACACACATGTACATGGGATTAAAAAAAAAACATAACTGGCGAAATGTGGGTGTACTAATAAGTACACCTCTGTCTAACCCTTCGAGGATTGCAGGCGTGAAGTTTATGAGAGTCGTTGGAAAAAGTTAGTTAAAAGTAAGTAGTTGCACTTTTGTTGTTACACCATTCGTTCCACCCATTTTTTATGATCACTAACGGTGCCTACATAAGCTTTGGGCTAGGTTTATCAAACGCTGAATATCGCGTGACCATGTAAATTTACGCCTGAATGGTTGGCCGCTGAATTTCGTGTTGTTACTGAAAAAAAAAACTAGAAAGTGTATAAAGTATAGGTATGTTTTCGAAGGTTATTTAAGTATAGTAGTTTTCCGTTGTTTCTGCAATTTAAACTGTTATCTGGCAGATATCATCATTATGAGAAGTGCACCAATTGTGAAGTGCAAGATTTTGTGTCCAGTGCCTCTTTTTTGAAGTGAGCCTGATTATGCGACGGAGCCGCGGGGACAAACCTACAATTACATGACATAAAAAATGCAAAAAGTTAACTTGCAAAATTTTATACCAGAACTTGTTTTCTCTCTTCAGTATTTTTTTTTCATCGTGGTTATTCTTATTAATTTCCTTTTTTATAAGAAATGCTTTTGCTGTTAGGTTTTTATTTTACAAACAACTAGTGACCCGCCCCTGCAATGTAGATACTTAAAACTTTCTCTTGAATAACTATGTTTTGATGAAAACCGCATTAAAATCCGATGCGTAGTTTAGAAGATTAGCGTACAGACGGCCGCAAGCGACTTTGTTTTGTATTAAGTTAATGTAGAGATTAGATTTAGGTGTTAAAAAGCACGAATTAAAAATTCAGGTTTTAGTGTAAGTGAATTTATGTGTTTGTATACGCACCTACGACACTAGAAAAAAGGCTAGTGAAAAATTGTAATAAAAGACCTCGAAAAACATACCATTTAGTTCATAAACACTGGTTACTAACCGCACTGGGTATCGTATCACCCAGTTACTGGGTTGTGGAGGTCAAATAGGCAGTCGCTCCATGTAAAATACTGGTATTCTGCATTCTGCTAGACTGGAAGCCGACCCCAACATAATTGGGAAAAGGCTAGGCAGATGATGATGACTAGTTACTAAAATTTTAACATTGATTTTGCTTTCCCATGCATATTGAATGCTCAACCAAATAATATCTATTTTAGCCGCTCAATGTCGCCATATTGATTAATCTAAAAGCGTTCTCTACAAAGGCCAAATTCTAAAATTCGAGACTAATTAGGTTTAGTTCTGCCAAGATAAACCAAACCACAACAGGTCGGGCAAAGTGTTATAGGGTTTTTCGATCAGGAATTTCTTAGTAGCACCCTCGGAGACTGGATTTTTGCCCGGTTGATGGCAATATACCTACTGGCTAAAAGGGGTTTAACATTGGACATGATAATAACTGGCGAAATGTGGGTGTTTCAAATTGGCACTACGTTATCACTGAGTACTATATTATATTATAGGCTATAATTTATACCAAAAAAAAATAGGAATCCGTAAGAAAAATCACGCGAACGAAGTTGCGGGGAGTGCTAGTATAACCTTTTCTTTTATAGTATCCTAACTAATCCTAACTTCCTAACTAATATTATAAATGCGAAAGTAAGTTTGTTTGTTTGTTTGTTACCATTTGACGCCTAAGCCACTGAATCCATCATCCTGAAATTTTGCATATACGTTGCCAGGTGTACAAGAACGAACATAGGGTACCTTTAATCCCGAAAAAAAGGACTGTTTCCGAGGGAAATCACAATAACGTTGTTATGATCATAGATGGCGCCACGTGTCGTTTCGAATCATGATTTTAACTAAATAAATAAAATGTCAGGACATGGTTATTTTTTCCGCGACTTCGTCTGTGTCCGCGACAGCCGAAATTTACGCGGACGAAGTCGCGGGCAAAAGCTAGTTCCTCATAAATTTGGCTAACAACAAAAAAAAATCAATTTCAATTCGTCTGTTACTTCCAGAGATTAAACAAACAAAAAATCTCTCCGACTAACAAAATCTCTCCATTTTTATTATATTAGTATAGATAGATTGTAAAAGATATCTGTGAATTCAAAGCAAATACATTATCTATGAATGTCACGAAGTTACTGGTTCATTGAACTTAACATTGTAGGCTTTTCGGGCCCATTCTGGTCGGCTGAGCCGTGGGTAGGGCTGCTATTGTACTCGTAAAAGAAAACGTTCTGTTTGGTTACACTGACGCAGTTTCAGTATTTGTGTTTACTTTCAAAAGTTGATTTGATATCTTAGTACTATTTTTTTATTAACTAGCTGCTCCCGCGATTTCGTTCGCGTAATTTTTCTTACGGGTCCCTAATATTTGTATACTAAAATATAGCCTATGTCACCTGGGGATAGTGTAGCTTCCCAGCAGTGAAAGAATTTTTCAAATCGGTTTAATAATTTCGAAACCTATTCAATGCAAATAAACAAACGATAAAATCTTTCCCCTTCCTAATATTATAGTATAGACTAGCTGCTCCCTGCGATTTCATACGCGCGGTTCTCTTCTCTTTTTTTTTAAATTAAAAAATATCTATTTAAATAATTATATCGATTCGCGTGATATCCACAAGAACCTACTGCCGATAAATTGGTTTGCAGTTTGGCAGATTTAACATTAGACTTAAGCTATAGAACATTGCAAAAAAAAAATAGACCCGCGCAAAAAATAGGCCATGCTAAAGTACCCCGGGACTTGTCAAGCTTGATAACGTCGACGCTTTTCTAGTGACCGCCACTGTTGATTCTGATAACAGATAGGTAAGAAAGATAGCTAGGAACCGCTGCATATCTAATTCACAGACACAGACTAGACACAGACACTGTGTCACAATCTATTTGTGTCGCAAATGTTTATTTCGCTTTTCCCGGCCGCGCTCAGTGTTACCTACGTCAATATATATACAGTTTGTTTGTTGTCTTTCTACCTGCCAAAATCTTACATAGGTAGGCAGGTAGGTAAAGCCAACAAAAAAGATAGGTATGCAGAAAAAAACCGATGAATGTTTTCAAATGTTCATACATAAACTCACGCCGCTTTCCCGTGGGGGTAGGCAGAAACTACAGAACGCCACCTGCTACAATCCTTACGTACTCCTTTCGCTTCATCTACGTTCATACATCTCGTCATGCAAGCACGCCGATTACGAGTACTCCGCACCTGACCTTTCTGAAGGACCTCACCAATAAGGTCAGTGTAGATTCAAATGTAATTTAATTTTAAAAGTAGATAATTAACAGTTATTGATTAGTTAAGTATAATCAATGACATCCATCGATTTATAAGAAAACTGCAACTATATCTGACGACTATCTCTTTTGTTGACTGTGCTTTTGTTATCATATGCATCTAAGCGGCTTCTATTTTTGGAGCTTTTTCAGTGAAACTGTTCATTAAAGATGTAATAATTGTTTCAAGCTTTGCCCGTGACTTCGTTCCCGTGAATTTTCTGAAGGGTCTCAAATTTTTTTATAGTAAAATAAATCCTTGGACACTCAGGAATAACGTAGCTTTCTATTAGTGAAGAATTTCCAGAATCGGGCCAGTAGTTTCGAAGATTAGCGCGTTCAAACAAATAAACTCTTCAGCTTTATAAAATTACTAGCTGCTACCGCGACTTTATACGCGTAGTTTTTTAAATGTGTAATTTGTTATTCAGTTAAACACTACAGCTTGCACCCGTCTGACCATAAAAGCTTAAACCGTGCGAGAAATATCGTGCAAGTGGTGGTACATTTCCGTCGATGATCGGTAACTTATGACACGACAGCCGCGCGGTCCTGCAATGTACGGCAAACGCACGATATTTCTCGCATCATCTTAATAAGGCCGGGGTTGCGGGACGTCTTAAAAGGATACAGTGGCCCCGGAACGTAAAGGGCAACAGAAGGAACAGGGTGGTTTTTTAGTCAGTAAAAGTCTGACAGTATCTCCGCCCCACCCAGGGCGGAAGGACTCATTTGATGAGTTTTACCACCTCAAAAAACATCGTCTAAGTAAGGCTTTAGTCACATAATGGTGCCGATTCCCTTGGTCACCAACTAAACTAAAATTAGACTATTTCCATCTTTTTCTGTCCAATAAAACAAGAAAAAGACTAATGTAAATAAGAGCTGTCAAATTTAGTCAATCTGACACATCCATACAGTTATAGTTGACATCTTAAAACGTATGGATTAAAAATACGGAGAAATTCAAGGCAAAACCAATTTGACATCGCTAACTTAGTTCTTTAATGTCACGGAATGTCACCGTCCTTTTCTTTCGCTGTATGTTAGCAAGAGATGTCAATTCTCTAAATTTAGTCTAGTTTGTGAACAAGGGAATCGGCACCATTATCGTTCGAGATGGGTTCTTACCTACAGCTAAAACTGTAATGGGTTATAACATTAACAAGTGAATAGGCTTATCCGTTTTGACTAGGCTATAACAATTTAATATGAATTACCCGTAAAATCTCGTTGACTACAGCAATACGGATTGTGCTTCAGGCGTTCTGTAAACATTAAAGTAGCTACAAAATATTAAATAATAATTTTGTTGTAACTTTGTTACGACTCTGGTAATCAAGGAAAGTTGGTAGAAGGGAAGGGACTGACTCGTGTATACGTATGTACTTTTAATACGGAGAGATTCAGGCTTCATGAAAACCAGCCAATGTTTTACATAGAGATAAACTACAATCACATGGCGCGCCCTTCCACAATCCAAAACGTTTGAAAGTGTTTGTGAAAGTATTTAAAAGACTCGCAACGCATGTATGCATGCTAAGACGGCTCCCGAAACAAAAAAAAATCAGCAATTAATTGCTAGACTAACGGCGTCATTGATCACTCATTATTACTAGTAGAAGCGTCATAAGTACTAGTAATAATGAGTGATTAATGACGCATACTAACATACTCTATGAAAATGACAGGTGCGTTGTCTTGCGCGGTCGGCTCTTTATGATTAGTTCACAAACAAATCTGCGGGCCTGCTACTGAAGACGATTACTTACAACTACATACAAATTCTTTCATACGGATGCGACTACACATATTGAAATAGTAATTAGATGGGGCGCAGCATGTTATAGTAGTTTATCTATACAGTAATGTTAGGGGGCACGGACCATCCATCAAGCTAATACCGGATTTCCGACTTATGGTCGCAGGAGAAACGTGTGGTTTTTGTCGGTAAGACCTTCCATTCTCCTCAGAAAGAGGTTTAAAAAGAAGATTTCCTCAAGCTAAAAAAATGGTACCATTTCTTTTTTCACCCGCGTTAAGCCTTTGGTTACTGCTCCGTTCCCGTGGGTCATAGCGCGATGTTAAACAGTCAATACTATTCCTTATTAATCTGGCTATCATATACGAAAATAACTTTTCGAATCCGATAGTTAATTCCAGAGATTAGCGTGTTTAAACAAACAAACGAAAAGTCTCTTTAGCTTTATTATATTAATATTTGTACCTATAGACAGTTTTATGTGTTGAAAATCATTGAATGAGTCCTTCCGCCCTGGGTTTCGCGGAAGGGACTGTCAGACTTTTAATGACTAAAAAACCACGCTGTTCCTCCTGTAACCCTTTACGTTCCTATAGACAGTATGCTACCGATAAAGTCGTAAAATAAGTACTTACATAATATTTTAAATACTTTCCTTCCATTATTTCAACTCGTACCCATCTATATAATTAATAGTTTACCTGTCTGTTTAACCTCGTAGGTACACAGCACTAAAACACATTCGTTTCGCGCACCATTAATTGTGATCCTCCATTTCCGACAGAGGAAACACCATTCCTCCTGGCAGCACATTAATCAACTTCGTTTCTCATTTTGGCCCCAAGAAAACTCGTATTCAAGATGCTTTTCTTCGCATCCTATTAACCGATTATATGCGGTTTATGTTTACCCTTATGGAAAATAATCATGCATTGTCATTAAGACTGGACCAGTGTGTAAAATTTCATGTCCCTACTGTTAACCGTTGAGGAGTTCCCTCATCTAGAGCCAATCCTGGTAGCAGCATCACGTCATGCTTATCATAATCATGCATTGTCATCAAAACCAAACGTGTGTGCCAAATTTCAGCTCGATAGCTTTAGTAGAAGTGGATGAAATATTGATTGCAAAATTCCACGACATACATACATAGTTACATACATACAGGTGAAGTTAAATAAAAGCTTTTAATAATAATAAAATGACTTGCCACGTGTGCCGTGTCATTTTGTAAATTCCTTAAAACTCGCTCTAATTGATATTAAGATTTTGAAGGGGAGCTGCTAGAATTAAACATTTATTGTTTGTATTTTATATACAGTAAGTAGTTTCTAAATTTATCTTGGATATCACTGACATCGGTGAAAGTTATAATCGTGAAGAAACCTGGACTTATAATTAACTAGCGACCCACCCCGGCTTCGCACAGGTTCAATGTAGATACATAAACCTTCCTCTTCAATCACTCTATCTACTAAAAAAACCACATCAAAATCCGTTGCGTAGTTTTAGAGATACATAGGGACAAACAGCGGGAAGCGACTTTGTTTTATACTATAGTGATGTAAGTCCGAAATTGCCAATCCGCCTTAAGCAAGCGTGGTGATCAATGTTAGCGCCTTCCCTGCAGTGGGACAAACATAGGGTGGTATTTAATAATTAAAAAAAATACCATATACCAGCCTATTACTGCCCCACTCCATGGCAAAGACTTCTTCCCATACAGAGACAGCATAAGCATTGATCACAAAGCTTGCTCAAGGCGGATTGGCGATTACGGACTTATTAAATGCTGTTTGGCAGGTAGGTAGTTTATAGGTAGGTCACGTCAGCGAATTTTGCGACAGGGCCGAATTAACGGGGTCGTTGAACTTCCACGCGGACAAAGTCGTAGGCAAAAGCATTGTTTATCAAATTTGAAAATGGATAGTTTAGCCTCCTTATACAGTTATACAGTATTTTTATTAATTAATAATGAACTTAAAATTAATTAAATATAGAATTCAAAATGACAATGATGTGCAAAGTATATTATACGCTGTTAAGCAGTTTTTTACTCTATTTCTGCTGGCTTAAAGTTTTATAAGAAACTTCGACCGTAAGCAGTGCGGTAGGTAATCGCTTAACTGGTGGCTGGTAGTAAAACAGACCTATTTAGTTAGAGTATCCCTTTATTTATTATTTATTTAAACTTTATGCAACAAAAAAGTACAAAGGCGGTCTTAATGCCTTAAGCATTCTCTACCAGTCAACCAAAGGTGGTGAAGAGATAACAAAACAGGTGCAAAAAATTGTACATAAGGAAATAATCAAAGAACAGTCTCAGTCTTTAACTGTCTTTAGAAGATAAAACTCATAAACAATGTGGCAGCTAATGCTAGAGGCTTATAACATCATATAGGCCTCCACGCACGTGTTTTATTATCAAGGGGGAGTTAATCCCAGGTTGTATACGTTTCCTATGTGTAAAGGGTCGCACGAGATATCATAGAAATTGTAATTCAGATAAATATCTCAATATCCCCCCCTGTGTGTAGAGGCTTTCATTTTAATATCAGTTTGTCTTGCTCACTGTTGGATTTTCAACGTTTCGCTCAGCGCCGAAAGTTGAAATTCCGACAGTGGATATTACAAAGTAAAATTACTAATTCATAAAGAAATTTAAGACGTAGTAATCTCCTAGAAAATACAAAACAATTTTTATTTAGCCATAATCCACCCAAAGTGAATAACAATAAAGCTTTTTTTAACTAACGTCTAAAATAACTCAATTAGTACAATCGAGGAAGCAAGTGCTTATTGTAAATGCGAACGCACATTGCTGTTTATTTATAAACAGAATTCGGATGCGTCCGTGCGTTGCCGTCGTCGATCGCCGCAGCGATGCGCCGACGCGATACGGTCAGCGGGCAAAGAGTAGTCAACGTAAACTGCAGACAAGTCTGCGTGGTGGAGAATGTAGGTACAATGTGTAGTACCAACAGGATTTTTTTAAAGTAGTTTCTTAACACAGTTAACACTCCAGATTCTTGGCGAATAAGATCTAGGTCGATAAAAATCATGTCACTTATGCTTTTTTTAACTGAAAACAGCGGAGATATTTGTTTTTTGTATAACCACGCATTAATTTTTACATATATATCGGATTTTTAGAACTATTTGACTATTGGAAAGGTTATACAAGTTGATTCCATATAAATTTGAAAAAAGAAAACCTTCAAATATTATAGGGGGATGACTATTATCGGTCACTCACTGAGATTTGACTAGTTTTTTTTTTCATATCCCTAATAATTGTTTTGATAATGTTAAAGTTTAATAGGTTTTGTTTAGCAATAAGACAAAATAAGCAACTACAACATTAGTATAACGGGAAAGCAATTTAGGGCTTTTTATCAATTCTACTGATCCTTATTTTGATACTAAACTTCGTGTTTAATAAACTCATTTATAATCAAATTACGCGCCTTTGAACGCGATCAACAAGGAAAATTTTAAAAGTTATACTAACTTTGTGACCATGCTGATAAACAGGAAAAAGTCAATACTATTAACTCTGTTTATTTGTGTCATTTGGATTCTTTGTTTACCTAATTTGATGTATTCACCTAGCAACAATTAAAATGTTTGTTTTATCGTAATTAGTTAAATATTATGATACGATGGAATAAATATCATGTCGATCCTAAAACTGTGGCATTTAGCGTTGGAGACTTTATCTTTACTCATTGCTTTGAGGATTAAACACAATTCAAAATACTTCCGAAACAAACAAGCCGGTATCTATAACTCTGATTCCGGTTACCCCTCTGTTCTATTTTGGTCTACGTTCATCTCGAGCGGTCGCACTTTAGTGGCCGACGGTACGTGCCGAGCGGCACACCTCTGCGACTACAGCTCCGCCGCGACACGCGATCGATACGTTCAACACACGCTACACGACGACTCTACGCGACTGTCCTACCGCTCGTCGCATTAAACGGCAAAATTACGTACGTCGCACAATTACTTGTAATCGCGAGTTTTTCGCCTCATCATTCATTTGGGACGCATGTTTTTGTGTTTGTGTGTGCTGTGGTGTTCTTTTTCGTTTATAAATTAAAAGTTTACGTTTAAACTGATCAACATTGTTGTATTGTAGATTTTGGGAACTTAAACCGTGTTTAGTTTTGTTTTTCTGACTTCCGAGTCGATTGTGGATGTTTTGAAGGATATTCGACTTTATTCTTTGTTTGGTAAGGTTGGTTTGGGGGTGGTGGGAGTTAAACGATATACGGGTCTCATTAGAGAGGAAAGTGCTTCCTTTTCAGCAGCCAAATGTTAGGTTTGAAGTGGGGATTTTTTTAGTGTAATCGGTTCATATTGTGCTGTTTATTTTTATTTTATACGCCATTTACTCTATACATTACCTTGGTCAACATTCCTACTAATACTTACAAGTCTTATTGAACAATATCCAAGAACAGTCACGCACATAAATATGTTAAGTATCAAAAGATATAATGATTGCAAATTCGAAAAAAAAATCCTCTAATTTATAATACATAGTATGATTTTCACAATTGAATTTTCCGTAATTTCAACATAATTTGTGCGTGTGACTGTCCTCTTACATCACATTCAGGGAAAGCTTAATATTCCAGTCAGACGCTGTACCCTCTTATCTTTCGCGACATACATTAGGGTCACTCCGTATAATCATTTCAAGCCCTTCCTGTCAATATTATTGGAACCTTTCCTAAGTAAACCTCGGAACTGAAAAGGTCCTGAATACAAGGCAATGTGTTCTTAACAAATTGTTAATTTTATTACGAAAATATTAGTATTATCTTTCTTACAAAATTGATTTAGTAACGCTTTAGGGGTCCAAGGGGAACCTTTAAAAGATTTTCCCGAAAAGGCAGAGGGTTCGGAAAAGGTCAATGAACCCTTCGAGGGGTGGGTTATCATTTAAGAAGTTTAGGGCTCCATTTGGTAGGGGAAAGGAAATGATATGAGTAGAATTATTCCAAGGGAAATTCGATCTTTTTACGTTATAAACAGATGTGATTTTGACGATTTCACTTTTAATCCATGAATGTAAGATTTTGCTAGTCCTTACTAATATTATAAATGCAAAACCAACTCTGTCTGTGTCTGTTACGCTTTCACGACTATATCTCTGGACCAATTTTCATGAAATTTGGTACGGAGTTGGTTTGAACCCTAAAAAAGACAAGCTACTTTTTATTCCGCGACTTCGTCTACATCCGCGATAACTGACATTTACATGGACGATGTCGCGAGCAAAAGCTTGTCCGTAATAAAATAATCTCGAAATATCAACGTCCTTGGTTTTCGTATTTTCCATATTATTTGAATGGCATAGAAATACTTCGCATTATATTTCATTGAATATCAAAACCTGCTGTACCTATAAACGAGGGTTTTATTTAAAGCTAGATTCTGCCCGTGACTTTTTCTGTGTGATAGTCAAGTATATTCCAAAATATAGCTTATGGTACTCCGCTATAAAGTAGCTTTCTCTCACTGATTTTAACATCACCCAAAATTAACATTCGTAAGATATTCAAAAATAAATCAGCGGTTTCATACACAAGTATATCACCTACACGATCAAAATGTATGGAACAGCAAATTTTTTGCCCAGTGTCCCTTCCACCATTTATTATTATGATAGTTGCAAAATAAATTACCATTCAGCCTATTTATGAGTGAATCAAAAATAAAAGGAATTATTTCCTGCATTTCTCCCGCTGTATATATAAACATCACACCTGTAATCCCCTAAGGGTTAGGCAAAGGTGTACCCACTAGTACACCCACATTTTCCCTGTTATGTTTAAGTCGCATGTAATAGCAGATGAGCCTATGGCCATCAACCGGGCACAAATCCAGACTCGGAGGCAAGAAATTCCTATATATTTAATTGAAAATTTCACAAAGAATACCACAACGTACCTACTTCTAGCTAACACGAAAGTTCCGTAACAAAACAATGTAGCAACAGTAACTGGTTATTCGGAACCAGAGCACAAAACCCAGTCTTCATCAAGTTTAATTAAATACTGAAATACACAGCAAACTAAACTATGCACAGTAAATTGATTTACAGGCACCGTTTCAAGTATCCCACGGATTTACAGGTATCGATAAAATTGGCCAGATTCCCGTACGGGATTAAAAACGGAGATGGGTCGAAGTTTTAAGTGTCGATAAAGCAATTTGTATTAGTATTGCTTGGGGTGGATGGAATATCTATTGGGGAAATTTAAGCTTTAATATTTTTATCGATAATGCTTTGTGGTCATGTTGAGAGGATGAGTGAAAGACGATTGACAAAAGGTATTTATATGGCAGAGGTGAGTGGCAACGCAGGGAGGGGTCGCCCTAGGAAGACCTACACTGACCTTATTGGTGAGGTCCTTCAGAAAGGTCAGGTGCGGAGTACTCGTAACCGGCGTGCTTGTATGACGAGATGTATGAACGTAGATGAGGCGAAAGGAGTATGTAAGGATCGTAGCAGGTGGCGTTCTGTAGTTTCTGCCTACCCCCATGGGAAAAAGGCGTAAGTTTATGTATGTATGTATGTAATTCTTTGTGGCTTTGAAAGTTGCTCCGTCCTCCGACGCCGCCTCGTGTGTACAGTGTTAAACCCAGTGCGTTTGTTCTGTGTGTCTTGTTGAATGCAGTGTGTGTTAATTAGGCGAATGTTTCGATAGCGCGTTCTGTACTAAGTTAGTCTATGCTTATTTCGGTCAATAAGGGGGAAAAAAGTGGGAACTTTGAACTCCAATATCCTCGTAATTTGTGCTACATGGCATTGCTTTTTTCCCAATTTCATGATTCTAGGTCAACGCGAAGTCCCCTTTAGGTTTTGATTCTCTAGCGAACGCCATTAACAACCTTATCTTTAGATTGCGTACATTATTTTACTGAGTAGTAATTTAATGTGATCCTATAAGGTAAATATCAAAATCGAATCTACACATACTAATAGAAAACGAAGTCTCTTCCCGTTGTACGCTTAAATCTTTTAAACTGCGCAACGGATTTTAATGCGGTGTTCATCAATAGATTGAGTGATTCAAGAGGAAGGTTTATGTATCTACATTACAATCGTGCGAAGCCGGAC
The DNA here is from genome assembly GCA_949774945.1 of Hoplodrina ambigua. Taxonomy (NCBI): domain Eukaryota; kingdom Metazoa; phylum Arthropoda; class Insecta; order Lepidoptera; family Noctuidae; genus Hoplodrina; species Hoplodrina ambigua. The sequence goes on from OX458981.1 coordinate 11,709,873, forward strand.
CGAGTCGCTAGTGATTACTAAAATATTCTATCCCTATTATCATTTTCTTTACAAAAGTAAATGTTTGTGAGCCATGATAAGATTTGGCGAGCGATGTCAAGTTTCATTAAAGACGTTTATAGTTGGATGATTTATTGAGGAACTTTGAATATCTATTTATTCATCATCTCTCTCCTTTCAAAACTTAAACAAGATTGTTTACACTTAGTTTAATCATTTTATAATTTAAACTTTCAACTGTGTAAGCTCTGATATCAGCTTTTGCAAAATTTATGTTAACATTTCGGGTAACGGCCCCGTCAATTTGTCAATATGAACTTCAATATAATCGTATTGATCTATAGTTTGAATCTACAATACTAGCTTAATTCTAATATCAATATAATGAAGCTGAAGAGTGTTTGGTGTTTGTTTGTAATTATTTTGGCAAAACGTAATGGCATATATAGCACAACTCACAAGTAAAGGAAGAAATTCTAAAACCATAAATTTGGAGTTACATCATAAAATAATTACTTGTCTGCATGTGTTTTGTGTTAAATATTGTATGGTAGTACAGAACCCTTCCTGTGCGAGTCCGACTCGCACTTGGCCGATATTTTCTTGTTTGAAAGAGGTAATCTCTAAAAATCCTGGTCCGATTACAAAGTATCCTTCACAGATAGAAACACTCTTGCAAAGCACTCTTTCAAACACTATTGCCGAGTGTCATACATAAGATTATGTTTTATCGAACACTTGGCTTCCACGCGAACAACGCCACGGGTCGAAGCTAGAGCTCAATATGTTCACTTACCTTTTACTTATTAAATACCAAATCCTTATAAATATAAAATACATAGAATTATTTACCACACGATCCGAAGTTCCCTTTTTCGTTTGCGCTCTTTTATTTATAAGCGGTGACGTCATCATATCGGCCATTGTCTTTACAGGCACTTTCACACGCTCGCCCATTCCTCGGCTGTGATGCACAATACTATCTAGTAACGTAATGAAGTATTATTTGTTAGATAATTTTATAAATTCCTACCATATTTTCTGCAGTTCCCATGTGAAAATGTGGTGTGTTGATATCATTGATAATCGTTATTATTGATTTGTTTCCTTGTCTATATGTTTGATGTTGTCATCGGCAACTTTGGCCTTTTTCACATTAAATTATTCAGGTAAATATGTACTGTAGCTTGCATGGCAAAGGGTCGATTTTCGATAATGAAACCAAAGTAAATATTGCATATATTTAATTAACAATACAATACATAAGTGTTTTTTTTAAGATTTAGCAGAATCTAATGACATTAATCTCCACTTTTCGAGACAATGATTTTTGAAAATCCTTTGTTTATTACGTTTGTGTACCTATCAGTTGTTAATATCAAAGTCAATGTTAAAGTCAAAATATTTATTTCAATTAAACCACTTACAAGCACTTTTGAATTGTCAAGGAGTCGGTCAGTTAGGCGCTTTGCACACGGAGCAACTTAAGTTGCCGCAACTGGCAACTTTTTAAAAGTTTCCTGTAAAAGTTTCTAGTTGCCATAAAGTTGCCGGTTGCCGCAACTTTTTGGCAACTTGTAAGCAACTTTTTTAGCCGTGTTGCAGTGTTGCAAACTTAGCGGTATTACCACTAGATCTGGTGGATTGGGACCCCCATCTGGTGGGCAGAATTTGTATCTGGTGGCTTGTGGATTTTTTAGTGGGCAAGTTTTAGGTTGATGGTTTTCAAAAACAAAATTGAAATAAATTTACAATATTAACACTTTCAGTGTACTCATCCGTTAGATGACTGTAGTATTAAAAAGAAAAAGTAATCGTACTGATAATGGTACAAGTTATTCAGGTCGATAAAAAAGAGGGTAAGAAACATCATTCTCTTAAAAAACAATCCTATTTAGTGAGCCCGAGTGGCTGTGGAGCAGGACTAGCATTTAGCCAAGCATTTATGTCTGTGATAAAATCATCTAACTTATAATAATGCTTGATTAGATAGTGTGCGTTTTATGCATGGTTTAAATTTTCTCTCATTTAGTTGGGGAATATCAAGAAGTATTTTATTATAGAATTTTACACATTACCCCAAAAATAAGTGTTTACTTAGTGGGAAAAACCACTAAGTTAATGGCAACACTATGCCGGGCACAGGGCGAGGGAGGGAGGGTGTGAAATCGAATATTTGACAGTTGCAAGTTGCGGCAACTAGCAACTAAATAAGTTGCTAGTTGCCGTAACTGAAAACTGTTGACGATTGCCGCAACTCGCAACTTAAGTTGCTCTGTGTGCGCAGTCCAATTGAATTACATGTAAACAGCGAGTTGCCAGAAAGTTGCCAGTTGCCAGTTGCTGCAAAAGTTGCTCCGTGTGCAAAGCGCCTTAGTCAGAAAGTTGAAGCTAGTTGCTCGTCCCACAATTAAGGTAAAGGCCTTTATGGAGAAGAACGAGCTAAATGTCAATGTCCTCTAAACTGCAAGTGTAGGGACACTTTAGGCACTGTAATAAGTAGGACATCGTCTGATCAAGTACCTATACTATCAATAGTATACAGTTAATACTACTAACTGTGCCATTTCTCAATAGCGGTAGAGTAGCTGTTGTTGAGAACTTTCGAAGAGAAGCCGGTAGAAATTGATTTGTATGGAGACCACTGAAGTTGGACATTGCAATGTTATGACGGATATAAAAAGACACTTAACAATGGGGAATATTACATGTTCTTTCCAACATTGCAATAAGATATGACCTACCTTGAAGCGTGAGTCATATTTGACTGCATATCTTCATATGTTTTGTCCACATATCAATATATCCATGATATGGTAGGATAAATAAATAATACCAGCCTTTTACTGTCCCACTGCAGAGCAAAGGGCTCTCCTCATACAGAGAAGGCCCGAGCATTGATCTCCACGTTTACTTAAAATGGATTGGCAATTTCAGACTTTAGTAAAAGTTAATAAAAATGTTATTGTAAATAATAGCGACGATAAAATCCTAATAAACTGAACAATAAATATACAACACATGTGTTAGATTGTTTTTGTAAGTATTAGCCAGATGCCTCATAATATTAGAAACTTCAAAGGCGATGATAGATATAAATTAAAACAAAATCTAGACAACACCCTGACAAAAGATAAAATCGCTGAGCTATAAAATAATGTAAATGTAAAAATGTAAACTATTTTTTTTTTGCGAAGCGTTGTTCCTCTTTAAGAATTTCTCCTGCAACGTGGGTGCGTTTCACAAACATAAAAAATCATACACAAACAGCTAGACCCAGGACAACTACCTGCAAGCCATACAAAGAATTATTCTGTGCGAGAATGGAGTCTGCAGCACGAAGCGCAGTAGAGTAGCCAATCGCTCAGCCGCTGCACCTACCGTGTCGTATTACCTATATGCACCAAATAAAAATAAAATGCAATATCCTAATGGTTTTAAACTTACATACATTCCATTCAACAATCTGAATACGGTAGTTGAAAACAGTACTAAAAATAAATGTTGTTTTCTTGAATACATCGAGGTATACGCCTGCGTCGAGGCAGTATTCATAATAGAAATACTTTGAATTGAAGTAGCCATTACAACTTCTTGTGAGGAAAATACTTCTTTTAAACATTCCTTCTATTTATTTCATTCTACCATGTATACTTGAGTGGGTACGGATATTTGATCATTGTAAGCCTTGTTAGGTAAATACGTCTTTAAGTCCAATCTAATAAATTCTTGTGGAGCAGACACGTGTTAGAGTGGAGACCACGTTTAGGCACATTTTGTTGTACGTCCTGCGGCACGGTGGACCGACGATTTAAGGAAGGTGGCGGGCAGCGGATGGATGCGGGCTGCCCAAGACCGGGTTGGTTGGCGCTCTTTGGGGGAGGCCGTCCACTGCTGAACGTAGGCCACGTTCAGCAGTGGACGGCCTTAGGCTGATATGATAATGATGATGAATAAATTCTATTTTCTTTAAAGCAGTTCTATAAATCTATTCTTTCAATACAATAACTTAAAACTAAAACTCAGTGCCTCGGAAGTGTGATAATGTAAAACTTTCCAAATGTAATAGAAACAGTCTAACAGAAAGTGAGAAAAGTGCATTTATACTATGATTGTTAAGTTTCATCGGTTACTGCGATGTTGAGTGTAGTGTATTGAACTGTGTGTACAATGCTTCGTGCGTTGACTTCTAGACGGTGGTCGTTGCGCCGGGACAGTGGCAGGTGAGGTTTTCTTATTATTGCCTTTTTCTTCAAATATACAAGGTGTAGTTTTGAATTCTCGTCAAATGCAGAGTATGCTAGTTATTCTTTACACAAATCAATAGTAAAATAAATAGATTTTTGTTACTATCTTATTGCCGAAGTCAAACTAGCCATCTTTCGTTGGGTTTAGGCAGGCGAGGCGATGAACCCGCACGCACACGAGTGTTATGGCCACACGACGCTGCTTACTGCATACGCAACGGGGCAATTCTGTTCTTTTAAGGGAGATGTTTATTCTGATTAAATAACAAAACAAAGCAATATTAGTTATTGACTTAGGACTAATTTTTCCATTGTCAGATAACTCTTAACGGAGGGATAAATATGGCGGTTGAACAGCTTTTGTTTAAAAAAAATGTGTCAAACCGTCATATTTATTCTTTGGATAAAAGTTATCTGACTATTGAAAAATCAGCCCTAACTCTTTTATGACAAACTCCTTAAATTGGACAAGGATTCAAAACACCTTGTATAAATTTTTTATTGTTTCCATCATCGTCTTCAACGTCGATGTCAATTTCTGTTTATTTATCTTTTGTCTTTTCTTTCTGCATTGGTTTCTTTGTAATTTATTGTCAGAGCTAATACTTAGCTTAATGGATGTGGGAAATGAGTTCGTTATCAAGCATACGGCCAGTTCCTCTGTCAACATTGATTGTGTTATCGGAACGAGTTTTGCCACTAATGAGTTAGACTTTATTATCTAATATTCTCCAGACCGATTTCTGTTGCGACGGCAGATCTTAATGGAGAGGAGCTAAGTACTCAAGAGATATAGTGCATAAGTCTGTATGCAAGCATAAGTGCACTCGATGATGATATAGTATATACTCGATATGATCATAAGATGCAAAAACATAACACAACTTTTTGGCCATCTTCTTTGAACAAAAGTAAACTACTATACTCCTAAATAATGAAACCTTTCTTTAAGAAAATGGAGAACCAGACCTTTTAATCTTAACTAAGCAAATCCATTTACTTACCAGCCTTGAACTTAATTGGTAAGCATAAGCCTGCCCTATAGACTGTACTTAAAAAACTTGGCAGTATGCCATAATCACTGCTCTTAGTAGGTATCTCGAATTTTGGTCTTATTTAACACTCTCTTAGGTCCCTTTTACGACACCCACAAGATTGGCCTGTTTTGAATCTGTAGTAAGTTAAATGATTGTTCAGTAGCTTGCACGTTTGCTTAAATGTGCTAATCTCTGAAACTACCAATAGGATTGGAAACAATCTTCTCGTATATGTTAACAAGATTCGTGAGCAATAGTATAGGCTATATAACATCACGCTACGACCTACGAAGCAGTAAGCAGAGGCGTAACTTGAAACGGATTAATAAGTAGCCTATGTCCTTGTCCATATCTTATAATACCTCTCTGTCACATTTCATTACAATCAGTGCTTTTGCCGTGATGATGAATTAATAGACAGACTAACAGAGTTACTTTTGCATCTAAATCTGTATTTTTACATAGAATAAAACAAAGCCACTTCCCGCCATCTGTATGCTTCTTACATCTTTTAAACTACGCAACGGATTTTAATGCGGCTTTCGACAATAGATAGAGTGATTCAATAGGAAGGTTTATGCATCTACATTGCACCCGTGCGAAGCCGCGACTGGTCGCTAGATTGCAATATTAGAGTGGATTGTTCAACATAGATTTATAACAGTTGTGAATGTAATCCAATAGACGCATAAATAACATAGTTAGACGGGAGATTAGTTAATTTGCCAACTTCTACTTGTCAGCGAACTAATTTATGCTATGGAATGTGAAGTTTGTGCAGAGATATCGCAGTTAGTGCATTGAACGCGAGATGAATTTTGTAGTTAGTATTTCGCCCGAGTGTTTCTTTTTTTCACCCGCCTTTTGTTGCTTCTTTGGTTACTGCTCAGTTCCTGTCGGTCGTAGCGTGTTGTTATATAGCCTATATTATTCGTCATGAGTCTGGCTATCGTATAGGTGCAAACCGATTTCCAATCCGATGGAAAGTTTTCGAAATTAGAGGGTTTAAGAAACAAAAAAATAGCTTTATTATTACAGTTCATGTTAAAAAGAGGTGTTTGATTGTTTTAGTATTTTTTCTTTGTAAAAGATAATCTCTGAAAGTCCTGGTCCGATTCAAAAAATCTTACACTGTTAAAAAGGTACTTTATTACTGACTGTCAGAAGATATGTTGGTTAGTCGTAATATCAATAGAATTCCCACGTCATTCTATTGTCACTCTTCTACTATCAGTGTCTTTCCGCTTTTTCTTAGATTTCTTCGTTTATCTAGGGATCACAAAGCGCGACAGCTGAGCATGAGGTCTTGGGTTCGAATCTCAGGTCGGACAACGTGTTATTCGGTTTTTCCATCAGGATTTTCTCAGTAGCAGCCTCGCGAGTCTAGATTTGTGCCCGGTTGCTGGCAATAGGCTCGCCCCCTATTACATGGGACTTAAACATAACTGGCGACATAGGGTGTACTAATACACCTCTGCCCAACCGAACAGTTATTATAGGCGTGATGTTATGTCTGCAAGTTCTTCGTAAACCGCTTTGCCGCCAGGTCCTCCATGGTCGTCGGTTTTCTCAAAACCAGTTTAAAAAAATGGTTCTTCTGCAATGAGCTGCTTTTGGCAGACAGCTTGGCGCTGTAAAATTATGATGTTGTGAGTGCCAATTTTTATGTCTGGCCACATTTTACGACGCCCTAAGGAGAAGGTTTTAAACACGCTATGTTCTAAATATCTATGAGGTGTTATATTGAGGTGCTCGTCTGCTCCTCACAGGTGATCATTATTAAATATTATCTACTAGCTTCTGCCCTCGATTACGTCCGCGTCAAAGTCGTTTTCTCCTGTTACAAACTTTAGACCCCTGTTTCATCCCCTGAGGGGGGAATTTTAGAAAATCCGTTCTTAGCGATCGTTAAGTAATTATAAACTACCTCCCTGCCAAATTTCATTTTTATATGGCAAGCGGTTTTCGATATTACGTGATAAGTGAGTGACTTTTCGCTTGTATACCTATATTTAGATAAAATCAAATGAAATTGAAGTGTCTTGTCTTATTATTACACTTTCACGACTAAACTACTGAATCGATTTCGATAAAATTTGGTATGGGGTAAGTTTAAATCCCAAGAAAGGTTAAAAGTAGATTACTTTTTATTTTGCGACTTCGTCTCCGTCCGCGATAACCGACTGATACTGACTTCAGCAGACTGCTGCTAAGCCAGTATTCCATACGCTCATCTGATAATATGAATAAGCAAACAACAAAAAGAAACCAAATTGTTCTTCCAATATAAGTCGAGCTCGTTCTAGTCTATTCGCGTAATCCCGTTCCGCCCAAACTCCAGCGGATTAAAGGCTTTGCCAAAATCTATATAACATTGTTTAAGTAGTGGTGACTGTTAATGCTATTATTGTATTAGGGAAAACCGCTCAAAGAAACGTCAAACAAAGTTATCGACCAGAAGGCTAATTCTACTAATCAATAACGTTCAAAATCTCGTCGCAAACTCATCTTAGCGACAATAAATTACAAAAATGTAAGTAAATTGGGGGCGTTTTTGACAGATTGAGACTAAAATTACATGCGATTGCAGCGACATCTATCGCATAACATGCGAACTACAACTGTCGTTTCCTACATCGCGTTTTTAAATTAGGTACTCTGCGACATTAGCATAAACCAAATCCCGACAACAGTAGCCCAACACAACACCTGGCTGGTCGAAGTATGAAAATCATTACACCCTGTTCCACATACTCCTAAACGATCGTTTCTCAAGTTAGTAGAATTGTTGAAAAGTTAGTACAAAAATTAATTTCATAGCCAAAGTCAAAATATTTATTTGACCGTTTACAGGCACTGTGGAATTGTCAAGGAGTTTGTCAGTTAGTCAGAAAGTTGAAGCTAGCTGCTCGTTCCAAAACGGACTTTGTTTGTTTCTGATAATGTGTCTAATCCCTGTGTTGATCCTAATTGCAATCTGCCTAAAACCTAATAGTAACCGAAACGTGCCTTCATCTAATTGGTATTCATCTCGTTTGGCGGTCTACCAAACTAATTCCACCTCGCATACTTTTTACCTCTGGAGGATTCTTTTGTTTTGTGCTAAAAATTTCATGAACAGTTCTGATATCCAACGGAATGCCACGTTATTTTTAATTTCGGCAAAGTTTTTCCATTAACTAGACCTGTGTTTCTCGAAGTTTTTTTATCAACATCCGCAGAGGTTTGTGCTAGGAGTACAATGAATATGAAATCTCATTTTACTTTACAAATGTTTTTATCAAAATATGAATATTGCTTTTTAGGATTCCGTACTTAAAGGTGCGAAAGGAGATACACAGCGGAGTCTTAGTAATACGGTCTCCGTATTACAAGACTCAGCTGTGTATCCGTCTGTCACAGAGTTATTTTGAAGCGTAATAAGTAGAGTAGACACTTAAACTTTTAATAGCGTGTGTCAAAATGGATACCCGCTATACCAACAAAGATATTTTTATAAAATTAAAATTGATAGAACGGTGGTACGAAACCCTTCGTGAACGAGTCTGACATGGCGGTTTTTTTTATACAGGGGTTATTCTAACGTAGAATGCGTAAACAAGAATAAACCCTCCCTGTCGGTACTCATTGTTTTAATTACATAAACCTTCATTAATAAAACATCTGTGAGCTTCTATCCCCGTAACAAGCTAAGAAGGCTTAGTTAAATAACTAATTAACCGGACAGAATGTACTCGTGTAAACCATTTCACATACTGTGATGTTTAAGAGTAGATTAGCTTACATTAACCGTAATTCTAAAATCAAAGGGCACTGGGAAAAATATTCTGTGCATTAGCGAGATCGTAATAAAAAGGTAAAATTCTAAAGCCATTACGTTAATCTTGCAAAATAATTATTATACACTACATCCAAGTCGGATTCTTACGGATCCCTCATTTTTTGTCGCAAAATTTAGCCTATATCATTAAGGATGACTTAGATTCCTGTTAATAAAATCATTTTCTAAATCGGACCAGTACTTTTAGAGATTAGTGCGTTCGAACAAAAAGACAAACAATCTCTCCAACTTGATAAGGTTATTAATGTTATTTTAAATAGCTTTTTCTCGAAATGGTAGTAGTTTCAAAGCATAGCTGCCATAACTATGTATTATTATTTAATCTCAAAAGCTTTGCGCAGTGACTTTTAGTACAGTGCCAAACCCGCCCAACTACCCTTTGAGATTTGCATTAGTATACAACCTGTCTACGGGTCCCCCTGCAGCTATAAAGGGACTGTAAAATTAAATAGTTCATGAAGCCCTTCTCGAAATTTCCATGTCTTTCCAAGAGAATTAATCAAGGCTCGCGACTCCCTACCTAAGTTACATAATTGCTGAGACTCGTAAATACTTATGTTTCGCAAAATTCGTTTGGAAATATTCGCGTATTAATTCTACGTTTTGTGTTTTAGATGTAGGGTTGTAATGGAGGCCTTAGAAGGTGCAGAGCTTTGCCTGCACGGCTGCGGAGGTAAACGGAGGCGAAGGCGAAAGGGAAAGCGGAAAAAAATATATTAAAATATGTTTTTTTTTTTTTTAAACTAGCCTTCCTTTTGAATCACTCTATTATTAATCGCATTAAAAACCGTTGCGTAATTTTAAAAATCTTAGCGTTTAGACTGCGCGAAGCGACTTTGTTTTATACATTATGGAAAGTCAAAAAGTCTTAATTAAAAATTGGCACACGGTACACTTTCTTATACAAACTGTCAATGTAAATAAACCTTCGTTACAATTCCGCAAATATTATGGAGGTGCAGGTATAATTTCTCGCGGAATATCCGCACTTACAGGGACGGAGGCCAGGTTCCGTTACAACACTACTTAAGAGTATCCTCCTTCCTGCTTTCTAGAGCCTCATTATTTTTTACAAGTTAGAATGTCAAAGGTGAGTTTGAAGAGCTGTACTGCCTGTTTTTGGTTCAAGTGTTTACTTCCTTGACAATCACTGGACTGTATAGATATTTGGCGACAGATGATGTTGTTATTCTTTTGTTTTTTTAGGGCGTTGAATTGTCATGTACTTTGCTTCATAATATTAGAATGTAGAAAAACAAGTATTATAAATTAAAATTGCATCGTTGGACTAGCGGTCGCAAAGCGCAACTGGCATAATGTCTTGGGTTCGGTTACCAGGTCGGACAAAGTGCTATTGGGTTTCCATCAGGAATTTCTCAGTAGCAGCCTCGGAGTCTGGATTTGTGCCCGGTTGGTGGCAATAGGCTCGCCCCCTATTACATGGGACTAAAAACATAACTGGCGAAATGTGGGTGTACTAACGGGTACACCTCTGCCTAACCCTTCAGGGATTACAGGCGTGATGTTATGTTATGTTATAAATTAAAATTGCATCGTTGGAATAGCGGTCGCAACTGGCATGATGTCTTGGGTGGTAACCGAACCCAAGACATTATGCCAGTTGCGCTTCACCAGGTCGGAAAAAGTGCTATTGGGTTTTTCAGGAATTTCTCAGTAGCAGCCTCGGAGTCTGGATTTGTGCCATGTTGATAGCAATAGACTCGCCCCCTATTACATGGGGCTTAAACATAAATGGCGAAATGTGGGAGTACTAATGGGTACACCTCTGCCTAACCCTTCCGGGATTACAAGCGTGATGTTGTTATGCGATAAATTAAAACATGGCGGCTGAATTATGTTCAAAAATGTACGTAGATGCGGGGTTTATGTTCGTTGAAATTTCATGTTCTATTTTTGGTGGTGTATTTCAAGTCTTTGTGGAAACCTTCTTATTTATTCACGTCATTACCCTACTTACACCGTCTAAGAGGCTTTCAATTCGTTAACGAATCTGAACTTCAACCCTAATTAATACAGCGGTTACCTAATCCTAAACTAACACAATTATTTACAATGGTTAAACGAAAAGTTGATTCAAAACATGCCTACGTAGGTTTTGTGTGAACTAGTGGTCGTTCTCTGATCGAAATTTGAACGTATTTTTTTTTATGTACTCTTTCTCCAATCTCACAATATTAAAAATACAAAAGTAACTCTGTCTGACTATCTGACTATCTGTCTTCTTTTACTCTTTCACGTCCAAACCTGACGGCAAGATGGCTAGTTAGAGTTCGAAAATCGAACCTACTAGAAAAAATCCTATTTATTTTACTATTGATTCGTGTTGAGCATCACATGCACCCCCTCCCTCCCTTCCTTAAATTTGACGAAGATGCATAACAGCACTTTGTATATGCATAATTATTATATGTTCTTTTAATATCATTGAAGCAACCAGAATACCCGACTCGATCAGACATCTGGAAGATGTTCACATCCTTTCATCGACCAGAAAAGAGCAGATAATCTTCAAACTTCTCCAAATCTTCAGATGTTTTTGAATCGTACCTGAGAAGACACGATCTAATCATATTTCAAACAAAAACAACTAAAGCAAAATCGGTTTAGTCATTGGGGAGATATAATGCCACAGACAGACACACACATCAAACGTCGTCGGGGGTTAAAAAGCAGTACAAAATTTTCTCTTCACGTATATACCTCTAGATTGTAAAAGCCCGCAAATTCTCGAAGCGTATAAAGGTTCGCGCCTAAGGGATAATGTTTCTTAGTGGTCGCTTACGTCATAAACCTCCCTAAGGAGGGACCCTCCTTCATCTTACAAGTCGAAGCAATATAAAAACACTTGCGTGGGAGTGTTTTTGTTTTGACGCACTTTTCCTCTCAAGCCATATCCTGACATCAAGGTCAGTTTTGCGTAACTGTGTGACCTTTTTAGTCACACCTCGTTGCTTTCATTAGAATATATTCAGGTTATGGTTCCTTAACCGAATGATGCCAATGGGACCTGATTACTAAGCCTCCGCTGTCCATCCGTGTGTCCGATTCTGTAAGAATCTCCCTCGGGAAATTGAGAAGGTGGAGTGAGCTTGAGATGAGCTGTTAATCCCTAGCATCAGAGTGGGATGACAGCTCACCTCAAGCTCACTGCATCTCACTTGTCAAGTAACACATAACTTCACGCCTGTAATCCCCAAAGGGTTAGGCAGAGGTGTACCCATCAGTACACCCATATTTCGCCAGCTTAAGACCCATGTAATTGGGGGCGAGCCTATTGCCATCAACCGGGCACAAATTCAGACTCCGAGGCTGAAATTCTTGATGGAAAAACCCAATAACACTGCCCCGTCGAGGAAGACTACAGAATAGTAATGCAAATGTCAAAACTGGTACTAAATTAAAATCATCAAGTACGGTTTACTTTAATACCTTCTTGTTGACATAAGCCGACATTTCCTCAACACACAAGTCTCGCAACAATTGTTACAATTTAACAGTCCAGCACTCGAATCGGTCAACATAACGGTATCGCTTCACGGCTGCTGATCTTGAACAGTGCGTCCAAGCGTACGCACGCGCTCGTCACGGACGCGACACTAGCACAACACGGTTGATTGATCATGGTGTAGTAAGAAAGTTGAAAAATAAGAGGGTTAGGCCCTCCACCCACGTTTGAGATTTTGGAGTACAGATGATCGGAAGTTGAAGTCAAATCGTTTATATCAATCGGGTAAACAGCACTTTTGAACGCCATGTACAAGAAAAAAAGGAATTGAATCTAGTTGCCGTTCTAAAAGGTAGTTTCGAATGGAGAAGAATGGGCAAGAAACTTTATACATACTCTTTTAAAATTCCTAATATTTGTGTAAAGAATCGGAATTACATGTGAATGTAATTCCGATTTCCGATACGAATACCGTACCGTACGTAAAATCTCTTATAATCCCACAAATCCAGACGCCGAAGATGCTACTGAGAATTTGCTGATGGAAAAACCCAATAACGCTTTGCCCGACCTGTGAATCAAACCAAGACGCTCAGTGCCTCTAGTGTAGTAAACACAGGCCTCCTGTCTGTGGCAAGCGGGCCACAGAGTTAGATGACGACAATGGGCAATCCTTTATGAATCAATCAATGGCTTCAAAATAATTCAACAGTCACGTTATAAAATGTTATTGTAAACGGTATACAATTGATTAACACATTTAAGAATCCCTTGTTAGTATGAAGTCCATTCCATCTCTACCAGATTCCTTTTACCTATTATTATCTATACAAACTTATCTATGATAAATTCAATTCAATTCAAATTATTCATTTCAGATAAGTTACAAATTATATAAATTATCCATATTTGTGTTAGCTAATTAATTAATTAATTACATTTACGATACATTCGACCATAATAATACACACACAATACACAGATGCACCAAAGCCTGACATGTTGTCTTGTCCAGTACTTTATGAAGGAACTGTCAGTGTCCATTCTCTCCGCAATGAGTTGCATAAAGCTGTAGAGATTTTGATTGTTGGTTTGTTTAAACGCGCTAATCCACTGTCGGAATCACCTGGAATTCCCCGTCATTTTGGAAAAAAAATAATTATATATGATGCCAGATTAGCCACAAAAGCGGAGCAGTAACCAAAGACATAGCCAGGTGAAATAATTCACGCAAAGGGAATCTACTTTATTTATATGGTGATCGAAACAATAAATCTTTTGCGAAGGAACTGGAACAAATTCATAGCGTGTTAGATCATATTCTACTTATACGCAGGTTGACGTATCTAACCAATTGTCGGCAAGTACATAACTCAACTAGATAATCGTTTCGCACTAGCTGACTGGTAGGTCCATGACTGACAAGCCATTGTCAATGAAGTAATTGGAGCTGTAGCAAGGGCACGTTGGAAATTCGCCTTTATCGTTGAAGCAATACCTACCATTAAATCAATATCTTTTTGTACAATAGAACAAGCTATTTGGTGTGTCAGTGAAGCGTGTACGAGTTCAGTAAAGTGTGGATAATACTATTCAAATGTAAAAAAATACACTTATTCAACACTTTTAATATTTATTTTACGTTGGTCTAACGACTTGTCACTTTGGCCTATGGAGGTAGGCGCGACAAATACCCTGATAGATAGGTGTTCCGCAGGGTTGTGATGGTTGAGCTTAATGGTGCTGATCCACGCGTCATGTTTATGAACGGGCGCATTTACTTGGGATTGGTCCCTCATCTCTTAACTGCCATGGCTAACATCTTTATTGATTTTATTTTTTAATGTTTAATATTTACTTTCATGTTTTCACATGTAGAAGCAACAAGAATATTGTAACGAGAATGAATTTTGTGAAGTAATTGAGTAGAGTGGAATTTCTTGCTCGTACTTCTTCATATACTCCTACCTACATACATTAGCGGGCTTCAACTTTCTGACTAACTGACCGAATCCTTGACAATTCAAAAGTGACTGTAAATGGACTTGGCTTTGATTTAGATAAATGTAGTAGATATTTGGGTTGCATGTGCTGACCGCTAGATGTGGCTACAGCGCGCTGTAGCCGCTGCAGCGGTTTTTTTTAAGCAATCGTATACGCTAGCTTGCTAACTACATTCTAAATAAAATTGCATTGCTAAGTCAATTCATTAACATTACTCTTTTAAGTATACCAAATGGTTAAAAAGTCATAACAAACACAATATTATCAGTATAGGTACCGAAAAGATAAATATTTTTGCCTGAATACCAAATAATTTGTGCGACTGTACACGTAAGACAAAATTCATTTATTCCCAAAGGTAACCCCCTAATACAAAACTTGAAATACTCCTCGTTCCTCCTTTTGCGTCCTGTTTTTGTCTGTTTTCTCCTGTTTTCTCGGCAAAATATTAAGATCATTACCTGGTCCCTACACTATAAGGTAATTTAACTAAGTATTTTAGTCACTGCTGTAGTGAAGGTATATGCTCAACCATTAGAGAGATACTTAGTTCTAATAGACACGTGGTGTGGCCCATTATTTGTCATGTCGTGTTAATAATTTATATTCTCCTATCCTAGTCTATTTGTAAGCGATGGTCTACTGCGCATCTGTAAAGGAATAAAAAAAATATTCCGCATCAGTGTTTCCAACTTGACAAATGAAAATTTAAAAATAAACTTCCCTAATGGCTCAGTTATGCACCATCTGTGTTTATATTTGTATCTTTCATATTACCTTTTTCTGTATCTGTTTGGAGATAATAATGTCTGTTTAAAGTTTCTGAAAGTCTTTCTTTGTATTCGCCAAAAATGTATGGCAGAGGTGAGTGGCAACGCCAGGAGTGGTCGCCCTAGGAAGACCTACACTGACCTTATTGGTGAGGTCCTTCAGAAAGGTCAGGTGCGGAGTACTCGTAACCGGCGTGCTTGTATGACGAGATGTATGAACGTAGATGAGGCGAAAGGAGTATGTAAGGATCGTAGCAGGTGGCGTTCTGTAGTTTCTGCCTACCCCAGTAGGAAAAAGGCGTGAGTTTATGTATGTATGTATAGATCTGCTGGTTTATTCTGTAAGCATCCCCCTCGGTGATTTGAATTGATATTGCGGTGAACTCCTCATCCCAGTTAATGCTAGAGATTGACGACTCACCTCAAGCTCATTTTATCTAAACTCACCGAAGATTTTTCCAAAATAACAATGCAGTACAGTACCATCATCTTCATGATCTTTTCCCAGATTTATTTGGAATCGTCGCATCATTTCTTCTTCATCCACACATTTGAATTATTATTAACCGTTCAGAGCAGTTGCAGCTATATGTATAATATTACTGATCATCATAATTACCGTCCACGTTATTTATGAAACCGCTATTTTCAAAATTATGATATAACGTTTTCGGGCTGACGTTATGGGCTTGTTAATATGAAATATCACAACGGGCGCCCTACAAGCGAAATATTAACAAAAGACTATAAATAACACTCCTTGGTTTTAATAATAAATCCTTGGCTTGAGTTATTTATAATTCAAAGGTGGATTCTTATTTATGAATTGTTAACCTGCATTCGAGAATGTTCCATTCGAACCTTTCAGATTATGATGGTAAGAATTTCTCCTCTGTTGGTTGTAGGCAAACTTCAGATACCAATACGCAACTTTACGCATTTCATTCTTAGACTTATGCCTTTCCCAAGTTTCGGTGCATACCCGGTTCTTCGACTTCCACATCTTATTTATCTCAACATCATAGTACAGGCTTTGGATAATAAAATGCACGATTTTAAATAGAGAAAGTGGTCTGTGGTGGGATGAGTGTCCTGGGTTACAGACAACCCGGCTCTAATAGATGTCCCGACTACGTTATTGAGATAGTCGATCGATCGGTTTAGCATCAATCGCAATCGATTTACAAGCGGTTGAAAGGTGAATTGGTAAAGCAGAACAAAAACCATACAGTACATTATCACCATTTCTGAACGTATAACCTGACCACCTCTTGTAGTCACTGAAACGAAACGACCTCAACTAGTAACTGTGTCTCCTATTACTTAGTTAGCTACTGATTACTGAGGCACATGCCCACGTTCATCAACAGACTAAATTACTAAGTCAGATCTGTTTGAAACTCCGTCCACCCCAAACAAGTCTCCAAGCGACAAGCAAACGTTGACAGCGTAACACAGGATCACAGGCATTATACTAGAGTTACCCCCAGCTTCTTAAATATCAGCGCAAAATTTACGTGACAAATTGTCAAACGCGCCTAAGCTGCTGATTAGGTGTTGATAATTCAGTCATAATCAGAGCTGCTTACCCACTTTAGACAATTTTTTCGTTTGAGATTCCATTGGATAGTAGTGACAGCAAAGGAACATTATCCCTAATTCTGTGATCGAACAGCATTTATGAGCTGAATATATGCTGGCAAAACCGTACCATACTTCGGAAATCCCCTTGGCTTACAGCCAGTTTATCAAACTACAAAACTAAAAAGTATTTCAGCAATCGATAAGACCATAAGCAAAAACAGTTTGTTGATAGATAAGCTTTAAGTGACTGGATACAATATAAAACGCAAATGCTGTGCACTCCTACTTGTGACAAGTTCAGTGCAATTCAATAACCTTTAAGTAACCTCCACGAGGTGAACTGGTGACCTGGTATAGGTCGCAGACTGGATATGAGCAGTGCAGGACCGTTCACTGTGGCTAGGTTTAGGTAAAGCCTATGTCCGGCTCCAGCAGTGGACATCATTTGGGTAAATGATGATGATGAAAGTAACTATTGTAAGAGCATCAGTGAAAAAATCGGAATAGGAAAAGGAAATTGGAAGAAGAGAATATGGATGGATTTATCTTGAACGAAAATACTATCCATACTGATCCTACGAAAAAGAGTAAAGCATTGCCTACACTTTGCGAAGAAACAAGCACATAATAACGTATCGTCTTCTGCAGACGATTCATACAAAATTTATAGCAGTACATTTGGCACGATGTACGTTATTGTCTAGCTGAGTGCGTATGTTCTTGGCTGACGCGAGTAAATAAACAGTGGGGATGCTGGCATTGTGATAGATTTTGCGTATTTTGTTATTTACTTATTGGGGCTAGACAATACCACTATCTATGGCAATCTGTAGTAGGTCAGGTGGATGTGTAGTTTGGGAGAAGAATCGGTGCCGGGAACCATAGTTAGGTATTGTTAATTGATGAACGGCATAAAACGTGGTTATTTACTGTGTAGTTCAGCTTCAAAGAGAGAGAAAAAGACTTTTTCTCTATCTTTGAAGCTTTATACTTGTCTGGCGAGCTTTTCTGGTTTTCTCTCTACTTCAGCTTTTTTTTTCTCTTAACCTTCAGTAACTTTCGCAGTACTATTCTGTAAAAATCTCCCTTGAAGCATTTTGGTGAAATGAGCTTTTGAGAAAAGCTGAAAATTCTCCTGCCATTAGGTAAGATGAGGCCTTATCACATTTTCAATTCAACTGAATTCACTGAGGGACATTTTCGCACAATACATCGGCTGATGAGTCTTTCAATAATGTTATTGTTTTGAGAGTTGACTATTTTTGTTAATTACTACATCATCATTAGGCAGACTAACAATAAATATATCATTGTTAATTTACAAAAAAAACTAAAAGGTCAGTGTATTCTATGTTATGGTGTTATAAACCAGTTTTACTATGGGACCAAACCTGAAATCATGAAAAAATAATCAGCTATTCCCTCAGTTAGATGCTGACTTCTCCAGTGGAGTTTGACCTATCCTTTCAAATCTGGTAACCTTGATACTTTTACGCAGGTAGGTACACAAACTATACAACCATAAAATATTTAAATCTAGGAGAATGCGTAGGATGTCGTACTACATAATAAATCTCTCATCTCAATATGCATGCGGTTGACTAGCTATGTTATGAGCCCCTTATGTAATATGGAACCAGCTACCATATTTCTCCTGCGACCTATTCTCTTTATTGCGCATGACTTTGTTTTTCGATTTGGTTTTATCCTATTAGTCATGTGAATACTCTTTTGACAATATTCCCTTCAAGAAATTATCTATAAAACGGGTGTAAAAACACACGTAACGTAGCCGAAGGTTATGTATTCTTGTCATATATTCATCATCATGTTCATATTATCACGAGTCGTAGGACGTCCACTGCTGAACATAGGCCTCCCCTACAGATTTCCTATAGGATCGGTCATATTTACAATCATTTTTTTTGTTTCGGATCATACCTAAGAACCTTCTGGTTACGGAGATTCGATATTCAAAATAAGAAGTCAAAAGAAAAAAAGAATTGTGACGTTTTTACGAAAACTAGTTTTAAAATGTAAGATTAGTCATAAGCCCGAGCCCTGTATTGTTGCATGCACCCGAAAATATACCTAATGTTCATCGTAATTATTCCGTGTATTAACAGTAAATCAAACCAAAAATAAAAGACATTTCCCAGTAATAATTCCTGCTCAAAGTAGTAACTTTAAAGTAAAAGTAAACTAAGTATAGTTTAACGGTCAGTACCTATGCGTAATGAACGTCTTTGTGATGTGTATTTTTACACCCCATATTGAGCTGAAAATATCTTAAGACTCATACGTGGGCGATAAAAACTTAATTCAAATAACAAAAACTTTACCAAAACAGTGCGAGCCGTAACCATGTCTACTAGTTCGAAACAAACCTTGAAACTCGTAATCGAAAACAAAACTAAATAGAAAAGCAATTGTAAAAGAAAATGCCCTTGAATCCAACATGACTTTGAAAGCAACATTGAAAGTGAACGATTAAGTGACAATTCAAGTTCAATCGATATTCATCCAGGGCCGGATTAAGAATCGCGGGGTCCTTAAGTACGCGGGGGGGCTTCTATACCCTATTGTAACTACCAAAAATTGTTTTCTACCACAACGCAATTGCATTTAAAATTACGTTGCCTTTTTATACTACATTAAAAAGGAATGTAATACTTACGTGTATTTTTCTAACTGTATTTTCAATTGAAAGTTTGTTACATACAAATCGTCAAATTAAATTTTCACTTGAAAATACATTTTCGGTTTTTATTTCGGACCTGATCGCGATGCCCCTCGGCAATAATCCGGCCCTGTATTCATCTATAATGTAAGTTGTCACTTGACAGTCACTTGACACCAGTTGATAGAAAGGGTTCTAACATCTGGTGTCTCCCACGTGGAAAGTTAAACAGTTCTCGTAACATTTTTTAACAGGTGGTGCTTTTCCCTTAAGCTGTTATAAAACTGGTAACCTCTCTTGTATTCGAAAGGTAAAAACACTTTTAACGTAAAATAAAATGTATATTGATAGTCCGTTTGGTTTGTTGAACTTCAATCCAGTGCCCTCCTCATTTTCATTAGCGTCCACTGCTAAAGGCAAAAATAATACAAGCCTTTTATTGTCCCATTGCGAAGGGAAAAGGCCTCTTCATCGCCACTCTCTCATACAGAGAAGGCACAAGCTCGCGATCACCACGCTAGCTCAAGGCGGATTAGCGATATCAGACTTCTATTCATTGTAAGCCCAGGTTTCATCAGGATGTTTTCCTTTACCAATGTCAGTATTGACATAGGCCTTTTAAATGCATCTAATCTACATTTTGCTCTATACTCAGCCACTCACACTAATTCATCTCCCCACTCTAAAACCCACGTAGTAACACATCAGTAAATCTAACTTTTGCATAAAATCCCACTATCTTATCCAGTTTGAAAACATACTTCAGTATAAGCTATAGCTATAGCAGTGCATGCAATCAATACGTACACAATTGGTAAGTTGGCATTGACCATGGCGGCAGGTACAGCTGACAAACTCCCACGTTATAATTAAAATGAGGATGTCCATGTCAATTGTCAACAGCCCTGCAGCGATACTACGTCGTTCATTGTCGAAACAAGAGCGGAAAACGTTAGCGAATATTGCGATTTGGGAGGAAATTAAAATGCCCTTTTGTTTTCTTTATTACCGTCGTGTAGTCTACAAATACAAGAGTCTAATTGGGACTCGTTCTGTCTTTTGTTATTTTATGGGACATGTTTTGTTCATTCTGTAGAACCTCAAGGCATACATAAAAATAATAATACCAGCCTACTATTCGTCTTATTGCTGGGCAAAGGCCTTTTCTCATGCAGAGAAGGCACGAGCTTTGATCACTTCGCTTGCTCAAGGCAGATTGGCGGTTTTAAACTCACATTAACTGTAAGTCCAGGATTCCTCACGATGTTATCCTTCAGTGATGTCCAAAATAAACTTACTTTGTTACTTGCCTTTGCCCGATTGGGAAACCACAAAGTCGTGTTTAGCTATGTCCACACCGGTGCGCTTGTATGATCATCTTGCGTCTTCAACATTAAATTCATCTCGCATCGAGAGCATGCGTCATCATCGTCATCAGCGTGCGCTACGGGCATGCACTGTTTTGAACTAGTTTTAGGGCATGCCTCATTGCATGCGTTACATCTTTCTTTATCGTGTGGGCAGTAAGTTCTTACGACCACACACCCTAGTGTCAGAGTTTCTAAACCGCCTCAAGGGCGTCTGACATGGTTTGAGTGGAACAGTAAGTCCCAGGTTTCCTCACGATGTTTTCCATTACCGATGCCAGTGATGTCCAAGATAAACTTTAGAAAGTACATATGAATTGAAAAAGTCACATTGGTCCTTGCCCGGATTTGAACCTACAACCCATGCATGAGAGGCGGGCGCCTTAACCACTGGGCCATCACGACACTAGGCATATACGAGTATATTGATTCTTTAGCCAGCCTTTGTTATATTGGTTGTTGGCAACAAAAGTCACTATAACTTCAGGTACAGGCTGTTCTTTTATTGTTGTTTTACAGTGATTGATTGTTTTTTCATTCCCTTTGAACTTGTGTTTACTTTAGATTCTTGTGGTTTTTATTGTTCTTCCTTCCTTTCTTTTGTAGTTATACCGGGGTGTAAGAGAGCTATATCACATAGCCGTTAACTAGGCATACTACCCATCAGACTAAGTAACATTGAGCAGATAGTATTGTTGGGAAATTACTTTTATTTTTGATGTGAAAAATCAGTTTATGGTAACACGTAAAATATTGTAGTTTCGGGTGCATACGTCGTGGAGTTATTACGTCATACAGTTTAGTTATGTCATTCTCAGCTCGTTTTGAAGGTAAAAAAAAAACATAAACAGTGTTGATGCTTTGACCTTGAACGTCTCCTCAACTTTCATCATCAGATATAGAAATGGTGACAATGGGAGCACACGGGAAGCATCAGCTATCAAATAAAAAAAGAACCATGAAAATCGGTTCACCCGGTCGATTAATTATGAGGTAACAAACATTTAAAAAAACAGTCGAATTGTCTCCTCAGGTATGGTGCAGAACAAAAAACGATTTCAATGATGGAAAGGAAGAGCTTGTAACTTCCACAATGTAAGCTTCGTAAAGAATATTTTTATACCCGTTACGTATAGCATTTTTATCGAACAATGAAAGTATCAGGAACACTTACTTCCTTACTTCTAATGGTCGCAAGCCCGACTGCTCAGCTCCGCTATTAGGTTTTTCCATTAGGACTGTTTCCATTAATAGCAGCCCTGTATTAAACATTCTTTTTGTGTTTCATGGGTTTGCTCTCGACTCTAGTCTAGGTCAGAGGTGACAGAGACAAGGTCTACGATGGAGTGAGCTTACCAAGAAGAAGCCTGTTCTCTCTAACTTTAAATGATTATGGTCGAATGCTTTCGGAAATACAGACACAGGCAGAGAGTATACAACAGTATACATCTGCCTAAAGCTGATGTATACAGACATATTATGAAATCACTGCTATTCATGCCTCTCCAGAGGAAATGACAACTCCTTCCAGCTCATTAGGTCTTCAAAGCCGAAGCATTGGGAGTCGCATTAGTATTGATCCTCGTACGACAGCCTCGATATATTGCGTAGAATTACCACCAGTTGACATTTGGGGCCAATGCAGTAATGGAATAACCTTGGCGATCAAGTGTATATGACGTCATGGCGTTTTTGGGATAACTTTGTTTGAAAACACTTCGATATTTTTGAATTTTCCCTCGAATTGGTGCTCACTAGAGAATTCGCTGAGCTATGTAGTGTTGAAGCATTCTTAATATTATTTTAGTCCTGTGTTGTTGCGCTTTTATTTAGCACAATTACAGAAGGTTTATTTATTATCTTCCTTACATAGTATAAAACAAAGTCGCTTCCCGACGTCTGTACGTTTACATCTTTCAAAGTCCGCAACGGATTATAATGCGGGTTCATCAATGGATGAGTGTTTCAAGAGGAAGGTTTATAGGTATAGTTAGCATCTACATTGCGCCCGAGCGAAGCCGGGGCGGGTCTTTAGTTTTCGTCTTTCTTTTTTCTTCATCTGCTTCTTCATTATTTCGTCTTCCGTATATTTATGTCTGCATTACTCGAAAAGTAAGTACTCGATGAATTGGCGTAAAATTTTTACACATCATTGCATTTTAATACAAGATTGTATTTATATATTTCATATTTCATATTTATTTATTGAATACCATGTGTTTAAAAAGATGTTACAGAATGCTTAAAGCTAAAGTACAGTCATGGAACCTATTAGGGCACAGCAACATAGTGTTAACTTCACATCAATTAATATCATTAAACAAAATAAAAGTAAAAATAATAATAATAATATATAATAATAATAGTTAAAGTGAACATAAAAATTACGACGATACACAATTTTTAAAATTATTGAGATTTGATTATTTATTTTAGAGTATACTAGTCTTTATATAGTTATATGGTTGTCTGCCAGTTTAGGCATACAACTCAATGCTGGGACATCCGATAGTAAGCAAAGAATATCGAATCGTTTTATTTCGGACAACTTTATAATCCATATTTTCTCCAAATGGAGAAGAAGATGTAACAGACGGTAACGTTTTCAGGATACCGTTGTGACTGACTCTTATTCTTCTCAGAAGAGAGGCTGTTTAATGAAGTCTTCAGTAGTCCAATAAAGCAAAATACGGGAAGCACAACTTTCTATATTTACTAGGTCAAATCACCTTGGCCTTAAGCACTCCACTACCACGCTCACACAGATTAAGCCTTATCTACTACAACCAGTGCAATCAACAACCCGCTACCGACACTCAAAACACCGCAAACATAACCATATTACCCATTGATAAGTGCTAATTGAAATCGCCTGGCACAGATTACATTTAGCCAGAGCAGCTAAGTATTTGATAATTTGGTTCACGTATGATTTGTTTAATTTTGTTAATACCTATTTTTTAAGGATGGCTTGTGTAGTGATGGCCCAGTGGTTAAGGCGCCCGCCTCTCATGCATGAGGTTGTGGGTTAAAATCCGGGCAAGTACCAATGTGAATTTTTCAATTCATATGTACTTTCTAAAGTTTATCTTGGACATCACTGGCATCGGTGAAGGAAAACATCGTGAGGAAACCTGGACTTACTGTTCCACTCAAACCATGTCAGAGGCCCTTGAGGCGGTTTAGAAACTCTGACACTAGGGAGTGTGGGTCGTAAGGCCTTACTACCCACACGATAAGAAGAAGAAGAAGGATGGCTGTTCATCAAATGATTCTTTGCTCTGGGCGGAGTGGAAGGGATCGTAGACTTTTACTGACTACCCATCCGTGTTCCTTCTAGTGCCCTTTGCGTTCCAGGTCCGCGTCTCTTTCGAACAAATTCCGCAATATTTGTTTGTTATAATAATATGGCAAGGAATACCTGTAAACTGTTCCGTTTGAAGCCGAAGCATCAGCCCTCACAACGCTAATGACTTTCACAATAACATGCATAGCTAATCACTTTGTACCGGTCATTATCGATCGGTAGACCGAATGGCGTCGATTACATGTACCCACGATTTGCCACCGTTACTCGCGCTCTAAGGCCATGCCGAAGGTCAAGTAACATCACAAGGTCACGTCCAAGGACGAGGTCGAATGTCCTTCGCAGTTTACACAATAGATGTGTCATTGTAGATAAGAACGGTCATTAGATTTTTATGTTTGATCGTTTGTTATGCATTGTGCATATTTTGTTTGTAGTGACAATTGTCGATTTTGAAGTTTCAGTAGTAATGAAAAAGCATAAAAAGTTCCTACTTACGAGAGAGATCGAGACCGTAACATACATTTTTACTATAAGACAGTACCTATACCAATTTAACATTATAGGTAATACCTACAAATGAAAGTCTTTCAACGTTATTAATAGAAAGTCTTTAATTAACAAATATTCATGTTCAAACAAACTTGTTAATTATTAAAACAAATATACCTTTACTTAACCACATTTTAAACAAACAATATTCAGACGCTTTTGTTGCGAATATACTTTCAAAGCTTCGCTTTTTGCCTTCAAAGCTTCATTAAAAAGCTTCTATAATTAAAAGCGATAAAAAGAAAATGGCTTCATAAAGTATATTTTTGGCAATTAAAGCGACAGTCGTTAATTGATTATAGACTAAAAAGAAACAGTAATAAAGCTGAAAATTGTTTTATTAATGGACACTCTTTGTTTAAAAGGGCTTATTCAAATAATTAGTCTGTCAACTAATTGTATTTCAAAGGTAAGCTCAAAAGTAAGACCCTAATCACGGTGTGTTTACACAGCCATCAATTACTTTTACCTGAAAGGAGGTACTTTAAATAATTAATTATGTTTATCCTACTATCCTAATTTTCTTCTATCTATCTATACATATAAAATGCTTTGTCCTGAGTGACTGACTGACTGATGGATCAACGCACAGCCTAAACCGCTGATCGTATAGATCTGAAACTTGGAGGGTGTGTTCTTTGTTCCGATAAGAAAAAAAAACGAAATTCTACCCCTTCGGGGGTGAAAAAGGGTGCCAAAGTTTGTATGGGACAACGTCATTCCTTGGTCTAATCTACTTCAAAATTTCGGACTGACGGATCTACGCGTACGAAGTCGTGGGCAAAAACTAGTAATATTATAAATGTAAAAGTTTGTGAAGATGTTTAGATGTTTCTTACTTAATCACACGCAAACCTTTGAACAGATTCGGATGAAAGTTGGCAGATAGATAGACCATGTCCTGGATTAACATAATATAGGATACTTTTATAAAACAAAAACACTCCTGAATTAAAATTCGTGGAACTTTCTTAAACAATGAAGCACTTACACATTAAGCTAATATTATGATGTAACACTGTTATGGTAAATACAATTCGTGACTTGAAGTTACCTTGAACGGTTTGATAAGAAATATTACAGCCGTCGTAGTAATGTAGCGTTATAAAGTGGGGCGCGGAAATTAGTACTAGCGTGATGTACGGTCGGGAACAAAGAATTACGAAGTTGGTTTGTCATAATATATTAACTAGGTTCTGACCGAAAATTTGTCCGCGTGGTTTTTTTTTAGCCTTGTTAAGTTACGTCTTTGGGTACTGCTCCGCTCTTGTCGATCGTAGCGTGATTTTATGCAGTCGATACTATTCTTAACGAATCTAGCCATCATATTCAAAAAGAAATTCCGGATCTGGCTGGCAGTTTCAGAGCGTTATAATAAACATAAAAGCTAAGCATAATATTGTTGATTTTTTTTTCACAAAACATCCATACTAATATTATAATTGCGAAAGTAAGTTAGTTTATTTGTTTGTAACGCTTACACGGCTAAACTACTGAACCGATTTTGATAAAATTTGGTACGTATATTCTTGAACCCCAAGAAAGGATATTACCCAAAGAATAGGCTTCTTTCCAATCCTCTACTTTGTTTGCACTTGCCATTATCGACATTTACGTGGACAAAGACGGGGTCAAAAGACTTGTCTAGGCTCCTAAAAACTCTTTGACCATATCAACAATCTCATACACACTCCATTCTTCAACCAACCAACTAAACTACTCATCTAGACAAGTTACAAGATTATTTTGTCCTCTTTATCTTCAAAACCTTATTGCCGATCTACCTAAGCGAGCTTTACTGCCGACCGTACTCTGGATGTTACGATAATACGATTTGATATTACTGAATTACCTTAAAAGCCCTCGGAAGTCATGTTTTGTCACTTCGTGTTATGAAAGGCACATTTTTCAGGGAGATATTCGGTATGACAATTTGTGAATAATTCCACCTTTTGTCTTTATATCTCAGGATAAGTGTTAATACACTAAAAAATGTGTTTGTTTCCATTTGTGAATTAAATCTTGCTCTCGTGCAACAAAACATAACATCACGCCTGTAATCCCCAAAGGGTTAGGAAGAGCGGTTCCCATTAGCACACCCACATCTCGCCAGTTATGTTTAAGTCCCATGTAATATGGGGCGAGTTTATTGCCATCAACCGGGCACGAATCCAAAAGCCGAGGCTGCTACTGAGTAATTCCTGATGGAGAAACCCAATAATGATTTAGCCGACCTGGGATTCGAACCCAAAATCTCATACTCAGCAGTCGTGCTTGTGACCACTAGTTCAATGAGGCAGATAAAAACACTCAGGCTATGTTTAAAAAAAAGAATATATGGAGTTTTTTGCCCATTCTTCTCCAAACAGAACTACCTTTTTGAACTAGATTCAATACTTTTTTTTCGTATAGGACGTTCAAAGGTGCCTTAAAAAAAATAGGAATATGACTGACTTTGTGTTAGGTACTCTGTAAAGCTCTCTATCGGTGAGTCTAAGGAAAAAACCGGGAGACAAATATTATTGGGGCTCGTAGCAGTAGTTAGGTTTTGGTTCGTCTTTCTTCCCACATTCTGCTTCAAGCTTAAGTAAATATTAAGCGAAACGGGTATTTCTAATTCTAAAATCGAATTCACTTTGCCCACGCTCATGCTCTGCCCTCTACCTACCCACGTCCCCTCCAGACAAACAGACCCGTCCTCCTAGATCAAAAACGCACAGATAATAAAATTTAGATTGACAGGAAAATTAAAATCACAACGTAATCCTATTAGCTCCCACAGAGAGAACACAAAGGTATTTATGACTACAACGGAGCATAATCTGGCTGATGACTATCACAATACACAGCTTCCCTTTTATATACAGAATGCGTAATCAGGTTGTAATACCACAAAATTCCCTCACATCTAGGGCTGCCAGTGAAAAAAAGATGCGTTTATTTGCATTTTTTGTTATTGATTTGTTCTTGATTCTAGTCTAGCTCAGAGGTCAAACAAAGTCAAAACATTTATTTCAATTAGACCATTTACAGGCACTTTTGAATTGTCAAGGAGTCGGTCAGTTAGTCCGAAAGTTGAAGCTAGTTGCTTGTTCCAAAACGGAGGTAGGCCTCTATGGAGAAGAACGAGCAAGAAACTCCTCTAAATCTAGTTGACAACATTCAATGGTTTACATTAAATTAAAATTAAAACTAACAAGGAACAGTGGATACACTTGCATACTTCCTCTCACAAACAACACATATAATATTTTATACCGATTTCTTGTCCAAATATCGACGTAAGTTGTTCGAATATCGAATAAAGCAGTGTGACGGCCCTATCAAGTCCTAAGCTTACATTTGACTGCGCGTGGCTTGGCGTATAATGTTCCCAAATGTTACGTATTGGACACAAGGCCGGGACCTGACCTTTATTCTATACATTAGATGCCAAAAAGTATTATTTACAACCACCGACTAAACCTGTTATGATGGATAAGTACTAAGATTTGAATGTTTTGATCTTATCTTTGGGAATGTATGTTCATCTATCTGCTTTAATGTAGTAGCCACCTAAGAGCTGTTGATAGTTCATCATCTGAATAGGCAGGTAAGTAGACACATTACATAGTCCTTCACTAAGGATACTGCCAATCAAACTAAGTAACAATAACAGTAAAAAATTGACTGCCTCGTTGGTCTAGTGGTCGCAAACGCGACTGCTGTACATGAGGTCTTGGGTTCGATTCCCAGGTCGGGCTAAGTGTTATTGGGTTTTTCCATCAGGAATTTCTCAGTAGCAGCCTCGGAGTCTGGATTTTTGCCCGGTTGATGGCAATAGGCTCGCCCCCTATTACACGGGACTAAAAAAAAAACATAACTGGCGAAATGTAGGTGTACTAATGGGTACACCTCTGCCTAACCCTTCGGGGATTACAGGCGTGATGTTATGTGATGTTATAGTTCGACATCTGCAAATCGAAATAGTTAATGAATTATCCCAATAGCAATCTATTAGTTTATTGTGACGATTTAAAGAAGTAATAGCTTACGGAATCGCCAATCTCAATCTTACAACAAGCCGCCTTTATCACTCTGGTCGTTATTTCTTTATGAGATCCGTATTTATGTCCTGCCCTGACCTACGAGGCAAAATGGACTTTATTGACATCGCAACATACATGTAACTGCTGAAAATCGTAAAATTACACAAGTATTCCGTTAGTAATAGGTAATCCCACGTCTGCTACATTGCTATACTGAGTGTGAGGTAAGATGTGAATTCCTAGCTTGATTAGGTCATATGACAGTTCATCTCAAGCTCTTATCAAAGGTTTTTACACAATAGCATGTGTCTAATGCCACGTACAGACTTACGCACAGTAATAAAATGAAAGAATTTGACGTCTACTTTAGTGCAATGTATCATGCAATGTAACACACTTTGTAACAGTTTTTTATAGTCTGACAATTAGCGCACGCTACGAGCATTTCAAATCACGCGCGGTGCAATCCGTAATAGGTCAGTTTTTCGAACCAACACAAAGGAACGCGCAACATGCTAGTACCAGCACGTTACATTGCATGCTACCCTTCATTAGTCTGTACGCAGCTTATGATAAACTTTAAAGTGAAGTGACCAATTCATTCCTGGACTCTAGACCAGCGTGCTTCAAGTTTTAAGACAACGGAACACTCAACAAAGTCCTTTTACTTCATGGAGCACCACATCAAATTATTATATACTACCTTCTGTCCGCAACTGTGTCTGCGTCAAACTTGATGTATAATTCCACGGGAACCGTAAAATTTTCGGGATAAAAGTTTTATCCCAGAATATAATCCAAGTCTGTACAAATTTTTATCCGGTCCGTTCAGCTGTTCTTACGTGGTTGAGTAACAACCATTCATTCATACAAACATTTGGCATTTATACACTGTAGTAAGACACTGTTAATTTAATATATTGTTTAAAATCGTACGATTATACGATAAATGTAATTTCACGGAACCTTCATCCCTGGTGCGCAGGTTGTGGGACAGCTCCAACAGTGTCTTAAGAATGGTTGCCAGTCGCCTGGACTGTGTGTATGTGGGTCGCTGTTGTGCCGTCTCACATGGGGTGTTGCAACAGTGACCAAAAGTCTTTTCTTGTTTTGTTTTTTCATTTATTTTTTGTTTAGTGTCAGTGCTTCTTCTTCTTCTTATCGTGTGGGTAGTAAGGCCTTACGACCCTACACACCCTCGTGTCAGAGTTTCTAAACCGCCTCAAGGGCCTCTGACATGGTTTGAGTAGAACAGTAAGTTCAGGTTTCCTCCAGATGCTTACTAAAGTAGATCTAAGTATTACTAAAAGTGTGTTGAGTCTTGGTTACTCCAATAAATAAAATTCACAGAAATGCATAGGTCGTAGGCTTCGCGGAACCCATTTTAGAAATCGCTGCACTAGACAAAAATCATTCCTACTCCCCTACTTTTATTGATAAAAGTAAGTCGCAGTAACTTGACCAGTATCAAGTCCACATCTTCAGGCTATATTCTTGACTTCCCAGTTTTCACACCTACACATAAAAATCCTAATAATGCCTAGTGCTTTACCTTGAAAACATAATTAGGTTACTGACTACAATGAGGTTAACAACTGCCTAAAAGCGAGGTCAAGTTAAATTATGAACGAACTTATAATGAATCTTTAGCTCGCCCTAATTCTCCTTAGTGCCTAATTTTGGTGCTTAATTTTCGTTCCATGAATAGGGCACACGTAAGTCAGCCATATTTTATTTTTATTTTTTACGTAAATGTCGGTTATTTCTGACGCAGACGAAGTCGCTGAATATAAAGTAGCTTATGTCCTAAGGGAAGTAAAGTTAAATATAAAGTAGCTTAAATATATTAAATATAATATAAGATTAGAGTTAAATATAAAGTAGCTTGTGTCTTAAGGATCAAACTTACCTCATACCAAATTTCATCGAAATCGGTTTAGTGGTTTAGCTGTGAAAGCGTAGCGTAAGCATCCGCGAAAACCGACATTTACGCGAAGTCGCTGACAAAAGCCAGTGAATATTAAAAATAAAACAGTTTACTTTCAGAAATACAAAGAAAAGCTTAAATATTTTAATTAATTAATCCTCTCAATAATTATTTCCAACGCATTCTACTTAACATTTAATATTTCCGAATGAAATTTTTCAGTCGCAAAGAGGAAATCAGCGCTTTTATTTTATTCATATCACATTAAATCGTACCTACTTGCTTGTTTCATGAAATTTAATGAGTAGGTAGCTAATTAATTAATTATTATGTTAATTATGAGTGGAAGATCCGGAATTTATTATGAAATCTTTTCTGTAGTAAATGTTCTTGTAGACAAAAGATTAACTTCAAGTGGATCAGTACATGCAAAAGAGATTTTTTTAATCAATTCAAAAATGTTATTACAGCAAATTATGGCGACATTCATGTTTCAGAGGATGAAAGCACTAATACATATGAACAACTTTTATTATGGTCTGAATTAATAAAGAGGCTAAGTGCGGAAACAGCCCAGCTAACCTATGGTCTGAAATCGAATTAATAAGCTGATATCCTAACTATAATAACTAATCCATACTAATATTACAAATGCAAAAGTAACTCTGTCTATCTGTCTGTTACGCTTTCACAACAAAACCACTAAACCGATTTTGATGAAATTTATTATGGGGTTGGTAAGTTTAATCTCAAAATCTTGTTGCGAATTTGTGTACCCCTGAATGTCTGTTTTTACACGACTGCCCCAAAAAAAGGAGTGTTATGTGTTCAGGGTTAGTGCATGTATGTGAGTTTCTTTATTCCACCATAATTTTTAAACGCCTGAACCGATTTAGATGTATGGGGTAACGTTACAATCCTTGCATCGTTCCGAGTAACATAGGCTAGTAAAAAATAAAAAGAAACCGGTGTGGTCACTTTAAAACGTAAATTAATACCAGCCTCAATTTATTTTTTAATGAATCTAATTGTGTCTATGTTTGTCGTCTAGAATTTGTCAAGTAGATTTAAAAAATATATAACACTGTAAATATAAAACGTCGTAGAAAAAAACTGACGAGTAAACAAAGTACAAATATGTGCAATTTTTGCAGTGGTGTTTTTAATTTTTTTAATTAGACTAGCTTGTTTAAACTGATGGGTACTGAATTAAAAGTCAACATGCATAACCCACGAGTAATCCAATTAGACAGGGTTGGGATAACTAATCTTATTCTGAGTTCAGATATACGTAGCTATAGCAGTTACATCTCGGTCCGCCTCCAGTTTGACCTTTACCCCATCCGCAGTGGGTACAGACTGAAGTTTTACATAAAATTGAAAAATTTCAGTTCAAATCTTAAAACAATACGTATTGAGTTCAAAATTGCGTAGTTAAATTTCGTGAAAGATAATAAATGCTTCTCTATTTGTGATTATTTTTCTGTAATAACTATAGCTTATGCCCGCGACTTCGTTTGCGTGGCTGTCGATTAACACGGATTTTAATTTTGTGCGAAACCATATTTGTTTTCTTAAAAATAGAAATAGCTTAAATTAATTAGTATTTGTAACATCACTTATCTGCCAGTGAAGCTCCCGTCAAAATTAGCTCCGCCGTTTCGGGGATTACCCAGAACATATAGACAGACAAAAGTTTTTTGGTATAAGTACCTGCCCTGTAAACATTAATATGCATTCAGTAAAAAGCTGTTTTTTTAATACAATGTAAACAAAACCATTTACCTACATTAAAAAATTATATTACTCAAATTATCGTTGGGTATATGGCCGTGTTTTGTCTAATCTATCTATCTATCTAGTATCTATCTAGTTTGCAATGTCAAAACAGCTTTTTATTTTATGCATGAGATCGTTTTCACGGCACTAATATAATAAAAAAACATTTTTGACAATGTCTTTATGTCTGTTTGTTACGGCTAATCTCCAAAACGGTAAGATCGATTTTGACGGAAGTTTCACAGTGCAAATAACTCGCTATAAAGGAGTATAATAATAATATAGTAGGTAATGATGATATTATAGAGTTTCGCAAATCTAATAATAGAAAGTTGTGTTATTTACTCTATTTATAACTGAAGAACGGCTGAACCGATTTGGCTGAAAATTGGTGGGGAAGTAGTTAAGAACCAGGAGAAGGACATAGGATACTTTTTATCCCTAAAAAAAGAAGGGGTAGGGTAGGGGTAGGGTATTGTATTTTTAGGGTAGGGTAGGGGTAGTGTATTGTATTTTTAGAGTAGGGTAGGGGTAGTGTAGGATAAGATAGGGTAGTGGTAGGGTAGGGTAGGGGTGGATACCACGCGAACGAAGGCGTGGCGGGTCAGCTAGTAAAAATTAAAACTTCCCAGATATACGACGTTCACGCGGACGAATTCGCGGAAATAATGTTCGCAATATGACGTCCGTAACAAGATTACAGGAGTCTGTTCAACATACAGAAAAGTCCTGGATCTGGTCCTGGTCCTTCAGAAAGGTCAGGTGCGGAGTACTCGTAACCGGCGTGCTCGTATGACGAGATGTATGAACGTAGATGAGGCGAAAGGAGTAGGTAAAGATCGTAGCAGGTGGCGTTCTGTAGTTTCTGCCTCCCATGGGAAAAAGACGTGAGTTTATGTATGTATGTGTATGTGTTCAACATACCACATCACAATGAATTAAATAACCGCTTGACAAAATAACGTTCCACAAAAACGAGATAAAGTGACGGAATAGCTCTTCAAAGCACCAACATTTAATGTGATGTATAAGGCCTGTTTTAGGCCGTCTGTCGTTCATAACGACGGTTCGCGTTACTTATCGCTCCCCGGATAATAACCCGAATTTATTATTGAAAGGAAGCTCCTGCTGGCGCTTTGGGTACGCGTTTTGTTGGTGAGGGAATGTCTGGCTGGGTCTGCGTTTTGAAGAAATAAATAAATAAATAAAAACTATTTATAAGTGACACAAATAACAAAAAAAAATGTTTACAAAAGCTCAAGCAAAAAAACAAGTAATTAATCTGGTAAAACGAAAAAAAATTCTGACTGCCTCCTTGATGTAGTGGTCGCAAGCGCGTGTAATCGCATGCCTGTAATCCCCGAAGGGTTAAGCAGAGGTGTACCCATTAGTACACCCACATTTCGCCGGTTAGGTTTTTAGACCCATGTAATAGAGGGCGAGCCTATTGCCATCAACCGGGCACAAATCCAGACTCCGAGGCTGCTACTGAGAAATTTCTGATGGAAAAACACAATAATACTTTGCCCGACCGGGGAATCGAACCCAAGACCTCATGCACAGCAGTCGCGCTTGCGACCACTAGACCAACGAGGCCGATGAGGGGATGTTAATGTCGTATTTACATTGAAATACGATAGCGTTTTACCTATATTCGTGTAATGTTATATAAATAATGTATTAAGGTATCTGTACCAATAAATCTGTAGAAGTTCTTATTTCAAATATGTTTTCGTAAAAAGCTCTCGCGATAAAAGATAGCTCCGTCTAGAATCGAGTATACTTTTGCTACGATTCAACACTACTAAGTAAGACAAGTGTCTTTTGATAGTACGCTTTTGATTCGATCCCTATATAGATAAGCGATTGCAAGTTGTGATTCTGCGATTCATTTCGCTTTTATTTCTGACATTTTGTAAAATGTAGGCACTGTCGCCAACAGACCTTACCTTTTTGTTGTAAAATCGCTCCTATTACAACCACATAAGATGCCGCAGTGTTTACGTATCGTAGAGTGCTGTCGTCCAAACTTTCAACTCCTTATATATTTCGAAATTAATGAACCGATTTTAATAAAACTTCCCACAGATAAGCAGGATACCTACCTACATAGGTCTAATGAGTTAGTTGAGAACATTATCGAAATGTCTTAAAGAAAGATAATTGGAAATCTCTGTTTCCATGGAAAACTTAAATTTGCTTGAATTTAGCTGTAACACATTACATAACATCACGCCTTTAATCCCCGAAGGGTTAGGCAGAGGTGTACCCATTAAGTAGTACACCCACATTTCGCCAGTTATGTTTTAAGTCCCATGTAATAGGCGAGCCTATTGCCATCAACCGGGCACAAATCCAGACTCCGAGGCTGCTACTGAGAAATTCCTGATGGAAAAACCCAATAACACTTTGCCCGACCTGGGAATCGAACCCAAGACCTCATGCACAGCAGTCGCGCTTGCGACCACTAGACCAACGAGGCAGTCACACATTTTTTTGAAAATTTTCTCTGCAAAATTTTTAGACCTATGTATCCTGCTGTGTAGGAAGATTCATTAAAATCGGCTTATTCATTTCGAAAAAAAAAGACTTTAAGTCTTTATTTTTCGTTTTGTTTGTACGTTAGTTTAGTTAGTTTGGACTAAATTAAATATAGCGTTAACGCTCTTTACCATAAAATGTTCTAATAGTGCCATAAACATACCTACTCACAGTATTCTGTGCCTCAGCTCCGTATTTTTTAATTAATTAACGTTCGTGCAAATTATAATGGCATGTAAACCGGTAATTATACTCGTGGTCTCAATATTTTTGCAACATAATTATTTTTAAATTACTTGTATAGGAAACGTAATTAATTTTCATCAAAATTCACCTGTAAAGTCATTAATTAATTTAGTGAAAAGCTGTAAAAACCTAATTTCTACTAATTTTAAAACAATATTACAATGATTAACCTTAACATAAAATAATTAAAATCCGATAGCCTATTTTTTTATAATGAAATCATTTGAGCTTACTGTGTAAAATTATTGTTCAATTAAACCACACACCGAAAAGGCTTTTTAAAAAATTGTGTTGACTATGTATGTATATACGGCGTTTCTATCATCTTTCTTTATGTTATGGACTAGCTTCTGCCTTCGACTTTGTCCGCGTCAAAGTTTATTTTCCACAGGAACCAAACATTTTTCTGAGATAAAAAGAAGCCAATGCGCTATCCCAGACTATAATCTATCTCTGTGTCTTTTATCCAGATCTGTTCAGCCGTTCTGGCGTGTTGACTAACAAACATATATTCAAACTTTAGCAATTATAATAGTAGTAAGATTATGTAACATAACATCACGCCTGTTATCCCCGAAGGGTTAGGCAGAGGTGTACCCATTGTACACCCACATTTCGCCAGTTATGTTTTTAGTCCCATGTAATAGGGGGCGAGCCTATTGCCATCAACCGGGCACAAATCCAGACTCCGAGGCTGCTACTGAGAAATTCCTGATGGAAAAACCCAATAACACTTTGCCCGACCTGGGAATCGAACCCAAGACCTCATGCACAGCAATCGCGCTTGCGACCACTAGACCAACGAGGCAGTAAGATTATGTATAAATAAAAATCAATTGATATTTGATCGATCGATTTAGCAGAAACCTGGACTTACTGTTCCACTCAAACCATGTCAGAGGCCCTTGAGGCGGTTTAGAAACTCTGACACTAGGGAGTGTGGGGTCGTAAGGCCTTACTACCCACACGATAAGAAGAAGAAGAAGAAGCAAATTTTTATTTATTGTGTTTCTTATTGTCACGACAAAGTTCATAAAAAAAAAACTTTTGAATTATCCGGAACAGACGGATATTACACCCGTGCGAAGCCGGGGCTCACGTTATAATTGGTATATAAGCAGGGTTATTTGAATGAGCACTCTTGAAGGCATCCCTCTGAGACATCAAAAACATACATTAAGGGATTCCTTCAGTTCCAACTTTGAACAGTTTACATAAACTTAGTTCTATAAATGGAGTTAGTTCTGATAAAACCATGCCACGTTAAAATTTCTCTACTTTCACGAAGTTACTTGAAGGTTTTTGTATATTTCACACAGATTTCTTTAAAATCCTTTCTAAGCACAAGTTAGGGATATCAAACTATTTTTTATATATATTATAGTAATATTTGGTGTATTTAATGAATTTGACGTAATTAATTAAATTATCTTATAAAATATAAATCTTAATTTCACTGGCAGACAACACACAACATAGCCTTTAAACAGCTGGGTCTAGAAGCTTGAAATTTTGTACAAGAATTCCTTATGTAACGAAGATGAGCATTAAAGAAGAATTTTCGGAAAATTATTCCCTAAAGAAGTTAAATAGGGGATTAAAGAAGTGGAAAATCATCATTTTTGCCAATGACAAATCTTATCAGGCTTATGCCTTTTAATTCTATACCTAATACTTTTTTTTTTATTACCGGAGTGCCCACCGCCCTGGGGAGGGCGGAGGGGTTTGTCAGACTCTTACTAACTAAAAATCACTCGAATGTTCCCTACCTACATTTTCGCCGGGGATCATGGGAACGTACGCGCCTTCCGCGATCGGGTCCGGTTGAATGGGGGGCGACGGACGTAATTCTTTAATACCTAATCCAACATAATACAGGGTTAACAGCCTTCAAACCTTCCCCTTCTCTGTGGGCCATCAATTCTTTGTAAACAGCAATTTATTTCACGCAGGGAGCTTATTACATTTTTTTCTTTTCCTTAATAGTTGCGTCTGTCGTCTCCACACGACACGTACGAAAGCAATTTCGTTTCAAAATTGAGTTTGAACTGTCTTATTAAGCGTGATTAATATCGGCTAAGTACAGGAGTTATGTTAAGGATGTATCGTCACAGGAAAGGGCGACGATGCATAAAGAGGCTAGTTTAAGACATCGCGAAGTCATGAGAAATTTGCTAATTACGAGGCTTTGGTACGCGCTACATATGCTTTGCGGCCTCTTGTATGCCGCGCGTCTACCGACGAAGCATCGCTGCGCCTCGAGAAGTCTCGAAGCACAGCACGACGAGGGGCGTAATCGAGTTTTGTCACTAAAACGTGTATCTACTTAAGTGTCACCAGCGTTGGTGTAGGTCCGTCTATACAAACACTACTGCAGTATAAAAACGATTTAATAATACAATTTTTGCATATATTGATGATACTCAAATTATTCCGCCAACAAGTGCTTAGTGTGCGTTTCTTCTAAACTCAGGTTAACCCATAATTAAACTGTCTAGAAGATGGTACTTCACCCACTAACTTAGTTAAGAAAGATTATACCTGTGCTATTTCTACCTTATCAATAATCGGGTCTAAGTAACTTAGTTAAGAAAGATTATACCTGTGCTATTTCTACCTTATCAATAATCTGGTCTAAATTAACAATCAAAATCTTTATTATAATAACAGACCAAGACAGCGTAAGCAAGTCATCTGCTCCAGTGCGTTCGAAACTTAATATGGTTACCATTCAACTAAATATGTTCTGTATTGTTACAGCGCCAGTCGCACTTGCCAGGCGGAGGGCGCGGCCGAGCAAGACTCGTCGCAGCCCGTCGACCTGCCCCGCACCCGCGACGGAGAGATCGACTACGATGGTAAGCAACACAATATCAACTGTATAATATTCCCTGGAATTTAACAAACGTTACAAATTATAAATTGTAATTGTATTTTACAAGTTGCAAATTTACAATGGTGGAAAACTTTTTCTAAACGTTAAATTGTACCTACAATTTTATATATTCCTCTTTAATATTTTTTTCTTTTTACACGTGACAATTTAAATATTTGTAAAAGGTTTATTAAACAGCACTTGCCATACAGCTTTACAAATAATTATGTCACTTATTTACAAAATTGTCAAATTGTAAAATTTGTTAAATAGGGCTCGACAGTGAGGCTAAGGTTCCAATTAACGATAATTAAATAATTATAAGAATGTGAAGACGAGTATAATAGAATACCTGTTCGATACGAAGAACGTTATAATAGGTATGCATGTTATAGTTCGTGCCCATGCGCACGTCAACAAATACTTTCCAAGGAAACAATATGGTGCTACGTTATTCCCCTCACGATTGTTTTACACGGAATATGCTGTGACAACGCGTGAACAGTCATAGTTCGTGGGGCTTCTTTAGATTAGCATACAATGTACAAGACAGGGGCTTACTTGCGATTATGTCGTGCGTTTACGCACACAGAAGTGACAGCCCTTAAATGTCTACATAATTTAATCATACAAAAAAAAAGTCACGTAGCGGCCGCATTGACTCCAGAAAATCGCTTAGGGCTTGCGCCTGATTCTGTTCAAACGACAAAATGACTCTGAATATGCCCCCCTCAGTCTCTATTTCACGGTAGCATATACCTACCTAACCCCCATAGGTAGATGTAGGTACATGTATGATTATTACCTATTATTAGTTTTTTTTGGTGTTTCATAACTGGCGAAATGAGGGTGTACTAATGGGTACCTCTGCCTAACCCTTCGGGGATTACAGGTGTGATGTTATGTATGTATTTGGTTTTTTACCTATTATTATCCAGCTGCATCCAGTTAGACTGGAAGCCGACCCCAACATAATTAGGAAAAGGCTAGGCAGATAATGATTTGGTTTTTATTTTTAGATTTAATGCAAACTTGTTTCTACTTTGTTTTTATGTACACATTTCATGTCATGTGCGTCATTTTCGCGTGAATAAACAGTTTTTCTTTCTTTCTTTCTTCTTTTATATATCATCGCTATGTAACCACGAGTATATATACAGGGTGTCCGGTTTTCAATGGATTATCTTGAAATGGGTCATGGTAGAACTAATGACTAATCTGGAAAAAAAATACAAATAAAAAAAAAACCAAGTAGTACCAAAGATATGATTCATTTAATAAGATTCGTTGTTTTTTGTGACCTTTCTTTACATTCTTGTACACCACGACCACGAATTAATGAATTCTGTCGGTTTTTTATTGTTAACGTAATTTACGTTAACTAAGCTGATAGATAAGTACTCAAAAATAGGACTGCTATTAAACGGTTTTGAAAAAAAACAACTTGAACTATGTTCTTTTGAAAACAATCGTGAACAATTTTCTTTTTGAGCAAGTTTAAACGTCCGTAGCTTAAAAAAGATGTATCGAAACACAAGTGGCCAATAATTTTATAGGATTATGTGTTTATAGCCAATTTCAAAATGGTATGATTCAGTTTTGTACCTAATATAAATAGTGAATTATTGCTATTCGTTTTCAAAAGGAGCGAAATTTGGGTAAACAACAAAGTTTGAGATATTAGAATATTTATTTACATTAAATGTATCTGGTCATTGGGGTTTAATAAAAAACAGCACTTGATATTAATGACACTGTTTTTGACTGCTAAGCATGAGGTTTTGGGTTCGATTGCCAGGTCGAGCAGTGTTATTGGGTAAAGTGTTATAACTGGTGAAATGTGGCTACACCTCTGGCCTTCAGGGATTACAGGCGTGATGTTAAGACTGTATTCGTTGTAAATTATAGTAAATGTTAAAATTGTCTGCCACCCACTCTGATTCAGACCCTACATTTTAGAAAAAATGCTCTCCTAAGTAGTCGTATATCACGTCGATCGCTTATTTTTGATGTGGTTGACCGGACACGGCTACCTAAGTCTTTCAAGGATCGACTTCGCGTAATAATTTTCCTTGAGACAGCCCAAATACAAAAAAAAACACGGTCACACCACATTTTCATCATATCACATCCCACAAGTCGCATTACAGGTTAACCAAGCTTTCCTATGAATTACTAACGTCTACAAATCTTTTATTTAAGCCCAGATGGTCAGGTTCATCTAATGTTCAAATTTGTTACAATATTGCAAACTTTGTTGTTTAACCAAATTCCGCTCCTTTTGAAAACGAAAAGCAATA
This sequence comes from Hoplodrina ambigua, assembly GCA_949774945.1. Lineage (NCBI taxonomy): Eukaryota > Metazoa > Arthropoda > Insecta > Lepidoptera > Noctuidae > Hoplodrina > Hoplodrina ambigua. The sequence continues at coordinate 11,750,424 of OX458981.1, forward strand.
ATTCACTATTTACATTAGGTACAAAACCGAATCATACCATTTTGAAATCGGCTATAAACACATAATTTTTTAAAATTATTGGCCACTTGTGTTTCGATACATTTTTTTTAAACTACGGACGCTTAAACTTTTTCAAAAAGATTTTTTTTCACAATTTTTTCCAAAAGAACATAGTTAAAGTTGAATTTTTTCAAAACCGTGGAATAGCAGTCCTACTTTTGATTACTTATCTATTAGCTTAGTTAACGTAAATTACGTTAACAATAAAAAACCGACGTAATTCATTAATTCGTGGTCGTGGTGTACAAGAATGTAAAATAAGGTAACAAAAAACAATGAATATTATTAAATTAATCATATCTTAGGTACTACTTGTTTTTATTTTTTTATGTATTTTTTTTCTGAATCGCCATTAGTTCTACTATCACCCATTTCAAGATAATCCTTTCTTTACCGGACACCCGATATAATGCCGTTAAATAAACAGTACATACATACAGCGACAGTCATACGATGAGAACCTATAAAATTCGATCCGACCGGCCAAGCCTCCCAAGTCTCCCTGGCACAGTTCCAATTGTAACAGTGGCATGTACGCTGAAGGACTCGACATGGTTTTATGTCATCTGAAAATTATGCTAGTCTAGTCATTTGTTAAGTCTAGACCTTGGATTTCCTAACTTATTAAGGACGCGCCCCCTTTCTACATAGTAAAAATACCCCCCTAAGATAATATAATTTTAGGTAACTATCAAAGATTACACAGATAAGAAAAAACATGACATAACATCACGCTTGTAATCCCCGAAGAATTAGGCAGAGGTGTAACCATTAATACACCCACATTTCGCCAGTCATGTAGTAAGTCCCATGTAATAAGGGGTGAACCTATTGCCATCAACCGGGCATAAATCCAGACTCCGAGGCTGCTACTGAGAAATTTCTGACGGAAAAACCCAATAACACTATCCGACCTGGAAATCGAGTTGTATAGTATTTGAATTATACAACTAACAGACATGTAAAGGTTTTATAATAGTTTTGTAGCAGTTACCAGTTTTATAGTAGTGTTCAATTCGACGCATTAGTTATATATATATATATTGCCGGGGTTGCGGGACGTCTTAACAGGATACCGTGGCTCCGGAACGTAAAGGGCAACAGAAGGAACAGGGTGGTTTTTTAGTCAGTAAAAGTCTGACAGTCCCTTCCGCCCCACCCAGGGCGGAAGGAGTCATTTGATGATAATTACCACCAAAATAAAAAAAAATTGTTATATATTATTTTATTTTGCTAGTTGAGTTTGTCTTACATAATTCGAGTACAAAAAACCAGAGAAAAAACCATGCTAAGCAGGACATAAGCTTCCATTTTGTAATGAAAGAAAAATTCTTCATAAACTTCCCTAGCTAAAAAGCTAATTTCTGTTGGCAGCGTTGTACGAAGATGAATCGGATAGCGACCTCGGCTCGATGGAGAACCACGGCTCCGTGGTCACCCACCTCCTGTCGCAGGTCAAGATTGGAATGGATCTCACAAAGGTACGTAGCTTGAACAGCAGAACTAAGTTCATATCGACGGATGATAGGCAAAATGCGACAATTTGGTCACGTGTTATATCACGCCTATAATCCCCGAAGGGTTAGGCAGAGGTGTACCCATTAGTACACCCACATTTCGCCAGTTATGTTTAAGTCCCATGTATTAAGGGGCGAGCATATTGCCATCAACCGGGCACAAATCCAGACTCCGAGGCTGCTACTGAGAAATTCCTGATGGAAAAACCCAATAACACTTTGCCCGACCTGGGAATCGAACCCAAGACCTCGTGCTCAGCAGTCGCGCATTGCGACCACTAGACCAACGAGGCAGTCAGTCACGTGTTATATTTTAAACCTTATTAGGTGTTTGTATACACATCTAATAAGGTTGAAAATATAACACGTTCCCCCTCTTTGGAGAAGAGGCTTGGGCAACGGAATAATAATCTTACTTTTTCTTATAGGTTGTGCTACCGACATTCATCCTGGAAAGGCGATCGCTTCTAGAGATGTACGCAGACTCCTTTGCACATCCTGACCAATTCGTAAAGTAAGTTACCTGTGCTAACTTAGTTAATCTGTGCCTGTACTATGTATTATCAGATAAGAGTTATGTTCGAGCAGATTTAATTTATTAATTGTTAATATATACGCAATTTCCAACTCTATTTCTATTGTTACATAACATCACGCATGTAATCCCAGAAGAGTTAGGCAGAGGTGTACTTAGTACATTTCGCCAGTTATGGTTGAGTCCCAAGTAATAGGTGGCGAGCCTATTGCCATCAACCGGGCACAACTCCAGACTCCAAATCTGCTACTGATAAAATCCTGATGGAAAATCCTAATAACACTGCCCGACCTGGAAATCGAACCCAAAACCTCATGCTCAGCAGTCGCGCTTTGCGACCACTAGACCAACGACAGTCTATTGTGTTTTAGTTCATTATCATTAATCTCTCAGAAACTAAGCATATTGATATCCTTCGAAATTCAAACTTATTCCGATTCCAATTCATCTCGCTTCGGGACCACATCTCTGAATAAAATTTCCACTTCTTCACCTTCCCAGGATAGTAGATCAGCCCACGCCGCGCGACCGCATGGTGCAGGTAGTGCGCTGGTACCTGAGCTCGTACCACGCTGGTCGCAAGTCGCAGGTCGCCAAGAAACCTTACAATCCAATCCTAGGGGAAGTGTTCCGGTGCCACTGGGATATGGATGGTGCACCGGCAGAGAGTAATAACTCTATTGAGAAGGTAAGATACTAAATAGCTATCGAACTCTTTTATGTTTAATTTTGATCCGGGCAGAAATTAAATTTTATTTAAAACTAGCGACTCGGGCCGACTTCGCACAGGTGCAGTGTAGATACAGATTTTTCTAGGAATAAATATAGCCTATGTCACCTGGGGATATTGTAGCTTCCCAACAGCGAAAAAAATCTTCTAATCGGTTCAGTAGTTTCGGAGCCTCTTCAGTGTAAACAAACAAACATTAAATCTTTCTTCTTTATAAATATTAGTACAGACTAGTGACCTGGGTCGAATTCTTACGGGTGCAATTTACTAATAAATAAAATTTCATACAAAAACACCATACAAACTAGTGGAAGTCCCAGTATAGTTGGAATAAGTCTAGGTAAAACTTTATACTTCAACCTGTCTATTTAAACTTTGAAAGGGACCATACATATTATGCCATGCGGCTATTCTTGCGCTTAACACCAAAGAAACCTGTCGGATTATCCAAATAATGTTATCCTTTCTCGACCATTTTTTTTTAAATTTATGTTTTCTTTTCCAATGAACACCATTTATATTCCATTGATGAATTATTAATTAAAGTAATTAAAAAATAACAGCAGTAATTGCGCTACATAATATTGATAAAATAACTGAATTTTTGTGATAACTTTTATGTAATAGTTTTACCTTGTTTTATATCTATCGTGAAATAACGGACCTTATTACACAACATTGAAATAACGATAGCGTTTTAACGTTTTTTTTTTTCTTTTTACATCACCATAATATTTAGTCGAGCGACGTCCACTGCTGGACATAGACCTCCCCAAAGATAGCCACAATGAGCACTTAATTATCGCTAAACTTCACGTTTCCCCCACAGCAAGAAGTAGGCGACGGGCCCGTACCCTGGTGCACACCAGACCAGCTATCCTTCGTAGCCGAACAAGTATCCCACCATCCCCCCATTTCGGCCTTTTATGCCGAACACGTGAATAAACGCATCCAGTTCGAGGCGTGGGTGTGGACTAAGAGCAAGTTCCTGGGCCTGTCCATCGGCGTACATAATATTGGGAAGGGAACTGTCACGTTGATTGATACCGGTGAAGAGTATACGCTAACATTCCCTAATGGATATGGCAGGTGAGAGATACTTTTTGTATGTGGATGTATGAAAAAAAAACATATTTAAAAAAAAAATTGTAAAAAATTATAAAGTATATAAATACAATACATTCAATAAATAATACAAATCACAATGGGTATTGGTGGACTTATAATCCCCCAGTTTGCTAGGTTTAGATTGTTTTTTTTTTTTGTAATAAGTTCCGATTCACTTATCGGTCAGATAAACTGATTTAAATTCCTTTACATTTTTCTGATAAATTGCTCATATCCGGACACTAAAACAGTCTTTTACTTTTGACTTTCTTACTACAACAATACATTTTGTGCTTAACTGTTATATTATCGAGTACTAGGTATACGCCGCGGTTTCAACCGTGCTACCCCGCCGAGGGCCAAGCGTACGTTTATCTATACACTCTAAGATTCATTTATATCTTTAGTTACTGCTCCTCTCCAGTGCGTTATAGCTTAATGTTATATAGCCTATACTATTCCTCAAGAATCTGGCTATCATACACATAAATCTTTTTTTCCAATTCAACCAGTAGTTCCAGAGTTTACCACGTTTAAACAAACAAACGAAACTCCTTAACTTTATTATAAAGAAGATATTCTTCATCTCGCCCACAGATCGATACTAACGGTGCCCTGGATAGAGCTGGGTGGCTCAGTGTGCATAGAGTGCGTCCAGACCGGCCATAAAGCGAACATCGAGTTCCTCACGAAACCGTTCTACGGCGGCAAGAAGCACCGCGTCACGTGCGAAGTGTTCGCGGGCGTCGACAAGAAGCCCTACTACACAGCGCAGGGAGAATGGAACTCCAGGATGGATGGACGGTGGACTGAATCTGGAGTAAGTTCTTAGACTGTTTTGTGACGGCACTGTACACGGCATTTTATTATCGACTAGTAGTAGTCTCCCCGCGACTTCGCTCGCGTGATGTTTCTTACGGATCGCTAACATTTTTGAAAATTTAATATAGCCTAACTTCGATAGTGTAGCTTCCCAACAGTGTAAGAATTTTTCAAATCAGTTCAGTAGTTTCGGAGCCTATTCAATACAAACAAGCAATCAAATATTTCCTCTTAGAAACTTTTTGTTACATTGAAGTTTTAGTAGGGATCCCTAATTTTTTCTAGTAATAAATATAGCCTATGTTACTTAAGGATAATGTAGCAATATAATGATGAAAGAATTTTTGAAATCGGTCCAGTAGTTTTTGAGCTAATTATTTTAAACAAAGATTTGTATTTGAAATCTTTCTTCTTTATAATAGTGTAGATTCGTGTTGAGAATTACTACCATAGTTACCTCCTTGAATTTATGTCATATGACTGAATCCTAATGAATAACAAACGCGGTAACGCACACGATAATCTAAACTTACTCTTCATTAAACATTCAATAATATATCCACAGCGCACAGAAGTGTTATTCGAAGTATCAAACATGAAGCCCCGGCGCAAGCGCGTGGCGCCGGTGTCGCGGCAGCAGGCGCACGAGTCGCGGCGCGTGTGGCGCCACGTCACGTGCGCGCTGCGCGCCGCGGACTGCGACGCCGCCACCTCCGCCAAGCGGACTGTGGAGCAGGCGCAGCGCGAGGCCGTCAAGACGAGGGAGGCTAACGCCGAGAAGTGGGCCACGCTGGTACGATACTCATATTAATACTACTGTTATATTATTACGCTTATTATGTTCTTTTAATTGCTCGCATTAGAATGTCACCAATGCCATAATACACAATAAACGTGGGCACTTAATAAGTCTCTACTTAAGAACTCTAAGGGTGAGGCCAAACAAGCATAATTTTGTGAGTCGTGAGTAGCAGAATTTCGGTCGCAGAAATTCTGCCTGGCAGAAATTCTGTTGGGATGCCAGACGAGCGCGTTTTATTCAGTTACTATCCAACGTTTACAACGGATGTTTTTGTCGTACGTTGGCCCCCTCGCCCCCCGTAAACTCAATTCGGTCCCCATAATGCGAGTCGGTAGACGACTCATTTTGCGTTGCCGTGTGAATCAAATAAGACTTTTGTATAAAATCGAATACAGCAGAATTTCTGCGACCGAAATTCTAACAAAATTTCGCTCGTTTGGCCTCACCCTAATAAAAAATAATAACACAATAAGGATTAACTTGAACCACCGACTCAAAAAAAAAGACTGTGAGCTATACTGTGTGAGCGAAATGGCATGATAACTTCTTTGTTTGGCCGCCATTTTAAATTTATTTTTATTAACCGCATAGTGAGCGTAGAACTAAACATATAAGTTATTAATACCATACAGAAAATATATAATCTTCCCCTAAAATATATGTTAAAAAAAAAAATTACTGCCAATACCTACTTCAAAGATTTTATCAAGAATCTTTTTAATTACAGCTGTTCAGCCCTAAAGGTGAAGACGGATGGGAGTACACGACTCCCCTCAGAAAGCGCCTCAGTCCAGCTAAGACGACGCCCCAACATAAAAACGGAGAAACCGCCGAAAATACTAGATAATCTACTCAAAAACATCCTTGAATTATTGAAATAAGGTAGAAATTCCTTTATCACAGCAAAACGGACCTTGTAGGGTAGGACAATGTTCACAGTGACGCACTGTTCCAACGGCACCACACTTCGGGTATGTTCGGGGATCTTCGGTAACGGGAAAGGGACAACAGTATCTTGTTGTCTTTTACTAACAAAAGGGTTTTGAAGGATAGCCGAAGTGTGGTGCCGTATGTTTTAGAAATCGGGAAAGTTGGACCGTTAAGTCTATTTTGCCATAATTTAACGATTTTGAATGTCGCGCATGCTTGTCAACGGTTTTATAATAAATACATTTTTTTTATAATTACTTATTTATTTTACGTGAAACCACGAAAATTGTTCAAGGTTTTTTTAGCGCAAGACAAAACCTAATCAAAAAAGACATTATCGTGCATTATGACCTATTCACGAGTAGGTAATCAAATTTACCTATATCCATACTTTGTGGTATACAATACAATAATAATTATAAATAAACATAGGTATCTTAGGTGAAGATAGAAGTCAACTACATATTAAAAAAAATACTTACCACAAGTGTCTCGAAATACCGAGATTTTTTTAAATTTAACTGTCTCGAGTCCCAGGGTCTGGCTCCCGGGACATCTCGTATCTCAAAATCTCGAGACTTAAATTAATTTGTGTCGGATCCCGGGACGTCTCGTGTCTCGAAATCCCGAGACTTCTTATATTCAATAGTCTCGAGCCCCGGGGCAGGGTTTGGGTCCCGGGACGTCTCGTATCTTAAAATCCTGAGACTTTTAAATTCGTTTGTGTCGCGTCCCGGGATTAAGGGGTCGAGTCTCTAGACACGCTTGTCGAAATTGTGTAGTAATTTAATTTTTATTTTCAATAGGTCATAAATGAGCTGTATTAGCTTCCCGCACTTTGTGTTTGGGAGCGCCATCTGTTAGCTTAACGAGTTATCACTTGACACTTGTACATAGTACATTATTAGTATGACCGTGAAATCCCTCAGGACATTTAATTAGATACCAAGAAATTCCTTTTCATACGGAACGGACAGTAAAAGTATGGACCTATTACAAAAAAAAAGAAACATACGAATAATTCAGACTCTAATTAATTAATGAAACATAAATGTTGGGATTTGTTTGTATGTTGAATAAAAGTATATATAAAGCTATTTTATTATATACATCTCACAGTAAAATTAACTCAAGTAAACTTTTTTTATTAGTCTCGAATAAACGGGACCTCTCGGGACCTATTCGCTAAGCAACATTTGCGCGCAACACGTTGCAACGTTACACAGCAATCGGCAACGCTTACCAGATAGAACGCACGTAGCTGGCGCCTTGATTTTTAACAAAAACTAATATGATTGTTGTTATTTCATTTGCGGAACGTAGCGTACGTTTGCGAAAATTTTTTGACCAATGAATTTGACACTATTGGGAACGAAAAGTTAACGGCATAATGCACTAGTGTTTTGTCCGCCATCTTTCTTTTTTTTTTCAGTGTATGAAAGAAGGTAGCTGATTTCAGGCTAGATGCAAAGGGCTGTTTAGTTTTGTTTCCTAATAGTCAAATGGCATAAGCTGAGTTCATTGCTCGGGTTGTTATCTATTGTGATGGAGCGTAGTGATGTGAATGTCAAATAAAATACTCAATTTATCGATAAAAATCAAAATATATGTTTGTGTTCAATGGACTTAATACCCGACAGTGGCGGAAAATATATCGATAAACGATGTTCGATTTAGAGTATAAAATCTAAATTTAAAAAACGCACTTATTAACTATTTCTAACTGATTTAGTTTGTTTTCTTATCGTTTCTGCACAAGAACAAAAATATGCACTTAGTCATTATTCACTGTCAATTAAATGTTAGTGGAAAATCGAATATGTAATCGACTAAAACACTGATATTGAGCCGCATTTTTATAGCCTAGCAGAAGTCAAAACCATCATGGATTCGTAGACAGCGTGTCTAAAAAATCGACCACCGCTTTATCGATAAATTTTCAGAAATAATTCTATTAGCATGCGCGACACTATTTATATTAAGTTTTATTTTATAATTCATATTTTCTTGTAAATTCTCAATCTTATTATGGCCTATGATAGATGATTCAGCAATAATAATTGTAAATAATGTTATATTTCAAATTGCAACGCTTTTGTAAATTCTGTTCGATTCGGACACGCGATGAGCACCGTAAGAGCCACGCATGGACTTAGAAATTTAATTAACTATAAAAATAAGTACGTTTTGGTCGAATAACGGTAGGATAAAAGTCGCGAATTTAATGAGTATTATGAAAGATGTTATTATAGTGAATAGTTGGTTTTAGTCGGCAGCTGTAGCGTTGTGAGAATTATGGTATGGTTAAACTAATTCCTATTAATAAAAATATTACAAGTTTCCAAATAAGAGTTAACTTCGGTCACAATTGAATTTTCACTTAAACACAAGCAAAATACATCATGTATTCATGTTTTTATGCAATTAATAAGTCAGTCGATTTATATCGCCGTAGAAACCATTATGTGAAACATTGTATGAAAAAGTTTTTAGAAAAGAAAACTTTCTTTCTTTATCGTGTGGGTAGTAAGGTCTTACGACCTCACACACCCTAGTGTCAGAGTTTCTAAACCGCCTCAAGGGCCTCTGACATGGTTTGAGTGGAACAGTAAGTCCAGGTTTCCTCACGAGAAAAGAAAACAACACTTACGTGCAAAAAAATTGAGTCACGCTACATTCAACATCAATTTATTTAAAGTATGATTTTCAAGTTACATCGCGCCTTCGCATATATTTTTACGCAAATTTTAAATATATCGAATTCAAACTCAACTAGGAAATTGCTTTTGAAGTTTGTAGTTATATTTGCACGTAAGTGTATTAAGAATTTTTTAAAATGACAGTTAAAATTTAAAAATAGCGGCTAATGAAACCGATGATATCAAGTAAGTAGTGTTTCATAAAAAACTTTTTTATACAATGATCTTCTGAAGTCCATTTAGATTCTATACTTTTTGTATGCTACTGTAGTTCGTATGTAGTGCAAATAAATCTTTTATTGTTAGTAATATCCCGTTAAGTAGGTTGGTATAAGGAGTACGTATACTGCCGTGCAACGATCAAAATCGGTATTTAAAAAAAAACGGCTAAGGAACGGTATCTAAATTAAAATATTTCATTCCATTTAATAAGCAAAGAAATCAATATCTAAAGTAAAGAAAACTATAGACTGCCTCGTTGGTCTAGTGATCGCAAAGAGCGACTGTTGAGCATGAGGTCTTTGGCTTGGATTCCCAGATTCCAAAGTGTTATTGGGTTTTTCCATCAGGAATTTGTCAATAGAAGCCTCGGAGTCTGGTTTTGTGCCCGGTTAAGGTAATAGGCTCGCCCCCTATTACACTTAAAAACATTACTGACGTAATGTGTGTGTACTAATTGGTACACCTCTGCCTAACCCTTCGGGTATTACAGGGGTGAAGTTATGTATAGAAAACTATATTTACATAGAACCGCTTTTGCGTTTAGCACGGCAGTATTCGCCCTGTGGGAAAACGTCTCGAGTCTGATTTATACCTACCTACTTACATAATAATATAACAGTTGTAAAAAAACATTTTGCGAAACCGAAAACAATATATTCTCCTTATCATTGCTATATTTTTTTTGGTTTTTGCCGAAACTGGGAACCTTCTGGTTGCGAAGAAAGGCCAAAGTGACAATGTTTTTTTTTTTATAAAAAACAAGATAAAAGTTATAAGACAAATTAAAAAATAACTGCCCAATGTGAGCATGTGTTACATTACGCATAAACAGTGATTTTTCACATCAAAAATAATTTTAGTTCTCCAGCAATAATTTTTGCATGTGTATTTTTACATCCTGTATAATTTTAATAGTTCAATCATAAATGGTGAAACTTGAAAAGACAGAAGTCTTATCATCATTGATCGTCCAATTCCACGTAACTATACCGCGTAAGTATTAAAAAATATCGGTTACACTTTCAAAAAGTCATAAAAAAATCGGCTGCATTTTATTTAATTTAAAAATTGACCTACAGGTCGACGCCAATCATAATCGTTTACTTAAAGCCGCGAGCATTTTTTTGCTTTTATTGTACACTAGCGTACCGCCCCGGCTTCGCACGGGTGGATATTCCAAAAAAAATCTTCCATAAGAACCTTGTCCGGAAAATCAGGAATACAACAAAAAAGAATCAAACAAATCAGAACACCCGTTCTTGAGATTTGCGCTTAGCAACACATTTAGCGACTCATTTTTATTATAGAGATTCGCGGACTATGTTACTTGCGTGGTATTGGACTATCAACAACGCCATTCATAGTCTCCTAAACTTAGCTCCTTACAGAAGGGGCGTTTTATCGGGATATTACTAAACTTCTTAATTTAAAACTGTCAACAGGGCCCGATCTAAGGGGGGCCGGCCGGTCAGAATGCCCAGAGCGGCAACAATGAGGGGCGGCAAAATCCAACATACTCACATGAATTTTTGTAAACTTCTCCAGAAACCGTAATTGACTAACGTAATTGAATATTATAAAATTAAAACAATATCACATCAATATCCCGTCTTTGGAATAGTAAGGCCATGACTTATTATGGTGTTAGTGTAAGGCGCTTTGCACACGGGGCAACTTAAGTTGAGGCAACTATCAACTTTTTAAAAGTTTCCTGTAAAAACTGATAATTGCTATAACGTTTACGGTTGCCGCAGCTTTATGGCAATCTTTGAGCAATTTTCACAGCCGAGTTGCCGTATGCCGTTGCCGTAGCGATACTGGCATTACGGAGAGGGAGGGAGGGTGTGAAATAGCCCGAAGCGTTGCGCTTAAAAGTTGAGGAAACCGGCACTTTAAAAACCTGTATACTATTTAACAGTTGCTAGTTGCGGCAATTAGCAAATAACTGAGTCATCAATTGCAGCAACTGAAAACTGTTGACGATTGCCGCAACTCGAAACTCGAGTTGCTCTGTGTGCGCAGTCCAGTTGAAATATATGTAAACAGCTAGTTGCCAGTTGCTTTGTCTGCAAAGCGCCTAAAAGGCAGCGAATATTATTTTGCCCGGAGCGACTAAATAGCTAGATCGGGCCCTGACTGTCAAGTGTTGCGTCACCCTTGTCCATCGGTTGCTGCGATGTCCTTGGGACTCTAAACTTCACCTAAAGTTAGTCAGTAGGTGCTCACGTTTCTAAGTCCACTGTACGTCGGTTCAATTGTAATAATTAGCGAAAAGACTGACATATGTGAACGAAATCAAACGGAATCGACGGTCACGTGCAAAATTATGATTAATTATGAATTATTCAATCACATAGACTTATTTAATTACATAGTTATAACTACCATGTTGTATATTTAAATAAAAAATTAAATTATTTTATGTGTTTCGTTTTTGTTACTCCTGTAATTATTCCTCGAGGTATAATTTTAAAATAACACCTTGTATACCATGTTTTGAACCTAGGAAATAAACATATTCTATTCCTCTTGAGAAAGTTTTTGTTTGTTGCTATCACGAGGTTAAAAATTACAAAATGATACCTATACAAAAAGTGTAATAAAAAAAATATATATTAAAAGAAATTCCAGTTTCGATACGAATATATTTTTATTAGAAAATAATTATAACAAAAAAAGAGACTAAAAGAAATATTGCACAAAATCATAGCTTGTTAATCTTGAATACATCTTGAATCGGCGAAAATGTTGACCGTTGGATCGCTGAGTCGATCTTGGTAGCTAGCTAAAAGCTGGACAAAGCAGTTTTTTTTTTTATAATTTCAGCTCAGCAGTTGAGAACAACTCGAGAATTATCAATTTCATAGACAACACTGTAACGTTAAAAGTTCATAAACATAGATTAGGGCTATTGCTCATGAGAGCACCGCTCTGACATGGTAACGGCCCGGCCGACATCGCCTCGAAAAATCTTTTGGCAAAGTTCCTAACACCCGTATATAATAGAAAGGGGTTTCCTTTATATATAACGGCGGAAAAGTTGCCAGAAGGTGGCATAACGCTTTTTCCTCTCGTGACAATTTCTACCAACTAAATCCTACCGCAAGCCCCATTAAGAAGGTTTGTTCCAAAAAGTGACAAAAAGTCCTTCAACACTAAAAGTTAAGAACCACTGGCTTAAAGAAAGCATAAAAATATTAAAGTACTCAACTTACAAAAGAAAGACTTCTTCTCGCACGGTGTGCCCTTGATAAGGGAGGCTGTGGGTGCAGTCATGACCCTGAAGTTCACCTGGTCAAAGTCCATGGACTCGTACAAGAACCGGGACTGTCTGTCGCTCAGGATCCAGACATTGCCTTCTCTATCTGTCTGGGTATCAAAAAATCTTTATAAAAACAACTGCCTGCTCTAGGAATTTCCTGGTGTGTTCACAGACACAAACAACCGGAAAAAACTACCTATAGGCCATACGTATATTTGTTCCGTGCGGAATGGAACGTGGGATACGCAGCGCAGCAGTAAATCGCTAAACCACTGCGCCAACAGAGTCGTCAAGATTGAGATCAGTCAAGTCACCAATCTTATTCAAATTATTAAACATTTGATGTGGTACGATTATTTAGGCCAATCCAAAATCCATACCAAAAAAAAAAACATATTTTCTTTTTAAATGAATACATACTTTGACATCATTCGGAAACTCCATTAAATTGCAGTCGCTAAGGATGAGCGGAGTGTTGTCTTTGTTGAATTCCTTGTCCATGTTCCAACATCCTAAACCATTTTTGCATACCTGTCAAAAAATATACGTAACTTAATCGAATCATGACTAAATAAATCAGGCTCCCAACCGAGCTTTGGGCACATTGGCCAATCTCAATAGAGACTAGCTTCGTAAATATTATAAGTGCACAAATCTGTGCGCAAACACAAGCGCAGGCGCAGGCGCAGGACCAATGCATTTACGTGCTTTCCAATACACGGGATTGTAAGACCACCGACCTCTAAACTCCAGGCTCCTCTCCCGAACTGGAAATTGAACCCAAAACCCACGTTTCGCAGTCGCGCCGCAAGAACAACGCGGCAGTAAAGTATCACAGAAAAGTCATCATTGCTGAACATTATAGTGTGCATAAGTATCAGCTAAATCAATTTGTCTAATCACCTGTGTATAAAACATTACGTTCGTAGTCGGGTCGATAGCGCACGCTGTGGCTTGTGACCTAGGCCCTCTGTCGCCAATTATCTGAAAAAATTTAAAAACCATGTAACATTTTGTTTACAGACCTGAAAATTGATTGACGTATAAAATAATGAGCTGCCAGTTGTATTTTCACTGCCCTTTAAGTATCGACGAACTCATTTTTCGTAAATCACAGACACCCACGATACAGTATGATGAATTCCTATTGTGTGAAATCGTTTAAAAAGAGAGAAATTTCATAATACATAAATTGGACTTAGCTGTGGTGGAAAAAGTTTCAACGAAGCTTTTACATACACACAAAACGCATCTTCATAGTCTTGGCACATCTTACCCGCTCCGCTACACCGCTAAGCTTTGGTAAAAGTACAATGAAAAGGTGGGTGGTTGAAGGTCAGAAACCGCGCACAAGTCTGGGTAGATGAAATGCCCCGATACAAACCTCAACTCCATTGAATATATCCTCCGGAGGCGCTTCCTTATTTCTCAACAGCTTAGTTGACATCTTGAACAGTTTAGTGCTCGACGTGGGATGGAGATACAAGTCGCAGAAACTGAAAAATCGTTTAGAGTCCATCATTATCAGCAGATATGTATAAAAGAATAAAGACAAACCTTTTTTTTTCATTCCTTCCGCCCTGGGTGGGGTGGAAGGGACTAATCAGACTTTTACCGGCTAAAAAACCACCCTGTTCCTTCTCATGCCCTTTGTGTTACAGGGCCACGGTACCCTGTTAAGACGTCCCGCGCCCCCGGAGAAAGACAAACCTTACGAAGTTAATTTACTTTTTAGTATTGTGTTTTTTTTTGTTCTCGACCGTATCTGGGAGCGCTTCTTGTTACGGAAATATTAAAGGTCGGTTACCTCTTTTTTAAGGTTTTTTTCGAAAACAAGTTTTAAGTGTCATCATATTTAAATATCCCAAAGACCCCTTTGCTGTTGGATGCACCCGTAAGCACGATTTTTTTCGCGCGTTAATAGACCGTATTTTTTACACCACGAAAAAAAGTCTTTTCCCAGCAATAAATGGGCAATTAGTTTTTTTTTTTTTAATATAAACTAATTTTTTTGACGATCATGATTGACTTTGTTGAGGACATAATATTACGCCTGTAATCCCCGAGAAGTTAAGCAGAGGTGTACACCCAAATTTCGCAATTCGCAGGTTATGTTTAAGTCCCATGTAACAGGAGGTAAGCCTATTGCCATCAATCGGGCACAAATCCACACTCCGGGGCTATTTCTGAGAAATTCCTGGTAGAAAAACCCAACAGCACTTTGCCCGACCTGGGAATCGAACCGAAGACCTCATGCTCATGCTTTAAAGACAATTTGAATAAAAGTTTTTCGTCAGTTCTTCTACTGCAGTAATCCAAAATGGCTACAGATCATCACAAGTTCAACAAATTAGGACCAAAACCATCTCACCCATCCTTCTTTGTCTGCGACAAAGTAGCAGAAGACACACCATCACTCCAATAGAAGTCAATCCCTCCAACTTTGTAGACCCCAGCGTGGGGGTCAAAATGGAAGTAATGGTTCTCAACCCGCCACGCCTCGTTGCTCTTCATACTGTAGACGATGATTGCGTTGGACCCCATATCCGTGATATAGGCGAAGGCTGTGGGGCAGTCGCTGCTACAATCCTTGCCTAATACTTCCACGGTCTAGGAAAAGATTATTATAATAATAATAATAAATCATTTTATTATCAGGCAACTGTGGCCCATAAAAAAAATACACAAAATAATTTTATAAAAATAAACTAAAACATAATAATTAAAAGTCTTATTAAATAACTCAACACGTAGCGTCGGCGTCGTGTTGCGCTGCGTGATGTCGCGTAACCGACCTCGGAAACGTCGATATACTGTCGTATTACCTTCTTGAAAGACGATTTTTTTGTTTTTTGTTTCGAAAAGTTCTCTTTCAAGTAGGTCTGCAGCTGGCGGTTAGGAACGCGTACAGGCGGGGTGCGGAGTAAAGTGTGGGCGCTACAGGCCTAAGGGTAAAAGCCCAGAAAAATATCGGGGTGCTGTGTAAATAATGATATTTTAGCGCTTAAAAATAATATATTCTGGTAAATTCGTTAATGTACAACTTACAATGCTAGTCAATATCGATGATTCTCTCAACACATCATTTGTAAGGGTGTACTTTTTTAACAGCTTGTCCGTTTTCAAGTCGAATACCAGCACGGCCGGGGGTGCCACTTGTTTCACAGTCGCTGTGAAGTTCAGAACATAAACATCATGCCAGTTTCCTCCTAAGGTGCAAGTAGGGCCTCGTAGGCCTCTCTCCAAGGGGGGCACAAATATCGCCAATTCTTAATATTTTAAATCAAAAAACTTTACAATACACCATTTCATATTTACTATTATATTATAAAGAGACAGTTTGTGTGTTTTTAAAGTTGTAGGGGGGATATCTCTGGATCTTTATCTTTTTATTATGTAAAATATTTGAGTATTTTTTTATTTTTATTTTTTTAAATCTCTGATTTTATTGTTTTACTCTCATAAAAATTGCTTGCACCTACCATGTTATCTCTTCACCACCTCTGGTTGACTGTTAGAGAATGCCTAAGGCATTAAGTCCGCCTTTGTACATTTGTTGCATAAAGTTTAAATAAATAAATAAATAAATCTACGCAGAACCGATTTTCAAAATTCTTTCGCAAATTAAAAGAGAACTTTAGCTTTTAGATCCAGAGATTTCCCCCAACAACCTTACAAACACACAAACTGTCTCTTTATAACAGAGTGCTATAGACTATATTTTATTTAACAAAATATGGATCCGTAAGAAAAATCATGCGACTGAAGCGCGGAAGAGTGCTAGTACCTATACCTACTTACTGTTCTAATTACTTCGTGATTTCACGACCATTTATAACTTTATTCTGTTTTGGCTTCCATGGAAAATGGACCTTTCACCATTGTTATAAAGATAAAAATACCACTTACTAGACATATCGGCGACTCCGTTATCTACGACCCAGAGTCGATCGCACTTGTCGATGTGGACTCGGAAGGTAGAAACGACCGTCCTGTTGGAGGGCACGGTACCATCGGGGCCCAGGCAGGCCTCGTTCCAGTTCGGATAAGGATGCAGAGGTGCATCTTGAGTGTCGTTTATATAGATGAAGTTCAAGGATGAAGGTATTCCTGTTTGAGGAATTATCTCAGGTTAGATTCTTCTTGAATTGAGAAGATTGAAGATTATATGACCCTCCCCCCGACTAAAAAGCTGGATGTGCCCTTGATCAAATTTAACCTTCTTTATTAAGCTTGATCAATATTGATATGTGTGCCAAACAGCTTATCCGTTTACCGTAAACCACCGAAATTAAGTACATACACAATTCAACGCCCAACTTAAAGTATTATGAAGACCAAAAAAAAAATACCAACGTATTATTGTCCCACTACAGGGCAAAGGCTTCTTCTCGCATAGAGAAGGATTGATCATCACGATTGCTCAAAGTGGATTCCCGGCATCTTACGATGTTTTCCTTTACCGATATCAGTGATATCCTTAGGGGTCATAGATGGAGTAGCAATCTCAAAAAGCAATAGATTTTATTTTTTTAACTTGCGGCCTTTCGGCTCCCTCTACGAATTCTGAGGTGCTCACAGGTAGGTACTGTGTTAGTGTACATAATCACTTATACACACAGATGTAGGTACGGCCTGTACCGTGTGTTCATAGCAATTCAAACCTTAGCATGCCACTGCACTTAGGACCCCTTACTGCACATTATACGTATCAATTAAAAAAGTCACATCGGTAGGCACTTGCCCGGTATTGAACCAGCCATCCTCATGCATGAGAGGCCGCCGGGGGCCACCTCTGTACCACCACGACATTCACACTAAAGAAAACAAATTGAAAATAAATGATCTAGCCTGTTTTCCACCGAGGTATGGTAATGAATAATTTGTTGTTCCATCTTGCTATTCCTGTGGGCATGTTATTTGTGGGTATATATGTTTCGTTCGCTATAGCCGACTCTCTGGTAGTACAGCAGTCGTCGCATGTCCAAGCATAGTCGATTGTCTTCCACTGGAATTTCGGTGGTAACAGCGGTACCGCGTGATGTAAAAAGAACAGAAGCAGAATTAGGGAATAATAAGACATTATTGTTGCAAAGGATTTTTTTTAGTTTTACAATTTTTATTGTTTTTTTTTACATTTTATACAAACTAAAATTCTGGCATGTCTTGTGTGATCACACCTGACATTAATGATCTGATTGCTCTATCTTTCTTTCTCTCTATGACATTGTGACAAAGAGAATTTTGTTTGGATGATTGGATCCAATAATATACAATACTCATTGGATACCTACTGTATAAGTATAGTTCCTAGGTCGGCCGGTGAATAATATTCATTGCGACCGAAAACTCACATCACAACGCGTATTGCGGCAATACGACCTGCCCCTAAAGACCTTCGTTAAGACCCTGATGCTTTGGATGTGGCGGAGTAATCCCCAATCAGTTGAATTAACACAACGAAGGAGATATGCACATTTAAAAATGTGACATCTCTAGCGGAATCTCCAGAAATAATTAAATATTTTCTGTTATGTAACTATCAAACTAGACACATATTTTGGTTTAAGCTACATTTAAGTTGTTTTAATATTGAATAAACATAAAAGTGAAAGTCTAAAGAAATATATATTTAGGTATTTCATTTAGCATCACGACATAATGACGGAATAACTAAACGTGTTACAAACGTCAAGACGTCAGGTTCAAAACTTTGATTCCATACCAATCAAATCAATGTTTCTTTAGCATCAAGATTATGTCCAACACTGTTTTACTTGTACCAATTTTGTTTCACTATCTCCCTCACGCTCGCTTTGCGAACAAACTTACCAGAACCACTTCGGTGCAGGCAGTAGTGGAAAATCTCGCATTTCACTTCAGATGTCACGCAAATAAAATGTTGTTCAATAATATCCAATTTATTAATTGAAAAATAGTCTATTGAATGACGTCCTGAAGCCTTGGAGTGTTGTCATCGGGAAGTGCATTAGTGTATTAGTCGAAAAAATGTCAACGGAAAACGAAGAAACTGTGAATATAAATGGTGTAGTGACTGCAGAGCCGAGCAAAGAAAAACGGATCGGCTGCGCTCATTATAAACGTCGCGCAAAGTTCGTGGTAAGTTGTAGATCGACATAATTTTAATCGATAATAGTTGATTAATTAGGTTAATGTGCGATAGACAGGAACAAAACAACCGCGGTCTATTTAAAAACATAACATCGCAGAAGTCTTGTGTTGTAGTGACATGCGGATTTCAGAAACAAAGATTATGTCAATGAACTGGATGGTGCGCATCATGAGTTATTATTGCGTCGATGTAAAGGACCTCATTCGGAACTTTTCCCCAATATTATTCGTCATGTGATGTTGTAAGACACGAATGATAGATAAATCATATTTTGAGTAATTTACCTCTTTCACAACAAGATACTATGATGTCGAAATGAGTATTGAAGATTTATTATTGCAGTTTGGTACTCATATGATTTTATATTTAGACCTTTGAATATAATATGATTCTTTGTTTGCTAAAGCTCATCTACATATGAAAACTTTCTGGTTTTTTTTTTGTTAAATATAGCAAATAAAAATGATAAACATGAGTCATGTTTAGGATAGTTCTATTTTGCGATTGCTTAAAGACGTTTTGCTTCTGAAGCAGAAGCGAAAATCTTAAATTCTATTGCTGGTAGATAGGGTTCTAGTCATATTTCAGTTATAAATTATTATCAGTAACTGGATAATTTGTTAATAAAATGGATAATGAAAGTCATTATATTTCATGATAAAAGAAATATTATTTGTCATCAAATCCTACAACATGAAAATTTGTAATAATTTGTATAACTCTTAAAAAAATATTTTATATTTTCAGACACCATGCTGTAACAAAGTTTACGTCTGCCGATATTGCCATGATGAAAACGAACAGCACTACTTCAACCGTAAGTCTGTCACGGAGCTCATATGTACGGAATGTGACAAAAGGCAGAAGGTACAGGAGGAGTGCGAGAACTGTGGAGTCCGATTTGGAAAGGTATGTTTAAAACAAACTTTTGTTTTTTTTTTGTTGGTCTACTAGAGATAAGCTGTTATAACTTGTCACACCCCTCCATATTACTATTTCAATGTGTGTAGTCACATCCTCACTAAAGAGTTTGGACGTAGTGGCAAGTATTCCTGTTCAGTAGCAGGCCGGCACATTTGTTGGTCAATTAATCATAACTAGCCAACTGCGCAAGACAATGCAATTATGTCATTTTCATAGAGTAGGTATGTCAATGCAGCACCATACTAACAATATTAAGTAATTAAAGATGCCGCTAGTCAAGCAACAAATCACTGATTTGTTTGTCTCAATAAGCACACATGCATTATGAGTCTTGTAAACACTTTCAAATGTTTTCATTGTATTGTGGAGGGGCGCGCCATGTCATCGTAGTTTATCTCTAACATGAATAGAAGGAAAATTTTGCATTGTGATTGCAAAGAAGATAGCATACTTTTGTTAATTGTTAAGGTGCTGTAATAGACTTGAAATCATTAGAAAACTTTAGC
Source organism: Hoplodrina ambigua (assembly GCA_949774945.1). NCBI lineage: Eukaryota > Metazoa > Arthropoda > Insecta > Lepidoptera > Noctuidae > Hoplodrina > Hoplodrina ambigua. Next base: position 11,770,673 of record OX458981.1, read on the forward strand.
ATTGTGATTTATGTTGTGAAGATACCACATTTTTGTTTGCTGTTGTTTGCTGTAGACTTTCTTATAGAAACCTATTTAGTGATCTTAACCATTATTTTGTACTGCCATCTTTATCATAAAACCATGACAAATACAACTTTAAGATACAAGAGAATCAAATACCCTGAGAAACAAGTCTTAGTTCTTATCAGTTATAAAAATTATATTATCAACAGGCGTTACAAAAATTGAAGTAGTGGATTAAGACTCGAGTGTAACATGGCACCGCATAGGCACATAAGCATACAGATAAACGCACGATCGACGCTCGACTTGTGCGCCTTATGGATAGTTGGATACATACATCCATACAAACTTGCAAAGAATATTTGCAAAAAAATATTTTAAGTTTTTCATTGTAACAGAGATTTCCACTTTTCTTTTTTTAAGTTATATATTCCCAAAATGTTCTCTGATAACTTTAAGACCTATGTATCCTGCCTTTGTGTAGGAAGTTCAAAAAAAATCGTTTTATGAAACGACGTCGTTGTCGTTTTCGAATTGATTTTTTTATATTTTTGTATAATTAAACGCTCTGTAGATAGAAGAGGAAACCTCCTTCAATACATGTGATTGTGAAATCTTTGATGATTCATGAATATATTTGAATAGACCACAATTAGCATTTCCAGTATATTAAAACAAGGATTATTGCGTGCATGGCACGCGCCCTATTCGCTTTATACGCACGCAACGCGTGTGTTTTGCTATTTGAAGAATTTTTGGAGCGAGCTTATATTCAAACAATAAGTTACATTCTTAGCATGGCAGCAATGACGTTTCATATACGTTATAATACTTGCTGCTGCCCGCGATTTCGTTCTCGGCTTTTTCTTTCTTTATTTTTATTCGGCCCAATAACTTTCGCGAGTATGCAGAACAATCTGTCAGTTTCATCATAACACTTTTTACGTTTTTTGATGCATAGACAACCACGTTTATGACGCATAGAAGACAAACAGACATAACGCCGCTTTACGTACATTTACGGTTTAGATAAAACGTCTCCACTCTTAATCTTATGGTGTCCCAATTTCTTTTTCCAATTTCAAACCACCTCAATCATTTCCACAGTACACATGCCTGATCTGCAACTTGTTCGACGATGACGACAAGCGGCAGTACCACTGTGAAGGTTGTGGCATCTGCCGCGTGGGGGGCAGGGACCGGTTCTTCCACTGCGAGCGCTGCAACATGTGCCTGCCGGTGCAGCTGCAGCAAGTTGGACATAGGGTAAGAGACAGAGATATATTAAAGAATAGTGTAAAGAAACAACAAACAACTGTCTTTAGCTTTTATATATAACTTCGCTAATGTATAATTTGACTGCCACGTCGTTTCTACTGGTCGTAGGATAAAAAAATTACCTATGTTAAAAATTGCTGAAATCGATTCAGTAGCCGATTCTGAGCAAACTACTTTCAGGGTGTGCGTTTAATATGTAACATGTTGTATATATATTTTTTAATTAGGATTCCCTAAGTAGCAGCTCAGAGTTCAGAAGTTGGTTGCCCACCACCTGATCATCCCCAGTCGTAACAGATTTCCGTCCCATCGGACTACGAGAGTGAGAAAAGAAGTACACCTGTGTTTGCACTCACACTTGTGAACTTTAATATCTCCCGTGTGCTTGGCTAGTTTCCATTGTGATTGACCGCCTGAAATATGGCCCGGAGAATATTTATAATGTTAATTTTCCCATCACCAGTGCGTAGAAAACGTATCCCGCTCGAACTGCCCGGTATGTCTCGAAGACATCCACACTTCCCGTATTCCGTGCCACATCCCGGACTGCGGACACTTGCTGCATCGGCCTTGCTTCGAGCAGCTTCTGCATTCCGGACACTACGCCTGTCCGACGTGCCAGACTAGCATGATTGATATGGCTAACGTAAGTCTAAACTTCAGGATTCTACTACAATCTTATTTTTTTACGGAAATCCTACAAAGAACTCATCGTACTATTAATTATGAACAAGTTTTGCTGTGTGACTAAACCTGAAATTTCGAAAAAGGATCAGCTGATCCATACGTTTGTTTTAGTTATGTGAACACTAGCTATTGACGCTAGTAAGTGTCGTGATGACCCAGTGGTTAAGGCCTCTCATGAGGTTGTGGGTTCAAATCCGGGCAAGTACCAATGCGAATTTTTCAATTAATATGTACTTTCTAAAGTTTATCTTGAACATCACTGGCATCGGTGAAGGAAAACATCGTGAGGAAACCTGGACTTACTGTTCCACTCAAACCACGTCAGAGGCCCTTGAGGCGGTTTAGAAACTGACACTAGGGTGTGTGGGGTCGCAAGACCTTACTGCCCACACGATAAAGTAGAAGCTATTGCCCGTGGCCTCGTCCGCGGCAAAGCATCTTACGGGAACCGTGCATTTTTCGGGATAAAAAATGGCATATGTGCTATTTCAATATATAATCTATCTTTGTGCCAAAGGAGGTCAACAAAATCCCATACAACTTGGCCCTAATATGTACCTCGAGGTACACATACACCAAATCGTAGATACAAAATAGAGGAATTCTAAAATATTTTTTCTTTTATTCATAAATACTTTTTAACTATTTAATAAATTATTCAAATATAACCTAATAACCTGTAATGCAATTAAAACATGTGGCAACACTGCATGTAAGATTGCGTTTTAAATGGTTGTCACGCGGGTTGACATTTTTCGTAAATGTCATTTTGTTTTGCTTTTGTTGACACTTGACACATGTCTTTCCGTCCGTTTATGCGTTTCGACTTTCGAGGTACTCGTCTGTCAACTTGACAGTTTGTTTTAAATGCTTATTTAGTAAAGTGCTAAAATGGCGTGCATTTTATTACGATTCAAAGATATTTTATTCTCATCCCCGGGCAACTATATAAATAATTTAAGAGTGCAATATTATTCAGTGTAATCTAGTGTATTTTAATGCCGCTAAGTGTACCTTCTGTACAAAATTGGGCAGATACTGTTGATCTCCTTTGATGCAGTTCCGTTATGCCGTTCTGATGTGATTACTGTTATAATAGTAACAAAATAACGTACCTGTGGACCACCAGCTGTGCCATCTTATGTTACCTACCTATCTATTATTGTCTATGAGACTAATTCAAAAATAATTTTGTCTATGCGCAACCGGCAACCGCCATTGTGTTTGTTTCAATAGGTTATGGGCCCAGACGCCCAGTGCCCCAGTCGCGCCCAGTCCATAAATCCATAGTTATCGGCGAAATGTTTAGTAATCTGTACAAAATATGTCTGCAAGTTATTCGATCAATGTGCCTTAATTACGGGGGTGAGAAAATTATAATGATTGGGCTTTTGCCGTGGAAAATTACATGATCCTGGAAGGCGTGGGTTATAATGACGCCATTGAACTTGCCGAAATGGAAGACCATTGATCCGTCTCTATTCACCCATATCAAGAACGAAGCTACAGTACGAAGTTTATGGAATATGTTAAAATCACTATTTGATGATTCGGGTTTTACTCTGAAGATCAGCCTACTAAGAAAGCTGATATTAATCCGCTTAGAGACCGGCGACTCCGTGGCTAACTACGTGACCCAGCTTATTGAAACCGCCCAGAAGTTAAAGGGTACTGAAAAATTCAGCCCAATGATAATGGCTAAAGAGCATTCAGACATGAAAATTAGTTCAGATACAATCAAAATTAAATTATTGAATATGAGTTCGGATTATGAGGTTGGTTCTGAAAGTGCATTTTTAACCAAACCAAAGCGTGGGAACGTGCACAGAAGTAGTAGCAGTAACGGAACGCAACCATCAGTTAAAAATGTCAATGAAAACATCAAAAACAACAAGAAAGTTATTCGTTGCTTCAAGTGCAAAAAGATTGGGCATTATAAAAACCAATGTCAGAATGTTGTAAAAGAAAAGTCAAATGCTTTTAGCGCATTATTTATGACTAGCGAATTCAATGAAAACGACTAGTATGTAGATTCCGGTGCCATTTGTCATCTAGTAGCAAACGAAAACATGTCGTCGAACATTACATATCAACCGATAACAATGGAAATCATAGTGGCAAATCAGACCAGTGTACAAGTTCTATGCTCTGGTGTTTTAAACCTTTCTACGTCTGTTACGAGGGACAGAGTATGACATAAAAGTGAACAATGTTTTGTGCATCCCTAATCTAACCACCAATTTATTGTCAGTGAGCAGAATGATTTAAAATGGTAACAGAGTACCTATCCTTCAATAAAAATGGAATTTATATTTACAACACTCAGAATAACTGCATTGGTGAAGCTGAATTAAGGAATAATGTGTACAGATTAAACATAGTAAAATCACAGCAGGTAGCAGCTGCAGTACAGATGCATAGTAGTACTTGGCATAGACAACTTGGTCATATAAACACATGAGACATGGTGAGGATGAAGCGTGGAGCTGTGGAAGGTGTGACTTACCGGCCAAGGGCAACATTAGCAAGATGAATTTTGTGTTGTGTGTTGTGAAGCAAGCAGGCAAGATTGCCATTCCCCAGTAGCTCAAGTGGGACAAACAGTTTACTTGAATTGATCCACACTGACTTATGTGGACCAATGGAAAACCAATCACTTGCTATGTCTCGTCTTTATTTAATATTTGTGGACGACTTCAGCTGAAATGTTTCATCTATTTTCTTAAAACAAAAGATGAAACCTTCAAGTATTTCAAAGAATTTAAATAACCAGTAGAAAATCAGAAATCCACCAGAATAAAAGCATTAAGATCTGACAATGGTGGGTAATTTTGTTCTGTAGAAATGACAACAGATAATATGGAGGATATTTCTCAGAAAAATATTTTCAATCGACCAGGGAAACGTGTTTGTCGCAAGCCAGATCGTTTTGGCTACTATAACGTGTGTTGAAGATATGACAAATGAACCAATCACAGTATGTGAAGCTCTTGAAGGTCCTGAGGGAGAGAAATGGTCAACAGCAATGAAGGAAGAGTTACAGTCTTTTAACTCATTGACTGCGGGAAAACACACACTGTGTTTCGACAAAAAAACGCGAGTGCGGCGCACACACACCGTATGTGTTTTTCTATGGCGAACACACGAACAATGTTCGCCCGCAGTCTACGGGTTAAAGAAAATAATACATGGGAACTAGTGGAGAGGCCTAGTGTTGGTACAGTAGTGAAAAATAAGAAAAAGACAAATAGTGAAGGTAAAGTGCATCATAGAGCAAGACTAGTGGCAAAGGGGTTCATCCAAGTTAAGGGAGTGGACTTTAATGAGACATATTCACCTGTGCTAAGGTATAGTATTTTAAGACTTATTTGCTTTACTTTAAAGGTCGAAACACAGATATTTAACACCACTTCTTAATAGAATGTGTTCAAAATAAATAAAATAGATGTAGAATATGTGTCAACTTCTAATATGCCTGCAGATATTTTAACCAAAAGTTACTACAAGTAATCATTGTAAATTTTTAGTTATTGGGCATATCAGAAATTTAAATAGTTTGTTTTTTTTTTGCAATGGGAGGATGTTCTAACGTTTATTTTGTTATAGGAGGATGTTAAAATAGTAACAAAATAATGTATCTGTGGAGCACCAACTGTGCCATCTTATGTTATCTATTATTGTCTATGAGACTAATTTAAAATAAATTTTTAACGCCATTGTGTTTGTTTCAATATTAACAAACATCAATTCATCCAAAGTATTTCATTTAAAATAATAGTTAGATTAATTTATGGATTAGCTATATTTTTTTTTTCTGATTGTTAAATGTGATCTTACAAGAGTTATAAGAAAATGTCTGTCACAAAGATTATCTCAAGGTGTATGCAACATAAGATTGTTATTTTGGACAAACTTTTGATTTATTTGGTATTTTGTCTGCAGTTGTGGAGTTACTTAGACTCCGAGGTAGCGGCCACACCGATGCCGCCAGAGTACGCAGATTACAAGGCAACTATACTGTGCAAGGATTGTCATAAGGTAAATAGCACTCATTTTGAATACAATTACGCATATTTGCGACCAATAATGCTCTGTTACCATCAATTAGGGAGGAGAAATGTCTCCAATCAACAATAACCAATCGGTTTGCATTATTTTCACATCATGCCGCTTTGCAAGGGGTTTAGGATTACCCTCTAAATACAAAATTCAATGCATTTTAGACAAAAAAAAAACCTGCTGTTCTATACAATTTCACCGTGTAGATCTATTTTGTATGGAACAGCAGATTTTTGGTTCTACTATGATGATATCCCTCCCATTTCGTAGATTAACCTCCGAATATACCATATCAGTAAATCGCACACTTGCAAAGCATGGACAGGTCAGTAGTTATTTTAATAATAATGTTCTGTTTTGTTGTTGCAGCTATCAACAGTAAAGTTCCACGTGGTCGGGCTGAAGTGCCAGCACTGCGGTGCCTACAATACGTGCCAGACCAATGGATTTCATAAGTTAGTATACATTCTTTGTTATATCTTGCCCCGCTGGTCTTGTGGTCGCAACTGCTGAGCATCCAGTCCTGGGTTTGATTCCCAGGTCGGACAAAATGTTGTTGGAATCTCCCATTACAATTTTTTCTAGGTGCTGCCCTAAGTTTGAAAGTTAATGGTGTGATATCCGTGCCACGGAAAGCACGTAAAGCCGTTTTTCCCGATCTGTCATGATCAAGATTCTTAGGTCCCAATTTGTAGTATACCAGTTTGGGATAAACCCCTACGGTTTTATTTTAATTTAAACCAGGGTAATTTTTATATTCATTACTATTTCCGTTTCTAATAGCTTCAATACATTTCCAGGGACTCGACTAGCTCACAAACGAGCGACTCGTCCACCGCAACGTCGACGTCGACTAGTCGCAGCGGGTCTTCGTCCGCCAATTTCCCAGAGCCGCTCGAAGAGTCGCAGAACGACGAGCTACCACGAGCTAATCCCCTCGACGAACCGCCTCAGGCTTGACATACCGTGTAGATACACGCTTACTATGCGAGGAGTGGGCGCTGCGTTGCCGAGTATTGAATCAGGGGCCCAGGACCGTGGTGACCTCATCAGCCAGTAGCTATCACGTCCACTCTTGGTCTAGTTACCTTCGTAAATAATTACTTACAGTAACATTTTGTCTAAATGTCCAATATAAACAATTAATATTAAGTCAGTTTTCAATGTCCTTAGTGTTTGATCGAGAAACCAAAGCTAGTATTGCACTTAGTACACAAATAAAATCCGCTTCATAGGTTGTCTATATTAAAATAATCAAATAATTATTGTAAGCGGCAAGTGTCGGTTTATTCAGCTCTAAAACAAATGAAGCAGAGGCTAAATAGGTGTGAGTTTACGAGATGTTTGGTTATTACATTATTTCCGAAAATATTATTGATTTTTAATATAAGACTGGCAGCATATTTACCTAAAGTCCACTTTTCGCTAAGAATAAACACTCAAAAAATATCTTAAGGACTTTGCTGGACATAAGCCCTGTCAAACTTAGAGGCGCCTAAAATCAGGCATGACGCTGTTTTCGCGAAACTTTTTCTAATTGCCAAGTAATTCGTTGATTATAACCATCTACACGCATTATAAGAATGATAGTTTCAGTAGCATTATCTATCAAAAAGAAATTGTGTTTTTTATAATCATAGTCATGTCACAGTGTAATTACTACAGTAGGTCAACGACTATGCATTTGAAAGGACTTGAGAAATGTCAAAAAAATTGACATTTGCCTATATCATAATACTTTACACATGTCTCGAATTCCCGTACTGAATAAGCCAACCCAAGTGGTTTTGGCGACATGTAGGCGCAGTGGCTGAGCGATTATCTGCTGCTCTGTATGTCGCGGGTTTGGTTCAGCACGGAATAGATATTTATAGTTACTCAGGTTGTGTATGTGAATTTATACATGTTTGTAAATGCACCCACATTACAGGAGAAATTCCTAATTCCAAGAGGGGCAACGTTTTACTTCCAACTGGCTAAACCAGCTTTCGTCCATGTGTTTTTTTATGGATTCAGATTTTTTTTTCACGTTACAAGAAGTGTTAGAATTGTTTTTAATAGATTAACCACAGTCAAAAATATTTATATTTTCTCATTATAATATTTAAGATAAGAAAAAATGTCTCGAACTGCCAGAAGCCTCCGTACGATTGCTCGAAAACGCTCTCATTGTACTACTGTACGTAGTTACACTGTGGTCATACAATATTCAAATTAATATTATGTCTTCAGTCGTGTGTCCCAATATGTTATTGTGTGCGATTTACTATAATACTGGGTGAAAAGGACATCGTAAAGAAAACTTATAATAAACAGCTGTTTTATATATTTTGACCGTATATGTCAGTGGGTCCCAAAGCTGTCCACACGGAGACTTGCAGGGGTTCGTCAATGGTGTTAAATAAAATGGAGATCACAAATTGTCAGTTGCAATCTGGTTTTGATAGTGGTTTTCGGTATAGCTTTCCGTATTTAATATCAATATAAAATCAGGCATTTTATAAACTAAGCAGAAAACTAAAAGGGGCAAACAAAACAATATTTACACCATCCCGATTTTAAGGTTGGAACTCTGCCGCTCTTTTCATAGTCAAATTTAGTCTTCACATTTTTTTTTGGGAATATGGTCTACCGTAACTTAGAAAATTTTGAAAATGGTCTGTACGAGATGTAGGTGTTACATTTTTGTAAAAAATTGCTGTTTTTATTAATAACAAAAAAATGCCTTGGGTTGCTCGAATCATTTTCTGAATCGATAGTAAAAGTTTACGAAACGATAACTCTTTCACCTTTTATGTAAAAATACTATCAAAAATTTCATAATTAGGTTTTTTTATTGTAATATATATTTTAACCACAAAATTATTGTATCGTAAGTACTTATTTTCTAATCACAATATTTTTAAATTGTTTTTTAAAAATGACGGAAGAAATTGACGGTTTAAAAGTACTTTTTTAACATTTTATTACTATCTTCTAGTTTAGTAGAGAAAAGCCAGTAGTTCGAGGACTATGATGCTCAATTTTCAATTAATTATTATCGAGGTAAGAGCACCATTAAATAAAACACAACATCAATTTATTCGTAAATATTATATATTTATATTGTCACTAGCGACCCGCACCGGTTTCGCACGTATGCAATGAAGATACATAAACTTTCCTCTTTAATCACCCTATCTATTGATGAAAATCCGTTGCGTAGTTTAAAAGATCTAAGCGTAACTACGGCGGGAAGCGACTTTGTTTTATACTGTGTAGAGATATTATCATTAAAATAGTTTATCAGTCATAAAAGTGACAGTGCGCTTGCGCAGCGGCGCACGAGTGCGGCTGTGTTTCAGTGATCATTCATTCAGTACAATATCAAGTTGTTTTTATAGTACAAACGGCGAAATAGAGGAGTATACAGGCAAATTCCTCGAGACTATAGCACTCACTAAGTTTGTGGCAGTTGTGGACATAATGACATAATTCATGACACAGGAATCAGTAAAGTTCTATAAATCCCATATTACTACCATATTATACCTTTCTACTAGCTGAATTTATGATCTAAGTTACTACAACCTCGTGTCGTTTGAAAACGAATTAACAATAGCGGCCAAACAAAGGATTATCGTGCTCTTTCACTCACATAGTATATAGCAAGCGAGTGAGAGATATGATGAGGGCCGCCGTTTTTAATTCGTTTCTTAAAAGGCACGCTTAAACGGTCTTGGCGTTTCGTAAAGTTGCCTGTATGCTTCACCATTTTATCGTGTGTACTTTAATAGAAGTAGGATTTAAATGTTTTATTATATTGTGCCTTGTCCAATTTCAAAACTGAATCTGCGAACAGTCTAAGAAATATGAGCATTTTTGCAATTTGGAGTTTAAATTTCAAGTATTTAAATCTCCATTTTTCATTGTAACTAAACCGCTTAATTGAGTCATCGCCTGCGCTTACAGGGGGGTAGGGCGAGACGGGGGGACCGGGAGAGGTACGGGCGGAGTGATACACAAGAGGCGAAATTTGCACTGGACAGTTCTTAAGATATGTGACGCCACAGTGGTTAATGGTGAACGGTGTCAGCAGGCGAGAACTCAATTAAGCTTTTTAGGTATAGTCCTCTGTTTCAAAATGCAATATTGGTGCCCATTCCCATGTTCACAAACTAAACTAAAATTAGACCATTTCAATGTTTTTCTGTCCGATAAAACAAGAAAAAGATGAATGTAAATAAGAGCTGTCAAGTTTAGTCAATCTGACACGTCCATACAATTATAGTTGACATCTTAAAACTTAAAGATTAAAAATACGGTAAGGTTCAAGTTGAACTTTTCCGTATTTTTTTAATCTATTTCTCTAATATATTCTCTTTTTTTATCTATTAATTTGACTTTAAAGTCTTTTTCTTTCGCTGTATGTTAGTAAGAGATACCAATTCTCTAAATTTATGAACAAGGGCCTGTTTGTGAACAAGGGAATCGGCACTATTAATTAATGCGTTATAAACACGTTTACAATTTAGTTATTTACATAATTAATCGTTTTACTGTTTCCCAAAATATTATGTACATAGTTATAGACTATCAGCTAGACGTTTCTCAGTTTTTAATTGGTATTGTTAAGAGATTATATATATAGAATATGCTTAGCTTGAATAATACAAATTTTTAATAAATTACGTTGGAAGATATATTGCAACATTGTGATATTGAGAACCGGGTGTACTTTTTGCGACCAGAAATGGAATTAGGCAAGATTTCTCTTATAAGTCTGTTAAGTCTTGTGAATCATATAGTTTACATACCTCACGGTGTAGATACAATTTCACAGGGGATCCTGTTACACTGAACCGGACGAGGAAACGCCTAGCCATGTCGATGGCGTCCGATTCCTCCAGTGTTGAAAGCATGCCAGCTCCTGCCGTAAAGATGAGGTCAGAAATCGGAAAGTCAATAAAAAAAAAAAAGGCAAAATTCAATAAAATTTATTTCTGAACCAAAAAAGCTTTACAGTAGTTGGTGATTGGAGCCACCTGTTAAGCAAGTAATGCCTGTGTTAGGAGACTCCGCTTTTCCACAGTAGTATGCATGTTTTCAGTACCTTAGATATAAACAATATGTTAGGGGGTGTGTGTGTTGGAGTGTTTTTGTGTGTGCATGGGTGTGGGGGTGGGGGTGCATGTGTAGGGGTGTGTGCATGTGAGTATTATTTTGTGTGTTGCTGTTTAATAGTTCCTCAGTGTCTGCGTTGTTTAGTGTCGTTATTCAATTTGTTAGTATAAGTCCGTCGCTTACTTAGGGTACCCGTGATATCTCCGACTTCAGAACCTAGCTGGGAAATTGAGGAATTTGCCTACGTCCTTAGTGACTACAAACTAATCATTATAGACTGTTGTGACAGGACTCTCACTGTCCCTTCCACTGTCACTTATCTTTTTTGATTGCGCCGGTGGGATGCTTGGGCGGGACGAAGATGGTACAAAAATAATCGAAGGGGGTAAAAAGATCGTGGGGGATTTCGTCCCAAGGCTCGGCGGCGGCCCACTACACACACGAAGCCCGAGCACCCGTTCCCCGACTTAGTCAATTCGGGTAGTGAGGCGATTAAGCCATGTCCATTTCATGTGCGAGCCCTTCAAGACCATCGACGGCAAGTTGGCGAAGACTCCTTCGTCGATCCCGGCATACCAGGCTCCATAAACCTCTCCAAGACAAAGTGCAGGAGGTCGACAGGACGCTCTGCTTACAAGGAAGTCCTAGTATGTCCGCGACCTTCTCGACGAGCTCATCGTGCTTTGGCTCCTTTACCATCGTCCACCCTTACTCCACCATGGCAGAGCTGTCGACGTCCACGACAAAGTTATAGCGTTCAATCCGGCCGCCGTGTGTTCTGTGACACTGCTGAATAGTGTGAGCCGTTGTCTCCCTAACCATGCAACCAGCACGGCAGTTCAACTCCGACTTGACACCAGTCCTGCCGTGACACGCGACGGGAGCGCATTAATATGAGTGTGCACGAACTGCACGAAGTCCCGCCCAGTAAACTGCATGCTGCGCTCTCGCATCCACTTAGTCGATGAAGGTACCCGTGGACATTCTCGCAGTTCGAGTCCGTCCACAGCAGCATGCAGGGCTTCACGCCAATACTGTGCGGTCGTCCGCTCCCCGGCTTTCGGGTTTTCAGCCGCCCGACATAAGAGCCGCCCTCTTAACCTATAATCGACCCTTCGGTAAAGCCGCTAAAATCACATCCATCGCCATGTTGAACAACAACGGCGACAATGGGTCTCCCTGGCAAACCCCCTGACCCACTCTTGCGGGACCGCTGCGGGCTCCATTCACAACCAAGACAGTCTCGGAAATGGCATACAACCTCACTACGTAATTGCAGAACCTCTCAGGCAGTCCTTTTCCTCAGCAGATCGATTAGGGCCGCATGCGACACCGTATCGAACGCCTTGGCAAATCCAGCACAGCAACATGGCATTCAACTGCAACTTCTTCCCAGAGTCTCCCAGCACAGCCGAGTTCTCGAGTGTGCCGTCGGCGCAGATAAAACCACGCTGCCGTGCATCGGGAGGGCAGCATGCCAGCACGGAGTGTACGTGCCTGAGAGGATGACGATCGAAATCGTCCGGTACTCCGCAGGACCTGCAGGAGTCTCCTGGGAACAAAGACCGTCCGGCAGCCCCTAAGCTTCTCCGGGACCTCACCATTCATCAACCACCCGATGAATATTTCTGCCTGAGTTGCAGAAGGGACTGCATTCCAGGTCCCTGGGAGAATTCCCTCAGAATCCGGAGCCGACCTGTTTTCGACTCGGCACGCCTTCACCTCATTAGAAGTGAAAGGCGTCCATAACTCCGAGTAATCTCGCCTGCCCTTGCCTTTTGTAGGACTCCTTCCTCCGATACCCCTTGACCGCTTCCAAAGTTCTGCCCAAATGGGGTAAGTGTTTGAGCAATTTCTGGTTCATCGTATTGGCACTATTTCCGGCACTAGTCAGACGCGCCTCCGTCTGAGCTAAGACCTCCCTCTCCTCCTTGCGCCACCTCTGTTTCGCCTGCGCTGGTGCGGCTGCGGCGTTGGCCGTCACAGGGTGGGCGCGACGTAAATGCACACCCAACCCTATTTTCGTCCGGAACCCCGTGCTACATTCCGGATAGGTTCACTCGCCGTCCTCCCTCCCCGACTGGGGCGGAGTTCGGGCACTCTGACTCACGGGTTTAAGGGTTCTAGCTATTGTCAGCTGTTAAGTAAACATTTCACATAGGCCCCGTTGACATGTGTGGGCTGCATACTTCCCAACAGCTATGAGCGGCAACTGAAGGGTGCATACCCATACATGTGAGCAACTAGATCTCCTACTGGAATGGAAGAGTCATAGTTACTCCCGCTCAAGCGCACAGTTGCAGGCGAAGTCGTCGCCCTCGGCTGGCAGAGAGGCTCGGGCAGAGCGAGATGTAGCGGGATTAGAGCAGACGATAACAGAGTTAACTCAAAAGGTCGACTATGAAAGGGTCGAGGTCGAAGCTCCAGGACGCTGTGGCACGCACGTCGCCAAGGTCCAAAGGCTTAAAAGGCACAAGCCAAAAACCTATCGAATACTAGAGGCGGCGGAGGTTCTCGTTGACCAGACTTCCTCCGAGGAGACTGTCCAGCTAAAGCAGAAAATACTCGCCTACTAGCTCCAGAAAAAGCGAAGTGATGATCCCCTCTCTTTTCGCACTAGAGGGCAGAGTCTTGCGCCCACCACTAGCTGCAGACAGGAGGCAGATGGGAGCGCAGGAGTCGACATTCACCGCCGTGGTTGCCGGACCCAGTACTTCAGCCCCACCCAGCCAGCACTTTGGCGCCCGCTCCAGCGCTGTCGAAGAAGGGGAAAGGCAGAGGAAAGGGGAAATCCTCTTCTAGACCAGCTCCGTCCCTGTGCTGACAGCTCCATAAGGCGCGCGCGAACAGAACGCGCCGTCGACCCGGGCCTGGTCCTTGATCGGAAGGCAATCCAGATCCCAAGGCGGTAATCTGGCAAGGAGGCTTGCCCGGATCATCCGGATGGCCATGACCCTCTGGCATGCGACCAACTTGACTGGTGGCCGCTGCCTGAGGGTGGGGGCCCACACAGGGGCCCCGTAGAGGGCCATGAACCGCACGACTCCCGCGTAAAGCCTCCGGCAGGAGGCGCCTGGTACCCCGAGGTTGGGCAGGGGCCGCCAGAAAGCAGCCCCAGCCCTGTCCAAACGCGGAGCCAGACGTCGGAAATGCTCCTTGAAGCTCCACCGGCTGTCGAGGACGAGTCCCAGGGACGTCATAGTCGACTCAACGCCGATAGGGGAAATCCTCTGCCCCTCGGCCCACACCATAAAACAAAATCGCTGAGAGGTGAGTAATGCACGTGTCATCTCTGTTTTTGAAGAAAGGCCTTCGCCCTCCAGTGGCAAGAAGATAGGCCCCCATTGATTTTGTATGACAATAGTGGAATGTGACGTCTCTTATTTGCCGACTCAATTAACTAAGTGTTTATTTAGCAACTAAAAATACAGTTAATTGACGAATAATCGGATTTTCATAGATATATTTTTTTTTTTTTTTTGGGAAATCAATGTTTTACTATTAGTGGTCATGAGACAACTACCTAAGTCAATGACATCTATGCGCTCGTCACTGGTCTGCCTTTAATAAGTCTGCGACCGTAACCGAAAACCTTTTTTTGTAAAGTAGGGAAATCAAATAACTTCTTCCGCTCAAGGCGGAGCGGGAGGTAGTGTTAGATTCTTACTGAATAGAACCCAACAGTGTTCCTCCTAATACCCTTTGCGTTTCAAGGCCTCGGTGACTCTTTCGAACAAATTCCGCAACCCTGGTCGAGCCAGGCTTACAAATTATACGAACTGTATAAATATCGAACCACCAACTTTTCAATCCTGAAATCTTGTCTAATTCCATGATTCGGTTTTTATCCGGTTAAGTGCCTCAGCCCATGTCAGACTTTTTGTAGATCCGATTATTGGATCGGATATTTATGTCATAGTTTCGTAGGACCGACTTTTTGTAGCACGAGTGCGTTGCACTATTACCATCAGTACGTTCCATTACTCCGAAAAATCGGTCACCGATTGTCTGACGTGAGCGGAAGCCTTAAACAATAGACCTTAGTACTAAGTAGACTAATATTATTATTTTTTAAACTTAAGCATCTAATATTTATTTCTAGGGGTGTGCAACTTACGGCTGACTATTTATGTTTTTAGGCGATGTATATTAATTTAGTCGACCGAATCAGTTGATATTACCAAAATCGTTTATTGTTAAAGCTTTCGTTGCGTTCCATGTATTTTTATTACGATTGAAGCGAAAAAATATTTTTTGTTTTGTATAATTATTTTGTTTTGCATTTTTTATTTATTAACGGTAATTTGATGCGACGGTTGTTTTAAGGTGGAAACAGACTTATAACACGCCTCGTCAGTGAAGCGTACTTAGTCTTATAGGTCACATTTTATCTTGTGAAACTAATCTTGCTCTTTTGGCCAATAAGCACGCGTGGGATAACATAGCGTGCTATAAGTATATTCTCGCCTTTACTGTTTGTAAAGCTCAGTACAGTGCAGTCGAAGAAAAGATAGTAGAGTAGATTTTATTAACATGATTTTGAATAAGGGTTTCAATTTAGTAATTGAAAATGGACTAAAACACATTACAAATAAAGTTGAAAATCATGGACAAGTTTTAATTTCTCACGGCATTTCTTTTCTTGCACGTTGCAATTACGCAATTTTCAACTATATTTCTGTTTCATTTGAGTTTATTATCAATTCATCAATAAAAACTGCTCAAATATATTGTTGCTATGTCTGTTATAGTGCTAACAAAACGTCCAAAACTCTTAAGTTGGTATTTGTCCAAGTTTGCACTTTATGTCGCTGAAAATAAAGTTAATTCAGTATCTTTACAAAATTATCTACTCTGCATTTCGTTCAGTCTGAGCTTAACCTTATACGGTAAAGTCCGTTATCGTTACATATTACTTAAACATCATAAAATCAGATTTAATATCCTGTAATTATATGGTTTTTATTAAACAAAAATATGTATTTATTTCGATAGTTTTAAGCCATTTTTAAGCAATTATATCCTTCCAGAAAGCTGTTGTCCGTATTGTAAATAAATAGGCCAAGATTAATAATAAACGTTGCAGTGCTTTGGCTTAGCATATTCTTGTCTCTTTCGCACAACTGTTACAGTGTTTGTGCAAGATAGGGACGACAATATCGCTAAGCCAAAGTACGTGCTAATCTGGCCAATGATAGCTGACCACATAAACAAAAGTAACAGATTTAGACTCCTACTGAGAAATTCCTGATGGAAAAACTCAATAATACTGCCCGAGCTGGTAACCCAAAACCTCATGCTTAGCGGTCGCGCTTTGCGACCACTAGACCAACAAGGCAGACATTTCAGTAAATTCAGTTTATTTGGTTGAAAGTCTCAGTTTCCAACTGCAATTGCTTTAAGCAGGCTAGTTGACAGTTGACACTACCATCAATTGACGTATGGTGTCATCTGAATGAATGAATGAAATCAATTAATCTATCCTATTACCGCCCTTTTATGTTTACAGCTTTCGTTGGCCAGACTTATGTTTATCATAGCGTCTATGTAATGTTAGATGGTTGTTCTACTCTACTTATTGTGTTGTTTTTCCGTTGTATGAACAAATAAAAATGCAGCGAATAAATGAAAATATAATATTTATAATACCAATATTGTTGTTTCTTTTATAATGACTCCTGTAAACCTCTTATCATGGTTTTGATATGATTTGGTTGTTACATGATAATTGCTGTTGGCGCAAGTGCGACGCACACACAACCGATGCGTTTTTTACGGCGGACAACTGTTTAGCCAGTCGCATTTCGGGATTGGCGTAGCGAATGTTCGCCCACAGTCGAGGGGCACCTATTAACAGAATTATTTACTATTTCGTCATTCACAAAATAAGTTAATTCCTTCCTACGTATTAAACATTTTTTTTAGTATAGTATTTGTGCAAAGCAACTCAACCTCTGCGCATCAAAATAGAGTATATTTTGTATTGGCTTAATAATAACGCGAATACATAAACTAAGTGCCAGTAAAAAGTTAAAGATTCTTAATTATTTTGTAATAAAACTCAAAATGCTTTGCAATAACATTTTATTCTTCCAAACGTTGTTACAAAAATCTATAAAACATTTTCCTAAAACTAGGAATGATTTGGGAATGTATAAAGCATACAGTACACTTGAGGACAATATTAAAGACGCACTTCTTATATGATATCTAAGCAACCTTGAAACTTAAGTACAAATAGCAGTGAATGATTGTATAAAACTTAAGACTTATAATGATTGACATAAGGTTCAATTTACAATGATTAACGTATGCTCATGAAATGCACCGACTAAATGATTGTCCTTAAATGTATACACAATTTAAGTTATTTTACACATAGATAACAGCATGATTATGAAGATACAATTTCATAATAAAATATTATTAATTGTTATTTAATTGTAACATTTCATTGTTCGAAACAAAAAGCGTATTAAATAAATAAGAAAAAGAAACCCTAGGTTTTCTAGATAACAATATCTTAAAACATTTGAATCTTAATTTGTAAGAAAAAAATATTTTCATCTTGTTCAACATGAATGAAAAATAAAACATGCTTTAAATACTATTTAATAAATAATGTGCCAACTCGGAAAAAACTTCACTCGAGTTGGTATAGCAAAAATGAGTGAATGATTCGTTACAAATTATGAATATAGTTATCAAAGTTTTTACTATAACGCCATCTGTGATTCAAAAGTGGAACATTTTGTAGTGACATGACGAGTTGACCCGTCACTACAAAAAAAAATATATTATCTTACGTATGAACTCATAAATCAGTGTTTTTATGTAGCTGTTTGTGTAGCGGTTCATGTAGCTGCAATATCATCACAAACAGTCAACCTACATTAAATGATCAAGAAATATGCAGGCTTTTAAAATCTACATGCGTTTCCTTTATTCTTCATGGCAATTTGCACTGCTCATGAAAACATGAATATTTATTTTTTAATCTTTATATTTAAGACTATACGTCGACATACATTTAATTTCATAAGAACAGTTATCAAAAGCTACCAATATTGTTGAATGAGCAATCGTTACAATTGAGCTCATTTCGCGCGTACAAAAATGACTAAACAAGGGCGGTAATATGACACCTGGGGATTTAGAAGAAGCTATTATATGGGTGACATAGACAAAGCTCTACAATTTATTTTTATTTTTTTCAATTCGATATGCCATATTACCTGCCCTGTATTTTATGTTATACAGGCTGACTTATAATATACTAGTAATTTTTCAAAGTACATACTCATAATGAACAACTTTTACTACGGAACCAACCTTGAAATATAAACAAAGGAACGATTCCTATCCAAATATATTTTTTCTAAATTGCAAACATGCGCAAAATATCGAATACCAGGAAGTGGGTCAAATTTTATTTATAAGATTTGATTGGCCACAGACACTGGGACAGGTGAAAGTAAATAAAAGCTTGTAAAAACAAGCTGTTCCCTACAAAAATGCATTTTTTTTATTAGCCGTTGCTGTCCCACATCTGGGCAAAGGCCTCCTCCCATTAAGTCCCATTCCTTCCACTTTCCTCTTTGTTGTATAACACAATCAAAATTTTTGGATCAGGTTTTTT
The DNA here is from genome assembly GCA_949774945.1 of Hoplodrina ambigua. NCBI lineage: Eukaryota > Metazoa > Arthropoda > Insecta > Lepidoptera > Noctuidae > Hoplodrina > Hoplodrina ambigua. The sequence continues at coordinate 11,789,445 of OX458981.1, forward strand.
TTTGTCCCTCAAAAAATTGCCAGTAAATCATAAGTCAGCTTGTATAACTTTACATACATATCCTCACGCTTTTCAGAAGGGAGAAGGCAGAAACTATAGAAGGCATAATTTTATTTCATATTTCCAATCTCTACTAGAAATTAATGGGAGTACTACTAACAAAATTAATTCTAAGAAATCTCTAATTTCGTTTCATATATTTACTCTACTTTGTAAGTAAAAAATCAAGGAGTTTTTAATTTAATTAATTTTAACACAAGCCGTTATTGTGTTATTATTATTGACTATTTAACATAAATGGTATTATTTTATAACCTAAGCTGTTTTGTTTTACAACTGATTTTCGTTTCTAAAGATATATAGATAGAATAGTTTTTTATACAGCATTACAAATTAAATAAACAGAACCAAACTATAAATAAGACATCTCGAAGCTCTAGTAAGAAGTATTTGGCATTTGCAGTTTGTTTTTTTTTTATTATTCATAGCCTGCATTATAATATTACACTTGTACACCAACCAAACTTATTTAGTTCTGTCAAAAGCATTTTGCCGCTGGCTTTAGGCGGGGCAATGAACCTGCACGCACAGTGATATAAGTCGCGCGACACTGCCTACCGTATTTCGCAACGGGGCGATTCTGTTCTTTTAAAGAGGTGTATTCTAAAATACTGTCAAACATAAAAATAAAAACTAAAAAAGAATTTATTAATTTATGACAAGGCGTCATTTGATTACAACCTCCTTAAAAACGGGAATGAAAAACTACATCTTGTATTTCAGTTTAGTTGGAAAACAAGAAAATAAGCACCAATTAAACTAACTAAATTATATTATGCGCTTCTTATGTTTGAGATCACATTTTAACACAACTATTTGTTAGTTAAACAATATGGCTGTTGTAAGTTAGGGGCTGTTCAAGTATTACGTAAGCACCAAGGGGGGGTGGGGGGGTCTCTGTTTTGTTTATTTTGGATGACATGGGGGGTGGGGGGGTCTAGATGATGATTACGTCATCGTTAGTTATTTAAGTTTTTTCGGGGATTCCCGCAAATAATACATATGCGTAGGCACTCGCTTTGAGAACTGATTAGGGGAATTACCGCGCATTAGGGAAATTACCGTGCGCTATTCACTTGTCTAATAATTCACTCTCGTGCCGGCCGGCTGCAAGTGCGCATCTATCAGTATTGTTTTGTTTGGATTCTAAACGTATTGTAAGCATTGAAAGTTATCATTTGTGTTTATGTTGATGCAATTAGCCAAAGTTTAAGGCTTTAATTACCTATTTAAATTTAAATATCTTATTAGAATGTCATATCATATAGACAAATCCAAGTTATACCAAAAACTGTTCGAAAGTTTTAAAAAATCTCATACTGGGACGAAAGTGCAAAATGTACAAAAGTTAGTTAACGAAGTTTGGCGAAATTATAAATTACAAGCAAAGTCAGATAAGGAACTAGATATTATTGTATCTAAGAGAATTGAAGAAGAATTGCAAGCGGCAACTAAAAATAAATCCAGTTTGCAAATGCCCTACGATTATTTTTGTCCGACGGTAAAATTGAGGCTCTCAAGCCGAACATGCAAAACGTGTGGTCTTTATCATGCTTCCGTCAAATCATTAAATCGTCACATCGAGAAGATCCATAAAAAAGTAAACACGCCCACAGAGGGAAAAGTTAGACCTGTAAGAGTCGCTGCTCGTCGTGCTAATGAACTGATGTGCATTATTCAAAATTTAGAGCACCAAGATGTTGAATGGCTCGATGAGTGACGTAGACATTCCAAAATCGGATGAAAGTGAGCAGACTCACAACACTGAGCAGCAATCCAATGTCATCGATAACTTAGAATCATGGATTCAGGTTTCATGGACTGAAGACTGTTAATGTGTTCCGAAAATATTCTTTATGTTAGTTATGTTCTTTATTTCTGATTATATTTTTTTGTCATTTACTCTATGTGTATCAGTTAAACCTAATATTTTCATGAATTTTCCTATTTTAAAAATAACAATATAAAAAAACATTTATTACTAAAAATGTTTACGTAAGCATAGGGGGAGGGGGTAAGTGCTTTGCTTACTTTTGATGACAAGGGGGGCGGGGGGGTAAAAAATGGTAAGAAATCTGCTCACGTAATACTTGAACGGCCCCTTAGGCAAGTTATCCTCACTACGCAAAAACAGAGCTATTAAGTTACAACTAAACTATTTTATCGTTTATGTTTATAATTTGCATGGAACATTAGCGGTTTCTCCAGTAAAAATCAGGGGCGGATCTATGTATAGGCCTTTTGGGCCCCAGCCCAGGGCTCCGTGAATATAAAGGGGCCCAGGCCCGATCGAAGTCAAAACTAAAATAAAAAAAATATATAAGTACGCAAGAGTGTAGTGTTGAAGCTATACTCTCAGCTTCATTGCTGCAATTCAGCCTCAACTATAAACAAACTCAACAACTCGTATCAAATTTCAATGCGATTATGAAGAAATTCTATTGTCAAAGGAAGATGACAGTTAACAGTTCAAGTGTCATCAAGAATGAAGAAACCAGCTCAAAAATATGAATGTGACTGTTGGGAATTGGGATCCTATGATAATATTCGTCATGGTAGAAAAACTTGATAGTGAAACACATAGAGACTGGGAAGAACATGTGAGCAGTAATATACAAGACCCAGACGACCTCCCTACGCTTAATGTTTAGAAAATTCTTGGAAAACCGATTTCGTACGTAAGAGCTCACAGAAGTAACAAAACAGAAACCAACTTGTGCGGTATATTTGCGAGAGAAATCATTTCACGCATCAAAAAATGAAGTAGCAGCCTCGGAGTCTGGATTTGTGCCCGGTTGATGGCAATAGGCTCGCCCCCTATTACATGGGACTAAAAAACATAACTGGCGAAATGTGGGTATACTAATGGGTACACCTCTGCCTAACCCTTCGGGGATTACAGGCGTGATGTTATGTTATGTTAAAAATGAAGAAACACATAAAACATGACTAATTTGTAAAGATATAATAATATTTACAGTCACTGTAAGAAGTTTGGTCAACAGTCACCTATGGAAAGAAGCGGGTTTATCAACAAACAATCTGTGCTTCAATTGCCTTGCACCTGGACACTTTGTAAGGTATTGTCGTATCCCAACATGCTGTAGAATTTGCCAAAGACGCCATCATTCACTTCTTCATGAAAACAGAGTAAACAACACTACAGAATGTGACGCAACGGGCAACAATGAGAAGAAGCAACAAAATCAACCCGCTGTGACACCCAAGCATATGGTTAATAATAGACTATTATTGTCGTTAGTTTCCTACAGGTACAGTTTAAAAATGGTAACCAGCTTGAATAATTATGTAAGCCCCCAAGTAGCCCAGGGCCCCATAAAATCACAGTCCGCCCCTGCTAACGTTCATTCCTTCCGCAATATATTAAGCAACAAGCTTATCGAGCAAATTATAAAATTAACAGATAAGTTATTTAATTTAAAAACCATTTTCAAAGGTTTTATTATTAACTAGCTTGTGCCCACGACCTCGCCCGCATGAAAGCCAAGTATACCATAAAACTCGGAAATTGTATGGCTCTCTATCAGTGAAATATTTGAAGATTTAACATTTTTAATTTAAAAAGAATAAGTGTGGAGTTTCTTGCCAAATCTTCTCCATACGAAACTACCTTTTGGAAGGGGCAACTAGATTCAATTTTGTTTTTCCTTGTAAATGACGTTTAAAAGTTCCTTTTAATGGTCTAATTTTTTTTTGTAGTCGAATTAGTGCTTTCAAAAATTACCAAACAAACATACTTCTTTAAAATATTAGTTTCAATTTTTTAATATGCATCAGTTTACGTTAAAAGGAATTAAAAATAGCCCACGAAAACGACAAATTATATACGGTTCGCTTAAAAAAAATGGTCCAGATCAAAACAAGAGATAAGTAATCAATTATAATTATTTTAGTAGGTATTGATAAAGGGGAATCTCGATAATATTATTTGTTATTGATAAAGCGGTGTTTTTGTTTGTTTAGTTGGTAGATAAGAAATTTTTGTTGTCCTTTTAAAAAGTTGGTTAAAGTAAAGGAATTATACCTAACAATTTATGGGTCGTGATGACCAAGTGGTCAAGGCGACCGTCTCTCATGCTTGAGGTTGTGGTTTCAAACACGGGCAAGTAACAAAGTGACATTTTCAATTCATATGTACTTTCTGAAGTTTATCTTGGACATCACTGACATCGGTAAAGGAAAAACATCGTGAGGGAACCAGTCTACTGTCCCACTCAAACCATGTCAGAGGCCCTTGAGGCGGTTTAGAAACTCTGACACTAGGGTACGTGTGTGGGGTCGTAAGACCTTACTGCCCACACGATAAAGAAGAAGAAGAAGAAAACCTAACAATTTTTTTTTGACTGCGTCTTTAGCTAAGCAATTGGCTTGCGACGCTGCATGTCGCGGGCTCGTTTCCTACACAGAATAAATATTTTTATGGCCTACAGGTAGTTTCGGGTCTGGTTGTTTAAATGTGTGAGTTTATATGTTTATAAACGCATCCACAATACAGGAGAATTTTTATCGTTTAGTTTTTTTTTTCGTAAGAATAATTTCAAAGCTAAGGAAGCTTCTTATCGAATACTCAATTCAATTTCGAGCAACAAGAAAGCGCGTAGACTCGGGGAAACAAGCTTTCTCAATTCTGTTTTTTGGAGTGAAGTTGCGCCTGCGCATTGCTATGTTGAACACTTGATCGCTTCCCCGAGACCGTTAAAGCCATATCACAAATCTTTACTGTTGATTAAAAACTATGAGCAGTTAAACCTCATTGGTCGTAAACGCAGCGAGTCACCTGCCATAATAAGACAGTTACAATTTTCTTCTTAAAAAGTCTTACGATACTTTAAGGAAGTCCGTGGAAGTCGAAGTCGGTGTACAGCTGTTCAACACGTTTATAGACTTCGTCGCAGGATGATAACGTTTGTGGTAATATGGCTAAGGCTGCTGTTAAACTGTCGTCTGAACCAAAAATCTGAAATAAACACAAATATACATTACATAAAATAGGTAAGTCGGTTAATATTAGAAAGAAAGAAAAAAAAACTGTTTATTTACGCGAAAATGACGAAAAATGATAAAATAATAATAATTTATTCAAATAAAAACGTTTACAAAAAGTGTACATTTATCCAACAATAATTAGATTTTTCATACAATTCTAGTGCTTAAAAATAAACTTGACAACTAAAATAATATTATTATAGGTGAAAATAATGATGGTTCGGAATTATAATGTTCGGTACCGACCCGCCCGGTCTAGGTTTTATATTATATATTGCCTTGTTGGTCTCGTGGTCGCATGAGCGACTACTGAGCATGCGATCATGGGTTCCTGGGGTCGGGCGAAAAGTGTTATTGGATTTATTTATTTATTTATTAAAACTTTATGCACATGTACAAAAATACATTGTACAAAGGCGGACTTAATGTCTTAGGCATTTTCTACCAGTCTACCTTAGGGTGATGCAGAGACAAAAACAAAGTAGGTGCACAGATACAGAAAATTAAGAGAATATATTATAATAATAAATACATATATACATACATACAATATATATTTATACATACAATTTATCCATCAGAAATTTCTCAGTAGCTGACTAAAGTTTGGAAGTTGGCAGTGTGTCACCCCCATACCTTGGAAGGCACATAAAACCGTTGGTTGCCGCTTCAGTTATCACAAAAAAACAAAAAGCGGAAGAACCAAACGCCAACATGACGCAGTCCTTACATGATAAGATCCTTAAGTATTGATATTAAACAATTACATGCAAATATTACATGAGGGCCGTTTCAAGTGGGTGTAATATTTTTGCCCCATGGTTCGAGATGTATTTTTATTGTAGGTATTTTTTTGTTTGCCGGTCTGCCCCCATGTTGAAGGGAAGAGGGAGTGTTTGAGCACACACTTGTTCATTGTATCTCCTAAGTATTGGTTAGGCTTCATTGAGCTTGGCCGAATTACGGATCCGATTTTTTTATTTGGGTATTAGTCAAAGTCAAATCATTTATTTCACAAGGCCATTTTAAGACACTTTTGAATGTCATATACAAAGAGAAAAAAGGAATTGAATCAAGTAGCCTCTCAAAAAGATAGTTTTGTATGGAGAAGAATTGGCAAGAAACTCCATACGTACTCTTTTAATATAATAAAATACAGCGGCAGCATTCAGGGATAACATAGCTTTCTATTACCGAAATAATTATCAGAAACCGACCAGTACTTCCGGAGATTAGCGTGTTTGAACAAACAAACTTTAGCTTTATAATATTAGTATAGAAATTATAAATTGACTTCGAACAAGGTCGTCTAAATAAAGCCTTGGAAATCAATACAATATCGTTTAACAATTGGAGCAATTTGTGAAGGCAATCGTCATTACTTGATACGTACACTCAACTCAAGAGATAGGTATGCAAGGTCGTTAGATATAGTTGAAGTTTTCTTAGAAACCGATGGATGTCTTCGATTGATGAACTTAATTAATGAACTGTTTATTATCTACATTTTAAATTAAGTCCCATGTAATAGGGGGCGAGCCTATTGCCATCAACCGGGCACAAATCCAGACTCCGAGGCTGCTACTGAGAAATTCTTGATGGAAAAACCCAATAACACTTTAACCGACCTGGGAATCGAACCCAAGACCTCATGCACAGAAGTCGGGCTTGCGACTACTAGACCAACGAGGCAGAAAACATTACTGGCGAAATGTGGGTGTACTAATGGGTACATCTCTGCCTAACCCTTCGGGGATTACAGGCTTGATGATATGTAGTTATGTTATTTCAAATTAAATTACATTTAACACACATACATACATTACATTATTGGTGAGGTTCTTCAGAAAGGTCAGGTGCGCTGGTGTGCAGTACTGGTAACCGGCGTGCTTGTATGACGAGATGTATGAACGTGGATGAAGCGAAAGGAGTATGTAAGGATCCTAGCAGGTAGCGTTCTGTGCTTTCTGCCCCCATGGGAGAAAGGCGTGAGTTTGTGCGTGTGTGAAAACATCCATCGGTCTGATGCATGCATATCTATCTGTTTTGTTTAATGTACTCAATTCTAATTGTGTGAACCACGAGCATGGTTGTGATAACTGATAGCTAATGCATTCCACACTCCCCGGCGTTATTGATTTTATAGTACAAGGCTGTATCGTGTTCTGTATGAGTGACCTGATTCTATTAATTTTTCTTGTCGTTGTTATGAAATGCGTGTATGCGTCACAGATAATTTATTCATGCAAAATTTGGACTCCTGTGTCATCATCTTAGGGCAGTTGATAGCTAGTAGACGTCAGCTCAGAAAAGATTTTCCAATATTCACCAATATTGGAAAATCTTTTCTGAGCTGACGTCTACTAACTATCAACTGCCTCCCTGCCAAATTTTACCTTTATAAGTCAAGCGGTTTTCAATATGTCGTGATGAGTGTCCTTTCGTTTTTACATATTTAGAATTTTGTTTGAGGCGACCAATGTCAAGTACGCAGGAGAAGTAATGTCAAAATAATGGGATTTTGCAAAATACATATTAACGCTTGCAAGTAATTACGCGAAAAAAATATTTTTAAAATTGTTGTTTATCTGTTTGTTCCGCTCAATCTCCGAAACCTCACGACCGGTTTTGACGGGACTTTTACTAGCACATTGCTGATGTTATAAAGCGTAACTAAGGCTCATTTTATTTTAGAAAAATATAAGGATTCCGGAGAAAAAAAACCCCGCGATAGCCGACATTTATGCGAGCGAAGTCGTAACATAAATAAATAAATTACCTTTTTCAATAGATCTGGTCTGGAAGGTAACGCATGCATGGCTAATGTGGCAGCTTTCCTGATGTACCAGGGGTGGAAGTTTGCCAGGGTCTCGTTGTAGGAGCTCTGGCACGTGGTGCAGGTGTTCATGTTCTCCTCAGCCTCGCTCAGGCGCTTCAGGAACAGTCGTATGAAGTCTGTGAAACAAATACTCGCTTTAGCTTGAAAGTGTGGCCCCGTAGTATTGTAAGGACACATAACATCACGTCTGTAATCCTGAAAGGTTTAGGCAGAGGTGTACAAATAGTACACCCACATTTCGCCAGTTTTGATTAAGTCCCATATACGGCGAGCCTATTGCCATCAACTGGATATGAAGTATTCATGCTAACATTCCCAGTTAAAAGTAGGTACTTACCCATTTTATTTTTTAAGAAAACAAAATACTCTCCTAGGCCAGGAGAGGAGAAGGAAGAGATATCAGAGACAAAGAAGAGGTGGCGAGATGACCTAGACACCCACAGAGAAAGCTGATAATACATAAGACTCCGGGGAGGCCTTTGCCCAACAGCGGGACATTACACACATTGACGGCACGGTGTGCGCAGTGGCTGAAAGATCGGCTGCTGTGTTGCAAGTCGCGGGTTCGATAACCGCGCAGAACAAATATTTGTATGGCTTACAGACAGTTGTTCCGGGTCTGTCTGTTTGTGTGAGTTTATATGTTTGTAAGCGCACCCACGATACAGGGGAAACACAAAGTGTTTTAGTTTTTTTTTTTTAATTAACATAATAAATATCTAAATAATTATTAGCGTGACGTCATCAAGAATTTGCTAATTAATTTATTACGTCATAGTGTAAGCCCGTCCCTCCAATTAAGGATAATGAAAACAAGAATTTAAGACCACTTTACTTAATTAAATAAATATTATGTAGTTTCCATGATTTGACAGTATCTTTCATGCAAAATAGTAAGCTGTAGGAAACATGAAAACAAAATAGGGCAAAACACGAGCGAGAAATGTTTGACTTAATCCTGTTGACATAAGGTTTAAATTATAATGATAGGCGCGCAGTCATAAAATGCGAAAACTGTTTCTATTACGTCGATTTTCAATTACGTCGATTTTCAATTACGTCGAGTTTCATTACTCATGAGCATGATCAAGTCATCAAGTCCCACGTAATGAGACACAATTGATTTTCTATTGTTCTAACTTACCGGCAAGTCAGTCGGGGCTCGACCGGTAAAAAAAAAGTGCATAAGACCCATCTGCCTATTAGGCTCAGCGCTGCATAACTGGTCTTAAGGCTTAAGTTTTTTTCAGCACATTGAAATGTCCACTTTATATCAATTAAAAAAGAGTTCATTTTCATTTATGACTGATAACCAGTGCAGTAATAAATTCAAACAGCTGTTTAATATCAGTTAATTGTGTCGTTTAATATCCGGGTCATCAGCTGGCCTACTATCAAACTAATAAATATTTTACTATCATTATACTAACATGTTTGCATTCCATAGTATTAAACAGCTAGCTTCAGCCCGCGACTTCATCTGCGTCAAAGTTGATATATTATCCCAGCCCTTTAAAAAGATATTTTTAAGCAATTTGTTGTAAAAATAGTAGTCTTATATTATAAAAGCGAAACGCGACGAAGCGCGACTCTAGTGCGTGAGGTCTTGGGTTGGATTCCCAGGTCAGGCAAAGTTTTATTGTGTTTTTTCATTAGGAATTTCTCAGTAGCAGCCTCGGAGTGTGGACTTGTGTGTTTATGGCAATAGGCTCACCCCCTATTACATGGGACTTAAAACAACTGGCGAAATTTCGGTGTACTAATTGGTACACCTCTGCTTAACCCTTCGGGGATTACAAGTGTGAAAGCGAAAAGTCAATTGGCTAAACACGAAATCTCGAAAAGTACTTGACCAATGAAGTTGAAATTTAGCAGGTAGGTAGCTTATAGATATGGAACATTAGCTAAAAATTTTGCGACAAGACCTAATTATAGGGATCTTGTTCAATTACAAAGAATCTTTCTTTGATAAAGAGCCATACTACTGCCAAGTGCCATAGGCTGTTTTAGATATAGGCATGTGACATACCTGCAAACAGTTGCTGGCAGAAGCTAGTATTGTTTAAAATTTAAATGAACTCAATTAAGTGTTACAATGGCCTCATTATAATTACAACACCTGTTTATTCAAGCTACAAAGAAAAAAACATACCCAATCCTCGATGCAAACGGAGCATTGTTCTTGAGCCCGACACAAACCCAATCTTGTCACACAAGCTCGTTTCTTTTTCATACTTCATCATTTTCTTAAAAGAATCATACTGTACTGCGTCTTCACCTTCTCTGTGCTTCTCCATTACTTTTATTTTACTTTTAACATCGCTGCTTACGAATGAGAATACTGATCCTATTAAATTAAGAAATCTGAAAATGGAGAATTCGGTTAATTACTAACGTGTAATTTGCGTCTAATTCGTACATGAATTATGGTAGTCGTTTTAGTAATTAGTTTTTATTAATTAGTAGTAATGTTTTTAATACATATAGTAATTTTATCTAAGGTATTATATTCACCTGTAATCCTGTAAGATTCTGTTTACAAAATATTATTAAATATTTATTTTTCTCCATATTAAACTACCTTTTGGAAGGGGCAACTAGATTCAATTATATTCCTGTGGTTTATGACATTCAAGTGCTTTTAATGGTCTTATTGGACTTGATATACTAAGTAAATACTAAACAAGATCAGCAATTTAGCTAATTGGCATTCATTAGCACTTTCGAGATAGTAAAAAATTACATTTTCAAAATGCTGTTTTACTTTGCTTCTATTTTGCAATCTGCAAGTTTACATTATAATACTGGATTTTTATTTGTGAGTTTATAAGTAGGTAAACGACACCCACAACACAGGTGATATTTATAGCACAGGGGCAATTTTTTTTACAAATGTAAAAACTTTAATTGAAATGCTAATATTTCTGAACATGTGTATTTTTTAATTTTATATTATTTAACAGTTTCTAAGGTTTTGGTAATATATAATATAGTCCTATTTATTCCTTTCTCAGGAGCCCGGACCACAGGTAACATGGAACCTGTTCCTGGTGTCAGTGGGCTACTTTTTTTTTATTTTAGAATGTTCTAATATTAATATATTTTTTATAAATAAATGGAAATATGGTTCTAAGACACACTACAACTTCTACCCTTGTTACAGATAGCTAAAGAATATGTATAAATATGTGTTTGTAATGCAAACTCTTTTAACATTATCTCAAGTAGTTGGTATACATGAATCATTGTTAACTTGTAATTAATATAAATGAAAGAAAAATGTTAATAATGTTTCATTAAATTTATAAAGCTATTTGAGGTAATAATCCTCATTCCTATTAACTAAATATGCATCAGGCTTCGTCTTAACCAGCAAAGGTCACCTACACTGTTACTCTGTAGAGAAATTACAAATAATTATCGTCTTTGTTCAATGCAAAATCATTAGTCAACTTTGAATACATCGATACAAAGAATAGCAAAGCCTCATTCTATAATTTCTTGCCAATTTACGCTAGTTGACCTTGCAGAGCTTATTGTCCATTCTTATCTAAGCACTTAGAAATTTTAAATCCATATGGAAACATTGTAAATAACTTACTTTACTAATTCGTTGTAACCGTCTATGTATGCTTCAATGACAACGTCGTCTTCCTCTTTGAGGCTTCTTTGAAAGCTTTGGTGCACATGGTGTAAATCTAAAGCATGTTCGTTTGACATTTCTCTCAAAATTATAGAAAATACTTTGAATCGAAATTTGAATTTCAATATAAAATCTTGGCAATGCACTTACGATACAATTCGCAAACTGAGAAAGACTGACTGACATTTACTGACAATTAAATTCTTGTCAGTGCTGACATTGACAATTCATTACAAATTGACATTTCGTTCTATTCTAGAGGTGAGACATGTGTTTTAGGTTTTCGATTTCATAGTATTTTGTTTTGCTTTTCTGTTGCATCCTACATACGCCTGTTGCATCTATGACTAAGATGCAGCAAAATTCGATCTGTGTACTCTTTAATCGAGTTCAGAACGATCTTAGTAGGTATCTTTATGTTAATCGCTTCATATTCGATACTTATATTTATTTGCAGCTAGTACTAAAGTAAGTTTGACCAGCGGAACGACTAAACGATCGTTTTTACTTTCATAGATAATACTTCATACTTCGTACGAATACCTAACTCTGCTACATCTTTATTTTCTTTTATTTTGCAAGCAGTTTGCCGTCGTAAAATTAAATATTTTGCTAGATATGTCCGGTTTACTACGTTTTATTATTGCTGAAGCAAATCATGTGATTTAGTGTCTACCTTCATGCCTGCATCCTCCATCATCTGTCATTGTCAAAATATCTCAAGGTCTTGCGAATGAATTTCGTCGTCCTCCGCTATAAAAAAAAATATTTACTTTCCGTCGTCTCAGATAGCACAGTGTCTACGATAACAAATAATAGATGGTGAAATTTGCATATCATGAAATTTAAAACCAGTGAATGATCCTAACAATTGATTTTGTCATCGTTTTGACTTATCCGGTGAGTGTTATTTTTCTACCTACACTCGAAAATATGACAAGTTTCATAATTTATTTTTAGTTACGGCGTCGAGTGGCTCTTGTTCACAAGTATTCAGGTTAATCGACGAGTGGTGGTCTTTTTACTAAGTATTTTTCATAAGGGATTATTGGATTGTCGGGTTTTCGGCTTATTTAATAAAGTGCGTCATATCTGCCATTGTATACAGGGACTTCCCGTGAGAAAAACTTGTTGCAAGAATTAATTCAAACTTTTCTGTATCGTCACTATCTTCCGCTGACTGGCTAATTTAAAAAGTGAGTAATTTCAATTGACTATTGAGTAAATTGGGTATTGATATCTATGACTCACAAAGATAAACAAAGTGCTTTAAATTAAATTGTTTACATGTTTTGAGGCTACTTGTAGAACCAGCATAAATTGGTAAGCAGTTTAAAAATTATTTAGGTTCATTATTGAAATTCCCAACTTTTTATTTTGTTAAAATTTTACGTTAATTAGTACCCAAGTGGGCTTCTGTTTTTATCCCAATATATTTAGGTTAGTGGGACATATCTGTTTTCTCATTCTCTCTCATATGTCATCCTCTTCTCAAGGGCAATGCTCTGACCCTCTCATCTACTATTGCTTATTAGCTTCCACCTGCGACTTTGTCTGCGCTAAAGTAAATACATTATCCCACTGGAACTTCTTCTTTAGTGTAGGCAGTAAGGTCTTACGATCCCACACACCCTAGTGTCAGAGTACTCTAGTACATTACCAACCATTGCCATTTGTTTGTTTAGGAACCATACATTTTTCTGGGATAAAATGCCTTAGTTACCTATGTGTTATTCCAGACTATCATCTAAATCTGTGTCTTTCATCAAGATCCATTCAGCTGTTCTGGCGTAATTGAGTAACAAATATCCTTCCAAGCTTTCATATTTATAATAGTAGTAAGTCCTCCACATCCCCCTTCTAACCACAGATAATACAAGCCCCTAGTCTCACATATCCCACCAAAAAATAACTTTGCACTAAAACATTATCATAGACATAAATGTATGTCATGTAATGTTCTTTATCAAATATGGGAGGATGTTTTTAACATTCATTAAAGAAAGAGAAAGAAAATATACTAACAAAATGATAAGAATAATCAATACATTCAACATTCCAATTACAGGTATTTATTTTATATAAAACTAGATTTTGTCTGTGACTTTGTCCTCATACAAAATATCGGTTATCGCGGTGAAAACGTAGCTTATGTCCTTTGGTTTCGAACTTACCCTGTATCAAATTTCATAAAAATTGGTTGAGTTGTTTGGTCAAATAAGCTCAACAGACCAACAGAGCTACTTTCGCGTTTATAATATTAGGACTAGTACGGATGATTTCCAACATTGTTGCCAGCAACACTGCAACATTGTATGCTGCAACAAAACATGTTGTGCAACATGTTTGTGTTCTATGCAACATATCCTACTCTTGTTAGGGATTGCCCACTGTGGCCAAATTAGGATTGGGAAAATATTATAATATACTGGATATAAATATAATTTAGAGAATAGGATAATCAACACTAATATTAAAAATGCGAAAGCAACTCTGTCTGTCTGTCCGTCACACTTTCACAACTAAACCACTGAACCAATGTTTATGAAATTTGGTATGGGGTGAGTTTGAACCCCACGAAGGGACTTAGGCTACTTTTTATTTCACGACTTCATCTGCGTCTGTGATAACCGACATTTATGCCGACGAAGTCGCTGGTAAAAGCTAGTACATTATTCATTCACATATTTTCACGTATTATGTCAAACAATATTGTGTGTAATTGTCAGACATGTGAAATTTCACAATTTTGTTAAGTTTTATATTATAAAATGTAATGTAAAACACAAAGCAAATAGCAACATAATTTTAATTTACTCAGCTGCTCATTCTTTTACATTAATTTTGAATATAAATGATGTAGGTACCAATTTGTCAATTTGCACAACAGCTTAATTCATATATTGTATTTAAACATTTTATTTTTGCTTGCGTTACCTACCTACTTCTTCTTTCTTTATCGTGTGGGCAGTAAGGTCTTACGACCCCACACACCCTAGTGTCAAAGTTTCCTAGCCGCCTCAAGGGCCTCTGACATGGTTTGAGTGGAACAGTAAGTCCAGGTTTCCTCACAATGTTTTCCTTCACCGATGCCAATGATTTCCAAGATAAACTTAATAAAGGACATATGAATTGAAAAATTCACATTGGTACTTGCCCGGATTTGAACCCAACTTGGGTCATCACGACCTATCTACTAAAAATAAATGTAGAAATAATGTGCAGTTGAAGTAGCAAGAATATATAAGTTAGTTTACCCTTTGACTGCGAGAAATATACTCCTGTTGAGTTTCTATGGAAAAATGCAAGTGCCGTGCACACACTACCGTGTGTGTTTTTCAACGGCGAACACACGAACTGTGTAGCCAGCCGCACTTCAGGCTTGGCGTAGCTAATGTTCCCCCGCAGTCAACTGGTTAAGTAAAACCAAATAAGTAAGCTTATCATATCATATAGGTAAATCGTCTTTGTCCATGTGGAACACAATACCACCAAACAGCGTATGCTACTTGGAAATAGTGTAGCTTTCTACCGAAGAATTTTTGTAATTGTACCAGTAATTTAAAACATTTATTATTATGATTATTTAGTTTTCTACCATTAATTAATATTCTTAAAGGCAAGGATAGTAACATTTCCTGTTACAAAGTATATTCATATATTCTAGAAACAATATGAACTTTATTTACTGTTCTGTTATTTACAACATGTAATGGCAGGTATGATTTATTTTTATTTTTAATTTATTGTGTGAAGTTAGGCTTGATAGAAAAGAATTGAAGTTGCTTGTCTGGTATTTTCTTTAAAGCCAGTACTTTCGCACAGAGGCTTTGCGGAGTCCTAAAGCATATTTTAAGTATGACTGTATTAATTAGTCATTATCTTACTTTGTAGTACCTGTTACTTATAATTTAACAATTATCCAACAAACTTTCTCTGTTACCAACTTAGTAAAGACATCATGATGTCATTCGAAAAGCTTATAATGGCTGATGTGAGGCATGGATAGGGTTGCCAACCCTACTATATTAGAGCCCCCGCCTACTATATTTTTGAGAAAAAGATATAGTAGGCGAAACTACTATATTTTAAAGGCATCAAACTCTTAAGCAATAATATTCATTTAATTAAGAAATAAAGTACCTATTTTGGAACCTACTATATTTTTTTAAACATTTTCCTTACCTACTATATTTTTATGGGTATGAATTTTAGAACATATGGGTATGAATATTTGACTGATAAAGAATTGGCAACCCTAGGCATTGTATACATACAATGGTTTTTTTCCTCACATGTACGACATACTCTTAGTAGGTATTTCTGGCTGGCTTAACTGAATTAATTTTGTTTGTGCAATTTTTTGTTCTTTTCTTTCCTTCTTTACAAAACAAATTTAAAAAAAAAATACCGAATTAAACCCAACTAATTACAAAGTTTACAAATTAGTACAAGAGTTACCTAGCGCTAAATAATTCTAATAACAGTTAGTTATTTATTCAAGTTGCTTAATACGCTTGTAGGTCAATGAAACACTCTAATGATACATAATTGGTATTGAATCATTTAGCATAATGTTGTTTTTTTATGTTAGACTTGTAATGGAAAAAAAAACTTTAACAACTTTGATTTTGGATAAAAAATTCAGAACAATTTACTAAAGTAACATGTTTTTGACATTAAAACTTAGTAAAGTAAAATGATTTCTTTGTATAGTATTAATTGGAGTCAATTTTAGTTAAGTTGGTAGTTAGATATGTAATTTTATTTGGGGTTTTATGTCACTTTATGACTGTGCTGAAAATAACGCGCCTTAAATTCGGCTGCAGATTAAAACGCGATAATATTATCCCTCGCAGAAATATAGGTATAGCCTTCCCGTCACGTTACATTTACACCGACAGTTTTATCGGACGACAAACAACTGCCGCTGACCGAGTGTCGGGTGTTGCTGTTCACACTACAAGCTGAAGCCGCCGATCCGAACTTATGTGAACACCACCGTCATTACCGTGGTTTTACTACAGCCAACCCACAAAGCAGTTGTGAGTTGTTTGTCGGTCCGACCTAATGTGAACCAGGCCTAACGCCGCAGCAGTCCGGCTCTAAACGCATAATTTGAATGAGGTCTCGAGTTTCATCCTACCATCCTCAAGCATTCGTTCTTAGTCATCAATCATTCAAACCAAGTTCTTATTTCCAGATTGATGTGAGAACATGACGACAAGCCTGCAGAACGGGGACGAAGACTCGTTCATTATCCTCGGCACATCTCCTGGAACAAGCCTGGACATGAAGTGCAACGGCATCGAGAATGGAGACATGTCTTTCGACAAGGAGCAGATGGAGGAAGCTATGAAGGACCTCTCTGTTGAAGCCAATATGGCTTTTAAGGCCCATTTTAAACTTGGAGATTGTGTAAGTATTTTTATTATCAAAAATTAAGCTTCACCATCAGTTAAGACTTATAGAAGTTCTCTTTCTCCGATCAGACTATGGCCCACTTCTACAGTGCCCAACGTGTCTCTCATCAATGCTACTGATGCTGTGATAAACGTGGCCATTTACTGGGCCCAAAAAATATTGAAAAAAAGGGATTGTCTTAAATCATCAACTCGAAAAGAAGTTCTCTTTCAAAGTAGAAGTTATTTTTAGTCTCTTATTTTCCTAATGATGTGCTAGAAGTGCTAGACACATCCAGCCGAGCTATATTCTCAGCGAAACAAAATCCTGTCGTCCGTGCGCTACTATGAGTAGTGCATGAGTTCGTTCAGAATTGTTTGACATCGTCAAGTTAACCCTATGTTGCCCTATGTAGTTGTTGGTCCACTTTTTGACAACCACTTTGTCTTGTACATTGACTTTTTTGTTAGGCTATTTAGTATATTGTTTAAAAGATTCCTGTTGCTTACGTCTAAGTAAGTCGGGTGATTTAGATCGTCAGCATATTTCTTTTGTTTGTAATCAGTATCATATTACTTAGCTTGATGAGCTACTGGGACTGAATACTTATAGCGGATTGTGTTTTAGGTGATATTGAAATCACCTCTAACATAACCACGTGCCTTAACCACTGTGCCATCAGACATAGTAACTCATAGTACAAATAAATACTAAGTACCTATATAAAACCTCGGCTGCCTTGTTGGTCTAGTGGTAGCAAGCGCGACTGCTGTGCATTAGGTCTTGGGTTCAATTCCCAGGTCGGGCAAAGTGTTATTGGGTTTTTCCATCAGGAATTTCGCAGTATTTCGATGGCAATAGGCTCGCCCCCTATTACATGGGACTAAAAACATAACTGGCGAAATGTGGGTGTACTAATGGGTACACCTCTGTCTAACCCTTCGAGGATTACAGGCGTGATGTTATGTATGTACCTATATAAAAAATATACGCTCGTGTTAAGGTTCAAGATGCTTGTTAAATTCGCGACATGTGCTGGCCATAAGTACCTACGTATGTATGTATGTATTGTTTTTTTTTGTCGCAGCATATGTTATCATATGATGACGTATGAAATGTGCCGACGAATTAGTCGCGAAAATACTAACTACACGAAAATGCCATCAATACTTTGCCAAATAAGGATGGAAAGACATGGAGAAGAGTTTCGCAAAGCAAAATATCTCCTGTTCCATACACATAAACAGCTGATTTCTTTATTCAGAGCGTTTACGGAGTAGGTACGGCATTTTATGCAAAATTGTAAGTTCTTATTTTTCGAAATAAATAAACCGATTTTTATGAAACTACCTAACCTACACATAAAGGCTCCTACATACTGCCGGTGGCAAGGCCGGCTTTTGCTGCACGGTACGTGCCGCCGGCTTTTGCCGGACGTTTCTGCCGCCGGCATGTGCCGCAAAAACTTTCACAAAGCCTCAGCATCATTTCAGTTGTTCCATAGCAAGCTGTCATTGCAACCCACGCGATGCCCGCCGGCAAAGCCATGCCGCCGGCACTATGTTTAGTTTGGTCTAAAAAGTTATCAGAGAACACTTTCTTGTTATTTACGAAGTTTTGAATCTCCAAAAAGAAAACTATTGCTCTCATTTTGAGCTCCGCCGTTGTTAGATGAAAACCGGAAGTTTCAAAGTGTTAAAAAACCGGAACTTTAAAGTAGTTTCTTTTAACGTTGACATGTAATACAATCTGTTTGAAAGTACTTGTAAAACGTTGCGTAATTTTATCTTGTTTTTTTGACCTAGACCACGTTTTATATAAACCTGCTTACCAAAATGGTATGGAACGAAAGCACCACCGTCACGTTGCGGTAGGTATATTCACAAAATCAAATCATTTAAGAGTTCAAAAATGAATCTTATTGAATTACAACAATTCATAGCCTCGTTTGCCTAGTGGTCTCAAAGCGCCACTTCTGAGCACAAGGTCTTGGTCGGGCAAAGTGTTATAGGGTTTTACCATCTGGAATTTCTCAGTAGCAGTCTCGGAGTCTGGATTTGTGTCCGGTTGATGGCAACAAGCGCGCCCCCTTGTACATGGAACCTAAAACCTAACTGGCAAAATGTGGGTGTACTAACGGGTACACCTCTGCTTAATGAGCCGTTTTCATGAATATTGTAATAAAATGCGTCATAAATAGGGATATTATTCCCCCCCACCCCAATTTATAAGTTTTCTGTAACCATGACTGGACCTCGTTTATTATAACTCGTTTATTTTTCAATACATAAAGTTTATCTTGGATATCACTGGCATCGGTGAAGAAAAACATCGTGAGGAAACCTGGACTTATACCAGCCTATTACTGTTCCACTCAAACCATGTCAGAAGCCCTTGAGGTTTAGAAACTCTGACACTAGGGTGTGTGGGGTCGTAAGACCTTACTGCCCACACGATATAGGAAAGGATTATAGCTTCTGCTCTATTTTTGACTGTCTTATAATAAGACTGCCTCGTTGGTCTAGTGGTCGCAAAGCGCGACTGCTGAGCACGAGGTCTTTGGTTTGGTCCCAGGTCGGGCAAAGTGTTATTGGGTTTTTCCATCAGGAATTTCTCAGTTGCAGCCTCGGAGTCTGGATTTCAGCCCAGTTGATGGCAATAGGCTCGCCCCCTATTACATGGGACTTAAACATAACTGGCGAAATGTGGGTGTACTAATGGGTACACCTCTGCCTAACCCTTCGGGGATTACAGGCGTGATGTTATGTATGTGTGTTATAATAAGACACTGGCATTTAAAAATGCGTTCGTAGCATGAATTTATCATTATAGTTTGCTATAACGAAACAATATTTTGTAAACATTGCTCGCATAACATAAAAGTCATCGGACTAGACTTGCGTGACGTCAAAGGAACGATTAATATTGCTTTCAATCTCTTTTAATTATGCGCAGTTTACTTGAATTACAAGTTAACTTATTATGGTAATGTGACTGTTTTTTTTTTGCTTGATTTGGTGGGCAAATGCAAAACCGCATCAATATTATTTATCGAGTAATTTAGAAGCAAAGTCAAAGTCAAATTAGCTATCTTAATTATACTATTAAAAAGTAGTTTTAAACGTAATATAAAAGAAAGAAAAAAATTGAGTCTAGTTGCCTTTTCCAAACACTTTGCCTGACTTGAGAATCGAACCCAAGACCTTATGTTCGGCAGTCGCGCTTTGCGATCGCTAGACCAATGAGGCAGTTAAAAAAAAGCTCTTAGTTTAAAATAAACTCCCTCGGAAGCCTCGGAGTCTGGATTTGTGCCCGGTTGATGGCAATAGACTCGCCCCCTATTACATGGGACTAAAAACATATCTGGCCAAATGTGGGTGTACTAATGGGTACACCTCTGCCTAACCCTTCGGGGATTACAGGCGTGATGGTACCTATGTAGTTTTAAATAAATATTTTACAATATTTTGTATAAAGGATTACACAATATGATGTGCCTTGCATAAAACTACTATATTAGTAGTAATAAGCGAACGCACAGTCAAACAACTTTTGTTTTATCAGTAGGTACTATTTAGAGATTAGAGAAGATACATAGGTAGCTTTAAATATTAGTGTACCTCTGCTATCTCTCACTCAATCGATATCTACAGCACCGATAAGAGGTTGATGCAATCGTGATGTGTGATGAATAGTAATAATTTGAATTAAGATTTTTTTTTTCGTATTATTTATTTACTTTTACTATATGTAAAACAAGCTACTATAATTTAAAAAATTCAAAAACACGACTGCAAAAATTGCACATATTTGTACTTTGCTTACTCGACAGTTTTTTTTACGAGGTTTTTTATTTACAGTGTTATATATTTTTTAAATCTACTTGTCAAATTCTAGACGATAAACATAGACACGATCGGATTCATGAAAAAAAATAATTGAGGCTGGTATTAATTTACGTTTTAAAGTGACAACACAGGATTCTTTTTATTTTTAACTAGCCTATGTTACTCGGAACGATGCAAGGATTGTAACGATACCCCATACATCTAAATCGGTTCAGGCGTTTAAAAGTTATGGTGGAATAAAGAATCTTACATACATACATACATACATACATACATACATTAACCCTGAACACATAACACTCCTTTTTTTGGGGCAGTCTTTCTTCACCCATCCCAAACGGAGTGTGGAGCACCATCACAGGACTTTCGTCACGTCCTCAGTTGTCCGTCGTGCACTACCACCTGCACCATCCAAGACCAATGAGGCCAATGACAGAGCTGTACAGGTTGCTCAATATTGGTCGGACAAAATTTGAGTCATTCGACATGAGAATATGAAGACTAAATTGTAACTCGAAACCCTAAAGGTGCTCCCTCACCGGGAGCATTCGCGTGTAATGTAACGTTACTTTGAGTATATCATCAGTGAAGGAGGAGAACCGAGCATTACAATGCGCTCCTTGTAATGATACAATGTGTAATATCTTGATACAACTTGTAACATCAATGCGCTCCACTTCCAATGTAATGCTCGAAGTCGAATCTATATGTTACATTACACGCAAATGCTTGTTAGTCAGGGAGGTATTATTGTAATGTAATGCTCAAAGTTGAATCTATAATGTTACAATACACGTGAATGCTCCCGGTGAGGGAGCACCTTAAGGTCCAGTCAGCTGAGTTGGCCCCTTATGACGGAAGATACGTCGAACGTATCGGTTATGTGTGTATGGTTGAATATTTTATTATCTTTTTGACTGTTTCTGCGTTACGAGACGATACGCGGCGTATCTTCCGTCAGATGTGAAATCACCCTATATGTTACCGAAACATCGTCTCATGAACATAAATCCCCCATCAAAAATATTTGCTACAGCAATGTATTTCCTCAAATAAATTATAATGACACAGAATAGTTTGACAAATTACATGTTGGTACAATATTTTCCTCTTAACAAACCCGTTAAAACCTACAACATTTGTTACTGGAATGCGTCGCAAGCGCAGCTTGAATCACTCTGTATTTAAGGTAATACCATTCACACCGTGCACTTATGTAACAAACCATTTAGCAGGGACTTTACTTTGTCATACATACACTCATAAAACTTAAAAGTACATTTAGCTACTTAAATTGTATGTGCTTTGGAAAAATATACCTTATTTTCGTTTCACAAAGTTCAATTTTCATTGCAGGCAATAAGTTTGAAGGTTTTGTGTTTCAAAAATTTATTGCCTACGTATGTCTTTAAAGTTCATAGTTATGTAACTTTAATTTTAATAAGTGTGCGCTGTGTTAAGTTTTGACGAAAGTTTTTCCCGGAACTTGATTTATTTGTAGGGAGTAGAAGAACCTGCGATCATCAGCGCAGGAGTCGATTCAAGCAGGGGTTAAAAAAGACAACCGTCCGTGATAAACGGACTGCTCCAGTGCCGTAGCAGTCCGACACTAAACGCATAAATTCAAAGAGCACTAATCCTATACTGGTTTCATGTTTTATCTTGGACATCGGTGAAGGAAAACATCGTGAAGAAACCTGGACTTATACCAGAACCAGACTATTACTGTCCCACTCAAACCAAGTCAGAGGCCCTTGAGGCGATTTAGAAACTCTGACACTAGGGTGTGTGGGGTCGTTAGACCTTACTGCCCGTGCCCACATGATAAAGTAGAAAGATGCTTAGAATATACAAACTAATATAATCTGCTTTCGACAACGAGATCAACTAGGATAGTCATACTTCTTCTACGTAAGCAAGTCCTTATCGACACCTGAAATCCCCTGTATGATAGACAATCCCCTGAGTAGCCCTGACTCCTGACTCACTTCCATTTATACACAATCAATCATTATATAATTGATATTAAATGCACAAACGTCATAAGTACAAGACTTATAGATAAAGTTTTGATAATGTATTTAATACTGCATATTATTTAATCATTTTAGTATCTTTATGACGTCACTAAACAGTTCATTCATTGTAATAATGAATGATAATAAAAACCCATCATCTACATATCTACACTAATAATATTATAAAGAGGAAAAATTTGTATTTTTGTTTGTTTTTAATGGATAAACTAAAAAACTGCTGGACTGATTTTAAAAATTCTTTCACCATTAGAAAGCTACATTATCTGCGAGTAACATAAACAATATTTTATTTTATTTTTGCGCGGACGAAGTCGCTACAAATTTTTTGTTCGTTTGTTTAAACGTGTCAATCTCTGGAACTGTCGCTCGAATTGGAAAACATATTTTGGTGTTTAATAGCCAGATTCATGAGGCATAGTATAGGCTATATAACATCACGCTGCGACCCACAGGAGCAGAGCAGTAACCAAAGAAGTAACTTAACACGGGTGCCAAAAAACCCACGCGTACGATTTCGGGGGCTGAAGCTAGTCTTACTAAGATAAGGGTATTTTTTTAATGTTATCAATATTATCAGTTTTTTATTTATCCTTTTATCAATCAATCAAATCTTGTGGCAATTTTCTGCTGCTGATAGAAATGTTATTCAATGAATCGAAAATAAAAACATAAACTCTATAAAGGTGGGGACACATTGTTGCTCACATTTCCCCTGAATGTAAACCTACTCTGTAAAAAAAAATTGGTTATTGGTTCAGGCCTGCCAACTGTCGGATTCGGGATATTTCCGAATATGATATTGTTATGTAAACTGTGTTAAACATGCCGATTCAGATGTTGTACTAAACCTTATTTCTAATTATATAAGGGAATAATTAAAAAATAAACCGTTAAAATAAATTATTTATTAATATCATTTATTTTAATTTCTATACCAGGGGTCACCAAATGGCGGACCTTGAGAAAACGGTAAACTTCATATCTGAAACTAGTATTTAAATATGTGAGAATATATGTGAATAAAAACTTGTGGCATTTTACTTTAGCCTAGTCTTCCTTAGTAAAAATATGTAGGTATTTCATTTGTTATCACCAAGAGGACCACGACAGGCTCATAATTTTCTAATACGGACCTCTAATAATAACAATGGTAAATTATTTAAAATTCAGTTTTATAAATGGCTCATTAATAATATTTTTTATAAAATTAATCATTTTTTAATATGAATTGCTTTTGGCTTTTCTACTGTAATTGTAGGCAGTTTGCATGATTTAGTTTTAAGCAGAACATGTGAGATCTCATATTTTAAAAGAAAACCATGTTTAAGCAAATAAATATATTCTATTCTATTCTAAAACTTATTGGTGACCCCTGTCATACATATGCATAGGTAGATGTGTGTTTACCTTTACGTTCCGCACGTGTCTTTCCACAGGGGACTTACCTTAGATAACTATGTATGTAAGTTTGTATGGAGGAAGTAATCTATGATGTAGGTCGTGGTTGAGTGTTGATAGTCCTTACTTTGTTGAAAGCATTCAGTCTGTGTTTGACATTGTCTTTGGTCGGTTAGAAAGTTGGGAGCTTATTTATTTTTTCATTTGTTTTTGTTTGTGTACTTTGGACGAAATATCTGACTAAGAGGTGTGGTGTTATTTGTTAAATTGTGAGGAATGTCAGTTTAAGATTTCTTTAGAAAAGGTGCGTTTATATTAATGTGTCAGGTTTTATTTTTAAATATTCTTGGGATTTTATTGTTTTTAGATAAACAGTGAGTTTGTATTGACTTAAAACTGAAATAAAAACTTTCTTTCGACCTTTTTGATTTTAAAATGAGTTGTTTTACGTCTATCGAGACGAGGGGGGGGAGGGGGGATTAAATGTAAACAAATACGTCATATTTAAGCAGTATAATGTATTCGATACATCGTTCAGACAAAGGCGCTGGCCTTATTCAGTAAAAGGTTCCGTACAAATTTTTAATTTGATTTTTATTATATTTCCAGCCGTCGCCAGGGAGCATGATGGTTGCCAGTACCATAATAACCGACGACAGAAGCACAGAAGAACTGCAGAAGCGTTTCGGTGAACTTCTGGACGAGAATGTGATTCTTAAAGAGACGTTGAAACAGAACAATGAGTCTATGAAGGAGCAGTTCCTCCTGATCGCGTCCTGCCAGGAGGATATGATGAAGACACATGTTCTGCATAAGGAGAAGTTCGATGAGACCAAGGGTTTAGTGGAGA
This sequence comes from Hoplodrina ambigua, assembly GCA_949774945.1. Lineage (NCBI taxonomy): Eukaryota > Metazoa > Arthropoda > Insecta > Lepidoptera > Noctuidae > Hoplodrina > Hoplodrina ambigua. Next base: position 11,814,532 of record OX458981.1, read on the forward strand.
AGGTAAATGTTAATTGTGTTTTATCTTAATTGAGTACTCGGCCCCATCTTTCTACTATACAAAAAAATAAAATTGAAGTGTCTGTTTGTAATATTAACTTAACCGCTTTTTACTACATGCATATAAATTTATATACGGTACCTATGCCAAAATAACATATTTTTCAATTTTTGTCTGTCTGTTTGTTCCGGTTAATCTCTGGAAAGGCCAGACCTATTTTGACGGGACTTTCACTGGCTAGCTGATGTAATAAGGGGACTTTTATTTTAGCAACAGAATTAGGTTCCACGTAAAAAAATAAAACTTCGCATAAATCCGACATTTACGCGGACGAAGTCGCGGGCATAAGCTAGTTCTAAATAAATAAAAATGAAAGGCTAATTGTGTTGTTAAGCTCAAAACTACGGAACTGCTGGACCGATTTGGCTGATTTGGCTGGATTTTTTCGTGTGTTGCCAAAAAATGCCCCTTGAGGTTTAGGTAAACGCAAGCCCCTAAGCCCATGTCAACTTTGAGGTGATATTCGGAAAGCTAGCGTTTTGATAAGCTTAGCATACCTTAATATGACAAATAATATCATATTAATTCGAATAACTAACTTCTGCCCGCGACTTCGTCTATGTGAAAGTGAAGTATACCATAAATATCCTATGGTACTCGTCAATAATCTAGCTAATCACTAATCAGTAAAAGAATTTATTATTGTAATCACAACAGGACTTCCAGAGATTATCTCTTACTAATAAACAAACAATTTCACCTTTTCTATAACATAAATCATGGAAATGAAATGAATGACACAGATAATCAATAAAATCTTTTAAAACGGTTTTTTTTTTACTATTTTTACTAAATTGTTGCGTGCCTAGCCTTACTTTTAATTTTGTTGTCAGCTTCCAGTCTCACCGGATGCAGCCGATTTTTACTAAATATGAATCGAAAAATAATACTTCGTCTTCCATACAATCGTTTAATCGCCATCTTGCAAACTATCCTCCCTCTCTCACACACCTATTTACCTTTCACTCTCACCTTACCATAGGTTCCATTACTCAACATTAATATAAATTTTTTACTTGTTTCCCAGCTCCGCCAAGAAAACAAAAAACTAAAGACAGACATAGCACGACTCGCCGACAGCGATTCTCATTCACACGTTAGCAGCGAGACGGGCGAGTCGGTGCGGTCAAACAAGTCAGCGCAGTCGAGCCAGTCGGGTCCGTCGTCTGCGCTTGAGTTCGTGACGTCACCCGATGATGATACTATTAATAAGTTGACGGCGCAGTTGGAACTAGTCGAGAAACAGAGGCGACAGGTAAAGCATAATATCTTTTTTATATAGAAACTTCAACACAGGGAGGGGACGCCCTAGAAAGACCCACACTGACCTTATTGGTGAGGGTCTTCAGAAAGGTCGAGTGCGAAGTACTCGTAACCGGCGTGCTTGTATGACTAGATGCATGAATGTGGATGAGGCAAAAGGGGTATGTAAGAATCGTAGCAGGTTTTGATTTCTGCCTACCCCCCATGGGAAAAAGGTTTGAGTTTACGTATGTATGTATAGAAATTTCTTATCCATGGCCTGTAGTAACGTGGACTTGATATAACTCGATTCCTACCGGATTCTCTTCGGAATTTCTGATCAACTGCCTTTCTGTACTCTACTGTATAACTTTCTCTCAGTGAAAAATTTTTTGTAATCAGATCATACTTACACAGACAATCTATTACGAAAAAAAAAACAAACTAACTTTTTATAGTCTTTACTTTTTAAATGATAATTTATACTAACATAATGTTCTTATATAAACATCCCTTAATAAATTAGACCACGTTTACTCTTTATTTGTTATACCAATTTCAATCTTATGTAAAACAGACTAAAGTTGAATTTTATATTTGCCAATTTCAATCTTACCCAAAACTTACTAAAGTTGAATTTAATTTGTTATCTAATTACTCGCGGTAACCTTTATTATGTGTTAAATTACAGGTGATAGTAGATAACGAGAAGCTGACATGGCAGAAGGAATCGTTGGAGCACATAGTGGACGCTACTTCCAAAGAGAGAGACACACTCAAAGAGAAACTTAAGAATGCAGAAGTAAGTCTGTTTTTTTTTAGTATGTTGGTTTTTCCATTAGAAATTTCTCAGTAGCAGCCTCGGAGTCTGGATTTGTGCCCGGTTGATGGCAATAGGCTCGCCCCCTATTACATGGGACTAAAAACATAACTGGCGAAATGTGGGTGTACTGATGGGTACACCTCTGCCTAACCCTTCGGGGATTACAGGCGTGATGGTATGTTATGTATTGTAATACAGACTGACCTTACCAAGGGGTATCGTATTGCCCAGTTACTGGGTTGTGGAGGTCAGATAGGCAGTCGGTACATGTAAAATACTGGTATTCAGCTGCATCCGGTTAGACTGGAAGCCGACCCCAACATAGTTAAGAAAAGGCTGGGCAGATGATGATCGTAATACAGACTAAAGTTTGGTTTACTGGCCATTCTCAGGGGGTGACAGTACGCATAGTAAAAACAACATAACATCACGCATGTAATCCCCAAAGGGTTAGGCAGAAGTGTACTCATTAGTACACCCACGTTTCGCCAGTTATGTTTAAGTCCCATGTAATAGGGGGCAAGCCTATTGCCATAACAAAAAAAAAACATCAGAAAATTGAAAAAGTAAGCTTTTCTTATTTAAAAGATAAATGCTTTAATTTATTGTTTTTTGATCAGCTTCTACTATCGACTAAGGACACAGAGCACGCGGATGAAATTAACACTCTGAGGTTTACCGTACAAGATCTACAAGCGCAGTTGCAGTCCGCCAATAATTTTGTAAGTTATTTCAATATTTTTCCTAATATTTATTGTCAGATAAAGATAGGTTAAGATATTTTGACGGGCCTGTTGGTCTAGTGGTTAGCGGCCCTGACTGCTAAGCCGGAGGTCGTGGGTTCGATTCCCGCCCAGGACAAACTTTGTGTGATGAGCATGATTGTTAGTTCTGTGTCTGGGTGTGATTTATCTATAATATGTATGTATATATGAATTATAGAAGTATGTATATCAGTTGTCTGGTTACCATAACACAAGCTCTGCTTAGCTTGGGATCAGATAGCCGTGTGTGAGTTGTCCCAAGATATTTATTTATTTATTATAGATATTTATTTCGGACGAATGCGCTTAAATCTTCATATATAATAGGACAAGTGCATGGTAAGAGAATTGATTCATTCATTCATTCAGTTATTCGATCATTCATTAATTCATTCAATTATACATTATTAATCCAGTCAGAGTTAATGATTTATGCAACAAGGTTTTTATTTTGTATTACGATTACTTTTTACAAACAAACAATTTTACCTATTTAAACTACTAGTATAGATTTACTTTGTTAGTTTTTAATGTTATCTATGGTTTCTAAACAAATCAACTAAATGAATCACTGAGTGATGAGTTCGACAAGTAGAAGTAAAAAAAATGATATCGACAAAAATCTTTAAAAAATTAATGTGTTTCTAGAGGTGCTAACTAGATTGCAGTCAATCGATATCAACTACTCGATGTTTGGTAGCTATAAAATAATCGATAGTTGATAAACTGTTACTAAGATATACCCTACATAATTGGTTTTTACCTTCAGACAAGTATATCATCCGAAGAGGTGGCTAAACGCGACCAGCTGCTCCACCAACTAGAAGGCAGGGTGGCGACGCTGCAGAGCGAACTCAAGGCCGCACAGCTTAGGATACTTGAGCTGGAGAGTGTAAAAGTAAGTCGATTATTAAAATTAACGCTAAAGAGAGAAGTAAAATGAAATATGTACCTACCTAATAATATATGTACATAAAAAAGGTCGTGTGCGTTAAAATGATTTTTATATTGACAAGATAAAAAGGTGACGGGTCGCGGGCGGCGCGCTGACAAATAACGGTTGGACGAGGTGACGACATATTGTGAAAAAAAAAATTAAAGTCGACGATCTATTCTACGTGGGGTACAATAGGTATTTAATACCTACTTTTAGGTTTTTCTTATATTTTTATTTTTTTTCCAGTTGGAATTCACTAAACACAAGTCTGGGGTGTCGGAGGCTGTCAAGATATACAAGGACCAGATACAGGATCTGCATTTGAGGCTAAAGGAGGCGTCTACTACTGTAAGTAACTGGCAACTGCGGGTTTTCTTAAATTATACTAAGTCTAATGTTTAAATTAACACTTTTACCATTGATGTATAAAAAACGTTCAGAATCATGACCAAAACATCCTCTATGTTTTGGTCATGATTCTTAACGTGTATGTATGTATGTATGTATGTCTTAACGTGTATCTTGGAGGGTACGCAAAAAAAATATTTTTATAATATTTTATTTGACCACTTTGTCGGCGTGATTAATATATACACCTATGCCAAATTACAGCTTTCTAGTACTAGTCTCTGAGCTAAACCTCAGACGAACAGACAGAGAAACAGATATGGCGAAACTATAAAGCAACTCAAAAAAGAGCGCACAATCAGAATAAGGACTCATGAATTTATTCTATAATTATCATATCTGTTCATAATACTTATTATTGTGTTATAGGGCTGACTTATCAATATTCAGATAACTTTTATCCGAGAAATAAATATGACATAACATAACATAACATCACGCCTGTAATCCCCGAAGGGTTAGGCAGAGGTGTACCCCATCAGTACACCCACATTTCGCCAGTTATGTTTTAGTCCCATGTAATAGGTGGCGAGCCTATTGCCACCAACCGGGCACAAATCCAGACTCCGAGGCTGCTACTGAGAAATTCCTGATGGAAAAACCCAATAACACTTTGCCCGACCTGGGAATCGAACCCAAGACCTCATGCACAGCAGTCGCGCTTGCGACCACTAGACCAACGAGGCAGTCCATAAATATGACAGTTTGACATATTTTCTATACAAGAGCTGTCAAACCGCCATATTTATCCCTCCGTTGTGAGTTATCAGACGATTGAAAAATTAGCTTTTAGGGAACATTATTTAGTACTTTTCTATAGGAAACTTCATAAAACGACTATCATCTTGTCTCTAGGTGTTCCAGCCGGTCCGCTTCTCGATCAGTTCGGAGCCGGAGTCCACGTCGTCAGAGTTCTCGAGCCTCACGTCAAACGTCAAGTTGTACGACAAGACGCTGAAGCATTTAGCAGAACTACTCAATATACTGACACATGGGTGAGTTTCTATGATGTGTAAAGAGAGCGAAGAGAGAAGTGTGTGAAGAGCCATAGTCATAAGACAAAGTCGCTTCCCGCCGTCTGTCCCTCTTTTGTGGTAAGATCTTTTAAACTACGCAACGGATTATTATTCGGTTTTCATCAATAGAGTATCTACATTGAACCTGTATGAGGCCTGGACGGGTCGCGGTGTATATCTTCTATTTATACATGTAAAATGCTTTGTCCTAAATGACTGATCAACATACAGCCAAAACCGCTGATTGTAGAGACCTGAAACTTGGGAGTGTGTTCTTTGTATGATGTAAGCATCCGATAAGAAAGAATTTCCCGATATTCTACCCCTTAGGGAGTGAAAAAGAGGGCCAAAGTTTGTATGGGACAACGTTATTCCTTCTACTTGAAATTTGCATATAATTCTTTGACAGAATTGATTTTTAGATGTGCTTTGTTCTATTGAAATTAATCCTCTATCGGGGTCAAAAAGGGTTAGAAAGTTAAAATTCTATTAGAACCGGGCAAAAGCTAGTAATGAATAAATAGTGATCAATGTTCGTTCTCTCTTCATGACAAGAGGCCCTTTATCTAAAATTGACAAACTGATAATAGTTATTTCTGCACGAGGAACCGAAAACCTGACTCAATGTTTTGTCTTCCAGCATGTCAGACAGTCTGGTCGAGACCTTCGGTCTTATAACGAGCCTTCACGACTACAAGCTTGAAAGGGTAACAGCAGAGCAGTTCAAGACAGGCCTGGCAGAGGTCAAGCAACAATTGGAGAAGCAACACAGTACGGCGCTAAATAATATGTAAGTTTCACTAATTAATTGCTTTTTTGGATCTTTATCACTTGTAATTAATGGTTGGATATGTATGTTAGTTCATATGTTTCACCCACGAAACGAGAGAAAGTATAGCGCGAGGGAAAGTTAAAAGCGACTGCTGAGTATGAGACCTGGATTCGATTCCCAGACCGGGCAAAGTGATATTGGGTTTTTCCATCAGGAATTTCTCAGTAAAAGCCTCGAAGTATGGATTTGTGCCCAGTTAATGTCAATAGACTCGCCCTCTATTACATGGGACTTAAACTGGCGAAATGTGGGTGTACTACTGGGTACTCCTCTGCCTAACCTTTTGGGGATTACAGGCGTGATGTTATGTATTCTTTGACTTGACCTTGTCAACATGATTCGCTAAACCAAAATCCAGCTGCAACTATCACGGGCACGCCGCAATCGCGGCGGTAAGACCCCTCTTTGAGGAGTGGCTGGAGAGGCGCTACGGCGTCCTCACCTACCGCCTGACGCAGGTCCTCACCGGACACGGTAGTTTCGGGAGGTTCCTGTGTCGGATAGGGCGGGAGGAAACGCCCGGGTGTCACCACTGTGTGGATCGCCCGGAGGACACGGTGGAGCATACGGTGCAGGACTGCCCCGCTTGGGCAGATCACCGCCGTGTCCTCACGGAGGCGATAGGCGGCGGCGACCTCTCGCGTCCGGACCTGGTTCAGGCCATGCTCCGGGGCGAGAGGGAATGGGATGCAGTCACCTCCTTCTGCGAAGCAGTAATGCTAGCGAAGGAGGAGGCGGGCCGCGTGAGGGAGAGAACCACCTCACGCCCCAGGCGCCGCGGGAGACGCCCAGGGCGTCGGACGTCGCGAGGCGACATCCGGCCACCGTAGGCGCGGGCTTGCGGACGGCGAGTAATGGGTAGCTCGCCGTCCGATCAAGGACCAAGCCCGGGTCGACGGCGCGTTCTGTTCGCGCGCGCCTCAAAGAGCTGTCAGCACAGGGACGGGGCCCCCAACGGGGCCAACGCCTGCCGGGGTTGCGGGACGTCTTAACAGGATACCGTGGCCCCGGAACGTAAAGGGCAACAGAAGGAACAGGGTGGTTTTTTAGTCAGTAAAAGTCTGACAGTCCCTTCCGCCCCACCCAGGGCGGAAGGAGTCATTTGATGATTTTTACCACCTCAAAAAAAAAAAAAAAAAAAAAAAGCTGCAACTATCAATCTTTTTAACCATAATAATCCTTTATTACATTCATTTTTTTCCAGCGGACAAGTTCGAGGTACCCTCTCAATATTCGAAGGCATGTTCAAGGACTACAATGAGCTTCTCAAGAAGTCGGTGGCGAAGACTCGCGTGGAGCGCTCGGGCAATGTCGAGGCCCTCACCGCAGCCCTAGTGGCGCGGGGGCAGGAGCTCACAATGCTGCAAGCTGAGCTCAATAAGTTGAAGGGAGAGAAGGATGATACAGAACTGCTTAAGGCGCAGATGGATTTGTATAAGTGAGTAGTTTGATATTTGAAGTCTGACACCTATAACCATGTATCCTAAGGGTAATTTCTCTGTCGCGGGACGTCTTAACAGGATACCGTGGCCCCGGAACGCAAAAGGCAACAGAATTAACAGGGTGGTTCTATAATCAGTAAAAGTCTGACAGTCCCTTCCGCCCCCAACCCAAGGTGAAAGGACTCATTTGACGACTTATACCACCCGAAAATAGGGTCATTTCTCTAACGATTCGATTTTCGAGATACGACGTTCGATTCCTAGGACGGGTAGTGTTATTGGGTATTTCAATAGGAATTTTCTGTGTCAAGAAAAGCACTGAAAGCCGTTGGTCCTGGCTGTCGTTCGCAGATATTTGACAGTCGTTACGGCTAGTGAATAAGCCAAGCAACCAGCAAGCAAGAATGCGTGCTACAATTTTATCTTTTACGATCATTCGAATTTAACCCTTATACTGTTAAATATCTTGAAAACAATTCTTCATTTTTCCATGATCTTGTCAGTAAATGTGTGTTCTGTTTTCAGGAGTGACTTTGAAGCGGAGAGGGAGTCTCGCGAGAAGATGGCGAGTGAAAAGGAGAACATACTCACAGATCTCAGAACGACGCAGAAACGTAATCAGGAGCTGACGCAACAAGTGCGTTATCTAAACTTAATATTATAAAGATAAAAGATTTGTATTTTTGTTTGTAATGGATAAACACAAAAACTACACTCATTCAATGTCGGCATTAGTCACTTATGTCAAAGTCAAATCTTTTATTTCAATTAGATCATTAAAAGGCACTTTTGAACGTCATTTACGAGAGAACTTATGTACCTATGCGGTACACGCGACATTCCAGAGACGTACAAGCTAGATGGCAAGTTATATTTTAAAAACAGAAATCTTAAAGTATTTGGTATTCAATTAATAAATTAAGCTATTAACAAAGCACATAAAAAACACACAAATTGAAGATCGTTTCAAATTTTCAAGTTAAAATTTTTTAATTGTTAAAACGGTTATAATATACCTTGAGAACATTTACTAAATGTCTTATTTATAAAAATATAGAAATATCTGTTTCTACAGAAAACTTAAATTCGGTCTAATTTAGCTGTAACACAATTTTTTGAAAATGATTTCAACTAATTTTTCACTATCTAGATCACAAAACAGTACATGTATTGATCAAAGTATTATTTTTATGTCTCCCCAGTTGGAAGAAGTTCGTAAGATAAACCCGGCAGTATACCGCAGCGCTACGAATACGTCCCGTAGTAGTACAGGAGCTCGAGCAACTCCGACGTCTCCCGCCAGAACCGCTCCCACGAGAGCTGCGCCTGCGCAGCCCACTAGTACGACTGGTAACATGGTGAGTACAATACGTTATTAAGGCTATAGTCATTTTTGAGAGGATTACTCGAAGGTTTTTAATTTTGTGTCCTACAAGCCCCATTCTAAACAAATCATCCTACGAAAAGGTTCACAAAAAGAAGAAACTATCAGACAAGTCCGAAGAAGGTGCATGCGCAGGCGCACCCAAGGAGACTACGCCCCCACCGCTGCGTTTCGACTGCCCTGTGTGCGACCAGCCATTCAAGACGCTCATATTATTACAACAACACGTTGACCATTGTCTAGGTTGATTCTAGGATAGAATTCTAACTTAAATTATAGCAAGAAATATTAAGATGGCTTGGAAATCAAGAGTTTAGCCCGCAATGTGTCCAATTGCGCGCTACGAATCAATACAAAAATCATAACATAACATCTCGCCTGTAATTCTGGAATGGTTAGGCAGAGGTGTACCCATCAGTACACCCATATTGCGCCAGATGATAATGAACTAAATACCAATATAAATAGAGTGCAAAATTGCCTAATTGCGTGCAAGATAACGAATGCCACGTAGAACTATGTCTTGTGTACAATTTTCAACTCTTTTGATGTATTTTTCTTCAAACTTAAAACACCCCGTCGTTTTTGCGTCGGTGGTTAAAAATTAATGTTTGTAAATCATTGCTCCGATTGTGATGAAACTGGGTTTTTCTGCAAAAATTCGTGGCCCAAATAAGAAAAAAAAAATAATTTTAAAACTTGACGCGCATTCATGAAATGTAACAACTATAGTTAACATTACATAACATCACGCCTGTAATCCCCGAAGGGTTAGGCAGAGGTGTACCTATTAGCACACCCACATTTCGCCAGTTTTGTTTAAGTCCCATGTAATAGGGGGCAAGCCTATTGCCATCAACTGGGCACAAATCCAGACTCCGAGGCTGCTACTGAGAAATTCCTGACGGAAAAATCTAATAACACTTTGCCCGACCTGGGAATCGAACCCAAGCCCTCGTACTCAGCAGTCGCGCTTTACGACCACTAGACCAACGAGGCAGTCAGTCACGTGGCAGATAGTTAAGATTAATTTAATTTTTTTTTACTGTAACTTGAAATGTCGGTGTTGCCATAATTTCACAAGCAATCTATTCCTTTTTGTAAAATTGTAAATGAATTACTAACATAGTGCATTTATTTTTATTATCAAGAAGTTTTTATGTTTTTATAAAAGATATTGTAATAATTATACAAAATAGTTTATTATTTTTGTATTACCTATTTTTCATTTTTTTATTCGACGAAATATTTTAAGGTCTTCTACATAGGTGAGACTGTGTTTTGTATGTGTTGTGTGTTAGGTGTTAATACTTATTTATCTTGAAACTGACGATGATCTAGACCAGGGAGTGTCCTCATTTACAGATAACGAGCGTTTATGCCGTACCTACGGCATTCCATAAAAACTTAGTAATTGACTTACTTTTAACCTCTACTTTTAAAAAAGAAAGAATTTCTTGCTCGTTCTTCTCCATAGAGGCCTACCTCCGTTTTGGAACTAGCAACTAGCTTCAACTTTCGGACTGACCGACTCCTTGACAACTCAAAAGTGCCTGTAAATGGTCTAATTTAAATAAATGTTTTGACTTTGACTTTAAAAGTTAGACATTTGAATATTTTTTAAAATAAAAACGTTAATGTTTATTTCTATCTGTATAATCTTTGATAGTAACCTATTATTATATTATCTGGGCTAGGGGCGGGGAGCGCAGTTATTTTTTCTTTGTACAACCCCTGATCTAGATTCTTTTTTGTATGACCTAACCCCTTATGTTTGTGAGTGAAGTGTTGAGTTAGAAAGATTTTGTTTTTGACTGATTGTTCTTAAACTATCATTCTACTAACTTATGAGAAAGATTTATTATTAAAAGCGTTTTTAATACGCGGTATCATAAACAAACTTCTTGTCCATAATCTTGGAAATTATCTTGATAATTATCCGCAAAATAGGTCTTAAGTTATGTTAAGTTATTACTTAAAGTTAAAGATACAAGGTTTATGGACTGAAAGCTTGCACGAGATACCATGCAGCATAAACGTCATTAGTGGACATAAAAAGTGCAAGTGAGACGGTAAATTTTTTGTCCGGGAATTATACTGTGTCTTGTCTCGCTCTCACATTATATGACCACACGTGCCACGACGTTTATTATAACACCAATAAACTGTTAGATTCTTTTAAACGCATGAGTGCATTCTTAAACTAAAAATGCATGTATGTATTTGCAAATAAAAAAAAAATGAACTGTCAAATAATTTTACTTTTCTTTTTCCAGGTCTTCACGTGTCCAAAATGCATGAGGTTTTCATGCGACCAGTACAAAGTGATGGAAGACCATTTCGACTTCTGCCTCGATGACTTCTAATGTTAGTATCATTTTGTAGACTAGTTTAGACTGTAGGGGAAGCGAATAATTGTCGAACAAGTCCTAAATTGAAAAAAAAAGAAATGATTTTTGATGAATTAAAATTAATATTTGGATCATACACACGACGTGGTTATGAATTGTAGAGGTGCTCCCTCACCGGGAGCATTCACGTGTATTGTAACATTATAGATTCAACTTTGAGCACTACATTACAATAATACCTCCTTGACTAACGAGCATTTGCGTGTAATGTAACATAAAGATTCGACTTTGAGCATTACATTGGAAGTGGAGCGCATTGATGTTACAAGTTGTATCAAGATATTACACATTGTATCATTACAAGGTGCGCATTGTAATGCTCGGTTCTCCTCCTTCACTGATGTAATGCTCAAATCTGTAACGTTACATAACACGCGAATGCTCCCGGTGAGGGAACACCTTAACGGAAACTTTTAATATGGATTCGGTACATGATTCAAGTGTAAATGTATGGAACAGCATTTATTTTTTTAAATATCTAACAATAACGTTATATACCTATGGTTAAGGCGCCCGCCTCTCAAGCATGTGGTTGTGGGTTTAAATCCGGAGAAGTACCAATGTGACTTTCAACTCATATGTACTTTCTAATGTTTATTTTGGACATCGCTGACTTTGTAAGGAAACCTTGACTTGTAATTAATTTAAATCTAGAATCGCCAATCCGCCTTGAGCAAGCGTGATGATCAATGCTCATGTCTTCTCTGCATGAGAAGAGGCCTTTGCCCTGTGGGACATTAACCCTTTGGCTGCGGTCGAACATTCGCTGCGCCAAACGCAAGTGCGGCTAGCTACCAATGTTCGCATGTTCGCTATGGCGAAACACATACGGTGTGTGTGCGCCGCACTTGCGTTTTTAGTTGAAACACAACGTGTGTGTTTTCCCGCAGTCAACGAGTTAATAGGCTGGTATTATTAAACAACAAAAATGATATCCTTCTACTAGAAGGATAACATCTAGAATCATGTATTGAATCCATGACAAACGATGATGTTACTATGTCCCTTCCAACCGTTATTATTTTACAGCAGACATCTTTAATTTTATCTTAAACTATATCGTTTTTATGCAAACAACAATGAGATGCCAGTGCCTTATTTAATTGATAGATTTTTTTTATGGCAAAAGGACTTGCTCGATAACTTCTTGTTTCACCCTGTAATTTTAATAATTATTATAATTTCGGTGGCTATTCCTTACTGTAATATTAGACTATTATTATGAAATTATAATTATGATTATTGTAGCCTATCTATTATTAGAAATATAGATGATATATTTTTATAATTTTTGTAGAATATTGGCCCTTTGTTTGAAGCTCCATGAATTTATATGAGCTTTAGTAGACATTTCTTCAAATGGATTATTTTTACCTAACATTGCCCAGTGGTTTAAGCGCCCGCCTCTCATGCATGGGGTTGTAGATTCAAATCCGGGCTAGTACCAACGTGAATTTTTCAATTCATGTGTACTTTCTAAAGTTTGTCTTGGACATCACTGGCATCGGTGAAGGAAAACATCGTGAGGAAACCTGGACTTACTGTTCCACTTAAATCATGTCAGAAGCCCTTGAGGCGGTTTAGGAACTCTGACACTAGGGTGTGTAGGGTCGTAAGACCTTACAGCCCACACGATAAAGAAAGACCTAACTGCAGCAAAGCTCAAAAGGAAGGTAAAATTTTGTTCTTTGTGTTCGCAGTTTTTCACTTTGCTTCCGTTTTAAAAACAACCTTATTTGCAATTAGTTACAGTTTAATTTTAAACTAAATATTAATATGTGACCAAAATAACCTCTATCGTAGGAGAATAGAAAATATTTTTGCACAAATCATTCCATACTACATGTTAGTTTTGCTAAACAAATTGTATAAATGTTGTCATAGTTCATATCATAAATAGGTATAGAATGTCGGTTTACTACAACGAGCGAAAATGCGCACGCGCAGACTGTACAGCGAGTGCAAGTACACTCACGGGTGTCGTTCGACCGAGACTGGCCGAGATTTTTTATTGCTAGGACTTCGTCCGCGTCAATTTTAAACTTTTCCTACAAACTCATTACCCTTGGTGTCTAAGGGTTGCTGAGTTAAATAAGGGTTAGTTAAAAAAAAAATAACGTCATACTTTTTTATTTACCTAGTTTGACATTCGTGTCAAGTTATAAATTGAATAACCCAAGAAATAAGATTAAAAAAGTTCGCGTCTATATGTTCCTCAGTCTGTATTCACTCGTTGTATGGAGCCTGGTACTTTCTATTTTAATGTTAAATCCTGTTCTATGCCTGTCTAGTATAAATTTACTGTACATTAAAAGACTTCATACTATTAAGAAATACTATTCTCGAACATTTTATTCCATTCTGTCCGTGGTTATAGAAACAAAGTTTAGGTAATGGATTGGCCAAGCTAATTCAAACGTATATCGTATATAATTATAGTAAGATTTCATTTAATTCAATTATTTAAAGCAACGTTACAATATTTTCTTTACGGCATATTTAAATATTAGTGTAACGATTTTAGGAAGAGTAAAAGTTAAGATTTTTAAAATATTTCATCTTTATTTTTAATTCAGATAATGAAGAGCGCCGTTGATGTAAAAAATAATAGTGTCTAAAGAAGGCATAGTGTACACTGTTAACAGTGTAAAGAGAGCTTAAGATCCTAAGAAGACAGTAGTGTTCTTTCAAAACTTAAATGGACTTACATTTCCACGACCTGTCTTCTGCTGAAAGGTTCAAAGAGGTTATTCAAATGGTTCTTTGAATGTTCACGATTCGCTAAAAACAGTCCATTTCCTTATTTTGTGCGACAAAATTAATATTCATAGACGTCAAAAGCAGTGGTAGTCTGTGCAGGCTATATGTAAAGTCAAAGGTATTTTTTTAATTATGTTCAGATTTGTCCTCAAGCTGTGAGATGTATCAACTGTGCCATTTGGTTAGCCTCAAATAATTTTGAATGAGTGATTTGAAATGAGACTGGATTATATTTATTAAAAAAAAAACGAAATTTAGTTTTAGTTGTTATTATTCCTTTCGGTCTACTGTTGATTTGATTTTTCGGTATTCGCAAATTTTCATTTAATTTTCAAACTAGCATAAATTGCTATATTTTTATACAACTTTTTCTTTTGTATAAATAAATTATTTGTATAAATAGCTAATGTTCAGTAAAACTTTTAGGAGACGATGTACTTTGACAGCGCTTTTATTCTATTCCGTAGCAGTAAGGGCGATTTTTGTAATTAAGTGTTGAATGTTTCCACTATAATAGCCACTCGGACTCGTCTGCAACGGATATAACTATTGTTGGGGATTCATGAACAAACATTCAGTCGTGTTTCTTTTTATAATTTATGAATCGGGGCCATATAAGGATACGACAATGTACCTAGTCAATGTCATGCGAAATGAAAAGACCGTAAGAAAATTCGTAAAATAAAAAAAATATATAATTTTCTTTGTTCTAATAAAACCCCATTTAAAAATGATATAAATCTCGCGTGCTAAAGTTGCCACTTGCATTAAATTAAATGTTTAATAGTTAACTGTAATTAATGAAATAATATAAGGAATTGAATAATAATATAATTATGTATACTTATGTACTGTGATCCTCCGAACTACGTTGTCATATCTAATGTCAAAGATTTATTACATTAAAATATATGAAATAAATAACATTGTTGTATCAATAGTATTATTCCTTTGATTTTGTGTCGTACTTTGTAAGTCATTAAGTTCAAAATTGACTAGCAGAATATGTAATATAATTTATTGCAATGACTTTGCTGAAAAGCTCATTAAGGAGTGATATATCAGAAGCATGTTTGAGTTTCTAAGGACCAATTTTATTTATCTAAATCTGAGTTCAAACTTTTTTTAAGCTTCTAAACAACTTGCAGGTCCTTTAAAACTTTGCATGCAGTTTTCTATACTATATTGTATAAAATTTATATTACTATTTTATTATAAAAATAAGGGATAAAGAAAATGCAGGTATGATTTTCAAATCAAATATATTTCATGGAACCCGTAGCGTTTCTTAGCTGTTTTTATAAAATTTATACAATTATTTATAATAATTTACTAATTCATTTTTACAAACGCGTCCTATAAATTGTTTATATACCATTAGCTAATTTTTTTAACCTAGTGTCTTGCTGACAATAATTGGCACCATTTTGTCTACGTCAGAGGACTGACTCTCATGTGTCGAAACTACGTCACTAACTGTGTCGATATCCATTACAAAGTCTGTCAATGAAACATAAGAAACGCTAATAAAGTAACAAAAGATGAGATTCGAACACAGACAAGAGTTACAGCGGAATTTAAAAAAAGAAAACTTTTAAATAAGTATAAACCGCAACTTAAAGATAATAAAAAAAAAATCAGGATTAAAATAAATGAGTACAGTTAAATATTTTTTTTTACACACTGGTACACTATCGCTGCACGAAAAAGTTTCTATTCATACTTATTATTAAAAAAATATAAATAAAAAGTAACAATAGGTAATAAATAGGTCGGAAGTATATAAAAATAAATCTTTTTTTTTTTAAATACTTACTAACTAGTGTAATTAACTAATAAAAATAATCATAAAAACTCGCTTGGCAATCGAAACCTGATTAAAGCGAAGTGAGCACAATTTCGGTAATCCTGTGTACGGTTCGGATATCATTTGTACAAACGGACCAACTTATCTAAAAATGACACAAGCGGTCTTTACACATTCGCTTGTACAAATGAGACCCTACCTTTACTTATAAAGGTCCAGTTTCACTAACCAAGGTAACCTGTAATATGAACATAATTTTTTATTCTATTATTTAAAAAATGGAAGTTTTTGGATTGCTATTAGTGAAACTGACCCCTCTAGCATGAACATGAAAAATAAATAATAAAACACGAATGAAATTAAAACAATAAACTCCCTGAGTTTTGTAGTAATATATCTAAGTGATGTATAAGCCACATGCGTGATTTACATATTTAAAAACTAACTAGCAACAGATTGTGAATACTAAATTTCAATAAAACTAAATTCAAAGTTATGATTCTTGGTAATTAAGTTCAAATTCGTATAGCAAAGAAGTACTATTGGTTCAGAACCTACCTATGACATAAAATCAAATATTTCATAAGAACTATAAATAGTTGGCTCTTTAACACATATTTTAAAAGATAATACAAAAAAAAAATGTGATACAATGAATTGTAGATTGAAAAAAGCGTAAGTATTCGTTTTAAATACTGTGATTGGAATGCGTCGCAAGTTAGTTGTCGTTTTGAGACAATCGCAGATAACGAGACGAAAAACAGGCGAAGCTGTCGGAAGCTGGAGAAGCGACCAGACTCATTGACTGCGGGAAAACACACACGTTGTGTTTCGACTAAAAACGCGACTGCGGCGCACACACACCGTATGTGTTTTTCTATGGCGAACACACGAACAGTGGTAGCTAGCCGCACTTGCGTTTGGCGTAGCGAATGTTCGCCCGCAGTTTACGGATTAATCCCAAGTCTCCGTCGTCTCAAAACGACACCTACAATAAAAAAATCGTTTATCTCAGTCGGATCTCACGAGACAACAGATGACCAGCATCGACACCAAAGGCTGCCTCAAATTTTCGAATTTTCAATACTAGGAGGTGATACTATGTACTTTACACTTCCCTACATAAGAAGCTTACAACATTTAATAACATATAAACCATAGAATAGATAATAAATGTCCCTAGCATTACTTAATACAAATTACGATAACATTATAATTAGTTGCGAACATAAAACTATTTATGTCGCTTAAGGACTAGAATATGTTGAGGAAGAAAGCAGAGGTCCATCAAGAACGTTGTCTATGGTCTGCTTATGGCAAAGCGGTCGTTGCGTAACCGTTGCGTTTACGTTGCGTTGCGTTGGATGTTGGTACAAAACTGCGCGGTTGTGTTTCACGGTAAGATGCGTCGGAACGTTTTGGTCGCGGTTGTTTAGCGTTTGCCGACGAAGTCGATCATCTGATCAATTTGTTCCTTTTCGTCGTATAGGTACAAAGACTCCATGCATCCCTTGAAATAGGGCGATGTGAAGCATTTCTCCCTGGAACATAAGAAAATGAGAATTAGTTTCTTGTTAGAAGTGGAATGCAATAGTCTGGCCAATAAAATATGTCCACATGATAGGGCGTCAATTTTAAAAAAATGCAGCTGAATTCTGAAGACTTTATACTGAACTAGCTTTTGTCCGCGACTTCGTCTGCGTAAATGTCGGTAATCGCAGCTGCAGACGAAGTCGCGGATGTAGCGCTGTCCTTTCTTGGGGTTCAAACGAACCCAGTAAGAAACGTCTAAATCGGTTCAACAGTTTAGTCGTCAAAGCGTAACAGACAGACAGAGTTACTTTCGCATTTATAATATTGGTATGGATAAACTGAATTGATACTGTTTTGCTTTATTTCAGTGTATTGTTTATCTAATGTTACTATAGATAGAGTCGAATTTTAAAATTGCTGCCCTTACATGTGGCCAGCTTCAGTCGGTCAGATTTTAGCAGGTAGCAAAGAGACAATCTGTTTTTGAATTTATGAATATTTAATTTTCAAAATTTAAAAAATGCTGCAGGCAAATTATAACTTTACATTTTTTTTTATAAAAACAATAATTGATTTGGGCGAGTCCAAAAGTGGACTACAAAAGGCAGAATTAAACTTGGCTTAAAATAAAATCAGCGTGATTAGTAAGAAAATAGAAATTTAGATTTATAGTGATACTAAGGCAGGTAAGTCACATGTGGCCATCTTTAAATTAGGTAGTTGTCACTAACTAATTGTCAATCGCATGTAATTTGTTGTGATTGGTTGACTGCTTTATCGACAACCAATCACAGAAGATTACGCGATAGATAATTTGTCATAGGTATTAATTTTTCGTTAGAAAAACTGGGTGCTAATGTCTTATCTGCCTTTTAATGCTTGTATAGTGCTAAATAGAGTTAGAAAATATAACAATAGTGCTAAAAAAATTTAAACATTATTAAAATAGTGCTTAAAAGTAGGCGAGAAGGCATGCTGTTAGGTCAGCTTCTAAATGCTAAAAGATTAGAAAAATGCTGTAAAAAGAAGGAAAATTAGACTTTAGTTCATACTTACGATCCTTGAAAAATTTGGTTATTTTATTTTTGCATAGCAGTGTTAAAATATAATAAAATAGTGCGGTATATAGCGTGCTATTAGAACCCCAAAGCTGAAGGAATGCTTGACGCATTAGAAAGAGATAAATATATAGGAAACATAGTTGTGAGAAGGAGAGGCTAAATATTCGGTTGGTAGGTACCTAATTCCCAGCCGGGGGGACGGCCCCGTGTAATATTCTTATATATTCCTTGAACTGTTCTAACTGGTCAGTTTCTTGTAGCACCTCCACGCAGCCTTTGAAGTAATCTGTCGTGAAACAGTCTTTCCTGTGCCCCAACAAGGAATAATGCACTTTAATACATGTTTTTTAAGGTTGGAATTGAGTAATGTTGGCTTTGAATCTTAAATTGTCATGTCATCCTTACTATACAAAATAATTTTACTACGTGATAGGACTATCTTAGTTTATCATATCAGGCATATCTCAACAATCACAATTTTATAAGTAATTCAAGATTCCAAACCAACTATTCTCAACTCTTGAAATTCCCGCCATAAACTGGCACAGATTCACAAAAAAACTGTAAAACGTCACGTTTGAAAAGACAATAATAGACAAAACGCAACGAACCTGCACAGAGTATACAGCTGTGGTTCTCTAAAGAGGTTGTAGCAGTCGTCGCAGATCCTGTCGAGACGGGCAAAGATGGCCGCGTCGTAGACTCCTTTGCACTCGAGGGTGAAGAAAGAGCGCCGTGCGACGTGGTGCGACGACGAGGGCGGCGCCGCTGCGCCCAGGGCCACCGCCACCAGTGCCGCGCACGCCAACTGAATCGAACTTAGATGCATCTGGAAACAAGTAAAAGATAAATGTTGTTAATAACGAAAAATATTACATTGGTTGATGGCAATAGGCTCGCCCCCTATTACATGGGTGTATTATTGGGTACAACTCTGAAGATTGGGTAGGAAACTTCTTTAACGTGTGTGAAGTAAGGTCTTACGACCGCACACGCCTTAGTGTCAGAGTTTCTAAACCGCCTCAAGGGCCTCTAAGAAACTAATTCTGTTAAAGAGGTTTTTTAGAGCATTTAGCCAACATTACATGATACCAGCTATACTACGCGGTTTTACCCTTACTATACTGTTCCCGTCGGTCATAGCGTAATGTTAAATAGTCTTAAAACTTCCTCGGTAAAAGGGCTATGTAACGCAGAAAGAATTTTTTAAATCGAACCCGGAGTTCCAAAATTAGCTCGTTCAAACAAACTTCAGCTCTTTGTAATATAAGTATAGATTACATTGTATTTTAATTGTAGCAATAAAGGAAAAGGATTTCCCGTACTGTATACCAAAGGTCTAGGTCTTTATGACTTGTATTCGTGTGACAAGAGTCATAATTACCTCTGTAATTGGGTTTCAAGTTGCCACAAAACGTGTACTTATAAATAGAAGCCTACCGTTGCCGTTAAAATTATTCACACCAGGAAGGTCTTTTAATTAAACAAGCCAACACACCTACGTTTAAGTTTTACAGTTAATATAACAAGTAGTTAAATATTATCAATACGTAAAAGGCCGTTATTTAGTAACGGCGAGGAGGATCAAAGGAGTGAGCGGCAATGGCGCAATATTACGCAGCGTATGCGCCCGCGCCGGCCGTGTTGTCACGCGGTTAAGGGAAATATAGGCAGTATTTTATTTAACCACATGAAAGGTATGCTGTTGTATTTTAATCGCTATTATTGATAACATTGTTAAAAGACGAACCATTTATGTGTAAATTACAATGTGGTAAAAAAAAACAGTTTTTTTTTTGTATCCTCATAGGTAGTTGCAAAACGTTTTCCAATAATTCGCTTTTTAATTTTTTTTTATCATTTCCTGTTTTAGGTACCTATTCTGTTTTTAAATATCGAATGTATTTTCTTCATTATAAATTATTATTCTAGATTTTTAAGTATTTTCCAAGCTGCTATTGACCTTATTTTAATGTGAATAAAGATGAAATAAATTATTCTAGATTTTTCCATAAGTATTTTCCAAACTGTTGTTGACCTTATTTTAATGTGAAAAAGGATGAAATTTGATTCATAGAAACTGCCGCCATTAATGAACATTGTATCTGCACTCTGATTGGCAGTCGCCGCCAGAATGCCGGCACACTAGCGCCGCGCGGGCTTTTACTGAACGAAGTGCTTGTATAGCGTAGCCGCCGCGACGCACACGCCACCACGATCTTTAATTTTTTTCAAAAACTGTTGTCTTGCGATGTTTTGTAGGTACTCTATTTCCCACAAAAACGAACAGTGCGATAACCGTGCCTGTGAAACATTCATGTGAAGAGATTTAGCTGGACTCAATGATCAACCCGTTCAAATTTGACTTCGGAACGCGGAGCATTTTTACAAGAGGATTCTTCGGAAAGCAGAGCATTTTCACTGGTGATTCTGGTAAGTTTTCCTATCCGATTTATTAGCATTAAATGACGTACCTAAGGACCACATAATGTGGTCTTTCATCTACAGCCAGACTGTTTTAAACTTTAGTTAAAACCTCCTTCGCCTTAACTGTACGTCGATAGATTAAAGCGCAAAGTGAACGGGCGATTATCTTAAAGTGGACTTGAAGTACCTACACGGTGGCCCAGTATTAGTGGGTAAGCTGTGAAATAGGAAACTTTAAGTAGAAGTAGGTAGTTTACAAGTAGTTTTTTTTTATATTTTACATGTCATTTGCATATCGATATTGGAGTAAGCGTAGCGACAAAGTCAGCACCTTTACTGTGTGATTATAACTAGGTTAGCGAGAGTTTTGCTTTGTATTATAATAAATAAGCAAGCCTACTTACTGCTTAGGTATATATCTATTAACCTTAACACTATTTTATAGCCTAGCTATCAGGGCTTTTACAGTCTATGCATTTGATGGACTGCTGCAGCCCTAGAGCGGTCCGGGTGTCGGACTACCCACGGGTCTTCTGTCATACAATTGACATGTCGAGACCGCCATTCTACCGTACTGCGCACGCGCTACAACAGGACGTCAAAAAGCATGGTCTGTGTGCAGTCCGACACCCGCAAATACTAATGATAAGTACCAGGTCATCATCATGTCTTATTATAGCGTCTACTTTTTATCGTTCCTACTGTCAATGTTTGACATCTATCAACAATTTACATACCTACCTCGAGTGTTGAAAATTTATTAGATCTAAGCCGTTTCGATTCCACCAAACACCATTGTAGACCAACTATTAGGTTATTAATAATACATGAAACAGGAAATTATCACAACTTACAACATATTCCACGCTCCTTTCCCTAGCTTTCCAATCAACACGGATATTAAGAACTAACTTGTGCAATTTCTATATTGAACATTTACGATATCTCATGTTTATTGAACATGTAAGTATATAAGTATGTGGAGTTAGTCAACTCGATTCGTAATTCGAATTTTGAAATCGATTACATGTAGATTCTTTTATTAAAATTACTCATTTTTAAAATTCGATTACTAATTTTTTTTGTTTTCTTATTTTAAAATTCTATGAATTCTATTGTAGTTTTTGCGTACTAATTGCGTCTATTGTAGGTAGTTACTGCGTGTAATTGCATCGATTAGATGAGACGCAGAATAGTTGTAGGAAAACCGCAGTTGTCAATTAAAAATCACACCATACGTGTACGTGTAAGGCGAAAGATACATTTTAGTGAATGGAGACCCCAAAAAATTTTTTAGTCGATTTTTTTCATCGCGCTCATCTCAGCGAGGCCTACTTTGGATGACTCACATGAGGTGATTGTCCTAACTATGCTAATGGGTGGTTTTGACCTTATTTTTTGTGATTTTATGTGCGAAAGCACGTACTATTTGGTTGTAAAACATTTTAGCAAATGAAAAGTGAAACTAAGTTCACTTTCTTAGGTCATTAAATACCTTACACGATAATGTGGACACTTAAGCTATTTTGTGGCATAAAAAGCAATAAAACAAACTAAATTAAACAATAGAAAAATACTTTCCGGATCAAAGGACCAAAAGTTTAAAGCAATATTCCCATTGTTTCATATCAATAATACCCGAAACTTGTCACTACTTAACCCTCCGCCGCGAACGCACTTAAATAAAGTGTTATCCGTCTCAATAAACAAACATAATATATACGTAACGTTTCCTGATTGGGCCAAGTGGACCGGTTTGACTTCGGTATCGGTATAAAGTGAGCCGACAGTCCATACAAAACTTTAGAACAGAAGTATTACTCATCAAAATGGCGGACGGAAGTGAAGATCCGATAGACCACAACGCGCTGCGGATTTTCTCAAATTAAACAGCTTAAGCAAGTCAAAATTAAGAAGGAAATACCGCATAACTATCACTTTTCGTTTGGTAATCGTCTCTATACATTTTACCACAATTGAGGTTTTAGCAGAAGCGCGCGGAATAAACACATCTTAAATATGATCAATTTATAAATTGGAAATACCCGTTTCGCTCATAATATTTATTTAGTTTAAAGGTTTTATTTATGTACTTAATTGGGAGATACCAATTAAGTTTGTCGTGTAAAATTAAAATAAAAGATTATTAAATAAATCAGACGTTCCATGCAATTGACCGTGCTAATGTTGCACTTTTATACGGAACAAAAAATCAACTAAAATTGAATATTTGGACGTCAGCACATGATTTGTGTCCTCTGAGCCTTCTTCTTTCTTGCGTGTCCATACGACGGCAGTCGGCATCGCTTTAACGATTCAGTAACGAGGGACGCCCCAGGCAATGGTGATTCATGGACGATTTTATGAAGTTATTATGCCATGGTGGGCTCGTTCAATGGTGGTCCGATGGTTGGCAGTTGTCAACGTGTACTTGTGAAGTACCTACAGTTTGAAGTATATTGTAGTTTATGCTACCTAGAAAGAAGTGGCGAGATGATCTGAACGCGTACTAGGAGGGCTAGTTCGAGATGGCGTGGCATAAGCGTTCCAAGAAGGAATTGGAGAAGTGTTTTGCTCAGTACTGGGACAGTGTAGGCTAATAACAAATGTACTAGTTGAATCGATGAGAATTTAATATTAGTCCATTTCATTTAGGCCTGAATAGGTAGGAAACTGCAATGTTTTTACCGATTGTGGTATTCACTATTTCGCCTCAAAGGACCATTTTTTATTATGGATCGAATTTTCCTATTCTATTTCTTTTTTATCTATTTCAAATATAAAATATTAGGCTTAACCTCATGACTTACGAATCCCAATGGACATGTAATGATTAATTAAAGTACAATATAATCTTAAACTATCACATCCCTTTCACAGCCACAATACGATGCAGATCAAAAAATCATTCAGAACCGATGCGCATTGTGCAATGCACTCAACTTTCTCAATGAAACAATGCAGCAACTGTGTTAAAGTAAAAAGTAGTGAATAGATGAATATAGTATTCAACATAGCAACAGGTTGGAATGACCTTTACACCTCTATACCATAGCTCTTTAGTCATTAAGAAGTTGTGGCTGTAGAGCTATGGTATTGAGCTAGAAACGAAGGACGCGCACACGAAATGTTTCGTAGCACAATATTTTTATTATTTGTCGTTATACACAATCTGTGAAACTTTCATGTTTCTCGCTGCCTATTACGGTTCATAAGATACAACTCTGCGACAAACAAATAACAATCCCTTTGGGTACGGAGTTTTAAAAAACCAATGAAGTCTTTTGATTTCCATAATTTGAGCTAAGTTTGCGCTATGATTAGTCCTTAAATCAGCTTTAAATTGTTCTTTTGTAGTAAATTTCAAATTTCACTATACAAGGATAGATTCATTTCACTCATGGATTGTACAGATATGCACACTTTCTCAAAATCTGGTGCCAATTGGCAGCTAATATTTTCACTTCTGTCCAAATAGGTGTAATTATTCTTCTTCAGATAAAACTAGCTAATTCGTCCTTAAAGACTTCAGAAAAACACCGGATACCCAAAAAACCTACGCGTTATTCAAAATCTATTAATATAAGTGTCAAATTTCAGCTATTTCTGTTTAGCCATCCATCCACCCATCCTCACAAACTTTCGCATTTATAATAAGAGTATTAGGACCATTTTTAAGAAATAGTGATAGTCGATAAGACCAAAAAGATATAGTTTAGTTAAACTAGGCTTCTAACTAGCGGTTAGTGAATGTAGGCTGTACAGACATAGAATAATACATGAGAACATTATCGAACTAGTTATAACCGGTACTTACTGCATTTAAGAACTGGAATGTCGGTTAGATTACACGTAAGCGCTAATGACGAATTTGAAATACGAGTTTCTTTTTCAGTCAGAACATTCTTACGAACGGTAGGTAACCCGGATTTAGTATTTACTTACACATTTACAACATTGCACCTGCTATCCCCGAAGGGTTAAGCAGAGGTGTACCGTTAGCACGCCCAAATTTCGTCAGTTATGTTTAAGTTCCATGTAATAGGGAGCAAGCCTGTTGCCATCAACCGGGCACAAATTCAGACTCTGAAGCTACTTCCTGATGGAAAAACCTAATAACACTTAGCCCGACCTAGGAATGGAGCCCATGACCTCATGTTCAGCACCAACGTGCTAATGGGTACACCTCTGCTAACCCTTCGGCGATTACAGGTGTAATGTAACGTATGTATTTCGCTGAAAAATGACTAGTAACAACTAGTAAAAACTTTTCAACCGCTAAAGCCCATTAATAAAATTGCAGAACGAATGCAATTCAAAAGGAATTCAACCTGCATTACATATTCATTAACAGAGCATCCAATTCATTGAAAACTTAGCTTTCTTCTGGCCTCGGATTAGCTACGTTTCACACATATCTTAACGACCACATTAATAATGTAACAGTCGACACAAACTATCGCTTGTTACGCAAGTGTGCGGCTGAAGTAGCCTGTTCATTGCCCGGTAGATGACCCAAATATTGCCCGATGTTTGGGCAACTTTTTTTCAGAAACTAAGTCTTTTTTTTTTTACATAAGACTGGCTTACGCCCGCGACTTCGTCCGTGTGAATGTCGGTTTTCTGCGAGGTTTTATTTTTTTGCCTGGAACCCCAATTCTTTTTCCAAATGAAAGTAAGTTACCCATCATTACATCAGCTATCTGCCAGTGAAAGTCCCGTCACAATCGGTCCGGCCCTTCCAGAGATAAGCCGGAACAAACAGACAGACGGACAGACAGACAAAATTGAAAAAAATGATATTTTTGCATAAGTACCATATTGCATTCATAATACGTTTAGTTAATATTACAAACAGACACTTCAATTTTCTTTATTTGTATAATATAGATGGGTTTACTCTTGACTCTAGTCTAGGTCAGAGGTGACAGAGACAAAGTCTACGATGGAGTGAGCTTACCCAGAAGAAGCCTGTTCACACTAACTTTGAAGGGATTAGGGTCGAATGCTTTCGGAAATACAGACGCAGGTATAGCTCCACTCCTTCACAGTGCGCATTTTAAAATCTAATAATATATTTTAATGTTTAATCATTAAAACACTTGCCTTAATTATGACAGGGTATTATGACTCATTAATCATTTTACGATTTCACCAATAAAGGCTTAATTAACTAAATTAATATGTGACTCATGTGCTAGCATCATTTTATTTATTTCTTTGGGAAAACACACAAGATTTTTAATTTAATAATCATTAGGGTTTTTTTTTCTATTTTATTAATTTCTTTGCGACAGCAGTCATGCACAAGTTTCCTCATTAATAATCATTTGCATTTAAAGTTAATGATGATTATGTAACTCATGACGTAATCCAAGTGTTATACAATTGTACTAGAAATAACTAGGCATGTGCGAGTGTAAATACAAAATTTCATTTAAAAAATGAAACTAAATTCAATAAGAACATTTAGGTACAATTTTTAGGGTTTTAAAAGTTAATTTTTAGATAAAATCTTTTGAAATTTTGTCAGTTGATAATGTAACTTAATAAGAAGACATCACGACTTCTTATATATATATATATATATATATACATATTGTACATATTTACTACTAACTTCCATGGGAACCGTACACTTTTCCTAGATGAAAAGCCCATGTGCTATTCCAGTCTATAATTCCTCTCTGTGCGCCACAGTTGCTCAACAGTCGCCGCCTAGTGAACACGCAGCTTTACGGTCCACGCACTCATGCGCAGGGTGCATAGCAATTATAGATAGCAGACTGCTCGGCTGCCGCCCAACGAGACTGGCTCGGCTAGTGTGGGATACATGCCTACTTAGATGTGGTGCGTAACTCTTATTAATCTGAAGTGGTGTGTCTGAGTTACTGATTTATATTTTGAAAGATTGTTTGCAGGCCTAAAATGTCGCAACTATGGATGGCACAGCAATTTAAAAAGATCGACAGGATGTTGCCAGAATTTGATTTTCGAGTTACAGCGACAAAAATAAGGGAGTAGGTGGTTAAACTACGGGGCCCGCTAGGACCAGTGCCTGCCACGGTTACGGATTTTGTTTGAAAGAGTTACCGCGGCCCTAGAACACCAAGGACATTAGGAGGTTTTAGTCAGTAAGAGTCTGACACTTCCTTCCGCTCCACCCAGAGCGGAGGAAGTCATTTGATGATTTCTCACTCTTAAAAACAAAAAAAAGGTGGTTAAACTGATAACTACTAAACGTAATAGAAGCTTCTTTTTTAACGTTCGGTTTCGGATGCAAAACTGGTCATTAAGTACATAAATTGATGTCAAATGACCTCGCCCTGGGACTTCTGGCGAAATGTGGGTATATTATAATGGGTAGCCTAATCCTTTGGGGATTACAAGCAAGTGTTTACGATTTAACTCAATCAAGACCTCAACTATGTATCCAATATGCACATAAATAAGCTTCAGAACTTGGTCCGGGGCGAGATACACAGATACAGCGGCGTTACGCAAAGTTTGTGACAGTGTGCGTCAATTTGCCGCACACGCACCGCTCGGCACGCCCTCTGCATGGCAATTACGGCGACTAGCTAGACTGCCCGGCAGCCACCCAACGCGGCCTGCAATCCTGCGAGCCTACTTGCTATGCGCGGCGCAAGCGCAACTTTGTGTTCGAGAAAAACTGCGAGTTGATGTAAATTGACTTCGTGTGGGTAAACAAGGTGGGCGAGAAACAGCTTTATACTAAAATAGTGCAACTAGTTTGTGACTGCTAAGTCGAATTAGTTCGCCGGAGACTCGTTGAGCGCAAAGAGAATGACGTAAAAGGATATCGCATTAATGAATCAGTCCCGAAGGTTGAAAATGGCGTGGTTTTTTATTTCCCTACTGAACGACAAATTAGGTAAGTATATTGACACTATTTAGAACGAAGTTCCATAACGCGGTAGGAGTCTGTTGTCGTGGAAAAATCGTCACGTAAGGAAAAAGCGTTTTGCCTGCTCCAGGTGAGCTTTCCTCTCTTTCTCTGTCTCTTTCTATTATATACGGGTGTCTGTGCAATAATTTAATTCCTAACGGGACCCCCGTTAGGAATCCGGGACCCCCTGACAACACATTTTTTTCTTTTTTGTCTTTTGACTACACTGGAATTCCAGTCTTATCTACGTAGATATAGTTTTCATTTTCACTTTAAAATTTTTTTACCAAGTAACCTCTAACTGTATAAAATTCTCCTCGTGATATTGGCAAAATTGAGCTCTCTCTTCCACAAAAGCCTTCAACAAGGAAGTCGACACTATTGACACAAAGAGTAGGAGTCAACTCTCTACATAGATATTCATGTCAGAATGGTAATTTCCAATTCTCGTTTCCAAACAAAATAACATAACAATCTAAATACACACAACTGCATCCATGTTCTCAAACTGCATAAAATAAACTTAACCATTTTATTTTGTTTACTAAAACAAATTCACCTAACCATCATAATCAGACCTCTTTGGCACTACGTTAATTAAGAACAAAGAGGTCTTACCAAACTGGATGGTCTATAGACGTTACGGCACCACTAATTTTACGAGTATTTTGATCACATACGCCCACAAACGACCTGCACGATGACTTGGTAATATTTTATTATTTTCCATCTTCTTACGTGGTCGCTTTAATGTTAACAAAGATTTGTTTGTTTACATAACACAGGCGGGGCAGTTTACCTGGGGTTTTATGACGTCATACTGCAATTTAGCTTGGTGAGGTGTTAATGGGCCACTGTTGCTACACAGGAGTGGAGGTATTAGTGGTGTAGATTGCCCTAGTAGATGGGCCTTGTATCTAAAGTTAGGGGCCCTTCTACCTAACTACGAGTTTAGGTTCGGGGCCCCTAAGCTGTAGCTGGTTGGGGCCGTCTTTGATACGGCGGTAGCTACGGCCCTGTGTCGCCGCATGTTTAAAAATTGGTCTAATGGTCGCAAAGCGCGACTGTTGAGCATGTGGTCTTGGGTTTGATTTCCAGGTCTAGCAAGTGTTATTTGGTTTTTCCTTTTAAAGCCCCTTTTTCTATATTGATTATAAGTACACTGTACAATAACAAAAAGATTTAGATATGTAAGTACATTATGTCATTGTAAAACTACCATAGTATCACAAAATCTGAACCGCAATCAGTTAAATGAATTCACGAGTAGAGACAATAGCGTGTATGGCGCACATCGTCCGCCATTGTGTCTGCGCGGGCGCAACCTTCGGGCCGACCTCACTGCGGCCTTACCGGACCAATTTGGACACTCTCACTTCCTAGTTTCACTGGAAGGAGAGGATTGATAATGTGATACTGGTTTAGATCAGGCTTGAAATATAGAAATGAGGGATTTTAAAAAAGAACAACTTAGGAGTCTTATAATCCTTCAACACTTGCGGGTCTTTATTTAAGGATGAAGTTAATGTAGGCATCTAATTGATTTTGGGTCCTCATGCATTTTAATGAAGTTCCGCATAAAAAGCGATTTGCTCTCCTAATTTTTTCACATGATTTTTATGGTTACTATGGTGTGATTAATTGATGCAAGTTCGAAATTATCTGTGAGTACATCCTATAAGACGTTCATCGTATGTTCCAGACAGACGATTAAAAGTGACTCTGAAGAAGTCAACACACTTGAAAGAATATTCCTTACTCTTGCAGTCTCAAGGATCCGTAACATTGTATTAAAATTAAGTCCTTAAGTAAACAAAAGTATTCGCTTTTGTTACATCCTCGTCGACTAGTTAGGACGAAAGAGTTGCTAAACGTCCGGATAAAGCCGGATATAGTCAGGCTTTTTGGATGTGTGTCCGGTCCAAATTATTCGATGTCCGGTTTGTCCGCCCATTTTTAAACTCACGACATTACATTCGGTTTTTAATTACTAAAATTAGGTTTCACCCAAAAGTTCGCGTCTAATTGGCTGGTTGCCGGATCTAGGTTATGTCGTCTGGCTTTCCCGATCTAGGATCTGGCAACCTTATATTCATTAGTACCTATTATTTACATTGGAATCTCCTAGAATGTTATTAATCGGGAGAAGCACAGCGATCTTTGTACAAGGTCGAGTAATTAATCTCATTGTAAACAAGTGATGAATCTTTCAGCAAGTCGTGTGACTGTCTTTTGTATTGAGATGGAAATTGATAGGCCATAGAGACTTTTTGTCCCTTACCTGTCTACCTACTTTTGGTTAGCGAGGAAAGCCTAGAAGACGCAGTCCTACGTTTTCTCTCTAAAAAAGCCTTCAGGAGACCACTAAGTTTCCAAAACGGCTATTCTTTTTTTGAGATGGGTTTGCTCTTGACTCTTGTCTAGGTCAGAGGTGATAGAGACAAAGTCGACGATGGAGTGAGCTTACACAGAAGAAGCCTGTTTATTCTGATTTTTGAGAGATTAGGGTCGAATGCCTTCAGAAATATCGACGCAGGTAGAAAGTTCCACTCCTAGCTACCATCCTATTTAGAGATTTCTTGAATGAGATTTCTATGAAGATCTACTCGATATAAACTTGCAAGCTTTCCATCATAAGCATGCAAAGACACGTGTCCACATCAACCAACTGGCAAACATCGCAGTTTCTTTATGTAAGCTGGCTAAACGATTGTGTATCTCGTAGGACAATTAGCAGGCTAGGTCGACGTCGCGTGATGGCTTACTCCCACCAATGAGCGACAATTAGCCGCGTGCTGCGCTATGTAGGTCAACGAGGAATTAGAGAATATGGTGCCGGCGTGATTATGTGTCCCTGGTAATCCGGATTGTAAAGATATGGCCGTAGTGGTGCAATGTTGCAGAATATTACGATTATTTACGAGAAAATTCATTGCATGGAAGAAAATGTTTTAAGAATTTTATAGGAATTGCGGCGAACAAAGGCGAATCTATCAGAACGTAAAATAACTGAGCCATAGAAGAACTATGTCCCAAAGGATGATCAAAAAATTGATTTTGCTGATGTAAAAAGTTTGATGTACTTGATAATCTTACTTAGCTGTCATTAAAACTGATTTAAACCACGAAACCTTTCTTTAATTTAGTAACTAGGCCTTAGTAACTAGGCCAGATTTCTAAAGGCCAATCCTACTAATTAAAAATGTTCAAATTCTAGTCGAAATCTCATCTCAACGACAATCTATATAATTATGTAAAAAACTTGATAGTTTGAGACAGAGATTTGGTTGCGATTGACCCTTAATGTTAGTAGTATTGCCCTTCTGATGTACACACAAAGAGAAGCTCAATTTTCAAATGTAACTGGTACCCAGTTACATTTGAAATTTGAAAATACATATACCATTATCTCCATTGAAATCTGAGTAGAAACACAAGATCCCGAACGAACAAACGTAACTTTATATTACGATCTCAAAATAAATGTGACACAGGTTATGCGTACGTAACTACGTCCTTAGCCACATCCAGTCAGTTTTAAGTCCGTGCTAGTGTCATTGGTAAGAAACTGTCGTCATCTATTGTTCGATGCCAATTTATTAAGCGTCGTTATTTCTGTACCATTGTATGATACAACTCACTGATTATTTATATCAGACTTTTAAAGTAAAGTTATAGAATACCGTTAGGTTAGATACCGTTTGTCATAGCGCGTCATGAAAAGTGTTAAAGATTGTAACTAAGGTTCACTTGCACCGAAAAGTTAAGTATGAGTTAGAAGCTAGTATGAGGTTAAAGTTACAAATTATGTTACTATGACATTTTGTTCATTTTTTTAGTGTTTCCAACAAACCTACTACTAACCTTGAGTTAAGTTTAAGGTGTAACTAAGCCTAAAGAGAAATGATTAATTACGAATCAAATTGTTTTTTAGAACGTGTTTTATTTTTCTCTTTTTAATTTGACACTTTTGACAGCTTAGAATCTAAAAATGTGAGATTAGCTGTCAAAAGTGACAGTTTTAATTAATTTCATTGTATTTTTTTTTATTCAACATTTACGTTAATGTTTAGAGTTTACAAGTTTCTTCTTAAGAAAAATGTAAGTATGTAAGTACCTACTTTAATAATATGATGGAAATACATTTTCTCTTCGTTCTCTTTTTTTCCATAGCGAGTCAATGGCCGATAGAGTTCAAGAAATAAATCGTCGGAGGAAACTTTAACAAAATAATGACAGTTAACATTGACAAAATCCTTTCTTCCAAATCAAATAATTCGACCGTTTATAACTAAATGAATTTCACATTCGTTACATTGCTTCGAGTCACCGAACTCAGTACAAGTTCAATTCTGTCTAGGTTATGCATGGGAGTTGGTTGGCACTAGTTGGCAATGTTGAATGTATTCATCGCGAGTACATCGTGCGCCTGCGCTGCCGATCGCGCCTCGCTGTCTGCAGCGAGAATCAGCGGCCGGTTATACGCACACACGTAGGCTGTGCGTATCTACATGCGTACGATAGATAGGGCTGACGATTTTTTTATGTACATATTGCGTGAAAATTATGTAATTGTAATTGTTTTTTAGTTCAATGTGGTATGATAAGAGATAGAATATGAGTTTTTTTTTGTAGAAAAATATTTAATGAACATTTTGGTAGAGATTAATGAACATTTTCGTAATGTCGTGACAGCCTCGGAGTCTGGATTTTGGTACGGTTGATGGCAATAGGCTCGCCCCCTTTTACATGGGACTTAAACATAACTAGCGAAATGCTAATGGGTAATTAATGGCTAGTAGGTACACTACAACAGGCGTGTTGTTATGTTATATTTTTTGCTATTACTGTTACGCAAATACTGTTAAAGTTTGGCAAGTGTCCAACGTCTAGAATTTGTATTTTTTGTCGGTAGAAATCCTCATTGACTTCCTCAATCGTGGCGGTGTCGGAGGGGCATGCCGGACTCTACCGGCTAAAATCACCGCGATGTTATTTATTTATTTAAACTTAATGCAACATAAAAGTACAAAGGCGGACTTTATGCCTTAGGCGTTCTCTAAGTCAACCAAAGGTGGTGAAGAGATAACATGATAGGGTATTCCAACTCTGCCTTGAAAAGAGTGCCGTGAAGTTTCTTGCTCGTCGTTGCGTTCTTCTCCATAGAGGCCTTTTTTTAAGGTGGTAAAAATCATCAAATGACTCCTTCCGCCTTGGGTGGGGTGGCAGGGACTGTCAGACTTTTACTGACCAAAAAATCACCCTGTTCCTTCTGTTGCCCTTTACGTTCCGGGGCCACGGTATCCTACCTCCGTTTTGGAACGAGCAATTAGTTTCAACTTTCGGACTAACTGACCGACTCCTTAACAATTCAAAAGTGCCTGTAAATGATCTAATTGAAATTAATGTTTTGACTTTGACTTTGCCTATGGCCGGGGGTCCGGGATTCGCATAAGAATTCACCGCAGTGACAACCCTAGAAAACCCGTAGTGGAAATTACATGAATTTTCCTTTTTCGCAATAGTTAGCCACTTAATAGCCGTACGTTAACCACCAGATAGGATGTAATCATTTGCTGATAATGATTGACTTTTAGTAAAACGTGTAAATATATCATGTGCTGCGCTTACGTGCAATTTCAACAGAATTAATTTAGCTAAATTATTGGGCTGGGGTTAATGTTTTATTAGCTTGAACTATTAAAGGCTTGCAACACCGGAGCTTAGTGAATTAGGTGACTGGGCGGTAGACTTTTCGTCTACAGATTTCTTGGAATAATATACCTAGTCTAGCTACAGATTTTTGATATAATTAGAAGTCTCTAAATGAAAACGATTTTCGTTTATTTTTGTTTTCAAATCGGAAAAATGTATAACGTATAGTAAATAGCCAATGGATTGTGTTAGCAAAGTCAGTAAGATGGATAGATATTTGTTAATCAAGAACGGCTGAACAGATCTGAATGAAATTTGGCGCAGAGTTAGATTATAGTCTGGAATAGTCCATAGGCTACTTTTTGCATGTTAAATGAACTTTGACAGGGATGAAATTGGGCAGAACCTGGTTTAAACAAAACGAGGGCTTAAACACGAATGGAATTTTCTTTTGCGTGTTTAAAACTTAAGGAAAAATGATCCCCTGTGTCTCGCACGTTACCTACATCAAGGGATATCATTTTCATTTTAACAAGACTCTTGACATGCCACTTCACGCGAAGGCCTAAGCAAATACTACGACGGACAAATGAGAATCAACATACATTGTCGACGATTCAAATATATTGTGTTACTGCAACAATGCAATGCGCGTGAGTCGCATAGGCTAGCTCAATATCAGTAGGCATACATCTGCCATGCGCAAACATAATAAATATTACAATCACATGACTAATGCAATCAAAATGCGTTTCTCTTTGAGAAATTGCAATTCATCCAGAACTTATATGTAATTAAAATCGACTAACAAATAGTGCTGGGGTGCTGTCAAATTTGACAAGTGACTTTGACAAGTAGATTAGCATAGATAATAAAAAAATGTGCCAATTAAGAACCAGTTTCTGATTCCGAATTCAAATGGTTAGTCCAAGTTATTTTCGTTTGTTCGTGTGCGGTATTCTCAGAAAGGGTTTAACCCGCCCATTACAACTTTACCACGAGAATATCGTCTACATAATTCATCCGACAATCAAGAACGAGGCGAAGCTACTAATTATCGCTCCGCTCCCTGTATGTAGTCCCACCATTATGCTACATAACTAGACTAGATCAAGTTTATTTATGTAAAACTTGATCCCTCCACGCAACTTAAAAAAAAAAAACACGTACCTATTGGAAAATTGTCGCGCAAAGTGGCTTCGGTAGGAAAGTCGGAACATTCGAGAAGCCAGCCTGTTTTAAGTCGAGCGCACGACTTCGTCGATCAAACGTAATATCGCTCGGTTTTATATGTTTACGAGGTAAATAGACCTTTAAGTTTAAGTATCTCGTTTGAGTTTTTATTGAGTGTATTGGGTGCTACATGGGATTGTAAATGGTGCTTAGAAGCAACAAGTCTAATGTAAACTAAAGACTTTGTAAACAAAATATTGAAAAGAGTGTCCGTGGTGTTCCTTCTCCATAGAGACCTACATACGTTTTGGAACGATCAACTAGCTTCAACTTTCTGACTAACTGACTGATTCTTAATTCAAAAGTGTCTTAGTGGCTTAATTGCATGAAATACTTTGACTTTGACTAACTGGAGGTGTTTATGATCATATTATTTATGTTATAATGCTTTGGATTGTCTGTAATGAATATGATATTTTTTTTTGAATGTTTATGATAGTAGTAATAAAAGTATCTATGTAATAAAAGAGACATATTTAGACAAAAAGGTTTTAAATACATGACATATTGCGTGTCAAATAAGTGGAATAGGTCGTGAAAATTGTATAGTAATTTTTACAAAAGCTACTACCATATCGAGTTAGACCTTTTTTCCAATTACTTAGGAAGAATGTAACCCACGCAAGTTTCCTTTGCCAATTAGTGTGAAGAAAAGAAAGTGGCTCCAGAATGACGTCATCGTACAGCTGATTACTGTCCAGATAATAACGCATGCGAAAATTTACTGCAGACGTCTCGTGTTTTTTTTTTTCAAACGGGTACAAAATACCGGTTTTTTGGTCAGAGACGGTTTTTTTTGACAGCGACACGTCATGCGCGGTCACTGCGGATTTTGAAACGGTAATTAATTTTGGTTGATGTGAGTTCGTGAACTGAGTGTGAGTTCAATTATTTTGATAATTAATTTCAGTGTTAATTAAATGGTTTTACTTCTAATTTCAAACGTAGATGAATATTGTATTGAAAATCAAAAGATTATCTATGTAGGAATTACGAATTGATAAATAATCATAAAATATTAAGTAGAATACATTCTAACCTCAACCACAAAACCACAAACTATCAATATTAAATTTATCGATCACGAAATGATTTGGCCACCGTGGAAGATTAAAAAAAAAACCACCAGTCGCGAGCACAGGCATTAATCGCGAGCGTCCAGACCGAGATACAGATTAAAAAGAATAAATAAATATAATACACAAACGGCGCTTTGGCGGCAAAACTTGTTTCAGATCGTTCATCCAGTTTGCCGCTTATATACATGTAATAAAGTTGAATATCGTTTAAAATTACATTTGACAGGTGTAAATGACGCGGTTGTGTTAACCAGACTGACTGGTCGAGTCTAGTGCCGATGAACTGCGCAGGTGGTCCTTGAATTACTAGAGATAAATTTAATACAGCGTAATAATAGAGGCCGATTGACGTGCGATGTCCCTAGGTCCCGGCAGAAACCGAGAGTCGACAGCGAGGGAAGCATAGGGCGCGGGTAACTGTACCTACAAGTTAGTTGTGGGAAAAATTGTACTACCATAATTTTTTTTCACTTTTACTTTTTTTTAACATGCCTGTATATATTTTAAGGCAATCGTGTGGTTCAGATAACTTAGTATTTAATAATTAAGAAAATAGAAATATGTGTATTTTGCTTTTTTTTTTGTTTTTATAAAAAACTAGATTTAAATTGCGCGCGACTTGCTCCGTATATGTATAAGTCGAAAAGAACATAAAAGATTTCGACGAAAGATTTCGACTTGATTTAGAAATACAGTAAGTTTATGCGAAAAACTATTTTGTTTTAACATAAACATATTCTTTGTCAATCGACAATAGTTTAGCTTTCTACCAGTGCAAAATTTTTTGAAATCCGACCAGTACTTCCAGTGATTACCTCTTACAAACAAACAATCATACCTCTTTATAATTCTAGTTTCGTTACGTAGTTCCCTCATAAGATAACCTAGTAATTTAACTAATTACGGTACTGTACGGTTTTCCTCAATAGGTATCAAAAACCGTACATTGCTATTATCATCAACGCAATCATATTATGTTAATGAATGTGTATTCTGCGTAGCAAATCTGTTTAACCTCCTTTTTTCCATGAGTATTTTCCCAATGAAAAAAGTAGGCAGGCTATCTAGTTTATCACATGATTTGTACATACATACATAAACTCACGCCTTTTCCCCATGGGGATTGGCAGAAATCACAGAGTGCCACCTGCTACGATCCTTACATACTCCTTTCGCCTCATCCACGTTCATACAAGCACGCCGGTTACGAGTACTCCGCACCTGACCTTTCTGAATGATGATATAGGTACCTATTAGAGGCATTTTTGACAGTTTGGGACTGAGATTATTAGATTGTGATCTTTCTTGAAAGTTACTAGAGTTGCCCCCTGATTATTGTAAAGTATGGAAAAGTTTTCAGTCAAAGATAAAAAAATGATTCATATTCTAGGTGTCATAGACAATTACTATGTCTAGTGTGATCTATGTTTATTATGTCCGCTTCCTGAAACGTGTTCCGCTTGTGTCATATAATTGCTAATTACCTATAACTACTTAACTACTTATTACATAGTATTGTAGTACTGAATAATACCGCATAATTCTTAAGAATAATTTATTATTAGACATGTATTCCCCGAAAAGGATTATGTGTCTATAAAAGGTTCTTCACAAAAAGGGAGTTCCTTTTTTGAATCATCAGTTTACTCGAGTAGTATTCATTGCGTAATTGATTATGAACTAAAATAGAACAGAATTAGAGTTGAAAATTGCTTTGCACACAGTTTTGAAATAAAATTCAATATCATTAAGTCGTCTGCTTGGTTTTTTTCGCCCGCGTTAAGTTACGTCTTCGATTACTGCTCCGCTCCCGTTCGCGGTAGCGTGATATTAAATGGACTATATGATTCCTGAATCTGGCTATAATATACAAAAAATATTTTTAAATCTGTCTGGTACTTCCCGCGATAAGCGCGTTTAAACAAACAAACAAAATACTCTTCAGTTTTATAATATTAGGTACTGTTTGACACTTCTTGACGAATATTAAGTACTTACTGAAATGCAGGGGAATAACCGCATTGACAGAGTTACAAGAAATAAATATTCGTAGGTAATGGCTGAATTAATCTTACAAACACTGAAACTAATTTTGCAGCTCACTGACACATAATGAAAAGTTTCATGGTGATGCTGTATTTATCTTTCTAGATGCGCAAGAGTCTACACATTTAATAACATAGCAACCACATCAAAAGAAATCTGCCAACTCCAGAACATAAAAAAGAAACATAAATAAAATAAAATGAAACATAGTCATCGATGAAAAAACCAAAATAAACAAACCTTAGAGGACACCCGTCTGGCGCATAAACAAGTCATGTCAACGCGCATGCGTAGTCTGCCGGCCAAAATTAACCAATCATACATTAGCAACAGGACGGCCAGACGGCGCGCGCGCTTCTTTATCGGTATCCCCGAAACTATATGAATAATCTCGATATATTTTATTTAGATGCGTAAAATATACTGAAATTTGTGGGTTTTGTAGATTTATAGAGCAGGGGTAGTCAACCGGTTGATTGCGGCTGTGGGTCTAGTCGATCCCAGACACAATATACTTACTTAAATTATAAATGCGAAAGTAACTCTTTTTTGTCTGCTTGTTACATCATCACTGTAAAGTCATGAAACCGATTGTAGTGAAATTTCACAAAGAGGGTACCTTAGGATCTGGATAAGGACATATCCTATGTCTATATCCAGATCCGAAGGTTCTTAGATCCTAAGATACGTAAGCCTACGTCATACAAAGAACACACCCTCCAAGTTTCAGCCTAGGTCTCTATTTGATGTTGGGTTAATGAAGTAGTACTAGATTATTTATGTGATAGATCGCAGTAAACAGTAGATCTTAATTTCAATCAAATTGGCCACCTCTGTTATAGATTATTTATTTATTTATAAAACCTTAACAACTATCATTACAGGATTAACCTAATGCGATAGTGTGGCATTTTTAAACTATCACAACATAACATAACATCACGCCTGTAATCCCCGAAGGGTTAGGCAGAAGTGTACCCATTAGTACACCCACATTTCGCCAGTTATGTTTTTAGTCCCATGTAATAGGGGGCGAGCCTATTGCCATCAACCAGGTACAAAACCAGACTCCGAGGCTGCTATAGAGAAAAACCCAATAACACTTAAACATATCTACTACTTAACCAGATAATATAGATATATCTTTCATCCCATACCTACTCTAGTTTGCTTATGAGATTCCAGTGAAACGCTCCATTATTATGTCATTGTAATTGTTTAACAAACTACACACGTTACGACCATAAACACGACATGCGGTTTCTTTTTCACTGCACTTATTAATAATACGATGATATTATTTAAAAGTTATTCCGCTTCGTAAGATAAACTTGTGAAATGACTCACGGGTTTCGCGCTACGTTGTGAACGATCAACAAGGAGCCTTAGCATGCCTGACCTTTTACCTAAAGATCACACCCACTATTAATAATACCAGCCTATTACTTTCGTGGCTAAGTAATAACAGCCGCAGGTTGAACCACCAGGTTAAGCTAAGCTTGCCGGAGTTGGTCTGTGAATGCCATTATCCCACACTATCTTTACAATCAGAGACTCCTCCGTGCCTCGGAGAGCACGTTAAGCCGTTGGTCCCGGCTGTCATACGTGGATCTTTGACAGTCGTTACGGGTCGTCAGAAGCTCGAAAGTCTGACAACCAGTCTTACTAACGGGTATCTGTATTACCCAGTTACTGGGTTGTGGAGGTCAGATAGGCAGTCGCTTCATGTAAAATACTGGTATTCAGCTGCACGCGGTTAAACTGGAAGCCGACCCCGATATAATTGGAAAAACACTTAGCAGATTGATACTGTCCCACTGCAGGGAAAAGGCCTCTTCCACAGAGAAGGCACGAGCATTGATAACGATTGCTTAAGGCGGAAAGGCGATTTCGTATTGACTTTTATTAATATCAAAATAATCGCGCAATTTATTTTCAACAATAGAATTATTTCTAGAATTCATTTTCATACTTTCTTAACGAAAAATGATCTTCTGGTGCCTAATTTAACAGATAATGGTGCCGATTCCCTCGTTCACAAACTAGACTAAATTTAGAGAATTGACATCTCTTACTAACATACAGCGAAAGGAAAGGACAGTGATATTAAAGAACTTAGTTAGCGATGTCAAATTAGATTTACCCTTGAACTTTTCCATATTTTTAATCCATACGTTTTAAGATGTCAACTATAATTGTATGGATGCGTCAGATTGACTAAATTTGACAGCTCTTATTTACATTAGTCTATTTCTTGTTTTATTGGACAGAAAAAGATGGAAATAGTCTAATTTTAGTTTAGTTTGTGACCAAGGGAATAGTATTTCGTATTTTGTCGTTCTTGTATAAATAAGCCAGTTTTCTCACGATATGTTATGTACTTTACTCTACTAATTAGCATAAATTGTGTTAATTCTTAAATATTAAGAAGTTCACACCCATTTAAATAATTACGTAATATGATTATTAAGTTATAATCGAGTTCATGGTTACTAATGTTTTTTGTATTATGGTCTATTTTAAGCTAATATTTACATAGACAAGTTACTTTTTGCACATTAATGTTATCAATCTGGATAATGACGTACATTTCAATGTACGCTAGGTTAAATAAAAATAAACAATTGCCTTCTTCAGATGGTATTTACAAGCAAAAAAGTGTGAGAATCTGTGAACTGACGACGCTAATCCACGTTAAGTCAATAATTAGAATATTATGACGTTATCACGTAATAACGTAAACTTTACCTCTTTATAATATTACCATAGTTTTAACTAATAAATAAAAGCTATACTAATATTATGAAGAGGTAAAATTTATGAGTTTCTAAGGGTAATCTCTGGATCTACTGAACCGAAAATATCGAAAACTGCTTGACGTATAAACATAAAATGGGAGATAGTTTATAGTTAGTAGACGTCCGCTAAGAACGGCTTATCTAAAATTTATCCCCTTAGAGGATGAATCGAGGTCCAAAGATTGTATAGAGATACAAGATTAGTTCGCAAATAACCGACATTTACGCGGACGAAATCGCGGGCAGAAGCTATACTAATTAACAGACATCTGACTCGCCAATCCGCCTTGAACAAGCGTGGTGATCAATGACAAGCCTTCTCTGTATGACAAGAGGCCTCTGCCCGGCAGTAGGACAATAATAGGCTGGTATTATTATTATTATATTACTACTGACCGCAACGGCCCAACCTTTCACATAACCTATAAATCTTTTATTACTACAGAAAATGTCAAACTGATTCAAATAAAAAAAAAAAAACATAAGGTTAGTAGTCTTTTAATCCTCTTTTTATGAAACGTGTTTAGCAAACGTGTCATCTGTGTCTGGACGGTATACATTAAGTATACTTTATTAACTTTTCACCAAATGTAATGTCGTCTTCGAATTTGGCCATCTTCCAATGTTCTTATCATTTTGAGGATGTAATAATTTTAGTCCATTCACGCTTCCGAAGCGTAGGTTGCCATTCACAGCGGGTGACTTAACTATTATTAATATAATTATTCTTACATAATTGTTTAATTTTTTGGTTAGAAAT
Organism: Hoplodrina ambigua; assembly: GCA_949774945.1. NCBI lineage: Eukaryota > Metazoa > Arthropoda > Insecta > Lepidoptera > Noctuidae > Hoplodrina > Hoplodrina ambigua. Next base: position 11,855,920 of record OX458981.1, read on the forward strand.
TATTTTATGTTAGGGAGTGGCGTATGAATTTGCCATTAAATAGGAATTATTAAGATTTTATTAAGTAAAAACTTTTAAGAATTTACAAAGTATTGTTTATGATTCTTACCTCGTACAGGTCTCGGGTAACGTGCCTCTTTAAGTTCGTTAATGAGTCATTAAATACACCTTTTTTAAGGATGTGAAATCATCAAATGTCTTCGTCCGCTCTGGGCGGAGCGGAAGGGAGTGTCAGACTTACTGGCTAAAACCTAGTTGTGTTTCTCCTAATGCCCAATGCGTTCTAGGGCCGCGATGGTAATTTCAAACAAATTCCGTAACCCTGGCAGGATTAAATACACTAAAAGTTCTGCAGTTCTCGAAATATTAGATTAAACATGGAATTTTTAAATTGCCTTTTGAACTAAAATAATTTTACTATCCAAAACTTTTTTAAACTAACATCTAAAGAGTGCTCTATATTTTTCCAAGCGCCATTTTATGGCTCCAATAAATAACTGCTGTCGATCAAAAGATAGTGTTAAAAAACAGAAAACATTTTTAATAGTTCTTTTTTTCTGCAAGAGACCACCCAGTTTTAATGAAGATACCTACGTTTAAATATAGTGGTTGTAAATTGCGTGATATGGATCTGGCTCTCGAGACGGCGCGGGTTCGAAGACGGTCATCTTAGACAGGGAGGGATTAGGACGCATAGGGGTGCAATCTGACCGGTTGCTACGGAGGCCGATTTAGTAGAGGAGACGAGTTAGCAAAAATATTTTAATATTAAAATTCGAAGTAACTTTCCGTTTAGTCAAAGTAATGAAATATAAAGAAAATTCCCAAGACACTTTCCAACTTAATGAAGAATGAATATATGTACCCAAACACTCGTCCTGAGTGCGACCCTGTACGTACCAGCGTAAGCGCGTGTATTTCGTGTCGGCCCGACCGCAGGCGTGACGACCAGCCGGGAGGAAGGTGAACCGTGCGGTTTCCGATTGATATAAAACTGTCAACGATATCGTATGCCGCCGCCGTGGAAAAATACGCTTTCATCTTCAATGATATCTTCGAGAAAAAGATAATTGAGCGAGACTTGGCAGACTCTGAGATTATAAATATTAAAATACGTAATGATGTTAAATGCAGTGTAAGAGGGAAGGTAGAAAGGGGAAATGACGTAGTTGGAAGCTGTGAGAGAGTTTAAAAGCGGATTTTGCTTTGAGAGTTAGTTTCTACGTCGATAGTAATTATATAAGTAAGAAAAAAAAAGATTAAAGATATTCTAACAAATATTGTTGTAAATAACAGATAGACGGTAAATAAAAAAATAATTTTAACTAATAAGAAAAAATATTAAAACGATCATCTCTCTCTCCTACTTATTTAAAATTTTGCAGTTCCCGAGAGGGTCAATATTATTTTTTTCTATTTATTAAAACCGTCCATCTGTACGTTTCACGTTATTGAAATAAGGATTTGAGATTTGATTTGATTTGAGAAATTACAGAACAGCAAAAGAAGGGAGGAGGAAGGAGATACTCCGGCAACAGAAGGCTTGTTGGTTTGTTGCAAAAGTACAGATTTACATAAACATAACATAAACATCACGCCTGTAATCCCCGAAGGGTTAGGCAGAGGTGTACTGATTAGTACACCCACATTTCGCCAGTTATGTTTTTAGTCCCATGTAATAGGGGGCGAGCCTATTGCCATCAACCGGGCACAAATCCAGACTCCGAGGCTGCTACTGAGAAATTCCTGATGGAAAAACCCAATAATACTTTGCCCGACCTGGGAATCGAAGCCAAGACCTCATGCACAGCAGTCGTGCTTGCGACCACTAGACCAACGAGGCAAACGAATGGAATCTTTAACTCATACTTCAAAAAAACTTAAAGACAAAAAGCCAATTACTTTTATAGAATGTAAATGTCGGACCCCCATTTCATCCCCTTGGGGGGTGAATTTTGGAAAACCCTTTCTTTTAGGATGCCTACGTTATACAAAAGAACACACCCTCCAAGTTTCAGATCTCTACGATCAGCGGGCTGAGCGTTGATCCGTCAGTCAGTCAATCATTCAGGACAAAAGCATTTTATATGTATAGATGAAGATTTATAAGAAGAAAATCAACATGCCCGTCCACACAAAGATAGACAAAACGCAATTCATTAACCGGCCCGACGATTGGCAAGAGACAAAAGCTAACTTTAGCCCCAGAGCGCGCTTGTTTAATTTTATTTATTTCATTAAAGCGTTATAAATATGTCTTATTGGTGTCCAGACGGCAGCTTTAACTGTAAATTCGGTTTATTTTGAGGATAAACCCGATGGTACTTCTCTTTGAGTTTCATTTGGACTTTAATTGGTGGTTTTAAAATTTAACTGTATAATATTTAACAGTGCAGTCTTCTGCTTGTCTGCCTCGTTGGTCTAGTGATTGCGAAGCGCGACTGCTAAGTATGAGGTCTTGGGTACGATTCCCAGGTCGAGCAAAGTGTTATTGGCGTTTTCCATTAGGAATTTCTGACTAGCAGCCTCGGAGTCTAGTTTTTTTTAAATAATACTTTTATCATATAGGTACTAGCGTTAAGCTGCGACTTCGTCCATATCAAAGTTAATAGATTATTTCACTAGAACCGTTCAGTTTTCCGTTATAAAATGTAGTCTATGTACTGTTCCAGACTTAATCTGTTCAGCTGGTGTGATTGAGTAACAAACATCCATCCAAACTCGCATATTATACGAGTGCATAGTAGTAAGATTACATTCTAACATTTTATTGAATCAAAAGATAAGTTCTTCAATGAAACGAAGCCAAATATCGATACGTATCGTAAACGATGCGAATGTGCTACTATATTTAGCTCCCAGTGTCAAGTTACTTGCTACAACCACCGAGGGAGTTTGTTGGTGACCTACAAATCAACTGCTATATAGAATGATAGCCGATATTTTATTATGGGACCATTAAATGTAGGTAAGGTTAAAAGTAACAGTTAATTTTTGGTAATTTTAGATGCAGTTTTCATTTCTATTGAAGCAGCTTTTTGATTAGATCTTCACACTTAGTGCTTGTTAGAGTTTCTTGCTCGTTCTTCTCCATAGAAACCTACTGTTTGAAACGAGCGTTCATTTTTATCTTTGACTCCTTGACAATTCAAAAGTGCATATAGATTTTATATATGTTGCCTAGAATTATCAACTTTCACTTCAAATAATAGTTTTGTTGTTTTATATTCATTAAAATTTCCAAAAAAATATTGTTTGAATGAATCAACATTTTGGAATTTTACAGTTTCATAAATAGCTTGCTAGCTTGTCATAATAGTTATTAGTTAATATTTTCCTCTTTTCTGTATTTTGTCAAGAAAATTAATAATGTTTTATGAATGGTTAACGATAAGGGGTATCGTATTAACCAGTTACTGGTTCTGTTAATACACATATATATTGCTGTTATTGTATAAAATATCCCCGGCCCGGTCCTCGTCGACCTGATGTATATAAAATATATATATTTTTATCTGTGTTCATTTACTAATAAAATTAGTAAATCCGATGTCCATGCACAGGGCGCAACAATTTGACATTGACATTGACAGGCACGCGTGTGACAGATTCTTTTTTAAAACCGGAGTCATCATTTTCATTCTTGCCTGGTCGCCCCTAGGCAGGCATCGGAGAAGCTACATTTCCCATTTTTCCCAAGTTTTATTTTATGCCTGATAATCACCGATAACATTAACTTTAAAATAGTTAAAAGTTATCTCAATATACATTTAAGGTTTCTGGTGGCCGAGCGTTCGCAGACGCATCGTCGCCGCGTAATACGATCTCTTTATTTGGGTCATCTTAAGTATAAGACACAAGATATTTAATTAATATAGCATTAAACTTTATATTCTCTATATTTAGAGGTCACGGGGCTATATATGTGCAAGTTTTTATGTACAATTGGTCATTAAACGATGTTATTTTTATACTTGCGTTGAACGTCACGTGTTTCTTGGATATGATTAAGACCTCTATTAGGTATTTAGCGTCTGAGCAAATTAATTAAAACGATGTATTGAGCGTCAGAAGGTCAATTATTCTAATTAAAAATCTACAATGTCATAACAGCGACAGTTAGGTACTGTCAAAAAATGCAGGTAAGTTATAGAAAAATTTTTGACAGATTACGACCGAGATTCAGTTCCTAAAAATTTTTAGAATTGCCCCTCCGATTAATGACAATATTATTGTATTGTATTAAATATCGGAGTGGTTCATGAAGTGATTCATGAGGAATATTAAAGGTTATACAACATCACGCCAAGACCGACTGGAGCACAGCAGCAACCAAAGACGTAACTCAACACGAGTGAAAAAAACCACGCGTACAAAGTCACAGAGACCAGCTAGCTAATGTAATATGCATATTTCAAATTAGCATATCGGTGACGCGGTATCATTGACATATCGGTGACGCGATCCCATAAGATTTGCCCCTACCAAAAATCTCTTTCACTTTTAAAACAATTGACCGTCCGATTGGTGATGAATGTATCAATAATTTATTATTATTATTATTGTGGTGACTGACGTAGTAAGTTATGTATAAATAGGTAGGTATATTATGTCAATTGTGAGTAAGTAACGTCAAACAATAAGGCCAGGGATGGCGAACCTTTATTGGTAAACGTGCATTTTTTTCAAAACATAATAATGTGAATATGACGTGCCGTCAAGGAATCTTGATATAGAGATATAAGGGAGAAAAATAAAACTAGTTGCTATAAATGCTGTTGACACTGTCTTCCCGTGACCCAAGAGCTGGCTAAGAGGCTAAGCATTGCCATCCAACGTGGTAATGCGGCCAGACTTTTGGATACATTTCCAGTTGACGACGGGCGCGGCTATAAGGATGAATTTTTTGATGCCATTTAGTTCTAGTTTCTTTTTTTTTTATTTAGATAGTTAATTCTGTAAATATTGTACATATGTATACATACTGTTTATAAATAAATATGTAATGTCAGAATCGTAATGTTTATGTTTATGCATTTATATTGTAAATTAGATCCGAATAAAAAGATTTTTCAATCAAAATAATTGCCATTGGTTTGCTGTCCCTGAAATTTAATCAGGCGATTCAGACGACTATTTTTGTTTGTATACATATGACTACGTACGGTTCTAATAGAAAAACTGTAAACAAATACAGTAGTGGATATTAAAATGTTATAAAGTTATGAATTGCCACAAAATTAGTGACTTGATGATGTATGGTGAGTAATATAATGTAATATTGGGTATTTTTAGTATCAAGTCTGTGTGGTTGAGGAAAACTATATGCATTTTTCTTCCCTTTATAACAAACAGTACTGAAGAGGATAATAGAACAAGTGAAATTGTTAGCTCGGGATTTTTCGAAACATATTTTTATTTATTAGATATTGGTGCCGATTCCCATGGTCACAAACTAAACTAAAATTAGACTATTTCCATCTTTTTCTGTCCAATAGAATAAGAAAGAGACGAGAAGTAAATAAGAGCTGTCAAATTTAGTCAATCTGACACATCCATACAGTTATAGTTGACATCTTAAAACATATACATATAAAAATACGGAGAAGTTCAAGGCAAAACTAATTTGACATCCCTAACTTAGTTCTTTGTCACAGAATGTCACCGTCGTCGCCTTTCGCTGTATGTTAGTAAGAGATGACAATTCTCTAAATTTAGTCTAGTTTGTGAACAAGGGAATCGGCACTATTATTTATTTAAACTTTATGCAACAAAAAAGTACCAAAGCGGACTTAATGCCACAGGCATTCTCTACCAGTCAACCAAAGGTGGTGAAGAGATAACAAAGCAGGTGCAAAAAATTGTACATGAGGAAGTAAACAGATAAGAAATTTTAAAATCATTGAAAACAAATATCTAAACAAGTCCTGTTAAGTTTTGTCCTTTTGTATAGATTTCGTGATTACATAAGTAATAGATTATAGACGAATAAACAAAATTGATCTGTTTTTTGTTTGTTTTTTATGGGACTGCCTCATTGGTGTAGTGGTCGCAAGCGCGACTGCTGTGCATGAGGTCTTTTTTTTTTTTTTTTTTTTTTTTTGAGGTGGTAAAAATCATCAAATGACTCCTTCCGCCCTGGGTGGGGCGGAAGGGACTGTCAGACTTTTACTGACTAAAAAACCACCCTGTTCCTTCTGTTGCCCTTTACGTTCCGGGGCCACGGTATCCTGTTAAGACGTCCCGCAACCCCGGCAGGCGTTGGCCCCGTTGGGGGCCCCGTCCCTGTGCTGACAGCTCTTTGAGGCGCGCGCGAACAGAACGCGCCGTCGACCCGGGCTTGGTCCTTGATCGGACGGCGAGCTACCCATTACTCGCCGTCCGCAAGCCCGCGCCTACGGTGGCCGGATGTCGCCTCGCGACGTCCGACGCCCTGGGCGTCTCCCGCGGCGGCTGGGGCGTGAGGTGGTTCTCTCCCTCACGCGGCCCGCCTCCTCCTTCGCTAGCATTACTGCTTCGCAGAAGGAGGTGACTGCATCCCATTCCCTCTCGCCCCGGAGCATGGCCTGAACCAGGTCCGGACGCGAGAGGTCGCCGCCGCCTATCGCCTCCGTGAGGACACGGCGGTGATCTGCCCAAGCGGGGCAGTCCTGCACCGTATGCTCCACCGTGTCCTCCGGGCGATCCACACAGTGGTGACACCCGGGCGTTTCCTCCCGCCCTATCCGACACAGGAACCTCCCGAAACTACCGTGTCCGGTGAGGACCTGCGTCAGGCGGTAGGTGAGGACGCCGTAGCGCCTCTCCAGCCACTCCTCAAAGAGGGGTCTTACCGCCGCGAAGGGTTCGATTCCCAGGTCGGGCAAAGTGATATTGGGTTTTTCCATCGGGAATTTGTCAGTAGCAGCCTCGGAGTCTGGATTTGTGCCCGGTGGATGGCAATAGGCTCGCCCCCTATTACATGGGACTAAAAACATAACTGGCGAAATGTGGGTGTACTAATTGGTAAGTACACCTCTGCCTAACCCTTCGGGGATTACAGACATGATGATATGTATGTTTTTTGTCTATTTGTAATATCAAAATAACCGATGTTTACAAAAAAGAAAGTATATTTTTGCAAAAGCATATGAAAGACTTTGCTTATAAAAAAATACATTTTTTATAGTCTATCCGCCTGTTTGACAGCTGAACCGATTTAGACAGGACTATCACATTCTATCCGAATCTATTTAGTTATAAGGAGTAACTTAGCCTAAAATAACTCAGGTAAACATAACATAAGGGGCTGTTCAAGTATTACGTAAGCACCAAGGGGGGGTGGGGGGGTCTCTGTTTTGTTTATTTTGGATGACATGGGGGGTGGGGGGGTCTAGATGATGATTACGTCATCGTTAGTTATTTAAGTTTTTTCGGGGATTCCCGCAAATAATACATATGCGTAGGCACTCGCTTTGAGAACTGATTAGGGGAATTACCGAGCATTAGGGAAATTACCGTGCGCTATTCACTTGTCTAATAATTCACTCTCGTGCCGGCCGGCTGCAAGTACGCATCTATCAGTATTGTTTTGTTTGGATTCTAAACGTATTGTACGCATTGAAAGTTATCATTTGTGTTTATGTTGATGCAATTAGCCAAAGTTTAACGTTTTAATTATTTAAATTTAAATATCTTATTAGAATGTCATATCATATAGACAAATCCAAGTTATACCAAAAACTGTTCGAAAGTTTTAAAAAATCTCATACTGGGACGAAAGTGCAAAATGTACAAAAGTTAGTTAACAAAGTTTGGCGAAATTATAAATTACAAGCAAAGTCAGATAAGGAACTAGATATTATTGTATCTAAGAGAATTGAAGAAGAATTGCAAGCGGCGACTAAAAATAAATCCAATCTGCTTCATTTTTTTTCCAAGGTGAGTAAATATAAGTACAAAGTTTCTCTTTACGTTCTTTAACAATTAAAACGATTTATGAGTAAAAAATATGATGGCCTATCTATATCCTATTTTAAAAATAACAATATAAAAAAAACATTTATTACTAAAAATGTTTACGTAAGCATAGGGGGAGGGGGTAAGTGCTTTGCTTACTTTTGATGACAAGGGGGGCGGGGGGGTAAAAAATGGTAATAAATCTGCTCACGTAATACTTGAACGGCCCCTAACTTGTAATTTTAACCTCGTGTCAGCAACTCAACCTAAGTTTTTAATACAACTGGGCCATAGACAATAAAATCTATTTCAAGAACAAAGACAATAGATAATCGTGTGAAATATCTAAACCCACGTTCGTTTTCATTGAGAATATTAATAATAATGGAGAAGAATATTCAATTAGCTAGTTTTATAGGCGCGTTGGCATCGTGCAAACACGTGGTATACAATGTGTCCACATAACGATCATGATTGTGAATTAGCACTGACAGGTTGAAATATATTACGTCACAAATACTGATGGAGTTACGAGGGGTTAAGTGCTTTTAAATAGATTATTGGTTTATTGTAATATAAATAAACGTGGACGGAGTCGTAGGATTAAGGTAGTTATAAATATGTAAGTTGTTGTAATATTTCATTCATGATTTGGTTCCAAGTAGAGTTGCCAACCGAACTACACAATACATATAATATATTGTAAATACTATACTTTGGGTTAGCAATGTTAGCATACTATATCCTGTTGAAGAAATAGGTATATAACATAACATGACATCACGCCTGTAATCCCCGAAAGGGTAGACAGAGGTGAACCCATTAGTGCCTACATCCCCATTTCGCCAGTTATGTTTAAGTCCCATGTAATAGAGGGCGAGCCTATTGCAATCAACCGGGCACAAATCCAGACTCCCAGGCTGCCACTGAGAAATTCCTGATGGAAAAACACAATTACACTTCCCGACCTGGGAATTGAAGCCAAGACCTCATGCTCAACAGTTGCGCTTTGCGACCACTAGGCTAACGAGACAGTCATGTTATGTTTATAAATAATCTATAAATTTACATATTATTTGCAATGTAAATGTATCAAAGCGGTTTCTACGTAGAAACTTCAAACAAAAAGTAGACATACAAAACGTAAAAAATCTCAATTCAAGTTTACGACATGAAAAAGTCGCAACAAAAAGTCGTACGAAAGAAAAACGCTCTATGTCTCAGCCCTAACGTCATTACTCCACTTTGACACAATAGGTACAAAATCAACAGGTATTTGTGTGTGTATTGTGTTTATTTAAGGAAAAACCAAAGTAATTGACTTTGATTTCAATTAACTACACTCAATGTAGGTGTGTTTTATTTTAAACTCGTGTAAGTTGACATCATTAACGATTAATTCCAAGGCACACTTAAAACTAGTCAAAAATAATTTACTAAATCACATCTCCACCCTATATTGATCAATATAAGTCACAGTATTGATTGCATACCACAAGGCTAATTATAATAGTACAAATTAAAAATATTTAAAATGTAGTCGTAATTTCATCATAGCAATAATCAATGATGTCGATTCTCTTGGTCACAAACTAAACTAAAATTAGACTATTTCCATCTTTTTCTGTCCAATAAAACAAGAAAGAAACTAATGTAAATAAGAGCTGTCAAAGTTAGTCGATCTGACACATCCATACAATTATAGTTGACATCTTAAAACGTATGGATTAAAAATACGAAGAACTTCAAGGCAAAATTAATTTGACATCGCTAACTTAGTTCTTTAATGTCACCGTCCTTTGCTTTCGCTGTATTTTTGTTAATAAGAGATGTCAATTCTCTAAATTTAGTCTAGTTTGTGAACAAGGGAATTGACACCATTGTCAATGATAATTTTGACAGATTGAGACTAAGACCAAATGGCGATTGCTCCTAAAATTTAGTAGAATAATTTTACCCTCCAGATTAGTACTATTCAACATTGACATAATAGTTAAAACCTAGTTAAACTATAATCTGACCAAAAGTTTATCAAAAGATTTAAAAAACTAAAGATAAATAAGTAAAATAAAGTCAAGGTATAACATTTTGTAAAGCAAGTTAGTTCAGAGCTGTGCTCTGTGCAGTTCGTTGATTTTCCCTGTGTGTATGTGTGCGTGTATCGGGTTTCACACGAGACTACGTGCGCCTGAGTGGGTGACTGCGGCAGACTCGATGGCAACGCGCGCTTGCGCAGCTAAGGGCTCGACCAGAGTGGTGGAGTAAAAGTGGAGCCTATTTTTAATACGAGTTTATGGGTTAATTAGAGATATTATAGGCAGGATCCATAAAAAATATAGAAACTTATTTATTTATTTAAAACTTCATACAGTAAGGTACAAAGCCGGATTTGATGCTTTAAGCATTGTCTACCAGTGAACCAAAAGCGGAGAAGATATAACATGGCACAGTGTGTCAAAGGTAGTAAAGGCATTTGATCGAAAATAAGTTCTTTACATACTATTAATAAGGTTTTCATTTCCTATTAATCTGCGTGAAGGACGTTGGTAGTTGCTATTTGTGGACAATTCATCCCTCTGGATGAATTGTCATCCAGAAATAGATCTCTATCTATTTCTAGATTAAATTAGCATACCAAAAGGTACAAAAAATTATCTAAAATTATCCATGTTTACATAAACATTCCTGCGACCTATTAACGATTACGAATTACAAATAAAATTGTAAGCTAAAGTAAAGCTCGTAAAGTCTAAGTTACACAGTCTGGTCACACAATAATATCCGTTTGCCATCATTTGCACAGACATAACTGAGGTTGATATAACGCAAACTGTTATATTGTAATGATTTGCATACATTCGGATGCACGATGAAAATAGACTCTGATTACATAATGTTTACTGCTGATTTTAGACTGGACTTGATTTTTATAACAATGCAGAAAATCTCTTGTTTGTATGGTCGAGTAAATTCTTTACTACTACCCATACGGGATGGACGGGACCTCGTAGCGAAAAGTTTTACCATAGATTTAGTATACCTATGATATACATTTTGACCGGCCTGTTTTTGTATGGATCGGTTGTTTTATATAACTGACGAAAATCCTCATCGCTGGGGCGTCATCACCACGGGGGGAAGGGGGGCTAATTATTTACTGAATCCATGGTGAAAGTGAAAAGTTTTTATTACCATATTCTACCCCCTATTATTAATTTGATGACTATATTCATTTCAACCAAAAATATATAATAAACTCGGAATATTCACAAGTCCAGCATATCGCGTCCCTACAGTCTCACCCATGTGTGCGTCGACAACACTAAGCCGACGACACACGGAGACAACTTGACGCCTTCTACGGCGCATGCGCGCAATCCAATCTACATCATTACTGCGTCGCCGCGTCGGTGCGACGTGTTGCAACTAAACACCTACCGTATGTTGTTGCTTCGAAAAATGTCCCTGATCTTGTGGGAAATGATAAAGGTGGAAAAGGATGTAGACTTTCTTACTCGTTCTTCTCCAGAGACCTTACTTACTTACTTTTTGGAACGAGCTAGCTTCAACTTTCTGATTAACTGACTGACTCCTTGACTATTTAAAAATAACTGTTTAATTGGAACTCATGTTTTGACTTTGACTATGGGTTTATTAAGAATGGAAGAAAGAAAATGAATTTCCTATTAATTTGTTTAAATTTTGAGCATCAGCAAGAAAATTCAAAACATTTAATTGTAGGCTTCGAAAAAGGCAATCTTGTAAGGCAAGGCTTCTTATTGTTAAAAGAATTAAATATATCCTTGTGTTCCATCGGTTTTCCAAAAACCCTAAATAGATATGGAAAGATTTGAAAATCGAAAAGCAGAGACACTAAAACTACTTCAAATAAGAATCGCTTAAAGGTTAAAATAGATAGAACTGTTATAATCATTAATCTAAGGCTTATTTTCAATTCTAATCATGATAAACTTAAATGTAACCCACTACCAATACATATATTTCCAATCAAAATAAAACCCAAACAAGACATTGAGTTTACCAGTAATAATAGAACAGCAACCTCGTCAATATACAAATGTGGCCACATCTATTAATAGTATGTGAAAACAGTCATACAGTTAGGAGACAATTGACTAACAAATGCCAGTTAGTCATGCTTTTACGAAAGCTTAATAAAGAACAAAGATACTGACAAATATATACTCCTAAAGAGGATCGTAAACTGTGATTATGGTTAACATAGTAAGTTGGGAGTCATAAGGAGATGATGAATTAGGCATTGTTTCTATGCAATGGAGAGAATATGTAGCTATATATCGGACTATATCTATCTACTATATGGTCTATAGTCTGATTTGCTTTCAGTCTCCGATGTATATCATAGGATAGTCGACTATACAGTTCGAAGTAATGATAACGATATCATTTCTGGACGTAATACTGATGGATTTACAAAATGCAAGTTCAAATATACTGTGGATGTTGACCTGCTAAATGCCTTTCTGGTTTCAAAATGCCGCCCAAGAAGGACACTAAGGCTTCGGCCAAGCAGTCCTAGAAAACTCAGAAGAAGAAACAAGGCTTCGGTGGCGGCAAAGCCAAGAAAAAGAAGCCAGGTGGAACCAGGTGTTGTTTGACAAGCCCGCATATGAGAAACTGTAAGACAAGACTGCAATACTTTTTATTAATCATGTCGATGGTTGCAACAGACGGTAGAAATAGAGCATTTCTAATTTGACATGCAATATAGTTTCAATCAGCCTAGTTTCCGGATATTTCGCTTTAAATCTAAGCATGAGGAACTTGCTGAACAAGAGGCTCGGCTAAAATGAGGTCTAACACATAAAAATGTTTGAAATGACAATAAGGTTGAGAAATAACAACATATTTCAGTGTTGCTCTCGAAATAAATGGCTTTACTTTCAAGTGATTTGTAAGTAAGACGTGTTATTCGACAACTTAAGTTACGGAGTATATTGTAATGTTAGAAGTGCCTGAGTAAGTAATGGTACTGCTACTTATATGTTTACGACACTTTGTTGTGAGTCTCATAGACTGCGGCGCGGCGGCGTCCACAACTCCGTAAGTGAGAATGAATACCGCAATGTCCTGTATATTTAAACTGTGTTAAAGTGATTTGTGGGTCCGCTAGCTCTATTACACTTTCCTCTTCACATGAATTGCATCGATATCATCAAGTTAACTAACTTCTTCTTCGCCTGACTACGTTCGTGTGTTTTTTTTCAATCGCGTTATTTTACGTGTTGGGTTACTGCTCCACTCCCGGATGTGGTAGCATGATGTTATATAGACTCTACTATTTCTCATGAATCTGGCTATCATGTGCAAAAATATTTTTTTCAATCCGACGGGCAGTTCCAGAGATTAGTTTATTATATTAGGATTATAAACTAGGTATTACCTAGGATAGATTTCAACAAATTGATTTGAATTCAGTTTTGTTTAACTGTATTAAATAAAATTATAAGTGATATTTTCTCCTTTCGAACAAAGATTAAATGTTTTGACTTCTCCATTAACCGTGCACAATTTCAAATACTGCGCTCCAAGATCTTCAATTAATTTCACTTTACATATAATACTTTATCAATGTTATCACTCCTCAACACTAGCCATATCCCCGTCTACGTGAAAATATTCATAACTCACAAAGATCAGATCACCTTTTGACAGCACATTAATCGATCTGAAGTTCTCAAGGAAAACAACATTGGAGATCTAATTAAAGATATGTACCACCTTTCACTAAGCCTTCGTTTTAATTGCTAGTAATCAACGAGATTCTTTATCTGCTTAGTCCTCTTAAGATTATGCGTGAATATATGGGTAACTATTTGTGTAATGTTCTAGCATCAGGTTGGCACTTCCGTAGTTGCTTTATGTTTAATTGATAATGATCATTCATTCTTTATGTAGGTTAATATTACCAGGTTGATTTGCTAAAATATATCTTAAGGACAGCTGTCAACAGAAGTGAAAATGATGATAAAGTGACTCTGTCTGTTAGACTTTAAAGACTAATGTCACTTTTTATTTCGACTTCAATTGCCTCCGCGTCAAACGACATTTCTTTTCAAAAGCTAGTTTCTTATATCCTTACACACCAAAAGACAGACTCAGTAGAGACTTTTTATGAGCTTGACGTGACCATACAGCATGTTACATACGTCATAGCAGTGTTGAGCGCGGATATTGGACCAAACCGTCTTTTGTTTGTGACATTGCTTTGTTAGTTAGGAATCCTACTAGTAACAGATCGTTACAATGTACCCATATCAGTAACCATGCCTGCCACTTCCACTGAACTACAAATTGCGGTACTCTCTTCAGTTCTGAGAAGAGAGATTCACCTTCAATACTAACATTGTAAGCAACAACCATTCATAAACAAATTAGTAATAATTCTCTATATTCTTGACACATAAATCAGCTTCACCATTTCAAGCTCTGTTTCTTTTATCACAAGGTGTTTATTTGCCTGTGATGATAACTTCATTTTGATATCAGAATACGTCAGTTTATAAATGAACTCGGTTTTCACATGAACATACTTTTCTTTTGAACTAATATTTTATGTACAGTAACCTCGTTCGCAAGTACGTTCATTTGAAGTCGCCGCAACATTGAAATCAGTGAAATATCACATGAAAGTTGGCAATGAACGCGATGAGAAAGTTATTATGTCAACTCACTTTGATAATTCTATTTTCATGGATTATAATTCTTGGTATATTACCGGGCTTGATGATCTGGGAAACGAGACAAGTATCTCAGTTTATAGAGAAGTAGCACGAAGAGACAAGATTCTATTGAAGATTTTAAAGTGACTTGTCTGCCAAGACCTCTATTAATATTCACCAACTTTTTTAGATAATTGAAATCCAAAAATAAACTAGTAGATATGTACAGAAATAAACCAAAGGAAAAAACGCATTACCATATGTTCATAAAAGAAATATCACACTAAAAGAAAATAACATTATAAAATAAAATGTAACTTAACAAGATCTGGTTTGTAACATAAGTAGCAAGTTGAACGAGACTTGACGGCGACTCTTGCGCTGGTTACGAATACACCCGAGTGTATCCGAGCACACCCGAGCCGGTCCGAGGATTAAGATGATGAAAATCGCGGCTATCAACGGGTTTCTGATTTAAAACGTCTGGATGAGGAGTTTGAGAAAGTCATGTAATTTAAAGATGGCGGTGGGTTTCATGCAGACGTCCATAGCTCTTATATTATTCTAAATATTGTAAATAAAGAATTTGTCAAATAAACAAAAGTATTAATTGCCAAACAAAACAGAACCGCTGACTCAAATATTGAAATAGATAAAGCTAAAGTTAATGCCAAACATAACGACATATTTTTTAAAGCTTTCAACTCATATCTAGCCAAGTTATCCACCAATCATGTAACTTAAGATAAAGAAGATTTAATAGAAGAGACAGTTTCATAATTCCCATTGATTAACGATAGTAAAACGTACGCTGGATAGGTCAAGTGTCAATGTTAACGCCTGTCGACATACCAGACGCTTCCGTGTATTCATATGGCTGTGGTGTTAACTTACTGCTTAGCGTGAGAAGCATAATACTGACTATGTCCAAGTACTTCTAGTTTATTGAATGGGCCGGTACTATAAAGTGCGTTTCGAGGTGTTTATGGGCAGTTCTATGATTGGTTATAAAGTTTAATGGGTGTTATATGAATAAAGTATAACAGTTGATTGTAAAACCAATCATAAATTTGGACAACATTTTGTATACTAATAGCGATCTGCCCCGGCTTCGCACGGGTGCAATGTTGATATATGTACCTTACTCTTGAATCAATCTATCTGTTGATAAAAACCGCATTAAAATTCGTTGCGCAGTTTAAAAGATCTGATAGCGGGAAGCGATTTTGATTTATACTGTGATGGACTTGCATTGCCTTCTGTTGTATAATTCAAAATTAGTTTTGAACTGTTTTTCGCTATTTTGCGTTCGTAAACTTGATCACAAATGACTCAAAAGAAAATATCGATTGAATGTTGATCAAAGTCTAGATGATTAACAAAAATTTGCTTGAAATCATGTTTTAAATAGATAACAAATCTTGATTCCATCTACTCAAAATGAATCATCAATGAAACCTTCTTCGAAGTCTACCTGAACAACCGTCCCAAAAGATATTCGATATTCGAAAAAACGTATTGTTTATGGTCAAATTAATGGCCAATTTATGGTCAGTCGGCGCCGACGGCCGTATCGGGTTGCACACAGGTGTTCGACCATATTCAAATATTGGAACAATAATATAAATTATGTTTAACATCAAATTAATTTAAATTAATTAATGAATCGTTCATTTCAATTTGAATGGGTGCTTTGAGGTTTTGGGTTCCGTAAAACAAGTTTGATGAAATATATTATGAAGTTGTACGTTGGTGTTGAAATTTGGATAATAATTCTCTGGTCTACCAAAGTTAAATTGTCTGAGGGAGACAAAAGGTACTTAGGCAGAAGAATAACTATTTTAAATGCTGATTCACACGTATTAGTGAAGCTATAGTTCTGGTACAGTTTCAGCACCATCCAGTATCAGTCAGAATTACACGCATGTGACCAAGAGAGTTATGAATATGAATGAATTGAAGGAGAGGAAGATATAACGTAAAGGGAGTTAGTGATAGCATCAAAGCATGACGGCTGATAGAACGGAATGGAAAAGAAAACATGTTGTACAAACTTAAAGTGATATGGGACAAGGGCAGGAAGATGATGATGACTACGCTTGGTTTAATAGCACTTAGGTGATTGCAATTTATTTATTGCAAAACAGATTCCATTATGCCAATATAGGTAACTTTAGTTTTACACACATAACATCACGCCTGTAATCCCCGAAGGGTTAGGCAGAGATGTACCCATTTTTAGGTACTCCCACATTTCGCCAGTTATGTTTTTAGTCCCATGTAATAGGGGGCGAGCCTATTGCCATCAACCGGGCACAAATCCAGACTCCGAGGCTGCTACTGAGAACTAAACTACTGAGTTTTAAACGATATAATGTAAGATAGCTCTAATGTGAACTAATCTAACCCAGTTTTCGTCATTAAAATTATAAGTTGCATTGGTAACGGCGATGTTTTGTTCTCGTTCACAAGAGAGGGATTAATAAGCATCGTTTCCAGTTGTTTTAATCTTTATTATTGATCTTTAAATGAGTGCAGCAGATGTAGTGTTACATGCAAGACTAAGCGAAGCTACACAAATAGTGATAGTGAGTACCTATCTATGTAGGTATGCTTTTGAGAAATATGTGTTATAAAAAAGATTTCTAAAATAAAAGATAAATTGAACGTGTCATACATCAAATATAGCAATAAAACGGAATGATATCCTAAACAATGATAGTAATAGAAAAATAAAACGCTACAATGGACTTACACATCACAAACCATGCAAACTTTATGACATCTTCAAGTTTATAACTCAATTCTAATGTACTAACTGTTTTTTGTATGTTTATTTCGTTATTTCTTAGTTCCTCACCTATAAATTATGTCGTGTCGTGGTATTATGTTAAATTACATAATACCACGATCTTTTTAACCAAAGGGTTATACAGAATTCGTGTAATTGTTACAAATGCGCAGAAGGCCAATATTCGTAATTAAAAAACGTTCAAAATGTAGTCGCCATGTCAAAAATTGTCAAAAATTTAAGTATTTGACAGGTAATTTTTGACAGATTAAGACTAAGATTAGAATGTGAATGTTTTTAAAAATACAGGAATTGCCTCTTACGGCACGATTCACAGATATAGCATAATCTTTATACTGACACATGAAAGTTTGCACTTACTATGTTTTGTCTCCGCATAACCCTAAGATAGACTGGCAGAAAATGCCCGCCTTTGTACTTTGTATTTTTTTACATGTGCATAAAGTTTAAGAATACTGAGATACGAGTCAAGTCAAGGAGTGAGGACAGCCAAGCTTTAGTAATATGTAAATACAATTTATTATTCAATTTTCTTTGCATACTAATGAAAGTGGAGTAACGACGTGATGAATAAAAGCTTGAACTTAGTTTAACATAAGTCAACAACTTGACTTTTGTAAAGAATACATTGTAAGCGTAACTCGTAGCTCTGGTTACAGCGAACCAGACATATTATTCATATGCAAGCGCTGTATTCGCGACTGGAGTTTGAAGTTTGCTTTATTTTAAACTAGCATCTGCCTGCGACTTCATCTGCGTCAAAGTTGATATATTATCCCACGAGAACCGTATTTTTTTCCGGGATAAAAAGTAGCCTATGTGCTATTCCAGACTATAATCTATATGAGTGGCTTTCATCCAGATCCTATCCTCAGTTTTGCGTGAAAGAGTAACAAACATCCATTCATCCTCTCAACATTTATAATATTAGTAGGACTAGCGACCCGCCCCGGCTTCACACGAGTGCAATTTACTAAACGGCATGTTTTTTTTATTAAAATTTTCATACATAAATTTACCTTTCTGACTTTTTTGAATTTTCTGGAAGATTTTGCACAATTTTTCTTCATTCTAAACCTTGTCCGAGAAATTACAAACACAACAAAAAAGTAATCAGCCAAATCGGTCTAGCCTAGTTCTTGAGTTTTGTGCCATTTAGCCATTCATTTTTATTTATATAGAAGACTAGC
The DNA here is from genome assembly GCA_949774945.1 of Hoplodrina ambigua. Lineage (NCBI taxonomy): Eukaryota > Metazoa > Arthropoda > Insecta > Lepidoptera > Noctuidae > Hoplodrina > Hoplodrina ambigua. Next base: position 11,874,564 of record OX458981.1, read on the forward strand.
TTTTGCCCGCGACTTCGTCCGCGCAAAAATAAAATAAAATATAGCCTATGTTACTCGCAGATAATGTAGCTTTCTTATGGTGAAAGATTTTTTTTTATCGGTCTTGTTGTTTTTGAGTTTATCCATTACAAACAAACAAACAAAAATACATTTTTTAAATCTTATAATATAAAGTGTAGATAGATAATTATTGTTACAAAGAGGTTTTATTGCTATGCAGTCCCTACCGTATTAAACTATCTTTTATTACTATTCATATAAACAAATTATGTAAATTCATTATTCTTATTAATAAAAATTTCGCTACACCTGTGCGCAAATTACCTATGTCACTGTTTTTTTTCTATGTAAGACATTAAATAAAGTATATAATATAAATGCGTTTACATAAGTATTAGTAGAAATAGGATACAGCTAAATTGTTAAAGATTTTCTTAATATTTTATAGTTGAAGTTATTATTTTATTCTATCGTGTTTGAAATGTCTTAAAACTAATTTAAACCTGCATAGTTTGTAATCAATTAGAAACAAATTAGTAAAACATTAATTCTAATGAGTGCCACGAGCGACATCTATTTAATTAGGAAAACCACACATTAAAATAAATAGATTAATTATCTTATATCATCGGTAACCTAACATTACAAAGTTTTTAAGGTACCGTACCATAAGGGGGGGGGGGGAAGAGTGCTTACGGTACCCTGTTACTATGTCTCCACTATCCGTCCGTCTGTCAGCGGGTATTTTCTCATAAACCGTAATTGCTACAGCGCGACTGCTGTGCATGAGGTCTTGGGTTCGATTCCCAGGTCGGGCAAAGTGTTATTGGGTTTTCCATCAGGAATTTCTCAGTAGCAGCCTCGGAGTCTGGATTTGTGCCCGCTTGATGGCAAGAGGCTCGCCCCTATTACATGGGACTAAAAACATAACTGGCGAAACGTGGGTGTACTAATTGGTACACCTCTGCCTAACCCTTCGGGGATTACAGGCGTGATGTTATGTTATGTTATCAAAGGGGGTTCTCATACAAGAGGTCTGTATTTAATCCTACATAGTATAAAACAAAGTCACTTCCCGCCGTCTGTACAATAAGATCTTTTTAAAACTACGCAACGGATTTAAGTAATATTGTCCATTGATGTCTAAATTCTCTTTTTTTTTCATATTCTCACTCTACTTCCAAGAAAAAGACGGCAATATTTTTAATTTCATTTAGCTTCCTACAGAATGTATGTACTGTCAACAAAAAGATAGATATCCAGGGTCGTCAGATATAGTTGAAGTTTTCTTAGAAACCGATGGATGTCTTTAATTGAAACTCAACTTGATAAATGAACTGTTTATTATCTACTTTTAAAATTCAGTTTCATTTGAAAACATCCATCGACTAAAATGTATGGGATTGACAAAAGCCGCGTTAAGTCACGTCGTCAATCGACGAAGCGAAGACCACAAGAAAGACTAAAATGTATGGGATTGACATAAGCCGCGTTAAGTCACGTGGTCAATCGGCGATGTTACTATGTCTAAGCCCCCTGCATACCTATCTCTTTGGTTGACTGTACCTAGTCGGTGCTTCACAGAAAGAGGTACATTTGTACAATATCCAGGTACAGTCAGGTAGTTAATCTGAGGTAGTATGTTCGGTTACACGTGCGGGCTCGCTAGGGGTCAGCAGCGTCCGATAAGCGAAGTTATTCCTGGAAGGACGGAGCGTGGGGCAGCCGCGTGGGGTCCGAGTGCGTTGATGTCTTTTATAAGAACGCTAAATATTTACAGTATTTGCACTTATTTTTAAGACTATTTGCACTTATTTTTAAGACTATTTGCACTTATTTTTAACTGTAAAATGTATTGCTGAATGATGGATTTGTTGTACGATTCTTTTTGTATAAAATATTGTTTAATTTTTATTTATTTTTTTGCTCCTTTTGATATGATTAAAATCGTTATTAACCCTATGTAATTATGTATGGTAAATAATTTTGTGTCAATATGATTTTTGGCAATTTCATTATAAGTAGAGGATAAAATAATGATGGGCTGATGACATGGTTTCTTTTTAAAATAAATATAAGGCTTTCATTAATTTTTGTAGGGGTGATTTCGACCTCAGGACGTCAACAACTTGAGCTTTAAAATCTTATAGGCAAACTTTTTATTGCTAAGTGACCAATAGGCTGTTGGCGCATAAATTCCAGCATTTGGTCACACAAACAGTTAATTCTAAGGATTTATAACCTTTCATCTTTGACTCCTCCAGTCCCGTACAACTAAGTCGTAATGTTACATCGATTTATACGTGTTTAAGAGGGCTTTCTCGACAGCCCTTATTCACAAAAATTGCTTCGTCATAATATGACCAATAGATATTTAAACTCGATATTTGTGGAATGTATCACTTTTTCAACAAAGTTAATTTCAAAATGATATGTAACGCAAAATGGAGGGGATGGAAAACTGACCCATGCATATACGAACCCGGCCCGACCCTGTATATGTGTATTGTTAGGCACTGGAATAAGGTACCCAGCTCTGATGGTGTCCTTTTTAATGTTAAGTAACTAAATAACTAGAGCAAGTAGGTATAAAGTACTAACGTATTGTTTAAGCTTTACTAACAATTGTATATGTATTGAATTGTATATGGAAACAATTGTATTCCAAATTAAATTTTAAAATGAAAAAATAAATACAGCTTTATCCTATCTATAAAATTTCATAGAGTATGATTATTTTTCAACAAAAATTATAGTTTTACTCTTTTGTGTGTAGCTCGTTGACGGTAAAGCCGTATTAAATGTGTTCTGACGTTTGCGCTGAACAACAGAGCCTGTTTATTTTATTGTTCTTACAGCTATGTACTTTGTTTATTTGTTTAAAAGCTTAACGATTGATTTCCGAACGGTTGTTGGTGAATTTACCGTCACGGATCTACAATTCTCTTCGGTAGGTGATTTACGCCCCATGACTGGTAAAAATCTTAAAAGCATAAGGTGAAATTGTAAGAAAAACTGTCATGGATTTACAGTCCTCTTAAGGTGGTTAACGCCCCATAAGCGACTAGAAGACCTTATTGGGTCAAGTTATTGTAAAGTGATTTAGTATTTTATACTTTCGAACTCTCATTTTTGTTCGTGCTTATACAAAATAATGATCAAACCAGCCTATTACTGTTCCACAGAGTAAAGGCCTATTCTCATACGGAGAAGGCACGAGCATTGATCACCACGCTTGCTCAAGACAGATTGGCGATTTCAGAAATTTAGTCTACCTACAAATAAAAGATGGATGGATTGTGTGAAGAAGGATATGAATGAAAGGGGAGTCAGTGATTGCATGACGGCTGACAGGACAGAGTGGAAGAGGAAAACGTGTTGCGCCGACCCCAAGTAACTTGGGACAAGGGCAGGTAGATGATGATGATGAGTCTACCTACAAATAAGTTGAAATTATTTTCCCTGTTCTAAGGTTAGACTTCACTTAAAGACAAAGTATTTCCCGAACATAAGCATTCCTGTCTTTATTGTTAAAGCTTTATTTGTTTTATTCGTTATTTTACTGTTTACTTACGAGGTAAGTAGTACTAGAGGCGGAATCAAATTTATATGTCTGTATGTACCTATGCGTACTATGTAGGTTTACTTAGGTGTATATTCTTCATGCCACAGGTATGCTTCTAGGTTTTAACTTATAACGATGCTAGAAGTTACCTCGGTTTAAAACATTTTTTTTCAAGAATATGTATAGATTGCTGTATGTAATCAAGTTATGTCTTATATAGTACTTAAATAAAAATCAATTTCTCCATGTATGAAAGATTGATTGCGGTTGCGAACGGCTAGACCAATTTGGCTGTATTTTATTTTTTCAAAGATTTATTTATGTCCACCGGAAAGCTATGAAATTCGATTAATATAATTAAACCTGTGTAAATCTGAACGGGTCGCCTGTTATATAAAAATAATAACTATTTGCATGCCAAATTTCATCGTAATCCGTTCAGTAGTTTGAGCTGTGTGTTGACGGACCACCAAGCAGTAACGGTTGCCTTTTGTATATTTATTATCAGATACATATTACCAAAATTGTCATGACGCCTAAAATAAATTAAATTAAAATATACAATAATAGCTATTTCGAAGAAATTACAAAAGCATTAGAAAGGCAGGGACAGGGAGTGCAGCATCATAGAGCAACAGTAACAGTTATTGCGTCATCCGATGACGTAGCACAGAGAAAGGTGTGGACACACGAACACACAGATTAGACTATTGTCTATTATCATACCTACTGACGAATACAGTGATATCAAAAACCTTATCTAGTAACTTATAACTAACAAAACTTTCTAAGTTTATCACTGACATCGGTAAAGGAAAACATCGTGAGGAAACCTGGACGTAAGTCTGAAATCGCCAATCCGCGTTGAGCAAGCGTGGTGATCAATGCTCATGCCTTATCTGTATGAGTACACGCATTTGGCATGCAGTACTATAATAGGCTGGTATTTTGATAATTGGAGATAGAAGAATCTGATTCATATTTACCTTAAGTAACTGTAGCTAAGATAGTATGGATGTGGCTTCTAGAAATAATTGATTTGAAGAGAAATAAACACGACAACGTTGATTTTTTAGATGCAAGAGTTAATCCATACTTCGCTAACACCTGAATCCAATCTCTATTGATAACGCAAATAAATCCAGGAAGGATATATACATTGATCAGTATCCTTACCTGTGAAATTTGCTTTACAATGATCAAATATGAATATATTATTGTTAAGGATAAAAATATGTTTTTTTTTAACTTCTGTCGGTACTACGGGTCAAGTTACGTCTTTCGTTACTGCCCCGTTACTATTGGTAGTAGCGTGATGATATATAGCGTAAACTATTCCTCATGAATCTGGCTATCAGAAAAAAAAATGATTGTGTGCTATCCGACTGGTAGTTTCAGAGATTAGCGCGGTTAAACAAACGAAACATTTTTTTAGCTTTATAATATTAGCATAGTTATTTAAATGAAGTAGATACTTAGAATACTCATGATAGAGTCATAGACAGTTTATCAAAGCTACAAACTTTGTAAGATACATTTTTGTAAAGCGAATTCATGATAGACCATCTGTCATCTGAATGTCAATAAATATTTATTTAAGAAGACATTCGTGATAGATTCGTTCGATTAAAATTACAAACTTATAAGTTAGTTAACAGCTTACATTGTCTTACTAAGATCCAATTTCGATCATGAATATATCGTATCGATAAGTTCTTATTTGATTTGGACAGCTTTACAACTATTCAATGGTTTTCAAGATTCAAAAGCCTTATTCTAGTAATTAAAAAAAACGTCCAAAAAGTAGCAATCTTATCTCAAAGACAATTAAATGTCAAAAAATGGAGGGAAATTAGAGACATTTTTGACAGATTATATTATTATAGTGAACCTTTTTTAAAAGTTACTACATTTGCCCCATATTATATACCATAATCTTTATCCAAAATTCCTTAAGTAAATCACGCGACTTAGATTGCATTCTCCACTTCAACAGCTCTAAGCTAATATTTGTATTTTCAAGACAAACGCCGACTTTCGTTTTTTATTTACTCAAGTTTGGTATGTGTTCACGTGAGATTAACATCTTGCATGACTTAAAGATATATCTCTGCTTATCCCACGGCTGGTATCAGAATGATATGTACCTTTTTGCACGTAAGAGATAACGTGATAAGAAATGACACAATTTTATCAATGGCAACATTAAGATAAGTTTTCTGGAAGTTTAAGTATAACGTGGCCGTTAAATATTGACATGTGCATTTTGTAGACCATTTTGAATCGTTAGCTTTAACATTAGAGTAGAAATTGATAGATTTGAATTAAATGAAGTGTTTGATAAAGATTTGGAAGGAATATTGATGATTTTGTGCTCCCATTGGTAATTAGAACTCTCTCCGCGACATCGTTGGCGTGACGGATCCCTATTTTTTTTAAATAAAATATAGCCTATAGTACTCAGTGATAGCGTAGCTCCAATTTGCTAAAGAATTTTCAAAATCGGTTCAGTAGATCCAGAGATTACAACCTCAAAACTTTACCTCTTTATAATATTAGTATAGAAGGCTAAATTCAATGTTCACACAGACTTCGGGCAAGAACTAATGTGATTTTTAAATTCATAGGTACTTTTAAAGTCTATCTTGAACACAACCGACATCGGTAAAGGAAAACACCGTGAGGAAAACTGGACTTATTAATATAAGTCCGAAATTGACGATCTTCTTGAGCAAACGTAGCAATGCTCATGTCTTCTCTGTATAAGAAGAGTCCTTTGCCCAGTAGAACAATAATAGGCTGATGTTACATCTAGATTTTTATAGATAATACTACATCGATATATTATTAAGATTTAACTTAAGGAGCATTTTGATAGTAATAGAATTATGTTTTATAAGATTAAATGTTGAATTGAACCTCGCATAAGATTATGAGATTATCCATCCCATGAAGTCTACTGATAATATTTACGTAAGAGATCAAGATAAGACATTATATCTATGTTGACTGATTGCAAAGAAATATGCAGATAACTCGTATATACAGGTAGGTATATAATAAGTATTTCGTAAGTAAGAGCCAAGTGCTAGCAATGATTGTCAAGCTTTACTTAAAAACTGTAATAAAAGCTGTATAAGTTATACGAAAGTTTCGAAACAAAAAGTTAAAAGTTAGCAAAGTATTTTATCAAAGTTTGGTGTTTTGGAAGTTACTTTAATGTTGAGAAACACAGCAAACATACCTCCACAACTGACTAATTTAAATGTAAACATTATCAAAAAAGGTAAATACACTTATTGCGACTTTGTGATTGTTTATCACATATGAATGTCCACTGGGAACCAATTCGTAAATTTTGTTTGCAAACAATTCTTGAATTGAAAAAAAAAACTTATATCTTACTTGGAACTAAGTTAATATCACTTGAACCAATCCAGCATCCAATTACACACCGGTTCCGACTGGACACCCACGAGAGACAAAACAAAAAAAAATGCAGTTTTTTTTTTCTTTTTACTCACTTTTTTTTTATTCCGATATGCGAACAACACAAAACTGACCGAAATTTTTACTGAGCGAACGAATGTAGCGCGTTCCGTTTGATAGTGGCGTGCGTTCTGCCTCACGTACGTTTCGCGTTTGGTCTTTCCGCTTCACGCTTGACGTTTTTATGGATCAGTCAACGCTGTGATTGGTCGAGGCGACGAGCCCGTCGCTACGTCATACGAAAGCCTTTAGGGCTCACGCAACCAATACATTTTTACTACAGTTTGGCAATTGGTAGCACAGTGCGGTGGTTGGATTGATTTGATAAAGAAGCGAGCTTCAATTTTGGCATTTTGTCTGATTTTCTTTTTTTTTTTTGCAAAATCCTGTTTCACCTTTTTGCACAATTTAGAATAAAAGTGCATAGTTCTGTGTACTTATAAAAGTTTACTGATTGCACTTAAATTAAAAGTTAGCAACGCCTTTTTTTCTACGGCAAAGTTCATAAATAACTAGAAACTTGAACTAACATCACTAAACACATCGAATTATAACTAAATTAATGCAAAACACGCCCAAATACAATCTACAAAAGTTCAAGTCCAACGTCATTTGAATTAAGAATTAAAAACCGAATGCACGACAAAAAATATCCAATCAAAAAACACACCCGCTTTCGACCAGTATCAATCGCAAAAAAATACGAATAATTTTACTTAAAACATAAAAATTTCAAAGGACTTACCCAAGAGTTATAATAAAACGTTTATTCGGCAAATCCACACAGTAGCACGATGTTGCACTAATATACGTCTTTCTGAAGCTCTCCGCGGTAAGCGACTAACATCCGAGCAGTGTGTCTCTGAAACTCGCGAGTACATCGCGCCTATTGTTTGTAGGATATACTTGTATTGTGCGCCGCGCATGTGTGTGTTCGTCTGATATTCGTGTTTAATTGAGGTTTTGGTTGAATTAATTAATTCATAAATTGTTGTATATAAACAAGGTAGTTGTTTTACTATATCATAATATTTATTTGTAAATATATTTGTGTGTTTGTAAATTAAGTCCTTAAAAAACTTTGGAATAAGGAAAGTCTTAAAGATTGGACTTCGAAACTAGATTTAGAAATTCATAAATAAAATAGAAGGAAGGCGACTTGATTACAAGTGGAGCCGCGAACAAAAGCTAGTTGTTGTTCATAATTAAGTAAGATGATGCACTAAGCGTCTGCATTCTCAGCCAATTAATCGAAAGTACCCAGTGTGACGTATATAGTTATGTCTGAACAAAATCGAGCGGCGGTCACCTTTAGGCTGTATTCACACCGCGCCGCTAAAATTCATCGGAATAGAATTTTAAGCACATTGCGTAAAGGTATCTCCACACAGAAGTGTTACTATCATCAGGGCAATATCCATAGATCAATTTCTGTTTCTAATTCGCTTGTAACGTTATCGCCTAAGTGATAATAGCGTTCGTGTGTTGGGCTGCCTTAACGAACTTTGTTTAACGTATATTTACGCAAATAGCTGATTGCTCGTCTTTCGACGAATTCCCACAGATTCCGAAGAATCGAATTTTATGAAATCTCTCTAAATGAGATTCGTTCCTTTCTGTTCTGCGGCAGTGTGAAATTGGCTTTAGCAGCTTTCCGTGAAACTTTGAACCCAGGAACGCATATTAATTATGAAGTGTTTGTAGCTTTAAAATAATGTAGAAAATAAGTTCAGAAGCTCTAAAGACCAAAAAAAAATCGTATTAATTTACTACATAAAATGTTAGCCATGATATCAACCTAATGCTTACAATCTTCCTTTATCAAAATAAAGACCTCGACCCATAGACAATCAAAGAAAAGAGAAGAATTCCCACCTCCCAATCTCTCTTATAAAGCCAGATTTTCAAGGATATATGCAAATACCAGAGACTCTGATTAGATGCATTGACACACAGAGATTATATGTGAGAATTTTCTCGGAAACGATAACGCGGGCTTTGACGTGTCACAATATAATCTTCTTAGTACTGTCATATACGGAGGTTGCACAGTGTCAAAGTAATTTTGTAGTTACGTAAATTATCTTTAAGATTTTTTCCAGTATGATAAGGAAATTGACCCACTGGTTTTTTATAGCTGAGAGTGTAGAATAACGCTACAATTTTTTTTTTATTATGATCTGAATACATCATGGAGTACCTACGCAAATTTTTCAAAAGATATGTATTTTTTAAATTTACTGAAAATAGGCTTAATGGGGTCTACTGGGTTATGTACTTAATACCAAAACTTTGAAACATAATAGGTCAAGATAAAAAAGAAAAGAAAATTATCAAAAGTATCAGTAGCAGTGAAATGGAAAACCGATTACTTAGGCTCGTGCTTAGGCTTCAATAGTTTAAGATGCAGATAGATAAAAAGCGATAAAAGAAAATGCAGGCACTCTAAGACTATCTTTATAGATATTGCTTAGTGGCGCCACTGAAATATGACGTCAATCTATAAGACCGATGCGCTTTCAAAAGGACCAGGCAGTGCATCACGCGTACACAAGGACCAAAAATAAATTCCTAAGTAACACAGTTAAGAAGTGCATTAGACTGCGTTTCCACCAGAGAATCAACTCAATTTTATTTTTTCTGTTATAAATGACGTTCAAAAGTACCTTTTAATGGTCTAATTGAAATAAATGCTTTGACTTTGAGACGTGTGAGGATGCGTAATGATGGGAAAATAGGCAATTACAGTGCTACCTTAGGTCAAGTAATGAAAATAAAGCGATGTCATTGGTCATATTCATATGTGAATGAATATCCTCTAAAGCATCCCCGCACATCGTTAGTGGAAACCACCTTTTACTCTAAAAGGACTATTCTGCAAAGTCGAACTCCCACTTAGGTATCCTCAGTTGACATTAATGTTAAAACAAACATGTAAAGTAAGTAGATACACCAGTAGCACTCATCTACTTCCAACTAAGTTTCGACAGGGACTTCTACCACAATAGTACTACCTACTCTGTAAAGAAATAGCCTTATGGACTAGTAAGCATAAAACTCATGCTTAGACCAAAATCATCATGTGCCTTTTCCTAAGTACGTTGGAGTCGGTTTTTAGTCTAACCGCATGCATCTCATTACCAGTATTTTGCATGAAGCGACTTTCCAGCGCACGGTGGTGTCACGCCACTTACTTCCAAAATCTAGGCTACTACTGGAAAATATCTAGGACTAACTAGCCTAATGAAAATATCTAGGACCCCACGCTTAGTAGTCGCGCTTGATATCACGAGACCGTTGAAGCAGTCCATTTGCGTAGATCTACTAAAAAACCCAAATCTTGACACGTCGCCGAATTACTAATGATAAGGATATCTAACCATTTCTACTTCAAATACTCAATGATTATATTTCATTGTGAGTCCAGAATACTACGTATAGGTGCTCTTATCTTATTATCTCCAAACAGTTGTATTAAAAGAATGATATTATCTTTTTGGTTATTTCTCATCAAGGCAAGCCTTCACAGAACAAGGTCCTAGCAGCAACGGAACAAAACTACATACGTCATATGTACGTCATCATTAAACAACAAATTCGGGGTCGCAGAACATTAATATAAGGTACACAAGACCAAAAGCCTGGTCTAATCTTGGGCCAAATATAAATCAGCATTGATACACACCGTGGGTGCCAGCTTTTTGGGCATTTGTCCCATGGACGTTTTTTGAAGTAGGTACTAGAGGTCCCCTCCCCTACCCCCTTTATTATTTATAAGTTATGTAATTAAGTATTTCAGTAGTAAAGAAAAAAAAAGACTAGAAAAAAATATATCTTATTTTGAGCCTACAACTACATACGGAATCGGAACACAAATAGCCAAAATATTTATGTTTAATAAACAAGATTTCGACTCTTATCAGATAAGAGTTACGTTGATTATGTATGTGTTGATGTATGACGTGAACACATGTGACTAATTTGTTAATGTAAATAAAAGGGAAGTTACGTGTGATGAAGGTAAAAGAATCATCATTGAAAAAGAAGTAGAAATTAGTAGACTTGACTTGAATGAACATACATACATAAACTCACGCCTTTTCCCTTGGGAGTAGGCAGAAACTACGAAACGCCACCTGCTACGATTCTTACATACTCCTTTCGCCTCATCTACGTTCATACATCTCGTCAAACAAGCACGCCGGTTACGAGTACTCCGCAAAAGTGTTGTCGGATTGGCTAAATAATCACGCTACGACATAATACGGGAGCGGAGCAGTAACAAAAGATGTAAATTAACACAGATGAAAAATCCTCACGGTCGTACAAAGTCACGGGCAGAAGCTAGTCAATAATATGGATGCTATAACAGTAACAAACCAAAAATAGGAAGGACTAATAAAGCTTTTGTTATTAGTATTGAGGTAAAATTCAATCTACACAGACTATCCTTCAAATGCGACCAAGTACCAATGTGAAAATTTCAATTCTAAGTTAATTACTTTCAAGTTTAAGTTTATCTTGGACACCACTGGCACGGATGAATAAAAACAATGTGAGGAAACCTGGACTTATAGTTCATATAAGTCTGAAATCGTCAATTCGCCTTAAGCCAGCGTGGTGATCGATGCTCGTGTCTTTGCCCTGCATTAGGACAATATTATTCTGCTCAAAGTCAAAGTCAAAACATTTATTTCAATTAGACCATTTACAGGCACTTTTGAATTGTCAAGGAGTCGGTCAGTTAGTCCAAAAGTTGAAGCTAGTTGCTCGTTCCAAAACGGAGGTAGGCCTCTATGGAGAAGAACGAGCAAGAAACTCCACGGCACTCTTTTAAATTAGGTTTTTACAAAATCCTGGTTACATAATTCTTGTTGATTATACATGTGATCACAATGAAGATGAATATACCGTAGTAAAAAATAATAAAACTAAAGATGTAAGCCATAGCAGTTAAGAGATGACCAATCCCAACTGACAGCACTCGTGCTATTACATTGACTAAACAATTCCATGATGCGAATCCATGATGCGAATGATGAATAGATGCAGGAGAAAACAAAAACAGAATGTTTTGGAAATACCAATACCTACAAAACGGTACCAACACAAATAGAAAATCCAACACCGTATTACTCAGAAGCACTAACAACCATTAAACTAATAACACATAGTTAATGAAGAGCATATGAACATTTCAACACATTAGAAAAGACTCACCGAAAACCGCAAATTTTAATAACTTTGGCTTGTCTGATGGTGAGTCATTAAAAATCTGAAGCGTTGACCGTGACTTTGAACGGCGCTGAACAGTTCTGACCATGACGGTAGCACGGAAGCTAACAGGGTCGTCAACACGTCATTTCTTGTCTACTGTAGTAATTAGTATTACTTTTACCCAATTACCGTCTAAAGACCTGAAAACGGTACTGTATCTAAGAGTTTTATTATCCTTATTTTCATATCAGCCGAACGATGTCCACTGTTGGACATAAGCTTCCTCTAAAGTTAGCCACAAAGACCGGTCCTGCACTACCCGCATACAGTGGTTTCCAGCGACCGTCATTAGGTCGTTGGTCCACCCCGCGGGGGGCTTTCCAAAGCTGCGACTCGGCAGTCGCAGTTTTGGAAGAGTCGGAGTTTTCCGTACCGGAGTACGTGGTCGCCACTCGAGAGTCTTACGACCCCAACGGTCTGCTCGACGAGCTATGTGCCCTGCTCATTGCCACTTGAGTTTCGAAATTCTGAAAGCCATGTCTGTTACCTTTGATGATTCGATCTCGTAGTTTTAAAATTTCTCTAGCATCAATGTCGCTTTCAATCTTCGTAAATTTATTTTGGACATCAATTACATCGGTGAAGGAAAACATCGAGAAAAAATCCGTAGTCTGAAATTGCTAATCCATTTTTAGCAAGCGTGGTGATCAATGCTCGCGTCATCTTACAGTGGTATAGTAATATGCTGATTTTAATAGTATTTAAAAAGCATCAAAAGAGCACAAATCTATACTAATAAAAGAAAGAAGAAAAGTTTTTTTTTTGTTTTGTTCTAAGCCCGCTAATCTTATGATCTTAGCTTACTTATGATGATAGACAGATTCATGAAGAATAGTATAGGCTTTATACCATCACGCTACGACAAACGGAAGTAGTAAATAAAGACATGACAGAAGGCGAGTGAAGCCAAGGTTCATAGCTAGTAATGAAGTTTCAAAGTCCACATTATATTACCAAATCAATGGTTGACCTAAAGTCCGTTGAAATGCATTGCAGATATTTATGTATTCAGCTCAGCTAACATACACCAAATCTGAGAAATGATGCTTTAGTATAAACACATTACCATACCGACTCAAAGCTAAGGTGTACCATCTTAAACCTACATTTCACAGACTACGCTTTTATGATCACTAACATTTGTATGTTTCGAGTGAGCTCACTGGCTCGTTAGATTTTATTATCGTTGTCTTACTGTCGCTTCTTGCTAAGACTGGTACGTGACAACAAAAAAAAATGTCTGCCACAAGTACCTTTATTGAACAGGCATTGGAAGGCCAAATGCAAGTCAGACTCGCAATTAAAGAGTTCCGTATCACCACACAATATTAAGATCAAGCAAAAAGCAACGAAGAACACACCTTTTTTTTAATGCGGGGTTTTAAAAGGTTCCTAATAAATTTTACTTTATTTAAAGAAAGTGCTTAGTGGCACGGGCTGTCTCGAATAAGTGTCATTAGGGCACTTAACAGGACAACTATTATATCAGCACGATGCAATGAAATCAATCGCCATCAGGATGTAAAGGTGCTCCCTCACCGGGAGCATTCGGGTGTAATGTAACGTTACTGATTTGAGCATTACATCAGTGAAGGAGGAGAACCGAGCATTACAATGCGCACCTTGTAATGATACAATGTGTAATATCTTGATACAACTTGTAACATCAATGCGCTCCACTTCCAATGTAATGCTCAAAGTCGAATCTATATGTTACATTACACGCAAATGCTCGTTAGTCAGGGAGGCATTGTTGTAATGTAATGCTCAAAGTTGAATCTATAATATTACAATACACGTGAATGCTCCCGGTGAGGAAGCACCTTAAAAAGAATAAAAATAGAACCTTTGACCGATTAAACGTATCCGCCGCGACTAGCCTTGACAATTCTACATATCAATCATAGTCCGACGATGAATATGTATCTAGATTACACCACATACATCAATGAATCATATCGAGATTTCCTTGATAAACTAAGAATTTGAGGAAAATAGTTATAGATTTTGTTTATTTTATCTATACTTACGTTGCTCTCATGTTTAGTTTGAGGGAGATGGAACTACTTGAATGAATGGAATCTACTGACATTATACTATCTTGGTTTTAATTTTTAAATTTCATATCTACTGATCAGATAGTGCACTGATCAAAGATTATTGACACTTAAATGTAGAGGTCGCTCCAGGGGATGCCATAGGAAATTATCTTAGGACCTTAAATGTTGCGCACATTGATTGCAATGTATCTTTAATGCTGTTATTAAATAATCCTTAACGCAAAGTTATATAGATAAATATTATTAGTAAACGTTTATCAATAAACCTGTCATTTAAAACAAAAAAAGAATCATCCAAATCGATTCATAATTGGCGGAGTAATCGTAGAACAAACACACAAAAAAAAAAAAAAAAAAAAACATACGCGTCGAATTGAGAACCTCCTCCTTTTTGAAGTCGGTTGAAAATAGGTAAATCGATTAAAAACCGCCATTATTGCTATAATGCCATACCTATATGAATAATTTCCTTATATCACCTCGAAATAAAACAAGGAAACACTACGGACCCGGTTATTTTTATCAACAGATAAGAATGTGTAACACATCAATTTTGTAACACAATACAATAGTCGTAGATTTCCGGAAAAAGTCTTTGAACTATGGAAATTTTGGGAGTTTGTTTAGTAACTATATCTATGTAGGAAGACCTTTGTTGTTGTTGAGACTGTCTATAGGAAGCGACAATAGTTGTCTAGCACCATGGGTATATGTATCTATTACTGAAATTTCTAGAAGGAATGGAATATCCTTCGGGGCCGCAGCTGGCCATGAAGGAGATGGCGGGACGAATTGGATGGATTTCTCCAAAACTGGAGCGATGAGGCACTAAAACGGGAAGGATTGAGGAAGTGGAGGAAGGCCTTTGCCCAGGAGTGGGACAGAATAGGCTAACAAAAAAAAAATTGATTACAAAATATAGCCCGCAGCCCGAAAGTTCACCAGTTTTACCAAGGGGTATCGTATTACCCATTTACTGGGTTGTGGAGGTCAGATAGGTAATCGCTCCATGTATAATACTGGTATTCGGCTGCATCCGATTAGACTGGAAGCCGACCCCAACATAGTTGGGAAAAGGTTAGACAGATGATGATATCAGAGAGATTACCTAACTTGTTAAATTTCGAGTACAGTATAACTAGCGTCTTATATTTACACTGACATCACACAAGCGTGTTACATTTCGTCTTATACATCGAGATAAATAGAAGGTAAATATGATGACGATTCATCATTTCAACATTAAAAAAATGCCGATTCGCAATCCTTGGCGCCAGTATCATCATTGAATTTTTTAGTCTTTTTGGCTTTATCATCATTATTTTAAGAATCACCCTTGTGCCTTCGACCTATGTCTTAGAACCCCTAATGAGTCACTATTACGTTTTGAGATTTTGGGAAGTAGATATTAGAATTCGGTGAATTTTTATAACCAAAGTTAGGATCATCAGCCTGTCTATTCTGTTAAAATCTTCCTCTGTGAATTAAGATAAGATTAGCTTGTGAACTTTTAATCCTTACATCAATGGGATAATGGCTCACGTCAAACGCACTTCATTTAAATCCAATGAGCGAAATTTATACAGAATAGCACTGTAGTACCTAGTTGATACTATGGATAATAAAAACTGGAGAGATTTTTTTGTTTGTTTATACGCTCTTATCTCTGGAATTACCGGTCGGATCGGAAAACATCTTTTAGTATATTATAGCCAGATTCATGAGCAATAGTATAAGCTTTATAACATCACGCTACGACAAAAGGGAGCAGAACAGTAACCAAAGGCATAACTTAACACTTGGTGGTTTAAAAACCTACTTTTATTGCACGTGTTTAACCTGTTTTTTTTTTGAGGTGTTAAAATTCATCAAATGACTCCTTCCGCCCTGGGTGGGGCGGAAGGGACTGTCAGACTTTTACTGACTAAAAAACCACCCTGTTCCTTCTGTTGCCCTTTACGTTTCTGGGCCACGAAAATATAAAAATGACTACTAGGTATAATCAAATCTCTTTGTTTGAATTTCTCATTAGTATTATTTTGCTTCTATTCTAATAAATAATCATGATCTCTCAATATAATGTATTGATAATTCAAATCATTGAAGAATGTGCTAACTTATGTGATATAATACAAGTTTAGGTGCTAATTTTATTGTATCGGGTGATCTATGTATAATTTCTTTATTTAACAGACTTATTATTATAAAAAAAGGTGAAAAGGTGTGAGTTTATGCATGTATGTATGTATGTATTATGACTTATATCGTTTGAAACGCAATTTTTGATACCTAAAATATATACCTACTAATATAATAAAGCTAAAGAGATTTTTGTTTGTCTGTTTTTTTTTAACGCGCTTGTTTCTACAATTTACGATCGGATTGGAAAAAAAATTGTATTTGGTAGCTACTACATTCATAAGGAATAGTAAATTCTAAATAACATCGCGCCACGACCAACAGGAGCATAGCAGTAGCCAAAGCTTGTAACTTATCGCAAGTGAATAAAACCAAGCGGTTAAAGTCACAAGGAATATCTAGCCAGCTAGTTGTTGAACGTTTCTCTAATTACTTTGACGTTTCCGCAAGGAGATACGTGGTTCTTCTCAAGTCTTTTGCGTCAGCTAAGTCTACCAAATCAGCGTTAATCCACCGACGTCATCTCATTAAGTCTATAGGTTTACTATGAAAAGTCGGCTAGTAAACCTACGTAGCATGGTGCCTACCACATACCGCAGTAATGACGTCTAAAATTCCCAAGACTTCCGTGTCAGTAGGTATACCTACTTGTACTTTTTTCAACAAATGACCATTTTGACCTTTCGCCTTTCGATGACCAATCATGATGGCGAATTGGTGATTGCAGGATTTTATCACTTACCTATCTATCTATACTAATATTATTAAGCTGAAGAGTTTTTGTGTTTGTTTAAATGCGCTAATCTCTGGAAATGCTGGTCGGATTGGAAAAAAAGCTTTTTGTAAATGGTAGCCAGATTCATGAGGCATAGTATAGGCTATAAAACATCACGGTACGATCTGCGGAAGCGCAGCAGTTAACCAACGACGTAAATTAATGTGAATGAAGAACCATACGTACGAAGTCGCGGACAGAAGCTAGTGTTATCAAAATAAAAGCTTGTAATAAAGAGTTTATGTTCGTTTTCTTTTATATAAAAAAATAGAATAAAAAAATTAAAAATCCAATGACGGCGGCCATCTTTTACCGATTTTCATCAAACATAGCTTAGAACACTCCCTACTAATTCACCTTTCAAACAAAAAGAAACAAAATCAAAATCAGTTCATCCGTTCGGAATCAACGAAGCCACTGACAGAAACGTCAAAATTATAACACACCGTCGTTGTTGCGTCGGGGGTAAAACAATTGAACTTATTTTTTGTTTGTAATTAGGTATCTACTCTTTAAAAAAAATACTGAACCCATCTACCTCATGCATTTCCTTTCGAAATTCCTTAATAAGAATTATTTTCCATCAGTGAGGTGGGAATGAGGTTATACGGCACCATTGCGGATTAAAAGAAGATGTAGTGACATTGATAGAAAAGGGTATGCTTAAATGGTTCGGTCATGTTGAGAGGATGAGTGAAAGACGATTGACATAAGGTATTTATATGGCAGAGGTGAGGGGCAACGCCGGGAGGGGTCGCCCTAGGAAGACCTACACTGACCTTATTGGTGAGGTCCTTCAGAAAGGTCAGGTGCGGAGTACTCGTAACCGGCGTGCTTGTATGACGAGATGTATGAACGTAGATGAGACGAACGGAGTATGTAATTATCGTAGCATGTGGCGTTCTGTAGTTTCTGCCTACCCCCATGGGAAAAAGGCGTGAGTTTATGTATGTATGTATGTTCCATTATAAAAGTTAGCTGCGCTATTGACCACAAATGAAATGAGTCAAGCTAAAGATCGAGCATAACCTTTGCTTGTACGTTGTATGACGTGTTTACTATGATTTCTTCCCGTTTACCATCTTGCGTAGGTAAACAGTAATTATTGTCATTGTCAAATGTTACATAAGGTCTATGACGTCGGTACCGGGAATTCTGTGTTGAGTCTAGACCAGGGGTCCGCAACCTGCGGCTCGCTCAGTGTAAAGTTGTAGCTCTCTGGTTCCAAACGTAAAAAATAATTATTTTACTATCAAAACCATTTAAATCATGCAACCTTTTTTAGAACTTAAATACGATACTCGTATTATAGCGTGACTTAGGTATACTCCATTCGCGTTTCACACGTAAACTTTAAAAAAACTACTTAGCTATGTAATTTTGAAAAATGTAACTTTTGGCTCTTAGGTCTGCCTGCACTGCCTCGTTGGTCTAGTGGTCGCAAGCGCGACTGCTGTGCATGAGGTCTTGGGTTCGATTTCCAGGTCGGGCAAAGTGTTACTGGGTTTTTCCATCAGGAATTTCTCAGTAGCGCCTCGGAGTCTGGATTTGTGCCCGGTTGATGGCAATAGGCTCGCCCCCTATTACATGGGACTAAAAACATAACTGGCGAAATGTTGGTGTACTAATGGGTATACCTCTGCCTAAACCTTCGGGGATTACAGGCGTGATGTTATATTATGGCTCTTAAGTCTCAAAAGGTTGCTGAACCCTAGCTTAGACCAGGGGATACCAAATACCTTTTTTGTTGTTATTGGGGTCATTTGGGGTTATAGTGATACACACTCCGTAAAATTTAAATGTCTACCAATTACAGTTTACAGCCCTGTGACAGAAGGATAGACAAACAGACAGACGGAGAAATGAGCGAGAATAATAGGGCTCGTTTAGACCCTTTGAGTACGGCACCCTGAAAACGATGCGATTGGCAACAGTAGCCGCTTATATTTCCATTCCATTTCGACTCTAAGACTTACGAGAAATGGAGTATTGAATGAGTCAGTTAATTGTAAGCGTTGGAACTTTTAAGACAAACTTTTCCGTAGCAGCTACTAGGAAGTCGGATATTTCCGTTTCAGTCGTAAAGTAATCGAAATTAAACAGGTGCACGGTAATTTATTCTAGGTATGGATAATTGAGGGCTGTTGTCCTTGATACCTGTGTATTGAAGTTCTCGTTATTACTAAACGTGGTTCCGCAGAACGGGGAATCTCATAGTTTTACGCGTGTGAAAATCGCAACTTCGTTTTCTTATGCATTTTTAAATGACTTTAAAGGTTGTCGCGAGATTTACCTGTGTAGATATAAACAAGTAAATTAAATAAATTAATCTGATTGATTTTAATGAAACTAAGTAAAAACGCGTCAAGCTTTTATATCATATAAATTGTGAAATTACGTTATTATGTTGATAGGAAAAGTTTTAAAGGAGAAGTTTATTTTAATCTTTTCAGCGCTTTTAAATAAAAGCTTGTTTTTAAAAAAGCTTTTTTACTTTTAATTTATTTTTTAGGTTTTTTTTTTACTTATATTAGGCCAAAGAATCAGCATTGCCATACAACGTGGCAATGCTGTCAGCCTTTTGGGCACTTGCCCCATTGACAGCGACGCGGACGAATTTTATGCTGCCCTATGAGGTTTATCCGTTCTGTCTTTTTTATAAATTGTACATATTTTACAATTCATCTAAGGTTTTATATTTAGGTTAATTACTGTTTAAAATAAAATTAAAAAATATTTTTTTAATCAATGCGTTCTGACATGTCAACTTCATTGCATGGAAGTTTCAGAATAACTAAAATTCCCGCCTCTTTCTTGTTTCATTGGACAGAAAAGATCAAAAGATAGAAATATTTTAATGATGAATTTTAGTTGAGTTTGTGAACAAGGGGATTCAGCAACCGTTCTCCTAAGATCGATTCGCCATTGGACTGGGGAATCGGCATCACTGACTTGCCCTACCAACGGTCGGGTTCGATACTTTTTCGAAGAAATCTTTTTATAAATAATACCTATTAGTGGCTTTTTCAGACTTCCTTTATGTGACCACAATAGTACTTTTTGAGAAATACTCGTACAAAAGTTTCAACCGCCGCGCCACTGCGCTACGCTGACTCGTGACTCACGTTTGCCTGAGAAATAAATCACAGTTGACTTGTCTATCTCTACTTATATTGTAAAGCTGAAGAGTATTTTTGTTTGTTGGTTTAAACGCGCGTATCTCTGGAACTACCATTCAGATTGGTAATAATATTATTGTTTGTGCATGGTTGATGGAGAAGTCAAAACTATTTTTTTTACTGAACTTACTTAGGTAACAAAACTTAATTCAAAACAATTATACCTATACTATGATTATAATAAAACTGAAAAGTTTTTTGTGTCGGTTTAAACGCGCTAATCTCTAGAATGAACAGTCGAATTAGAAAAAAAAATTGTATAACTATGATAGCCATAGATAATACTGTAACTTACTTAACATAAAGTTGCTTTTTCGCGGGCAAAGGCGCGGGCAGAAGGTAGTCTATAAAAAGCAGTCAATAAAAAAATACAATGTAATGTACCGCATACTATGTGACGTCACGTATATCATGTGACGTATATTGCTGACGTAGCCGGGACGCAAGATATCGCGTCGCACGCGCTTGGATTTTATCCGTATTTGCGGTTACACTTTTTATTCTAATTTTTCCCGTATAAAGTACCTACAATCAAGGGGTTTAATCATTGTATATTACATCATATTATGTATATCTTTCCTTATTTGATTCATATGTCAGAAAGGTATAATTAGGGGTACCTAATCTATTCTTTTAAAAACTTAGTTTTTCCGATTTTTTTATAGTATTCTTGAATTTCCTGAATATTGTTAGTCAATGTTAAAGAATTTATTTCAGTTAGACTATTTACAGGCATTTTTGAATTGTCAATAAGTCGGTATATGTTAGTCAGAAAGTTGAAGCTAGTTGCTCGTTCTAAAACGGAGGTAGGCCTCTATGGAGAAGAACGAGCAAGTAACTCCGCGTACTCTCTTTTCAATACATTTAAGTGTAGGTACCTACATATTTAAGTATCAAAACGATTCATCTTTAGCACAATGACTAGCCTATGTGCTATTCTAGACTAATCAATATTTGTGCCAAATTTCATCCATATCTGTTAAACCGTTTTGGCGTGATACCGTAACAAACATCGACTCATACTTTCTCATTTATAATAATAACAATAGTAAGATTAATAAGGTATAATTCTACATGTGACACGTAGCCAAGCTTTAGCATCTTCAGGTCATCGATCTAGATGTGGTTTGAGGGGCGCCCCACAAATTATTCACAATATTTTCCGTAAAAATCCAATACGTCACTAAAACTTTTGAAAAATACGTCACATTTTTGTGACCCACCGGGAAGTAACACTTCTCATCTCGATTCGTGGAAAAATCCTCTCTCTCTGGCAATAGGCTCGCCCCCTATTACATGGGACTTAAACATAACTGGCGAAATGTGGGTGTACTAATCGGTGCGCCTCTGCTTAACCCTTCGGCGAATACAGACATGATCTTATGAAAATCCTCTCCGTTTCTCTTAGATTGGAACGGAGGATCCGCCAAGGGAGTACGGAGGGTAATGTCGGACTTTCACTGACTAAGACCCCCACAGTTCCTCCTGTTACCATGAGTCAGGGGTCCGGCATTCCGCGACCCTTCAATCTAAAAAAGAAACAAAGAAATTTTGCGGGAACACTGCCAGTTCTGCGTCATTAGCAGGAAACTCATTACAGTAAACGTATAATTTTAAATTATGACCTTCCTTTTCGATTTTTTGTGTCAATTGATTCAGTAATTATTTCCTGATAGATCGGAGAGTTATTTCTCGTTGAAAAAAGTCTGTGAACCAACAGTTGAACTTCGAAACTTAACACTTTTAGTGCAAGACTTAAATAGGTACTCAAGACTTAAATGTGTATATTTCGCCTTTTAATTCTATTCAGTAACTTGACAGTTATTACCAAGTTTTGAGAAAAAAAAAGATAGTGAAGTGGTGTAAGAATAAACGAAATTAAATGAACTTAAATAATGTATACTTAACTTGGTATTAAACCATTCTTTTCATTCGTTCCTTACGCAAAATCGTTCACTACCCCAACACTAGTAGTTGTAGTATGGTAACATTATTTTTTTTTGAACTGTCAAGTTACTTAATAGAATAATATTAAAAATCGATTAAAGGTATGTACTTATTTCTGGTTTTAAACCTTATCACTGACTGGTATGGGGTGGAAGGGACATCATAACAGTGGCATGTATTATGGTTGCAGTCCACAACTCTTTATATTTTTGTAGATTGTTTAAAAATATAGATTAACTGTTGTTTTTTAAAGTTTTCTTGGGTGTCTTAAACCATGGACTTAATCGATAGTAAAAGTTATCGTTATGTCGCTTTCCGTCGTCTGTTCTGTACGCTAAGATCTTTTTAACTACGCAACGGATTATAATGCGGTTTTCATCAATAGATAGTGTTATTCAAGAGGAAGATTTATGTATCTACATTGCATAAGTGCGACACCAGGTCGCTAGTATAAAATTAAAGGAATGCAAGTCAACGTTTTTAGAAAAATCTTGATTTGTGTACCTAATTTTAGAATATTATCATGAATTACAGGTACAAAGTCTATTACTGACTCATACCTGATGAGAACACTTTATCTTAGTTCCTTTGAACTAAACTAATAAACCGATAAGTAAATAGATTTACAGATCATAAACACTGCAGTACTAGGAATGCATCCATTGAAGATCTGACGGTATTTAGATAAAATACTTTGATTGCAACAGGGATTCTGTATTTAGGAGTATTTATTAAATCTCACACACTGCCCCTTACCCTAACTGCCCCGTTGGTCTTGTGGTCCCAACTGTTGCGTGTAGGAACCTGGATTCGATGCCCAGGTCGGGAAGCAGAAGGCTGAGGAGGCGAGGATAGAGAGGATAGCTGCTGGAATAAGATATTAACCCTCAATTTAAAAAACGAAAAATTAATCTGATAAGTCGTGATTGCTCGTGGCCACAAGCCACTATATCTCCTGCGTACTCGGCTAGTCTAGATTGAGATTGGCCGAAATCGGTCTGGAGAATATTATTATATCACACAAATAGACAAACAAATATAGACCTTAACAGTACAAAAATAAACCCTATAATCTAATTTAAATCTGTGCAATCACAGGTATACGTGCGCACAGTCACATATGATACAGTCGCGTGCGCAGGTCATTTACATTGCATAATATTTATTATAATTTATCGCCAATACATGGACACTTGTATGCATGTGTACCTCACGTCTTTATTCTTATGTAGGTCGACAGACATGGACATAATCTTCTTCTTTAACGTGTGGGCAGAAGGTCTTAGGACCCTACACAGCCTAGTGTCCGAGTTTCTAAACCGCCTCAAGCCTCTGACATGGTTTGAGTGGAACAGTAAGTCCAGGTTTCCTCACGCTGTTTCCTTCACCGATGCCAGTGATGTCCAAGATTTACTTTACAAAGTACATGTGAATTGAAAATTCCCGGGTTTTAACCTGTAACCTCATGCATGATGGGCGGGCGTCTTAACCACCTGGCCATCACGACCATGAATGACGCCATGATGACGCCATGAACGTAATGATACAGGGTCATTAAAAAATTACCCAAATCCTGAAAAGGGGTCATTGTACTCATAAACAACTTTTACTACGGCACCAACATTGAATTCATGAAAAAAAAAATCTGCTGCCACCAACTGCCTCGTTGGTCTAGTGGTCGCAAGCGCGACTGCTGTGCATGAGGTCTTGGGTTCGATTCCCAGGTCGGGCAAAGTGTTATTGGGTTTTTCCATAAGGAATTTCTCAGTAGCAGCCTCGGAGTCTGGATTTGTGCCCGGTTGATGGCAATAGGCTCGCCCCCTATAACATGGGACTAAATACATAACTGGCGAAATGTGGGTGTACACCTTTGCCTAACCCTTCGGGGATTACAGGCGTGATGATATGTTATGTATTTATAAATTATATAAGTATGTATATCAGTTGTCTGGTTACCATAACACAAGCTCTGCTTAGCTTGGGATCAGATAGCCGTGTGTGAGTTGTCCCAAGATATTTATTTATTTATTATTATTTATTTATGTAAAAATCAGCTATTCCCTACAAAAATGCTACGCAACACGAACATTATGCATGGAACAGCAAATTTTTAACAAACAAAACCAAGCATGCATTTATGATTTACATAATAATTTATAATGTAATATTTCGTTTTAAAGACTAGAATTGTGATTTTTATAATGTTTTTCACCAAGAATCGTACTAATTAATTTATACTTTGACTTTTTAATGAATACTTTGAACGAAGTCGGGGGCAGAAGCTAGCTTATCTAAAAATAAGTACTAAGTGTGTCTATAACCCCGAAGCGTTTTCTGCTGACGTCACAATGTTTTCGTCAGCGGAAAGTGATCAAAATCACATGACTGCTATTATTTTAAGGATTAGAACGATATTTAATTTATTTCACACGTTTTTTACAAATATTTATATAGAGACAATGTAAACATATTTTTGATACCTACCCCTGGGTTTGTTCGCCTAAAAAATTGTATTATTTACTTTCTAATTTCTTCTTTTTTTTTTCTCTAACTTCCTTTGTTTTCACTTGCGTATTATAAATACACGCAGAAAAAAATACGCGGTAATTACGGTTACAAAATAAACCGTTTATAAAAAGAAAAACCGCAAAATTTAAATCCGTTGCAACAGTCCGACGACCACACATTTTTAGATATGTATAGAAAACGGTTTACCGCAAAGACCACGTGCTTTACTGCAAACATTCGCAGTAACATGTGTGTTAGCAGTGATCCTTTGCAGGTATATAGGTAAGCGGCGCCGGCGCACTATTACTCACGCCCGCACTCCGCTGCCGGCACGAGTTGCGTTTGATATGAAACAGGTGGAGTTTATTATTGGTTATAATAGGAATCAGATTTAAATCGGAATACGTACATCCTACTAATATTATTAATATATAAATGTCTGTATGTTTGCTTATCAATCACGGCTTAACGGCTGAATGGATTTGGATCAAATTTGGAATACGGGTAGACCATGTTAATGGTAAACAGTTAATAACATGACATGACCATGTTAATGACAGCATTAAATTGAAGATGCAACTTTAAAAAAAAAACTGTTTAGTTATTTATTCCCTTGGGATAAATTATTTAAATTATATTTTGTTTCGTTGAACTGAAGCAGCTGGTTAAAGCTAATTTAATGTAGATTTTAGATATAAAATGTGCTGGGTGTCTTGTTTGAATAAACTGAGAACAAAAGACGATCGAAACACAAGTAAAGAGGGTCATATTTTGGCCAGAACGGGCCAACTCATTATATTTTGATTACTTAATTACTTGAAACTAATCCACTATGTTCTATCACATTCCTATTTTACAGTTCATTGTACATCCCAAACTTAAAGGACTTCAAAAGAATGTTTTTTTATAAAATTGAAGCTCCCATTTTTGTCTTTTTTTGTTTTGAGTTAAAGTAATTTTTTTACACAATCGGATGTTTTGATTTTCGTATCACATAGGTATCAAAGGAATATTTTTATAATTTTTTACCCAAGATTAATATTTAAATTGACGTAATTATAATGTTTTGATTGGTTTTAATTAATTTAAATCGCAATCCATTAATGCAAATCTAATTGGAATTAATTTAAGTGCTTTTGAAGTAAAAACCCAAGATATATTTAACATTAAGCAAAATAAGAATATTGTAACTACCACTTTACAAAACATTGAAGGTGATATAGATTTTAAAGTCTATATATAAAGTCGGGCTTCCCCAGATCCCTAAAATAAAGATAATTAAAGTCGAAAGACATAATTATCAACTCTTAAACCAGTGGTCACATTGGTGTCTGGTAATTAAGGAAAGATTTTGGTTTAAACGACAAACAGTTTAAATTAACCACAAAACAGTTTAAAAAACTAAGATATTTACATCATGAGTCATAGCTATTAAATAAATTTCCTATAGAACAATCAAGGTAATTTGGGTAAAAATTACCCAAGCAAAGAATTTTAGGTAATTTAATTATGACTTACTTAGGTATTTCATTTTTTTACAACAACCAGATTTAAACAAATTATAAGGGAAAAAACATACACTGCCTTTTTAGATAGAGATTACAAGACTCTTTTCTTTTCACATATATTCTCTTTTCTTGTAAAAAAAAAAACTTTTTCAAATATAGAATGTTTCATGTGCACAAAGCCCAAGTTCACGCTAACCGCAAATGATTGCGTGTCGCGGTCGTATTAACACCTAGGGCTGCGCGCGTCTCATGTTTTTTAGTAACTTTTAAACTCGATGCGTAAGTCATAACTTGGATGAGTCATACCGTTTTATAAAATACAGCAGTCTGATTATGATGTAGCAATTTTTTATGATAAAGATGAGTGTCAGTTTATAGGTAAATCTTTCACAAGCAAAAACTATAGAGTAATGTGACTGACTCATAAAATAATCAAACTTCCTTGAAATTCAACGAATCTACTTATATCTATGTACAATCAAACTAAAATTAAAAAGTATCAAAATAACAGCTTTATATTAAATGCAATTCATGTTTTTGCAGGATTTAAACAAAACACATTTTTTTTGTAGGTATTGTGGTCTGTCTGCTTTTGAGGGGACTGTTGTTATAAGGAGTAAATTGGGCTACTTTCGTTTCTGAAGAAAAATTTGGGTTAGGTGTAAACCGATTTCATGGTCAGTTTTACTAGGAAGAAATTGAATTTGTGAGAAATACCTTAGGTTTTATCCGCGACCCCACCTGCGTCCGTGATAACCGACATCCACACGGACGAAAACTCGCAGGCGTAGGCTAGTAGATCAAATCCATAGCTTACGTATTTTAAAAAATCAGGCAATTATAAAATTATAAATCACAAAACTGAAAAGACATCAAAATCAATTTTATATATTTTGCCTAAGCGATCAAAACTATAAGTTTTAAGTAAAGGGCAACCCTATAATGTTTATCGACAAAACAGGCGCCACCAACCCTAAAAATATCAGTGAACTCATGGGAATACCCCTCGAATACCAACAATTAACAACGTGGACATACAGCCTTAAATACTGATTCATTCTGACATTAAATAAGTGCTTTTTGCATCTAACTTTTGCAACGATCTTCCTTTTGAGTGGGTGACTGGGTGACTAAACTGGGATTTTACTTCTTAGGGATAACGTATCAGGCTGTAATACTTGTAAGGTAAAGCCTCTTCAACACTAAAAAAAGGACGAACATTGATCATACTCACTGCATGTATCACAGCACAGAAGTGTCTACATTTTTGACTGTCATATCAACGCAATAGTCTAGTGGTTAAGGCGTCTACCTCTCATGCACGAGGTTGTTGATTCGCAACCATGCACGGACATGTAAAGCGATTCCCAATTTAGTTTGTTCTTTCTAAGTTTATCTTGGATATCACTGACATCGGTGAAGAAAAACATTGTGAGGAAACCAGGACATCGCCAATCTGATCCGTTCCTTAAGATAAGTAAGTTTATGTCTCCAACATTTTCCATGCAGTGGTACAATAGATAGTAAGCTCGTGTTTTTAGCCATCTAAATCCATCGAGAGAGGTTTTAACAAGAATACTCGTACAAAGCACTTAGCTTACGCGCGCAGATTAATCGTAACGTAAATTCAGGCGATTTTATAATTGAAAATACACGTTTCGCATAATTTAATTCGTTTGAAGGCTTTATTCATATCCTTGGATGTTGCTAATGCGCATGAGTACCGAATAGGCCGAACCGCTTAAGTGTATGGCGACCCTATAATTAACCCAAAATGCTGAAAGACCCAGAATGCTGTTTTTCCAATTCAAAATTCGAATTGACTATTTGCCAAAGAATAGAAATGCGTTCATTCGATGGTGTTGACAGATACATAAAGGTTACCCGCACAAGGGTTTCACACAAGGGCGGATCCAGGGGGGGGGCATGGCCCCCATGACCCCCCTACCCCCGGGCGATTATTAACTTAGAATCGTTATTGTAATCGAAACGGAGCCTGTCCTGACTAGACCATATTATATGACCCCCCCCCCCTGACTTGCAGGCTGGATCCGCCCTTGGTTTCACACCGATATATCTTAGCGTAACTCAGCTCAACGTCATAAGTTAAACATGCGTAAGATGTTTGCATACGATACGTCGCGTCGAGGTTGCGTACTTAGTTAGTGAGTAGGTGATAATGAAAATTTTTACCAAAAATAGTAGCCTCATTTACACAATGTTTTATTTTTATACTTTTATAAATATAGATTTTCGACCACATAGAATACAAAAGATAGACACTTAATAAAACAATAGCGCACTCCATATAAAAGTAGGTAATCCAGTCATCATTTGGTCAAGCACAAGCCTTTTTAAGGAAGGGAAATTATCAAATGACTACAAGCTAAGGGCACCCCCTGTGTGGGGCTTTAGGTGTCACTAGGGGATGGCAGCAAGGGGACAGGCTACTTCGGATCTTACAAGCGTAAATATAAGTGTCATTATCCTATCTTCAAATTTTCATCAAATTGAATTAAGTAAAATAACACTTACACATAAGCAACAGTCTGTAATTGTTGTGATAATCATTTACAATGGGACGGTGAGGAAAAACTAATTTAATTGTGAAAAGCAAAATCAAATCAAATCAAAATCAAATCATTTATTATTTGTGTAACATAGGTAGTGAAATAGATCTTAAATAAGTACAATGGTCGCTATGTTATGCCTAGTGGCGTACAAATATGGTGGCATGCAAAGAGAAAAGTACAATACCAATCATGCGAGGAGGAAATTCCAATTATTTGAGAGGTATGTCAAAATTAAATTAAATGATGAGAAATAAATACAATCAAAATATTACAAAAAATTACAAATGTCACAATATTGAGTAATGTCTATTAAAAGTCAATGCGTATATAAATAATCATAATCAAAATTGTTTGTATAGTCCAATAAAAAAAGTAGGTCATATTAGTCATAATGGTTTTTTACAACATTGCAAATTAAAATCTTATGTAAAGAAAAAGAGGAAGGAGGAGAATTCACAATATTATCATACATAAAAAATTATACTTATTTTTCCTTACTTATCATTGGAATACAATATTTTTGTCACACAAGTAATCTTTGACATCATAATAGCATCTGTCTATCAATAATGAATGTAGTTTCTTTTTAAACTGAAGGATTGGTAATTGTTTAAAGTCATCAGGCAATTTATTATATATTAATGATGTCATACATAGTACACTTTTATTTAGTAGTGCCGTTTTACCATAAGGTATTTGTACCTCTAACCTTTTTTTATCCCTTAATTTTCGATAACAGCTTTTTACAGCAGTCTTATAGTAGCTTAGATTTGATTTCACAAAAATATTTGTTTCGTAAATGTATAGGGAAGGCAATGTGAGAATTTTTAGATTTTTAAAATAAGGTTGACAGCTAATTGTACTATTTATTTGGCACATTGCTCTAATGCACTTCTTTTGAGCTTTAAATATAAATTCCTTGTCTACCGAATTACCCCAAAATATAATGCCGTATCTCAGTAATGGTGCCACCATTCCGTGATAGGCCGTTAATATTGCTTCTTTATTAACTATTTTGGAGAGCTTGTAAAGAGCGAATGAGGATTGGTTGATTCTTTTGCAGAGATTGTCTATATGGGTTGTCCATGAAAGTCTGTAATCAATATTTATTCCTAGAAATTTTGTATTTGTTACAGATTCTACTGTCTGCCCGTTATAATTTACATTAATACTTTTCGGTTGAGTTCTTTGGTGAAAGTGCATTATATTTGTTTTTTCTAAATTTATTTTCAGATTGTTATCAATTAACCATTTAATTATAGTTTTTAATGTTTCATTAATTTCATTTTCATAGTCATTTTGACTGTCACATTTTATTACTACCGTGCTGTCATCTGCAAAAAGTACCATGGGATGCTTTATGTGTCTAGGGAGATCATTAATATAAATTAGAAAAAACAAGGGACCCAAGACACTACCTTGTGGAACTCCTAGTTTTATGGTTCTAGTTTGGGATCTATATGTCTTCTCATCCCGCGTTTTAAGACATATTCTAGTTATTTCTGTTAACTGCTTTCTATCACATAGATATGAGTGAATGAGGTCTAGTGCCTTTCCTCTTATGCCATATGAATCTAATTTTTTAAGCAGTATGTTATGGTCAACACTGTCAAAGGCTTTACTCATATCCATGAAAATAGCACATATTGGATTTCTTTTATCCATATTAGTCAAAACAGTGTTAGTAAGTTCATATATTGCAGCGTTAATGGACTTACCCTTGCGAAATCCTTTTTGTTCGCTGGCCAAGATATTAAATTTTTCTAAAAAATTGTAAAGACGACTATGAATGGCTTTTTCGAATATCTTTGAGAAGATGGGTATCAAAGCTATAGGTCTATAATTTCCCATTTTGCTTTTGTCATTTTTTTTGTGGAGAGGAATAACAACCGATGTTTTAAGTTTTTCTGGGTAAGTTCCAGTAAAAATGCATAAATTTATTATATAACTTAGATGAGCTGCAATTGATTGTGACACTTGTTTTATAACTTTAGTACAAACACCATCGTAACCCTCACTCGATGTATTTTTAAGTTGCTTGATTTCTCTGTCCACTTCTATTGGGGTTGTGGGGGTAAGAAAAATTGAGTTTAAGTTAGTGTATATGTTTTTATTCGAAGGTGCTTTATTATTATAATTATTTGTACGCATCGATTTTGCAGCTTGGTCAATAAAATAGTCATTAAAATTATTCGCAATCGACGTTGGATCTGTAATGTTTACATTATCTTTTAATATTTCATTAATTGGTTCCCTAGGAAATTTAAATTTAGAGTTATTTATAAGTGACCAAGTGGCTTTAGATTTATTTTGAGCTGTGTTGATGTGATGGTTATTTTGTGCCTTCTGCGTAAGACAAATAATTTTTTTAAATTTCGTAGCGTATTGCTTGAATTTATGTCTATTTTTTTCTGTCCGGTGTGTTCTATATTGCCATAGTAATTTTCTTTTCATTTTGCTACAAATTTTGATACCTTTTGAAACCCATTTAGTTTTTTTGTATAACGATTTTGTTATTAATTTGTAAGGAAAACACAAGTTATAGAAACACAAGAAAAGCTCCAAGAAACGATTATAGGCTTCATTTGAATCATTTGTCAGGTAAATGTCAGAGAATGTCAAATTATTCATACAAGTTTTAAATTTTGTCAAATTTTCCTCACTGTAATCGCGTACTTTAATACGCCAAGATTTTAATACACAGGATTTTTTGACTGGAAAATGCAATAATTGGGCAGTATGATCTGATAATCCTAATTCAATTATTTGGCTTTTGCATTTATGAATGTTGTGAGCAAAGTTGTCGATGCAAGTGCTACTGATGAGTCTGGTGGGAACCTTAATTTCTAGTTTTAAGTTATGACTTTCTAGAATTTGTTCAAAATCTAAAGTTTGTCGGTTTCTTTTCAATATATTGATGTTGAAATCCCCGCAAACAACAACTTTCTTACTAGTGTTATCACATATTTGGTGCAGTAACTTTTCTAAATTATTAAAAAATGTAGACATACATGAGTTGGGTACTCTGTACACACAAACTATTATCAACTTATGTTCAGTTAGTTCTATTGCACTATATTCTATGATACCTTTACTTGAAAATGTATTATTAAGTACAGCGTATGGGTGTCCTAATCTGGTTAATATACAGGCACCTCCCCTATTTATGTCTCTTGAAAAGCTTGCTGCCAAGCGAAATTTGGGTAAATTAATTGTAGCCTCTTGATCTGGTGTCATAAAATGTTCAGTTATACATATTACATCGATGGGTATATTCTTTAGTTCCAATTCTTCTAAATGTACTGTGAGAATGTCAGCTTTGGTTAGCAGACCAGCAATGTTCTGGTGTAAAATGTGTATATTGTTATAGAAGAAAAAACTGTGGGTTTTGCTTATTTTCGTTAGTATCTACGTAAGGAAATAACCTTAAGTCAATTTTGATTCTCTCCATAATATTTTTAAATATGAAATTTATTCCAGATTTATTTAGTTTCCCTGATCTATCTGAAAACATATCAAATCTAGATTCTAGGTCATTATTTGAGTTAAAAAAGTATGCGTATTTATGATAGTCTAGGTCCATGTAAAGTAGGTTATTAAATATATCAACTTTATAGTTATATATAGGGGATCCCCGTACGTACGTAGGTGTGCATATTATGATATTTGTGTGGGTCATTTGCCTCAAGCTTTCATTAATTTCTTTCACGAGGTCAAAATAGTTATTGTCAGTTTTAATATCTGAATCGCCTAATAAAATTATACAATAGTCATTTATAGTAAAATCTTCCAATTTTGTTTTAATATTAGTTAACAGATGTCTTATTTTTGAGTTGGGCATTAAATAGCTACAATACTTAAAGTCATGAGAAAAAAAATCTTCTATCGCTTGTAATATGCCTCTGTGTGTACTATTACTTAGTACGCACAGTTTTCTTTGCTTATCATCGTGAACTCTGGGTCTCGTAGTGTTCTTCTTTTTCAGTGCCGAGTTATTTGTTTGATTTAAGTTTTTATTTAGATTCAGTTTAGGTTGACTAGTTTGGGTGGTGCTTGAATTGTTGACAGAAGTATCTTTACTCAGTACTTTCACGTCATCAGTCTCGAAGGGTTGAGCGGAAGCATCGAGGGTTTGTTGCTCAGTGGAGTTAAGACAGGATTCTAATGCTTGATTTTCAGAGCCCTGCTTTGAAGGAGGTCCGCCGTCGGTAATTTCCTGGTCATTATTACTTGTGTTTAGTTTAGAGAGAGTACGAGGTTGAGTTGGTGTAGAGCAGCGTCCTTTTCGTTTATTAGCACGCGATGATAATGGCGTCATGCATCGGCTATCTGATAGAGCAAGATTTTTATAAGCTTGAGTTGTTTGCAAGCTTTTGTTCAAATCACATTTTAAGCGATAATTTTCTAAGTTTAAATTTTCAATTTCTGTATGAGCAATATCTAATTCTTTACTTAGACTGTCTATCTTTTCTCTTAGGTCATAAATAGTTTGGCTATCATTTAATGACGTGTTAGGTAAACTTGTCATAGTAGCATCGAATAGATTTGTGTCTGTGTTCGAAACATCATTTAAGGAGAGTGTGAGATGAGTTTTTCTTTTGCGTAAAGTAATATTTTTCTCGGGCTCCATGTTTTTGTATTTTCTATTCTGTGAATATTTTTAATTTCTACCAAAAGACTTTAGTTTCTTATTCTGGTATCACAGTTTTTTTGTAGCAACACTTTACAATTTTTTTATAATGGCAGCACTGGCCAGTCTGTCAATTTTCTTTCCGCTACTTGACACTAGATGGCGCTGTTTGGCATGAAGTATTTGTTATTTTTAGTAGCAACCCTAATGTTTATGTCAATTTTTATACGTCAATGTCAATGTTTGTTTCGCTACTCACTACTAGGGGGCGCCACTTACGGTACAAAGTTCACTTTTTAAAACAAAACATTATACTTAACCGTTTTATATACATTTACTAGTAATTAATTAACCACTTATTATGTTTTTGAATGTTCTACTGATGAGAGTACATTTGTATAGGTCCAATACACTTGCTTTTGTCCGAGATTAGCACTTTTTGAAGCACAATAACGTTTAAAAGTCCAAATATTAAACACAATGATTTTATTGCATGTCTTGGTTTATAGAAGTCACCAACAATTTCACTTATGTAGTTCGATACGTCTATTGAGATTCGCTACAATACACATCACTTGTACTATGATTTACTATTTATTCCGAGTTTTAAATACGCGGGCGATGTTTACTTAGTGCTGTGTTGCCAGCGTTTTTTAAAAGGAACGAAGAAAATATTTCATAGAAGAAACGTCGACCGACAGCGGCTGTCTTTTTTACATCCTTTAGTCAGTGGCCGCGCAGCATCTAGCGACGCGCCGATCCAAATATGACTGCTCTTTTGAATTGAGAGCAAAGTCCCCGTAAACTAAAACGATCTTTAAGGAAAATAAAACCAATAAATCAAATGAAATCCCTTTTACAACAATACTGTATTTTCAACACGTTTCACCCATCCTCTCAAATTGGTCATTCAACTTCTTCATTGACGGCAGACTGCGCGTGCGCCGGATGATGCAACGTGTTCCAAAGTCAAGTCATTGGGTGCAGCCGCCAAGTTTGCGCATTTCGTAAGTACAATATTAAGGTTACTACCTATCACAATTGTCTGATGTAAGGTGGACTGACGGTTACATGAATGGAGAGGGGGAGAGGTCTTCAATCATTGGGTGGGGTGTAGACAATACTATAGAATAACTAGCTGCTGTCTGCGGCTTTGTTCGCGTGGTTTTTTTTTTTCACCCATGTTAAATTACATCTTTGCTTACGGGTTGACGTTTTCGGTATAGCCTTAACTCAGCTCATGAAACTGGCAAAAATATTTTTCTGGACTGGCAGTTTCAGAGATTAGCTAGCGCCTTTAAACGAACTCACAAACCATAAAAATCCTCAGCTTTAATATATTAGTATAGTCAAATATTTGTTTAAGGAAGTAGAAATTGTAGAAGAGATTGCGTACATTCACTATAAGGACTTTCTAGATCACAGACAGCAGCAAAAAGGATGTCAATAAAAGCTGATGAAAAGTTATTGAAATATTACATAGGAATTATTTCGCTATTCGATTGTTTAAAATATTGTGCGACATAGCCAATTAATGTACTTATACGAATAAGTGGTTTACCTTGCTGATAGATTGTACTGTGATTTAGATATAGATTGTACGTTTTATTTATTATTATTGACATGTCTGACGGTAATTTAAAAGTTGTTATATAGTTTTCGCGACGTTATTGTCAGCACTAAGAATTAAATTGAATGAAAATGTTGTTAACTAATTTTTTAGACCTATGTATCCTGCTTGTGTGTAGCAAGTTTTATTTAAAATCGGTTCATTCATTTCGAAAAATAAGGACTCAAAAGTTTGTAAGAAATGCCGTAAATGTTTATAATTATTTACTACTAGCGAACTGCCCCGGCTTCGCTCGGGTGCAACCTTTAAGGTGGATTGTCCAAACAAATTCTTTCATAAAAACCATGTCCGGAAAATTACGAACACAACAAAAAAAGAATCAGCTAAATCGGTCCAGCCGTTTTCGAGTTTTGCGCTTAGCAACACATTTAGCCATTCATTTTTATTATATAAGATATATAGGTATTGTAACTATTCGTCATAAGTCATCTAAATATTTACTGTAACAACAATATTCAACAGTTTAATATCAATACAAGTCTGAAGAATCATCAATTCGATTCGATAATCGATTAATAAAATTCAAAATCGATACCTAAAAGCCCAGCTATCCTGCTGTATTACACTAAATATTTTTCTAATTAATTAGCTGAAGTATGGCGCGATGCCAAACTGATTGATGTTAAAATAACTACAGGTGTTTAACCTGTAGTTAGTTTAATTGTCTAGTTAATTATAGAAGGGATGACGAATCAATGTGTGTTGTAATTACAAAAAAAGTAATGTCGTGTGATGTGAAAGTAGATCGAAAGACAAAACGATTCTTATCAATAAGCAATCGGAAATATATCCGGAATATATGTACGATCTTTCCTAATATAATATAATAAAGATTGAGAGATTTTATGACATAACATAACATCACGCCTGTAATCCCCGAAGGGTTAGGCAGAGGTGTACCCATTAGTACACCTACATTTCGCCAGTTATGTTTAAGTCCCATGTAATAGGGGACGAGCCTATTGCCATCAACCGGGCACAAATCCAGACTCCGAGGCTGCTACTGAGAAATTCCTGATGGAAAAACCCACACTTTGCCCGACCTGGGAATCGAACCCAAGACCTCGTGCTCAGCAGTCGCGCTTTGCGACATAGACCAACGAGGCAGAGTGATTTTATGAATTTGTTTAAAACGCGTTTATCAACTAGTCGTATATGCTATAGGCTATATAACATCACGCTTCGACCCACGGGAGCGGAGCAATAATCAAAGATGTAACTTAATGCGGGTGGAAAAATAAACGGACGCAGTCGCAAATAGCTGCTAATCTAAAGAGTAGATACTAGGTACCTACTCGTGGGAAACAGAATGGCTGCCATCTTGGTTGCAGTGTCACATTTTACGAAATTG
This sequence comes from Hoplodrina ambigua, assembly GCA_949774945.1. NCBI lineage: Eukaryota > Metazoa > Arthropoda > Insecta > Lepidoptera > Noctuidae > Hoplodrina > Hoplodrina ambigua. The sequence continues at coordinate 11,911,195 of OX458981.1, forward strand.
GCGGCAAAAACCCAACAGAAAAACCCATTACAATAAAATACGTTATAATTATGTATTTATCTGTCAAAGTATGGCGCCTCAAAATTTTGTTTTGTTTTTTTTTTATTTGGTCTTTTTCTTTTTAATTTTATCTTGATTTTAGTTTCTTCCATTCCACAGACAAACATACACATCCTACTAAGGAGAACAGAGCGGATTCGCCATAAGTATGAATTCCTGAAAATTAAAACTGGTTTTATGACTTCATTACTCAAGCCTTCCAATCATTCCTGTCAGCACGCAGAGTTACGACACCAACGTATTGAAACATTTATGTTTTCATACCACAAACTTTATTGTTTAGGTAATAAAGTTCAGATTTGAACGTTGATTAGTTTGAGAAACGCAGAAAAATGGTCTATCAATGATGATCATTCAGAGAAGACTGTTGAAGATAGGTCTTTTTGTGTTCTTTTTTTTAAATCGCTGCAAGGGTTTTGCGTCATCGTCTGTGAACGCTAGCGATGCGAAATTATAAGCGTTTAGTTTGAATTTGGTTATGATGAAGATGCGTTACGATATAGAAATAAAATAAATGGAATTACTATAAATGCGAAAGTAACTCTGTCTATCTGTCTATCACGCTTTCACGACTAAACGACTGAACCGATTTTGATGAAATTTAGTACCTACGGGGTAAGTTTAAACCCCAAGAAAGGACTTAAGCTACATTTTATTCAGCGACTTCGTCTGCATTCGCGATAACTGCCATACTCTGACCAAGTCGCGGGAAAAAGCTAGTATCCTGTATAGTACCAATATTACAGCCGTTTCTTACCATTTCTTTTTTTTTTATATCATCTGTCTAGCTAGAATCATGTACTGATTTCAAGGTAAAAGTTTTCTTACGAAGTCCCTTCTCGTTATCTTGCATGCAATTTTCACCTCTATTTATAAAGTGAAAAGGCTCTTACAAATTATGAATGTATCTCGGGAATGGAATGCCATGTGTTCCAAATACAAACTATGAAGTACATTACAATGTAACATATTGGTGCTCTAGATAGCTTTCAAATGATTTTAACACTTACGCGACATAAAGATAAGAATGAAATTTAATTGTTGGAAAGTTAATAGGCGTGTCGTCAAGCTGTCTGGTGCGTAACAGATATATTTATATTTTATTTTTTAATGAGTTGGTTGATTGGTGTTCATTACTTTTAAATGTAGTTTTAAGTTAACATTTTGTATACATGTGGAAACTTTAATTTGAAACAGCGAATTTTATTTTTATTAAACTATTAATTTAATCCGATTAATCTAAGTGAAATTTTTACGTGGTTCTTCACTAACTTTAGCCTATATGTAACAATATGGATGAAACTGTGAAATAAATATTTTATAATTATTACTAGCGAGCGGCCCTCCCCGGCTTCGCACGGCTGCAATGTAGATACACAAACCTCCCTCTTGAAGCACTCTAGGTACTTATCTATTGATGAATACCGCACTAAAATCCGTTGCGAAATTTAAAAAATCCTACCTAATCCTCAGGTACAATAACAAATTAATAAAGTTTTGATGGAAACATTTCCGCTTTTAAATGTTTTCCGGCCGTATTGATACCACGTCATTGATTAGACCATTTATATTGCAATGAGTAAGCATCTAGAACATATCACTCGATAAAAACATACAAATGGCGCCTAGAAGACGATAAATTTTCTCATACCGGCAAAGAACAAGTTCATTTTATCCTACGTAGTTAATTCGTGTTTGCTAATAGCCATTCACCTTTGAAAAACTCCAATTGATCATGTTTATTAACACGATTGTACAATAAATTTGTATAATTAATCATTAAAATAAAACCAACAAATCGATTTTCAAGATGGCGTCAATCGTAGGTACATTGATGACAAAAAGTTGGCGCCACTAGCCGACAAACGGAAGTGGTCGGCCTTCAACCTTATAATAAACGGCTATGGTTCGCGAGCTAAGAAAAAAAAGTTAAGGTTTTTTTTTAATCTGTGCCTCTAGTGACGTATAAATTTGCGCGGGAAGTGAGGTTAGGGAAAATACTATGACGTTTTCGGTGATGAAAACGTAGGTAGAGCCTTGTGCGTTGATTTGAAAAAGTTTTTATGTTTGTTTTTATAATTTCGCAGATTATTTTCGACTAATTGAGTGGGTTTTCCTTTTTTTGCTGGTCAAATGCAGCAAAAAAAGACTAATTAAAACCCACTAATTAGCGCGTCTGCGCGAAATATTCAAAGAAATTCACATCCAATAACTTTTTAAATTCTCAAAAAAGTCCCGTATGTAATCCCGTAATGTTGGTAACATTATATTTTGGCAAAAATAGACACAGACAGTCTATCAATACTGATTATGCTGATTGATTTGAGTTTGCGACAAAAAATCGCACAAACGCAAAGCTTACGACCTGACATTGAAATTTGATTTGGACACAGGAAAAAAAGTAGACATAATTACATAGAGTAATGAACTGGCGTCTATGGTCTGTGTTATGAATAATGATTTAATTTTCAATTAGTTTAGGTATGGTTTTAGGTGAAGAAGGCTGGTAACTATTCACAAACCCTTATTTAATAGCTTTTTCAATTAAAAATCAAATTACGTAAGTAATAGGTCAGTCAGTACTAATATGGGTTGTTTACACCAATAATTCCAAGACATAACTTTTCTAAAGAAACACTTTTCTGTACCCGATTAATTTTCAATTAACTGTTATTTTAATTGCTTTTAAATTCATAAATATTAAGTCAATTGAGTCAATACAAAAGTGACGACACAATTATATTTTGACGTATTATACAAAAACTAAGGGAAAATTGATTTTTGACAGGTCATAAGAAGTACGTCAATTGATTGGTGGGGTCATAAACATAATACCTAATATTAGTTTATGAAACTACTAAGATAAGTTCAAAAACCTAACTTGCCTTGCTAAAAAATATGACGTTTATAAAAAAAAGTTCGTTTATTTTTCTAAAACTGTATCAGCTGAACTAACGGTTTTTTTTGTTTTGATTTTTTTGTTTCAAATCTATTTCCCACTGCTGGATTCTCCCATCTATTTTTAACCACATCTAATAGCAGGTAAATACAACGAGCAAACTAGTTTTTGTCAAAATTTCCCACCATAACATCTTAGGTGCTTAGACAAACGGAACAACTTTAATTCTGCCAACAGTTGCTAGTTGCAGATCCTTTTTAAAATTGTATGAAGATTGTCACAAGAAAGTAGTTGTCTGTGGCCGCGACTCAAAGATAAAAGTTGCTTTGTCTGCGGACTGCATTATGGTGACCACAAAACCATTATAATTCAAATTCGGAACACACTTCCTCAAAATAAATGCCATAATTAAAAAAATACCGTTACTGCGGTAGGGAATACCACACTCACTGTCTACGTCAAAATTTATCTGATTATAATTTTCCCAAATCTTTTTTCTTCCATCAGTTTTGATATGATGTTTGTTAATTTTAAAGTAAAGATAAACTTTCCGTTAATCTAAATATATAAATATAAAAGAGAAAGGTCACTCACTCACTCACTCACCACGAAATGTCAAAAACCGCTTGACGTATAAGGTAGTTTATAGTAGTAGATCTCCGCTAAGAAAGGATTTTTCAAAATTCATCCCCTTTCTTCTATTTGACGGGGGTCCGAACTTCCGAAGTTTGTATGGCGGAATCAATTTGGACGCGGACGAAGTTACGGGCAGAAGCTAGTTTTAATTAAAAAAAAATAATGAATTCACACGTCATGTGTTTAATGTTTCATTTTTAAAGTTTAAAACTTATCGTTTTTCTGAGTTGATTATAGGACTAGCAAAAACTTTTTATCAATTGTAAGTTAATTTAATAACTTGAGATGACATTGCGACTAGGTTTTGAACATGTTTAATTACGAGAAATGGCCTTCTGTATTTGTTATATTAAGTATTTAACATCTACTTATATTTTTCCTGTATCAAAATCGTTAATTTAAAAAAAATGGATGTCGTGAAAATGGTATTTCAAATATTGCATCACATTTTTCAATGATTACCCGTTCAATACTGGAGGAGCTCGTGGCTAAGTAATAACAGCCGCAGGGGTCGATCCGTCAGATTAAGCTACGCTTGCCGGGGTTGGTCCGTGGATGGGTGACCATCTTTACATACCGAGACTCCTCCGTGCCTCAGAAAGCACGTTAAGCCGTTGGTCCCGGCTGTCATACGTGGATCTTTGACAGTCGTTACGGGTCGTCAGAAGCCCGAAAGTCTGACAACCAGTCTTACCTAGGGGTATCATATTACCCAGTTACTGGGTTGTGGAGGTCAGATAGGCAGTCGCTCCATGTAAAATACTGGTATTCAGCTGCATCCGGTTAGACTGGAAGCCGACCCCAACATAGTTGGGAAAAGGCTAGGCAGATGATGACCCGTTCAATACTCGGAACTGTTAGCTATAGCTATTAATATTAATCCATAGGATATAATTATTATCTGTTCCAAGTCCTAAATGACACGACAGATCGTTAAGCATGGCTCGGAACGTCGGAACTATATTTTCCATACAATGATGAATATATTTTCCGGGAAATAGTACTTATGTCAAGAAAGAAGATCCACCTTGTTGACACAATAAATCAATGTCCATGTATGTGGACCATGAGTTTATGGTTTATGGATATAACTAAAGCCTTAATTCTACTGATATCAGTACCTAATATTTGAACCTAATATTTTTCGTGAGTTCAAAATTCTGAGAAATTAAATGTTTTTGATTATATCACTGAACAGCATTTAATCCACTTAATTTTTTTAGGGCTGCTTTTTTTCTAGTTACAAACTACTATAAACAAACCTTAAATAATAAATATTAATTTGACATTTTTCAAGAACTGTCCAACGGCCATATTTATGCCTTCGATAAATGAACGAAAATGACGAAAAAACGGAGGAGGTTCTCAAGTCAACGCGTATATTTTTTTGACGAATGAATATTCAATACTGCGGTGTTTAAAGTAATTCGATTTTTTTTAAAGTATAAAAATAAGGTAATTTTGTTTGGAAATATGAATATGTACTTATTATCATCAAATTATTTTTTGGTGGTATTAAGAGAACCGGTTCATCTAGTATTTTCTAAATATTAAACTATACAACTTTTCATAATATCTATTTTCAGAAATACATGTACATTAAGAACCCTTTAGGGTCTACGAGAATATGATGGTCTACGAGATTCTACGTAGACCGTCTACTAGTAGCTTAACTAATCTCGTGCCTAGTTAATTTGTACTATCTCTTTCAATTTTAATACCAGTTATTTTTCATATAATATTATTTTAATCACACTTTAAATCAAAGTATACTCATAAATATATCTAATATTTAAATCCAACGTGCTAGTGTTGCTTTCTTATTCCCGCTCATTTATATATCTGACAGCTGTCACTATATTGACAACGTCATTTGTAATAAGTGCTGCAAGAAGTATTTATCTAATAAAACTATGATTGAACCTTACAAATAAAAAGTAAATTCTCAATTTATTTAATACCATTATGTTTTATCCCCGTTCCATTGCTACGCTACAGTATGTCCTACTTTAAATTCGCTAATACATACGACATCAGACCGGACAGCATCATTTCTTTCATGTCAATTGCAACAATTTATGACACATCTCACCTATATACTTTAGTGATTAGAACATGATGTGTATACCCATTTTTTGTTAATGTTTTTATGTGATACACAGACGATACCGCCGCCGGCGCCGCCGCTAAGTCATTGTAATGACTCAGTTTTGATTAGCATTGGTACCTATTGATTAAACCGGAATTATGAAGTTAGAACTGTATCAATATTAATTTTCTTAATGCCTTTTTAAAAGTATGGTTTGTTTAGTTTTATTTTACTTAATTATGTGAGATCACAAACTCATTGTGCGCAAAACGATAACAAAATAATATAAGTCTACGATGTTTTCATTTAAATTACGGAAGTTTTAGCATATTAAATCCTTATTTTTGATCTTGTTGTATTAATATTATATTCTGTTTATTGTTTTTGTATGAGCCAATATTTATTTACGTCAATGTGGGTAAAGGGTTTTTATGGCGTTCATTTTTCCGTGACTACAACCTACCAACTATTCAAGCAGTGAATTATACGCCGTTTTCCACAAACCAAGGCGACAGAGAAAATTTCAAATATCGTAAAGGACAAACCGTTGTCTATTCCTTGCGACATTTGAATGTCTACAATCGAAGTCAAAGTCAAAACATTTATTTCAATTAAACCATTTACATGCACTTTTGAATTGTCAAGGAGTCGGTCAGTTAGAAAAATGAGAATGGCTTTAAATATCCTAAAAGTAAACGAATTCTATGTCACCCCATCGTTTTTCCCATAACGCAACAAGGTAACCTAAGTTAAATATGTATTTGAAGTGGTTTTCCGATTCCCATTATAATTTTCTAACATGTGATTAATGACTGAAACTATAGTACAGTCAACAAAAATTACTGGTATCCAAGGTCGTTAGATATAGTTAAAGATTTTTTAGAAACCGATGGATGTCTTCGATTGAAACTTATCTTAATTAGTTACTATATAAACATAACATCACGCCTGTAATCCCCGAAGGGTTAGGCAGAGGTGTAGTGGTGTGGTGTGTGTAGTTTTTTTTTTTTTTAATTACATTTGAAAATATCCATCGGTTTCTATATATCGGTTTATATCTTTTGTTGGCTGTACCTATTACAACAATTGCCGCCTAAGGCATTCGCATTTTCCATTGTGCAATTTTAGCTGTTAATAGCTTTACTAGAACTGGGGGCAATTAGAACCTGACTCACAGTTTAGATGGAAAAGTGTAGTTACGCCTATTTTTTATTGAAACGTCATTATGGTTAGGTACAATTAGTGACAGTGCACTTTTTTGAAATTAGAACTTTTCAGTTACATTTTTTTTTTTGCTGGAATAGGTATGTCATTAAAAAAGCAAGCCAGAGTGTAGATATTTCCGAGTAATTGCAATAGGTTCTATTACTTATGACTTTGATACAATTCCTCTTCTGTCTAACCCTTTGGGGATTACCGTCGTGGGGTTTGTTACGTGTGGGCGTGAGCTCCTTAGCCCATCCCGACCCTTGGATCTGCTAGTGATGCCGCGATAAGCGTGCGTAAAATCATCGACTTGAAAAGAAGATAACGTGCTTTTTGTTTGCCTACTAACCTAATCTCTGGAACTACTAGTCCGATTGTAAAAATTGTAGGTACCTACCTACCTACGTGATAGCCAGATTCATGAGGATAGCAGGTATAGGCTATTTGTCTACCTACTGACCTTCTGACCTTCAGATAAACAATTCATGAGGAGAATAGCTTATGCTATTTGTCTACCTACTGACCTTCTGATAAGCAAAAGACAAACGTAGCTCAAATGAGATAGATAAATAACCACAGAAGTAAAAAACTTCATTGTCTATGACAAATGCTAAATAACCTATGACCACCAAAGATTGTACGTTTCTCAATTTGACGTCTAGAATTATTTACATTAGACAAAAAAGTTCATCTATTTATAGCGACACATGGTTTTTTGTTCTTTTATCTTACATAATACCTGCTTAAGTTATAAATAGAATTGCTACGTAACTTAGCAGTCATATAATAAGGTATTGACGACATCCGTTAATGTCTAATGCAGCGGTTCCCTAACTTATTTAGGATGTGCCCCCTTTTTTTTACATAAATAGTATACATAACATCACGCGTGTAATCTCCGAAGGGTTAAGCACAGGTGTACTCATTACAGCACCTGCACCCACATTTCACCAGTTATATTTAAGTTCCATGTAATAGGAGGCAAGCCTATTGCCATCAACCGGGCACAAATCCAAACTCTAAGGCTGCTACTGACAGGGGTAGCGGGGTGTCTTAACAGGATACCGTGGCCCCGGAACGTAAAGGGCAACAAACAGGACAAGGAACAGAGGGTGGTGTTTTAGTCAGTAAAAGTCTGACAGTCCCTTCCGCCCCACCCAGGACCCATTTAATGACTTCTACCAAAAAAAAAATCTAATAAGTAACACTTAACACCTGGGAATCGAACCCAAGAACTCATGCTCAGCAGTCGCGCTTTGCAATAAAAAATATCTGCGATCCCTACCTAGATAATATATTTTTTTATAAGTTATTATCAAAAAATACACAGATAGAAAAAAAAATATAAAAGTTTTTTAATGCGAAATTGTTACCTATAATAATATGTCTAACGTTTAAAACTAAATTTAAATGTAAAATGCCGTACGTACGGCATAAATGCTCGCAATTTGTACATAACGTAATTATAACCACACTGTTGCTCCATGCTTCCCTTTGCTGGTTTCTGCGCCCCCCTTGGGTGCGCGCCTCTAACTTTGAAAACCTCTGGACTAGTGATTCGTCAAACAGAAGTGATTTAATTCTAAGAACCATAACTTTGGTGACTAATATAACTAATACTTACTTACTTCAAATCAGGGCTCGGAAACCGGTTGAAATTCTTAACCGGTAACGGTCATTGACCCCAAACCGAAATCAATTTAGGTTAAAGGTTGCACTTTACCGGTTTTTACCGGTTTATGCGATTTATCGGTTTTCCACGAATTTCGGTTTTGATACTGAAAATTAACCGGTTAAAACCAAGATAACAACGAAAGTCCAAACCAATGTTACTTTTTTGATATAATTTAAACATACACTGAACACGTAATGAATTGGCTTTCAGAATTTCAGGCAATAGCTAAGGGTTTAATATATCTTAATTTTATATTCGTTGCGTTTTACCGGTTAATTTGGGTGTCAAAACCGTTTGTGCTTATGTTACCGGTAACCTTTATCGTTTGGGTTAGATAAAACAGTTCACTTGATTAACCGGTAAATTAAGGAACGATATTTTTACCGGTATTTGATCGAAATTAACCGCTCTTTTGAAACCGGTTCCGAGCCCTGCTTCAAATCATTGGTAACCGACAAAAAGTGAAGGGACCCCGCCACCGGACACAGCTTTACTGCGCTTGCGTTGATCATGAGCACGAGACATTAGTTTAAAGGTGAATATTATACTTGAGCATTTTTTCGACCATTTTCATGTAACGTTATTCTTACGAACGTTACAGTACAAACAAAAGCACAAATAAAAAAAAAAATATTTCGATAAAATATAGGTGTAACGTCGTATAAAATTAAATCCAAATTCTTTAAATACTAAGCACATTACTTTGGTATTGTTTCTTCTAGAAAAAAAAAAATAATAATGCGAGCCAATAAATATTCCACTGCAAGGAAAAGGCCTCTTCTCATACAGAGAAGGCACGAGCATATCATATCTCTATCATTTCTTTTGTTCAATTCTGAAAAAAAAAAACAATAGGTTTATAGGGTTTGACGGGCCTGTTGGTCTAGTGGTTAGTGGCCCTGACTGCTAAGCCGGAGGTCGTGGGTTCGATTCCCACCCAGGACAAACTTTGTGTGATGAGCATGATTGTTAGTTCTGTGTCTGGGTGTGATGTATCTATAATATGTATGTATTTATAAATTATATAAGTATGTATATCAGTTGTCTGGTTACCATAACACAAGCTCTGCTTAGCTTGGGATCAGATAGCCGTGTGTGAGTTGTCCCAAGATATTTATTTATTATTTTTATTTTATTTATCTCCTGTCTACAGGTGACCCGTGTTGCTCTATGCCAGTCTATGTGTTAAAAAGTTATGTAGTTAAGTATGACATAAAAGAAGGTTTTTATTGAATCGAATAGAATGAAATCGAATTGCGTCTAAGAAGAAATAGGAAAATTTTCTCTTATTTTTCTTATGCGCAACATATTTTTTAATTATTTTTTTATGACTACTCTTAAAGTGATTGGGGTAGGTCCCCCCCACTCCTGCCTCCAATTATTATGTTCATCTTTACACAATTCAATTATTTCTCGTGATTCTGCGAAAGTCACCGAGGACTTGATGAAATGTCCACGTAACAAATTAAAGGGCTTCACTGAAAAAAGAATTTTGATTAATTGTTGGAATAACCAATCAAGATTTTCAATTTTCTCTACAATAATAAGAAGTAATAAATATTTTACACGAATCTTTTGGTATTTAAAAGGAGGTAGGTATTTGGTTATGGAACAGCCCTAAGCTGTATGTCAGGAAAGAAAAAAGAAAGAAAAACTGTTTATGCACGCGAAAATGACGCACATCACATAAAAATAAAAACTGTACACAAAAGCAAAGTAAAAACAAGTTAACAATAAATCTAAAAAAAATAAAAACAAATATTTACAAATAAGAAATATGTACCACTACAGCGCGAAACGGCGGAATATCAGGCTTTCTTAACCGACGAAACCAAAAAAAGAAGTTCCTAGATCGACATGAGTATACTTTTATAAAGAAATGCCTTCTTTATTACTTAATCGTAGGTACTGAATTTAAAGATAGACATAGTTAGCAAAAATATTCAAGCCGTGTCTGTTAAAAGTTTTCTTTTAACAGAAAACTTAACAGACACGGACAGTAGATCAAATGCTGTCCGTCTGTTCGTCTTTCTGTTCTTCTGTCACAGGGCTGTGTTTTGAACCGTAACAGGTAGACACACCGAATGTGTATTACCTACTATGGCCGCTCTAACAAAAAAAAATAAAATGAAGTTGGAAATTAATAACTTTTTGGTATTTTTTGCTCGATCTAAATAACATAATATGTTGTTACGGAACCTTTCATGTGCGGATTTGACTCTGCAATTAGCGGGATTTTTTTTACAATACTATATACTATCATAAAATAATTCTTGAAGAACATAAATAAACAGATCATTTTTTTTACATTATTTTTTTTTTGGAAAGCTATTCCATTATTTATGTTAACGCCATCTCGCGATATCACAAAGAACCACGATGTATACTTGTAAATCATGAATGAATGTAGTAATGAATGAGTCCGCGAGAGATCGTTACACTACAACCAATAAGAATGCGTGGAAAGAGTTATCAAATTGCAACAAATTAAACAAAACAGTCAGCTCATCAGCTGATAAGTAGTAGAGTAATAGTATTTATTGTAGACATAAGAGAAAACAATCATTACATTCAAGAAGATTGTCGTGAAAACAGTGCGTGTTGTGTGTCTGTGATGTGATAAGAAAAAGTTAACTTTGAAAAAAGAATTCCAAAGTTTCGAGGCCAATGTTACTAAACATAACCTCAAAAAAGTAAACAAACGGACTAAGGTCAAAGGTAAATATTCTGTTTCTTTGTTTTGACGATATTTTAATGACGTTTTAATAGTTGGTAATCTTCCAGTGAGTTGGAATTTGGTTAAATGTTGTTGTTATTTGTCTTTTTAGAAGTTTTAGGAATGGATTTGATGAATGTAACTTTATTTTGTAGCTGATTTATCAACTGTCTCATTAATTGTGCAAGTTGTATTTTTATAGAAATGCTAATTTAATAACAAAGTAAGTAAATTAGTTGGTAAGTACCTTACTAACGCGGGTAACGCGTTCCTAAACTAATTTCAACAAGAAGTTTTATATTTTTATTAGCTGTCAACTTAAGTGTCAAATCATTTCATAAATTAAAAACTTAAGCAAAAGAATTCATGCACGGAGCCTATTTGTAGATTATAATCTATAATCTATTTTATAAGTATACCCAAGCAAGCCAAGATACTTACCGACAGTATTTTCTAAATGGTAGTTTTCACCCGTCAAGATGAACGGAAAGAACTAAATACCACCTTTTAACAAACACTGATAACTAAAAATGGTAAAAATAGTGAACATTTTTAGGGACAACGATAATGTTTTCGAAGCACACACCTGTTCACGATAGCTAAGTGGCCGTTAATGTAAGGGATACCTACACCACTTTACACTAATGACAGACTCACCTAAAACGTTATCGCATCAAGTAAATAGAACTGTTTGAGTGACTCGACCGCTGAGTCGGCGAAAGTGGCTTCTTTTTTTTCACACTGGCTGCCAGGCGTCGAAACTCAGGCATGTCCGCCACTAAACACTGCACAGGTAAAATTCTCTCATAAAATACACTTTCCCATCCTCAACACTGCATCCATAACACAATGAGTTTTAACAGACAAACGTGATTTCAAGTTGTCGAAATTCGTTATCGTTTTCGAGATCGCAACAGGCACATCGTCCGCCGTCGCCGACGTCCGTCGATTGGTGGAGCGATGCCTCACCAGAGCTGCGACACTTGAAACCCACACGAGGATGTCTACAATGACACGAAACGTGATCACACACACGATTAGGGAAACATGAACAATGAAATTTAGTTTCTGGAAACGAACATGTGCCGTGGAGGAGCGAGCTCTTAGCATTGACTGGACTGCGCTTGGGCCGTGCAGGATGCGACCCATTAGGCAAAAGAGCGTCCATTATTGTATTGTCGTGGGCTTATCGTAGTGCTAGTGTCTCCTTAAATTGCCGACCCGGACCGAGCGAGCGTGTGTGTTACACAAAAATTTGGGAGCGTTGCTAGCTATTTATGAAATGCACTATTTGACTCTGAAGATATTAAAGATCATTCAGAAGGTAGGCAGATAAGTTTTTAACTTATATGTTACGGCCTAGATGTGTCATCATTTCATTAAACAGTAGAACATCATCTATCCATGATCTTATCGTGACGTAAATCAGTAATCATCAGTAATGACTGCATTTAGGTACATTAAGAGGCCACAGCGAATCAAGTCACGGGACCGGATCCAGGGTTATCACGCTCGTTTGTTCAATTGGACGCTTAAGTACCGGCGAAGCTCTGAAGCCGGCCGTTTCCGTTGTTATTTCACACAGGAACCTGCGGAGGGAAACGTGGACATGGCGCAACTTGACGACCCTTCCCTTCCATGTAGACGAAGTAGGTCGTGTAAGACAAATATATCCAGATTTATTTTTGTAACAGATCTTGTACATTAGATCCATGTTATGCATCTCCTTATCTCATCTTACAGCATTTAATGCAAAGACACGTCTCAAGTTATTCTCAGTACTAACTGGTTTTGTAACAGCACACCGCCATGACGAATCCACGACTATCTTAGCTTGTAGCAACAGATTTTACTGCAATGCAATATCCTGTTCTTTACAACACCCCTGGGATCTACAAAACGGTTCGAACAAGCAATGAGAATAAGAATATAGTTCGGCAAGTTTATTGATACATGTGGCGAGATTGGGAACTAAAGAGAAATGTACTGCATTTGACAGATTTTTGACGTTTCTTTTGACAAGCAGCGCCACCGTTACATTCAAATAGATGTTTGTCGGTCTATATGTTCTTTATCGGTGTCGTTGGCACTTGGTAGTCTGACGTGCCTGTGAGGGCAAGCCGTTCCCGACACCAACGAATTCTATCAAGGATGTACACAATGAGTTTATAAGGTCGAACGACTCAACTGCTATTTGTGGTTGATTGTAAACATATTTGATGCTTATTTTTTTAACCGGCAACTGTAACGATAGGTTTTGTGTAGGTTTACAGAATTTCTGATTGTGTTAAGGGACCTATGTTGGGTCTTTAGCGGTGAGACGTAGGATTGTGAGAATTTCAACTATCGCAACGATTCTTCTAGCCGCAGCTAAAGTGGCAGTCAAACATTACAAGAGATAAAGCCTTGAATGTAGCTGTTACCCCTTTGTAATTCATACAATATAAAAAATATTTAATGAAATTCGACCTAAGCAACGGCGTAAATTATAATATACTCAAGGATTCAAGGATAAATGATGACGTCACGAATTTTATTCACTTAATTAATGACATCCTCGTAGACATAGGTATATTGTATTAGGACTAGACATAATGGTACAAACTCTGCCTACATTAATTGTGTGACTTCCTGAATTCACTTCACGTGTTTATTAATATATAATTTATGTACAACCAACAAAACAGATAGTACGCAGGGTCGTCAGATATAGTTGAAGTTTTCTTAGAAACCGATGGATGTTTTCAAATGTAATTTAATTTAAAACGTACGATAATAAGCAGGTCGGGTCGATCGTAGCAGGTGACGTTCTGTGGTTTCTGCCTACCCCCATTGGAAAACGGCGTGAGTTTATGTATGTGTATTTATGATAATTAACAGTCTGTCTCGTTGGTCTTATGGTCGCAAAGCGCAACTGCTGAGCATGAGGTCTTGGATTAATTCCTAGGTCGAGTAAAGTGTTATTGGGTTTTTCTATCAGGAATTTCTCAGTAGCAGCCTTGGAGTCTAGTTCGTGCCCGGTTGATGGCCTGCCTAAGCCTTCAGGGATTACAGGCGTGATGTTATGTTATGTTATGTGGTGGTGTCAAGAACCGTATCATAAAAGATAGGCATGTCATATGTTATGATTTAAAACAACACTTTTGTATTTTTATGCACATGCTCAGGGCAATGAATTTAAACAAACTGATAATACTGCAATTATTATGTGTATCGATCTTTACGAGTTTGTTTGTCTGGTGACTTATTTCAACTAAACTTCACAGTGAATTTTGAAAGATTTTATCTCTTACTAAGACTTGGAAGATTTTTTTTTTTCAATAAAATCAAAAATAATGGTCTCTCGTAAAGTGACGTAGCAATCAAATCCCGCGGCTTACAGTTGCGCTATGTAAAAAAGGAATATTTTTTTAAATGCCATAAAATGTATTTTATGGCATTTTTAAACATAATTTTGTTAATGCATTTCACTACCTAACCTATACCTTTTCGAAAAGAGTTTAAAAAATATTTTTTCTTAATTTTTAAGGTGCTCCCTCACCGGGAGCATTCACGTGTAATGTAACATAAAGATTCGACTTTGAGCATTACATTGGAAGTAGAGCGCATTGATGTTACTAGTTATATCAAGATATTACACATTGTATCATTACAAGTTGCGCATTGTAATGCTCGGTTCTCCTTCTTCACTGATGTAATGCTCAAATCTGTAACGTTACATTACACGCGAATGCTCCCAGTGAGGGAGCACCTTTATAATTTATATTTCTTTAACATAACACATAACGTAAGATAACGCCTGTTATCCCCGATGGGTTAGGTAGAGGTGTGCCCATTAGTACCCCTATTTCGCCAGGTATGTTTTAAGTCCCATGTAATAGGGGGCGAACCTATTGCCAGTGTTATTGGCTTTTATATTGGAATCTAAACAAAATAAAAATCATAATTAACATTTATGTCACAATCTTTCTACTAATAACTCATATTTCCCTTAATGGTTTGAATAAACATACAGTTTCCATGAAATCTCGAAATTTTGACCTCAAGCCGCTACATCAGCTGATTGCAATCGAAGCAGGGGCGGGTCGCTAGTGTCGATAAAAAGTTCAAATATTAATATTTCAATGCCTTTGCGTCATTGCATAAAAAAAATCTTTTATCAATTGTTTATGTAACACGCGCTGCCCAATCATCTATAGTGGCGTGTCTTTGCCCTATAAATTTAAAAAAAATACGTAGATACAATATTGCAATCTTCTAACAGTAATTATCATAATTCTATTAAAAACTCCGATAAGTTTATGGATAGTTATTTTAAACATTAGAAGTCAATCTACGAGTTGTATAAGAGATTATTTACCCCCTTTTTGTACATGTTATGTAATATGTATATGTACATATTATAATTTTTTTACTGTTGATTATCTAGAAATTCTGATCATATTTGTTTAATCAAATGAAGCCTGTTTTATGGTGCTTTTTTCATTTTTCCATCGACAGTTCATAAACTACATCACATAGCCGCTAACTACACATACTGTCCATGAAACTAAGTAGATAACATTCGATTTGAATAGACTTTTTTTCTTACCAAAAATTACAGTTAGTTTAATTAATCTACAGATACAATCTTGTATTTAAGGACTACTTATGCCTTACGACA
The DNA here is from genome assembly GCA_949774945.1 of Hoplodrina ambigua. NCBI lineage: Eukaryota > Metazoa > Arthropoda > Insecta > Lepidoptera > Noctuidae > Hoplodrina > Hoplodrina ambigua. Next base: position 11,927,139 of record OX458981.1, read on the forward strand.
TTTCATACAACTTTCAAGTCCTTATTTTTCGAAATGACTGGACCGATTTTAATGAAACTACACATAAGCAGGATACATAATTACATAGGTCTAAAAAGTTAATTGAGAACATTTTCGAAAAATTGTGTTACATCTAGATTCGAGCGAATGTAAGTTTTCCGTAGAAACCGCACACAAAAGCCCTTTTTATTAAAAAGAAATAGGTAGGATAATTAATTGGACGTTCGTAGAAAACCAGCCAATCACACACCATCCAACGTGCTACAAAGTCACATTTTACTTCTGGCAGCAAATAAATTAAAACTAAGGAAAATTTTACCACGTAACCTTCACGAAGGAAGGGGTTTTGAAGCCCTATGAAGGCTCTGCCGTATGCCTCGCCTTCTCCGGTTACGTAGGGAACTAATAGGTAATTAATAAAACTGAAGGAACCCCGACTAGTTCAGACGTTTCTTGTGTAAAAAGCGATAGAATAAGACTTATTAACTTACAATTTTCTAGGTCGGTGAGGGAAATTATATGTACTGTTGTGTGTTCAAATGAATTAATGATACATATTTTATTCGGGCAAGTACCAATGTGACTTTTTCAATTCATATGTACTTTCTAAAGTTTATCTTGGACATCACTGACCATCGTTGAACACTGATGACATCGGTGAAGGCGATGTTTTCGTGAGGAAACCAGGACTACTACTGTCTCATTCATACCATGTCAGAGGCCCTTGAGGCGGTTTAGAAACTCTGACACTAGGGTGTGTGGGGTCGTAAATCTGCTCCTCTCCTACCCTTATTGTTGCTACAGGGTCTGTAATTTTTTTTTTGTTTTCGCATTTCCTCATTCAATGTATCAATGTTTTTTTTTTAATTGCGTGGTATTTTTGCATGAAAATCTCAATAAAAAAATGTGCCGTTTAGTCAATTGGGCCTGTACGAATCCGGGGCCGAATTTTTAGTAAAATGATGATGATGATGTCGATGTAACGGACATTGACAAGGTTTATAAGTTACATAAAAAAGACAAGAAATGCGTTTTCCATTTGTTTTTGGTACCAATACAAATATTGCGTTTCTTGAGTGTTGTGAGAGGTTATAGTGTCAATACCAATATATTGAGGAAACTGGCGCTAGTTAGATTATAAACTAGTTTAGAACTTTGATTAGGTCACTGATAGAGATAGTATAAGTTTAATCGACTTAGGTTTCCAGATAAATCTAGCTTGATTTAACGCATTTCTGCTTAATTCTGTGTGACACTGGTAATAAAATAGAATATAAAATGATAACGTCGAATCAAACTATAAATTAAACGTATCTTATTTTGATAAGCGGCAAAATTATGGAACCAACCTTTAAGCATCCGCTAGAAATTAATTCGACATTTATTCCGTAACTTTTTAATTAAATAGTAGGTAGGTATAGTAGATACTTACTACAGAAACAACTAGTACCTACTACCTACTATTACGTAGGTACAAGACTTAAGTAACCACTGCAAGATGATCGCATAAACATTGAATTTGTCTAATCTGTAAGTACATACTTAAAAAAGTTACAAAGCTGATCAATCATCGATAGAGGAAAGAAGAAAATTATCTACTTATTGTTGAGATTATAATATCACATTATTTCCAGTTATTTCTGGTTCTCTTGTAGCACGTGTTAGAGCTCCTTTCATTGTCTCAGCTAACAGGGAACCTTGCTTAACTTTGTAATGTTATAGATAAAAACAAGTTCATTACAACTGGGTCACACACGATAGGCTAATCTAATCTGATAAACGCATGATAAGCGGGACAATTCTGCGTAACACAACCGGATTTACGACAGCTGCTATCCGCCATCTTTTTTCACTTATCCCGCCAACATTTAATTAAGGGTGAATTTCACCAAACTTTTACGCTTACTAAGTATAAATATTTTAAACCTGGACTTATAATTAATATAAGTCTGAAATCGCCAATCCACCTTGAGCAAGCGTGGTGATCAATGCTCGTGCCTTCTCTGTATGAGAAGAGGCCTTTGCCCTGCAGTGGGACAGCAATAAGCTGGTATTATTATTATTTTATATACTTTTTGTATCTCGGGACCCTGAAGTCCCGGGCCTTTGTAAGGCGTACGAGAGGCCGGAGCCAACTCGCAGAGGCCCCTTAGGTAGCTTTATACGAAATAAGACACCAACCGACGATTATCCCTGTATGCACTAAGCAAGTGCACCCAAGGATTATTATTATTATAAATATTTTATCTATGGAATACACAATTTGACATTGACAGTTTTGTATACAAATACTGTTAAAAATTCAAAATGTATCGCTGAATAAGTAAAGAGTAAGTTTAAGTGAATTTCGTCCTAAGTAGGTACCTATTATATTTTTAAGTCATTAATGAAATAAAGTGTTGTGAACGTCCTTGCGAATATAAAAAAAAAGATTTACGAACGATTCGTATTTACTTCATTACTTAGGTACCTAGTTATAACGAGTAATACATATCTAACCTAGAGCTCTATTTATTTTGTTTACCAACCGACTAGAATTATTTAAAGTTGATAAAATAATGACTAAATAGCTACCTATGTAAGGTAACTGGCCACTGTATCTAATTGCGACCGACTTTAGAGTTAAATACGAGGATTTTAATTGCACTTACAATGTTTAAAATATTGTTATAAATTTACAAGGTGCAAAAACACACTGCCCATCAAACAAGTAACTTTACGCAAGAATTATTGCTGGAACGCAGCTTTTTTTGTTGATGAAAATCTGTGTTTATGGTACCGTGCAATGTTACATGCAAATTATTGTGTTTATGGATGCATAGGTCGTGGGGTATTGAGAGCATTTAAAACTTGAAGTCGTAAAAAAACGTTGTATCTTTGACTTTCAATATCTCCGTAATTAGAAGGTTCTCAGGTATGGTCTAAAACAAAATAATGATAGGAAGAACATTAACTTTCGTGTGTGTGTACTTTTTACACCCGAAGTAACTATAAACTACTTACCTAACCAGTTTGACGAATTTTATAGGTACTCGACTTATAGGTAGAATAAAATTATTGATGCAAAATATTGCAATTTTTTTTTCTTATGGTATCAAAGTCTTAGTAATTCGTAAATATTTAAGTTTTTTTTTTTTTTTACTAGACTTCATGTCCCTCTTTTCTGGGCAAAGGCCTCCCCCCTTTTCTTCCACTTCCCTCTGTTATTTTATTTTGTTTTGACTTCATACTAACAATAACGTATACATTTTTATTAATTTATTTATCTTTCTTATGAATACAAAAGACGTTTGCCACCAGATACATAATTTCGCGAAAGTTTTTCAACCTTCGATAGCTCAGTTGGTAGAGCGGTGGACTGTAGTTGTTAAATAATTGATATCCATAGGTCGCTGGTTCAAATCCGGCTCGAAGGAATGTTTTTGTATTTTTATTCTTATAGGGAGTCACAAAACGATAAATCGGTTACAATTTGCGATTCTCAAACGTAAAATTGAAGAAATGTGATTTTCTTTACAATAAAATAAATTCACTTTTTATAATTTATTCCCAAACAATATAAAATGATTAGAAAAAATATTTAAAACAAAAAGGATTTTCCGCCGGTTTTACGAGATAAATCTCAAAAATTAATAAAAATTTGGGGTACTAAAAAGCAAAATACACTGTTTCCGCCCGGGATCGAACCGGGGACCTTGTGCGTGTGAAGCACACGTGATAACCGCTACACTACGGAAACGATGCTTAAAAGTTTGAAATTACAGTTCAGTTTAAGTAGAGGTTATTGTGTTTAAAAATCGAAATACAAACTTTTTTTTCTGCTGTTGTTCAATGTTGCTCCATATTTCAGATACACTAAAGTTGACCTTAATTGTACCCAAGTTAGGAACCGTATTGTTTTTATTTTCGTAAAAAACAATATTCACTGAAATAAAAAATATTAAACTTACCTTCGTAAACGCACTCGGCAAATAACACAGGTTGCACAAAAAAAAGAATTAATTTCGAAATTGGAACACGAGTCACGAGCGCCCTCTGGTGAACACAGACGCTTCGACACAAGTTGGCGGGAAATGGCTGTGTATCGTTTTTATACCATCGCAAATTGCATGGCTATATTGACCACCCGCTTGAATATGGTTCATTACTTCCATTCCATGGGTGTGTTTATGTCTAATTTGTAATTGTGTTCGCACCCTGTCTTCAGCTCATCTCTTGCTCGTACTACCGTATTATTACCATCTCGCCTGTCTGCAATGCAATCGCTTGTAGCAATATACATTGACGTGCGTGTAAGCGCGTTCGTTTTTAAAATGTGATGTGAGCACGCAATGTATTGTAAAGCAAGGTACATCTTTTTGGATCGTTTTTTCACACGAGACCTCCCACGTCATGCTATGATTATTCTTGTTGCTAAAAGAAAATGTGAGTAAATTACTTTTTTCATCTATTTTTATTCACAATCTGATGCGTGATAGTGATGGGGTTAATGAAATTGAAACTTTTAGTGCGTACTTTATTTGATAATTCAAAAGATAGGACTAACAACAAGATACCGTAGTAAATTGCTGGGTTCTGTAGGATTTTGTACATAAATCAAAATAGCGATATAAATTTTATTGATTCCACTCCCCTTTTGCTTGTTGTTTTGTACACAAATTAATTGTTTCTAAGACAATTTGGCAGAGGGAAATGCAATTCTAAATTGAAATACATATCTCTTACTACTTACATACATATTTGACGATAGAAGGAACATTGACACTAAAAAAAACCGGCCAGGTAGGTACGAGTTGGATTCGCGCACGAAGAGATCCGTACGATTTTCTATAAAAACGGCAAAAAAATCATGCCTGTTGTATGTGAGCCCCTCTTAAATATTTGTTTTATTTATTTATTTTTAGTAAATATAGGATAATTGAAAATATACCCGAAACCTTAAAAGGGGTCATTGTACTCATCATTATGAACAACTTTTACTATGTGACCAACCCTGAAATCATGAAAAAAAACAGCTGATCCATACATTACAATCTTGTTATGTAGCATTTTTGTAGGGAACAGCTGATGTTTCGGGTATATTTTCAATTACCCTGTATAACTAAATATTCTGTCAATATTTCATAAATAATGGCACGTGCACCAATAAAGGTTAGCCATCCCTGACCTAGTAGGTATGTGTTATTCCTAAAAGGAATCACGCGCATGTTATCAGACTGTCGTCCAATTATTGCCGGCATTCAAACTATTCCAGTTTCCTCCAGATTGTTCTATTTATAGTGTATTGCGATCTTCATTTTAGATAGCTAAGTGCTCCTTTATTAAACTAGGATGTAGGTGTAAACGTCAATAAAAAAACATACCTAAACGAGACTTAAATTACTGACTGAAATACTGACTTAATAAATACTCATGTAAGTACATAATTATTTAATCACTACCTTATGCCCGCGGTTTCGCTCGCGTTAATTTAGATTCGAAAGACACGTGGCGCCATCTATCGACATAAAAACGTTATTGTGATTTCCCTCGGGAGTTGTACTTTTTTTCGGGACCAAAGGTACCGTGTGCACCTGACAAAGTATATAATGCAAGATTTCAGTATGATCGGTTTAGTAGTTTAGGCATGCAAAGGCAAAAAACAAACAACAAACTTGCTGGAACGGCTGGACCGATTTTGACGGGACTTTCACTGATAGATAGCTGATGTAATAGTAATAATTTTAGAAAAAAAAAGAATTAGGGTTCCACGCAAAAAAATAAAACCTAGCAGTAAACCGACATTTACGCGGACGACGTCGGGCATAAGGTGTATTAGTTAAGATATAAAAACTGGATAAATTAACTGTAAATAATAATAATACTAGCTTTTGCCCGCGTCTTCGTGTGCGTGGAAGTGAAAATCAAAATCAAATACATTCTTAGCTGGCGACTCCTACCTGCCAAATGTAGTTTTCGTGTCTATTGATTCAGTGTAGTTACATCCTACTTGCTGACTTTATACCAGCCTATTACTGGCCCACTCAAACCATGTCAAATGCCCTAGAGGCGGTTTAGAAACTCTGACACTAGGGTGTGTGGGGTCGTAAGACCTTACTGCCCACACGATAAAGAAAAAAGACTTGCCTACTTTGCTTAGTTCAAATCCTCATGTCCTCAACTTTCTTCTTACAGAATCATGGCAGTCGAAGGCGTAATGGTAACGTACAATTACTCAGAAGACGGTGAATACGCGAACATCTTGACCGTATCAGCTTCAGGCATCAGATTCTCCAAACGTTGGGTCCTCACACACGGCTCCATACTTTCGCCATTAAAAGAGGCCAAAATAATCAAGAAAGCCAAAGGAAAACCCATTCTTAGTGACGAGTTCTATGCAAATTTACCAGAAATCCATGTGACGTGTGAAAAGAAACAGTCGAAGAATCCGAATTTATACGAGACCGTTGAGAAATTGAGCAGGGAACGGAATTTGCATCAAGGAGATTTGGACCATAGCAGCTATTTAATAAGAGTGCTTACTGGAAGGTGAGTATTTTTTTAAAGCTTTATTTATTTTCACCTGTCCGGGTCAAATCTTACAAGTTAAATTTGACCCACTTCCAGATGTTCGATTGAGCTGAAATTTCGTGTGAATGTGCCGTTTACAAGACAATGCAATATAATAATGTCACAGAGCTGGTCTGATAAGCCAGAAAGTGGTCATAGGAACTTAATCAAATCTTACAAGTTAAAGACTTTATTTCTGTCTGTACTTTCTTCCTGTGAAAGTCTCTTCTTTCTATTTCTGTGGGCATAAATTTAATTCCACTTTTACCCTACTACGGCGAAGTCAAAAGAAGGGTTAAAGTTTTGCATACTATGTAAAGAATATTGTTATAAGCGCGAGTCGCAGTTACACGCCATTTTTATGATATATCGTCCTACAATATTTACTGCGGCTTCAAAAAAGCAATATTCTTTGTAATAGTTTAATATTGTTTTTGATAGTTTGTAATTTATGAAATAACTAGCTTTTGCCCGCGACTTCGTCCACGTAAATTTCGGTTATCGCGTACATAAAGTCGCGGAAAAAATTACCCATGCCCTGTCATTTCAATTCGAAACGACACGTGGCGCCATCTATGATCATAAGAACGTTATTGTGATTACCCTCGAAAACAATACTTTTTTTCGGGATTAAAGGTACCCTATATTCGTTCCTGTACACCTGGCAACGTACATGCAAAATTTCAGGATGATCGGTTCAGTGGTTTAAGCGTAAAATGGTAACAAACAAACAAACAAACTTACTTTCGCATTTATAATACTAGTTAGGACTAGTTAGGACTAGTTAGGAAGTTAGGACTAGTTAGGATAACATTTTTATGCAAGCACCAAGTTAGATTTTTTTTTTTTGGTTGACGTTTTCGTCGTAATTTTTTTAAATTAGCTTTAGTGCCTCTTTGGAGCTGGCTAACCAGACCCTTAGGTACTTGAAAGCCTTGACATAAGAACACCGCTGCATAGATCAATAACTTTCGTTTTCTCGTCTCCAGAATATGCCACGTATGGCAGTGTCCGATCCTGGATAGATGTGCAGACGACATCCTCTACAGCTGGACCATCGGCCACAAAGATGGTGACATAGACAGTCAGATGAAGCTTGGCAACGCGCTGTTTTCTGTCTTCGTACTGATTGACTTGGAGAGCGATAAGAGAGGTTAGTGGTTTATTAGGGAGTGCCTCCGCAGCCGGTGCGAGGTGCTCTTACGGTGTTAGTTGACAATCAGGTGAAATAGCAGCCGTGATTCTACCAAGAGAACTCAGATTGCAGGAACGAGCGAAGCTTTTGACTCGCTTTGAACTGCGCAGAACGGGCATCCATCTTTGTAATCATTACATAAGCTGTCCACTTTTAATTATATACTAGAAATCATGAACAATATTAAGATGTTTATGTTTAAACTAGGTTCTGCCCGCGGATTTGTACACGTGGAAAGTCTTATCTAATCTTTTTTCTCCATAAAAATTTGGAAAATCTTTTCTTAGTGCTTACCAACGATTTATAACTATCAGCGTTCCCTTCAGAACAGTCAGTCAGTAACGGTTGACTTTTATGTTTAGAGATATTTTTCCATCATTCTGTGTCATTCAAAAACTCGTCTAATGTATTATAATAACAACGCTTATTACTGTAGGTAGAGTAAGGAATGTGGTTATTGAAGCTAGCCTCTTACTGTAGATACAAAGATAGGTTTTACCAATAACAGGAGATAAATTATAGGACGAAAATAAGAAACACGGATCTTCAAAAAAATCATTTATTAATATTCTATAAAGTCCTAATAAATGCTGCTCGGTTCGGTCAACCGCATATTAGTAAGACAGAAGTGAAATTTTAAGTTATACTAGCTTCTGCCCGCGCCTCCGACCTCGTATTCTTTTCATTGTTCCGTACCCAAAAAGTGGCAAACGGAACCTTATTACTGTCCGTCTGTTACAGGGCTGTAACTTTCGACCCGTAGTAAGTAGACTTTAAAATTTTACAAAGTCTGTATTACTATGGTCGCTATAACAACAAATAACACAAATTAAATAAAGTTAAAAAGTGGGGCCCGATACAAGAAACTTGTTTTTTTTTTTGTACGTAGTTTTAGATATTGTCCACCGTACAGAACCCTTAGTGTACGTGTCCAACTCGCACTTGTTATTTCTTTTTTGGTTTACAGGGCTCCTCCTTCTTTGGTGGGGGCTTCTTCGGCTTATCACTGCCACCACCAGTGCATTCAAGGCACGTCCTTACCTTCACTGTGGGTTAAAATGGTTTGCGTTAGTTATTTTGGGGCATCCATTAATTTTGTAAGATGATTTTGTCAATTTTTCGTCCCCCCCGAACGCTTCACGTAATTAATAGACGCGCCCCATTTTTGTCAAAGCCTAAAAAATTCTTCTGTACTGCGAGTGAGTTTATAAACAAACAACTAGTCTCGAAGCAACTAACTACTTGTAAGCCGTACAAAAATTTGTTCGAAATCAAAGTCACGACAGCGGTGCGGCAATCAATCGCTCGATCAGCCACTGCGCCATCTTGTGTGTTTCCCGCGACCAGGTCGTTAGGCCACCTCGGTGGGGGCCTTTCCACACTGCGCTTTCCGGTACGTGGTCGCGACTCGAGAGCTTTACCAAAGAGCGAAATAACGTACAGTACTTTATTATAACGTAAAGGTGACCCCACCGGGGTCGCGGGACGTCTTAACAGGATACCGTGGCCCAGGAACGCAAAGGGCAACAGAAGAAACAGGGTGGCTTTTTAGTCCGCCCCACCCAGGGCGGAAGGACTCATTTGATGATTTTTACCAGCCCAAAAAAAAGGGGCAACTCCAGCTTATCTGTCAAAAACATAATTACGATCGCGTGGATCCTGTACGAGTGTCCAATTTCGCTTCCAGCCGGTGATCGTGTTCATGTGGCCGGGAATCATTGGTAGGATAGTGGTGTTAGTTTCGATCGCTTCCTTCTTGAGTAGTCCCACGACGCCGAGAACAAGTCCGCCGGCCACGACCCCGTGCCCGGAGCCAGTGTACAGGGCAACGAGGGGGCCGCAAGCTAAACCACCTGGACGACAAGAAATGCATAGTTAGCATCAAAGTCAAAGTCAAAACATTTATTTCAATTAGACCATTTACAGACACTTTTAAATTGTCAAGGAGTCAGTCAGTTAGTCCAAAAGTTGAAGCTAGTTGCTCGTTCCAAAACGGAGGTAGGCCTCTATGGAGAAGAACGAGCAAAAAACTCCACGACACTGTTTTAAATTAGGTTTTTACAAAATACATATAAACGGTATGCATTGAGTACCTAAATTATGCAGTCAATTATGTCCACCACAATTATGTAGTCATGATCCAGTGGTTAAGGCCTCTCATGCCTGAGGTTGTGGGTTCGAATCCGGGCAAGTACCAATGTGACTTTTTCAATTCATATGTACTTGCTTATTAAGTTTATCTTGGACATCACTGACATCGGTGAAGGAAAACATCGTGAGGAAACCTGGACTTGTAATTAATATAAGTCTGGAATCGCTAATCCGCCTTGAGCAAGCGTGGTGTGGTGACCATGCTCGTGCCTTCTCTGTATGAGAAGAGGCCTTTGTCCAGCAGTGAGACAGTTTGGCTGGTATTATTATTTATTATTATGTGCCACATTAAAGTTAAAGAATACTAAAGATAGCATTCCGATGTTGGCGATCGCGATAGGGTGCTAGTAATCAATAAAAACAACGCAAGCTTAATAGCTTTTAGCGCTGTTTACAGATGTTTATCAGAAAACAAGTGACAAGGTCACTATTAGTAGTATAGTAGTTAGTATTATTTAAGAAATCTTGTATGTATGAATGTTTTTGTGAATTTGACGTTGGAGTGCCATAATAAATAAATGAATAAATAAATAAAACACGTCATGATGTGCCAAATGAGTAAAAGAAACTGTAAACTTACCCAGAAAATAATTCATTTTATCGTCAATGTTTCTAATACGTAGAGCTACATTAGAGACAGCGGCGAATGTTGCACCCATGAGTGCGAGAGGGACAACATGTCGAGCGTACCTGGACAAGTAGAAAGCTTGAGGATTTTGCCGATAATATGCTGTATACAAAAGTAGCCTATATTGAGTCTTCGCCTGCTGACACTATTCCCCGTAAACCACTGTGACGTCACATATGTGAAGAACTAGCGAAAATTTCGCCTCTTGTGTATCACGCTACGAACGCCCGCCGCCCGCTTTTCTCCCGGTCCCCGTTCTCGTCCTACCCCCGCGCCCCTGTAACCCGCAGGCGAAGTCTCAATTAAGCGGTTTAGTTAGAGAAATATTGAGGTCAATAAGTAATCACATAGAAATTTTGCAGTTTGATTTTGGGCTTGTGGTTGTCCCGTAGATTTTGAGTAACACGTATCATATTGAAATTAAGTTATTTCATGTCTCGTATGCACAATGCAGCCTGCCGAGACGTTGACTTCGAAATTTACAACACTAACAGTAAGCCAGCAGTATGAAATTAAAAGAGCCAATAACTTAAACTATAAGGCATAAAGTTACCGCTTCATTATAGCCCCCAATTCCACGACATGGGAGAACATCAGAACATCGTACGTGCCCAGCACGAGACCAGTGACGAGGCCATAGCGGCTGGCAACCATCACCTGGCAGAAAGTCAAAGACAAACGTTAAACGCGTTTTAAAGATAATTTATGGGATTGGGCGGGTCGCATGCACAGCGACCGCAGGGCAAAAGTCTTCACGCAATGGGTACAGTGGGGTTGCCGTGAAAAAACTTGGAAGGCCTGAAGAAAGTCCTCTGTCCAGCAGTGGGATATTAAAGGCTAGCCAAAAAGCTAATTTATAACAGTTTTAGAAAAGTAGCCTCTTCAACTGGCTAGTATAACTTTAAGCTAGGTACATCATCATTATTATCATTTTCATTTATTCATCTTTTTAAATATGTATAGAAAAATAAAAGCATATTAAAAAAATGTAGCCTACCGGTGACGGAAACAGAGTCCAAGTCACCGGCGGTTAGGGCTTCAAAGAGAGAAACTTCCTAACTATGCGGGCCGTGTCCAGAAGTACTATTATTATTATCATCCTTCATTATTGTAAGCATAGCGCAATTTATTCGAGGTCGATGGAGTACCTAAGTCTTCTAATACTCTATGTATTTGTTTGTCTGTTTAATTCCTTCTACACATCATCATAGAAGATATAATTTGTCTGTTTTTTTGATCATCATTATCCACAGTCCAACTTTGACCACCGCAAGACAAAGGCCCCACAGTTTTGCTTATGCCAAACGATCTGGACGCATCATAAGTACCTACACTTTCTCACTATGAACTCAAACTTTCGTCTTAGGCCCTGTCTCCACCAAAGCGGATACGAGAGGAGATGTCTCGTATAACTAATCGGTTTGCGTTGTTTTCACATCTCACCGCTTAGTTTCAACACAACACAGCATCCTATTGGTTGTTTGTGAAACATCTCTTCTCCTCTCCGCTTTGGTGGAGTCCGGCCCTTACAGTGAGGTGTCTCATTTACCTTTGTCTCAATGTCGCACCCATCAGGAGAATCGTAATATCTCGAATAATTACGAGGATCGCAAACTTCTGGGCATGGAGGTGGGCACAGCGATGGTTGAGGATCATCTGACATGGCTTTAGATCTTGAGATTCAATAAGAAAAAAGCCTCACTGTTGATCGGTTGAACGTCAACGCTCGAAAGAAAAGCTTGGTCGAAAACCATTGAGTTGTATCTATAGACGGCAGTAATTTTCAACAAAAAAGAGTTCCGTTTTTGAATGTCAAATGACAAAAAATGGCCGCCGAATACGCATTAAGACTCGTTCCTTTATGAATTTAAACTTATTTTAATCGGAGATACCTCAAAAATAATAACAAAAGAAAAAAAATTGCAATTTCGTATCGTCAGTTAAGTACTTCCTACATGGTATTATAAATGCGAAAGGTTGGATGTATAAATGTTTGTTACTCAATCACACCAGAACGGCGGAGCTGATCTGGATGGAATTTGGCAAAGCGATAGATTATAGTCTGGATAGCACTTAGGCTACTTCTTATCCCAGACAAATGTACGGTTCACGTGGGATAATATACCAACTTTGACGTAGACGAAATTACGGGCAGAAGTTAGTTTTACCCTCACAACATAACATCACGCCTGTAATCCCCGAAGGGTTAGGGTTACCCCAACAATACACAGGTTAAACCTGTATTTTACTACTATTTTATGTTCACGAAACAAAATGTTTGTATAATTAAAAAATAAATATATTTTCAGGTGTTGAAAGTTTACGGCCACTGTCCTATCTGCTGGACGTGGTTCGACCACCGACTGGCAGGGGTTCCACCCTTGAAGTCCACTCGACGCCTTTCGGCTGTGAGGTAATGTCACGGACGAAATTTTTTACTAAAGGCATTTAATATTTTATCTTTATATCTCTTTATTAGTCACCCACATTTCACCAGTTATGTTAAAGTCCCATGTAATAGGGGGCGAGCCTTTTGCCATCAACCGGGCACAAATCCTGACCCCGACTGCTACTGAGAAATTCCCGGTGGAAAAACCCAGTAACACTTTACCTGACTTGGGAATCGAACCTAAAACCTCATGCTCAGCAGTCGCACTTTGCGACTACTAGACCAACGTGGCAATCGACATCTTTTCCTGCCTTTATACTTATGTTATAATAATGTTATCCCATCACAGGTATTCCTGAACGCAGTAACGCGGGGCTCAATATGCGGTGTGGTTGGTAAGAGGCCGTCCCTACTGCTCACCGACGCGGCCACTGCATTAGGCTCTGAAGGTGGACCAGTCTTCACGGAAGGGCCTACGTGAGTATCCTCTGTAGCAATTTAGAGACCTATGTATGAAGACCTAAATTGGTTGTTTGTGTCACTCAATCTGTAGTGTTGGTTCTAGAATCGGGCTGTAAATATTAAATATATTTACGTGCAAAAAAATGACACCATTCGGCAAACTTCAATAGCAATTTCGAATTCAATATATTTATACTTTGCGTAAAAAAATATGTGATTGCGCAATATATTATTATCTTCAAAAGCATACTTCAAATAATTTGAATCAAAAGTCTACACGAGGAAATTGCTGTTGAATGTTGTCGCGTGGCTCAATTTATTTGCACGTAATTGTAGTTAACCATATTAAACTTGGTGTTCTCTTCTTCAACGCATGCGTTGCAAACTCCTGTTTCTGGCGTCATTAAGGCTTAATCAGTGGCTATTGTCTAGCTGAAATGCGCAACATGAAAGTTATTTTTATTAGGAATCTCAATAGGCTTTTTAAGTTACTCTAGAAAATCTGAAAAAAATATTTTGCTGTCAATTTCCTTTATGTAAAGCATCACTTAAGAATCTGACCGACTTCTCCGCCCTACCTAGGGCGGTGGACATCCATTAAGATTTGCCACCCAGTAGAACCACACGCTAAAATGAACAATCACGCCTGTAATCCCCGAAGGGTTAGGCAGAGGTGTACCCATTAGTATACCCACATTTCGCCGATTATGTTTTTAGTCCCAAGTAATAGGGGGCGAGCCTATGCCTATGCTTTGCTAAAATGAACAAAAAGAAAAAATAAAATTAAAATAGGTTATGTTATTCATTTTTTTTTTTTTTTAAATACCTTCAATACATTTCCAGTAAGGAGCTAATAGGCACAGTGGTGTGCAGCGTGTCGTGGTGCCGCGGCGAGTGGGTGGGGCTGACGCTGGTGGCGCCGCTCATCTCCGTGCTGTCGGCCAAGCTGCGGGTCGCGCCGGCGCTGCCCACACAGCCGTTGACGTTGCATCCACTGCAAGACGTGCTCAGTGAGTCTACCAATTTGTAACCTAAATGGACACACACGTACTCTAACCTAGCTAGATTAGAGTACTTGTACTTCAGGAGCCAGTGACTTTAAACCCTGGCTTCAGAGTTCTGGAGCCAGGGTCTCATATTTATACGCAATAAGGAAATTTATTCATTTACTAGCTGACTCTACCACGCGTTCCTGAGGCTTGAAGTAAGTAAGATATTGAGGTCAATAATCGAGAAAAAAAAAACTAACCTACCTTTCAAGATGGATCAAACTGCACACGGTGTGCTTTGATTAAAATCGGTTTAGTAGTTTAGGAGTCCATTCCGGACAAACAACGTGACGCTCAATTTATATAAATATTAAGATTATTTATAATCTACCAAAGTCTACTGCTAGACATAAGCCTCTCCCAAATAGCGCCACATAACCTACTTCGTTCTGCGCCCTTCGCATACAGTTTTCTTAAGGTTCATCTAGTGTTTGTTCAGGATACGTTCCCGGGAGCAGGGAGAGACTTTCGGGGTGGTTTTTAATAGTCAGTAAGAGTCTGACAACCTTCTGCCCCTAAGGTGGGGGGGACAACCATGAAGATTTTTCACCCCGGAACAGAAAAAAAAGAATATTATACTTTAACTTACAAAGCTAAAGTTATTTTTCACTTTTTGTTTTTGAAGGCGGTTTTCTTTTTAATATTGTACCTATATACGGTAATATGTATATTTAAATTATTTAAGTGTGTCGTTATACTTGCAGGTCGTATAGACGAGTGCACCGTGCTGGTGCGGTGCGGGCACGCGTGGGGCGCGGGCGTGTACCTGGGCGCCGGGTACGTCGTCACGTGCGCACACGTCGTCAAATCTGTAAGCTTTCTTCAATGGTCCTTCCATTGTTTCAATGTTTCAACATTCTTTTTTTATTATTTTCGCTTTTTTTAGTTTTTTATTTATTTATCACTTATTACTGTCAAGAAAAATGGATAATAATTATAAAAATATTAAGTATGTACAATTTATAAAAAAGAAAAAAAAAAGGAGAAACCTTATAGGGCATTTAAAATTAGAATTCCTTTTTAGTAGTCTAATTGAAAAAAAAAACCATTTTATTTTAATTAGACTATTAAAAGGGATTTCTATCGTCAAACACAAGCATAATAAAAATTAAATCGAGTTTCTCATTCCAAAAGGTAGTTTCACTAACATTCCTAATGCGATAAATAACTCTTATCTGTTTGTTTGTTAAAGAAAAAGCAATTTTATAATAAGTGTCATTATTCTGTTTCCAGTACCAAACACACAAGCTATCGGTTTACTGTCGAGGAATGAAAGAGACAGCGATAGTGCGATACAAGACGCCAGACAAGAAAGCATATGACCTAGCCCTACTGTTCACTAACCCAGAAAGATTGAGTCATATGAAATCTGCTACACTTTCTAAGGTGCCGGCTGAAAAAGGTATATTCTTTATTGTATTCTCTATTTTTTACGTAAATGACATAAATCTGAATGTCAATATTTTAAATAAAAAATCAAAATTCCTAAAATATTCCTAGGCCGTAGGCATTAGGTAGTAGTAGTAGAAGTTAGGTGGTGGTGGCAAACCACCACCACCACCTGTGGTGGTGGTAGTTGACGGGCCTGTTGGTCTAGTGGTTAGCCGACCTGACTGCTAAGCGAGGAGGTCGTGGGTTCGATTCCCACCCAGGACAAACTTTGTGAGGTGAGCATGATTGTTAGTTCTGTGTCTGGGTGTGATTTATCTATAATATGTATGTATTTATAAATTATACACCCTGAAATGTAAACCGTTGCAAAAACGCGGCAGAACGATTCGCCCTCAGTAGTACTAATGGAACGTAGAGTTAAACTTAAAAAATAAAAATATTTTTATTTTAAAATATTACAAAAAATATTCATAAACTCGAAAGCGTGAGTAACAATAGTTACACTGTCACGCACACAAACGCAACGTAGCCAACGAAATGATACCTACGTCCTAACGTAGGTATCATTCAAAACTCATGCGCTACCGACAAAGTAAAAAGCAATAAATCATAAATGTTCAGAGAAAAAAGCTTTTTTACAAAAAAATATGACCGCCTTCAAAAACTACAAAATAAAAAATAACTTTAGCTTGAAAGTCGGCGGCTTTGGTTTTGTTTCTTGTTATGTAGGTATTGCCACCGACTTCCAAGCTAAAGTTATTTTTTATTTTGTAGTTTTTGAAGGCGGTCATATTTTTTTGTAAAAAAGCTTTTTATTTTTCACTTTTTAGTGCTTGTGTGTTAATGTTTGAAATCCTTACATAAAGACCTTTCAAACAATACCTCACACGATATATTTAATTTTGGAAAGTGGTAGGAGGGGGGTTGACGTACCCCCTCCCCACTTCCTTCAGTCAGTCATCGACTATACGTATAAACAAAGCAATTTTTCTTGTTACGGCGGTTCTGCTGTGATTTTATAAGGAGTTCCGTTCCATATCTCCAAAGTTCATCATCAGATCATGACAATATTCCTATGGGACCTATTCGGAGCTATACTCTTTCAAACAAAACAAGAATCATCCAAATCGATTCATAATTGGCGGAGTAATCGTAGAACAAATATACAAAAAAAAAAAAAAAAAAAAAAAAAAAAAAAAAAAAAAAAAAAAAAAAAGAACATACGCGTCGAATTGAGAACCTCCTCCTTTTTGAAGTCGGTTGAAAATAAGCTCTCGTGCCTTGTGATACGGTATAAACTAGAGCGCGTAGCTTACACTCTCTTCATTCGCCGCCACAGATCAAAAAATGCCGCGCCGTACCGCGCAGTGTCGCGCACTCGTCGCTCAGTTGTCTTGCGGATGTTGTACTTGTAGGTTGAATAAGTGAAAAATGGATTGAAATTACGATTTTTCTAATTTTGAGTGAGACCCATTATTAAAACTAAAAGAATTTATTTAAAAGTGCTCGTTTGTGTGTGGAATGTAGTGGCTTACACTTCGAACACTTGCTTCGATACCGCGAAGTGTAGGTAAGTACTTTGTGAATAGTGAAAATTCAGAAATAGGTTAGGTGATTAAAATCATTGTAAATAAGTTGATTCCAACTTTTTAAATACGACTAAAATACTTACTTTATTGTCTTTGTTTAACTTGTTATTTTGTTTTCGTGTTCAGTAAGTAAAGTTGTAGGTAATAAAAAGTATTTTTGACAGTCTTAAGCCTGTAAAAGTATGAAGGGAGAATTGGAATAACTTTTTGGGTGTTGTGTTACATTAAATTAACTAAAGATCAGAAAATCAGCTGTTGATAAGCGCAAGGGTTAACGACCCAGTGTTCTGGCGCCCGCGCCGTCAGCCGCTCGGGTCTCGGCCGCTGCGTTTGACTAGGTACTACTATTTGATTGCGTTCATTTTCGAGTTTCGCTTTTCACAATTGTGAATCTGCCATTTTTATATTTTCATAGTAAAGATATTTACTAATCGATTGTACTACCAAAACAAAGTCATTTCGCTGCAGCTTTGCAACGGTTTACATTTCACGTTGTATAAGTATGTATATCAGTTGTCTGGTTACCATAACACAAGCTCTGCTTAGCTTGGGATCAGATAGCCGTGTGTGAAGTTGTCCCAAGATATTTATTATTATTATTTATTAAGTAGGCATTAGGGAGTAGGCGTTAGGCCGTAGTTTTCTAGGGAAATTTTCTTCTAACATTAAAAGCTCCTATTATTTAATACTAGCTTTTGGCCGCGACTTCGTCAGTCAGACGAATCAGTTAAATAGTTTTTGAGTTCAAACAATATCCAATATCCATTACAAATCTTTTCTCTTAATTAGCCAGCCTCTGTGTGACTCCGTACGCGTGTCTTTTTTCACCTGTGTTAAATGTCTTTGGTTGCTGCTCCACTCACATGCGTCGTAGCGTGATGTTATATAGCTTATACTATTTCTTATAAATCTGGCTATAAGATACAAAAAGAATTTTCTAAATCCAACTGGACAGACAGTAGCGCATTTAAACAAACAAACGAAAAATCTCTTCAGCTTTATTATTCAGTAGGTATAGATTTAGATAAAATAACTTCAGTATAAAATTTTCCGTTTCAGGCGAATCAGTACTGGCAGCCGGCTTTCCCTACTACAATGAGTTTGACCTAACGAACTTAATACCAACTATAACGTCGGGCCACGTGAACACAGTGTCGCCCTCTATGATTCAGACGTCGTGCTGCGTGCAGTCAGGTTTTAGCGGAGGACCTATATTCAGGGTTACTAGGTAAAATAATTATGATAACAGTGTTTCCGACTGCCTCGTTAACGTAGTGGTCGCAAAGAGCGTCTGCTGAGTGGGTATTGGGTTCAATTCCCAGGTCGTGTAAAGTGTTATTTAGTTTTTCATCAGGAGTTTTTCAGTAGCAGCCTCAGAGTCTGGATTTGTGCCCAGTAACTGGCTTTAGGCTCGCCCCCATACTGCCCATTAAAAAGAATTAACATTGATACAAAATGATTGCTGAGGATATTTTTGTTAAAGTAAAAAAACACTGTTTTGCTTAAACAAAAACAAGCAAAGTTTAGTTTGAACATTTGAAACATGATTAGACAGAACCTTCTGGAAAAAAAAACGTCTTGGCGGGGGCACTACCGTGTCCCCAGATCCTTAAATGTCTAATTACACCCCCTAAGAATAACTTAAAAAAAAAGTATAAATTGCCTTCAGCCCAAAGTATGAAGTGGAAGTGATAGGCATCATAGCCATCAACGTGACGAGTGACGGGGGCGCGTGCTTCCCCTACGTCAACATGGCGGTGCCCGTCACCGTGTTCAGTGACGCGCTCGCGCACTACATACTGGATAAAGGTAACAGCTATACCACCAATAATTATAGATGAAAAGTCGGTTGAAAACGGCTTGTCTGTATAAACTCTGGACCTACTTAAGTACTTAATCAGTTTTTATGAAATTTACCTTACTGTGTGTTAATTTGGTCTAACTTTAGATAATTATTTACATAATTATATAACTTTACATAATTATATAGTTTTTATTTGGATTTTGACCATAATATAATTCAGTGAAACATAAATTTAAAAAACCAGCCTCGTTGATCTAGTGCTCCCAAAGCGTGACTGCTGAGCATGAGGTCTTGGGTTCGATTCCCAGGTCGGGCGATTTCTCAGTAGCAGCCTCTGAGCCTAAATTTATGCCCGGTTGATGACAATATGCTCGCCCCCTGTTACATGGGACTTAAACATAACTGACGAAATATGGGTGTGCTACACCTCTTTCTAACCCTTCGGGGATTACAAGCGTGATGTTATGTAAACTACTAAAATTGGCCTTCCGGTTTTCCCATAATGTTGTTCACAGATATATCCCATTTTGCCATTTATTGTTTCCAAATGACTAATAGTCTACGTTTCTTTGTATTTATCATGAAATAACAGAGCTTATACGCTTACATGCAAATAACAATAGTGTTACAAGTTGCAACGATAAAAAAAAATACTCTTGTTTTCAGACGAAAAAAAACTGGCGATGATCGAGAACAACAAGGAAACGATTCAGTCACAATGGAGGCTGATGCCGTATCGATCAAAAATATGACACATTACTGTTAATTTAGAGATAAACAGTTCCTAGTTCTATTGTCTGGATGGTGAAGGCAAAATTGGGTACTTGACTCCATCGATCAATTGATATACTTTTTATTCTTGTCAAAACGCGAATTTTCCATAGATTTTGTATGGGGACTGTGACGTCACTTTTTTGCCAACTCAATTGATTAACTATTTATTGATTTCAAGGCTACTTCTTCTTCTTTCTTTTTTTAAGACTACTAAAAATCTAATTTACGTGTTTAAAAACTAATCGGAATTTCAGGGTTAAAATTTAGCGTTTTTTTCAAAGAAGTTTTGTTTTGGAATTATTGGTTAAAACAATGGTGTCAACTACCCAATTTAGTGAAATATATGTGATATTTTCAAATACGCTACTTTTTTTCTGAATTTTTCACTTATGTTCTATATTTAGAAAATAAATACAGCATTTTATAATACAGATATGCGTTGCATTTGCAACGAAAACATATACACGTTTAGAGTATATCCATTCGTCTTAAGACTGTTAAATCCTGGGTTCTATGTGTAAACTTAGCCTTTCAATGTCTCCGTAACCACAAAAATAATATTGCAATGAGGGGAACAATTAATAAATTTCTTCGTCTTTTGACATCAATACTCATACCTATTACGTTTAAATAGTTTTTAATGAAAAGAAAAAAACGAATGTTGATATTATTTATGCAATGTTAAAAATATTTTGTTTAATATTATATTTTAAGTAAATGTTATGTTATTATAAATAATAATGATTGTCAATTTATATATTTACCTAGTTTCATTACGTAATACGCGTACGCGTACTTGCTCGAACGTCTGTAGCCCACTTTATATCTATTCAAAGCTTTTGAAACGGGGGAACCGTTTCAAAAATAGAATACGTCATTGGACAAAAAGCATGGAAACAGTATGTAGATAATATCCGAAAAATACTACACTAAAAGAAGTCTGCGTTTAGAAGGTAACATAAAAAAAAAATTTGCTACAACTTCAAAAGTTCTGTCAGAATATTTTTAAGAATTTTCAATTCCAAAATATTTACTTATTGAAGAAATAAAAAATGGCGCGTAAACCGCCAGTATCCATACAAGAGACGAAAGAAAATAATGAAGATTATGAACAGTACCTCGATGCTCATAAGCACCAGCTGATCTGTGAGTAGTAACCTTACCGATTTAAATCTTTAAATCTAACATAACACAATTATCATTCAAACTAGCTTCCACTGAGCATGAGGTCTTGGGTTCGATTCCCAGGTCGGGCGAAGTGTTATTGGGTTTTCCATCAAGAATTTTTCAGTATCAGCCTCGGAGTTTGGATTTGTTCTCTGTTGATGGCAATAAGCTCGCCCCCTATTACATGGGACTTAAAGATAACTGGTGAAATATGGGTGTACTAATTGGTACAACTCTGTCTAACCCTTCAGGGATTACAGGCGTGTTGTTATGTATTATTGTAACAAATATAAATTGAACAAAAAAATAATTTATAATTTGTATTTAAATTGTAACGTTTATTGAATGTTGTATTTAGGTATGGAAGTGTACTCTGACTTCTGTGGTCCCTGCCTGGCAACTGGTAACGCGATCAGAAAGGGTAAACTTGAACTCGGTCAAGATAACATCGCTATGGTCAGGGTAAGAAACTAACACTTATGAAATGTAGACTAATGTAGACTGGTAGAAAATGTCCAAGGCTTTAAGTCCGCCTTTGTAAGCAGTGTATTTTTTTACATGAGCTTAGAGTAATAAATAAATAATTAAATGTCGTGATAGCCCCAAAGCAAAGGCCTCTTCTCATACAGGGAAGGCACGAGAATCGTTCACCATGCTATATAACTCAAGACGGATTGGCCATTTTTTAGACTTATAAATCCAGGTTTCCTCAAGATCTTTTCCTTCACCGATGTCAGTGATGTCTTGGATGAACTTAATGATGTCATACTATGAATGAAAACCACTCGATAATTTTGTTGATTTGCCTTAGCTAACCGTGTTATATGGTATTTATGATAGCCATAGCAATGACGGACAGGCTTCAATATTAAATATTATAAAGCTGGAGTGTTTGTTTGTTAGAACGGGCTAATTTCAGGAACTACTGTTACGATTCTGAAAATTGTGAGTGCTATTAAGCTATATTTTACATTTTATTTTAAAAAAAACATTCGATCTATAAGAAAATTCACGCGAACGAAGTCGCGGGCAAGAACTAAGTTATATCTATAGTTATAAAAGTTATAAAATTCTTACTAATGTTTTTTGTTTTAGTGCGTCGCCGACAATATAGATGCGTTGGTAAGATTCAGAAATCGCAGTGAACCAGTTTTCTTATTTATTGTGGTAATTATTTTTTCATTAACATAATATTATTGAGTAATAATGACAATAGGCTCACCCCATATTACATGGGACTTAAACATAACTGGCGAAATGTGAGTTGTACTAATTGGTACACCTCTGCCTAACCCTTCGGGGAATACAGGCGTGATGTTATGCGTTATTAAGTAATAAGTGCAAAAGGCGTAAAATTACTCTTAACAAAGCCGAAAGTTAACATTTTTTTCATTATTGCATTTTTTTTTGTACCGTAGATGTACCTATATTTACCGTCATAATGAAAATAAAAATTCCAACTTTTTAAACGAGCCTTGCGCCATCCAGTTCTCGATTCCATATGGGCCCCATAAGGTAGGCCGGAAGGCGTAGTTTGAGAATTTAAACCATACCTGATGCTTTTTAATGCGTACATCTAGAATTTTTGTATATCAACTTACAAAAAATCTCTTGGCGTGCCCGTGGCACAAGTGGGCGCTAAGCCTAATAACTTTATAGACCTGGCGCCCTCTTCTGCTACGGGTACGGCTGAGAAACAAAACTTTGTTCTCCCAATAGAGACACAAACTGGTCCGTGCAATGTTCGGCCCTAACGGCATAGAATTGTGTCGTATCATAGAAGAAGAGTTGAGGAAGAAGGCGGACGAAGACGCAGGCATCGATCTTGACAGACCCACTTGGGAGATCCATGAGATGCTGCCTGTTGAAGCGGTAGGAATTCTTGTTTATTTATTTGACGGGCCTGTTGGTCTAGTGGTTAGTGGCCCTGACTGCTGAGCCGGAGGTCGTGGGTTCGATTCCCACCCAGGACAAACTTTGTGTGATGAGCATGATTGTTAGTTAGTGTATGTATTTATAAATTATATAAGTATGTATATCAGTTGTCTGGTTACCATAACACAAGCTCTGCTTAGCTTGGGATTAGATAGCCGTGTGTGAGTTGTCCCAAGATATTTATTTATTTATTTAATTACTCAAGTCCCACGTAAGGAGACACAATTGACTTCCTATTGTTCTGACTTACCGGTATGTCAGCGTACAAGCGCAAATCACATACGTCATGGCTGTAAGGGCGTTTAGCACGTGCCAAACTACCCGTTGCGTCATTTCAACAGATTTGTTGCTATACAACAACAATCAAGTATAGGTATTTGAATTCGTTGAGTAAAGAATTTTCTATTATAGAGACATATTTTCAGGCAAGACAGAAAGAATTACTCAAAATTGAAGAAGAATACAGGGAGCAAACGGAGAGGCTTCGAGTGCTGACCCTCGCCGCTCGGAAGAAGAGAGTGAACGAGCGGCTGTCGTGGGCAGTCCGCCGGCTCAACTTCATAATGTTCTGGCCGCACTGCCACCAGGCGCATTACGACTTATACGAGAAGTGGGACATGATCAGTGAGTCATTATCACCCTTTTTTTATAGAGCATAAGGGCAAGACTCCACCAAAGCGGAGACGAGAGGAGATGTCTCGTAATTAACCAATAGCATATTGTATTGTGCTGAAGCTAAGCGCTGAGCTCTCAAAATGATGCAAGCTGATTGGTTGTGAGACACATCTCTTCTCGTCTACGGTTTGGTGGAGTCTCGTCCTAATGCCTCTAATCCCCGAAGGAATAACTCAATAGCTATGACCACACCAGTGCGAGTTCATCTTGCCTTTTAGTCTGACAGATACATAAAGCGCAATAGCGCATGCGCTAAATCTATATACGCTGATGCGTCTACGGTGGCTGTAAGCACAGGTGTGGACAATAAGCTGCACATGCGCATGATGCGAGATGACTTGAAAGTTGAACATGAACGTGAAAGCGCACCGGTGTGCTCATTCATAGCTTATATGCTCTACTATACAAAATACATCTCAGACAAAATACCTACAAGTTGTGCCAACTATTCTGTTCTAACCCCAGATATATCTGTGGCTGCTAAAGAAACCTTTCAATTGGACGAGGACGCTGCGCGTGAGATTCTGTACATGAGCGATGTCGATCCTAACGAAGCCTGCCTGCACGCTCTATTTTCCGGCGAAGTGCTGGTTGTGCTTTTTAAGATGTTTGACTCGGATCACCGGAATTTTGTTCGTAAGTGCGGTTAAATTGCCATACGACATAATGCTATATAATAATAATATAATAATAATAAAGTTATTTATTACCGTAAGTTTGTACATAAACACTTACTTTAGACATTTAAAGTATTTCACCACACGTCGGTGTTTTCAATGAACTCAATGCTGTGAAAGTAACTAAAATAAACCAAACGAGCGGTTTCGATATCTGTCAACTGTTTTATCTTCCTTACACCAAAAGCTGCTGAGCTTAGCCGCCCTGCATACATAACATCACGCTTGTAATTTCAGGAGGGTTAGGCAGAGGTGTACCTAATGGTACACTCACATTTCCCCAGTTATATTTAAGTCCCATGTAATAGGGGCGAGCCTATTGCCATCCTGCAAGAGATGTTATATGTGGTCCCCATTGTAATTTCTCGTCTAGCGTGATGGCTGATAAGCCATTCAAGTATACCTACCGAGGTGGCATTTCGGGCAAGTAGGTAGGTAGTGTACAGGACGATAGATGAGCTTCATATTTTACATTACAATAATAATACCTAATGAATGGCCTGACTTTCTCTATCTCTCCCCCCATCAGAATTGATGCGCTACGCTTTATATGAAGAAATCCCGATACCCAAAGAGGACGTTCCTCCTGAAAAGCAATTGCCTCCAATACCTGCCTATGAACGTTATGCTTCTATCAGCAAGACTGCGAGGGAGATCCGCCGGGACCGGTACAATGCTAAGCAAGAGAAACTGGTGAGGAACCCTAATTAACCTCTACGGCAAACTTAAGAACAGTGCCCATTACAGCGTGCTGCTGTAATGGGCACTGTTCTCTCGGTTCTCGGGTCTAAATCAGCTAAAAATTTGCCATTCAAGTTAGGACTTTAAATTGTGTACGTTACTGGCTTTTTTATATGACAAGAAAAAAATACTTTAAGGAAAACATTGTGCGGAAACCTGGTCTTATAATTAATTTGTGTCTGGAATCGACAATTGTTAAGCAAGCGTGATGATGTCTCTGCATTAGAAGAGGCCTTTGCCCTGCAGTGGGACAATAATGGGCTGGTATTATAATTAATATTAAAAAAAGGAAAAGGTGACGGCTCGCGGGCGTCGAACTCGCTGATCTGATAATTTTTCGATGCGATTGCGATCAGGCTGTTGCTGCGTTGGAGCGGTGCTGTTATAATGATGACCATTAATTTTAAGACTTGACACTTATCTCTTAGACTTAAGGCTGATTTTCCAATAGTCAGATTATTTTTATCCAAAGAATAAATATTTTCTATACAAAAGCTGTCGAAACCGCCATATTTATCTCTCCGTTAAGAGTTATCTAGCGATTGAAAAAATAGCCCTTAAGAGACATAATAGACCGTTATAATTATTATTCCCTGTCATCCAGAGACAAGAAAAAGAAGAAGCAGATCGGTTATTAGCTGAGCAAGCGCGCATTGCGCGAGAAGCGGAGGAGGAAGCAGCCAGGATCGAGAAGCAGAAGGCGGAGGAGGCGAGGATGGCCAGGATAGCAGCTGGAGTAAGACATTAACCCCGGTTTCTTAAACAAAAAATATCTGTGTGACAAATTGAGTACCTAGTTGACATCATCAATTCCAAGAAAACACAGAAAAACATCTTCTAATACCTATTAACTTTTAACTGTTTCAGTTCGTTTAGTTTTTGGAGTGAAGTATATAATTGTATTATTTGAGAATTGACGTCGAAAACACGGTTATTAGACTGAGAACCCAAAGACGCCAGACTTATGTCATATTAGCGTTACTGACCATTTTAGGACAGGGACATTCAAAAGAGGGTGCGAACCACCAGTGTGGTCAAGGACTTCATTAATAAATAACGAGCGTTTAAGCCACACCTATGACATTTCATAAAAACATAGGTTTAACATTTGCACATTAAAAAATAATCTCAATAAAACAAATTTGGTTTTATAGATAGTTACCTAAAATCATATTATCTGGGCAAGAGGGGCGTGGGTATTATTTCCAGTAAGGGGGCGCGTCGTAAATAAGTTAGGAAACCCCTGTTTCAAGGATAGATAAAGGGATATGTCGTTAAGAAAGATTGCGTACATAGCTTGAAATTTCAGCCATGCTAAAATGACATGTATGGCGATTAGCGTATTACAACAACAAGAACATACGAAGAAATTATTTTAGTTACCAGCAGAGCCTGAACCGGTAGTAGAAGAGCATGTGGAAGGAGAAGAAGGAGAAGGGGAAGAAGGGGCGGAAGGGGGAGGAGCGAAGTCGGAGGTCTCGGAGCCGGCCACGACCGGTACTGACGTCACTGCGGGCGAGGCACGTACAAGTATTTTATAGATTTTAAACCGACAGTCCTTCTGATTTTAAGTGGTCACCGTCAGCGCCGTCAATAAGCTTTTGCAATACCAGAAACCTCACAGATTTATTTATTTATTTACACACACAATTATAACGCCTTTACAGTAAAAAACCAAAACGATGTTATAAGTAATACTAGAATTAAGTTAAAAATATCAAATATCAATAGAAAACTAAATAAAATATAGAAATATACTAGGGTACACATATAATACAATACTAGTAAAATATACTAGTAATATAGGTACTAATAAAATAACACTTAAAATATTATAATTTTTCAATAAGTAACATAACATAACATCACGCCTGTAATCCCCGATGGGTTAGGCAGAGGTGTACCCATTAGTACACCCACATTTCACCAGTTATGTTTTTAGTCCCATGTGCAGCGTCAATGAAAGGCGGGAGTTAGCGACACACTGGTTTATTGAACAATATTTAGGATCTACCCACCACCGTACAAATATCACAATTATAATAAAGTAACCATCGGTACATTTCTCCCCCTTAAGCTAAAGCAATATTAAGATAACAATACATAATAACAATTCTGTTTATTTAGTTGCACCTGGTCGAGCCCGATTATAAGCTCGCAGAGCGCGGGCAGACGCACCTGACGGTGGTGGTGGTGTCTCCGGCCCAGATGCCGCTTCAGACCCAGTAATCTGTGACTTCTCACCAATACCGTCAGATGCGTCTTCGAATGTGTCCTCAGCCTCCTCACGCACCGCAGGGCCCTCCCGCTCCGGGGATAGCTCTTTATTCTCGGAAACTATGCTAGTACGAGATAACGAGTGACGATTCTTGTTATGTACCGGCATAATCTGATCAACATGCCTACGCCAACCGACTCCACGTCCAACGTCTACCTTATACGAGACTGGTCCCGTCTGGTCGACTATTGTGCCTGACAACCACTTGTCCCCCTTTGCGGTATAGTCGCGGGCTAATACCGCGTCGCCCGGCGCCAGCGCGCGCGTTTTGCCGCCTGCAGCGGCCACTTGTCGCTCCTGCGCGGCGCGTACTACACTTGACACATCGGGCCGCAGCGCGTCCAGGCGCCCGCGAAGCCTGCGCCCTTGCAAAGCCATCGCGGGGGACACGCCAGTAGTGGCATGTTGACAATTGCGATATTGAAATAAAAACTTGCTGAGTGCAGTGGTGACGTCCTCACCCTCGTACAAGGCACGTTTGATGGCTTTCTTAACGGTTTTTACCGCATTTTCTGCTGCCCCGTTTCTCTGCGGTCTGTAAGGAGCCGTAGTCACATGTTTTATACAATTTTTCTTACAAAATGTCTTAAAATCCTGTGAGAAAAATGGTGGACCGTTGTCAGTGACAAGTAAGGACGGTAACCCGAACCGAGCAAAGATTGTTCTCATTGCTGTGATTGTCGCCTGTGCGTCCGTTTTACTCATTGTTATAGCTTCTATCCATTTCGAGTTTGCGTCCACTATAATTAGATAACGTTTTCCACCACAATCCGCGAAGTCCGCGTGTACGCGCTGCCACGGATGCAATGGGAACTCCCAAGGGTGCAGGGGCGCGTGCGGCGGCGCATCCCGCACCGCGCGGCATGCCATGCAAGCGCGACATATCTCCTCTATGTCCATATCAAGACTGGGCCAGTAGACGTAATTTCTAGACAAATTCTTCATTTTATTAATCCCTAAGTGCCCTTCATGAATTTCATCTAATATCTGTTTTTGCAATGCATTCGGTATTACTATCCTATATTTATATATTAGGCAACCTAATTCTACTGATAAATCCTGTTTCCGTGCTAAATACGGTTTCTCAGTGTCTGTCACTGTCAACGGCCAACCAAAAGTTACATAACCCTTCACTTTGCATAACAATTTATCTTTTTCAGTCTCCCTAGCAATGTCCTTAAAACTAAGAGGAAAAGATTCCTCTATCAAATTGATGTAGGTGGCTGCGTCCACTAAGCGTCCCTCTTGAGATAGCGGTAGCCTCGATAACGCATCTGCCGGCCCATTGTCAGCCGAGCGAACGAATTCCACAGTGAAATCGTATGCGGCCAAGCGCGCCGCCCACCGCTGCAGCCGACTAGCCGCGGTCTGTGGGATGCCACCTTTTGCACCAAAAATGTGCGTCAACGGCTGATGGTCAGTGCGTAATATGAAACTTCTACCAAATAAATATTGATGGTGCTTTGTTATGCCGAATAATATAGCGAGTGCCTCCTTATCGAGTTGACTGTAATTGCGCTCGGCCGCATTGAGCGTGCGGGACGCACAGCTGACCGGGCGCTCGCTGCCATCGGAGTAGCGGTGCGCTAGCACTGCGCCTAAACCATACGCGCTACTGTCGACTGCGAGCACGAGCGGCCGCCCCTCCTCATAATGCGCTAATACTCGCTCGCTCAAGAGGACTCGCTTAGCTTTTATAAACGCCTGTTCGCAACTGCGGTCCCATTTCCAGTGAGTATCTTTTTTGAGTAAATTATGTAATGGGAACAATAATGTACTTAAATTAGTTATGAATTTGCCATAATAATTTAGCATTCCCAAAAAACTTTTTAATTGGGTCACATTATCTGGTCTGGCCACGTTGGAAATGGCATCCAATTTTGCCTTGTCTGGTCGTAAACCATTTTTGTCTATTACAAAACCTAAATAATTAACACTATCTTGTAAAAAACTACACTTACTTAGTTTTACTGTTAAACCCGTTTCGCGCAACCTTTCGAGTACAGCTCGTAAATTACTTATATGTTCTTTATCATTAGCCCCCGTGATGCAAATATCATCCAGGAAAACAACACAACCCGGTATGCCCCGTAGGGTTTCTTCCATTATTTTTTGAAATTTTTCAGGTACGCACGTTAGACCGTACGGCGTACGACGGTAGGCATAAGTTCCGAGGTGAGTTGTTATGGCTGTGTAGGCTTGAGATTCCTCCGTTAAAAAACATTGTTCGTATGCGTGAGTGAGATCAATTTTGGTAAATTTTTCTCCTCCACTTAAGTTCGCGAACAACTCATCAATGCGGGGTAATGGATAATAATCTCGCTTAAGTTTTGGGTTAATGGTAATTTTATAATCCCCACATATGCGTATATCTCCATTTTTTTTAACAACTGGCACAATCGGCGTTCCGTAGTCAGAATAGTCAACACGGTATATGGAACCATCGGACTCCAGGCGCGCCAGCTCACGTTCAACCCGCGCGCGCAGCGCCAACGGTACGGATCGCGCTCGCACGTACACAGGTTCATTATTAGTCAGCTGTAGTCGAATAGCTCGCTTACATGTGCCTAACTTATCCGTGAACACCTCCGGAAATTCAGCACATAAGCGGTTCACGAATCCTTCGTCGGTTATCTTGTACAAATTTATTTGAGTTATTTTAAGGGCGCGTAGCCAATCTCTTCCCAGTAAGGGACACGATCCGTTTTTAATTATATAAAGTGGCAAACATTTTACTATTACATCCCGAAACCTAACTTGGACTTCTATGTAACCCAGCGATTCGATGCGTGAACTATAATATATAATAACTGCGTAACATCAAATTATCCGTCTTAATATTTTTATGAGCAAATTGACGATTATACATGTCTTCATTAATAGCCGAAATACGGCTACCGGTATCGATTTCACACTTTGTTTCAAAATTGTCTATTATAATGTTTATAAAGTACGGTTTATTGTCCTTACCTCCAATCACAATCTTAAACATGTCGTCCGAATCGTCGTCCGCACTTATATAATTATTACGACTGTCTGCCCGATTGCCACTACTTTTCACTAACTTACACATTTTTCTTAAATGACCTCTTTGTTTACACTCGTCACAATGATAATTCACATACCGGCACCTGTCCGCGCGATGTGTCTTACCGCACCGCCAGCATGCTTGCGTGGTCGCGCCGTGCGGTGTGTCCGCCGCGCGCTTCGCACCGGTCGGGCCAGCCGCCTCGCCTGCGCCCGCGCCACCCATGGCGCGCGGGCCGCGAGCTCGTCCTCGCACGCCGCGTGTGTAGTGTAGGTCTTCACCCGCCTCGCCGCCGGCACCTGAGGTCGCAGTCGGCACCGTGCTGTCGCTAACTCCCGCCTTTCATTGACGCTGCATTGGCTAATAGGGGGCGAGCTTATTGCCATCAACCGGGCACAAATCCAGACTCCGAGGCTGCTAATGAGAAATTCCTGATGGAAAAACCCAATAACACTTTGCCCGACCTGGGAATCGAACCCAAGACCTCATGCACAGCAGACGTGAGTTTTCAATAAGTAATTGGACATTTTGGAACAATTGCGACAGGTTTTGCCCAAAAATATCCTTCGACATAGCTATAATATTAATAAGACGTGCGGCTCGCGACAAAAGGGCAAACTTGAGTAAGTTAGTCCGAGCTGCTGGCACATCTAACAAAGCGATGCGATGCTATTACAGACACAAAAGCTGTTTAGACCAGCCAAATGTTGGGCCTGAAGGTTTTCTTCATGGAAAAGGGGTTTTTTGTAAAATCAAAACACTTTATTCTTATTTTACATGTGTTAGACAAAATAGAACGTAACTCCTGCCAGAATTGACAGAGCACCAGTAAAGCGCCGAGGCAATGAAGCTTGACGCGTCCCGGAGAAACGATCATGTCCGTAATTTCACCGGTACCCAATTACTTATAGCAGGGGTGTATCTACAGCTGTATCCCCTGTACCCTGGGGCCCCCAGCTACACGGGCCCCGAACCCATATAAACAAAAATTCATTAATTTCTACTATTTGTACTAACTTTTACTCACATCCCGGGAAAAGTTAAACACATTGTTTCTTTTGTGAAAAACCTTAATGCCTGATTTAGACAATGCGAGAAATATCGTGCCACTTGTCGTACATTGCTGGACCGCGCGGCTCTCTCGTCATAAGTGACCGATCAACGACTGAAATATACCACAACTTGCACGATAGTTCTCGCAACGTCTAAATCAGCTTTTCTCTATACATTTAGTCTTCACCGCATTTGGGTAGAAGGGTCCCCAACAAATTTTGATATAGGGCCCAGCTAAGATAAGCTACGCAACTCATTTTCACAAAACAGGGTGAAGCTCCACCTGAAGAGGTTCCGGTTGTAAAAGAAGAAGTGTTCGATTCTGACGTCGAGGTGGAGGGCGAAGACTTCATCCCTGCCGGAGGGCTGTTCGTGCCCGGCTTGTATTCACCGCCCAGCGATCTGTCTAAAGCTAATGGGCTGGCCTACCTGTTCCCAAAGGTACAATTTTATCCTATGTGTTTGTTTTGTTAATTTTGCTGGGAGTTTTATTAAAGTCAAAGTCAAATCATTAATTTCAATTAGATCATTAAAAGGCACTTTTGAACGTTTTTTACAAGAGAAAAAAAGGTATTATATAAGTTGAACCTTATAAGTGAACCCTATTGTAACCTAAAGGTGCTCCCTCACCGGAAGCATTCACGTGTATTGTAACATTATAGATTCAACTTTGAGCATTACATTACAATAATACCTCCCTGACTAACGAGCATTTGCATGTAATGTAACATAAAGATTCGACTTTGAGCGTTACATTGGAAGTGGAGCGCATTGATGTTACAAGTTGTATCAAGATATTACACATTGTATCATTACAAGGTGCGCATTGTAATGCTCGGTTCTCCTCCTTCACTGGTGTAATGCTCAAATCTGTAACGTTACATTACACGCGAATGCTCCCGGTGAGGGAGCACCTTAAGATTAAGTTCGTTTACGCAAACTTTCAAGTCCTTAATTTTCGAAATGAATGAACCGATTTTAATAAAACTTTCTACATATAAGCAAGATACATAGGCCTAAAAAGTCAGTAGAGAACATTTTCAAAATGAATGAATGATTTAAAAAACGATAATTGGAAATCTCTCTTTCTAAACACAATTTAACGCAATTTTTTAACGAACAACGAAGTTTCATTAAAATGGGTTCAGATCATTTCGAAAAATAAGGACTTGAAAGTATAAAATGCTCTTTAAATAAATAAATAAATAAATATTAACCAAATTATAATCAACTAAAAATCTAATTATTGCTTTCAGTTATTATTTAAAGTTCTGTATCAAGCAAACGGGTCTTTTGATTTTTTTAATTGTCTATCATCTGTTGATATTTAAATAAATACATTATTTTGCAGGTCATTAAATCCCTGACCGAGGAGGAGTTGGAGACAGAGTTCCTGCCTCCCCACATACTTGTCATGTTTCCCGTAGATAAGAGATACGACGTACAGGAAGTGGCCAATACATACGCCTCTGAAGTCTTAAACGTGAGGTTTTGCTTATAAATAATACAGGAATACTTATTTTATCTGGTTCTATATTTTATTCTAGCCATAAGGTATCTTTCAAAGACAACATTTTTGAAAAAAAAATTGTGTGTACAATTTTCAAAATAAAATATTTATGGTTATATCCGGAATACGTCATACCTTTCCCATTTGACGGTCCTTAGCCCGTGACAGTATGAAGGGAAAATTTGCAACTTATGTTTTGATTGTTATCAATGTTTGGGTGCGGGGCCAGGCGTGTGAGTCGGGTCAGTGTTTGACACGGCACTCCATTATTTCACAAGAAAAGCGCTTTTGAATTTTGCAAAGTGTACTTGTTTTTGCTCGTGACTGTACGTACGACAATAAATATAGTCACATTGATACTTGTCCGTGCCCTGTTGCGAACCTAAGCCTCATGCACCACTGGGCTATCACAAAATTAACATTTAAAATGCTTAAATTGATGCGCTCTCTTTCGACGGTACAGAATAATTTGGTAATTTTGCAGATGGGTTTCTTCGTGGGCGATGACCCGTACACTGCGGAACACGTGGCGTATACGATCAAGCAATACGACAAGATTATACGACCAAAGAAACAGTATGTCCACATAACATTTTGTTTTATTACGTCTGTAATCCTTAGAGAGTTAAGCAAATAAGTAACTCTTTGGGGAAAATAAAATAACTCAACAAGAATTTTGTAACCACGATTTTGTAAAAACCTAATTTAAAAGAGTGCCGTGGAGTTTCTTGCTCGTTCTTCTCCATAGAGGCCTACCTCCGTTTTGGAACGAACAACTAGCTTCAACTTTCGGACTAACTGACCGACTTCTTGACATTACTTGACAATTCAAAAGTGCCTGTAAAATGGTCTAATTGAAATAAATGTTTTGATTGTGACTTTTGACTTTGCAGAGGTGTACCCATTAGTACACCCACTTTCGCCAGTTATGTTTACGTCCCATGTAATAGAGGGCGAGCCTAATACCATCAACCAGGCACAAATCTAAACTCCGAGGCTACCTACTGAGAAATTCCTGATGGAAAAACCCAATAACACTTTACCTGACCTGGGAATCGAACTCAAGGCCTTATGCCCAGCAGTCGCATTTTGCGACCACTAGACGAACGAGGCAGAATGTTAACTGGGGAACTAATCAATATTCCTCAGATGGGTCTTAAGCATAACTGGCGAAATGTGGGTGTACTAATCGGTACACCTCTGCCTAACCCTTTGGGGATTACAGGCGAGATGTCATGTTAACTTTCTTCTCTCTTCCAGTCTGGACCGTCTAGCGGTGATGGTGTCCCGCAAACGAAGCTTGCCCCTCCTCCAGCTGGCCGGCTTCAACCCTGTGTTCATCAGCTCTGACGTGAACGCCGGCGAGAAGGAGTGCCTCGCCATGTTCCCAGTGGGCTACGGCGATGATTACGTTGAAGAGGAGAGCATTAAGGAAGAGGAAGTTGTGGTACTGTTCCACCTGGTTTTTTTTTTCACCTCAATGAGATTAACTACGATAATATGGCGCGCCCCTCCATATTACGAAAGATTTTGTACGTTAATTGCTCATTAATATTACTATAGCGCTGCACTGACATAATAATATTAATGAGCAATTAATGACGCCGTTAGTCGAGTAACAAATCGCTGATTTTTTTTTCTTTCGTTAGCCACCTCAGTAGGCACATATGCGTTGTGAGTTTTTTAAATACTTTCAAACGTTTTGATTTGTGGAGGGGCACGCCATATTATCGTAGTTTATCTCTAACTGCTGGGCACGTCTTCACCAGAGATGGTGAGATAAAATAGACGAACACCGCGAGGGCTGGTCCGAGGTGGTAACAAAAGAATACCTGAAAATATGTGGGAAATATTTTATATCTGTTTGTAATATCAAAATAACAGCTTTATACTAAAATGCATATAAAATTATAAATGTTTACAAAGTATTTATACCAAAACCTCAACTTCTAGAATTTCTGACTGTCTGTCTGTATGATTTCTGAACCGGCTGAACCGAGTTTGACGGGACTTTTACTGACAGGTAGCTGATGTCAAAAGGGGCAACTTAGGCTAATTATGTTAGAGAAAGAAGAACCTCTGTTAATCGACATTTAGTAGCCGAAGTCGCAGACATATGCTTGTAATAAAACAAAACTGTTTCATTAGATGGTGATAGGCACCAGGTTGCCCTTGCTGGCATATTATGTTGATGAAGAAGCTCTATAATACTTTCTGAAAACTGATTTTTGTATTTACAGGTTGTTGAGCATCCAGTGGAGACAGTTCCTGAGGTAATTAACGTTTAATACTAGCTGTCTTTCGCGGCTTTTTCCGAGTGGAGTGTTTGCCCCATTACACCCCTATTGCGGATCCAGGGGGGATACCCCTCATACCCCCCCCCCCCAAGTTAACGTGCCTCCTTAGGGGGAATATGCGGTTGCAGGCCGCACACTGTGAAACGGGGATTTGTATAAAAATGTCTTAAATCAATGATGGCTCCTAGAGAATTAGAACTTTATAATGTGAGACATCGAGTTTGCCATTCGAAAGCACGATAAATATCTGTCGAAGGTTCTGAATGGGATATCTCAATTAAAAAAATCAATAAACTGAAAATTCACGTAACTTTCAGACGGTCGAAGAGACTGAAGGAGGCGAACCGAAGGCGCCAGATGAAGAAGATGAAGAAGAAGGATAGGTGACTCCGTGATCCTGACCTGAATCCCTGTAACTCTGAGTGGAAACGACTGATTGGCGTGATAAGGGTCTAGCCTAACCTCACGCAGCCTGGTTGTATCAGGGACGGCGAGACCAAGCCGTGGCCGAGCTGCTATCTTTTAACGCTAAGCTTTATATCTAGCTCCTGAGTACAAATAAATGAACTCTGACGCCGGATCTGAATCTTAGTGTGTGGTTTACCTAGTGTACCTACACTACTTGTAGTTACTTATATATTACGAATATTCGTATTTGCGAATATTCTTACGAATATAATCGTCGGAAAAACTCATTCTAATCTCAAAAAATTAACTTGTTTTTGTTTCGTGATCTGTCGATAGATTGAAGCAAAATGGTTATCAGTTGTTCTTGGATCAGCTCGGTAACTCTTGGAATCTATTGCACGCTGTCACATAGGGTGCGTGCGATTCGCTTAGCGAGTTTGATGTCAAACTATAGTCTTTTAAATAGGGCGAGATCTAAAAATAGAATCGAAAAAATGTCGACGATTGATATTCCCAGTCGCGTTCGCGAATGCATAAAAAATGTATACTAAAAATATATGTAACGTCTGCTTTATCATCATCCGCTGCTCCGCTTGTCTATGGCAGGGAAAGAACTTTTGGTTTTCACTACGTATCGACTTTCTTGCTCATTGTTCTCTACTATGAAACTTACTTTTGGAAGGTGCAATTAGATTTGAATCCTTTTTTTTGTAAATAACGTTCAAAAGTTCCTTGTATTTGAAATAAATAATTTATCTTTGACATAATAATATGTTTAATTTATATATATCTTATCTTTGGAATAGTGTCTACCCAACTTTTTCTGGAGTACAGCAAAAAAAGCTTTATTTCAATAATATATAATAATAATAAATAATAAATAAATTGGGACAACTCAAACACGGCTATCTAATCCCAAGCTAAGCAGAGCTTGTGTTATGGTAACCAGACAACTGATATACATACTTATATAATTTATAAATACATACATATTATAGATAAATCACACCCAGACACAGAACTAACAATCATGCTCATCACACAAAGTTTGTCCTGGGTGGGAATCGAACCCACGACCTCCGGCTTAGCAGTCAGGGCCACTAACCACTAGGCCAACAGGCCCGTCAAAACGCTAAACGCTAACGTCAATACGCTAGACTAGACCCTTTCCATATAGTGACCAATTGCAATCAAATTTAAACTATCTTACTATTCCTTACTCCACTTTACTAATTATTAAAACTTCAATCCTGACGTGATTTAGTAATAAAATCATCCATAGCCAATGTGCGTACAAACCATAGAGCTAGACCTCACGTCAACTGCCTTAATCAACTGTCACGTTGTCAACAGTCAACGTCACACATTCAATTGTTATTCAACCCACATTCAGTCGATAAATGTTTTCGTTCATTTCATTTCGATGGTTTATTGATTTCATCGAATAGTTTTAGGAAAATAAAAACACTGTAATGTGAGGAATTTTCATAAAATGTTCATTACATTGTTAGTAAACTTTATACGATTATAAGTCCTGGTCATTTACCTGTGTTTACATTGTCAGCTTTAAACAATAATGCGTGCGATTTACAATAACTAATGTTTAATCATCGGGTGTTTACAATCCATTGTGATGTCTCATAAAGATGAAAAATAAGTGTTTCTGTGTGTTGCGGTCGTATTAAATCGTTGCGTAATAGATATTTGGTGAAATTTGTAATCATGGAATTGAGAGTGTTGTACGTTTTGATGTGGAAACATGCCGTGGTTAGGGCTCGAAGGTTTATCCACACGACTGTGGAATTCATGTCACCCCTGATGTTTATCCTGCTAATGTTTGCCTTCAAAGATAATTTGAATCCTGCACGGTCAAACCCAGCAAAAACCAATTCAGTGGCTTATACGGTGAGTGAAAATAAAAATATTATTTGTTCTCATAATAAAATTATTATTGTCTACCTACTTTTGTTAGCTTTACGTTATTATATATCTAAATTTTTCATCCAATGAATATTGCTCTGCTGTTAATGCACTTTTGCTAATTTTGTTGTTTTACTCTCGTACAATAACTTGCACTTACCATGGTGGATCTTCACCAGCTTTGGTTGACTGTTAGAGAATGCCTAAGGCATTAAGTCCGCCTTTGTACTTTTGTTGCATAAAGTTTAAATAAATAAATACACATCCTAAATTATGAGCAATTAGGTCATTAATTAGAGCAATTAACAATTTCCTTTACCACTAATTGTTTTAATATTTGAACCATATTGTTAATTCAATGATGTTTATATTTAATGATTTGCAACTGTTTTATCTACTAGTTTCTGCCCACGACTTCGTCCATGTGGAAGTCATGTATGCAATAAAATATATCCTATGTTACTCGCTGATAATGTAGCTTTCTAATGGTAAAGAATTGTTAAAATTGGTCCAGTAGTTTTTGAGTTTATCCATTACAAACAAAAATACGATTATTTCCTCTTTATAATAATAGTGTAGATTAATAACTATATCTTTATCATTCACAAATAGGCCCCTAAACATATAAAAGTGCGCATAGATAATTTTGATTAGATTTTTAAACTACACAATGGATTTTAATGTAGTGTTTATCAATAGAAGATAAAAGAATTTAAGAGGAAGGTTTATGTATCTCCTGCCAGGTTTGTGGATTTTGTTTGAAAGAGTTACTGCGGCCCTGGACCGCAAAGGGCATTAAGAGGAACATGGATAGGTTTTCGTCAGTAAGAGCCTGAAACATCCTTCCATCCTTAAAAAAAAAGATTTATGTTCTACATTACACTTGTGTGAAGATATAAAAGAAGTAATAAGTAAAAATAAGAAGCATTCTTAATTTTAAAAGGGCTATTAAAAGCACTCTCATGACCAAACTCATTTTTTAAAATACATTTTATTTAGTCACCCAGCCAAAGTAAATAATTATTAACAGTTAGCATTTGAGTGACTCGGATTACCTACCTAAGTATTTCCACTAACCAACATTTACGCGGACGAAGTGTCGGGCGGAAGTTAGTATTATTATATTTATTTCTAGTTGGGTCTTTAGCCTTTCAGCCACAGACATGGTCTATCATCTTTTTATTTTTTTTTTAAATCCACCGCTTAGCATACATAAAAGAATAAGATTGTATATGGCTCATCCACCCAGAGCATATACTGTGCATGTATACATAAGTATTTATGGCAGCAGTATATACATCTACCTAAGTATTTATAACATCTTAATTTCTCATCACATTCAAAGATGTTTATAAAATATTGTATGTGTATGGTGACAGTTTATATTGTAAGTAGCAAGATGATTCATGACAATCTTATGACATTACAAGTAGCTATAATAACTTACAATGTCCATCTGCATTAACCATTTTAAAATAATAACTTGTTATTACTAAACAGATTTTAATTGAATGAAAAGTAAAATTACTGATAAACTTCCACTGCTGGACATAGGCCTCCCCTAAAGATAGCCA
Organism: Hoplodrina ambigua; assembly: GCA_949774945.1. Lineage (NCBI taxonomy): Eukaryota > Metazoa > Arthropoda > Insecta > Lepidoptera > Noctuidae > Hoplodrina > Hoplodrina ambigua. The sequence goes on from OX458981.1 coordinate 11,966,384, forward strand.
CAATGACTGGTTCTGCGTTGCCCGCATCCAGCGGCTTCTTGCAGGTTGTCCTCTCACACTGCGCTATCCGGTACATGGTCACCACTCGAGAGTCTTACGACCCAACGGCCGTCTGCTCTACGAGCTACCACTTGCCACTAGAGTTTCGCAATATTAAGAGTCGTTCGTCAGTCGGTTAATTTAGTTCTTCTGTGAATCTCCTCATTTCTGATTCGATCTCGCAGAGAGACCCCAAGCAAGTTGGGTATGATATATTGGTAATTGTCAGAGATATATGAAAAGTACTCTGCTCAGAGCATGTGGTAAAGTTACTTTAAAACCATATATTTGGTTTTGTGCTTGATCCTCATTTCTTGAGCCTGCGTGTTCTTTTCCAATACACAACTTCCCTGTAAAAAAACACTTAATTTGAGTACTGAAAACTTAATTAATGCATAATATTATTAATGTAATATATACAAAATAAATAATACTTGCTTATACTTAAAAATCAGGTAAGCTCAGGTTCTTTTTAAATTAAAAAAAGTACGTTATTTGACGTATTTTTTTGTTGATGAACAATTTTTTTTTTTCACTATGTAGGTCTGTAGTTAATTGTTTATTACGAGGGACGGTGCGTGTGTGTGTGTGTGTAGTTATCAGTGTTGTTCACTGATAACAATGGAGTATGTTATTAAACATGTTGATAAAAACATAGGTACCAACTTAAGTGCACTATGCACAGTAATTACACTTTTGTTTGTATTGGAGGGAATGAGACTGCCTCGTTGGTCTAGTGGTCGCAAAGCGCGACTGCTGAGCGTGAGGTCTTGGGTTCGATTCCCAGGTCGGGCAAAGTGTTGTTGAGTTTTCCCATCAGGAATTTCTCAGTAGCAGCACGGAGTCTGGATTTGTGCCCGGTTGATGGCAATAGGCTCGCCTCCTATTACATGGGACGTAAACATAACTGGCGAAATGTGGGTGTACTAATGGGTACACCTCTGCCTAACCCTTCGGGGATTACAGGCGTGATGTTATGTTATGGAGGGAATGAGTCGTGAGTTCTGAGATTAATGCAGGATGTTGTACTCATCTATGTTTATAATTATATAAGGCTGAAGAGTTTTTGTTCTTTAAACGCGCTAATTACTGGAACTACCAGTATCAGTTTTTATTGCTGTGTGGCAGTGTGATAGCCAGATTCATGAAGAATCTAAGTGTGCCTCCACGATGTCCAATTGTTATCTTTTAATTAAGATTATTTCCTCGTCAATTAATTTGAAACATACTAGGTTAAACCTGCGAGTCTACGACTCACAGACAGACATACTAAAAATGAAATATTTTTGCTACAGTAACTGTGTACATTGAAACAGACACTTCGATTTTATTTATTTGTTATAAGATGTATTTATTCTCAATGACAAATTATGAAATCGAAACCATAGTATCAAACATGGTCTGAGGAAAAATGCCGGAATAAATCACTACTTATAGCTCCATAACTATTTTCCTGTTAACGTTATTAAATTTAAAATAGGCACTTATTTTTACCTATTATTATTTAAATTATTACCTACCAAAGAATTACTAATTAGGACTAATCGCGTTTTGACCAAAAAACTCGCGTGTATGCTGTTACTATAAATTACTAATTTTAAAGTCGGTCTATTCTACAAATAAATCCCTTTGTAAATTTTTCGTTATCCTATTCTCATGCTCAAGATTTTTACAGAATAGACCAACATTTGGTGATCATGATGGGGACGTTCAAGTATTACGTAAGCTGTTTTTTTTTGCAATTATTACCCCCCGCCACCCTCCCCCTCTCGCCAGCAAAAGTAAGAAAAGCTATTAACCTCCTCCCATGCTTTCGTAAATTACATTGATTCATGAGCAACAGTTAACAAATCTGAAAATAAAGAATAGGCTTAGAATATGCTTAAAGTCTCACCGGTCATTGTGGTTATCTTTAGGGGAGGCTTATGTCCAGCAGTGGATGTTTTTCGGCTGATATACAGGGTCATTGAAAATATACCCGAAACCTTAAAAGGGGTCATTGTACACTTGTATGAGTACAGTGACCCCTTTTAAGGTTTCGGGTATATTTTCAATTACCCTGTGTAATATACTGTATACATATAATGATGCTTACAACAGAGGAATGAACCAACAAGTGGCGGAACAAAAGAGAAGTGAATAGAGCGCGCGGTAATTCCCCTACTTCGTTCTAAACGAGCGTTTTCATTATTTTGGGAAATCCCTGAGGAAACGTTTTGCTTTCGAGTATAGACAATTAGGGTTGCCATAATTATTAATGTGTTAAAACTTTGTAGAAAAACCGAAAAATGTAAAATATAGCTGATGTAATCACATACAGACCAAAACAAAACTAAATTTCAATGAAAAAAGCTTGCAATTATTTGAAAAACAACAAAATTTCAGTGAAAAAAAGCTCTCAATCAATCATTTGAAACACAAAAAAAGGCCATCTTTTAAATGGTTATGATTTTATTTTTATCCAGCCAATGGATTTCATCCCCCTAGCTTGGCGCCAGTCGTCTTCGGTAGAAAAGTTCTTGGCATCATGCCAAGTAGGTTATCCCGAGATCCTAAATTAACATAATAATAATGATAATGTACCACTAGTAAAAATGGCCCGGCGACGCCAGAGCCTAAAAGAATTATCTCGCCTAGAATGAAAGAATTATCTCACCCAAAAATCAGTTGGCCAGCCTTGATCTACGAGTAATAAAGATTTAATGAGGGTAATAATATTAAAGGTGAAGTGTGTGTTTTTTTTGTTTGAGATAAACTCTTTGTTTTAAGGATGGGAAATCATTAAAGACTTTTTCTATGCTCTGGGCGGAGCGGAAGAAAGTCTCAGACTCTTACTGACTAAAAACGATCGGTGTTCCTAATGCCCTTTGTGTTCCAGGGCCGCGGTAACTCTTTCGAACAAGATCCGCAACAGGGACAGGGGGGAGAAGGGGGGGGGGGGGGAGTTTGCGGATTTTGAAGTGTCAGACTCTTACTGACTAAAAGTACTAAAACACATCCGTGTTCCTCCTAATGCCCTTTCTGTTCCAGGGCCGCGGTAAATCTGGAAACACTGGTCCAATTACGAAATTTATTTTTCTGTTAGAACCTACTTTATCGTGTAATTAGTATGTTTCATAATAAACTTGACCATCATGTCATGTATAATCTAAAAAAATAATAACAGTTCTAGAATCGTGTACTCAGGGCCCGATCTAAGGGAGGGCCTGACCGGCAAATGCCCAGAGCGGCAAAATTGAGGGTGCTGGGCGGTTGCACAAAGTCCAACATACTCTCATGAATTTTTGTATACTTGTTCAGAAGCCGTAGTAGACTAACGTATGTGAATATTATACACTTAAAACAATATCACACATATATCATCCTCTCCTCGGAATAGCAAGCTTATGACACAATATATGGTGTTTAGTGTAAAGTACGGCGAATATTACTTTTGCCCGGAGCGGCTAAATAGCTAGATCAGTAGGCTTACTCTTGAAGAAAATCGAGAATGAGATTGGAATCGATTGCATGTTTGACTACAGCGATTGACATGAGGTTGCCATACAAATGGAAACGTAAATTACCAAATTTTTAAATATTAAATAACTCGTTAATTCTATAAATAAATGTCTTCTTATATTTATTGGAATTGAAACTGGATCGGATGTACATGTAATGTCGATTCCAATCTCATTCTCGATTTTGTTCAAAAGTAAACCAACAGGCCCTGCGTGTACTCATTCCATCGTAAAAGTTTACGAGTCCTATCATCCTTAATAATGCGCTCGTAAGTGATGACTCATATCCAAGCCCCTGATATTGAAAATATCTTGGCAAGTGCCAAGATTCGCACTGACTCACCCTATGGCCTTGTTGTTCCTAGAAAAAAAACAGAGATTGATCGGGAATCAACTCTAATACATAATATAAGGGTACCATCATCTCTCTGCTACTTTGTCAACTTTCGTTGTGTTTAATGTATTAACTTAAAACACGTTTAAATAAAAAACAGTAAAAGTATGCGAGCATAAAGAATGCGAAATCTCACGCCTGTTTCCCATGGGGGTAGGCAGGGTAAACCACAGAACACCACCTGCTTCGATCCTTACATACTCCTTTCGCCTCAAAAAAAAAGAAAGAAAGAATTGGAAGAATTGAAAATTGAAAGAATTGAGAATTGAATTGAAGAATGAATTTGGAAATTACCTAAACACCTAAAGCGGTGAAAATTATGGTTCACATGAAAAATCTTATTTCTTGGCTGAAATTGGCACGCATACCTGTCTAAGTAAATCATAAAGTTTTAGTATTTTTTACTACTTATTTTTATTCATGTACATTGTTTAATTAAACTCCCCGTAAGTCTCATTTGAAGAATCAAAGAGGGCTTGGGGGAAGTTAAATTTGTAGTAGAAAGTACGAAACATACGCGGTCGAAATCGCCGCCAAGGTGGTCGTAAATAAATAAATAAAGTGATTCTGGCAGGCTCTTAGTGTGATTTCTAAGACTTCTCTACTCAGACATCAACTTACACGAACAACATTAATTTTTAATTACAAGTAAGCTCGTTAAGAGGCTAAGAGGGTCTTTTCTTCATAAAGATGCTCTCGCCTGTTTTCTTTCTTAAAAATGCTATTTATACAGTCAACTATGAACTGTGTGTGGGTGTGTGTATTAATGGGTACACCTCTGGCTAACCCTTTGGGGATCACAGGCGTGATGTTATGTTATGTCAACTATTTGTGTGCTCCGATGTTTTCTTTTTAAGGATACGTAATTTTTTTTAAGCATGAGAACCCACTGAAAATTCTTAAAATTGTCTATGTATACCGCTGTCAACAGTGGCCTAGTAAACAAATTCGAAAAATTTTAATGAAAAAAGAAAACCGTAAAATCATAGTTCATATCGCGCTTATTCAGTATATAAAATATTATAAATATTTCTTACTCCTCCGCTATTCTTTTCTGATTAATTTCGTTGCGGGACCCAAGACAGTTAATCGTTTCTCTGGGACTCGTCGAGCTTCATTGCCTGGACGCTTTTCTGGTGGCCTCCACTGTTGATTCTGGCTTTCAGGAGTTGCAGTGGGTGGGAAAAGTGTGGCGGGCTTGTCCCAATAAAAAAAAAATATATATATAAAATATAATTTATACTACGTTTTGCCCGCGATTTCGTCCGCGTAAATGTCGGACACTCGTTTCATCCCCATAAGTGGTTAATTTTGAAAAATCTACTTCTAACAAAAATGTATCTCCCTGCCAAATTTTATCTTTATGACGTCAAGCGGTTTTCAATATTTCGTGTTGAGTGTAAGACTTTTCGCTTTATATTTAGATTGGTTCAATAGGTATTACCGAAAGAAATGGGTCAGAGCCAAGACCAACTCAGAATTATGGCTTTTTACTAAGCAGCTGTCCTTTTCGCACGCCGGGGTCTTAATTATCGCTGTCGCTCTGCGAACGACAGCGATAATTTCTTCTTATACCTAATTACACGAATGCCCTAAAAAAGGAGTGTTAATTGTTCAGGTTTAATGTGTGTATGTATGTGAGTTTCTTTATTCCACCATAACTTTTAAACACTTGAACCGATTTAGATGTATGGGGTATCGTTACAATCCTTGCATCTTTCCGAGTAACATAGGCTACAGTACAAAATAAAAAGAAACCAGTGTGGTCACTTTAAAATGTAGATATATTAATACCAGCCTCCATTTTAGCGTCTAGAATTTGACAAGTAGATTTAAAAAATATATAACACGGTAAATAAGAAACGAGTAAACAAAGTACAAATATGTGCAATATTTGCAGTCGTGTTTTTTATTTTTTTTTATTATAGTAGCTTGTTTTCAAAAATCTCTCCGTCCGCTGTTCCTCTTAAGCGATAAGTATCCAGACGATAGTACCTATCTCTTATGATGACGTTTCAATTGTTACGTTCTCAAAACTCAATCATACGAGACAAAGGCTAAGTACGTATAGACTTCTCATAATGCAAATAAGTGGTAATTAAAAGGAGCTTGTTTATCACTGTGCTCACAATCTAAGTTTAAGTATCATCGCGGGCTATTGCGTTGAACCGATTTTCACCCTTACTTTCTTAGTAATAGAGTTAAAAGTCGTTAACTGTTCTTGTTCTCCGTTGTGCCTATCTGTTCAGGGTTCCTGGTATTCTGTTATCGTCATTGTAATTACTGGAGCAAGTGTACGAGAGAGAGTTCGCACATTGCGAAGCGATTATTCACAACACGATTTGAACTTCGCTTTTAGTACGTTTTTAATGCGATGTCGCGAATTTCTATCATTAAATTATGTATTATAATTATTATGTATAGGTATTCAAAATTCCAGTTCAGTCGAACACCAGGAAGTGGGTCGAATTTGACTTGTAAGATCTGATTAAGTTCCTGTGTCCACTTTCTGGCACCATCATTAGACCAGCTCTGTGTCATCATTATATTGTACTAGCTGTCGGCCGCGGTTACACCCGCGTCTTTGGTTACTACTCCGTGTATATAGCCTTCCTCGATAACTACTCTATCTAACACTGAGAGAATCATTCAAATCGGACCAGTAGTTCCAGAGATTAGCGCGTTCAAACAAACAAACACTGCAGCTTTATAATATTAAAGTATAGATTGTCATGCACATTGCACATTTATTTTTGTCAGCTCAATCGAAAAATTGGGAAGTGCTTAAATTTAACGTGTAAGATTTGATCAGCCGGGACAGGTGAAAGTAAATAAAAACTTATAATAACAGTAACTCTTTCTTTCGCAGGATATACTTTCGTTAACGGAAGTAATGCCTGGTCCATATTGGCTTCATTACTACCCTGAGACACCGCTCACCAATTCGCTGATGGAAGACGTAGGCGCCAAGCTGAACCTGAAGAAGCTTGACAAATTAGGTAAGTACTAGCTTACACTAGGACTTCGTCTGCGTCAATGTTAATAGATACTTCGGGAATTGTACATTTTACCGGGATAGCCTGTGAGCTATTCCAGACTGTAATCTTCCTCTGTGCCAAATTTCATGCAAATCCGTTTAGCCGCTCTGGCGTGACTAAGTTAGAAACATCCATCCATCCAAACTTTCGCTTTTATAATATTTGTAAGAATATACGTTTTTTATACACACAGATTCTGTCTTCTACTATTAGACTTCGTTAGGGGGCATCCATTAATCTCGTCAGGCGTTCAGGGGGGTAAGGGTGGAGCCGAATCTCACCCATTCTTACGTTAGACCGAAGGGGATCTCGACAAATATCACATACTTTTTCTAGTTCAATTTTAGTTTTACCTTGTACTTATGTACTTTCTCATCAAGGAAAGAACGGGTCGTAAAATCGCAAAATTCGCCTCACGTAATTAACTAATGCCCCTTTATACCTAACCGTATTTTTATAAATGTATCGTTGTAAAACTGATAACATGTGCGATACGACACAAATGCGATACTGGACGCCAATTAGTTCACTTCCATTCAACTCATTTTTATGGGCGGAGGGGAAGCGGATTTCAGGGTCGCGCCTTGATACTGTGATCGTTGTCATTACGAGTTTTTGGAACAAATTCTGCGAAAGAATTGTGCATGTTACCTTTTATGTAACACTAGCATACTAGCAGTCTCCCTGCGACCTTGTTCGCGTGATTTTCCTTGCGGATCCCTAACTTTTCTGAAAATATAATATAGCCTATGTTACTCAGCGTGAATGTAGCTTTCAAGGGATGATTCTCATTAGAGCGTGCCATGCCCGGGGCGGGGCCCGGACGGGGCACGGTTTTAAATCTGTTACATATATTTTGTATGAATCAATTCATATTACACAGTGGATTATCCGTGTCCCGTCCGGGCCCTCTCGACGCACTTCAATACCACGTCGGCTCGTCCACGCCCCGGCCCGGGCACGGCCCGCTCTAATGAGAATCATCCCTAATGGTGAAAAAATTTTTGAAATCGGCACTTTTGAGTTTATTCATTACAAACATACACACACACACACACACACACCCACACCCACACACAAATACATATCTTTCCTCTTTATAATATTAGTGTAGATGAAGATAGGCATTGTTCTATGGGAACGTACTATTATTGGGATTAAATATATCCAATGTCCTAATTTAGTCCATAGTATACCTGTATATTGCACTAGCTTCTGGCCGCTAATTCGTGGAAAATGGCTCTTTAACTTGTAAGATTTGATAAGCTACATACATCTGGGCGGGTGAAAGTAAATAAAAGCTTGTTGACCTGCAGTGTGACTGTATTATTTGGCAATGGCTGTTGTTTCGGACTTCCGAAGGTAAGCCGGTAGGAATCTTAACACATAACATAACATAACATCACGCCTGTAATCCCCGAAGGGTTAGGCAGAGGTGTACCCATTAGTACACCCACATTTCGCCAGTTATGTTTACGTCCCATGTAATAGGGGGCGAGCCTATTGCCATCAACCGGGCACAATTATTATTTTCAATTATTATTTATTTTCTTATTCCTCCGCTATTCTTTTCTGATTAATTTCGTTGCGGGACCCAAGACAGTTAATCGTTTCTCTGGGACTCGTCGAGCATCATTGCCTCGACGCTTTTCTGGTGGCCACCACTGTTGATTCTGGCTTTCAGGAGTTGCAGTGGGTGGGAACAGTGTGGCGGGCTTGTATTCAATTACGTATGTATTATATCAATTATCATGTGAAAGTTTGCAAGTACGTTTGAAGGTTTTTGCATCAATCACGACTTGTAGCAAGGCCGATGTATCTTGGCGGTCTGAAGATAGTTGTTTGGCTGCGCAATGGATTTTATTGAACCGAAATTGTTTACTGCGCAGCAATCGGCTAACTTCAGGGCCGCCAAGATACGTCGGCCGTATTGTAATAGCCTAGCGGATTTGGATGAAAGTCGGACACAGATATAGATTATATTCTGTAATAGCACATAGGCTGTATATCCCGGAAAAATTAACGGTTCGTATATGTCAACTTTGACGCGGACGAAGTCGTGGGCAGAAGCTAGTACATAACATCATCACGGCTGTATTCCACGAAGGGTTAAGCAGAGGTGTACCCATTAGTTCACCCACATTTCGCCAGTTATGTTTAAGTCCCATGTAATAGGGGGCGAGCCTATTGTCATCAACCGGGCACAAATCCAGACTCCAGGGTTGCTACTGAAAAATTCCTGAAGGATAAACCTATTAACACTTTGCCCGACCTGGGAATCGAACCCAAGACCTCATGCTCAGCAGTCGTGCTTTGCAATCATTACACCAAAGAGCCAGTCAGAAGCTAGTATAATTTAAATTTTTGCTTACATCACTTAGTTTAATTCTTTTGTCCACAGATCACAAAGAAAAAGGCTACATCGCTTTACCGAACGATACCCGGGTGAACGAGCTGGGGGCTAATATGCGACTCTTGGAAGCTGTCGTCATATTTCAAGTAAGACTGCTGTCGTAAATACAGCACATCAAGTTTTTGAAAAACTTTAGCTTAATAGTGCGCTAATTCTGCACGTACTAGCATTGTCTCTTTCTAAAGCCCACCGAAGGCACGGCGCAGCAAAGGAGGTGCAATTTTGTCAAATTTCAAAAGGTTGTCATACAATACATTCATCATCATATTAACCTATGGCCGTCCACTGCTGAACGTAGGCCTCCCCCAAAACTCAAACTTAAACTCATAACATTTACATGAACATTAGGTCCGTTAAATAATTACAGTACCCTACTGTTCAAAATTCGCGCTTCGCAACTTCTGTTACTGTCCCACTCAAACCATGTCAGAGGCCCTTGAGGCGATTTAGAAACTCTGACACTAGGGTGTGTGGGGTCGTAAGACCTTACTGCCCGCACGATAATGAAGAAGATTTGACGATGATGCAAAACTGCATCATGTATTGCACTTGTGAAATTCATAGATTATAGTGTATATTTTGTTTGTCAATGGTGCCGATTCTCTTGGTCACAAACTAAACTAAAATTCGACTATTTCCATCTTTTTTTGTCCAATAAAATAAGAAAAAGACTAATGTAAATAAGAGCTGTCAAATTCAGTCAATCTGACACATCCATACAGTTATAGTTGACATCTTAAAACGTATGAATTAAAAATACGGAAAAGTTCAAGGCAAAACTAATTTGACATCGCTAACTTAGTTCTTTAATGTCACCGTCCTTTACGTTCGCTGTATGTTAGTAAGAGATGTCAATTCTCTAAATTTAGTCTAGTTTGTGAACAACACAATCGGCACCATTGGTGCCGATTCCCTTGGTCACAAACTAAACTAAAATTCGACCATTTCCATCTTTTTCTGTCCAATAAAACAAGAAAAAGACTAATGTAAATAAGAGCTGTCAAATTCAGTCAATCTGACACATCCATACAGTTATAGTTGACATCTTAAAACGTATGGATTAAAAATTCGGTAAAGTTCAAGGCAAGACTTATTTGACATCGCTTACTTAGTTCTTTAATGTCACCGTCCTTTCCTTTCGCTGTATGTTAGTAAGAGATGTCAATTCTCTAAAATTAGTCTAGTTTGTGAACATGGGAATCGGCACCAATGTAACGTTTTTGTGACAGAAAATGTCGGGGGAAACGTGGCCAGACCGGCTGAACTACACCATTCGTATGAAGGGCGACTTCCAAACAGATTCATACGAGCCTCTGGATGATACGCCCGGACCTCACAGGATGTTCGGTAAGATATTATTCACATTATATAACATCAAGCGTGAAAGACGATTGACAAAAGGTATTTTATGGCAGAGGTGAGAGGCAACGCCGGGAGGGGTCGCCCTAGGAAGACCTACACTGACCTTATTGGTGAGGTCCTTCAGAAAAGTCAGGGGCGGAGTACTCGTAACCAGCGTGCTTGTATGACGAGATGTATGAACGTAGATGAGGCGAAAGTATGTAAGGATCGTAGCAGGTGGCGTTTTGTGGTTCCTGCCTACCTATGGGAAAAAGGCGTGAGTTTATGTATGTATGTACATAACATCACGCCTGTTTTCCCTGAAGGGTTAAGCACCCACGTTTCGCCAGTTATGTTTAAGTCCCATGTAATAGGGGGTGAGCCTATTGCGATCAACCGGGCATAAATCCAGACCACGAGGCTGCTACTGAGAAATTCCTGATGGGAATACTCAATAACATTATTAATTAACAAATTAACATTATTATGATGATGTGTGCTCCCACACAGACGTCCCATACAAAATATTCACTGATCTACTCGCTTGTACAGTCAGCAAAACAGATAGGTATGCAGGGTTGTCAGATATAGTTGAAGTTTTCAAAGAAACAGTTAGATTTTTTCAAATGTAATTCAATTTAAAACGTAGATAAGGAACAGTTAAATAATTAAGTTAAGTTTCGGTCAAACACATCCATCAGTTTCTAAGAAAACTGCATACTATGACCGCAACGGATGTTATTAAAATGTTATTATGTTCACAGGTATCAAGTATGGCACATTCATGCGCATCCAATGGGCGATCGACACGAGCTTCATAAAGCTTCTCACGGGAATCGAAGTGCCTCAGGTGAGAATTTTGAACTACTTCCCCAATACGCTATGGTTGGTAATTCTCAAAAGAAAAGACACCATGAGGCTGACTTGTAACAAAAAAATATTATACGCAGTCACAATCGACCAATCAAAAAAAAAATTCAATTATGATTCATTTTTGAATACTCCGATAACTTTAATCCAAAGAATAAATATGAAAGTTTGAAATATTTTCTGTCAAACTGCCATATGTATTTACTTGTTATCCTTCCGTTAAGAGTCTTCTGAAAATTGAAAAAATTGCCCTCAGACAATTAAAAGGCACTTTTTACCTTTCAAAAAGGTAGATTTGTATAGATTTGTATAGAGAACGAAAGAAACTCCATACTTAAAAAATCGTTGATTTATTTTACTAGTTAAAATGATTGCGCGTATGCAAACTCTGATGTAGCTTAACCTACAACCCGTTAACTGCCGGAAAACACACCCGTTGTGTATCTATAGATAAACTAATTTAACATGGCGCGGGCCTCCTTATTTCTATTTCAATGTGTGTAGTCACATCCTTATGAAAGAATTTGTATGTAGTTGTAAGTAATCGTCTTCAGTAGCAGGCCGGATTTGTTTGTCAACTACTTATAAATAGCCAACCGCGCAAGACAACGCACCTGTCATTTTAATGGAGTATGTCAGTCAGTGCAGCGCGCCATACTAGTAATAATGAGTAATTAATGACGCCGCTAGTCGAGCAGCAAATCGCTGATTTGTATTTATTTCAAGAGCCGTCTCAGTACGCACACATGCGTTGTGAATCTTTTCAATACTTTACAAACACTTTCAAACGTTTTGAATGGTTATTGCCATGTTATTGTAGTTTATCTCTATTAAAAAACGCGAGTGCGGCGCACACAACGCATGTGTTCTATTTAGGGCGAGGCCCCATTAGTGCGTTGCGTCGCGTCATCGCAACGGAACAACGCATTGTATGCCACACCTGTGTTGCGTTGACGCTGCGCCAACGCAACGCAAGAGGGTATGCACGCCGTCGCAGCTGCGTCTCAAATCAGCCTTTGCAATGGATAGATAGATCACTGTCCGTCGTCGCAGCGGAGCTCCCACAACGCAGCTCATCACCCTACCTCCCGCTTCGTCTCTTGTCCGTCGATCCGTTGAAACGTCACGCGCGACGACGCAACGATCTAATGAGGCATGTCATAAAAAATATATGGAAAACGACGCAGCGACGACGCTGCGAGGACGCAACGCAGCGCAACGTACTAATGGGGCCTCGCCCTTACGGTTCTTACTACGGCGAACACACTCTGTATAGCCAGCCGCACTACCGACCTACTGATGGTACCTAGTAGTACCTACTTGTTTTAAAGGACAAAGAGCAACCTATAACGGTAACAAAAGCTCTCATACATATTTCATTTTGTTTCGTTCTTCGTTGCCATTGACTACATTAAGCATGCATTAATTTAATATAAAGTTTAATAAATATCTTTCGATTTAATCAATACTGGGTAACCGTTCAACGAAGCTATAGAAATCGTTAATTAATTATTTAAGTAAAATGACTGCTCCGACTGAGTTGACTGTCCCAGTCCTGAGTTCGATTTATTTTTTCAACTTTGATATAACATAACATAACATCACGCCTGTAATCCCCGAAGGGTTAGGCAAAGGTACACCCATATTTCGCCAGTTATGTTTTTAGTCCCATGTAATAGGGGGCGAGCCTATTGAACTTTGATATATTTTTATTATTTGTTCGTGCTTGTATGACGAGATGTATAAACGTGGATGAGGCGAAAGGAGTATGTGAGGTCTGAGGATCGTAGCAGGTGGCGTTCTGTGGTTTCTGCCTACCGCCATGGGAAAAAGGCGTGAGTTTATGTATGTGTATTATTTGTTGGTATAGCGGCAAAAGAAATACACATTCTGTGAAAAAATCAACTCTAGCTGTTATGGATGTGAGATACAGCTAGGGTTGCCAACTTTATTAAAGGCGAATATTCATCTCTGACGAATATTAAAAAAAAAATAAGTATCAGAAAATTTATTTATTTAAATGTTTCACGCTTACTTTGCATCGAGATCCTTTCAAGCGATATTAGTTCTAAAATCTCTCTAATCAATCAAGTATACGTTCTAGGTTTAAGTGAAAATAAAGTATTTTGGATACTATTTTTATTCTAAAGTATAAATTATGATGGAGCAAAATAAAGTATGGTTGGCAACTCTACATACAGCCCGCTGACAGACGTTCAGAGACTTAATAGAGTACCGTTAGGGCGAGACTCCACTAAAGCGGAGACGACAGGAGATGTCTCGTAATTAAACAATAGTATATTTATTTATTTATTATTTATTTATTATTGTGCTGAAGCTAAGCGCTGAGCTAAATGACGCAAGCTAATCGGTTGTAAGACACATCTCTTCTCGTCTCCGCTTTGGTGGAGTCTCGCCCTTAACACCTTTCGTGCACGGAACTCTAAAGACTTCCATCACTAAAGCATTACACTCCTACATTACAAATGAGGCCCCCCTTCCTCCACCCATGAACAAAGACCTCTCAGTGCTCAATCATTGTAAATAACAATAGGTATTGTATACAATAGGATATGGTCATAGACACACAGTAGTCTATAGCCGTGACAAATGACCGTGCAATTATGTTATCACTGTTGTACGCAGATACGTATGAACTTGAGATAATATCTGTATTCCATCATACTTGTTATTTTTCAAATGCCCCGTTGCGTTGGTGATGAATTTGGTTGATGAATGTGTATTATGAATTTTATTATTTAATTTATTAATGAATTTTGATTTTCTTCTTATATGATTGATTAATGAAATTCAATTTTTTTAAAAAGTTTGACTAACATAGTTTAGTTAATACTAACCTCATATGGACATGGACATGCAAAAAGTCTGAATTAAATGATTTTTATTTATTTATTTATTTTATTAAAAAGTATGAACTTTAACGAGTCGGAACATTTTGTAAATTCAAAGCATTAAAACTGGTTTGAGAATTGAGGCTTGAACTAAAATGAGAACTCTTTTTTTTTTAATAAGGCGGGAAGTAATCTTGCAACTATCTTTTGGCACGACATTGACTAACATTTGTAACGGTGCAATCGGTTAAAATGGAAACCGGTTTTGAAAGTTGGTTTTAACAAGGACAAAAAACGGTCCGAAGTTATGAAAAATCGATGAACACACATAAAAATAAAAATACAACTAGTACATTTTTTACCCCCTTACAAAAAGGGGAGGTTTACTCCTTTTTGGAGGGGGTTAAACATGGCCGAAATACTTACATAACATCACGCCTGTAATCCGCGAAGGGTTAGGCAAAGGTGTACCCATTCATATACCCACATTTTGCCAGTTATGTTTAAGTCCCGTATAATCGGGGGCGAGCCTATTGCCATCAACCAGTTACAAATGCACACTCTAAGGCTGCTACTGAGAAATTCCTTCTGAAAAACCTAATAACGCTTTGCCCGACCTGGGAGTCAAAGCCAAGACCTCGTGCACCCGGGGTCGCGGGACGTCTTGACAGGATACCGTGGCCCCGGAACGTAAAGGGCAACAGAAAGAACAGAGTAGTTTTTTAGTCAGTAAAAGTCTGGCAGTCCCTTCCACCCCACCCAGGGCGAAAGGACTCATTTGATGATTCAACGAGGCAGTCTGTTAGCTATTATTTTATCAATTCAGGAGGTAGTGTTTTACAACTCTACTCCCGAAAAAATATGCCCATTCAGATGGAGCCATTCATTCATTCATTCATATAATAAAAATAGCAACATACAATCCGGACCGACACTCGACACGTGTTTCCGCAAAGTAAGGCATGACTCATCCGTTTAACTGTGTTTCCTTTTTAATCGACTGACCCCGAATGAGGATATAAGTACATATATAAGTAAGTATAGTCGCGTCATTTACATGGGACTTAAAAACGTAACTGGCGAAATGTGGGTGTACTAATGGGTGCACCTCTGCCTAACCCTTCGGGGATTACATGCGTGATGTTATGTAATAGATATAAATATGTAAAACGAGCCCTTTTTATTATATAAATAAATTGACAGCAATCTCAAGATTTCGTTAAAATTCCGCGACTATGTCCGCTTAAATGTCAGTTATCGCGGACGCAGACGAAGTCGTTTATAAAGTAGCATATGACCTTTGTTGAGGCTCAAACTTACCCTGTACCAAATTTAATCAAAATCGGTTCAGTAGTTTAGTCGTAAAAGCGACAGACAGACAGAGTTACTTTCGCATTAATAATATTAGTATGGATGCATGGCCACCGTAGGCGCGGGCATGCGGACGGCGATTAATGGGTAGCTCGCCGCGCGTTCTGTTCGCGCGCGCCTCAAAGAGCTGTCAGCACAGGGACGGGGCCCCCAACGGGGCCAACGCCTGCCGGGGTTGCGGGACGTCTTAACTGGATACCGTAGCCCCGGAACGTAAAGGGCAACAGAAGGAACAGGGTGGTTTTTTAGTCAGTAAAAGTCTGACAGTCCCTTCCGCCCCACCCAGGGCGGAAAGAGTCATTTGATGATTTTTACCATCTAAAAAATTAAAAAACAAGTATGGATGTATAATTTTAGGTGTCCATGTAAACGTAGCTTTTTTACATTGTAAAATATTTCAAGTGTTTGATACACGCTCATGCGTCAGTGCTATGGCTCGTTTCCAATGAGTCAATGAAATCACTATTTAAACTTGTTTCGTTGTTTTCAAAGTGGGGGCGTCGACCACCGTCCACCAGTGTAGTTAGGACCTTATTTACACTTTAGCTTTTGCTCGCGACTTCGTCCGCGATGTCATACGCACTTACCGGTGCACCTACTATGTTTTGTCTCTGCATCACTATTTTTTTTTTAGGTGGTAAAAATCATAAAATGACTCCTTCCGCCCTGCGGGGCGGAAGGGACTGTCCCTGAGGTAGATTAGTAGAAAATGCCCAAAGTATTAAATCCGCCTTTGTACAATGTATTTTTTTACATGTGCATAAAGTTTAAAAAAAAAACATTACCGAAAGCAAAAAAATAATTATTGTAGTTTTTAACTGTAAATATTTTGTAAAATATAATATAAATTTAAAGTTGTGTGAATGCCTATTATTGGTCCATAAAATCAATATCTGACATAAAAAATGTCATTCTCATTATCTCTCATTTCTCTTTTTTTTAAATCTACCATTTTTTTTATACAGATACTATAACGAAACTTCAAAAAGAGCTTTAAAAAATCATGAAAATGAAATTACGAATTTGTTATCTGTACTTAGCGGGTTTGACTTGGATTTGGGGTGAGGAAGCGGGCACGAGGTAACGGCCAATTTGAAATGAACGCCTAATTTAGAGTACTAACTCACTAATAGTGCCTATAATGAGCTTTGTATTTAAACAATAGACGTAAGTATTTTAAAATCAATAAAGATAATACAATAACTCTTTGTTCATCAGATAATCGATGTATAAAAGTAAATTAAAGATGTACCAAAGTAAATTTCTCGCTAGGAAAGTATGGATACGATTTCTAGAAATAATTGCTTTGAACAAAAGACTTCACGAGAATTTTAGATTTTTTTTTATTACAATTGTGCTATTATGAAACACTTTGATCGTAATATACAATATTTTTTAAACAAGTTTTAACCCTTTGGCTGCGGGCGAACATTCGCTACGCCAAACGCCAGTGCGGCTAGCTACCAATGTTCGTGTGTTCGCCATAGAAAAACACATACGGTGTGTGTGCGCCGCACTCGCGTTTTTTAGTCGAAACACAACGTGTGTGTTTTCCCGCAGTCAATGAGTTAATTTAAAATTATTTCAAATTTGAGTATTTGGACAATTGCAAATACTCAAATTTGTATACCAATAAATAGTCGATTTTTTTCTGCAATTTTTGAAAGGACAACTTACATACGAATAGTGCAAGCTAAATAAAAGATTGTAATAAATAGAAATAAATCTTGTTGCCCCTTCCAAGAGAGTTTTGTAAGGAGAAGAATGGGCAAGAAACTCCATACATACTCTTTTAAAATCAATGCTTTATAATATTTGCATAGAGAATCCTAACTAAAATTATAAATGCGAAAGTAAGTTTGCTTATTTGTTACCTTTCCACGCCTAAACCACTGAACTGATCACCCTGAAATTTTGCATAATTACGTTGTCAGGTGTACGGAAAGGACATACTTTTTTTCGGGATGAAAAGTATTTCATCCCGAATAAAAGTACCGTTCCTGAAAGAAATCAAAATAACGGTCTTATGATGATAGATGGCGCCACAAGTCTTTCGAATCATGATCGAATTTTAAATTCAATTTGCGAGCGGAGCCGCGGACAAAAGCTAGTCATACATAATTTACCTAGTTTTTCACACAATCTTTTGCTACTTTCAGGCCCTGTCCGTCCAAGAGTTCCCTTACAACCAGGTGCCTTCGAGCGAAGGTCGGAGGGTCATCTGCGCGTTGTCCCTCATGTTATGCTGGCTGTCCCTGATGTTGACCTTCGTGTTCCTCATGAGTCGGCTGCTTCAGGAGCGGGCTAGTGGCATTCAGGTGAGCAAACTTTTCATATCAGCTTACTTCTCGGAGGTCACCGCAGCCGTCAGTTGAATATGAACTGATTAAACGGTTCCCAGGTCGGGCAGTGTTATTGGATTTTTCCATCAGGAATTTCTCAGTAGCAGCCTCGGAGTCTGGATTTGTGCCCGGTTGATGACAATAGGCTTGCCATTACATGGGACTTTAACATAACTGGCGAAATGTGGGTGTACTAATGGGCACACCTATGCCTAAGCCTTCGGAGTTTATATAAAAGAATTTATATATTTCATGATGTTATGTAAAAGAAAAAGTGTTTCTTTTCCAATCCCCTCTCTTACGTGTATATGGATCACACCACAATAAAAAAAAACAATTCTCCTCCACAGGAATTAATGAAAATGGTGGGGGTATCAACCAACGCTCTATGGTTGTCTCACTACCTGAATGCGTTGCCAGGCGGACTGGTATTCTCCATCGGCGGTACGATCCTCTACAAGGTGACCTCCAACCCTATGCTGGGGAACTCCCAAGGGCTCCTCGTCTTCCTGTTTCTGCTGATGTACTTCAACACGATCGTGGCTATGGCTTTCGTCTGTAGTTATATCTCGAAAGGAAGTGAGTATTATTTTAACCCTTTGACTGCGGACGAACATTCGCTACGCCATACGCAAGTGCGGCTAGCTACCACTGTTCGCGTGTTCGCCGTAGAAAAACACATACGGTGTGTGTGCGCCGCACTTGCGTTTTTAATCGAAACACAAAGTGTGTGTTTTCCCGCAGTCAACGATTTAAGCAGCTATATAATAAGTTACCTAAATAAATAAGAGACTCTCCATCAATGAACATTTTCTAAAATAGGTTAAAGTTGTATTTGTTCAACCAACAAAAATAAACTGCTACCCACTGTATGTTCGATAGATTGAAAGACAACTGTTTATTACTTAAGATAGGTAGTTATAAGTTTCTCATATTTAAGTGAACTATGTACTATGTTCTTTTTGAGAAATAAATTTCTTTACACCGAACCGACTTCAAAAAGGAGGAGGTTCTCAATTTGGCAGTATGTTTTTTTGTATGTGTGTTACCCGATTACTCCGCCAATTATGAAATGATTTGGATAAGTCGGTAGCAGTACCTACAAAAAAAACCAAAGCCACCGACTTTCAAATGTAAAGTTATTTTTTATTTTGTAGTTTTTGAAGGCGGAATCATTAAAAAAATAAATTGAGTCTGGTATTAATTTACGTTTTAAACCGGGTTCTTTTTATTTTTTACGATACCCCATACATCTAAATCGGTTCAGGCGTTTAAAAGTTATGGTGGAATAAAGAAACTCACATACATACATACACACATTATTACATTAACTCTGAACACATAACACTCCTTTTTTTGGGGCAGTCGTGTAATAAATGATTTGACTTTGACTTTGATCGCCCGCAGTCAACGGGTTAATAAAACTCTTACCCAATTCACCTTTTTTGTTCCCACAGCACAATATGCAGCAACCCTGTCAATTCTGGCATACATGTTGCTATGGCTCCCGATGCGCCAGGTCGAGACAGCCAAACTCCCGTACCCTTTGTTACTGCTGACTGGATTCTTCCCGCACGTGCCCTCCAAATGGTTTTGGTATGAACTGAGCACACTAGAGCAATTTGGTAAGTATACTATCCTTACTATATACATGTAAAAGTAACAGTGTCAGTCACGTTTAAGTATAGATAAACTACTATAACGAGGCGTGCCCCTCCATATTGCTATTTCAATGTGTGTAGTCACATCCATATGAATGACTTTTTATGTAGTTGTAAGTAATCTTCTCCAGTAACAGGCAGGTTTGTTTGTCAACTTATCAGAAATAGCCGACCGCGCAAGACAACGCACCTGTCGTTTTCATAGAGTATGTCAGTGCAGCGCCATACTAGTAATAGTGAGTGATTTATGACGCTGCTAATAGCAACAAATCGCCGATTTGTTTTTGTTTCGGGAGCCGTCTCAGTACGCACACATGCGTTGTGAGTCTTCTAAATACTTTTACAAACACTTTCAAACGTTTTGAATTGTGGAGGGGCGCGCCATGTTAATGTAGTTTATCTCTAATTTGTACTTACTTTGTTGGTCACAGACAAAGGCACCTACTTTAGCAATATGGCCACGACAATGGTGCCCTACAACGGCTCCGTGCTCCTCAGCTTATTCTTTTTGATGGTACAAACCGTCTGCTACGGCCTCTTGGCGTGGTACCTGTCCCTCGTCAGGCCTGGCCAGTACGGACAGGCCTTACCCTGGAATTTCCTCTGCAAGGTACGTGCATTAACAGTTGAAGAGGAGGCAGAGATCTCTTTCTTCGGTAATTAACTCATGCAGGAAGACTTTTATCACGTTCCAATTTTTTTCTAGACATTAGGTATGTTTCAAAGACGCCATTTTTGAAAAAAAAATGGTATATAGTTTTTTTTAAATAAAATATTGTTATATCCGGAATACGACATACCTTTCCCAAACTAAGCCTGTGAAAGTATGAAATGAAAAGCAACTTATGTTTTGATTGTTATCAATGTTTGGGGGCGGGGCCAGGCGCGCGAGTCGGGTCAGTGTTCGACGCGGCGCATAATGTGTGTGTTAAAATATGTATTAGTTTATAGTTATTGTACTTATTTATGTATTTGTGTTTTATGGGCCTTAGTTGCCTGAAATAAAGGTTTATTATTATTATTATTATGTCCACAACTAAGTGATGCTTTATTTTAATATTTTAGTACTGAGTGAAAAGAAAAAATACGTATTTTATTATTTTCAACAAATATTATATTAAAATTTGGAACCTGATTAAAAAGTTTTCCTGTATATGTATATTACTACTACTAGGCAATAATTGTACGTCCATGTATACACCCACGACGCTCTCGCACGCTGTGAATGGGTCATATCATGGTAGAGATAAACTACTATAACTTGACGCTCCCCTCCATATTACCATTTCAATGTGTGTAGTCACATTCGTATGAAAGAGTTTGTATGTAGTTGTGAGTAATCGTCTTAAGTAGCAGGCTAGGATATTTGTTTGTCAACTAATCATAAATAGCCGACCGCGCAATACGACGCACCTGTCATTTTCATAGAGAATGTCAGTGCAGCGCCATACTAATAATAATAAGTAATTTTTGACGCCGCTAGTCGAACAACAAATAGCTGATTAGTTTTTGTTTCGAGAGCCGTCTCAATACGCACACGTGCGATCTCTTTTTTATACTTTTACAAACACTTTCAAACGTTTTGAATTGTGGGAGGGCGCGTCATGTTACTGTAGTTTATCTCTAGAATGTTGACCAGCCATCAAAAAGTTACGCAGTTAAGTGGTTAACGCCAGAATCACATTTCAGGCGAAAAATCTGTGCCGTACAATTTGCGTCACGTAAGGTTTCCGCTCTGAAACCTGGGTTTACGATGCGCGTTACATGGTGCGCTACTGTTTTCTTATGGATATTACAACGCGCGTCGAGCGACACTGGACGACGCGGCCGCTCAGCTGAGTGTTGCTTGCGGAATGGTCAATTAGCTCATCGTAGGCACTAACTTTGCGGCGTGAAATATTATTTGCATCTTTTTAATTTCGATTAGAAAGTGGAGATACTACATACCTATTTTAAATGAAGACTTTTTCACGTTTTATTTCTTTAATAAATCATGATTAATCATTCCACTGCTTGGATCCGCCTTTGTCAATATCCGCGTAAGCTAATCCGTTCACCTCCTCATCCATGTCTAAAAATAATGAAGTCACAACATTTTCCATTCTATATTTACCCGTTTCTGTTTAGTCACACTTTTGAGGTATTTTAAATACACCATTAAATACATAAAAACATTATGAAACCAGGGTTCGACTTTATTGTGTTTAATTCTGCGGTTTAACAATGGATCGTGTTAAAATTAGGAAAGTAAAGTTGTATACCTAACTAGCTTCTGCCCATGACTGTCTTTGGTTACTGCTCCGCACCCTTGGGTCGTACCTATCATATAAAATAAAGAAAGGAGTTCAAGAAGAGTCAGTTCAAAATTAAGAAAAGGTTTTTTTACAATATGGCTGTTAGTTTTAGAAAGTGGCTCGTTTATACAGACAAAAAGCTCTTCAGCTTTACCATAGATTGTGTACCTACTTTTATAGAATTTGGTGTTTTTTGCTTTCGGCTTTCCTCTTATAAAAGTTAACACTTAGACTGCCACAGTCTTTTGTCTTTTGATCTTCAGAGCGGAAAACTTACATGATGCGAACTTTCGTTTAGCGCGTTGTGGAAGTTTTCAAAATGAATATTACTAAAAAAAAACTAAAAGATTTGTGCAGGACGTTTTAAAAAATCGAAAGTTCATTTCCAATCGTTATTTTACATAAATGCGTCGCATTGACTGTATCTAACAAGTCATGAAATAACTCCATGCCACTTAATGTACTTGCTGAACCAAGAGAGCACCCATCCGTTGCCGCGTGCGCAATGATCCATTCCGCACAAAAGTTTACTGCGCTCGCGTTTCGTAGTTCAAACGGGTACCACAAGGCCCCAGGGACCCGTCTGAATAACACCCAAAAGGGTTAAAATCCTGACAGCAACTCTGCGACTGTCAATGAACGAAAGTAGACTTTATTCCCTTGTAAAAGGAGCTACATTCAGCTGCTTCATGACGTTCCTCCTTTCAGCGAGAACACAAAACCAAGATAAAAGAAAGAAAAGCATCGTGAAAGAACAAAAGGAAGACGTTGAGATGAGTTTCACCGCAAAATACACAATCGGCAGACTGAGAGATTGCTTCCTTGTGAGACCTATCTTAGTGAGACTTATAGTGTTAGTACATAGTATATCGCGCTTATGGAGCTAGGATGCAGTCTACTACAAGTAAATGTATACAGGGTCATTGAAAATTTACCCGAGACCTGAAAAGGGGTCATTGTACTCATCATTACGAACAACTTTTCCTATTTGACCAACCCTGAAATCATAAAACAGAAATCAGCTGTTCCCTACAAAAATGCTGTATAGTTTGACTTATTTCTCTTTAACATAAAACAATCATCAAGCAATTCCATATCTTACTATACCACTACTATTATAAACGCGAAAGTTTATGGGAATAGATGGATGTTTGTGACTCTTTCACGCTTACGGCTTAATGTATCTAACTTTACACACAGTTCGTATTTCCGCTGGATAATTTAGGATTGTTTTAATTCTAAAATCTACGACAAAGACGCGGGTAGAAGCTAGCAGAAGAAAAAAATATTAGTTTTTTCTTACTTTTTCTTTGATACAATTTATAGACTCAATTCGCGATCTCCAGACATAGTGACATGATCGGGTTTCGTAGGTCCGTGTGGAAAACACGCGGTGGTGGCGGCGTGCAATATACCAAAGTACATGGGTCACCAAATGGCGAGCCGCCGACCCATTTTGTATAAACCACATAAACTTGCACTACAGAGTACGTAATTTAATAAAAATGTATCCACCGCATTATCT
This sequence comes from Hoplodrina ambigua, assembly GCA_949774945.1. Classification (NCBI taxonomy): domain Eukaryota; kingdom Metazoa; phylum Arthropoda; class Insecta; order Lepidoptera; family Noctuidae; genus Hoplodrina; species Hoplodrina ambigua. The sequence continues at coordinate 11,990,024 of OX458981.1, forward strand.
TTGTTGACGTCATTTCGAAAACGGCCGGGATAACAAGCGAGATAGAGTTCGCAGATTACGAAAGCGTTGATCGTCGCGGTGCGAAAAAAAAAACCTTCGTTATTTCCGTAATTACATTTGTATATTTTTTTTTTTACAAAATGTTGTGCGGACCGCGATGATTATCAGTTCTTAAAACGGACCCCGAGTGAAACTACTTGGTGACCCCTTCTATTGCGTATTCACTGCCGCAATAAAAGCGAAAGCAAGTAAGGCTCTCCGCTCTCCCATCCTGGTTTGTAAAGACACATATCAGCCTTTATCTACACATCATCATCATCTTCCTGCCCTTGTCCCAAGTTATTTGGGGTCGGCGCAACACGTTTTAGCCTTTATCTACACATACTGACCATAAATCTAAATCTCATTTACTAAAAAAACATTCTGGGAAAAACGACTTTTATCTTTGGTATGAATAATCACTATTTTTACGGTAGCGTACTATGTAACGCATGCAAAACGTTGTGCTTAAATGCCGTGGCTACCATCTTTATTTTTATAATTTTTTACTACTCTTTTATATTCATCTTCATTGTTTTCACATGCAGAATCAACAAGAATAATGTAACCAGGATTTTGTAAAAAAACCTAATTGAAAACAGTGCCGTGGAGTTTCTTGCTCGTTCTTCTCCGTAGAGGCCTTCCTGCGTTTTGGAACGAGCAACTAGCTTCAACTTTCGGACTAATAAATAATAATAATAATATCTTAGGACAACCAACACATCGCCATTTGATCCCAAACTAGGCAGAGCCTGTACTATGGTTACCAGACAACTGATAAATATACTTATATATTTCTAAATACATACATATTATAGAAAAATTATACCCACCCAACTGACCGACTCCTTGACAGTTCAAAAGTGCCTAATTAGTCTAATTGAAATTAGTGTTTTGACTTTGATTCCATTACATTTTGTGTACAGGCTCAGTATTGGAACAAGGGTGAAGTCAGGCCCGACACGGATAGTGAGGAGGAAGACCCCATGACGTACGACCCGCGGTACTTTGAGCAGACGCCACCGCATGCCGACATCGGTATCAAGATCGCCAACGTATCCAAGGTAGGAATTGTGCAGGTTTTTTTAAACTATAATCTCCGATTATATTTTATAATTATTATATATATATTGATATAATTTCCGAAAAAAAAACAAAACAATTTTATTGAGTTGTTTACACCATAACCTATAACTCCAAGGTAACTACAATTTCTTTAAAAAAGACGTTTTATTTTAGCCTTAATAACCCGATTAATTTTCGACTTACTGTAAAATTTGATTTTTTTGTGGCTTTGAAATCAATAGATAGACAATTGAGTTGCCAAATAAGTGACGTCACAGGCCGGTTTTGCCATACAAAATCTATGGGAGAATCGCGTTTTGACAGGTCATAAAAAGTACGTCAATTGATGGTGGTGTCAACTAGCCTATTGTGGTTTGGTGATAAAGGCCTTATTATTAATTCTATTCCGTTTTTAACCTTTGATTATTTTTTATCTAACACTAGCGACCTGCCCTTATTTCGCACTGGTGCAATTTTATTTAGATTTATTTAGAACAAGAAACTCTGAACTCTCTTCTGACAAATGCGTGCACTGACTGGACAGGCCGACTCAAATTTGTGTGCCTCTCTCCTCAAGAGACCACCTCGGACATTAACCTTCTTGGTTCGCATATGATTTGACCAATACAAGTAATTTTATGGACTTTAAAAGAGACTTTGACCTCTGAGTTTGTTTCGGTGTTTCTTCTCAGAGCTAGGCTAGGAAACACTGGACTCATCTTGTTTAAAATGTAACGTTTAAAAGTGTTATTTATAACCAATTTACTAAATAAACATCATTTCAAACAATGTTTTCCTTCACCGTTTTACGCTTATGAGTAATTGGAGATTTTTAGTTTGTTCGTTTTTTACCTTTAAATGTTTGTATTGACTGGACTAAGTGTATTTGTAGTAAAATCTTAAATAGATAATGAAAATATTTGTGGCAGAACTACACGAAACAGCGAGCTTTGAGAAATGTCTCGCTGGCGGTACAAAAGGGAGAGATCACAGTGCTGCTCGGACACAACGGTGCCGGCAAAACTACCCTCATGTCTATCATCACAGGTAAATATTTAAAAAATAATTTAAATAAAAAAAAACTTTTTAAAGACAAGCTTTTTTAGCGTATTGTCCAAACTTTATTGTTTTCTTTCATGGCATGAGGTCTTGGGTTCGATTCGCAGGTCGGTTAAAAGTGTTATTTAGTATTCCCATCATGAATTTCTCAGTAGCAGCCTCGTGGTCTAGATTTGAGCCCGGTTGATGGCAATAGGCTCGCCCCCTATTACATGGGACTAAAAAAAAACATAACTGACGAAATGTGGGTGTACTAATGGGTGCACCTCTGCCTAACCCTTCGGGGATTACAGGCGTGATGTTATGTTATGTAAGCCCTTTCATTTGATACCCATATCAGGGGGATTGAGAAAAGTATGTAATCCGCCATCTTGGAACGACGGCCATATAAATATATGCTTTAAAATATGTTTTAAAATTATAACAATATTGATTATTTTACATTGTATTTTCAAATTATAAATTGAGTTAACCGTGTGTTGTGGTGTATCGAATGGCTTCTTGGGCACAAGCTTAAAAATATTTTTTTAAGAGTTTTTTAATCTGTTCTGCTAACAGCTAGCTATTCTGTATGGTAATCTGTGGATAACGTCTTGAGTAGTGTATTTGTTACTTTTATTGTAAGTTTTATATTGTATGACTACGGTGTAATATACTGCTGTTTGTTAATCCGATAAAATAAAATAAAATAAAAATGTGGGCGAATCCGACTCGTACTTTTTCAGTTTTTTATATCTACGAATAATCAAATTCGCTACTCTCCATCTTTGTCTACAGGAATGACAAGCGCCACAGAAGGGAAAGTGTACGTGAACGGTATGGACACTGTGAAGCAAAAGAAAGAAGTACGCAAGAACCTGGGGCTCTGTCCACAACATAATCTGTTCTTCGGAGACCTTACTGTACGAGAACACATTATGTTCTTTACCATGGTAAGTTTACATACATACATAAACTCATTACATAAACTCACTAATTTCCTTGCAGGACCCAAGACAGTTAATCATTTCTCTGGGACTCGTCGAGCTTCATTGCCTCGTCGCTTTTCTGGTGGCCTCCACTGTTGATTCTGGCTTTCAGGAGTTGCAGTGGGTGGGAAGAGTGTGGCGGGCTCGTCCCAAAAAAAAAAAACATAAACTCAAGCCTTTTTCCCATGGGGGTAGGCAGAAACCACAGAAGGCCACCTGCTACGATCCTTACTTACCTACCCTTTTCGCCTAATCCACGTTCATACAAGCACGCCGGTTACGAGTACTGCGTGGAGATAAACTACAGTAACATGACGCGCCCCTCCACAATTCAAAACGTTTGAAAGTGTTTGTCATAGTATTAAAAAGACTCACAACGCATGCATGCGTATTGAGACGGCTCTCGAAACAAACCAAATCAGCGATTTGTTGCTCGACTAGCGGCGTCAAAAATTACTCATTAATATTAGTATGGGACTGCACTGACATTCTCTATGAAAATGACAGGTGCGTTGTCTTGCGCGGCCGGCTATACATATGATTAGTTGTCAAACAAATCTGCCGGCCTGCTACTGAAGACGATTATTTACAACTACACACAAACTCTTTCATTTATTTATTATTTATTTATTTTTTACTTTAATTATAACGGTTACAGAACTACACATTGAAATAGTAATATGGAGGGGCGCGCCATGTTATAGTAGTTTATCTATAGCTTTAATGAGGTTATAATTCGTTGGTCCTCAGCTCAAACGAGGCACATACTCTGAAGCGCGCTCTTCATCTGCCAAGCTAGCCGACCAGCTCGCTGTCAGCAACAAACTTAATTCGCTGACAGCACAACTGTCCGGCGGAATGAAGAGAAGGGTGCAACTGGCGTGCGCTCTCGCAGGCGGGGCCGATGTGCTGGTCCTCGATGAGCCCACGTCAGGACTCGACGTGGAGACGCGCAGACAACAGTGGGACTTACTGTTGGTAAGATTTACTCCATCTTTTAGTATGATAATGGTGCCGATTCCCTTGGTCACAAACTAAACTAAAATTAGACAATTTCCATCTTTTGCGGTCCAATAAAATAAGAAAGAGACTAATGTAAATAAGAGCTGTCAAATTTTGGTAATCTGACACATCCATACGGTTATAGTTGACATCTTAAAACGTATGGATTAAAAATACGGACAAGTTCAAGGCAAAACTAATTTGACATCTCTAACTTAGTTCTTTAATGTCACGGAATGTCACCGTCCTTTCCTTTCGCTGTATGTTAGTAAGAGATGTCAATTCTCTAAATTTAGTCTAATTTGTGAACAAGGGAATCGGCACCAATACCTATATGATTTGGCATTGAAAGAAGTAATATTTAAGTTGTTTGTACACTAGCTTTATGCCCTCAACTTCGTTCGTTTGAGTGTAGGTTTTTTTTTGTCGCGGATCCGCAATATTTTTTCTAAAATACAAAATAGCCTAACTTCACATTAGCTTTCTGCTAGTAAATATACCCCAAATCGGGTGAAGAGATTAGCCGGTACAAACAGACACACCGACAGAAGAAGCTTAAAAAAAAAAAAAGTTTTTTTTCTTTAAAAAATCTCTTATTTTGACCTACACTTAGAGCGAAGAATTAATTTGGCTTTGACTTCCACGCGGACGAAGTCGTGGGTAAAAGCTAGTAATATTTATTTTGCTAACAGTCTCTCCGCGGCGAGCGCACAGTGCTCCTCACGACACACTTCATGGAAGAAGCGGACGCGCTGGGCGACCGCGTGGCGGCGCTGCACAATGGAGTGCTGAAGTGCTTCGCGACCACCATGTACCTGAAGAAGGCTGTGGGTGAGTACATACACTAAGAGTCAGTCCGTTTTCAACCGACTTCGTTTTCAAAAAGGAGGAGGATCTCAATTCGACGCGTATGTTTTTTTTTTTTTTTTTCTTTTTTTTTTGTAATTTTTTTCTACGTTTACTCCGCCAATTATGAATCGATTTGATTTTGTTTGAAAGAGATAGTCCCATAGGAATATTGTCATGATCTGATGATGAACTTTGGAGATATGGAACGGAACTCCTTATAAAATCACAGCAGAACCGCCGTAACAAGAAAAATTGCTTTGTATAAACGTGTAGTCGATGACTGACTGAAGGAAGTGGGGAGGGGGTACGTCAACCCCCCTCCTACCACTTTCCAAAATTAAATATATCGTGTGAGGTATTGTTTGAAAGGGCTTTATGTAAGGAATTCAAACATTAACACACAAGCACTAAAAAGAGAAAAATAAAAAGCTTTTTTACAAAAAAATATGACCGCCTTCAAAAACTACAAAATAAAAAATAACTTTAGCTTGGAAGTCGGTGGCAATACCTACATAACAAGAAACAAAACCAAAGCCGCCGACTTTCAAGCTAAAGTTATTTTTTATTTTGTAGTTTTTGTTTAATATCATTTTTATTCGAAAGGGTATGAGGTGATCCCATATTAATTTCGTGAAGACCTCATGTAGACGTAGAGTTCGGCGACAAATAATTGAACTCCTCAATAACTAACAACTAACAGTAAACGTATTGTGATTTGGTTATCGTATCAAATATGCTGGTTAGTTATCGGTCTGTGGTTAACTAATCATGTTCTTTGAAGATACTCCACGCGAAGGATAGATAGAAGTCTTCCGAGCTGACAGCCAACCTTTAATACATAGCTAAAGAGGCACAATAGGCAAAATATTTTTACTTAGTAGATTTGTCTATGTAGCGACATCTATCGCAAAGCATGTGAACTACAACTGACCTATTCCTATAGACATAGACCTGAATTCCTATACCGCGCATTGAAAGTTTGCCGCTACATTAGCATATATACAAAATCCCGACAACAATTATCGTGCAGTTAGCCCACCAGACACAACACCTGTCTGGTCGAAGGATCCTCCCTTTTCAACAGACGTTGGAAAACTTTACACTCTATTTCTCCTGTTTCTCTCATTTCTCTATTCTAATTTTAGGAACGGGCTACCGTCTATCATTCACAACGGTCGGAGCTCCGAAAGAGTCGGAGATCACGAGAGCGGTGACCAAACACATCCCCGAAGCGACGTTGAAGGAGCAAACAATTAACTCGATATCGTACAACCTGCCGGCGGCGCACAGTAAAAAGTTCCCCAAAATGTTCGCTGCGCTGGAGGCGAGCAGGTCGGAGCTGGGGATCGATACCATCGGGGTCGGCGTCTCTACGCTTGAGGAGGTGTTCTTGAAGTAAGTGGCGCTATCTTAATATATATAAATTACGCGTCGCGTTTCTTGTCCGGGATGAACTCCTAAACTACTCAACCATTTTTTATGAAATATGGCTTATTATGTGTAATTTGGTCAAACTTAAAAGATAAGAACTTTTACGATGGGAAAAAAAATGTTTCACATAACACGATCATAATGTATGGCACAGCTGATTATTATTTAATGATTTCAGATACAATAGAATCCATCGTAGAGTTTCAAAGACTATTGTAGTGTGTGAAGCTACACATAACTAAGTAACACTTTATTTATTTATTAGTAGTATAAGCACTTTTCATTAATTAATTAAAAATGAGCTAAAACTTCATAAAAATACAGTTGTAAATTGACTGAATGCGTAATATTATCTTGTACATAATTTTTAACGCTGTTTGTGGATGGATGACTGCTATGGTGTGGACAGCATGATGACGGTCATGCCGGCGGCAGAACCCGGCGGCCCGTGCCGCCGGCATGTATGTAAGAGAGAAATAACGGTGTAACTTTGTCGTAGGTTATGCAGTGACATCGACACAACGATGACTGAAGATGAAATTGACAATCCTGATGAACCGGGTAAGTACATCCTTTATATATAGTACACTAGGTTTTAACCTAGGTTCTTATGTCAGTGATGTCCAAGATAAACTTTAGAAAGTACGGTCAGCAACGAAAGTCGATTAACTAATGTTATTTTTTATATAATTTAAACAGACACTAAACACGTAATGTACTGGCTTTCAGAATTACAGGCAATAGCTAAGTGTTTATTTTATCTTAATTTTATATTTATTGCGTTTTTCTTTTAATATTGTACGTAATAATTAGGATTTGAAAATCATAAATGTTAGTCGACTTTTTTTGCTGACTGCTGACATATGAACTGAAAAAGTCACATTGGTACTTGCTCGGTTTTGAACCCACAACCTCATCCATGAGAGGCGGGCGCCTTAACCACCACGACACTTTTGGATTTTGAATGACCATAGGCTGATTAAGAGGTGCTTGTTTCAGAGGTGCCACCGAACTTGCTAACAGGAGCCGCGTTGTGTTACCGGCAGTTCGCCGTGCTGTTGCAGAGACAATACAAGTTTGTTAAACAAAAGAAATGGACCTACCTTATATGGGTAAGTTGAAAGACGTCATAACATCAAGCCTGTATTCTCCGAAGGGTTAGACAGCGATGTACCCAATAGTACACCCACATTTTGGCAGTTACGTTTAAGTACTGGAATCAAAAGTAACAGCTCACATTAGGACCCATTAATTTTGTAATAATTGCTATCCGTGGTGCTTGGCAATCTGGGCTTTTCCCAGTTGCAAACGTCCCTTTGTGCCTATTGGCTTAGTTCTGTTCTGTCTCCTGCTTGTATGGAGGGAAGTGGAAACTATTTTTTTCTTACTCCTCCGCTATTATTTTCTGATTAATTTCGTTGCGGGACCCAAGACAGTTATACGTTTCTCTGGGACTCGTCGAGCTTCATTGCCTCGACGCTTTTCTGGTGGCCTCCACTGTTGATTCTGGCTTTCAGGAGTTGCAGTGGGTGGGAAAAGTGTGGCGGGCTTGTCCCAAAAAAAAAAAAAAAAAAATGTTACGTTTAAGTTCCATGTAATTGGGGGCGAACCTATTGCCAACAACCGGCCACAAATCCAGGCTCCGAGGCTGCTACTGAGGTATTGGGTATTTGACACCACCAATCAATTGACATACTTTTTATGAGCTGTCAAAACACGATTCTTCCATAGATTTTGTACGGCAAAAGACAACAGTGACGTCACTTACTAGCTAACTCAATTGATTAACAATTCATTGATTTCAGAGCAACTAAAAATCTAATTTCACTGTTCATTGTACATTTATCGGGGTTTCAGGGCTAAAATTACGTGCTTTTTTTTTAAGAAGTTGTGTCTTGGAATTATTTGTCAGTGGTGTCAAATACCCAATTCCTAGTGAAAAACCTAATAACACTGCCCGTCCTGGAACAAAACCCAAAACCTCATGCTCAGCAGTCGCGCTTTGCTACCACTAGACCAATCAGTTTTATACTATTTACATATTCAGAGGCGGATTTAACGTTGAGACCACCATAGGCAAATGTTTCATCGGCGCTCCTGTATTGAAAATAACTAACTCACTGGCACAATAATTAACTTTATGCTAAATTATATTTGACGGGCCTGTTGGTCTAGTAGTTAGTGGCCCTGACTGCTAAGCCGGAGGTCGTGGGTTCGATTCCCACCCAGGACAAACTTTGTGTGATGAGCATGATTGTTAGTTCTGTGTCTGGGTGTGATTTATCTATAATATGTATGTATTTATAAATTATATAAGTATGTATATCAGTTGTCTGGCTACCATAACACAAGCTCTGCTTAGCTTGGGATTAGATAGCCATGTGTAAGTTGTCCCAAGATATTTATTATTTATTATTATTTTATTTATATATTTTTTAAAGCGCGCCCCTCTGTACTCCTGCGGCCCTAGGCACATGCCTAGTTTGCCTTAAGGGTAATCCGCCTCTGTACATATATATTTATTTATTTGCATACCATAATGTGTATAAAGGTGTTACATAAGGCTTAAAGCTAAAATAACAGTTATGGACCCTGTTAGGGCACAGCAACATTTAAGGTAAAATTAAACTTTGAAAAATACAAATTAAAAATAAAATTTAAAAACATAAAAATAATAACACTTCTTATAAAACAGACACTGACACTGACTTGTCTTCGTCTTAGGGATGATTCTCATTAGAGCGGGCCGTGCCCGGGGCGGGGCCCGGACGAGGCACGGACGGGGCACGGTTTTAAATCTGTTACATATATTTTGTATGAATCAATTTATATTACACAGTGCATTATCCGTGTCCCGTCCGGGCCCTCTCGACGCACTTCAATACCACGTCGGCTCGTCCACGCCCCGGCCCGGGCACGGCCGTTATTTATATTACATTCATTCAATTTATATTACATTGTCTTACATCTCATCTCTTGTCCCCAGCAACTCATAGTACCAATAGCAGTGATATGCGCTATCACGACGACGACGTGCAACATGCCGCAGCACGCCTCCCGCGCGCTGCCCATGAACCTGGACATGTTCGCGGCCCGGCCGGAGCGCCGCGTCTTGTACCACGTGGAGCTGCCCGACCTCGACGCGGCCGCGCTCAGGAAACAGTTCCCGCAGGTCAAGTTTGAGGATACCGATGATGTTGCTACTGGTCAGTCATTTACTGTCTCTTTTTCTACATACATCTGCCTAGCCTTTTCCCAACTATGTTGGTTTCGGCTTCCAATCTAACCGAATTCAGCTGAATACCAGTATTTTACATGGTGCTACTGCCCATCTGACCTCCACAACTCAGTAACTGGGTAATACGATACCCCTTGGCGAGACTAGTTGTCAGAGTTTCGGCCTTCTCTGACGGCCCGTAAAGACAGGCAAAGATGCTCGTATGACAGCCGGGACCTTTAAACAATCCCCAAAAAAACGACACTTATATTTGTATTCAATGCTATTTTGTGAACAAAGCTGAGGACACAGCTAATTATTTCTAAAACGTATTAGGGTCCCCCCTCATTTATCGACGCGGAATCGGCTAACACCGGTCGAAAATGCCTTTATGTCCACGTAATAAGGGTGTTACTAATACCATTCGCATCGGCTCCGCTCGGATGACGCGTCGCGACGCTGGCCGACGGCGAAACGAGCCGTCGCAACAGCTGATCGGCGATAAGTCGAGTAGTGTGGTGATACGCACTCGGCTAAGCCGATTCCGCGTCGATAAATGTGGAGAGACCCTTAAACTGTATGTTTTCTTTACAGCGATACTTAGAACTGGGAAATCCGACGTAATGGAGTACAACAAATACTTGGTCGGAGTGGAGGTCAACGAAACGGATGCTAAGGTAATAACAACCGCGGGCTTGCGGACGGCGAGTAATGGGTAGCTCGCCGTCCGATCAAGGACCAAGCCCGGGTCGACGGCGCGTTCTGTTCGCGCGCGCCTCAAAGAGCTGTCAGCACAGGGACGGGGCCCCCAACGGGGCCAACGCCTGCCGGGGTTGCGGGACGTCTTAACAGGATACCGTGGCCCCGGAACGTAAAGGGCAACAGAAGGAACAGGGTGGTTTTTAGTCAGTAAAAGTCTGACAGTCCCTTCCGCCCCACCCAGGGCGGAAGGAGTCATTTGATGATTTTTACCACCTCAAAAAAAAAAAAAAAAAAAAAAAAAAAAAAGGTAATAACAACACATAACATCACGCCTATAGTCCCCGAAGGGTTAGGCAGAGGTGTACCCATTAGTACCCTCGCATTTCGACAGTTACGTTTAAGTCCCATGTAATAGGGGCGAGCCTATTGCCATAAACCATATATATGCTTATCATAGGCTACTTTTTATTCCGCGACTTAGGGTGGATTCACATCTGACGGAAGATACGACGGACGTATCGTCTTTAGTATGTTCATCGCACTAACGCATCATCTGTAATGCGTATGGTTGGATGTTTTATTATATATTTGACTGTTCTAGCGTTACGCGACCGATACGCAGCGGATTTTTCGTCAGATATGAACCGACCCATTAGTCTGCGGCCGCGATAAGCGACACTTACGCGGACCAAATCGTGAGAAAAATCTAGATTTTTCATAATTGATTGATTGTTTTGACGGGCCTGTTGGTCTAGTGGTTAGTGGCCCTGACTGCTAAGCCGGAGGTCGTGGGTTCGATTCCCACCCAGGACAAACTTTGTGTGATGAGCATGATTGTTAGTTCTGTGTCTGGGTGTGATTTATCTATAATATGTATGTATTTATAAATTATATAAGTATGTATATCAGTTGTCTGGTTACCATAACACAAGCTCTGCTTAGCTTGGGATCAGATAGCCGTGTGTGAGTTGTCCCAAGATATTTATTTATTTATTTATAATTTTACTATCTCCCTCAGATACTATACACGACAACAGTCCGTCACGCGGCGCCGGTCGCGCTCAACTTGCTGTCCAACATGTTGGCGGCGCGCTTCATATCGTGGGCAGACGGCAAGACCATCACCACCGTCAACAACCCCATCCTGCGGGAGCAGCTCGCGCTCAGCAGCGCCAAGCAGCCCAAGGACATGACGGCACTCTTGACGTGGGGCATCTGTATGGTGTTCAGTAAGTAGATCCTTATTATTATTTTGTTATGTTAGCACCTTTTATTAGTACACACATAACATCACGCCTGTAATCTCCGAAGGGTTCGGCGGAAGTGTACCCATTAGTACACCCACATTTCGCTAGTTATGTTTTTAGTCCCATGTAATAGGGGGCGAGCCTATTTCCATCAACCGGGCACAAATCCAGACTCCGAGGCTGCTACTGAGAAATTCCTGATGGAAAAACCCAATAACACTTTGCCCGACTTGGAAATCGAACCCAAGACCTTATGCACAGCAGTCGCGCTTGCGACCACTAGACCAACGAGGGAAAAAAAATTAAAGTAAAAAATCAGTGTTTTTTTTTGCGTTTTTGCTCGATAATATAATGGCAACACTGTTATATCTGCCACGCTGGTACGGAACTCTACGTGTGCGACTATCCGAATCCGAAGCGTTCATGACCAGATATTTTTGTGTCGCAGTCAATGAGTTTTTTAACTCATTGACTGCGGGAAAACACTCGTTGTGTTTCTACTAAAATACGCAAGTGCGGCGCACACAACAAAGGAGGTCAACAAAATCCCGAACATGTTCGGCCAAATTTGTTCCTCGAGGTACACATGCACCAAATCGTAGAGAAAAAACATTAACTTCCAAGCTAAAGTTATTTTTTATTTTGTAGTTTTTGAAGGCGGTCATATTTTTTTGTAAAAAAGCTTTTTATTTTTCACTTTTTAGTGCTTGTGTGTTAATGTCCTTACATAAAGCCCTTTCAAACAATACCTCACACGATGTATTTAATTTTGGAAAGTGGTAGGAGGGGGGTTGACGTACCCCCTCCCCACTTCCTTCAGTGACTCATCGACTACACGTATAAACAAAGCAATTTTTCTTGTTACGGCGGTTCTGCTGTGATTTTATAAGGAGTTCCGTTCCATATCTCCAAAGTTCATCATCAGATCATGACAATATTCCTATGGGACCTATTCGGAACTACACTCTTTCAAACAAAAAAAGAATCATCCAAATCGATCAAATCGATTCATAATTGGCGGAGTAATCGTAGAACAAACACACAAAAAAAAAAAAAACATACGCGTCGAATTGAGAACCTCCTCCTTTTTGAAGTCGGTTGAAAATAGAGGAATTCGAAAAGAATTTTACTTTTATTCATTAATCATTTTTAACAATTTAATAAATTATTCAAATATAACCTAATAACCTGTAATACAATTAAAACATGTGGCAACTTTGCATGTACGATTGTGTTTTAATTGGTAGAAATTTCGTAAATGTCATTTTGTTTTGTTTTTGTTGACACTTCACACATGTCATTCCCGTTTCGGAGTACTCGTCGGTCAACTTGACAGTTTTTTTAGGTGCTTATTTACTAGAGTGTCAAAATGGCGTGCTTTTTATTACGCTTAAAAGTTATTTTATTCTCTTCTCCGGGTAACTATATAAATAATTTAAGAGTGCAATAATATTCAGTGTAAACTAGTGTATTTTATGCCACTAAGTGTACCTTCTGTACTAAATTGGCCAGATCCTGTTGACATCCTTTGTTGTGTTGCATGATACGCAACAACTTGGTTCGCACGTGCGTGCCACTAACGAGCATTCATATTTGATGTTTGTGTTAGCTATGTTCTGAACTGTGTAGCCAGCCGCACTACGGGCTTGGTGTAGCGGATTTTCGCTCGCAGTTTCAGTAATTGATTGCATCCTCCACAGTTGTCCTGGCGACAAACGTGAACAGCATCTCCCTGCCGTGCAAGGAGCGCACGACGGGCGCGCGCCACATCCACGTGATGTCGGGCTGCTCGGCCGAGCTGTACTGGAGCGCCACGCTGCTGTTCCACATGGCGCTGTTCGCGGCCGGCCTGCTGCTGCCCATGCTGCTGGCCGCGCTGCTGCTGGAGCGGGACGACACCATCAACCAGCTCGACATGCTAGGTGACTGGTTACAATGTCATTTAATTATTCAAGTCCCACGTAATGAGACACAATTGATTTTTTATTGTTCTGCCGTACCGGTATGACAGCCGGGCCTTGAGCGGTTAATCCTAACTATTATTTAAATGCCAAAGTAAGTTTCACAGCCGGGCCTTGAGCGGTTAATCCTAACTATTATTTAAATGCCAAAGTAAGTTTCACAGAAGGGCCTTCAGCGGTTAATCCTAACTATTATTTAAATGCCAAAGTAAGATTTACAGCCGGGCCTTGAGCGGTTAATCCTAACTATTACTTAAATGCCAAAGTAAGTTTCACAGCCGGGCCTTGAGCGGTTAATCCTAACTATTATTTAAATGCCAAAGTAAGTTTCACAGAAGGGCCTTCAGCGGTTAATCCTAACTATTATTTAAATGCCAAAGTAAGTTTCACAGCCGGGCCTTGAGCGGTTAATCCTAACTATTACTTAAATGCCAAAGTAAGTTTCACAGCCGGGCCTTGAGCGGTTAATCCTAACTATTATTTAAATGCCAAAATAAGTTTCACAGAAGGGCCTTGAGCGGTTAATCCTAACTATTATTTAAATGCCAAAGTAAGGTTCACAGCCGGGCCTTGAGCGGTTAATCCTAACTATTATTTAAATGCCAAAGTAAGTTTGTTTGTTTGTAACCTTTCCACGCCTAAACCACTGAATCAATCATCCTAAAATGTTGTTATACGTTGTCAGGTGTACAGAAGATACGGGCATAGGGTACCATTTATCCAAAAAAATAAAAAATCCCGAAGGAAATCACAATAACGTTCTTATGATAGATGGCGCCACATGTCTTTCGAACCATGATCGAATTTTAAATTTAATTTGCATGCGAGTCCGCGGGCAAAATTCTTTTCTCTTCTATATAAAATACTTTGTCCTGAATGACTGACTGACGGATCAACGCACAGCCTAAACCGCTGAACGTAGAGACCTGAAACTTGGAGGGTGTGTTCTTTGTATGACGTACGCATCCAATCGGCACCAAAGGGGATGGAAATAGGGGTTGAAAGTTCGTATGGATTAAACAGAGTGATGAGCTGCTTTTTATTATTATTATTTTTACTTTTCTCTTCGCTTATCTCGTAATAATAATGTTGGTATCTCCAGCGGTGTTTGCGTTGACCCTGATCCTGGGTAGCCTGGCGTTCTTCGCGTTCATGTACCTCGTCAGCTTCTACTTCAGCGAGAGAGGCACCAGCATCATCCTCGTCTCCTGCATCACCATATTTGGTACGTGTTTTATTAATAATAATTTTATTTATTTCAATCATTCTAGTTCATTAGGTAGAGATAAACTACAATAAAATGGCGCGCCCCTCCACAATTCAAAATGTTTGAAAGTGTTTTCATCAAAAATATTAATGGAGGCACAATTCTGATATACCTAATAAGGCACATTTCTAAAATAATAAAGATTACAAAAAAAAATTATTATATTCGACTCTTATTTGAATCACTTGCATATTCCCTATTAAAAATTAAAAATAAATCATTTATTGACAGATCATTCAATCCAATATGTTAGTAATACATACACGTCTTAAACATATAATATTTGGTACATAAAATTTTAGTAATAATTTAGGTATTAATAATGTCAAAATAATTAATAAGAATAATGTCAAAATCATTAAAAATATGTCAAAATAACCATTAATCATGTCAAAAATTCATGTCATTAATCTGTAACGATTTTTTGTCTGCAGGTATCCTATTTCCGTTCATCACGGCAGCATATTACATGGTCGGGGAGAAAGGTGGTGTCTTGATGACGATCGCAAATGTGTTGGGCTACGTGGTGACGCCGCAGACCCTGGTGGGCACGGCGCTGGCGTGCGTGTTCACGGGGCGCCAGAACGCCGTGTGCGCTGCCATGCGCCCCAACTGTCCTAACCTAGGCTTCGACAAAGACCCTAACTTCGACGAAGCAAATTGTTGCGGTAAGCTCATTAAGCATTTATTTCAAGACTGCCTCGTTCGGGCACGCCGCAATCGCGGCGATAAGACCCCTCTTTGAGGAGTGGCTGGAGAGGCGCTACGGCGTCCTCACCTACCGCCTGACGCAGGTCCTCACCGGACATGGTAGTTTCGGGAGGTTCCCGTGTCGGATAGGGCGGGAGGAAACGCCCGGGTGTCACCACTGTGTGGATCGCCCGGAGGACACGGTGGAGCATACGGTGCAGGACTGCCCCGCTTGGGCGGACCACCGCCGTGTCCTCACGGAGGCGATAGGCGGCGGCGACCTCTCGCGTCCGGACCTGGTTCAGGCCATGCTCCGGGGCGAGAGGGAATGGGATGCAGTCACCTCCTTCTGCGAAACAGTAATGCTAGCGAAGGAGGAGGCGGGCCGCGTGAGGGAGAGAACCACCTCACGCCCCAGCCGCCGCGGGAGACGCTCAGGGCGTCGGACGTCGCGAGGCGACATCCGGCCACCGTAGGCGCGGGCTTGCGGACGGCGAGTAATGGGTAGCTCGCCGTCCGATCAAGGATCAAGCCCGGGTTGACGGCGCGTTCTGTTCGCGCGCGCCTCAAAGAGCTGTCAGCACAGGGACGGGGCCCCCAACGGGGCCAACGCCTGCCGGGGTGGCGTGACGTCTTAACAGGATACCGTGGCCCCGGAACGTAAAGGGCAACAGAAGGAACAGACTGCCTCGTTGGTGTCGCAACCAAAGAAAATAAAACTGTGAACGACTTCTCAGATTAGTTTGATTTATGATCTGCTTTTATTATGTCAATCGGAAGACGCTCATTGGCATACTTTATTACAGTTTTTAGACTGCCTTGTTAGTCTAGTAGTGGCAAAACGCGACTGCTAAGCATGAGATCTTGGGTTAGATTACTAGGTCGGGCAAAGTGTTATTGAGTTTTTCCATCAGGAATTTCTCAGTAGCAGCGTCGGAGTCTGGATTTGTGCCCGGTTGATGGCTATAGGCTCGCCCTCTATGACATTGGACTTCAACATAACTGGCGAAATGTGAGTGTACTAATGAGTACACCTCTGCCTAACCCTTCGGGGATTAAGGCGTGATGTAATGTTATGTTATGTTTATTATTTTAATTTCTGTCCGCGATTTTGTCCATGTGAATGTTGGTTATGTAAGTTAAGTTAGTGTAATGACAAAATTTTATTTGTTTCAGCCGGCGGAAACGCCGCGTGCTATTTTTGCTTCGATGAGCTTGCTCCTTTCAGTGGACTACTCGCATTGATGGCGCAATTCCTAGTCATGATGGCAAGTATCTATCTAATCTTATCTAAATCTAAATATTTAAAAGCGAAATGTCACTCACTCATCACGAATTATCGAAAACCGCTTGACGTATAAAGATGAAATTTATCGGCAGAAACAAAGTCGGCAAAAGCGAAACCCTTGTAAAACACCTTTTTGTCTGTCTGTCATGACCCTTTTTCTCAGCGCGAAAGTATCAAGTTAAAATTAATATCAAATACTCAGGACTGCTACCCTCTGGAACAGATCTGTAAGAGTGTTTTTACAAGCTTTTATTTAGATTGCACTGTTCGTATGTATGTATAATATGTAAGTGTATTTTCAAAAAATGCAAACCGTTTTTCGACCATTTGTTGATATCCGATTGTGCTGAAATTTTGCATACACCTTTTAGTTCTGATGACAATACTCACTACTGTAATAATTTCAATATGCTCAACGATGGCGGATTACATATTTTTTCTCAATCCTCCTGTTATGGGTATCAAATAAAAGGGCCTGAAGAGTAGAAAACAATAAAGTTTGTAACATTACACAAAAAAGCTTGTTTTTTTTTTTAATTTCCATTATTTTATTTTCAACCTTTATACAAGTAAGTTCTTTGTTGCAGACGATGGTATTCCTAACGCAGCGGGGCGTCTTCAACGGTCTGGCGGACAAGTTGTGGAACCTCAAGTACCGGCCGGAGGAGCCCGCGCAGCAGGACGAGATGGTGCGCGAGGAGAAGGCTTACGTCAGCAAGGCTATCAATTTGCGTGAGTACATTCATATAACGAGCAATAACGGTGCAATAATTTCTACCTACCATGTTATCTCTTCACCACCTTTGGTTCACTGTTAGAGTATTTATAAGAACTCTTCTAAGTTTATCTATAACTTATATACAGGGTGCCCGGTAAAGATTGGATTATCTTGTAATGGGTCATTAATGACCATTCTGAAAAAAAAATACAAATAAAAAAAACCAAGTAGTACCAAAGATATGATTAGATTTAATAATATTCGTTGTTTTTTGTTACCTTATTTTAAATTCTTGTACACCACGACCACGAATTAATGAATTCCGTCGGTTTTTTATTGTTAACGTAATTAACGTTAACTAAGCTGATAGATAAGTAATCAAAAGTAGGACTGCTATTACACGGTTTCGATAAAAAAACAACTTGAAGTATGTTCTTTTGAAAAAAATCGTGAAAAATTTTTTTTTAGAGAAAGTTTCCGAAGTTTTCAAAAAATGTATCATATTTTGTGCTTCTTTCAAAACTATATTTTTTTATTTATGTTTTTTTTTACATTTCAAGTAACGTGTACGTCTGGACCAATATGGCTGATTCTTTTCTTTTTGTTGTGTTCGTTATTTTCCGAACGAGGTTTTGAAAGCTTTTTTTTTTTTTAAATCCGCCAGAAATGTCTGAAATTTGTACCCTCTCAAAGCCGACGCCAGTCGCTAGTTTCAAATAAAAATTAGTTCCTTACGAGAAGTGAAACCAAAACGTAAACGAGTCTTTAAATTAGAAGGTAAATAATTACTCAAGTCCCCATAATGAGACACGAATGATTTTCTATTGTTCTGACTTACCGGTAAGTCAGCCGGGCACGACCTGTTAAATAAAGTAATTCATATTTTGGACTGCCTCTTTGGTCTTGTCTGGTCTCGGGTTCGATTCCCAGGTCGGACAAAGTGTTTTTGGGTTTTTCCATTAGGAATTTCTCAGTAGCAGCCTTGGAGTCTGGATTTGTGCCCGGTTGATGGCAATAGGCTCGCCCCCTATTACATGGGACTTAAAACATAACTGGCGAAATGTGGGTGTACTATTGGGTACACCTCTGCCTAACCCTTCGGGGATTACAGGCGTGATGTTATGTTATTTTATGTCATATTTTTCTAGCCGACAAACAGATTCCGGACGCGATGTTAGTGGACGATATCCACAAGAACTACGTGCCGCTGCTGAGGAAGAACGTTAACGCCGTCAAGGGAGTCAGCTTCTCTGTCAAAAAAGGTAACCGTTATAGATAAACAACGATAACTTGCCGCGCCCCCCCCCACAATTTTAAATGTTTGAAAGTGTTTGTGAAATTATTAAAAAAGACTCACAACGCATGTGTGCGTACTTAGACGGCTCTCGAAACAAAAATAAATCCAGCGATTTGTTGCTCGACTAGCGGCTTCATTCATTACTCATTACTATTAGTATGGCGCTACACTAAGATACTCTATGAAAATGACGCGTGCATTGGCTCGCGCGGTCTTGCTAGTTATGATTAGTTGACAAACCAATCTGCCGGCCTGCTACTGAAGACGATTACTTAGAACTACATAGAAACTCTTTCATATGGCTATGACTACACACATTGAAATAGTAATTTGGAGGGAGGGGCACGCCATGTTATAGTAGTTTATCCCTAACTGTAATATTATGCTTGTATTCTATATTCCTAGTGGTCGGAAGTCAGTGGTGCGGAAACCGTTTTGCCTAAAAATTGCCTATTTTTATTTATTTTTGCCTTAAATTGATCATGTTACCCAGGCGAGTGTTTCGGCCTGCTCGGCGTGAACGGTGCGGGCAAGTCCAGCACGTTCAAGATGCTGACGGCTGAGGAGAGTGCCACCCGGGGCAGGATCTTCGCCAACGGCTATCACCTCAAGAGAGGAAACGCGCAGGTAATGGTAGCTCTTTTGTTTGACACGGTAAGGTATAAAATGTGTCACGGGATTGTAGTCGTACGTTTACGCGATATCTGAAAAGAGGTACCCTATCATTAGGTGCCATTTATCTTGGACATCACTGACATCGGTGAAGGCAAACATCGTGAGGAAACCTGTAGGCTTACTCTTGAACACAATCGAGAATGAGATTGGAATCGACTGCATGTTTGACTACAGCGATTGACAACTCGTTAATTCTATATATAAATGTCTTCTTATATTTATTGGAATTGAAACTGGATCGGATGTACATGTAATGCCGATTCCAATCTCATTCTCGATTTTGTTCAAGAGTAAGCCTACTGGACTTACTGTTCCACTCAAACCATGTCAGAGGCCCTTGAGGCGATTTAGAAACTCTGACACTAGGATGTGTGGGGTCCTTACTGCCCACACGATAAAGAAGAAGATTTTGACAGTGATTGTAATTTTTCATATTGACCATTAATTTTGTAGTTGAAGTGGAAATTATATTTTACTTACCACTGCGTTATTCGTTTCTGATTAACTCTGTTGTGGGATCCAAGACAGTTGAATCGTTTTTCCGGTTTCTTACTCCTGCGTAATTTTTTTTCTGATTAATTTCGTTGCGGGATCCAGGATAGTTGAATCGTTTTTCCGGGACCCGACGAGTTTCATTGCTTCTTTTCTGGCGGTCGCCACTGTTGATTCTGGCTTTCAGGAGTTGCAGTGTGAAGGAACAGGGTGGCGGACATGTCCTATAAAAAAAAAATACCATGAATTTTAAATCATATTTTATGTTTCCCACAGTACCTTCAGACCCTGGGCTATTGCCCGCAATTCTTCGGGCTAGACATGTTCCTGACGGGCGAAGAGAACCTGAGTCTACTGCTGACCCTGAGAGGGTTTGACCAGCAGCTGGTCGAGAAGGATGTCAAAACCTGGATCGGTATTGTTGGTGAGTTTACACTTTTTGTCACATTTTACAATTCTGTAAATAATTTAGTTTATAGTATAAAACAATGGCGTAGCTTGCCCTAGTCCCGCAACAAATTTTAAAACAGAGCACGATTAGGGCCCTGCTTCTACGTTCCTACTACTGCGGCGAAACCCGAACGGAGGGTAAATATTTTTCACACAAGAAACAATTTATTTTGTCTCGGAAAGTTAAGTGTGTGGCCTAAGATTTTGAGTGAGGCAGTGGATAGGGTTTTCCGAATTTATGTTCACACGGATTCGAAGCCCCTGCAGCGGGGGGCCATAGAGCAACACGGGGGGGAGTAGCCTTAGGCAGGCGCTCCCCTCTGTCGAAACATATTATATGTGCAAATGGACCACTGTTATGTCACTGTCACCAAGTGCGATAGTGTTCCGTGCTGGAGAGCAGGGTTCTGCGCCCCCCACTGGCGGCGACCTCTTATGCCACCGCCGCCGCTGCTGCTAAGGCGGCAAACCCGGCTCCGGGGACGGCCCCGTCACGGCCGGTTCCGGCAAAGGCGGTTCTGGCGGGGCCGGCCCGGGCCCCGGCTAGGCCACCTCCGGCTCTGGCCGAGCCGGCGTCAAAAGGGGGCAGGCGGAAGAAGGGGAAGGGAGCCTCGGCGGCAAACCTGTCGACCCAGCCTCCCCCGCCTCCGGAGCCTCGTGCAGCCAATGCCGGTTGGCAGGTGGCTGTGGAGGCGAGGAGGGCTGGCAAGGAGGCCAGATCTGCGAGGAGGAGGCGGCAGCGCAAAGAGCGCAGCGTCGCGGCGCGACTTTGCGCCCCGAAGACCGCGGTTGTAGTTATCACACTACAGCCAGACGCGGTAAAGAAGGGCGTGTCGTACCGCGACGTGCTCGCGAAGGCGAAGGAGGCGGTTAACCTCCAGGAGCTCAGGATCGCCGGAGGCCTCCGGCTGAGGGTCACCGCCACGGGCGCCCGGATGTTGGAGGTTCCCGGAGCGGCCAGTGGCCCCATCGCCGACGCTCTGGCAGAAAGGCTCAGGGCGTCTTTGGATGCGGAGGAGGCCCGAGTGTCCAGACCCATCAAGTGCGCCGACATGCGCATAATGGGCCTGGACGACTCCGTAACGGAGGTCGGTCTGAGGGCCGCCGTCGTCAGGACTGGAGAGTGCGCTGCCGACCAAGTCAAGGTCGGCGCCATCCGCCCTGACTTCGCGGGGCTTCGAACCGCTATGGTTAGTTGCCCCGTGTCGGCGGCCAAAAGGATAGCGGAGGGTCGAAGGCTCCTGGTGGGCTGGGTTTCGGCGCAGGTCAAACTGCTCGAGCCCAGACCCCTGAGGTGCTTCCGCTGCCAAGTGGGCAATCATGCGGCATGCGTTTGCACCTCGGAGGTGGACCGCAGCGACAAATGCTTCCGCTGCGGTCAGCCCGGTCATATGGCCGGCTCGTGCGACGCCGCGCCGCACTGCTTTGCATGTGCGGCTGCTGGCAAGCCGGCCGATCACCGGGCAGGGGGCAAGACCTGCGCCCCACCCGCCAAGGCCAGGGGTAGAGGTAGGCCCTCCGCTGCCGCCGCCACTGTCGCCGCCGCTAGGGCGATTCCGCCCTCGAGGAGGGCCCTGGAGGGGGATGTAATGGAGGGCTAGTCACGGCCCCATTGCGCCTCCTCCAGGCTAATATCAACCACTGCGCCGCCGCTCAGGATCTCTCGGTCCAGAGCATAGCGCAGTGGCTGATCAACATTGCGGTGGTCGCCGAACCGTACTTTGTCCCACCCAGGGATGACTGGGTGGCGGACCTCGACGGCTCGGTGGTCATAATCGCGTCAGCCGCCGCCGGTACCCCGTCTCTCGAGAGCGTCAAGAGAGGACGGGGCTGTGTGGCAGCACGGTTCGGGGAGATCGCCGTGATAGGCGTTTACTTCTCCACGAACCGAACTCTCGCCGAGTTCCACGTCTCCCTTAGGGAGCTAGGAGTCGTCGTCGCCGGGTTCGGTTCCCTCCCTGTGTTGGTCCTCGGGGACTTCAATGCCAAGAACGTGGCTTGGGGTTCCCGGTACACGGACCATGCGCGGGGCAGGATCTGGAGACAGGGCTGGTCATTCTGAACCGGGGTTCTGTTCCCACGTGTGTGCGGATGCGGGGCGAGTCGGTGGTGGACATCTCGTTCGCCAGCCCCGCTCTGTCGCCGCGTGTCGTTGACTGGCGCGTAGAGGAGGGGGTGGAGACATATTCCGACCACCGGTACATCCGGTTCGACGTCTCCGCCCAGATCCCAGATACGCCGGTCCGACAGACCCCGAGTGGTCCGCGATGGGCGCTGAAACAGCTGGACCGGGAGCTCTTCCTGGAAGCCTCGATCGTGCAGGCCTGGGTGTCATCACCAGACAGGCCTGCCGACGTCACCGACGAGGCGGAGTGGTTCCAGGAGGCCATGTCCGTGATCTGCGACATGGCAATGCCCCGGGCCCGGCCAGGAAGCGCCCGGCGTCAGGTGTACTGGTGGTCGCGCACGATAACGGCACGCGAGGTGTGCGTTGATGCGCGACGCCTGTACGCCAGGCACCGCCGGTGCCGCATCCGACCTCCGAATGCGGCAGCCATTGAGGCGGAGCTGTACGAGGGGTACAGGGCGGCGAAGACCGCCCTCCGAGATGGGATGCTGCGGGCTAGGAATCTATCCCGCAGGGAGATGCTGGAGGCTCTGGACAGGGACCCATGGGGGCGCCCGTACAAATGGGTGCGGGACAAATTCCGCCCCTGGGCTCCCCCGTTGACGCAGAGTCTCCGGCCCCAACTCGTGGAGGGCGTCGTGAGCGCCCTGTTTCCTTCTCGGGGGGAACATACCCCCCCGCCCATGGCTCCGCCCCTGGCGGTGTCAGACGAAGACGCGGACCACAGCGACGGCGGCGACTACAATGCTCCGGAGGTGGCCGAGGTAGATCTGAGAGCCCTCTACGGGGCCCCTGTGTGGGCCCCTACCATCAGGCGGTGGCCACCAGCCAAGTTGGTGGCATGCCAGAGGGTCATGGCCATCCGGATGATCCGGGGATATCGCACGGTCTCCGGCGAAGCGGCAAGCCTCCCTGCCGGATTGCCACCGTGGGATCTGGAGGCAACAGTCCTCCAGCGCGTGTCGGATAGGGCGGGAGGAAACGCCCGGTGTCACCACTGTGTAGATCGCCCGGAGGACACGGTGGAGCATACGGTGCAGGACTGCCCCGCTTGGGCAGAGCACCGCCGTGTCCTCACGGAGGCGATAGGCGGCGGCGACCTCTCACGTCCGAACCTGGTTCAGGCCATGCTCCGGGGCGAGAGGGAATGGGATGCAGTCACCTCCTTCTGCGAAGCAGTAATGCTAGCGAAGGAGGAGGCGGGCCGCGTGAGGGAGAGAACCACCTCACGCCCCAGCCGCCGCGGGAGACGCCCAGGGCGTCGGACGTCGCGAGGCGACATCCGGCCACCGTAGGCGCGGGCTTGCGGACGGCGAGTAATGGGTAGCTCGCCCTCCGATCAAGGACCAAGCCCGGGTCGACGGCGCGTTCTGTTCGCGCGCGCCTCAAAGAGCTGTCAGCACAGGGACGGGGCCCCCAACGGGGCCAACGCCTGCCGGGGTTGCGGGACGTCTTAACAGGATACCGTGGCCCCAGAACGTAAAGGGCAACAGAAGGAACAGGGTGGTTTTTTAGTCAGTAAAAGTCTGACAGTCCCTTCCGCCCCACCCAGGGCGGAAGGAGTCATTTGATGATTTTTACCACCTAAAAAAATAAAAAAAAAAGTGCGATAGTGTTGTTTCTTTGTAGATTGTTTGTTTTTTATCGATAAAAATATTCACTTACCATTATTCTGTTGCCACAATGTCTTTTTTATCCCCGTTTGCCGAGAAAGCTGTAGAATATATAATGTTATTTGTTTGATAGTTAGGAGGGTCAGTAAAGAATTCGGGAACACAACTGAGTTTTTTCTGTAATAAGAAATGACATTTTTATTTATTTGGAATACCAAATATTACATTATATCATTATATCACTAACTATGAATTAAATCCTTACCTGTAATGAGAAAAACGACATTTAATACTCTTAATTACAATCTGATCACCATTCCCATTTTCTAACAAAAAAGAATCAGCTTATATTTTTTTATAATGTTCTGACACGACCACTGACACCATCGAGGCGAATGACATTGTAATCTGCTAATGTATTGGCGGTAGTAATACTGCCTAAATAAAATAAATAAATAAAGTATGCGACGGATGGTCGGCGCCATGGTTGTTTTTAAAAAGAGTGACGTCAGCATTGCTGACATCACACTCTTGGTTATTTTCCATCTTCTGCAAATAGAATAGAATAGAATAGAAATCTTTATTTCAAGCTTAGAGCTCATAAATGGTTAGTAACAATTTTCTTATACAACTAGTGTTAGTAAAACATACAAATTTGATTATCAATTACAATTATAACATAAAATTGAAATAAAACTAAAATACAATTGAAATAAAATAAAAATTAATAAATTAAAAATAAAGATTGACATAAAATTAAAATTAAATTGAAATATAAAAATTTACAATAACAAAACATTAAATAAAACGTGAGGATCCACTAGCATGCAACTTCATCCATGTCTTTAAAACGGGCAGATCCCATCGCTCGGACAATACCTTCAGCATGCCATTAGTGCTACCACGCAGGCGACCAAGAAGTGAAACGCTCCGCTTTCTAACTATGGCGAAAAAGTCATCAGTTCGTGCTTCAGCAAACATAGCTGAAGCACTACAAAACCTTGGTAACCCCAACCCTGAAGGCATTGTTGTACTGTACACGCAGTGCGCTGTACGCCCGCTGCGTGTAGTTGGCCCACAGGCTGCACGTGTAAAAAGATTGGCAGTAGGCCTTGAACAAAGAAACACACACACACACACAAACACACACACACACAAACACACACACACACAAACACAAACACACACACACAAACACTTTCTACACTTCGAATAACTTTTATTTAGTGACGTACCAATCAGTATAACGATGACAGTATAAATATTAAAATAAAAAAAAAATAAAAAAAAAAAAATAAAAAAAAATATGACTCACAGAGATGTGTTCCGTCCGACGGCTCGTGCGCAACTGAGCCGCTCTGTGGCCGTCGCCTGTATTTATAGACACTAACCACGTGCTCGGCGCACGTGTTTGAGTTTTTAGGTTAGGATTCAAACTTTGTAAATAAATGATTATTTTTACAATCTTTTGGAGTAAATAAACTGATAATTAATTGAACCATGCAATTATAATTAATTAATCATCAATAATAATTAATTAACCATCAAAATAAATAACATTAACATAATTTGTGTTTTTAAACAATTAATTCGTGATCATAATTGTAATCAACTCTTCATCTAATTATTCGTTGATGTAGCTGCATCTTATACATATAGTTGACGAGGTTCTTTAAATAATGCACTTGCGCCGATATATATTTTCTTTACAAAAATACAAATATATAGCCGAATTTGTTAATTTTTCGATATCAACAAAAATTAAGTGCAATACATGCATCAAAGGTTTGCTCGAGCCGGTTGACGAAAAAAGCTCAACGCATCAAAAAAACAGAGGAAAGTTGGTTTATGCTTCAAAAGAAGTTACATTTTTACGCTGGACTTGTTAAAAAAAATTAAGACAACGTTTAAACGACGACAGCAAACTTATACGATCTTGTACCAAACACCAAATGGTGTCATAATCATTAAAAAAATTATTGGCAAAGTTCTATTTCCCTCCATCAGTTACCATTCACATGAAAATGATTTCACAAATCACAATTTAGATCTGACAAGACTCATCATCATCATCTGCCTAGCCTTTTCCCAACTATGTTGGGGTCGGCTTCCAGTCTAACCGGATGCAGCTGAATACCAGTATTTTACATGGAGCGACTGCCTATCTGACCTCCACAACCCAGTAACTGGGTAATATGATACCCCTAGGTAAGACTGGTTGTCAGACTTTGGGCTTCTGACGACCTGTAACGACTGTCAAAGATCCAAAGATCTGACAAGACTAATTTTAGAAAAATATGCAGATACAAGAATTTCTCATCAGTAATAAATAAAGTCCTATCTTAATTCTATTATAATATTATATCATTTTTAAAACCCGATTTTCCTTTTTTAATTTATCGATAATGCGTATCGACAGCTGCTACAGCAACGGTTGTCAATGTAGTTGCATTACGTCGTTACACTGTTATGACACAAAATGTATCTATGTGTGTACGAAATTGTTAGTGTATTGTTATTATTTTTATGTGTGAGATTCGTAGCGACAGACGATTGTTTTTATGTGGGGCATTGAGAAAGCGAGTTTGTGTGTGTATTTCCCCCCGCAAAAAATGAGACTTTTTTGTATTAAAAAAAACGCTCCGCTACAGTTGTAATAAAATAAGGTTACGATTATTAATTAATTAGACTGCCTCGTACGTCGGTCTAGTGGTCGTGAAGCGTGACTGCTGTGTATGAAGTTTTGGTTTCGATTCCCAGGTCGGGCAAAGTATTATTGGGTTTTCCATCAGGAAAAGAGTAAGTATAGAGTTTTTTTGCCCGTTCTACTCCATACGAAACTACCTTTTGGAATGGGCAACTAGATTCAATATGATAATTTTCTTTTCTCTTGTAAATGACGTTCAAAAGTGTCTTTTAATGGTCTAATTGAAATAAATGATTTGATTTTGACCTTGAGGAATTTCTCAGTAGCAGCATCGGAGTCTGAATTTGTGTCTGTTCCATGGCAATGGGTTTATTCCCTCGCTCTCAGCGCATGGAAAATCCCAATAAAATGAGATCAACAGTATCTGCCCAATTTTGTACAGAAGGTACACTTAGTGGCATAAAGTACACTAGATTACACTGAATAATATTGCACTCTTAAATTATTTATATAGTTGCCCACGGAAGAGAAAAAAACAACTTTTAATAGTAACAAATAGCACGCCATTTTGGCACTTTATTTATTTAAGTACATGGAGGACTTACAGCTAATAAAAAACAAAAGGGAACAATAGTCTCGTGAGAGCCAATTACAAATCCTCACTTATAGATAAAGATTATAATATTACCTTACGGTGTGACACAAAGACAAAAAGCAAAAGCACATCGCAATAGAAAGAGTAAGAGGTAAAAAAATAAAAAAATAAACTCTGTAAAATATTAGAAAAAGGACGATGACCGAATTTGTATGAGACCCGTCCCCCCCCTCCAACAGATATTTTGTATGTGTTAGTAGGTTCTTAAGGATCTATAAAAAGACTGGCAACCGGTTTTAACTTCAAAATCCATGGGGTTAAGGTATAAGATAAAATTAAAAAATCATTTTATGTTATGATTTTGTCAAAGTGGGCGTTAGACCAACAGCATTGAAATGTATTTCATATGAAAGCTTATAGTTAATACTTTATTTCATATTATCACACCAAGTACCAGAGACGTGGGAGAACAGAGTTACATCGTTTTTAAAAATGCAATATTTCAACTTTTCTGTAGTTTCTTGTTTACAGACCGAAAGGACAGCGGGCGTAAGACCAACAGCATTGAAATATACTTCAAATGAAAGCTTATAATTAACACTCTATTTCATATTAAGACACTAAGTACCAAAGACGCGGGAGAACAGAGTTAAACCGAATTAAAAATTGCAATAATATTTCAAGATTTCTGTACCAGTTTACAAGTATTATAGACATTAGGAACATACCAACAGCATTAAAATATATCATATATGAAAGCTTATAGTTAATAATTTATTTTATATTATCACACCAACTACGAAAGATATGGGAGAGCAGAGTTAAATCGTTTTAAATAATGGAATATTTCAACAATTCTGTACCAGTTTGCAGGTATTATGGGCAGTAGGAAAATACTAACATTGAAACATATTTTATATGAAAGCTTATAGTTAATACTTTATTTTATATTATCACACCAACTACCAAAGATATGGGAGAGCAGAGTTAAACCGTTTTAAATAATGGAATATTTCAACATTTCTGAACCAGTTTACAGGTATTATGGGCAGTAGGAAGATATCAACAGCATTGAAATATATTTTATATGAAAGTTTATAGTTTATTAACTATCTCCATTATATAACTCAATTTTATATCATGGCACCAAGATGGTGGCAAGCAGGCATACAGCCCAATTGATGTTATGTAATCACCGTAAGTTATCTAGTATACATTATATAATTGACAGGAAGTCTAATAATTACTGATAAAACTTAAAAAAATGGAGATTATTTTAATACTCGTATTATCATTTTACACAAGATATAAAGTTCAAAAATGGCACACTAACGTACCCATGTTGTAATATTGTATTGACACACAGTCACACTTTTCGAAAAATGTCATAGACCAAGTCAAATTGTTTCTTTGTGATACATGGGTTACACACAGGTGTTCATAACATAATTATATACTTAAAAATGTTCATTCCATGATCAGCCACTTGGGTATACCTACTTGGTTTTGTTTCACTAAGACGGACACCTTACATGTTTATTGGACCTAATTGACAGCATCACGTTTGATCCTGTCACGTTAAAGGAATTTATTTTGGTAACTAAAATGGAAAATGTCCATGTCGATCACTATTTGAAATAAAGTCGTGTTAATTATTTTTATGCTACTTGCAACTAAGCAGAGGTCTTAAAGATATGGACTTTCATCATGACTTTTATTTCGTATTTCATGAAACTTAGGTTAGGTTTACCTAACCTAACCTAACTTGCCTATCCAGAACAAACATAACCTAACCTTAATCTTACTAATCTGAATCGCCATTGTGCAAATAATAAACGTGACATAGAGCTATAGTAGTGACGTAGTGTTACCGTTTCTTCATGGATTTGGATAATAGGAAGTAGATACTAAAAAGTGAAAAATTGCTTTAGAATTTGAAGTTGGCGACTTTGGTTCTGTTTATTTATTGTTTTAATACGAAACTACCTAAGGAGTATACTATTTCAAATAAAAACATATCGGAGAAATTGTATATACCTACATAAAAAAAAATACTCCTCTATTTTTGACGCCGGTTAAAAAATGAAAACTGCATGGGCACAACTTCACACTGTCCATATGCCTGTTAAAGATACACACACAGATGTACAGATGTATTAAAGTACAGTACTTCTTAAAACAGTTAAACTCTGTTCTCCCGCCCGCGTCTTTGATACTTGGTGACATGATATAAAATGGAGTATTAACTATAAGCTTTCATATGAAATATATTTCAATGCTGTTGATCTTTTTTCACTATCGATAATGCCTGTACACAGGTACAGTATGACTGTACTGCCCATAATACTTGCAAACTGGCACAGAAATGTTGAAATATTCCATTATTTAAAACAATGTAACTCTGTTCTCCCATGTCTTTGGTAATTGGTGCGATAAATGAAATGGAGTATTAACTATAAGCTTTCATATAAGATATATTTCAATGCTGTTGGTATTTTCCTACTGTCCATAAAACCTGTTAACTGGTACAGAAATCTTGAAATATTATTGCATTTTTTAATACGGTTTAACTCTGTTCTCCCGCGTCTTTGGTACTTAGTGTCTTTATGTGAAATAGAGTGTTAATTATAAGCTTTCATTTGAAGTATATTTCAATGCTGTTGGTCTTACGCCCACTATCCTTTCGGGCTGTAAACAAGAAACTACAGAAAAATTGATATATTGCATTTTTAAAAACGATGTAACTCTGTTCTCCCACGTTTTTGGTACTTGGTGTGATAATATGAAATAAAGTATTAACTATAAGCTTTCATATGAAATATATTTCAATGCTGTTGATATTTTCCTACTGCC
Organism: Hoplodrina ambigua; assembly: GCA_949774945.1. Classification (NCBI taxonomy): domain Eukaryota; kingdom Metazoa; phylum Arthropoda; class Insecta; order Lepidoptera; family Noctuidae; genus Hoplodrina; species Hoplodrina ambigua. The sequence continues at coordinate 12,020,277 of OX458981.1, forward strand.
CATAATACCTGTAAACTGTTTCAGAAATGTTGAAATATTCCATTATTTAAAACGGTTTAACTCTGCTCTCCCATATCTTTGGCAGTTGGTGTGATAATATAAAATAAAGTATTAACTATAAGCTTTCATATAAAATATATTTCAATGCTGTTGGTATTTTCCTACTACCCATAATACCTGCAAACTGGTACAGAATTGTTGAAATAATTCATTATTTAAAACGATTTAACTCTGCTCTCCCATATCTTTGGTAGTTGGTGTGATAATATAAAATAAAGTATTAACTATAAGCTTTCATATGAAATATATTTCAATGTTGTTGGTCTTTTTCTTCTTTCCATAATGCCTGTAACTAGGTACAGTAATATTGAAATATTGCAATTTTCAAAACAGTTTAACTCTGCTTTCCCACATCTTAGAAAGATGTCGCCATAGTAAAAAATTATTACCTTACTAAGATCTATTGATTGAGATACATTTCATTTCTGTTGGTATGGGGGGACGTTTTGACGCATCGTCCTTTATGAAATAAACAAAACAAATAATAAAACCTATCACTACTTGAAATATTTGAGGCTTCAGCACCTTCTGGCCGAATTTACACTAATTTAGTATTTTAACAACCAAAAAAAAACTGTCAAGGTGACAGGCGAGTATCCCGAAACGCCTAAACGAACGGAATGACCGCCGGCGACGGTAAGTCCGCCTTTGTACTTTTGTTGCATAAAGTGTCAACAAAAGCAAAACAAAATGATATTTACGAAATGTCAACCCGCGTGACAACCAACCAACGCAATCGTACATGCAAAGTTGCCACATGTTGTAAAAAAAATTGTTTTACAGGTTATTAGGTTATATTTGAATAATTTATTAAATAGTTAAAAATGAATTATGAATAAAAGTAAAATTATTTTCGAATTCCTCTATGTTTTCGCTACGATTTGGTGCGCGTGTACCTTGAGGCACATATTTGGGCAAAGTTGTATTGGATTTTGTTGACCTCCTTTTTCACCGAGTTGGTAATTGATCTGCGGAGCTCTTAAGCCTCCTCTACACGTCTGCAGATGAAACCGCGCAGACGCCCGTAGATGCATCCGCAGATCACCACGAACCGTCCACACGTCTGCAGGTCGATCAGTCTAGGTTCATTCTCGACAGACGCAACACGCACGTTTAAAAATGGATATTAAACAGTTTTCAGCTTGATATAGCTCAATAAAGCTAAAAGTTTCCTCGGTGCTCATATTATATAAGCCATTTCAACAAAAATTAAACCGCAAGAAGCACGCGTGTACTTTCAATTGTAACTCCGATTAAACTGATGCGTCGCCAAACGTGTGGACAGACGTCGGACGTTCGCGCCGAGACCCTTTGATCTGTGCCACAAAAATCGACAACAATCGAATTCAAGGCGGACGCGTCTGCATGCGTCTGCGGTCGTTAAATACCTACAACAGATGCACAAATTACTCCCTCTATATGTCTGCAGACGTATCCGCGGATGACGTCCGCATCTGCAGACGTGTAGAGGCGGCTTTAAAATATGTGTGTGTGGTGGCTTAGGACTGGAGAAGTATGCCACGCGTCAGGTGGACGGCTACAGCGGCGGCATGGTGCGGCGGCTGGGCTGTGCGGCGGCGCTGTGCGCGCGCGCGTCGCTGGCGCTGCTGGACGAGCCCAGCGCGGGCGTGGACGTGGCCGCGCGCCGCCGCCTGTGGACCGCGCTGCGCCGCGCGCTGCGGCACCAGCGGGCCATCGTCATCACCTCGCACAGGTACCACCCATCATACGACGCAGCCGCTGCTGGACGAGCCCAGCGCGGGCGTGGACGTGGCCGCGCGCCGCCGCCTGTGGACCGCGCTGCGCCGCGCGCTGCGGCACCAGCGGGCCATCGTCATCACCTCGCACAGGTACCACCCATCATACGACGCAGCCGCTGCTGGACGAGCCCAGCGCGGGCGTGGACGTGGCCGCGCGCCGCCGCCTGTGGACCGCGCTGCGCCGCGCGCTGCGACACCAGCGGGCCATCGTCATCACCTCGCACAGGTACCACCCATCATACGACGCAGCCGCTGCTGGACGAGCCCAGCGCGGGCGTGGACGTGGCCGCGCGCCGCCGCCTGTGGACCGCGCTGCGCCGCGCGCTGCGACACCAGCGGGCCATCGTCATCACCTCGCACAGGTACCACCCATCATACGACGCAGCCGCTGCTGGACGAGCCCAGCGCGGGCGTGGACGTGGCCGCGCGCCGCCGTCTTTCTTTGTCAAATTCGTTGAATTTCCAAGAGGGCAACTAATGCTACACTACACAGTTAAGTACAGTTAAGAACAAAAATTTGCAATTATCTTTTTTTAAATAAAATATTTCAATAATGTTCTCAACTATTTGGACCTATGTATCCTGCTTATGGGTAAGCAGTTTTATTAAAATAAGGACGTGAAAGTTTGTATGTTCGTAAGGCGTAAACGCTCTTAACCAATTTTTTTCCTATCACTTCCAGTATGGATGAGATGGAGGCGCTGTGCTCGCGCATCGCCATCCTGGCCGGCGGCCGCGTGCGCGCGCTGGGCACGGCCGCCGGCCTGCGCGCTGCGTACGCGCAGGGACACGCCGTCGTGCTCAAGATCAAGCACGCGCAGCACACGGACGGTACGCCACACCAGCTTACTACTGCTTCTAAAACATTATCTGATTCTATAAGTATTTAGCATTTCCAATAAACCTATGGTCTAATACAATGTACTTCAAATCGTAGACTACCTCGTTAGTGAAATGGTCACAAAGCGCGACTGCTGAGCATGAGGTCTTGGGTTCGATTCCCAGATCGGGCAAGGCATTATTGGGTTTTTCCATCAGGCGTCAGTAACAGCCTCGGAGTCTGGATTTGTGCCCGGTAAATGACAAGGTCGCCCTCTATTACATAGGACTTAAACATAACTGGCGAAATGTGGGTGTACTAATGGGTACACCTCTGCCTAACCCTTCGGGGATTACAGGCGTGATGTTATGTTATGTTAATATTGAAATTTCTGGTAACATTTTCAGAGGTAGACGGCGGCAAGACGCAGACGAACAAATTAAAAGGAAAGTTACAGGAAACTTTCAACTGCTCACTGAAGGATGAACACAAGGTCAGTCTATATTATTGCGACCTATTACATACTAAACTAGTACTCTCCCCGCGACTTCGTTCGCATGATATTTCTTACGTACCCCAATTTTTTTTATAATAAAATATAGCCTATAATATAGCCGTCACCCGGAGATACTGTACCTTCCCAACAGTGAAATAATTTTTCAATTCGGTTTAGTAGTTTCGGAGCCTATTCAATGCAATCAAACAAATCTTTCCTCTTTATAATTATACTCAACTGGATCGCACGGGTGGCACAATATGCATTACTAACTATACGCATAAACCTTCCTCTTGAATCACTCTATCTATTGATGAAAACGCATTAAAATCCATTTTTTAGTTCGAAAGATCAATATCGCACATAATATAAGAAGAAAAATATTAGAAGCAAAATAAAAACAAATTGGTATAAGTCTAAAAAAGTAAAAAAAAATACAATTAAGAAATATGCGCCACTACCGCGTGATACGGCGAATACATATAGTAATAGAAAAAAATAACAATAATATTATGTCCACAGACAATGCTACACTACCACATCAACGAGACCATGAGATACAGTGACCTGTTCACGCATCTAGAATCCCTACGAACAGAGTTCCCCGACCTCATTGAAGACTATTCCGTCACGGAGACAACCCTAGAAGAAGTGTTCCTCTCTTTTGCTAAGGAACAGCAGGCGGACCCGCAGGCGATACCTTAACTCCAAATGAGCAATAATGTTATGTGCTTCTTAAATCGACCTTCGGTACGTTGATATAACACTATTTTTGTACTCGTTCATTTTGTGGGTAGTTTGGGTTTTGTACTACCCTCTTTTTCAGGTACTGTCAAATAAGTGTGATCTCAGCGTTTTAAACGTATGGGTCTGAAAGAGTATTGCTAAAAGGGACTTTTGATCCCAAGAAAAGCAGGATTCAAAACAATTTGTAATGCTTTTGTGCGCTTTTTCACCTCTATGTTACTAAAGATGGTCGGAAGGCTAATAAAATTTTCCATAGTTAAGTAAATGACTACCTCAAGAATTTACCTACGCGGTTCTCATATTATGATCTTATAACAAACCATTTGTATTACACTTTTAGAGACATTCAGCTCCCAGCAAAATATGCTGTTTCATCTGTATAGCATCAACTCTTTTCCCCTCAAAATATTACATTCCGAAATAAAATATTTCTATGTATGGTTTTTTATGGAAAGAGTAAGCACGGAAATTGCGGTTTTTTGGCTTAAACTTCAAAATCATGGTCATTCTTAAATAATGTAGATGGCAACACCAGTCAATCGACGTACTTTTTATGACCATAGATTATGTATGGTTGATAAAAGGTGACGTCACTTCTTAGTCATCTCAATTGACTCACTATTTAATAATTTTACAGTCACTAAAAATCTATTTTGAAAATTTTCAAGTTTATAGGTCTTAAATAAAGTGATTTATTTTGACAGTAAATTGAAAATTATCGGGTTTTTAGGTCTAAAACAAAGTGTTTCTTTAGACAAGTTAGTTGGTCTTGGAATTATTTGTTAATAAGGTCAATAACCCACATCACGACTATGCCCTCAAAAAAGATGTCATAACAAATAATATTTGTACGACGATTTACTTTTAATTTACATTTCAGCCATAAATCATATAGTAACAGTTGCTATTCTTTGCTTAACTGCCCCTTTGGTCTTGTAGTCGCAAGGGCGACTGGTGAGCGCGGGGTCCTGGATTCAATTACCAGGCCGGGAAGTGCTATTGGATTTTTCCATTATTTCCTTAGTAGTAACTCGGATGTTTTTGTGCACTTTAATATGATCTCTTGCATACTTGGCTGCTTGTCATACTTAGCCTTTATACTCCATAGTTCGCCGTGACCAAAAATTCGGTCAGAAATATTTTTTATTTTTAAATCGTTTTTTTTTTAAGGAAATGGTCTCACAGTGTATATTGTAATATGTCCATTTTTTATTTTGGTACTGGCACGAGGTATAAGTATAGCTCATGCTGTAATATAAGCCAGCCTGCAAGATGGCAGCGGGACTGACTGACTGACTTATACAAGGTGTAATTGGATTAACTGAAAAACTTAATGGGGTCCTTCAACTCAGTCGGTGTCAGGCACAAGTGGTCTGGCATTTATGCTTAACTGGGCCTGTTTGACGCAGACGTGCACACATAAAAACATAAAACATAATATCACGCCTGTAATCCCCTAAGGGTTATTCAGAGATCTGATACATTTTGATCAGTTAAGAGAACATATTATAATTCAATTATGCCTTGTATACAAGGTGTAGTTTCGCAACTTTTACAAATTCTAGGAGGTTGCAATAAATGACAAAAATAATCGATTAAAATTATACATATAATTATATTTTTTTGTTGTTTATATTTAACAGTATTTTACAAAACACTGCTTTGAAAGAAAAAAAAATCTTTCCGTTGCGTGTGCAATAGGCAGTGTCGCGCGATTATCGACCCGTTTGCCTAAACAGCGGCAAGATGGCTAGTTCGAATTCGAAAATCACCTACTAAAAACAACCTATGTAATTTATTGATAATTCGTATTTATAAACACTAGTCCTATAGTATCCTCCTTAAATTTGAAAAGGATCTAAAACTACACCTTGTATATTTATATTTAAACTTAATATACTTTGGGCTGATTTTTCAATAGTCAGAAAACTTTTATCCAAAGAATAAATATGAGAGTTTGACATATTTTCTATACTAAAGCTCTCAAACCGCCATATTTATCCCTTTCTTAAGAATTTCTGACGATTGAAAAATTAGCCCTTATATTCCATACGGTCTATAATGGTGCGGGTGACACATGTCAGCAATTTATCTATGCATGTCAGAATCGCATAACTAAGTCAGTGACATTGTTTAATTTTCTAAATATTTAGGTACTTATTTATTCTACTGATTCCGTATTTTACGACTATATTAGTTTGCAGTTAAAATATTGTTAATCGCCGTAACGTTCAAGAGTGAAAAGGAACAGTTTGACAAATGTCACCCGCACCATCCTAGAGCGTGAGGAATATAGCATTTTAGTATTATACATTACGCAACAAAATGACAGCTCTCTACTTAGAAACTCAAAAGAAAAATTGAAGACATAGCTAATAATTACTTTTTTTTTTAAATAATATGAGTGTTGCTTTTGTGTTGATAGCAAATGAACGGAGCGTTGGCAAGGGTCTACTTAGCTACTTATCTGGGTTAAAATATTTGTTAGAAATTTTAAGTTTACTATAGCTAAACTAATTGAGTCCTCGCCTGCGGGGTGCAGGGGGGGTAGGACAAGAACAGGGACCGGGAGAGACCGGCAGGCACTCGTAGCGTGATAGACAACAGGCAAAATGTGCTTGTAGCGTAATACACAAGAGGGGAAATATGCACTGGACAGTTCTTAAGACACTTACACCCCCTAGACCTACACTGACCTTATTAATAATAAATAATAATAATAATCCTTTATTTCAGGCAACTAAAGCCCATAAAACACTAATACATATATAAGTACAATAACTATGTGTGTTATTGGTGAGGTTCTTCAGAAAAGTCAGGTGCGCAGTACTCGTAACCGACGTGCTTGTATGACGAGATGTATGAACGTAGATGAGGCGAAAGAAGTATGTAAGGATCGTAGCAGGTGGCGTTCTGTGGTTTCTGCCTACCCCCATGGGAAAAACGCGTGAGTTTTTGTTGTTTTGTTCTTAAGATATATGACGTCACATAGTATATATTATTTATTTCTCGCAGAGGAGCACTCAAACTGTTTAGATGTAGTTCGTGTACACGACTGGTTCGTACCTATCTACTTCTAATATTGGTTTCGAGAATGGTATATAACATGGCGAAATGATGTGAACCAAAAAACGATGAATGGCGAGTTTGGAGCCACAATAACTCGGAAATATTAAAATGGCGATAAACAAAAGAACAAAGTTACTTTACCCACCTAAATCAAAACTCCGTCCTAATATTCACGTCATTTTTTTATAGGCTGATTAGTAATTAGTCACGATACACACATGATAATTATGATTACAAACAACTTTTCCAAAGGAATATTTTCTTTTTTTATTTGCAACGGCATGACCCGATCACCACAAAGGCTTGAACACGCGCGCTTTTCGTACGGTTTGTAAATTAAAAAATATAGACTACTAGAACTCTTTCCAAGACTTCGCCCGCGTGTTTTTTCTTACGGATCCCTAATCTTTTTTAAATTTAATATAGCCCATATCACCCGGGAATAGTGTAGCTTCCCAACAGTGAAAGAATTTTTCAAATCGGTTCAGTAATTTCGGAGCCTATTCAATGCAAACAAACAAACGATCAAATCTTTCCTCTTTTTAAAAATATTAGTATAAATATTTCTTTGGTAAAATTGTTTGTCATCATGAGTACAATTATTTGTGTAGTTACTACTAACTAGGTACTACTAATTACTAGTCCCTCTATATTCTAATCGTTATGCTACCACTATTTAGACTATAAGATGCATTTTGGAAAGGAGAGCTTCAATTGTGATATGTTAAAGTGATACTGACACCATTTGAGCATAAAGGTCCATAGCTCATTAGAGCCACCCGACCAGCACCGCCTCGCCTCGAGCGGAGAATATTTTTGTATGGAGTACTATGGGTATACGCCTTGCTATATCAACTCTGGAACGCCTCGCCCACGCGCTGGCGGCGACTGGACCATCCTTTGCTGGCACGCTTACCTTGCTCTGCCCACGCGCAGGTCCCGAATGGATGCATAGTGATGATCCCTGAAAAAACTACTCATCCATTCGCGGACAACGAAATGTCTTCTTGTGGACCATTCGACGTTCACGGTTTGACACGTGGCATCCAGCCGACGAGGTGGTGCTGGTCTGGTGGGTCTAATGAGCTACCTTCAAGGTGTACAGGGCCCAACGCCTTAACCGTAGTTAATGTATCTAAATAACTTGTATAATTTGTGTTATAATGCGGCCTTAGTGATAGGCCTTAGGGTGGTGAGACCACACAATAATACAGTCGTTTCTACACCACGAGCGAAATCGCACGCATACATAGACACTGTGCCCCACTGCCTCACTGCCCCGTAGGTCCCGACTGTCATTCGTACATCTTTAACAGTCGTTCGTAACACTGGTAGTCAGAAGCCGGAAAGTCTGGCAACCAGTCTAACAAAGAGGTACCTAGTAAAGTAACTAGATTGTGGATGTCAGATAGGCAGTCGCTCTATGTAAAATCTTTGTATTTAGTTGCATGCGGTTAGACTGGAAGCCGACTCCAACATAGTTGGGAAAAGGCTAGGCAGATGATATGGGACACGCGGATCCTAAAGCGATTAAGACACGGCACCGCGCACCGCCGCGGTAGGCGGTGAAGCGGATCTCATGTCGCATTGGCCTCTTTGAAATCCGTCGATGCCATAGACACGTACACCGCCCGATCGCGCGGTCGAGCGGTGCAATCCGCTTTGCCGCCACCGCCATCCGCGGCGGTACGCGGTGCCGTGTTTTAATTGCCTCACTGGCATTCGGTTGAAATCGCCGTACATAAGCATCTATGCGAGCGCCGATTTTCGTTCATTGTATGGAGAAGATTTTTGTACTATTCTGTAACGACACAGAGATATAATAGTAAATGTTTGCACTGTGTGTGGTTCTCAATTATCACGATATTATTATTTTCTAAGAAAAAAAAATTGAATGAATTGTTAATTAATTTATTTATTGTATTATAGGCAAGTATTATGATTTGATGTCACACAGCAAAATGGCTTTTAATAAAAAATATAAATCGCTTGTAAACTTAATTATATTCTGTGTGTATGTATAAATAAAGATACCATCTAGGAAACTAAATTAAACATTGTATTATATATTTCATATGTTTCTAAGACTATTTATTGGCATCTACTTGTGAATATAAATATACAAGAATCTGACTGATGTTAGTACTTATTTTAAAAGGAACAAATATCTGATAGACCCTGGCTCTCGGTTTTTCGAATAAAAATCATTGTGTCAAATTGTCAAGCGCGCAAAGAGGCGTAAACAGACTTGAGACTTACATTTTACGCGTACTTATTGGCTCCTTCTTCTTTATCGTGTGAGCAGTAAGGTCTTACGACCCCACAAATCCTAGTGCCAGAGTTTCTAAACCGCCTCAAGGGCCTCTGACACGATTTGAGCGGAACAGTAAGTCCAGGTTTCCTCACGATGTTTTTCCTTCACCGATTGGCTAAAAGACAAAGAGTAAGTAGTTTCACGAGATGAAATATGGCCAATGAGTACGCTTCACTGTCGTGGCGTGGCATAGCGTGTTATAAGTTTCCGTCACTAGCTACTGTGATTGGTTGTTAATAATTCAGTCAACCAATCACAACAGGGTATGCGTTAAATATGTCATATTGAATGTGTTGATTTTTGTTCGAAGATCCGGGTATTATCTGGGAGGGTGTCTGGTAATAAGTGATCGATTCTTAAACACATGATAACAAACAATTAAAAAATAAACGCTTTTTCAAATTTACTTAAAGCACGACCCCAATCTTTCTAATAGAATATTGAGTAACAAAAACAGCGCATGGCCGCTCTGCCCTTCGCACTGTTGCACGGTACGATAGTATCTACTTACATGTAACATCTATCTTCTTCTATATAAATACAAATGAATGGCTAAATGTGTTGCTAAGTGCAAAACTAAAAAAATGGCTGACCCGATTTGGCTCTTATTTTTTTGTTGTATTCAGTATTTCCCAGACAAGGATTACCTATATGAAAGATTAAAAAAAAAAAACCACAAGAAAAGTCAGAAATGGCACCCGTGCGAAGCCGCTCCGCTAGTAATACATAAAAAATGGACGGGGTCAACCGACAGCCGATATCGCAAAGGCGCGCTTTCCGTACGATTTTTTATTTTTAAAAGTTATTTGTTATCATGTGTACAATTATGTGTGTAATTATCGATCAATTACCAGGCACCTTATATAAGCACAATTAAATAGTATATACATATTCCTTTTTTTTAACATATTCCTACATAACTGGAACAATGTAGGGTGTACTCTACAACTCTGCCTATGACCGTAAAAATACAGGCGTGGTGTTCAGTTACTTTACCAACTCTTAAACTGAGATGTAAAGTATGATTTTCAATTTTTTTATTTTCATTCATTGTACTTATTCATTTTTTTTATAACTTTATTGTAATTTAATGAACTTTATATATATTTTTATTGCTTATTGCTTCATTATTAAATGTTTCCAATATCAATAAACATTTTTACATGTAAAAGTAGTTTTTTATTTTCCAGTTTTGTTGAGTAGCTAATCAATTGTACTTACTACGCTACATCTAAATAATAAAAATGAATCGCTAAATGTGGTGAAGCGCAAAACTCGAGAACGGCTGGACCGATTTGGATTATATTATCTGAATCTATAGGAATTAGTGTTTGTTATACATAAAAGGCCAAACTAAATAGGCGAACCTGCGTCACAATCGGAACAGTTTGTGATCACTTAGAACGATTTGCTTCAAATAAAGTGGTCGTTTTGGCGCATGCGCATGGCCTTGAGACGTATATTTAGGCCAAGGCAGTGTACTCAGCTGCTCTGTGTAACTTTTAGTACATAGGAATTAAGCATGGCATCTCATACAAACTTTTCGTCAAAGTCAAAATCATTTATTTAAATTAGCCTAGACACTTGTGAACGTCATTTAGAAACAAGAAAAAAATATTGAATTAGTTCCGTATGAAATTCCAAAAATTAGTTTCGTATGAAGAAGAAACTCTATACATACTCTTTTGAAAAAAGTAATATTTTACAAATATTTATTTATTTATTATAGTAGACCAACAGTGTCAGTGAAGTACAGAGAACTTTGTAACAAAGTATTACCTATTTCTAATGTTGGTACACACCAATAGAGGTAAACATAACTTTTTAAATTAGATTTATAGGACAAAACTGCTTAAAAACTAAACAAGGAAATAGAAATAAAACTAACTGAGCAAAGTCAAGACAAAATAAATAAACTAAAATACGTATACGATTATAAAATAAAAAATTAAATGCCGTAAAGGGCATCAATATTTCAACAATCGAAATTACTATAATTTTAACAATCGAAATTGAATCAAGTTGTTGACAACATTAAGATAAATACCAAGCTATAATTTCTCTAAAGAAACACTTTTTTAGCCCTGACAACACGATTAATTTTCAGTCAACTGTAAAATTCGATTTTTAAATTGCTTACAAATTAATAAATAGTTAGTCTATTGAGTCGTCAGAAAAGTGATGCCACAATTCGATATTACCCTATAAAATCTATGAAGGAATCACGTTTTGACAGTCAATAAAAAGTATCTCAATTGATTGGTGGCGTCAACTACCCAGACAAAGCTATCTAGTACCTACTTTTTTTTCGAATACCCCCATTAGTTGCCTTAAAATATGTCCAGGTGAGAGTCGTTATTTTTTTGTTGAGCATATTATATTTTTTGTGAGTTGTAATGAGCGGAGTAGCGGACCATGGGCACCTGTGCTAGTGCAATAGAATTGAGTGGAGGACAAAGTGTATTAGTTAGGACAGTGCGGGGTCTGATTCTAAGAACTGCAACGGGAACTAAAGCTGACTGAAAGGAGGTGACTGCAATCTACGAGAAGTTGTGCAGGTAAGTACATTAATTCATAAAATATGAATGTGGAGATGTACCTAAAATAAGTCTTAAAATTCTGCAATACATACCAATAACAACAAATTACGAAAATTTAAGATCGAGATCTTGGATATTAATGAGCTGATTTTTTGTCTTGGTACCTACCGTGTATTTTGAAACCCCGTATATGCCTAGTTGAGTCTTGTCTGGTGCTAAGGTGGCACCCCGGGCCATACCCTATCTTACCTATCCTAGGATAATTAAGATTTGTTCAGGCGCCTTATGTAGGTACCTATATGACTTCTGTCAGGTTCTGAACAGCAAAATTTAAGTATTTCTAAAACTGGTGATTTGCGTAGCGACTTCTGCGAGATATGCGTGCCTTTGCGCGTTGGTCCCGTGTTAAACGGCTTAACGGCGATAACGGTTTTGCGGCTTCCTGCTTATTTTGAATGAAGTATTGAGAAGAGCATTTCCGATGGTTTCCTGTCTGCGGGTAGACCCTCAGGGTGGTATTTACAGATAAAATAGATTAGTACCGACCTAAGATTTTTGTTTGTAGATAAGTACTTAGGTACAACTTTTTAATCTCGACAAAACATGCTAGTAATTCTTCTAGCTTTGGCCCGCGACTTCGTCTGCGTAAATGTCGGCTATCGCGAACGCAAACAAAATCGCGAAATAAAAAGTATTCTACGTCCTTTCTTAGAGTTCAAACTTGTCCCGTGCCAAATTTCATCAAAATCGATTCGGTGGTTTAGGCCTGAAAACGTAACAAAGAGATAGAAGTTACTTTCGCATTTTAGGTATTAATATGTATGAATAATGTAGGTACTTACCGCTTTTATCGAGCCTATGCAGTTACCTAATGAAAAATTAATAGGTACCTATAATTGATTTTATGGCCAGAGCTACCTGAAATATAATTTCAGTTAACATCAGGCATGAAAAAGAAAGAAAAACTATTTATTCTCGCGAAAATGACGCAGGCGCCAGAACATTTTTGTTTACAAAAGCTCAAGCCAAAAACAAGTATAAGTCTGGAAAAAATAAATTAAACATAAATAGAAATACTCGCCACTACCTCGCGAAACGGCTGATGTGTAAAGTAACTAACATAGTATGAACATTACTAGTTTCTCCCAGCGACTTAGTTGCTTGGTTACTGCTCTGCTCCCATAGGTCGTAGGCTTCGTAGCGTGATGTTATATGGACCTATACTATGTCTCATGAATCTGGCAATGTTTTCCAATCGGACTTGGAGTTCAAGAGATAAGCGCGTAAGCAAACACACAAACAAAATGTCTCTACAGGTTTATTGTATTAGTAAAGATTTATTTCGACTCGTTGGTCTAGTGGTCGTAAGCGTGACTGCTGTGCATGAGGTCTTGGGTTCGATTCCCAGGTCGGCCAAAGTGTTATTGGGTTTTTCCATCAGGAATTTCTCAATAGCAGCCTCGGAGCCTGGATTTGTGCCCGGTTGATGGCAATAGGCTCGCCCCCTATTACATGGGACTAAAACATAACTGGCGAAATGTGGGTGTACTAATGGGTACACCTCTGCCTAACCCTTCGGGGACTACAGGCGTGATGTTATGCCTACCTCAATCAGGACGGATTTTCACACATAGGTAATAACAAAATATTAACAGTGTGCTAATTTTAGCACACTGCATGATAACTATATTATTTGATTCATAAAAAAATCAAAGTGCCGTAGGTAACCATTTTTTACAGTTTACTAATATTGGTTTAGTTGTAGACCAAAAGTGTGTTGACTGCCTCGTTGGTCTAGTGGTCGCAAAGCGCGACTACAGAGCATGGAGGTCTTGGTGTCGGTTCCCGGGTCGGGCAAAGATTTATTGGGTTTTTCCATCAGGAATTTCTCAGTAGCAGCCTCGGAGGCTGAATTTGTGCCCGGTTTATGGCAATAGGCACGCCCCCTAGTACATGGGACATAAACATAACTATGCCTAACCCTTCGGGGATTACAGGCGTAATGTTATGTTTATGATTTTTTTAGTTTACTAGCTACTGCCCGCGGCTTCGTAGCGGTATGAAATATACTTTACAACCTATTCTCATACCTACCAAATATCATTAAAAAAAAAAAACATAAAAATCGGTCGAGCCGTTTCGGAGTGCAACCACAAACACTGTAACACGAGATTTTTATATAATTATGTCGATTAATCGCTGCTGTTTCATAGCACACGGAAATGCGTATAAAAAATGATAGTTCAGTCTGCTCACAAAAACTGACAAATGTTTTTGCTTTATCTATTACATAACATCACGCCTGTAATCCCCGAAGGGTTAGGCAGAGGTGTACCCATTAGTACACCCACATTTCGCCAGTTATGTTTTTAGTCCCATGTAATAGGGGGCGAGCCTATTGCTATCAACCGGGCACAAATCCAGACTCCGAGGCTGCTACTGAGAAATTCTTGATGGAAAACCCCAATAACACTTTGCCCGACCTGGGAATCGAACCCAAGACCTCAAGCACAGCAGTCGCGCTTGCGACCACTAGACCAACGAGGCAGTCAGTTTTGCTTTATCTATTAGTTTCTTTTGAAAACATTCGCCCGTTAAGTCAGCATGATTATTCAATTAATTTTATCGGTCGTCATCAAACTCAAAAGCATTCATTCATCTTCAGTTTATTTTAAAATACATATTTGTAAGTAAGTAGGATTCGTTCTCTAGTCGTTCCTTAACTGTTGATGAAACTTAAGTGGGTAGTACTGCAAACGCTGTTTAGGTTTCTAGTCCAAAAAAGTAAAAAAATACCATACGAAGCCGCGGCCTGCACCTAGTTCGAAAAAAAACTTAATGAATTACCTATCAAAGAGTCCGTTAAAAAATGAAACTAGTTGCCTCGACAAAGTCAGCTTAGAAACTCCGTTGAAAATTAATCTTGCATTGGAGCTACCATAAAACGATCTTACATAAATCAAAAGGGGAAATTGCCGTAATAACATCGCGTGTCGCTCATGTGTGAAGGTCATACTATGACATAAATTGTTACTGTTCTCGCCTTCTACGGCACTCGCCGGTGGTACATACTATAAAACAAGGAGAATAGAGATCGCAGGGGTTCTGTTTCAGCCTATCCCCTTGCTCCTCTCCCCCAGCGACGCCCTAAGCCGAAGTCCTTACCCCACAAGGGGTGCCCTTAGTTAGTGTGTAGTCGCTTAGTTTGTAAGTTTTGTAGCTCTGGCTGGAGGCTTTAATTTTTAGGGCACTATAGGAGTTTGGTTAAGTAGCCGACAACCTTACAGGTTGAAATGCGAGATGCCAATCCAAAAAAAATATTGGCGGTGTCAATCGGGATAAAACTTTAACAATAGGTAGGTACCTAACAGTTTGTTGCCAAAGACTGTAATTTTTTTTACGGAATTATAATTTACGATTAAATTTAGTGTCCGTGTCGGCAATAAAGTACAATAAGTAATTTCTTGTAATAATTTTTACCGGTATTTTGAACAGATTAAAAAAGAAACGTAATTTTACTGCAGTGTAGGTATTTTTCTTTTATTCAGGGTCTACTTTGGGCACTAGATCATGCATAGAGTGTGGAAATAATAAAACAAATAACTCACTTACAACAATAAATATTGTATTTACTTTCACATTACTCAACAATCTACATATTCAACAATCTGTGTTACACATACTGTTACATTGGGCTAGCTATAAATACGAAAATCTAGGAATGTGTCTTTGACAATGCACATTGTGAACATACTGGTAGAACCGACAGATACAGTACTATTGCCTGCTTTAACTCTAACACTAGGAGACGCCTAAGTGTAATACCTAAATATTATTTTATTTATGTGTCTCCTAGTGTTATAGTAAAAGCAGATATTTAAACTAGATTCACAAGATTAGAGAGAAAAGCTATTTTTATTTTATTTTATTCAGCTTAACCTTTTGACCGCCACAATCATGTATAGATGACAAACAAACTGCCCAACACGCCACAGTCATGACTACATGACAGACTTTAAATACGTAAATAAAGCTCATGAAACATTTTTTTTTAATATCCTGTGCTAATAATTATGTTCCTTTACTCATCTTAATTTATTTAGTTGCACTTCTTTCTTTATACCTATTTCATCTATATAACATTAGATGACAAAAACTAATACCAATTATAAAGTTTCGAATTCGTAGCTTGACGCAAGGCAGAACTGCTTTTTTGACGTGACGGTCGAAAGTTTAATGAAAAGATATTTAAAACTTTTGTACTACTAGTAAACTTCTAAGCAAGGCTACTAAGCTTGTGTCGTAGGTACAAGTTCTAATTCATTATTATGATATAATATCCATCTCTATTACCCATGTAAAGCACAATTGCTTACATAATGGGCTCAAAAAGACATGCAATGTAGCTTAGAGCCACGTGTTTGTCTCTTTACTTCAATATTTTCACCATGCCAAGCAACTAATCCTTATTGTTACAGAGGTCTAAGTAACGTACCTACTATTTTGTAATGTTTCTGTACTATAACTAATTTTAAATGTTTTAACACATTGACGGCGGGCGAACATTCGCTACGCCACGTCCGAAGCGCGGCTCACACAGTAGGTGTGTCTGCAGCAAAAAAACGCGGTTATGTGTGTGCCGCACTAGCAATCAACGAGTTAATTATTAAATACCCTAATAACCACTACCGTTGAATGCTTTCATGAGCAAAATGGTTGGCCTGCATTCATTGAAGTCTACCGTAGACAAGTTTTTTAAATTATGAAAATTCATTTCCCAGCAATTATTTTTGCTCAATGTTTCTTAGTTACAAGTACAGAATGAGTAGGTGACTGCTTAATGTATTGTTTTACGCCCTGTATAGTGCTACATTAACTCTAGACCTCTTGCTGATAAGATAAGTTGCGAAGTATGTTAGTAAAGATAGCAATATTCTTTATCAACTAGTAAAGAGCCAAATGATTTAATTGAGAAATTCAAACCATTCCAACAGATTATGTCAAATAAACATAGATAATTAAATTTCATTTAAAGAGTGTAGACCCAACATTTAAACTATAACTTATTCCCAATTTAAAAAATAATAATACATGATTCAGTTCAGTTTTTAATTAATTGTTTATTTTAATTTACAGTACCTACCTACAATGTGTAATGAGTTGGCAATTTAGAGGTCATTATGAGAATACACTTTTTTTTTTCTTCTTATACAATATTTAAGTGTCATTATGGCATATTAAAAATCTGAAAACCTTGAACTAACAAGCAAGAGCTGTAAAAAACCTCATGCCAGTGTTCTTGTAGCACAATATTAGGTATGTGTTGATTTACTCAGCATTTAAAGCTCACTGGTTTATTCAAATAACGTCAATACTCTTAAGACAAGACAATACTCTACAATTTACACAGCTCAAGATTGACCTACTTATGTTAAATTAATTAAGATGTTAACGTTTGCATTCCAATGTCATCAAATGCAATTTTCACATCTTCAAACACTTTTGTTGGTGACACCTCTGAGTTAACCCTGCGCACCAGACCCTTCTCATCATAGAAGCCGATGATAGGCAAAGTGTCATTTAGATAAGTGTTGAATCTCTTCTGGAGACTCTCCAGGTTGTCATCCGATCGACCGCTGCCAGCGGCACCGCGGCCCAAACAGCGCTCTGTGCAAATGTCCCGCGAGCACTCGAAGAACAACACGAACAGCAGCTTCGTCTTGTCTGACATGACGCGATTCCAGCCGTCTAAATTGTCCTTGTTGCGCGGGAAGCCGTCAACAAGGAAGCGAGTCTTACCGGAGTTCTGCATAGCCTTGTGAATGAGAGAGCACGTAACCTCTACCGGTACAATCTCACCGTTCCTAATTTTCTCCTCGATCATCTCTCCGTACTCCGAGCCAGGCCTCTGTCGCTCTTCGCGTAGCAAATCGCCAGCGGAAAGATGTACAAAATCATATTCTTTGGAAATAAATGAACATTGCGTTCCCTTGCCGGAACCAGGTGCACCCAACACGAATACAACTTGAGGCAACATTTTGTTGAGATATTGCGAACACTGCCGGAGAACGCCACTCACCATTAAAATAAGCGAGACTAATTTATTTAACTGGTATCCAATTAGTTTTATTTAAACATGCGCAGAACTGCAGCCTTGTCTTGAGTTTCGAGTTTGACCGACTGTCGACTGACGTAACAAACAGTGTTACCAACACGGACTTTGAAGAAGGCATAACAGAAAATTACGTATAATATATAGTCTATTATAATATATAATAAATATGAATAAACTGAATTTACTTCAATAGTTAATTTTGAGTCAAATTGAATTTAAACATAATATTTTGATCCTATTTATGTTTCGATGCAGTATTCTTATTTTCAATAACAGATGCTCGGAATTTGCACCGCTATGTTAATAAATTTTGTGCAAATTGGGCCAATAACAAATTAGAGACGAATCGCATTTTCTTATTTTTGAAAACTCATCTCCTTTATATTTTCCCCTTGAAATGGAAGATTTGTTTTTGAAGTGAAACTTCTTTACGCACGCTCGACTTGGGGAGTAAGCTGGCGAACGCGTGACGTAAGCGTTACGAAAAGTGTGATCGGGCAAGGCGAACGGAAGTTAAGTGGGGGATATAAGCAAGAGACAGCAGTGCGCGCGCACATTTTCTTTCTCTCTTCCTCTCATAGTATATATACATACAGATGGAGCGAAAGAAGTTTCACTTCAGTCGTGTGGTCATAAGCACACTCGTTTTTTTTTAGAGTTATCCATTCTACAAATTTATGGAATGAGCACTGCTTTTAATATGAACGATATGACACGTATAAGTGTGGCGAGGCGAGCGTGAGCTAATATGAAACGGAACGTTTTATTAAAAAAAATTCGTGAAAAAAATGTACCTAGTTCAGCCTAATGAGTTATTTGCTTTATTTGATTGAAAATACGTATATCTACGTTAAAAGACGTAGAGTTGGCAACCCTGGTAACAAATAAATGATAATAATGAATGAATGGCGAAGTTTTTAAGAATAACATTGGTCGTTTATGATTGGTCAGCCAGACAATAGCTAACATGTTGAATGAACGAATTGTGAACGCCGAACTTTAAGTTGGTCATTTCTCTAGCGGCAAAGATGGTGAATCATAATATTTCAGGATGAATGTAATAATCATTTGGATATGAAGTTATATCAACTAACGCTGAATTCAAAGATAGCCCAGTTTTCCTTAACAATTATAGTCAACACTTGAATGTAATATATACCTATTTTTCGATTGCTAGGTACGCGCTATTCTTTGTTACTACTAATCGGTTTGGAAATCTTTTTTGTATACGATAGCGAGTTTCGTGAGCAATAGTAACATCACGCTACCACCTACGGGAGCGGAGCATAACCAAAGACCTAAAAGCCACACGGGCAGAACTTAGCGTGCTGTTGAAATTATGCAATGTACATTTAGGTGTAGCCTAGTGTTAGTGAACATGGGAATTAGAAAGGTTTTACGAGGAAATGGAAAAACAAGAATTTTAAATTATCATTTATTGATACTAATGTTTTTGGAACATAAACATTCGAGTATTTTGTTGTTGTTATCACCAGAATCGGAAGAGTACCTGAAAATGATAAAATTCAATTAGTGGTTATAAACAATTACCCATTAAATAATGTAGCATCAACTTTAATCAGAAGTGATAAATGTTTGACCTCACAATAATTCAGAACAGGTCTGTGAAGATTCATCATTTAAAAAAAGCTTGTAAAAAGGTAGCTTGTGGGTTATGATAAACTTAAAAAAGATGGGGATGCTCACCTATTACAAGTGTTGCATCTTCAGGGGTTTCAGCCGCCACACCATGAACCTGTAATTTATAAAACTTATAAAATCGGTGATATGAAAAAGCTATTAAAAATGTTCATAAAGTAAAATCTCAGGCCTGTTGAGCTTGTTAAACCATCACGGGGCATCTAGAACGGTTTTGTCATCATCTTAAATTAATCTGGTCTACCATTTTTAAAAAAAAGCTATTTATTGGGTAGTTGACACTATCAATTAATTGACATACTTATTATGACCTGTCAAAACGCAATACCATTATAGATTTTTTATGGCAATAATAAACAGCAACATTATTTTTTTGAAACTTTACATGATCAATTGATTAAGTATTTGACTTTACAAAAACCAAAATGTTATGTTACTGTTTATTGAAAATTTATCGGAATTTCAGGCCTAAGAAAAGGCCTTTCAAGAGAAGTTTGAGTTATTATAGTGTCAAGTACCCAAAGATAAACCTTAAGAAGCTAGATTTTAATTGAATAATGGTAACCACAAGTAACTGAACATTATCTGTAGAGCTATTGTGACTTTGCTAATTACCTGATACGGATACAATCAACGTCCTTTGTTTCACGCGTTCCACGCGTTTCATGCCGTCATATATCTGTAACAATAGGACGTAATGTTAGTTGGTTTCAGAATTTGAAATTTAGTATTTTTTGTCAATTTTTAAGTTTTCAGTCCTGTTGAGCTTGTGTGAACCGTCATAGTGGCATCGGGATGAATTTTATCATCATAACAATATTTTTAAGTGAATGATTCTTAGTATTGTATAGTCGATTATCAATTTAACGATCGTTAACCTTTTGAACGCCATTGTCACATATATGTGACAAACGAAATCTTGCCCTGAACGCCAACGTCACAAATATATGACAAAATACACGTCGCACCATATTATGAAATAAACAATGTAATCAAGTTTTGGAATCCCTATTCTTTATCATTGTCATTTGACAAAAAAAGTGGCCTGGCGTCAGGGGTACGGCGATACGTTTATGCTCTGGCGTTCAAAAGGTTAACGAAGCTAAATATATTTTGTTAGTCATTCAACTACTGACAAGTTGCCAGCGAAGGTGACTGCGCGAAGTATTTAATCGTGTGTGTAATTGCTTATCATTAAGTGACGCGTTATGGACATGATTGTGCCTACTTTTTGATGTTGTTTTTACTTTTATGTGTTACTACTATTATAAATTCAATCGTAGATGGATGGATGTTTGTTACTCAATCACGTCAGAACGGCAGAAAGAATCTGAATCGAGTTTAACATAGAGATAGATTATAGTCTGGAAATGCAGTAACATAGGCTAGTTTTTATTCCGTTTTTATTTATCAGAGGGATAATTTAAGACAAGCTTAATTCTTAAATCTACACAGACGAAGTCGCGGGCAGAAGCTAGTATTTCAATATATTCAATTGTATTTGTTGTATTTTATATTTAATGATAAATAAAATATAAATATTGTGTTGAATAATTTTAAAGACATTTAAATAATATTTACCTTTCATTCAGCAACAGCTTTCTCTGTTCGTTTATTCAAACCTGCAACAAAAATGTTAAATGAATACCGATTCATTTCTGTACACAGACAATGATTTGGTTTATATCTTCAGTGTAATAATATTATTTTCCTCATTACTCAGTACAGGTCTGTGATAATCATCATTATGTTTTATGAAGCAGTTATTAAAATGGAAGTACAAGATGTGTAATAAGAATCGTTAATCGAGTATCATTGTAAATCGCTTGCATATATGAACTTCTTTAAAAATATGCTTACCTTTATAATTTTTATCTTGCTAGGCAATGGTGTAGTCTCCGGAACTGATCGCATTGACCTGTAAATCAAAGTTAGATGTTATTTTATGATCAACTAACAATAAAATATGCATTAGTGCAGTGACAACATAAGGTTGCACAGTAGGTACGGAAGACAGCTCTGAGATAAACACTGCGGCATCTTAAGCGGCTGTAATAAGAGCGATTTTACAACGAAAAGGTATAGCCTATGTGCTGGCGACTGTACATATGATAAGATTTACGTTATACAATGTTATCTGCTGCACTGATGCACGAAATTAGATAAGAGTTAAATTCGGGCAGATTGTTACTAAGCACGATCAAATCACACCGGAATTTAACTCTAAACAATACAATCAACTCACCTTTATCGAAGTGACTGTTTCAGCCAAATAAAAACACTAGGGTTGTTTACAATAGAAAAATTATAATTTAAAAATTAATTACAGTACAAATAATGAATCATGGTTCCCGACATCATAGCGATTCATATCAAACAGACTGTGGTATTTTCAATAGTTTATTTAGTATCTCGTGGTGGCAGCAACTGCCACTCAGTAACAAACGGTCCGACCAGCGTCGTCGAGCTTAACACTTAACTTAATTGAGGCGATACATTCCGTTTTATGTTCAAAATAAAATTATTCATAATGTTAAAACGTAAAATTGTATAGTGCGTGAGGCGCGCTCAATAATGTTACATATATTACAGTATGGATTGCATTAGCTACGACGTTTACAGTTTGTCCAGGTATTGATTTACGTCAGGCAGACCCTCCTTGAGTCCTTTCCTTTTCCTTGTCTCCTGCAAATAAAAGAAAATCCCAATTATTTCAGAACAATAATGAATCAACACTATTTGTTTCAGCTTCAATAACGTGAATGTAGCTCCCGCGCCGTAGCATGCAGTCCCGGGACATAAGGATAGAGGTCCTGTGCAGCGTTTAGACGCGGGCTCGCTTCGCTATGCTTCGTTTGCACGCCGCAGCCGTCTGCGCGAAGCGGCCGACAAGCGACCGGCTCGCTACGGCGCGGCACGGTGTGCCGGAAGGTATGTTTATCGTTCATTATTAAACAGGATTATCCTTACTACACAAATCTATTATCCTTGTATTTGTAATATTTTATGAAGCATGTCGAACGAGAAGCTAACTACTCAAAAAGCATGTTAACAAATTTTCTGTAATTTTTTGTTTTTCAATTTTCTACAGTATATCACAGCGAAGAATGTATTATCATATGGTTACAAACCTGCACAACAACGTAGGGCTTGGTGCCGGGCTCGCACGGGTCTCCGGGCAGGACCTGCCAGTGGTCGAACACGCACTGCGGGAAGGCCTGTCCGCCGGTGTTGGAGCGAAGGTCAGCAGTGAAGCCGAACGACTCGTTGACAGGCAGGTACGCCTTCACCACGAACATGGGCGTGCCGGCGACTTGCGACTCCTCGAACACGTGTCCACGACGCCTGTTCAGCACGCCGTAGATACCTCCCACGGCTACCTCAGGGCACTGTGTGGAGATAACGTATTTTTGTTAGTAATATCATGTTTTGTAAAGTATGTGCTTCATGCAGTGCGCGGCTCTTAAATATAGAGATAAGTTTTAGAAAAAGTTCAGTTTGGACCTAAAACTTTATGTCACAGAAAGTACAAATTAATTTTTGTTTTCTTGTCTATTTTACTAATGTAATGAAAAAATTCAACTTCGACTTTGTCTTATAATGTTATATGATATTATTATAACAAAATCATGCTTAAATTGTTTCAGTGAGAAGGCAGAAGCTTCAAAAACAGACAACACAACTCACAAGCACATTTGGGAATAAAGCTGCAAACAAGGTTTCTTTTTTAACTAAATTGAAATGTGATATATTTTTTTTTAATTTCAGGATATTCCAATAATAGGGGGTCGTTATAATTTCGTTGGAGTGTTAGTTCCCCTATTCAGGCAAGGTATACGTGGGGTGACAATGCCTAAACAAAGAACTGTTGATCTGCCACGTCTCGGAAAGGCGGAACTATCGTAGCATGCTAGCCCGCTCAGGAAAAACGTGGGGTCATGCTGGGAGCATTCACAGCCGAAACACAAAAACAACACACATAATATACTGTAGTCTTGCAATCCAGTCTTGTTTAGCATGTGAGTCATGCGAATACTGCTCAACTTCCGCAAATATCTAGAATAAACTTTCTAACTTTATGCATTCAATAAGTTACGCGATTCATAAAAACTTTCGAAACAATAATTTGCTAACGAAACTCTTGAGAAAACCACTTCTATTTAAATAAATCAGTTTTGTAAAACAAAGACTGGATTAGCGGGTCTACACTAGTCACACGTCTGTGGTAACAACTTAAAGTACAGCTCCTTCATTTCGCTGCAATAAAGTCGGCTTTCGTATTGAAAGTGTTACTACAAACGTGTGGTTGCCCAAACACACTTCATGCATAGTTCAGCGGCGGCACGTACCTGAATCTCGCAGAGATACACAGGCTCCATGAGTCTGGGCTGCGCGGTCAGCAGACACGCGTACAGACATCTTCTCGTCGTTGGAATGATTTGACCGCCACCCCTGTACAAAAGAAGAAATAAACTTAGATTATTTTAAAAACATTACTACATAAATACTTTTTTGTTTCCAGGTGGCGTTAAGTAAGCATTTCACATGATGGTCACTGTAGCCAGTATACCTTCTAGTATATTGGCTACAGTGACCATCATGTGAAATACAACGCAGATGCAATGCTTCTGCATTGTATCTGCGTTGCCATTCTACAGAAGAGCAGAAATTATACCTCCATCAATACCCTTCAAAATGTGCGACAGAAATAGGCAACTCGAATTTTAAACCGCAATTACATGTAATTGACGTCATCACAAACCTGTGGATAGCATCAGTGTGTAGCGTGACGTCGTAGATGTTGAACCTCACACCACGCAGGTTCTCCTCAGCCATTACTCCCTCCTTGGCGGCCCACTGGAAGCCGGCGACCACAGAGTCCTTGATCTCGTTGAGGTACTGCACTCCCTTGGAGCAGTCGACCATGATGTTGGGGCCGGTACCCTCGGGACCGAAGCACCAGATCTTACGCGCCTCGGTGACGTCGTACTCGTACTTGTCAGTCAAGTAACGGGCACGCGTCTTGAAGTCGTCACGGGGGTTCACTTTGCCCTGAGAGAAAAAATAAATAAATAAATAAATAACCAAGTTGTTTATAAACAAGCTCCAATATTTATAAATAATTGTGTTCGTAAATATTACTAGCCATACGAGTTTGAAATTAGTCATTTTAAGATTCTAAATTCAAGTTTAACTAATTTTTTAAATAATATTGATAGGAAAAAATGTAGCTCCCGCGCCGTAGCATGCAGTCCCGGGACATAAGAATAGAGGTCCTGTGCAGCGTTTAGACGCGGGCTCGCTTCGCTATGCTTCGTTTGCACGCCGCAGCCGTCTGCGCGAAGCGGCCGACAAGCGACCGGCTCGCTACGGCGCGGCACGGTGTGCCGGAAGGTATGATTTTTTTAAAGAAAAGTATGGCAGCTATTGAGCAACCTACCTAACCTACCAATCCTACCAGTACATGACGTATGGATCGACGTTCCTCAATGGAGACGATAATATGTTTTTGAGCATATTCAAGTAATTTGTTAGTAAGATAATCTTTTGCTGGTAAATAACAATTCCCTTCCAATAAGTAAATGATAAGGTAGTCGTCTTACATCGTCGATGTCCTCAGGCAGACCCTCGGGCATGGGCTGCGCCTTCATGAACAGACGGTTGTGCTTGTTGGGCGACTTGGACAGACACATCTGGTCCGACTCCTCGGCGACGGTCTCACGGTACGACACCACGGGGTCGGATTTCTTGATTGGAATGCAAGCGTGGTCCTCCTCCAAGTCCTAGAGAAACAGAAACTTAGTTAATGAAAACATATTTTTTGGATTTACTAGATAACTAATATAGAAAAGTAATATAAAATTGTATGTCTCATACATTAATGGGGTCGCAGACTACGGAGCTTACAACCAATTCCGGTGTGAAGTATACTGTTAGTCCTCTTTGACACCCAGATGCTTATCGTAAGTAACTGGCAACACTTGGGACTCTTTTTCTTGCTGCAAAAATAAAGGACCAGTCTTTACATACCTTAAGA
This sequence comes from Hoplodrina ambigua, assembly GCA_949774945.1. Taxonomy (NCBI): domain Eukaryota; kingdom Metazoa; phylum Arthropoda; class Insecta; order Lepidoptera; family Noctuidae; genus Hoplodrina; species Hoplodrina ambigua. The sequence goes on from OX458981.1 coordinate 12,045,894, forward strand.
CAGATCTCAAGATGCAGCTCTCCGGCACCAGCGACGATGTGTTCTCCGGACTCCTCGTTGATGCACTGCACCATAGGATCGGACTTGGCGAGACGCTTCAGACCCTCCACCAGCTTGGGCAAGTCAGCGGGGTTCTTGGGCTCGACGGCAACACGCACCACGGGGGATACACTGAACTTCATAACCTGTGAAGAGTAATAAGGTATAGTATTTGTCACACTGACTATTTCGCCAGAATGTACGTTAGGAAAACGGGTCAGGAAAAATCCATATTATATAAATCTAAAAATAAATATTTACTGACTGGCGGCGAACATTTACCAGTGAGGAAGTTAATTCAAGTTGAAGTTACCAGGCAAGATTTGGAACCCTGCAATGATAGTGTTAGTTGGGTAGTTGCTACTTTAGTGTTGAAGGAAACCTATTCATTACAGACTTTATGAAATTGTACACACATTCAAAAATTTAAGTTTACCTTCATGTTATGTGCGTTCTTGAAGGTGGTGATGGTTCCGGTCTTGACGAGGAACTGGTCCACTCCGACCAGACCGCAGATGTTGCCGCAGGGCACATCCTCGATGGCCTCCACGTAACGACCCATCATGAGGATGGTACGCTGGATGGTCTTCTCATACACGTCCTATAGAAATAAGTTTGGCTTTAGTACGATGGCGGGCGTATCAATTAAAGGTTTTTTTTTAATGAGAGTAGCCACTAGAATATAACTTAAGATATATCATTTAAATTTCCAATACTATTTTTTTATTGAGTCTAAAAATTATAGAATTTAGTTATTTTATTCGAACTGTTGTTTACAAAACAAATTTTCAAGAAACCTTTATATTTTTCTAACTATGGCCGGTGGCCGGGGTGTCGCGCCGAACTCGGTGGGATACAAAAGACAGAAAACGTACCTCTTTCTTGCCGGGCGTGAAGTTAGGTCCCATGATGCGGGCCTTCTGTCCAGTGATGACCTTTCCGGAGAACACACGTCCGAAGGCGTAGAAACGACCCTTGTCGGAGGTCGGCACCATCTTGCTCACGTACATCATCAGGGGCGCTTCGGGGTCGCAGGTCTGAGCAACAAACGATTAGTCAGTCAAAAATATACCAAATGTTATCGCTTTTAGAACTGAATATATAAATTATCTTTCTATTATAAAAAGTTACAATAACTTGGTTTAAGTCTTAAGAACTAAAGCTATATGTTTTTTAATCAAAATTAACACCATCTTTCTTAATTTGTAACCAAAAGGTCATTCACCTTGATGCCGAGCGCGGCCTCGTCGTCATGGGGTCCCTCGTACAACATCTCCATACGGTATTTCTGCGCGACCACTGGGGAGGGCAGGTGGATGGCAATCATCTGGAGGAGAGCCTCGCCGGCCGGCAGCCAGCTACGCATCACCACCTGAATTATAAGTTGAGCTGATGTTTACAAACATTAACCATTGTTTTTTCCTGTTTTGTTCTACATATTTGAGGAAAATTACATGCATTTTAAATAACGAGTGATATTATTTTTGGGTGCAACATTTCTTTATTTGATTAATTCAATGTCTCATACATTAATGGGGTCGCAGACTACGGAGCTTACAACCAATTCCGGTATGAAGTATACTGTTAGTCCTCTTTGACACCCAGATGCTTATCGTAAGTAACTGGCAACACTTGGGACTCAGTTGAAACAAAAAAGCTGTAGCGAGAATATTCTCATAATAATATAGTCTAATAATGATAACATAATTAGATATACATTAAAAACATCGTTCTAAGAACTAGCATTGTGCTCGCCAGATGTTATTGCTCGCTATACATTTTTGTATCTTTAATTAAGGCATCAAATCTACATACAAGTCATTCAAAATACTCGGAAGAACTAAAACATTGTATTCATTAATTATACAGAGACAAAAAAGCTTTAGCAAAAACTAAGTTGCGCGCCGAGTCGCTGGTTACTCGTCCGTGACGTGTTTAATCTATGTGTTATATTATTTTAATAGTTTCCTACCTTGAGGAGGGCCTTGCCGTCCTTGTCAGCATCCTCGTGCTTGATGGTCACTCCGATTTTGGTGAGCAGACCGTCGATCTCCTCTTTCTTGAAGTTCATGATGGCGTCGAACACCTTGTAGATGGGGTCCAACACGTACATGCAGAAGGAACGCTTGTTCTCATTGTCCTTCTGTTTTGCCCACTTCTTGGTCTTGGCATTGAAGAAGTTCTCTCCCCACAGCCTGAGGGAAGGTTGAGATAAGTATTATGTCTATGTGTTGGGAACAAAATAACAAATGGGCGAGGGGACGACTTATTATGAGATTCGAATCGTGCTGAGCTGAAAAGTGCGTACACTTTTGGTTGTCAAATTGCTGCATAGGTACATAATGAATTCATTTCTATAAATGGAAACTAATATTGGCAATATTTAGCGCTTATTATTATGTTTTTCGTGTGTGTTATAAAACGTTAGTTTACATGTTTACTTCTATTTCATAAACCTTGCCATAGTTCCATTATGTTTTTTAAGAGCTCCGATGGTTACGTCACCATCTCAATTGTTTAATAGAAAGAAGATGTATCTCAACCGTCGTGAACAGTCAACAGTGAGCAATCCACCAATTCCAGTTTAGATTTAATGTCCGTCCCGGTCTGCCGCTGGTGTATAGCATTAAATGCTTAACCCAGTATCAATGGGACGAAATCTAATAAGTCCCAGAGCTGGTAACTTACAATATTGCGCGGAGTTAATTTCCTTACCGAAGCCTGAATCTAGATATCTGTTAAATCTTTCAAGTTATGACTGAATGGTCGCTTCTAGGACAACGTTCACCTTCGTCCGTTGTGAAGTACATTTTCGAGCGTCTGATGTAAAAAATGCTCAATCATGATTGAGAATTTGTCGAGTTTCATGACAATCATTTATTCGTCTTTTAACGTTATAAACGATATATTTTAGAAAAAATCACGCTGGATGAACACGCCACAATCGATGATAAAAAAAACCTCTAGGTTCAACTCACAACATAGTTTAGGGCTAACAAAGTAATCGTACGGCGAAATCATTAAGTTCTCATTATAGTTGAAATAGTTTTAAAGTAAGTCCTAAGTAAAGGACACAAGGTTCGATTCAGCGACGCTATACCGTATTTGTTGTGGCGAGGTCGTGTACACGAATCAATGCGCGCGACACGTCATTACGTGCATCTGCAATGCTGCATTTGGGACCTTACGGGCGGAGATTATTAGAGACTTCGCGAAGGACGTAAGAAAATGTATTAATAAACATAACAATGTAGCCCTAGCCTACCACATTACAGTAATTTTACTTCTATAATTTAATTAAAAAACTTAATTTCCGTGAGGCATTTTTAAATTAAACTGCATGTTTGTGCATATGCCCACGTGTACAAACATAACCTCAAAATCTTGCAGATAGAAGATTTCATCTGATAGCTGCATTGGCTGTGCAGATTGGATTTGCGAAAAAACATTGTTAAAAGATCTTATAACCTAAGTAACTGTAATCTGTCAACCCGCAAAAATCTAAAAAATTATACTAGCCTATAATTTTCACACTGCAGGGCAAAGGCCTCTCATTTACAAGAGAAGGCACGAGCATTGATCACCACGCTTGCTTTTGGAGATTTCAAACTTATATTAATTATGAAGTCTAGTTTTCTTGTGAAGTTTTCCTTCAACGATGTCCATGATAAACTTAATTAAATCAAAGGTATAAAATACCTTATTTCTGTTTTCTTATACAATGCTGAAAATGAAGATGATAAAAGACGTACCTGTTCATAAGCTTGACAAGGTCGATCTTGAACTTGTCAGCGTACATCTCGGCGAACTGCTTGAGGGTGAAGGCCCAGCCGTGGAGGCCGGAGCCGAAGCCCACGGAGCCCTTGCTGGGGTCGACGCGGACCTCACCTGATTCAATGGAACGAACGTTTGAGTACATCGGCGATTAAGATAAGAGAGTATAGTACAGTAAGTAGTGAAACAAATAGTGATTGATTTACCAATCTTGCTGATTATGACATTTTTCGGACAAAGAAAACATAGTAATGACGCCTTATTCATCTAGACCAAGGAATTTCAAAGAAGTTAAGGACCTCATTTACAGACGAGGATTTACGCCGTACCTAGAGTATTTTATACAAACTTAGTAACATACTTGGGTTAAAAAAGTTAGACTAACATTTTGGCAATAAAATTGTGTAAACTTTGACTATCCTGGCCTCGTTGTACATAAATTAAAACCCACGATCTAGACATCAATACGCAATTTACACACGAAGGTATAATTTATTTATAAGTGTACAAAATTCAATTCTCATCAATTATTTTATGATTTAGAAATGTATCTCAACAACCGTTGTGAAGAGTCAACAGTGATCAATCCACCAATCCAAGTTGAGATGTAATGTCCGTCCCGGTCTGCCGCTGGTGTATAGCATTAAATGCTTAACCCAGTATCAATGGGACGATTATTTCCTAGGAACAGCAAACTCTTTAGCCGCTCTTAATTCATAAAGGCTTCAAGCCAAAAGCATCTCAGTTCTTTCGTGACAAATCTTGAACTCGATCGTGAATTCTTTTGTGCAAAACAGTACTAGATTTTTCCTCGAATTCTAGGGGGTAAGAAACGTATTGACCGGTAATACGGTATAAAAGTACAATTGAACTACTTTTTTAAAGACACGATGTCGATATTAACTGTACTTTCTTTTTAAAAGTAAAAAAGAACCAATTCATCCTTTATATTCTGATGACATTACCGATGTTAATGAATCAAATTTATCGATCTTGGCGAGGCCAACTATAAGATCATTGACCTAAGGAACATAACCTGCGTAGCAATAATGGACTGTCTGTGTATTATATAACAGACTAGCGACCCCGCCCGGCTTCGCACGGGTGAGCAATCGGCGGGGAAAGCCTCCGGCGCGGTGGCTTGATTTTTTCCAACACTTCCAACAATTATCGTTTTATTTCAACCAATTGACATAAAACCTTGATAAATTATATACCTGAACCTTCCTAATGAATTACTCTATAAATCTCGCATGAAAATCTGTTCAGTAGTTTTTCAGTTTATCGCGAACAGACAGACAGACGCGGTGGAGGACTTTTTTTGCTCCCTTATTCTTTTGATAATAAGAATCGGACCCGTAGGTTCCAATTACCGCATTTCGAGATTATATTAGAAAAGATGAATATATGCATGAAGTAAAAAAACAATGACCATTATGTAAGAAATGTTTAAGGCAGTTTGAAATTCCAATGAAATCTCACTTTTAGCCATTTGAAATAAACTGTATCGAAGGTCAAAGTTACAAAAGACAGTCCGTCCTCAAGCGCTTGTCATTCCACAAAAGCAATACTTTACAAAGAGAATTAATTTCCTTCTAGAATTCGGAACATTTGGCATTCTTATCTATTGCCAAGGTGATCAAATTCATGAAATCGTTATCAAACGTAACGGATGTTTAGAATTGTGTTCGCAATGTGAAAATGACACAATATTGTTGTAAGAGATTACATTGGGAGCGACCTTGACGCGGAATATCAATGCGGATCGCGCGATTTACATGTACCAAACATGCTGGCGTGATAACATGACGTTTGCATTTGTATTCAAACTACATCATATACTTCTATTGTTCAATTCATGATACCGCTGTTTGGTTTTTTGAGGCTTAACGATTCGAGATAATTAGTTCGACCAGAATATGCAGGTTTTTGTATAGCGTGGAAAAACAGTCGAAAAAACGAAAAAGTATAAATACTACATATTTGAGACCGTCACAACGAGCCGTTTCATTATTTCGCACAGAACTTTTCTTTTAGTTTCTTTATTTGCACACCCAAATTCGAAAATAATTTATTTACGTTACATGTTACGTATTTGGGTCCCAGAAACTGATGTATGTACCAATTTTCAACTTAATCGGCTCAGTAGATTCGGAGCTAATTGGATGTGACAGACAATTACATTCTAAAAGGGCTGTTTTTTTTTTATTCCCTAAAAAAATATAAAAAATACCTGTTAAACACGTAACCCTCTTTATCTAAGATCGGTTTGTAAAGTCGGAAACAGGCTTACAACACCGGATGCCGTGTGATTATAGACATTCACAGCTTGAAATGTGGTCAATGAACGCGCGTCGGGAGTTGAGCGGGGGCCGGTGCTCCATCAGTGCCAAAAACCAGTCCGTAGACTATAGGTACCTACTTCTTTAGACAACGAGATTAACGAACAAAGTAATTTTTAACTGACAGGTTATCCATTCGTCATTACACCGAATTCTGCTAGAGTTATTGGCACTATTTCGCGATTCTCCTTATTTTCGTTAACTCCAGCCTCGGTGAATGCATGCGAATCTCGCACCCCCGGCCATAGGCAGAGGTGGAACACTGCGGTGGTTTTAGCCGGTAAGAGTACGGCATGCTCCTCCGTCACCCCCACGACGAAGGAAGTCCATGAGGATTTCCATAGCGCACAAAAAAACCCTCGTTTATAACAATAGGAACAATAGTAGCGCTCGTCCGACGATGTCCTAGTTAAAACTTTAGCTAATAGACTTATGTGCATAGTGGTAAATAAACTCATTTTTCAACATCCGCAATACATCATTTTGTTATTTACTCAAACTGAGGGCGCTTTACGTAACTCGTTGACGTTCTAATGATATTTATAAGTTTCTTTGAAAGTATTCCTATCCCTTATTTCAAGACGAAGGTTCTCGTAAATTGTATAAAGTGCTATTACGTCACAGGCGTAGGGGAAGGCTGCGTGGGTAGGTGATAGGGGGAAGTCTGCGTGGGCTGGAGGTAGGGGAACATCGCGTGGGCTAACAGTAGGCGAACCACGTCACTGGACTTGACTGAAATACGTAACTGATTCAATCCTACGCAGTTTGCGTGACCTGTGTTCTAGGTCAAAATAAAACTTATGACTGTTTTTTTCCTGTAAACTGAAAACCCTTTATCAGTATCAGTGGGCAAGTACTTACTCTTTCAATGCAACAAGGTGACCTATGTCTGTAGGAAAATTAAAGGTTGCATGTTGCCCACACACACAATAAAAAAGTTCAACTAAGTGATTATCTAAATCAGTTACTTATTAGAAATTATGAAAACTATGAAGATTACTCACTTTACATAAAACCAGCAACCTTTTTCCAAAATAGCATAAAGTAAAATTATTTTTTGCGGTTAAATGTTGTGTTGAATAAACATGAGTGAGGTCTTTGCTGCAAGAAAAAAGGCTAAATATCAAAGCAATCATGACTTACAATTTCTTGCATTCTGAAAATTAATTACACAAATAACTAGTCAGCAAGATTGGTACTCAAATGAAACAAGTACTGTAGTCATTATAATTACAAAATTATCATCTAAACTCACCCATGGGACCACCATCGTCATTGTAGGTGGCAATGATGACGTTGACGTTTTCAACAATACGCTGGAAGGTCTGGTAAAGTTCCTCAGCTTCCAACTGTAGCTCCAGAAGAGCACGGTCCATCTTGTTCATGAACAGGATGGGCTTGATGCGCTCGGCAATAGCCTGACGCAGTACAGTCTCGGTTTGTACGCACACACCTATGACAATTGAACATTTTTAATGTTTTAGACTTTAGAGGGAACTGTGGCTTTTTTTTAATGGAATAATTTGATCTGTATTTGCAAGATTTTTTTGCTGAATAGCTTTTCTAGTAATCTAGCCATAGCCTTATCAACAAGAACTATAAACATCATGTTCAGTGCATAAAATCATAGTTTACATGATTTCATTGTAGATATCAAAAAGTTAGGTATTGAGAATTTCACCACGTGTAATCAAGAAATTATTATTCAAATGTTTATCAGCATAACCTAGTCTTATCTGGGACTGGTAAAAGTAAAATGTCATTCAATGACAATGTGCACTACTTTGTAGCTATCATGAATCTATCCTAGAAGTTGCTAGTCATCTAGAACTATAGAACTATAATCTTTTACATTTGGGTATGCAATATGTATGCTATTTCAGCTTGTTGTTCAATAAATATGCAATGCACTGTCTTGCTCTCTTATTGAAATAAATTATGCAATGATGCTTGCTACCAAAAGATAAACTATTTTCAGATATGTTTCAAGCATTTCTATAACATTCTCTTTTCATAATTAGGCAACGCACTGCCTTGCATCCTTCTTAAAATAAGTTATGATGCTTGCTACTAAATACTATTTTCAGATACCTTTTAAGCATTTCTATAATCTTTTTTCATGTTCACACTGAGTTTTTTGTAGAAAAATATTTGAGGTTAAAATGATGTAAGGGAGAAAATTCATACAAAAATTTTAGCATACCAGAGACACAGTCGACGACGACGAGGGCGCCATCAGTTACACGGAGCGCAGCAGTCACTTCAGACGAGAAGTCAACGTGTCCAGGTGAGTCGATCAGGTTTATCAAGAAACCCTTCTCGCTCTTCTCACGCTGGTCAGCGTTGGTGATGAAGACCAAATCTTTCTCTTCGAGCTCGAAGTACATAGAGATAGCACTGGGAAAGAACAATTGTTTTTAAGCACTGACTTTGTTGCATAGATTGTGCAATAATTTGTTAAAAGGTGCATCAGATGGCCGTTCTGAAAGATCTTCATTGAATTTCAGTTTTTAATGGTAAAGAACATTCATCATGTGAATTTAATTGACATGGAGTTGATTATCTACAAAAAATCTTTTTTTTTCTAATATTGCACAACACTGGTCATGTTGTGAAATCATGACAACACAATAATTTTGTTTACTGCTATTTTGGCATTACTAGTAGAAAGCTGACTGCTCAATTTATAGTGATTTCAGACCAATATGTTTAGAACAGCTGATTTTGTTGGCTAATGTCATGTAAATACTATGTTGTCATTGCAATTTACATGACAAAGGAAACAGAATATGGTTATTACAAATGCTACAAGTGGTTTCCATGCATAATGACATTATTTGCTATACTTTGCGAAATTTACTGCATGTTAAATTATCAACCATGACTTTGCTGAGTGAGCCTAACCTCATATTGCGAAATCGACAGTAATTTCAACAGTCAAGTTCAAGGATAATGAATTGCCGGCTTAGCGGCCTCCATGTCAAGCAAACAAAACGCTGTCAGTTGCGCCATGTGGTGACGCAAGTACTCACGTAGACTTGATGGTGATGCATCTGTCCTGCTCGTCCTTGCGCGTGTCCGTGAACCGCGTCTCGCCGGCACGGGCGCCAGCGATGATACCGGCCTTTGAGACCAGGGAGTCCGTCAGAGTGGACTTGCCGTGGTCGACGTGAGCGATGACGGACATGTTGCGGATGTTCCGCTTCTTGTCCATCATCTGCCGGATCTCGTCTACGGTGAAATTCACCTGCGCAAACCAGAAAACAGCTCGTCAACATATCCGACATCACAACACAGATGGCACACTTGATACACGCACGTTTCATTTTTGGACGATATTATATTGAACTCCGGATTCTTTAAATGCTAGCGATTCATATTATTTTATTTGATTTTCCGCGAATCTACACAACACCGATCAATCACCGCAACACTTGGTCAAACGTCATCCGACCACAAAGACTGCCGTCGTGAAGAATGTTAAATTTTATAATCAGTTTTAAACTCGAAAGCCGTAAAATATGAACGCGAAACGTTGGCACGAATACACAGGAACACTTTTCGGCACATAATTATGATGTTAAATACTCACCATTTTGGATGGTTTTAGATTTTTCGTTCAATAAAATAAACTACCATACGCCAGCAATGGCGTACGCTTGAAAAAGGACCCTTTCGTCCGAGGGCCGGATGTGGCAGGCAGACGTCAAATGAAAGTCAGTCCATAGACAACCTAAATTGCCATTAACAAATTAAAATATTAGTTAAAAAAAAAACAACTCAGTAATATTTTAACGATTATTTAAGTTAGGCAATTTAGTTTACACTTTTAAAAACAAGATAAATGTTTAAAAAATATTTTATAGTATTTCACGTTTCGGCTCTAGGGTAGTTGAGAAGGAAGTGAGATATAAAAATGCGATTTATAATCATACAGTACTATACATAGCACTGCACTATACAATTTTTGTTTATGGTACTGCAAGCACAGATAATAAAATTGCGACCATGGACCATCACAACAACATTATATTACACGTTACATTGGCCACCGTAAATAAATATTACTTCACGTCCAAGATTTTTCAAATCAAAATATTTCTAAACTATTATTACTTTGACATTTTATTGTAACGTAAGTTGTGATTGTTGTGGTTTCATTTTATCCCAATGTAAGTAATAAAGAATGAGTCATAGTCTCTTTCATTGTTTTTAGCCAATAGATGACGCTACTAGTATTCACAAAACTTTACTCGTAATAGTTTTGCTACTCAACACTAGATGGCCATGGTGTAAATATTAACTAGCTTACAAAATATAAAAGCCAAATATTATTGTTTATGTTTTTTAAATTTTAAACAAACAAGTGTACACAATCTAATGTCGGCAACAGCTATCAGGACTATTATATTTTTTCTATTAGGATTTTCAATGGAAGCTTTACGTTTATATGTAATCAAAGAATAAATATAAAAGCTTGTAAAAATGATTTGCTTTTGTTTTGTTTGATGAATCCTACCACCTTTCCATTAAGTTCTAATATCAGAACTTATAAACTTTTAATTGCCAAACTTATCGTTTCATGTATTACCAACACAAACGGACTACCAACTGGTAAGTAGGTGTAAAAACACAGCCGTCTATCCGTACCAATTAAAATAAATATTCAGATTCTATAGATAGGTAGGTACATATGTTCAGGTCGGGTCTAATGCAGGGGCAAGGGCAGTGGGGTTAGGGTGGACATTGGCATTATTGCGAGGGTGGATTTAGGGTTGACAGAAAGCACATAAAAGTACTAGCTTCTGTCCGTGACTTCGTTCGCCAAAGTTTAGTTAAGAAACTATGATGACACTTTCAGTTGAAATATTTTTTGTAATCAGTTCAGTATTTCCAGAGATTACCTACCTCTCAAACTTAAAAATTATTTTAGCTCTGTATAATAATAATAATAAAATTTTAATCTTTAGGCAAGATTTATTAGAATTTGAGTCCAATGGTCACAAACATAACGGTCAAAATGTCCGAATTCGAGGTATTATCAGACAAATGGTTCTAAGGAGGTCCTTTTCGAGTTGTTAGTGTACCTACGTAAAAGTCTTGGATTATTTGCAATCGCCAACACATAGGCTTTCGTTTGACAGCACACTCATAATATGTAATCTACATCAATTGCATCCTGCAGCATTTCAGGGGAAATATTGTACCCTCAATTATCTACCTAAGGAAATCTAGATGAGAATGACAAAAATGTTGATATCTCCTCCAAAAAAGCCATTTCTAAGGAGTTGAATTTCGATTTTTTGACATTGTCATATTACTTGTCAGTGCAGTGTATTTTTTATGGTTTTACTATAGCTCAAAACGAAAAAACGGAACCCATATACGATCATCTTTTGTCTGTCTGTCACAAATAAGTTTTTTATAACAAAGAATCCCATTGTAGCATCGGGTGGATCGGCAGAACTAGAAGCAAGGTCTGCTTACACACACATAGATTTATTGGAAATTATTACCTAACCAATAATTACAGGACAAAACTTCTCTAAAGAAACACTTTATTTTCGACCTGAACATCCAATTAAGTTTCCAATATCTGTAAAACTAGATTTTTAATTGCTTTAAATTAAAAATACTATTGAGTTGGAAAAAAAAATACATCACAGTTGTCTATAGCCATACAAAATCTATAGCGCTTTGACAGGTCTTAAAAGTACGCCGATTGATTGGTTACTTAGCGGTGTTTATTGCCCAATTGGGTAGATGACACCATTGACCAACAATTATTTCAAGACATAACTACTTCAAAGAAACATTTTATTTTAGCCCTGAAACCCGATTAATTTTACAATTAACTGTTAAATCTAATTTTTAATTGCTTTCAAATTAAATAGTTAGTCAATTGAGTCCACATACAAGTAACGTCACAGTTATATTTTGCTATAGAAAATCTATGGAAAAATCGTGTTTTGACAGGTCATAAAAAGTACGTCAATTGATTGGTGGTGCTATCTACCCCATTCTACAGCGTGGCAAAATCATGACAGTAATTTACTAGGTACTTAGTAGGTTTCTTTATTTTTTTACAAAATCGAAAAGTTAATGGTCACCGCGACCTTTCATGGGTACCTACAAAATGGCTTTAAAAGCTTTTTAAATGCTTCGAAACGACCAAGTCATGTCATTTATCTAAAGTTAGAACAAAACAGTTAGCTAAACATTTCACGGTTTTTATGTTTGTTTTTATACTGTAATGTTTATCTACCCAAAGAATTTATCTAAACAAGGAGATTATATTTTTTATATTTCTCAGCTTAAGTCATCCATCATAATAGATTGATATTCTAAAATATTGAAAATTATTTGAGAAGGTACTTACGAAAACATGTCTTGCCATGCTAACAAATCTATCTGATAATGGATATTTATTCCAAACTATCTTTGGCTCACGACTTCGTTCGCGATAATTTAAGTATATCGCGAATGCTGATGAAGTCACGAATTAAAAACGGTAAAAATTAAGTTAATATTTTCAAATATCAACTTAATTTACGTAGTGTGTGGTTTTGACGTGACGTATTAAGTATTACGTCACGGAAAAACCAGTTACTTACGCATTTATAAAATTGTGTCAATGGATGGATTGATGTGGATTTTTTTACAGAATGGGTGAATTTTTGAAGAACCGATATTGTTAGTTTGGTTTATCTCACAGCTGGGCAAACGTTTCCCTCTATGACTAACCAAAAAGAAAAAAAAAGGGGCAAAAAAGTCTGAGCTAGTTTTTAACATCTACTACTCTTTTCTTTAACATCTACCTAAACAGAATTCTACTTCTGGGTACATTTAATTCCGATAAAAAGTCAAAATTTAAAAAAAGCAATTAACATGATGGCAACCCTGTTCCGCCGGTTCATAGGGGAGACGCCAAGGTCGCGAGATTACATAAATTTGGACAAAATTGCCCGTCCGATACTACGGGTGCGTGTCCGAATAAATTACACCTTTGTTATTGCATTTTATATAGATTAAAGTTACACAAATCGATGCTTTTATGGCAGCGAATGATTTTCAAACATAGAATACTAGAACTGTAAATCCGTTACTACGTCGTGCAATTAGCTCGGCAGGGGCACAATAATAGCCCGATGTTAAATATAAGGCGGCTATTTCGGACTACTGAACATACACGACCAGTACGCGAATAGGCACAGCCGTTGTAAGGAGTGTGCATGATGGAAGGTATAATCTGTGGAGATAAAGGCTGTAAGGTCAACGTTTTGTATGCCGTTGACGTTAAAGTTTTACATGAACAAAAAAAAAACAGAAAACTAATTTGAAAAAGGAATCTAGTATCCAAATATGTTGCAGTCACCAAAACACAAATGCAACCTCTAATCCTTCTGCCACAGATTATAGCAGTTAACAAGGTTTTTTTTTAAATTGGGACAATCCCACCACACTATTCCCAACCACTGCAACTCCTTAAAGTCAGAATCAACAGTGAAAACCGCCAGAAAAGCTCCGAGGCAATGAAACTCGACGAGTCCCGGAGAAACGATTCAACTGTCTTGAATCCTGAAACGAAAATCAGAAAAGAATAGCGGAGGAGTAAGTGTCATTTCATTTCATTTCATTTACTAAGTACTAACTAAAATGACACGTACAGCTTGACAATGCTCTATCAGAAACTTTACATGAAATGAAATGAAATGACTTTGATTACTTGTATCATGAACCCAGCTTCATCCTTTCAACCATGTCTCTGCTTCAATGTCACCCATCACAACGGTGAAAAGCAACCACGACAATTTTTCGATGGTACGGATGGCGCAGTGGCTAAGCGGTTGGCTACTGCGCTGCGTTTCGCGGGTTTGCTTCCTGTACCGAAAGAAAATATTTTGTATGGCCTACAGATAATTATTCCGTGTGTGATGTTTGTGTATGCGAGTTTACATGTTTCTGTCCCCTAGTGTGGGACCAGTTTTTTGTTTTTAAGTTAAGAATTTTTGTAGTTTTTACTTGCAATAAATCCAAAAAAAAATAATTAAAAACACTTTATTTATTTTTTTTCGTCCTTTTTACGCAGTCCGTACTTACAGAGCGTTGTACGCTGCAGTGTATTCAATGCGCGCTTATTGTATTCAGCAGTCATTACTCCATTTATAACGATCAGACAATTTTCCTCAATCAATTCTTGCTCTTCTCTGCTCAAGAATATCAATTTGCTCGTGACAGCCGCTTTCTATGCAATCTGTGGATTGATCCTACTGTCAATCAATCAATGGGGACAAGAATTGATTTATAGATCGCAGTACCTAAGTACCTAGGTACCTAGGTACCGCACCAAAATTTATAGATTTGTGAAAGTTTTATAAGAAATATAGAAATAAGAATAAGAAAAAAAAGAATAAATCTACCCTTCTAAAAGGTTAGTTTTGTATGGAGAAGAATAGACAAGAAACTCCATACATACTCTTTGTTATATAGAATCATATAAAATTACAAGTAAATGCAATATTATACCTTACCTTAAAAATATGGCTGACAACATCACGGCTCTTTTTCTTGATGGAATAGGCAGATATGTATAATAGGTACAGTTATGTTGCCAATGGGCCGGCCAATCATAATGCCATACGGGGACAAATCCATATTCCAGGTTGGTACGTGTAGGTACCTACCTTGGTAGGTACATTATGTTTTTTTTTTATCAAACAAAGAAAGTAAAACAAGTCGTTAAAGATAAGTCGACAGATATAATTATTGTAAAACATTAATTAGTTTAATTAAGATGGTAGTTGTTTCGTTCGTTGTGTTTTTTAATTGTATTATCATTTCGACAAGGTCAGGTGTGGAGACCCCACGAATGCCCCACGATAGCGATATGCAAACAATACCTAAGGCACGGCAGGGTTGTCCCTTACACTGAATAGAAATATGTAGGTACATTGTACGTATTAAACACATCCACCACATGGTTTCTAAGACAACTTTAACTGCATCTGACGACCCTGCATCTTTTGTTGACTGTACATAATGTAAAAAAAACACATAACATAACATAACATCACGCCTGTAATCCCTGAAGGGTTAGGCAGAGGTGTACCCATTAGTACACCCACATTTCGCCAGTTATGTTTTTAGTCCCGTGTAATAGGGGGCGAGCCTATTGCCATCAACCGGGCACAAATCCAGACTCCGAGGCTGCTACTGAGAAATTCCTGATGGAAAAACCCAATAACACTTTGCCTGACTTGGGAATCGAACCCAAGACCTTATGCACAGCAAAAAAAAAACACTAAAAAAATATGTAGCAAGAGTCAATACTGTTTCTGTGAAAACGCAGAAACAAAAAGTCAAAGTCAAACATTTATTTCAATTAGACCATTTACAGGCACTTTTGAATTGTCAAGGAGCTCGTTCCAAAACGGAGGTAGGCCTCAATGGAAAAGACGTTAGCAAGAATTCTATAGGTAAGGACCCTAAGGTAGACTGGTAGAAAATGCCCAAGGCATTAAGTCCGCCTTTGTACATTGTATTTTTTACATGAGAATAAAGTTTAAATAAATGAATAAATAAATTTTAATAAACAAAAAAGCTACCTACTAAGGTAGGTGACCCAAGTAAGGCCTACCTTAATTTGTTTATTATCTAACTAGCGGGTTTATAATAACAATGCACTGGTAATTTGAAATACTTATATTTATTTATTAAACTTTGTAATAAATGAAACAAAATTACTTTAGAAACAAAAATCTCACTTTTGTGAACACAAATAACTAAAAAGTCACTTTGGCCTTATTGGGAACCCCGTGTCTTATTAAAGCCATAATAAAAACAAGGAAACATCAACTTCTTAATGAATACAAAACATAGTCAATACTTATATTAAAAATAATGAGATCCTATTAATTACTTTTGGTCATTTGAGATCAGATTTAACGAGTTTCTTATCATGTAAAAGTACTATATTAATCAGCCTTTTTCATCTTTTTTTTTAAACAATCTCCTGAACAGTAAAATATTTTATCAGCGGGTGTGAGTCCAACACACACCTCATGATACCAAACGCCACAAGTAAGACATTGTCGCATATCATCAACTCGATCTTCGTTACAAGCTGGACAGTACCAAGAAGGTTTATTATCGTGACGTTTTGGTTTAGATTCCGTCTTTTCTGAGGTTTGCTTTCGCGTTGCACCAACTGCAGGTTGTGCAGATGTACAGCCAGTAACTGACGCTGATTTTGGTGTCTTTGTGTTAATCTTTATCATGGATGAAGTACCAGGAACATCTACTCTTAACGATGGTACAGTAATCTGTGATGTGGAATTCGTAGCACTGTCACCAAACAAATCTTTTGTTACCTCTTGAGCCCTGTAATTCAGAGACTTCTTGCGTGGAGCAGTCGCTACAACTTTAAACTTAGGAGTTGGTAAAAATTCATGAATCTCACACGTGGTTGATTGATTGTCTATTTTTTGTGGAGTTCCAGCATTCGGATTGTTTTTTGAGAGCAAGGACAGTGGCAAACTCTCAGTATCTGTGCCTGACCCATCTGAATCTGCCACATTTGCAGTTGAAATCTCTTGTTTCTCCGATTCATCGAATAAGACACCAATATTCTCACTATTTGTAGGATTTGGAAGTTCTGACAACGCAGAGGGTGCAAACGCCTCTTCAGGAATAGCATCTGGGTTAAATGGATATAACCCTGTAGCGCGAAACCCATTCGAAATATTGGTAATAGTCATACATTTCGGCCATACTTGTGAGAGAATGACATTGAAGCTTGTCTTGTTAAGGGTTCGTTCGGGATGCTGACTGACGTATTTAATCAACTCTTGGTCCCAATGGTGCTCAAAAGAACGATAAACAGATTTATCCATGGGCTGTAACTCGTGCGTGGTATTTGACGGAAGACAATATAAAGTAATGCCACACTTCTCAGCTTCCTCGACAATAGTAAAGTCCAGGTGGCATTTTGCACCATCAAATATGAGAAGACATGGCCCTGATGTTCTGTATTTATGCAAATGCTTAATAAACTCAATGAAAGTTTCTGTCGTCATACTTCCTTTTGGCGTCATCTTTACCAGAGAGCCTGGAGGTAAATTGTCTTGGAATTCTGGCTTTAGTCTCTTGCCTTTGAACAATATCATTGGGGGAATAGCTGATCCTATAGCATTTCCGCAGCCTACTACTGTCACACTTTCAGCATGCTCATTCGCTATTTGGTGAACTCTTTTTCTCCCTTTGGCTGACAGAACTTCCTGCTGGTGGTGCAAAGATATGCGACAATTTTTTTCATCGATGTTGTAAATGCTTTCAGGTTTATGTTCAATTTCAAGTCTATCCAGCACACTTTTGTATTTGGAAAAGTGATCGCTGACAATATCTTTATTTAATTTTTGAGCACGAGCTGGATTCATCATCTGTGCTTTACGACGTGCTAATTCAGGGTGTCGTTTAAGGAATAACCTCAACCATTTCTTCCCCGCGATGTTTTTGGCATCATTGAAAGTGTTTGGAATATTTTTAATTTTACAAAATGAAAAAGCCTGTACGCGTAACATCTTTGATGTCAACGGCACTCCAACATCAGCCAAACGTATGATTCTTCTGACAAGTCCAGCTTCTTGTTCTGTAGTCAATGTAGCCGATCGACCTAGCTTTCGTGTAGTCGACCCGCTCGCTAGATGGTTGCGTAGGGTTCTTCTTGGGATGTTGTATCTGGTTGCAGCAGCATATGTAGATAAGATACCTCTTTGTACCATTTTAACAGCGTTTTCCATCTGTTGCGAAGTCCATTGAGCCCTCTTTTTCCTTGTGGTAGATGCTGGTGATTCGTTTTCCATGATGTTACTGAAAACAAGGGTTTGCTATTTTACTGTGATACTTTTCTAACTGACATAAAACATTGCCCTAATAAGGCCTGTACCTGTGCCGTTATAAGGCCTAAACATTTTTTTTGTAGGCTTTATTAGGGCATGGCACATGGGTAAACAAAACAATAATTATATAGAATACACCGATATTACAGCTTTTTCACGTATGTTAGGTGATGGCTACACGTATAATTATCCTATAGACAAAACACAGCACACCGTGTACAAATAAAAATAAAAATACTTACTGTTTGCTCTGCCAGAATTTTATAAAAACAAGCGTGCGCTTCGCGTCGTTGTTGTTTTCGACTGCAGGTTCCAACACGTTTGCGGCACGGGCCACTTGCAGTGCTTGTGGGTGTTAGTTAATGTACACGCACACATCTACAAATATTGGCGGCTATTTGAAATCGTGAAGCGGGAAATTTAAAAACTAGGCCTTATTAGGACATAGGCTTTATTTGGGTCAACCACCTTACTATACTGCTGAATATGAGGGTTCGATTCCCAAGTCGGGCTAAGAGTAATTGGGTTTTTCCATTACGAATTTCTCAGAACTTAGCAGCCTCGGAGTCTGCATGGATTTGTACCCGGCTACTCGCCCCCTATTACGTAGGATTTAAAACATAACTGGCGAAATGTGGCCACACCTCTGCCTAACCGTTCGGGGATTACAGGCGTGATGTTATGTTAAGAAAAAAAAGCAATCTTCTCAAACTGCCAGCCCTTAACAGGGTGCGTTAGTAACGAACAAGCAAAAGCAGCACTAAACAGTACGACCTTCAATAAAGCAACTGTTCCAATGAGTCAACGCACCGGCCAGATAGCAACAGCGGCTGCTCGTAATGAAGCGCTGCCTGGACCAGTGCCAGCGTGATACAGACTCCCTGTCGCTTCAGATGTTGATGTTCATAGGAGATTGGAAGCAGGTATAAACATAGATTAGGTAAATGCAGAGTTGGATAGTATCATTCTTATTATTATCATTCATTATTTTTAAAATGACATCACGCCTGTAATCCCGGAAGGGTTAGGAAGACAGGATACCGTGGCCCCGGAACGTAAAGGGCAACAGAAGGAACAGGGTGGTTTTTTAGTCAGTAAAAGTCTGACAGTCCCTTCCGCCCCACAAAAAAGGGTTAGGAAGAGATGTACTTGCTAGTATGTACCCCCACATTTCGCCAGTTATGTTTAAGTTCCATGTTATAGGGGGCGAGCCTATTGCTATTAAGAAGGCATCTCTCTAGTTCTCAAGCTCATTATCAGAGCCACATTATTAAAAGGACTTCCTTTAAAGGAAAGCTGAAAATTGTATCTGCTAATAGGGGACGGGCCTGTTGGTCTAGTGGTTAGTGGCCCTGACTGCTAAGCCGGAGGTCGTGGGTTCGATACCCACCCAGGACAAACTTTGTGTGATGAGCATGATTGTTGGTTCTGTGTCTGGGTGTGATTTATCTATAATATGTATGTATTTATAAATTATATAAGTATGTATATCAGTTGTCTGGTTACCATAACACAAGCTCTGCTTAGCTTGGGATCAGATAGCCGTGTGTGAGTTGTCCCAAGATATTTATTTATTTATTTATTTATTTATTTTCACTGATTTTAGAATCTAAAATAACTTTAGCTTGGAAGTCGGTGGCAATACCTACATAACAAGAACCAAAACCAAAGCCGCCGACTTTCAAGCTAAAGTTATTTTTTATTTTGTGGTTTTTGAAGGCGGTGATCTTTTTTTGTAAAATAGCTTTTTCTTTTTCACTTTTTAGTGCTTGTGTGTTAATGTTTGAAATCCTTACATAAAGCCCTTTCAAACAATACCTCACACGATATATGTAATTTTGGAAAGTGGTAGGAGGGGGGTTGACGTACCCCCTCCCCACTTCCTTTAGTCAGTCATCGACTATACGTATAAACAAAGCAATTTTTCTTGTTACGGCGGTTCTGCTGTGATTTTATAAGGAGTTCCGTTCCATATCTCCAAAGTTCATCATCAGATCATGACAATATTCCTATGGGACCTATTCGGGACTACACTCTTTCAAACAAAAAAAGAATCATCCAAATCGATTCATAATTGGCGGAGTAATCGTAGAACAAATATACAAAAAAAAAAAAAAAAAAAACATACGCGTCGAATTGAGAACCTCCTCCTTTTTGAAGTCGGTTGAAAAGAAAACTGTCGCACTGTGAAAAAAACGATAGGAAAACCTTATTCAGTGGCGTTATCCCCGAACGATTTTTGGCAAACCTACACAATTGCCAGCCTTGAAAATTTAATAGGTCGCAGTTTCATGGAAACGAGTATATGGGATTTTATTATTGTTTATTCCAACATCTGAAGGACATTGCGTGGGTAGGTAGATAGTCATAAAAGATTTTTCCGAAATTTCGGAACTATAATAAAGTATGCCAATGAGCGTCTTCCGATTGTCATAATAAAAGCAGATCATAAATCAAACTAATCTGAGAAGTCGTTCACAATTTTATTTCCTTTGGTTTTATGGAATTGGCGGCGACATACCGGTGCTGTGAGTATTCCTAGTTTCCTCTAGGGATTCTTGGGAAGGACGGAGAAGCAACTCTCTTTATTACTAGTTATACTACTGCTATACTTACTTATACTACTGCTCCTCACCCATGGGTGGTAAGGTGATGTTATATAGCCTAAATTCCTCATGAATCTGGCTACCATATCCAAAGAGAATTCAATCAATCCGACTAGTAGTTCAACTGGTGTAAAGGATCAGTCGTAAATCCGAAACAATATCGTTTAGTTCCAACTTGTATTTTTTTTTTTTTCAATTAATTTATCATTTATTTATTTAGTTACATTAGTTATAACGGTTTCAGCATCAATTACAATAAATAAGACACTTAAATTATCTTTGTTATCCTTAGGCATTTATAATTCCAGATTATGATGACACCGAAAGTATTCTTCGATAGTCGTTTTCCCGATTTTATTTACAAGCACTCCCCCGCGACTTCGTTCGCGTTATACCTGTAGCACCAGTGATAACGTAATTTCCAATTTACGAAAGAATTTTCAAAATCGGTTCAGTAGTTGCAGAGATTACCCCCTACAACCTTACAAACTCACAAACTTTATCTCTTTATAATTTTTCTTACGTTTAGGGGCTTCATGTTGTTCTCCTCATCGCTGTCGCTGTGGGGAAGTTGTCACCAGTCTCGGACACCACGGCTTGTCGTGCAGCCGAAGTGCGGGCCGTATAGCACGCCATGCTAATATTAATGACATCATTCGACGTGCTCTTGCTGCCGTCGGCGTTCCGGCTGTCTTAGAACCCAACGGCTTGGCACGCGACGATGGCAAGAGACCGGACGGGATGTCTCTGTTTCCGTGGAAGTTGGGTAGGCCTTTAGTGTGGGACGCTACATGTGTCGATACTCTTGCGCCATCCCATCTTCCTAGTTCGGCGTGCTGTGCTGGCGCTGCTGCTGCGGCTGCAGAAAACCTCAAACGGCGTAAGTATAGTACCCTTTCAGGTAACTATATTTTCGAGCCGTTTGGGGTGGAAACTCTCGGGTCGTGGGGTCCGTGTGCCCATGGCCTTTTCAAGGAGTTGGCCAAACGATTGGTTGATTCTTCCCGTGACCCAAGGGCTGGTTTTTACCTTGGCCAGAGGTTAAGCATTGCCATTCAACGTGGCAATGCGGCCAGTCTTTTGGGCACATTTCCAGTAGACAGCGATGCGGATGAATTTTTTGATGCCATTTAATTTTAGTTTCTCTTTTTTTTATATTCTGGTTGTTTTTTATTTTATTTTTATTATTAAGCTTGTAAATATTGTATATATTAAACTTTTATAATAAATAAAAATTAATATTTATAGACGAGCGTTTTGTCGATACAACCATTGGTAGGACTTTTATATGATTCGCCGACACAACCGTATGTTGCTAAAGTTGAACAAAAAATTATTATTTCGATATTGTTTATTAGTGAGTCATATTTTTTTATCACATCTACAGAATATTAATGGAGTATTTTAAAGCATGAACGCAATAATTAGTTTGAATTGTGCAATAGTCATTACGACTTTAAATGATCGTGTTGGAACTTGTCGGATGCTTGTAAATGCATATATGCATCTGATGAGATGACTAATATACTATATAGATAAATTAAAAATAGGTATATCTCTCGGCAATAGTAGCGTGGGACGAAAATCTAGCAATATGAGATAGGGCACACTGCATGCGGAAGCCGCGGTGTGGCCGTGGCGCTGAAAGGCACGCCGATAGGTAGGCATTTGCTTAGAAATTATTTACAAAAAAAAACCGGCCAAGTGCGAGTGGGACTCGTACACAAAGGGTTTCACAATAAAATATTTAACGCAAAGTACAAATAAAAAAGTTTATAATCGCAAAAAAGTAAAAGTATTTCGGATTTATTGTTTTACTTGTGCTTTATGGAATTGCTTCTTGCCAAACAATGTTTTAGGTAAACAACGGAAAATATTTTTTACGTTAACTTAGAAGTTTGATTAATTCGCAGCTTCAAGAGACTATAGATGCAGACGAAGTCGCGGACGAGAGCGAGTGCAAAAATAAATCTAGTATAGGTGTGTACTTAGTCATCAGCTCGTTTTCAGAAAAGCGTTTTATAGCTTTGAAAACACTGCTTGTTGCTGGCTTTAAAAAATAATCTCTTAATTTATTTTATTTCTCTCCTATTTATTTACGTACGATGACTCGACCGATGATGAAACATACCTGAAGGTAATAAAGTCCCAAACGCAACAGCTGCAATAATGGGAGACACTCGAAATTAGTACCTAGTGATACTGAACTTCTATATTAATATTGCTAGTCACGCTAAAAAGAATAATAATTAATTAAAAATATTTTTAAAAACAAGCTTTAATTTAAAATTATTACAATATTGAGTATTGGACATTGTATTGTCATTAAAACTAAAGGTTCATGCAAAATTTCAGCTCAATCGGACACCAACAAATGGTCGAAAAATGCTTTGCAAATTTTTAACGGACAACTTACATACGAACAGTGCAAGCTAAATAAAAGTTTATAAAAACACGTACCTATACCGAGTACAGTGCTCCCTGCGACTTGGTACCTACACGTGATTTTTTTTTTACTATAATTATGTCTTTGGTGTAGGTCCACTATCTATGGAATCAAATATGAA
This sequence comes from Hoplodrina ambigua, assembly GCA_949774945.1. Taxonomy (NCBI): domain Eukaryota; kingdom Metazoa; phylum Arthropoda; class Insecta; order Lepidoptera; family Noctuidae; genus Hoplodrina; species Hoplodrina ambigua. The sequence goes on from OX458981.1 coordinate 12,069,119, forward strand.
AAAAAAACAGCGGTAATATACATTTTGTTTAGTGCATTATGCAAGGGAAAAGCAGATATTTTTTAGTTTTTTTTTGTATTCATGAGTACTTTCAACCCCTAAATGTTGGGCAGCGAATAAAAAGTCAAGCCTGAGGGCCCAGGGTTGCGGGACGTCTTAACAGGATACCGTGGCCCCGGAACGCAAAGGGCTACACAAGGAACAGGGTGGTTTTTTAGTCAGTAAAAGTCTGACAGTCCACCCTGGGCGGAAGGAGTCATTTGAATATTTTTACAAACTAAAAAAAAATATATAAGGGCCACTTTTGAATCGACCTTATCAACATCCCTTAAATCTAAATCACGATCAGCGCGAGTCAGCGCGACGGAATCATCTGAATGGAGCCAAACTAGTGATGAATGAAATGTTCCTGAAAACAGTTCCCGGTAAAATGTTGCGTAAGATCCGTTTTAGTAGTACAGCGCGTGCAGAAATATTGGCACACGCACGAATATAATGAGTCAGTATTTATATTGGAGATTGTGAAAAAAAAAATGCATTGATATTTCGACTTTTAATTCTGTTCAGTGACTTGACAATTCAAAGAAAAATAATGTTACCATACTACAACTAATAATGTTGGGGTAGTGAACGTTTTTTCGTTAGGAACGAATGATAAGAATGGAATACCAAGTTAAGTACATTATTTAAGTTCATTCAATTTTGTTAATTCTTACTCCACCTCACTTTAATTTTTTGTCAAAACTTGGTAACCCTTTATCTGTCAAGTTACTGAATAGAATTAAAAGTCGAAATATATTGGTGAAATTTTATGTTAACGTTATAACAAAAAGAAATTACGTTTTTTTTTTGCAGCTGCTATCTTTTTTATCTTCTGTAGTTGCATTCTTGTTTATTAAAAAAATATCATGAACATAAATTGCCCCAGTGCTACTGCTACCCTAGGTAGTTAATGATTTTAGGTATAATAATAAAATTTATTATTTTTTAAATAATATTATCTTGTGTCAATTTATGTGGCCTGCAGTGTAATGGGACAAGTGCCAGTAGTTCGTTAAAGCGGATGAAAACACAGAATACCTAAATAATTGTGACGCAACATACATGGAAACATCCAGAATATGTATTTTGAATGTATTTCGCATTATCGTTGTATTTACGTGTATTTTACACAAAAAAAAATGCTGGGATATTTTAAAAAGTCTTCTACTATTATTTCGAGAATTAGCGAAGCGGATAACAAACACGGAATTTTCCACGTAGATACACCTACCAATAACATTTTTTTTTCAGTCATTCCAAATTTGAATATTTCAAAAAAGTTTCAATCTAAAATTCTGATGGGAAATAATAAAATAGTAAACGTTCTCAGCGCTTTTCGAAAGGTTTCGTTCTACAAACAAACAAACCTTAGCTCTTAGCAATAATAAGATTATTGGTATTTTCAAGGATTTTCCGTATCATCTTATCATCATTAAAACTTGATTTCTACATATTTTTCGTCTTTTTTTTACATAACATAAATTAATTTAAAATCACGCCTTAATCCCCGAAGGGTTAGGCAGAGGTGTACCTATTAGCATACCTACATTTCGCCAGTTTTGTTTTTAAGTCCCATGTAATAGGGGGCGAGCCTATTGCCATCAACCGTACACAAATCCAGACTCCGAGGCTGCTACTGTAAAATTCCTGATGGAAATCTTTGCCTGACCTGGGAATCGTACCCTCATGCTCAACAGTCGCGCTTTACGGCCACTAGACCAACAAGTCAGTCAATTGTTTTATCAATTGATTTGGTTATTTTGTGAAGTTGAATACCTACTTTTCGTAATAACCTAGCCATTGTGCGCAAAACCAACAGACGTGGGAATAAAAACCGACGATTATACATTCCTATTAATTTAATAACATATATGGATGTTTGTCTATTAAATACTATTAATGCTAGTTGCCTTGGCCTTGTTTAGATACTAAACGACCTCAGTGTACTCACCACAACTTACTAAGAATTATCTCCCGTATAAAATAATCTAATAATGTTATCTCCTTATTGATTTGTGAGTAATGTATCCTTAATACATTATTTATTAATGACTTGTTGAACAGCTAATTAAAGTAAAATAACATAATAATACCAGTCTGTTATTGTCACATAGGGCAAAGGCCTCTTCTCATACAGAGAAGGCACGAGCATTGATCAACATTGATACTTATTGTTTAACATAATTTTTTGGAAAAGATTAGGTTTGTAGGTATAGAGTTTCTTGCCCGTTCTTCTCCATACGAAGCTTCCTTTTGGAACAGGCAACTAGATTCAACACTATAAAAGATAAGATATTTTCTCTTGTAAATGGCGTACAAAAGTACCTTTTTATGGTCTAATTGAAATAAATGACTTTGACACCAGGAGGATTGGCGATTTCAGACCTACATTACCTGAAGGTCCAGGTTTTCCCAACGACCTTTTTCTTCCCCGAAGTCAAGATATACAAGATAAACTAAGAAAGTACATAATTATATTATAAAATGACAAGAAAACATTACACCTGTGTTCCCCTAAAGCTGAATAAGTGCCTGATAAAGGAGAAACTATAGCCATTATTCAGGCAAATATCAGACTCACTTTCGACAAACTCACTTTCGCACTTACAAAACTAAGCGTGGATACCAACAATTAAACTTCTGTTTAACGGGTTTTTGAAACTTTACTATTTCAACGAACGGGAACAATAGTCCCTAGCAAAAAACAAGCAGGCATCATTCAAGCCCAAATTACCAGGCTAAAAACGGTGGTGCCCATCTGGCATCAACTGTCACCATTCTTCTTATTGCCTGATAAAGGAGAAACTATAGTCATTATCTAGGCAAATATCTAGACAATGTCTCATTAGTAGACTGGAGCTGAAACTCCCAAAAAACCCAATAACACTGCCCAACAAAATAGGACATCGTCTTCTTTCTGTATAATGAGATGCTTTTGCAATGTATAAAGGTAGCGATTGACGTCATTAAAAGTAAAAGTTTGCACATGGTACCCGGCCCCCCAAGATCAAAATTTAACATCTAATACTAGGCACGTCAATCAAACGTTATAACGTATTAGCATAATAGGTACTTGCAAAATAACATAATGCTATTGAACAGTCATATTTTGAGTCTTATTATATCTTCGATGTTACAAAACCAAACTGTAGATATGAGTATGTACTCCTTCTTCTTATCGTGTGGGCAGTAAAGTCTTACGACCCCACACACCCTAGTGTCAGAGCTTCTAAACCGCCTCAAGGGCCTCTGACATGGTTTGAATGGGACAGTAAGTCCAGGTTTCCTCACGATGTTTTCCTTCACCGAATGCCAGTGATGTCCAAGATAAACTTTAGAAAGTACATATGAATTGAAAAATTCACATTGGTACTTGCCCGGATTTGAACCACTAGGTACTATAAAATAGATATATAACGAATAGAAGTATCTTCTTCGTCCTCTCTAGTAGTAGTTCCTTCTAACTTTAATATCCATTCCTCAGCCGCATCACTCGGAACGTGGATAATTTTAATCTTCTCCAATAATCAGTTGTGATTTGAACTTTATTCGAATTTTGTGGCTACGTAGTGCTTGACACCAAAGTTAATGTAAACGTGACGTGATGAATGTTCTTGGGACAAAAATTGGGTGTAGTTTTATATAGGACCGTCATAAAGCCGCTAATTAAAAAGTAGCCTATGTCCTTCCTTGGGTTTCCATCCAGTACCGAATTTCGTTGTAATCGATTCAGTAGTTTACGTGAAAACGTAACAAACAAACTCACTTTCGCACTTACAAAATTAAGCATGGATACCAACATTTAAACTTCTGTTAAGGGTAAGCCAGCTTTTGAAGCTTTACTATTTCATCGAACGCGAACAATAGTCCCTAGCAAAAAACAAGCAGGCATCATTCAAGCCCAAATTAACAGGCTAAAAACGGTGGTGCCCATCTGGCATCAACTGTCACCATCCTTCTTATTGGCCCAATTTATTTTGGGATACGCACGATTCGTCGAAGAGCTAAGACGAGCTAGAATTGGCGGAGCGACCTTAAAACTAAAACAGGACTCTGAATCATTCGTGTTTCGTTATTCATGGCATCAATTATGGGGCCTCAGCAGTCTTCAAGCTGCCAATTTTCTATTGTTTGTATCAGTATTTATTGCAGCAATTCTTTAAAACATCACTTCGCAATTCGGACGAGGTCGAGGTGTGAACATTCGGGCTTCTTTACGTTCCGCTCGCAATCACCAGGCCTGCAAACCTTGCTGATTAGCATTTGACCAGGTCGAGACTTATTGAACAGATCGTGCCTTTCGACAAAAAAAATACCTATTCTCAAAACTCATCTGAAGCCTCAATTCATTCGTAGCTGAAGAAGTTTACGTCTGAGTGATTCAGAGATTATTATGTCTAACTAAATAAAAGAGACCAAACACAAGAAGAAGAAATTATATCCAAAAACGCAAGATCAAGTCCTGATGCAAATGACAGGTGCGGGGTGACATTGTGAATCAAGGTGCCCCGTTGTTTCTGAGTCTGAATAGAAAATTCAAATGAGACGTGATTAAATGTATGGATTTTAATGTGGAAAATACATAAATGATAATGAAGGTCGAATAAGGCATCGTTTGGCCACAAATATTAACATTAGAGCTCCTGCATGATTGTGCACGGACTCTTGATTTTGTTGCAATGGAAAAGTCGCAGTCGCATCAGGTCAGAGACGAATCTAACTTCTTATAACTTCGGAGAAAGAGTCTATCTTTTTCCGAAGTTATAAGAAGTTAGATTGGAAGTTCGAGGTTATAAGAGGAGGATTACAAATGAAGGATTACAATTGATTATCATGATCAGATCACGTCAAATCTTACACAATGTAAAAGTTAAAACTTTTCGCAACGTTCCTAAAATGATTTGAAAAATTACATATTTTTGAATACTCACAGTTCCAAGTCTTATGAATACCATCTGCCCATGGGTGATCATGACGGTTAACTCTTTCAACTCTGCAGATGTTAAAACAGTCTCAGGTGCTTCCACGGATCTGGAGTACCAGTTCATGTTCCTTTTTCTCAGCTAATCCCAACTTTTACATTACGATGGAGTCAGCTCCTCATTTTCTGATTCCACATCCCTGTTATTTACCTCGACTTCCCTGATATTGCAGTCAGTGAACCTGCGAAAACATGTTACGTGTATAATTATAATTAAAAAACAGTTCTGAACAGTTCTGTTTACGACTTAATCTGTATGGAACTCATATTGCACTTTAAAATATTATAGCCTATGGCACTAGGCAATAATGTAACTTTCTACAAGTAAAATAATCTTTGTACTTGGACCAGTACTTTTAGAAATAAACTCTACCTCAAACAAACCTACCTACCCACCTACCTTTTTGTAATATTTGCCACCATCATCTTATCAGCCGTAGGACGTCCACTGCAGAACATAGGCCTCCCCTACAGAATCAATTCGAATAGGTAGTATTTCCAATACAATATACCTAAACTTTAAAAGCTTCCTATTAAACTGTCTGTGTAAAGAAAAGTCTAGTGAATATATTGGCAAAGTCTGACAGCTTAATGTATTCGTTTTAGAATATAGGAAGTGTTGTGTAGGTGGAGATTTATTTATCCGGATGGGCATAGCGAGAACGAGAGACAAATTCTGTTAATCAATCAACGTCAAACATTAATTTAATGAAATAAAGAACTAATTAGTGTGGAACCTGATAAAATCATTACTTATTAATTTGGACAGAAAAACAAGGGCGTAAGACTCAATTAGAATTATGCCAAGGTTTGTATCAGCGGATTACGAGCCAGTTTTTCATACCCAAAGCTGCTGCTTCTAGACATTGACCTTCAAATACGGGGTGCAATGTCGGAACGTTGACGAATCTACAGTCTTGGAGTAACTCGGACAAGCAAAAGATGGTCTTATACCTATAGGCTAATATATCACGACATTGAGTTTATCTTGAACATCACTGACATCGGTGAAGGAAAAACATCGTGAGGAAACCTGGACTTATACCAGCCTAGTAATGTCCCACTCAAACCATGTCAGAGGCCCTTGAGGCGGTTTAGAAACTCTGACACTAGGGTGTGTGGGGTCGTAAGACCTTACTGCCCACACGATAAAGAAGAAGATGACATTTCTCAGTAGAAGCCTCGGAGTCTGGATTTGTGCCCGGTTGATTTATGTATGTTTAAGTCCCATTTAATAGGGGTCATGTGGGTACTTGGTATACCTACTACTAGATACACCTCTGCCTAACCCTTCTGGGATTACAGGAATGATGTTATGTTTATTGGGGCTTTGCCACAGTTAGGTAGGCCCCCACGACTAATTTTGATACAAGGCCCGTCTAGGAAAAGCTACGCCACTGACTTTGGTCAACTCATTGTAAAAGAAGTGAGTCTATTGTATTGTCACTGCATTAGGTAGATGACATTGAATCACGTTATTGGTATTTTGTACAACGTGACCTGACTATCTACGGCGTGGTCGTTCTCAAGGAATAACACATTAATATTGTGTTATTTCCTCAATACGTTTTCCTGGAGGAAAACCAATATGCAGTTGAAACTGGATGATCATTTTTGTTTTAATACTCTATATCTTTATTGCATTTCCATAAGTATAATAAGGTCCTCGCAACGTGACTTTTGGTCACAGCGGACATCTCAATGAGGAGTGCACGTGTCTGTGCAAACACAGGTGCACTCTCTCTTCTGTGGTCAGACTATCCAATTGGGAGTATAGAAGGCTTCTGACTAAATAGAAGGGAATTATTTCACTGGCAGGGCATGTACAATACTTAAACGCATTCTAGTGGCACGCAAATTTAAACTACTCCAAACAGTTCAAACATATAACTTCCTTGACGATTCTTCTGACTTGACGATTTCGGCATCAGCAGCAGCCGCCCCAGCACAGCGTCGTACTAGTAAGATAGGATGGCGCAAGGATGTCGACATACGCACATCCCACACCAAAGGTCTACCTAACTTTCAAGGCATTATGGTCATCTGGTTATTCCCATCTGGTCTCTTCTTAACGTTGCGTGTCAAGACAATTGTTTCAAAACCTCCTACATAAAAATGAAATTTACAAAGCCTTTTTAAAAGCCAAATCAGCTCACAGAAAGAATGTGATGATAGAAGACAGACAAATATAACAACTATGACTAAAAGTTGAAACTGAAAACTCTTTCCAGACTTATATCACTGTGGCACTTGTCCGTCCTCGACTACTAACTTATTAATGCAGAAAAGTAAGAAATCACTAAACCCACGCCGCCAAGTGACAAATAAGTGATTATTATTTAAGTTAATGATCTTCTAAATCCCTTAGTTCTGCAAGTGTCCGTAATAAATCAAGTGGCGCCAGTGGGCCGTGAGTCACGGACTCACGGATCGACGTCGGCGCTGGCGCAGCTTTGTACCTACTATTTTTCAGCTAATTCTATTTTCAGACTTAATATTAATTGCTCACTTAGTTCGACCAGTGACAATTGAATTTTGTGATGTTGTATTGTAGTGTTTACCTTTGATAATAATATCGATAAAAAATGGATACAGATACAAATTGCGTCTCTGCCTTTCTATAGATATGTATCTATGGTCCAAAACCCCCTGAAAATAATATTTTCAGGCGATATCATTATTACTAATGAACCCATTGCCTCAACCGGGCATTTTAGACTCCGAGGCTGCTACTGAGATATTCCTGATAGAAAAACCCAATAACACTTTGCCCGACCTAGGAATTAAAACCAAGACCTCATGCTCAGCAGTCGCGCTTTGTGACCCCTAGACCAATGAGGCAGTCCTGAAAATGAATTTTGATGTAAAATCCTGAAATGCTTTATAAAAACCTACCAACCATTATTTCAAGACCTATATTTACCAACTGAAACTCTTAAATTATATAAAAAGCTCTTGATTATTATGTACATAAATTACTAGCTGTCCTTTATCCGGTTAACCCTGTCACTTCTAATGAAACGCTAAGCTAAAATCCATTGCGTAGCGACCCCTGTATGTAGCGATATAAAATACGTGCCATGTCTGTATAGGGTTACTTTCCCCTACCATGATGAAAGGTACCGAATTAGTTTTGTTTTTTTTTATAATTTTTATTTAGACACAATAGAGTCTTGACTACGAACAGCTAATTCTCTCCCAATTTTGAGGTTACCCCAAAGTAATTTTTATTTTTCGGTATCTATAATATCGAAGAAATTAAAGAAAGAAAGAAAAACATAATTCACGTGAAAGTGACATACATCAAAATTGTAAGTGATCTTCCGTTAGTCAAGTGAGGCTTGAAAGGTAGGAGGAGTCAACACTGGACTAATCATTGCAGTCCAAAACCTCAGCATGCATGAATGGTCGTCATGCATACTGAAGTTTTGGACTTGGAGGGTTGTTAAAAGTTGACATAAAACATCACGAGATTAGGTAATGGATAACCCTTAAGTCCACTCTTAGAAATATTCATTTCCTGGTCTATAAATATGGTTAAGTAGGTACTGAACTGTACCTATCTAATTCTCAAAGAGATCGGCTTATTCTAAGTCAATTTGCAGTGTCCAATACGACCAATAAACTCATTATTCCAGTAAGAAGTCGAGTAGCAATAGTAGTTCCCGTCGCGTAAGGGGCGAAGGCGTAGGGCGCCACTCCGGCGCGCCGCTCCCGCCGCCCGGGCGCCGCCCCGCCAAATAAACGACGTATATTATAGTCTGTGCCACTTCAAAAACTTCCCTCTCTTTGTCAGTTATTTATTCATCGGTTTTTGAACGTTATTTGAGGAACCGTTCCTAGTATTGAGGAACGGTGAAAGTATTTTTAGGAAAAAGTTATAACTAGTTAAAGTTTCTCTTATAATCCCGTTGTTTGTTTGGTTCTTGTCTATTGATTTTAAACAATTGGTACAATGTAAAATGTAGTGGTATTTTTATGGTTGAATATTGAGAATTGAACAATAGGTGAAACGGCATGTTTTCTGAAGAAGATAAGATTTAGTTGCCATGGAGATTGTTATAGTACTTTAAAGTAACTACTTTAAAGTCTGCATCGTTAGTCTAGTGGTCAAAAAGCGCGACTGCTGGCTGAGCTCTTGGGTTCGATTCTCAGATCGGGCAGTGCTATTGGGTTTTTCCATAAGGAATTTCTCAGTAGCAGCCTCGGAGTCTGTATTTGTGCCCGGCTAATGGCAATAGCCTCGCCCTCTTTTACATGAGACCTAAATATAACTGGCGAAATATGGGTGTACTAATGAGTACACCTCTGCCTAACCCTTCAGGGATTATAGGCGTGATGTTATATTATGTTCTAGCGGAGTACGTAACCTGACTAAGAGTTTATGTAGGGTTTGTTAAATCGAGGAAATCGTTGTATTAAGGATCGTTACGGTATAATATTAAGGTTCAATACTCAATAGTAGTACTTTATACGGTAGGTAAGTACTAAACTATACACCCATCTAAATAATCTAACAATAAAAATTAATAAGCTCGTAAAATAACAACAATTACAATTCGCACTAAACAATAAATCAATCAATTCAATATACACGCAGTTGATCAGCCTTCAGATATCGGCTCACATTAAACTATAAATAAATGCTGAACAGTCTGCGCTCACACCCATAAACCCAGCTGTTATGGGAGCAACTAATACATATGGAAGCAAAACGATAAATAAGTACGTGAGATAAATAAATATAAACTTTATTTACATAGACAGAGGTGCGATTGTTTCTAAAAGATTGTAATGTGGTATTGTTAATTTGTTGTCATTTGAATTTCTTTTAGGTAACGACTAGCAGCTAGATGTTATAGTCAAAGTGAAAAAGTTAAAGCCAAAGTATTTATTTCAATTATCCATTTTATTTTTTTATCTGGTTAGACTGGAAGCCGACCCCAACATACTTAGTTGGGAAAAGGCTATTGGAATTGTCAACTGTCTGACTAACTGACTGACTTCTTAGTTGGTTAGTTACTAGTCAGAAAGTTGAAACTAGTTGCTCGTTCGGAGAGAAAAAAACGGAGGCACGCACACGGGTGTACTCCCTCTTCTCTCACTCTCATAGTCTGATAGGACGGCAATCCGCCACGACCGGAGAGAGATCAGGCGCAGCACCAACGGCTTTACGTGCTTACCGACGCACGGGGGCCTCACATAACCAACTTCCAAAAGTGCGCTGTGAGGAATAGTTTGGGTGCGTTTCGACGGGTGCGTTTCCCCAACCCCAACTCGGAGCTTTTACTATTTGATAAGCCCAACAATAGACATTTTGCCCGACCTGCGAGTCCAACCCAGGACTCAGTATTCGTATTGAAAAAGTAAAGCCGCCTTTTACTTGCACTTAAAAAATATACCTGGCGATGAGGCTGTTCTTACAAATTACCTGTTGCATCTTTAGTTGTGTAGTACATTTGAAGTAGGTGTTTGTGCGTATTATTTATCTCCTAAAGTCGGTGACAGTAGGAAATGTTTTACTTAATGGAGCTTACGTAACGCTCTGCAAGTGCCACTGGTCACGTATGTAGGTACATTGTATAAACTTCAAGTCATTCATTATTCTAACATGTCAGCTGTGGTGTCACTAACTACTTAAAGAAAGTGTGACAGCCTCGTTGGTCTCGTGGAAAGAGTCACCGCAAAAAAGCAAGGCCCCCAGTTTGGAAGCTGGTAATGACACCCTCGTGTCTCGAAATGCACGTCTAGCCGTTGGTCCAGCACATTATTCACTCCAGTTGCGTTGGATTGCCAACTCTTCAGACTATGAAAGTAAAAATGGTATCTTTTTACATCTGGCGGGGGCGCGGTAGAATGGCCGAGCGAATCCCGCTCCCCCTCAATGTCTGTCGGTGGTATGAGCCGGTAAGAGTGCGGCACAACCCCCCCCCCCCCCGTCTTACCCAAGACAGGAGATAGTCCATGAGGATTTCTTTTTGCATCCGTTTTTCAGAAGACCTTTTATTCAACACAAGCTCTGCTTAGCTTGGGATCAGATAGCCGTGTGTGAGTTGTCCCAAGATATATAAGATATATAAGATTTTATGCACTTCTAGCTAAGCCAATGGCGACGCGTCTATCGCGTCTAATTACAAAGTAATCATGATTTTGTTCATGATTACTTTGATAATATGTCTGCGTGTCCACGTGCAAGCCTGTAACGATATACTGGTTACAGTCAACACATTTATTAAGTAGAAGCAGACAGAGGTCATCGCAGTAGGGTGACCATTGATTACGTATAGGTTCTGGTTTTCCCGAGTTTGAAATAAGGATAAATTCATAAAATCATAATGATTCTTTCAATCCAAATCATTCACTTTTTTAAATACCAATACTTAGATAATTATGCTAAAAATATGACTAGGTCAAGTAAACACCTAAGTTTGTGGCACTCAGGTCAGGGATTCAGTAAGTAGTTGAATCCTAGGCCAATTATGTAGAGGCACATTATTATAGTTTAAGACGCAAATCTATTCTCTTAAATAAAAAAAAAGCCTATAAGTCTACCAAAATAGATTAGTTTTAGTACAAGTAATTATTATTTCTTATCAATATTAGGTACTGTAAATTACCTATTTGATTCTAAAATTATAACGACAATTGTATTTTTCTGTGATAAATCATTATTAATTTACATGAATAAGTCTCTTGATATTAAATTTGTTTCAAAGCATGTACCTACTGGCGGCTCCCTTTTGATTTTAACCCAATAACCTCTGCCGTAGCAGTTTGCTTCCACCATCATAAATAACTAGCCAAACAAGCTAAAGATCTTCACCAACTTCTAAACTACGCTCAAAGTCTCAAACACCTACGCACAAATGGTCTAATTGAAATAAATCACTTTGACTTTGACATAACCTTAGCCCGTAAAAATCTCGCAAATAAATTGAAATGTCCATCAACTTCATGGTCACCGCATAATCATAAACATTTTACTATAGCAACGTCCTCGGAGTGATCGTAAAGTCATAGTTAAGTGCAATAGGTCCACGCTATTTATGTGTCACGCACGTAGGACCTGATGCAAGGTCTAAACCTAGGTCATCAGGGATACCCTTACACAAGAGTACAGGGCGGCAGGTCCTGTGATACCCCAGTGGTGAAGGCCTCTCATGCATGAAAATTTATGTTAGAAGCTGCGCAAGTCCCAATGTGATGGGGTAAAGTTTTTTTTATACAAACCAGACCAAAAAAATGCATTAAAATTTAATGACTAACTTAAACCTTAACTATAACTAAAAAACTATTTACAAAAGGCCCTCTCTTGTCTATTTTTTAAGTTGAATATTAATCTATTCTTGGAATATCCCGGAAATTAGAAGTAGGAAAAAGGAAATAAGTATTAATATATGTATATTAAAATAAGTTTATAATCGGCATTAGTGTTGATTACTTTTTGTTTGTTAAAAGATTAGCCGCTTTCTAATGTATCTGTGGATGGAAATCGAACCACAGATTAAGATTCGTATAGCTGGTAAAAGTATACATACCCAAACTAATTGACATACACCAACAGTTACCTACTTTATGGATATTTTTACAATGATATTAATAAAATGTTAAATAGAATCTTTCTATCTTTATTGTGTACACTTTTTCGGCTTAGTAAAAGAGCCAAATTGGCACGGGCGGCTTGGTTCCTCCTATAGAATAATGATAGGTATTAATAAAGTTAACTCGAACATTTTTTTTTAATTATTATACACAAAAAAACTCAAATCTACTAACGAGATAGTTCCCCAGACAAATTATTGTACCGTTTTTCATTTCCCGTTGTAAGTTATAATAGGTTATCTTATGTATTAGGTATATAAGTACTTGGAACGTTAACAGTTGTTCAGCGTCAAAACATCGTATGGTAAATTGCCATTAGCGCGAACTAAATAGTCCCTGAAAACAATGATTAATTAACAATATTTCCCTCATGGAATCGTTTGACATTATCCTAATTATTTTTGGCGTGTCATAGGGTGACCACAATAAAGGTAGTACGTTAATTAGAACTAAAATATTAAACAGAGTTAAAGAGTGATACTAAAGAGGAAAATTATATACGTAAATGGAATTGTTTTGACAAACAATACAGATTTTTCGTCCATTTACCTTAACGTTTTTCCTTGATACCAAAATGTTATCAATAACTGGTTACCTAAAAGGTTTTTAATGAATTACCTACTATTTTACTTTTATGTTAGAATTAAGTTTATTAGCTTGATTAATTTAATTATCTACCTATTCTCGCTAATTAAAAAGGTTTCAGTTCAGCCAAGTCTTGTGTCATCTGAAGACCAATTATAAAATCTAGTGACAATCTCATCACAGTGACAATCAGCGTCAAAAAGTGTAAGTACTCGTAAATGACAGAAAAATTTTGACAGACTGTGACTGAGATCTTTTTTATAAGTTGACATTATGGACCCTTTGGATTGAGTGTTACCAAGTTATTTAATTTTTAGTTCGAAAACATTATAACTTTAATTCAAATAGATAGCCTGAGTTAAATTCTGTAAATATTCGTCTTTTAAAATACCTACATTCTAAATTCAAACTTCTTCAGAAATGTAAAACAAACAGGCAACTTATTATTTTGAAGACAATTAAATAGAACTTACAGTTTTATTCATAGAATTTTATTTGTAAGTCGCCATAAAATTATCAGCTCAAACATTTAGGTATTCCACACAATAACTAACCACAAAGATTAACGTCGTCAATAACAAATACATTTTATTGCAGCGATCGGAAAAACCCATTGCCGCCATATTTGTTCGCAGCCAGTATTGGTTGAACCGCGCGTTGCAGGGAAAGAGACAAATTGTCAAACATTCGGTAGCATGTTAGAGGTCAAGTAATGTTGGATAATGGTTGGATATGTGAAGTTTGCCCAACAGTGTTGCGTGGTAGGTGAAAGTTACGGATGCATTTGCATTTGGTTGTCAATTGTGAATATTGTAAAGGATATTCGTTCAGGGGCAATGATCTCTTTACAGGATAGTTCTGAGAATTATTTGAATCCCAAAAAATTAAACATAGTATGGAAAAAATATAGCGGGTCTCTAGATTTACAAGACCAGGTATTGATAAATAATAATAAGCTTCTGAAGGCATGGCCGCAGCTAAAGGGTGGCTAGATACCAACTTTTCGAAATGTCAAAAGGTCGACCTAAAATAAACTACACGATGTTCTGGGAAAACGTAAGTAAACCAACAAAAGTCTGTCAAGGGCGAGACATAATATTGGATACAAAATACAATAAACGTGTTTATTTGGGTCAATTTCTGAATTGTACCGAGACTTCTAGAAACTACGAATCCGAGGAACTATCAAGTCAAAGACACTCAATTAATAAAATGTTGTTTATTCCCGGCAAACACGAAAACAAAATGAATGTCAAGGATGTTCGTTTTTCAAATTGTTTCCTAATTTAAAAACCGTCAAAAGCCGTCAAAGCTCAATGCTGTGTTTACACGCACTCGCATGTGTGAAGTGCCTACTTGCCTTGACCCGAGGCAACTTTACATCATGTTCCCTTGATCACTGGAACGTTCGTTACGGGCAATATAACCTTTTTGGTTTAATGCTTATTTTGAAAACTGGTAAAGTAAAGGTGATAGGCTCATGTACTTACGCAGTGCTCTATAATTCACGATGTTTATCTGCTGATTGTATCGCTTTGATTGAGGTATTCGAAACGCATAGAGCAGTAGACCTTAAAATGTGGACGTGCAGATCTAAATCTAAAAAATAATAGTATGTTTGCCTTAAAAATACCTAATGAAAGACTGTAGGTAGAAATGTGGATGATTACTCTTTACGACAATGTAATTTGTATTTCACAAGAAATGTATGTTAATAAAGATAAACAGCTGTTTTTACGAAGTCCTCATCATTTCTCGGTATCGTTTCAACTCGAGTGTGAAATTAACAATAAACTTTTTACGAAACTCATTCACTCAAAACATCATGACCTGACAAACCGTTAAATATTAAATCTTTCGTTCATTCTTGTACAGGAATGCAACTTTTTTTTTCACAGTGATATATGAGCAAAGGCGAGGAATGCATCACGCCTCTTTGGAATGCATCAGCTCGCGCTACTTTAATTTTTTTAAATAAATTAACGAAATTCCACGCTTATTACAAAGTGTTACCGTTCAAAATCCATTGAGCGAGTATGCTTCTTTTTTTTATTTAGGTTAAGCTAGTAAAGGGTGTTTAAAATGTAAAGAATTTACGGCATGCTTTACCAAAACAAACTTGTCGGACGCTAAAGTTTCATTTTAATTATGGATTTATTTATCCTCATATTCACGATATGTTACGTTTACGGCTATATTACTTACATGATAATTTAGGAAATTTGTTGCAACAGGCTGGGTCATCAACAAAACTGATGGAGTTCAAGAAGAACCGTCACGGTTGAGCGATAATTTTCGTACTTAGGCCCGACACGCGTGACATGAACATTTTTTCTAACATCTAAATGCGTTGCTCAATCGTCGGCGAAATTTTTTTGCTTTGCGCACGGGCCACGTCGTCGATATTGGCGATGCAACACCGCACAGCTTTTAAATGTACTTAGGAGGTTAATTTAAATAATATAAAAGTCACTCAATCATCACAAAATACCGAAAACTGCTTATAGGGTAGTTTATAGTTAGTAGACGTCCGCTAAAAGGATTTTTTTAAATTCACGGGCGTCTAAAGTTTGAATGGAAAAACTTGGAGAAATCTAGGAGTAAACTAAGTTACCCGAATGTAACTCGTCCCACAATTAATTTATTGTATTTCAACATCTATGTATTTTATCTCTCTCCTCAGTATATATATATATATATTTTGCAATTTTCTGTATCTGTGCACCTACTTTGTTCTTGTCTCTGCATCACCCTAAGGTAGACTGGTAGAAAATGCCTAAGGCATTAAGTCCGCCTTTGTACAGTGTATTTGTTACATGTGCATAAAGTTTTAATAAATAAATAAATAACGCGACCGAAGCCGCGGGCAACAGTTAGTTATAAGACAAGCTGATTGTATGAAATCATTTTTATCCAAAGTTAGGTGTCTGTCTGTCTACCATCGTTCTTATATGATAGGTAAGTTATCGCAAACCCTTGTTAAAACAGGAAATTCTTGTCTCATACTTATAGATATTTTGCCCATCAGTTATATTCTTCATTCTTCTAATTACAGCAGGTGTACCTACACCTTAATCTCAAGCACAAAGGCTAAGTGCACAAAGGCTAACTTATCAGACTAATTCCGAGAATAACCGAGGAACTAATAAAACTAAACAAAGGTTTAATCACAAGGTAGGAAGTAGTCGAGTTACTGTCAAAGCCAACGTTGACTCACTGCTGATACTGTATTCACTATAACAGACGTGTTTACTTAATTAATTCACTAGCATTTATTATCAGAAACAGCAAATATTGTTTTGTTATTCATAAGTATTTTTAGACCAGTGTCATAGTTGCGGTCGAAGGAATTTTGAGCGTGAGAGCGTGGGTTGGATTTTCTGATCGGAGGAAGATGGTTCCGTAGTGCCTTAGCTGACGTGTTAAAATGGGACCCTAAACCTTTGAAGGCGTTGTGTTTATGAACCCTGCAGCCTACACTATATTGTTCCTAATGTTTGTCTATCCATCTGTAATTTTTCTTTTTTTAAGGATAGGAAACCATCAAATGGCATCTTCCTCTGCTCTGTGCAGATTGACTAATACCAATTTGTGTACTTCCTAATGCCCTTTGTGTTCCAGGGCCGCGGTAACTCTTTCGAACAAAATCCGCAACCCTGGCAGTATCCATATGTCATAGGGTTCCCGGTTCTGTCTCGACAACAAAAGAAATGGGCTATATTTCGGTTTTTAATTGCCGGTTTTGCACTGACTGTCACAAGAATTTTGGAAAATAACATCAATGGAAAACTAAAACTTTGAATCCTTATTGGCTGCCCAGCCTTTAAGTTTTGTTAGCAACATAAACTATTAGTATTCTATTAAAATTAATTGAATGAAATTCCAATATATTTATAGACGAGTGGTAGGTAAATAAATATGAAGGGCATAAGCATGACACGATCACCACATTATAACTGCCTGTCTTGTCGAATAATAATACCTAAACCAAAATCACGTGATGACTGTGGACCTGTTTTTGTGAAGACGCTTTGCATATCGACGTCCCCGAGGAATAAACCGGTAATCGCAAAAATCAAATTTTACAGGAAAAATGTTTTAGTGTTTTTGGCGTATATCTCTTCAACAAAAGGTAATTATGAGAACATTGTTATATGACGGAAAAGCTAATTTTTAGCCGAAAAGTTTAAAGTATTAAGTGTAACTATTAAATATACACAGAATAAGTTATTCACCAAAATACATATTACCGAAAATGGTTTCATAAAATTTTTAGGGTATTCATATCTTACGATCCTGACTTATCAATATTATTCCAGTAATGTTTACTTACCGATTTATTCTTGTAAATTTCTTAAAACTTATTGGCATAATATTGCTTTACTGGATTATTGAACGTTTTTTTTTTCATTACAGAGAGAGAGAGATTGATACTCAATTACTTTTGAGGTGTTTTTAAATTCTATCTATGCATTGGGAATCTCCTCTATGACCCGAAAATGTACTTGATTCGCCAAACGCGACCAAGTTACCGCCAATACGCGAAAATGTGTACCACAAAATTTACGATAATAAACCTGTAATCGCATTAACCAAGATTTTTTTTTTAAATATTTTACAGTAATATTACTTTACCGAAATGTAGCCACAGAACTTCAATTGTAATAATGTATAACGTTATTTTTCTAGTAAATAAAAAATGGAAAATTTCCAAAGAACAAAAGTGTTACAAGGAAAACCGTTGGAAATTACCGCAGAAAAAATACGAAAAAAATTGCATAGATGTATCCCGACCCATAGATTCCGAAAATGGAATAACAGTAAAAAGTCAGTAATAGTATAATACAGGTTTATTCCTTGGGGGCGTCGATATAGTTTATTAGGTAGGCATTCCTACTATTCCTAGTACAGACAGCTATCGGTCTATTCTGTAAAAATCTTCAAAGTCAAATCATTTATTTCAACTAGGCCATTAAAAGAAACTTTAGAACGTCTTAGACAAGAAAAAATAAAATTGAATCTAGTTGCCCCTTCCTTGTATAGAGAAGAATGGGCAAGAAACTCTGTACGTTAGCTTCCTTGGTGAGCTGACATGCCACCTGTAGTGCTGTCAATCCTTTTGTGATGAGTGCAGAATAGCACTGCAGGCTCACTTTAACCATATTCACCGAGGGAGATTTTACAGAATATCGATGAAACGGCGTCAATAGAGAGGCAGGGGTGAATCGGGACGGAACTAAAATGCATTTTAACATTAAACTAATACGTATAGTTTGTCGCCAACAAGGACACTAATTTATAAATTATAATTCAGTAAAACAGTGGAGTGATTTTTGCAAACAAACTATATTATTTCAAAATTAATAAAAATCCTTTTAAAGTTTCGTCCTGATCCACCCCTGCCTTATTCTATTCACCACGTTTTCTGGAAACGTGTGGAATTGAAAACCTCCTATTTTTAAGTCGGTTAAAAATTGGCTAAACACTTGTTTACTCTGAAACCAACACAATGCAAGCTAATCCCAAACTTGACATTGACTTAAAGTCAATAATTTTATCTACTAAAGTACTCCATCGACCTCGACACCAATGCCAGACAAAACCAAGCAAATGTGATAGACGTTTTATATTTTGAACAACTTAAACCTTATTCCAACCACATTAGATTCGATTCTAGCTTGGCTTGTAAACCATTAAAGTTCTTTTGTTGTTAAAGTACGTTTCGCCTTTAATTTATAGCCATAAGACTCAAAATCGTTTAACGTAATTTGGGTAACGAATGACAAAGTTAACAAAACTGCGAAATGATCTTTTTTTTACCTTATGCGGGATTACTATAAGGTTTATGGAACGGCAAAATTATTTTTGTAAATTAATAGTGGGTGTGACTGTGTTATCTAAAAAACGTTTGTTATTCGTTTTTTGTCTGACTTTATTAAATTCTGAGTGTCCAATGTATCTTGAGAGGTCATGGCGGCGCGGGCGCTGCTTGCAAAAGCAAATCGTCGTTGATAGTCCAATTCCGCGTTACTAACATTGTTAAACACTATGGATGCACATTTTCGCATATTTACTTGAGGGCCAATAATCTTAATTTCGTTACCAACATCCGCGAAATCTACATAACATAACATCACGCCTGTAATCCCCGAAGGGTTAGGCAGAGGTGTACCCATTAGTACACCCACATTTCGCCAGTTATGTTTTTAGTCCCATGTAATAGGGGGCGAGCCTATTGCCATCAACCGGGCACAAATCCAGACTCCTAGGCTGCTACTGAGAAATTCCTGATGGAAAAACCCAATAACACTTTGCCCGACCTGGGAATCGAACCCAAGACCTCATGCACAGCATTGTTTGCTACTACCAGACCAACGAGGCAGTTTAGTCCGCGAAATCTAAATTTTGCTTAAATTATATTCATTCGCGGTTTTTTTAACGTTTGCTACGCGGTATTGGAACTATCAGCGTCGAAATTTCACCTACGAATTGTACCTTCCTACCAGCAGCGATATCAGACGTCCCGTTCTTTGTCAATAAGTAATTAAACACGATAGTTTAAGGGCACTTATCAAGCCTACATAGAATATTATTAGAGTTTAGTTCCTTGTTATGCCGCATTTCAAGATATATTGGGCTCTTTGTACACGTGTCAAAGTTTTTTATTGCAACACCCATTTACCCAGTACACTTGATAACACGGCTGTTTTGATACTATTATTTTTTTTTATTTTTATTATCTTTTATTTTAGGGGCTTTTATTCTTGTAAGAACATGTCAGCCCCGTTAGGTCACATCACAATATTACACAAAATAACTTATGACATAGTTAAGTAACAGAAATGAGTACCAATGCCTCACTGACGCATAAACATCTTAAATAATGTGATAGCAGCCGATGACGTGGGATTTGCAAGGATTGATGTAAATGTACCAATATCCATCATATTTAGTTTAAATTCACGCACCAGTAATTCCCTTTCTCCCGCATATTTTTTACATTCTAAAATTAAGTGTTGTACATCATCCAACATCCCACATAGTTCACAGTTGGGGGAATCAACTTTTTTCATTAGATAACCAAATTTCTTAGAGGGATAATGCCCTGATCGTATTCTATTTGCTATGACTATAATTTTCCTACATATTTTGTAATTCATAAACCATGGTATTCGAGGAGGGCGGCATTGTATGGTTTTGAACCAAATTCCTTTCTCTTTACTTCTCTCATCAAAATACTCTTTGAATATATCATAACATTTATTTTTGACTTGCGCTAAATATTCAGTATAATGTAATTTTATCTCATATTCACTACCGGTGGTTGTCGCTAACTTTGCACACCTGTCAGCCTCCTCGTTACCACTTAACCCGATGTGCGATGGAACCCATTACTATTATTATAAATGCTCTTACAAATATTGTAATCGTCGTGATGGCCCTGTGGTTAAGACTCCCGCCTTTCATACATGAATCTGTGTGTTCGCAACCGGGTACAGGCAAGTACCAATGTGACTTGTTTTATTACTACTTTCTAAGTTTATCTTGGACATCATTGACATCGGTGAAGGAAAACATCGTGGGGAAACCTGGACTTAAAATGAATATAATTCTGAAATCGCCAATTCGCCTTGAGCAAGCGTGGTGATCAATGCTCGTGCCTTCTCTGTTTGGAAAGAGGCCTTTGCCCTGTAGTAGGACAATAATAGGCTGGTATTATTATTTTATACAAGTATTACAAGTTATGTTAATAATTCAAACTTAAAAGTTGCTCAATGTGTGAATCATCAAACGTGCGTATTGGAAATTAATGTGATGTAAAAAAACACGTTATATTTATGTCATTTAAACCACTATCATAATACGACAGCCGCTAGCCGTTAGGTTTTTTCCAAGTAAATGATGTTGTTTTCTCTGAATGAATCCGTGTTCTTTGTGTAGTATTTATCATTATTACTTGTTTTTGATACTTTCACGCGTTCCTGAGAAGAACGGCTCTTGATAGACAGATGGACAACAAAGTGATTCTATAAGAGCTCTGTTTTTGCCGACTAATCCAAAAAATATAGCAATGATTAAAATATTAGTATGAAGGTTTCGAGCTCGCTCCTAAATGTATTTTTGCACCAGATACATACCTTCACAATTTAGTTATTTAAAATATAATAACAAATAAAAAATCAAGTAGGTACTCGATATTTTTATTTTAAGATTTTCGTTAGAGGTGTTAAAATCAGAAAATGTAAATTTGTGTAAGTACCTAATTGTACTTGGCAGAATTTAAAGTAATTTTTGATCTATAGCTTCCCTTTTCAAAAATAGACTCTACGTTCGTCACTATAATGTAGAATTAATTAATCGAGTTTCCAACTAGAATGCTAATTTAATCACAAAAAAAAACGCCACTTGCGAAAAATCCTTGAAAACCACAAACAATGGTAATGCATATCCTCCATACGCGGCAAAAAAAAATTGATGAAAAAAACAGTTTTTTTTTTAAATTATGTTTACAACCTGAAGAATTTCAAAGATATCCACTATCATCTGTTATCAGTGAACAATTCGCCGGCACGTAGAACAAAGAACATTATCTCGGACGCACAAACAGACATGGTTCAAGTGAAACGTGTAATCTTATCAAATCTCGCGAATTCCGAGAAAGTAGCCTGGTTGGCCTGCTTCGGTTCAAACGTTTACTTTATAAGCTAAGTCAATATTCACTGTTACAAATTACTGGAATTGTGTGGCTTGGAATGTTGGTGCTTAAGTCTTCTGTGAAATACAAAGAATATACAAGCTATTATAATTAAAAACATTAAAAAACACGACTGCAAAAATTGCACATATTTGTACTTTGTTTACTCGTCAGTTTGTTTTTACGGCGTTTTTTATTTACAGTGTTACATATTTTTTGAATCTTCTTGTCAAATTCTAGACGACAAACAGACTCGACCAGATTCTTAAAAAAATATATTAGAGGCTGGGTTTAATTTACGTTTTAAAGTGTCCACACAGGATTATTATTATTTTTAACTAGCCTATGTTACTCGGAACGATGCAAGGATTGTAACGATACCCCATACATCTAAATCGGTTCAGGCGTTTAAAAGTTATGGTGGAATAAAGAATCTCACATACATACATACATACATACATTAACCCTGAACACGTAACACTCCTTTTTTTTGGGGCAGTCGTGTAATAAAACAGGGCGGTGCGCTAAGGAAGCCCGCGAAATTAATTACTGTCCCACATAATGAGACACATTTGATTATCGATTGTTCTGTCATACCGGTATAACAGCCGGGCCTTGAGCGGTTTAAATTTTCTTACGTTTTTTTAAATACATACATACATAACATCATTCCAACCCATTTGTACACCCACATTTCGCCAGTTATGTTTTTAGTCCCAGTGTTGTTTAAATATGCAGGTAATTTTTATAAAAAAGTAGCTCAGAATTTTTTGATTTTAATCTTTCGCATGTTTTAATAAAAGTTGGATTAGACGAATCCGACAAACAATAGATGATTAAAATCGGTTCAGCCGTTCTTGAGTTAGAAATGGTGTAAATAACCCGACTTTGTTTTATGAACATATTATAGATAGAAGAGACTCAAATTCAAAGAATTTATTTCAATGAATGTCAGTAAAACTGTGGTGTATTGCTAGGCATCAATATAACTCAACTCAAAGTTAGAATTTAACGCAAATGTCATATCCTCAATGGGTTTGTAATACCACAGATAATATAAACCACCACTGTATATTATCTAAGTAGACTGGTAGAAAATGCCCAAAGCATTAAGTCCGCCTTTGTACAGTGTATTTTTTTTACATGTGCATAAAGTTTATATAAATAAATATAATACTACGTCTAATACTAACTCCGAGAGTTATATCGATAATTTTACACTGTTAGCAAGCTATTAAGAAGCCCATATCGTCGTTTAAGGGCCTCTATAATGAAGCCCATCACTGCACACAATACTGTTGCGACACAATAAAGCAAATACCAACTTGCCAAGTATGTACCTGAGTAATCAGTGCTAGAGTCCACTTAAGGAAGCCTACCTCTCCACATGAATGAAATACGCAGGTGTGTAAGTATACTGCTGTATTACTTCAAATGCCATGTTCAATGTGTTTGTTGTTAGTTATACATACATACATAACATCACGCCTGTAATCCCCGAAGGGTTAGGCAAAGGTGTACCTATTAGTACACCCACATTTCGCCAGTTATGTTTTTAACATAACTAACAACACATTTAACATAACCCTTCGGGGATTACAGGCGTGATGTTATGTTTATGTTAAATATTTTTCAAAAAATTGGAGGTCCAAAAAAAGCTAGTAGGTATTTTATAGTCACAGTAAAATAACAACATAACATCACGCCTGTAATCCCCGAAGGGTTAGGCAGAGGTGTACCCATTAGTACACCCAAATTTCACCAGTTATGTTTTCAGTCCCATGTAATAGGGGGCGAACCTATTGCCATCAACCGGGCACAAATCCAGACTCCGAGGCTGCTACTGAGAAATTCCTAATGGAAAAACCCAATAACTTTTTGCCCGACCTGGGAATCGAACCCAAGACCTCATGCCCAGAAGTCGCGCTTGCGACCACTAGACCAACGAGGCAGGTGTTGTTAGTTATCTTACTACATAAATATTATAAATGCGAAAGTTTGGACGGATGTTTGTTACTCAATCACGCCAGAACGGCTGAAGGGACCTGGATGAAAGGCACAGATAGGCTACTTTTCATCCCGAAATAATGTACAGTTCCCGTGGGATGATTTGCTAACTTTGAAGCGAGCGAAGTCGCAGGTAAAAGCTAGTTATCATTATGTTGGCATGTCCGTATTAGTATGGGAATGTAAGAAAAATTAATGAGTCCGTTTTCTGCCATTTGCAGCATCTTTTGCGTATTTAATGAAGTGAAATACAGATAAATTGTTGGACATTTATGTTTGGAATTATGGAGAATAATTAGAAATATTATGAACTGGATGCGGAAGGTGAAGAACCAATCAACCAAGTTAGTGTTGTGACACACTATAGTCCATTCAATATAAGATTAGAAACATAATGCTACAATTATTCTTAGAGGAATGGAGGTTTAGGGTGGAGGTTTAGCGTTTAGGGTGAGAGGTTGTTTCTTTTTTTGTGTTTGTTATTTCTGGATTCTTTTCCAATAAATACAAAACAATAAAATCTAATCATCTTTTAAGTTTGAGCAGTAAAAAGTAGTTATTTAAACAATACAACAAAAAAAAGTAAAAGGAAACGGCAAAATATATGATATTAACTACTGCCAACTATTTTTTTTCTGTTATCCTGAACGTAGCAAAATCCGAAGCATTTTAACGAAGCCTTATATTAATTTTTGATAAAATATAACTTATAGATACTATCTTTAGGTACTTAGAGATGGGACTCAAATTCGGATAAAAGATAGATAAGTAGTTACTTAACAACTTAATCAGTATATAGTTATTATTTTATGGCTTAACTGCGTGTGCCTTTATTTTCCTGTTACATTTTGGATACTTTATCTAGTATACCTACATATAAAAACCAGACAAGTGCGAGTAAGACTCGCGTCCTGAGGGTTCCGTTTACAAGCTGCGTTCGGCTGGCCGCTTCTTCTCTCAAATGACACGACCTCTATGAATTGACCGATTCCTGATTGGAAAACAACACTGTAGCTTAAACTGCAAATATAAGTTTGTACTTGTAAAAACTTAGTATTTTTATTTCAAATAATTTATTTTAATTATTTTTAATTTTTAGGTAAGCGTGTTGTTTTTTTTACATGATTTTTAAATTTGACTAAATTGTAGTTGTGCCGTAGTTGTAAATTTGCATTTTATATTTAAGTTCAACTTAATAGGTACTTACACGCGTTCCTGTGAAAACAGACAGACGGACAACGAAGAGATTCTGGGTTCCTTTTTGTTTTACAGAACCCTAAAAATAAAAATAATAACTTTATTATCTGTTATCACTGTTATTCGGTTATCAGATTGTAATGTTAATTCCTAATTAAGATTAAACCAGTTTTTTTATTAGATACCGCTAGTCAACACGATATGAGATTATTTTTCATAGTCATACTTAGTTCTTTTTCGTGCAATAGGCGCCATAGTGTGCATTGGCTCAGGTGGCGTGAGACAATTACGGCGTAATTGATAAAAAAGTAAACAATTTTACGGATTATTACGTCCTTATCGTTGATTAGTCATAACGAATCAGATTTGCGTCGTGGAGTCTACTCGAATACAAATCAAAGTCATGATAAAAAGTGAAATAATAGGAGATCAACTGACGTTAAAAAATATGACGTTTTTGACATCTGTCACACTGACAGCAGACTTATTCAGCTTGGCTAACGGATATATTTTGACTTTTAGGTATTTTGTACCTACAACCACCTCAAATAATTCAACAGTTACTATTATGATGCTTATTATAAAAATGTATGATTTAACCTCTTCATCCTATTAAAATTCAACTTACGAGTATTTAATTAAAATATTTTAAACAAGATGAATTTGTTGGAAAGGACTTTTTCCAGAAGTCTCTTGTGAAGCCTTCTGCTACAAAAGAGCCCCATTCCATTATCTAATTGACTTTTACAATACGTCTCTCGCACAACGGATCGACTTTACGTACCAATTTACACCGCTGCAGAATTCGTAAAGAATAGGATTTAGTGCACATTGCATAGTGAACTTTACGTGCATTGTTTAGCATACATATGTAAAAAAACCTCGTCTTCCGACGAATTTTTACGGATTCCGAAGAATCGAATTCTACGAAATCTTACAAATTCGTGCGCATCGCGGCTTCCGTTCCGTTTCGCGACGCGGCGATGGTGTGAATCGAGTCTAAATCTTGGGTTTCCCCAATACTACAACATTTCCATAGCGTCAAGTTTTTAGTCGCTTCTAGAAACTAATCTTGCGGTTTCACACCAAATAATAAATCATTTCCAACAACCTCACTATATTGAAGGAGATAAATAAACTAAAAAGACAAAATATCTTTACAAGACCTCTTCAATACCCTACAACTCCTACAAGAGGTCACTTCTTTTTTCAATAAAACCTTTTTTTTCTACGAAGGCCATATTCTGAACAAACACGTGACCGGATGTGGATCGAGAGTGAATTCTCGTCGAGTTAACAGTTCTTAGAAGTTCGGTGATTCATCGACGTAGGAAAACGTGAAGACCTACTGTAGTACACAATGAATAGCTAAAGTAAATATGATTTTAATGACAGAACACATGTTTTTTGTTCTAAGAATTTATTATTTTATGAATAAGCGATATTTTTTTGTCTTTAAACTTTTTTTAGACACATTCATGATCATAGTTTACCTAGGTACCTTTCCGAGTTTTATTAAAGACTTAATACTGCACAAGAGTCCTAGTCCTAGTCCAAAACTAGTAAATAACAAATAAGTTGTAAATAATTATGTGAATAAATATGTTGTTTTCCAATTTTGACACGAACTAAATGCGCAGTTGTGCATTTGACTTCCGCGTGGAATGTTCTACGTTTGAATATTGATAATTCAATGTATGTACCGACGTTTTTATTTTGTTTGCTCGTGTATTAGATAACCCGTTTGATGTTTTTGTGTAAAAATAGCGATATCTATCTAAGTAGTAAATTAAAGCTGTCGTAGTTGAATCATCGGCATTATTTTTAGATTTTGAACATTAAAAACATGCGTAGTTCTATGCTTGTATTTTTCGCTAGCCAACTACATTGTTGTCCAATTGCAGGGCAAAAGCCGCTTCTCATAAAGTTATAGATCACCACGCTAGCTCAAGGGAGATTTCAGGTATCTGCACGATGTTTTCCATCGCCAATGTCAGCATGTAAATTGTAAATAAATGTTATCTTTGATCCCAACCGAATATGGTCGACTTATACCTTTCAAGCATGGCTAGTAAGGGGCAACAACAATAAGTTGTGTGCTCTGGCACTACAGCCCTCTAAATCCTTGATGACTCTTCAGGCATTTCGTATGCGGAGTCGAACTTAAGAGAAGAGATTAGAAAGGGAGGTTCAATGAATCTGCCTAGCCTTTTCCCGACTACATTGGGGTCGGCTTCCAGTCTAACCGGATGCAGCTAAACACCAGTATTTTACATGAAGCGACTGCCTATCTGACTTCCACATTTTAATATGATACCCCTTGGTAAGGCTGGTTGTCAGACTTTCAGGCTTCTGATTGAAATCCGTTGATCAGCACACGCTTCGTTAAGTTTTGTGTAAACACATACAAAATGTTCAATAGCCCAATTAAGGTTCAAAATACGATAATTGCTTACACGAGTCGAAACCAGAATGTGTAGCGTTCTTAGTATATCTTGTTTGCACTGCCCATTGAACAAATGATACATGGATACAAGGTAAGTATGCTGGAAGTGATAGCCTAATAATTTAGTCAGGTTTTTCTAAAGACTTATCCCGAAACTATCCTCTAAATCTGACACACTGATGGGAAATAATTAAATAGCGATGGTTCCGATCTAAAATAAATAAGCTCTTACAATTCAGAATGTATGGCTTTTTTTTTAAGTAAAATAAATAAATAAATAATAAATTACTAAAGACTGCCTCGTTGGTCTAGTGGTCGCAAGCGCGACTGCTGTGCATGAGGTCTTGGGTTCGATTCCCAGGTCGGGCAAAGTGTTATTGGGTTTTTCCATCAGGAATTTCTCAGTAGCAGCCTCGGAGTCCGGATTTGTGCCCGGTTGATGGCAATAGGCTCGCCCCCTATTACATGGGACTAAAAACATAACTGGCGAAATGTAGGTGTACTAATGGGTACACCTCTGCCTAACCCTTCGGGGATTACAGGCGTGATGTTATGTTATGTATGTTAAATTACTAAAGACACAAAGAAAAATAAATATCTAATTTAGCTTTGCAGGGCCCGTAAAAAGGCTCGGTGCAGTTTAAGTTCAAACATAAAGACATTCAAGTAACATTTCACGGTTCACCTTTTTTACTTTTTAAATCCAAAAGACCTTTTAACATTTAACAAACGAGTCCATTCAACTTTTGAAAAACCGTATTTTATTTTTCGGAATATACCGATTTTGTAAGAATGACTCATCGCAAAAGGAGGTTGTACACAATGCAGGTTGGGCTCATCTATATTCAAGACATCGTCTGTTTACCAGTCTAGGCAGAACGGGGTTGAACAAATTAGCGTGCGTTTCGAAATTTGAATGTGGCTGG
Source organism: Hoplodrina ambigua (assembly GCA_949774945.1). Lineage (NCBI taxonomy): Eukaryota > Metazoa > Arthropoda > Insecta > Lepidoptera > Noctuidae > Hoplodrina > Hoplodrina ambigua. Next base: position 12,097,600 of record OX458981.1, read on the forward strand.
CTGGTTGATCGACAAGACTGGCATAATGGAAAACAAGAAACAACGTACCTCTTTACTGACAAGACAATATTATGCAGTTTATACAAATGCAATTTTACTAATTTCTATGAATACTCGACTCGCAGTCTAATCGTTATCTCAATCTGTCAAAAATGACTCGAATTATCTCGTAATTAATCTGTTACAGAATGCCTTAGCATTAAGTATGCCTTTGTACTTTTTGTTGCATAAAGTTTAAATTCTAACTAGCTTCTGCCCGCGACTTCGCTCGCGTCAAAGTTGATATATTATCCCCCGGGAACCGTACATTTTCCCAGGATCAAAACTAGCCTATGTGTTATTTCAGACTATAATTTACATGTGTGCCAAATTTCATTTAGATCCGTTCCGTAGTTTTAGCGTGATAGAGTAACAAACATTCATACGTCCTCACAAACTTTCGCATTTATAATAAAGTAAGATTTACCTAAATTTTTTGAGACTGGTTGTCGCTGAAATGAGATTGCCACTACATTTCTAACGTTTTTAATTCATAGAAATGGCTTTCAGATCTTCGCCGACACCTAGGTTTTCATGCAAAGCCAATGTTATTCTAAAACTCGATATTTCGTAATAGTTAACGGCAGTGTAAAAAAAATACCATTTACTTAGTCGAAAACTAGTACTGTATATACTAGTCGAGAACAAAATAACACTGGTTACAGTCCAAGGCCGTCTTTGACCATCACAGTAACACCTAAGTATTTGTATCCGGAAATAAGTTACCTAGGTATGCAATGCAATAAAGTATTAAGTATTGAGTATTAGTATTATTAGTAATTATTGAGTATTATTAGTATTATATTATGGAGTTTCTTGCCCATTCTTCTCCATACAAAACTACCTTTTGGAAGGGGCAACTAGATTCAATTCTATTTTTTTTTCATGTAATGACGTTCAAAAGTGCCTTATATTGGCCTAATTGAAATAAATGATTTGACTTTGACTTTGACTTTGACTTTATTATTATTAAGTATTGAGTATTAGTAGTATTATTAGTAGAGTACAGACTAGTGATTACCTACAACGAGGCACTATGAGGACAACGCGGTGATGCTACAAAGTATCCTTACCTTGAATATACAAGTATTACATAACATTACGCCTGTAATCCCCGAAGGGTTAGGCAGAAGTGTACCCATTATCACACCCACATTTCGCAAGTTATGTCTTAGTCCCATATGATAGGGGGCGAACTTATTGCCATCAACCGGGCACAAATCAGACTCCCGAGGCTGCTACTGAGAAATTCCTGATGGAAAAACCCATCTGCCTAACTTTTTCCCGACCATGTTGATGTCGGCTTCCGGTCTAATCGGATGCAGAATACATGAAGCGACTGCCTATCTGACCTCCACAACCCAGTTACTGGGTAATACGATACCCCTTGGTGAGACTGCTTGTCAGACTTTCGAGCTTCTGACGACCCGTAACTACTGTCAAAGATGTGGATCTTTGACGGTGATAAACCATTGGTCTCGGCTGTCATATGTGGATATGACAGCCAAGACCAACGGTTTATCGTGCTTTCCGAGGCTCGGAGAAGTCTCGGTGAGTAAAGATGGTCACCCATCCACGGACCAACCCCGGCAAGCGTAGCTTAACCTGATGGATCGATCCGTGCGGCTGCTATTACTCAGCCACGAGTTCCTCGAGTAAGTACTTAAGTACTAATACTAACTACAGTATAGTATAGAGCGTCACATTATGGATCCGGAAGTGTTCAGTTCGTGCTGTGCTGCGAGGCTGTGTCTGTGAAAACAAGTGATGATGCAACTCAGCCTCCCGCCTTGAATGCTAACGTTTGTTGTAGAGGAGTACCTACTGTCTATTTATATCCTTGCAACTGATTAATGGACGGCGGCGGGCCGTGGCGCCGTTTCATACAAAGACATTTGTGCTTTATTCCTTTTAACCATTATTTATTAAGTTTTGACATGTGTATTCTATTCTTTATTTAAAATTATCACATACTACATTCAGCCCGCGACTATGTCTTGATATTTCAATGGAACACAAAAATGGGTTGAAGATTCTAAAATCGATGTGTTACGCTAAATCAATCTATCAATATGTGTATCTAAATGTGCGCAAAATTTCGAAAACATCCATCTGAGGATGTAGGAGTAGGATTATCCAAATGTCATGCTGAAAAGACAATTCCACAGGTTTCCTGACTAGGTAAAGGTATTTCCTGCAGGTGAAAATGATGATAAAAAAAAACAGCTCGATTCAAAATTATTTTTCTACACAACACCTAAAAGGTATGAAAGTATAAAATTTTGAAATAGTTCGCTAATTAACTAATCTCCCCTTCAGTTAATTCCAAGACAAAATGTAACTAACAACATTATTTTGTATAAAAACGCACCGAACCGTGTGATTAAATAGGAAACTATTTATGGTACGAGCCTTACATACTGTATACACTATCACATACTTATATTATATAGATGTGTATAGAACATCTATACAAATATAATACAGTACAGCTGTATAATAAAACTGAATAGATATTTTGTTTGTTTGTTACGCGCATATCTCTGTAACTACCCGTCGGATTTGGAAAACATTTTTATATATGAGAGTCAGTTTCATGAGGTATACTATAGGCTATATAACATCACGCTACGACTCAAGGGAGCAGAGCAGTAACCAAAAACATGAACTAACATGGGTGAAAAATAAACAAGCGTACGAAGTCGCAGGGAACAATTAGTCATGTATAAAATCTAGTCAGACACGTTTCTCACGCGAGGGTATGGTAATGAAACACACAGTCAGATGTATAAATACTAAAAATGTGTGCATGTATTGATGACAGGGAATCAAGTTGATTGCATTGAAAACATTTTTCAAGTAGTTTGAGGTCAGCTCACAGAGAGACGCTACGCGAAGAGGCGCGCATTTTTTAAGATAGCGAGACAATGGTTCCGATTACCTTGTTCACAAACTAAAATAAAATTAGACTGTTTGTATCTATTTCTGTTCAATAAAAGCAGAAAGGGGCGGAAACAAATAAGACCTGTCAGAACGTATGGATTAAAAACACGAAAATGTTCAAGGCAAAACTAATTTGACATCTCTAACTTAGTTTTAAAATATCATAGTCCTTTTCTTTCGCTGTTTGTTAGTAAGAGATGGCAATTCTCTAATTTTAGTGCAGTTTGTGAATAAGGGAATCGTCACCAATATCGAAATTATTTACTAGGTACACAAAGATCGCCTTGCTGCATAGCACGCGCGTATTTCAACGAAATGCTGCGTGCATAACCATCTTATCGTGTAGGCGTTACTAAAATTTCATCCAGTTAGTTAAGTACGGATTTGGATGAAAGTCACGGAGATAGATTAAAGGCTGGAATAGCACATAAGCTTCTTTATAAACCCGAAAACTGTACGGTTCCCGTAGGATAATAGTAGAGGATAGAAGTAAAGTATAATAAATAGTTGATTTGATTGAAACGAATTACAAAAAAAATCTTAGTGAGCGACAAAGACAACTTCAGCTTGCAGTGTGTACCTAGGTTATTCAGCAAACAACATTAAAACCTGTTTTCACATAAATTCTATGATTACAGGACAATCATTGGTACTTATAAGTTAATGTCAAGTTTATAGGATATACGTACTAAAACAATACAAAAGCTACCGATCGTAATCATAATAATATAAATTATAAGTAGGTATCTATACTAAATCACACAATACGTGATGTTATTAAAGATTATAAATAAGTATTACGTTTAAATGTTTATTATGGTTAAACGCGTAGATAGGGTTTATTTACTACTTACTTATTGAAACTATATGTTACAAAAAAGTACTAAGGCTGACTTCATGCCTTCGGCATTCTCTACCAGTCAACCAAAGGTGGTGAAGAGTTAAATGACAGTTGCAAATTATTGTTCAAAAGTAAGATAAGGGTTCTCAGACGTCCGGATAAAGCGGACATAAACAGGCGTTTTTGATGCGTATCCGGCCAAATTATTCTGTGCCCGGTTTTTGTTAGACTTTTTGCATTTAATTTATTAAATGCTGCCTTGAATGATAAAGTATTGGAACAATAAAATACTGTGGTCACTTCAAAATAAATTTCGGCTTTCAACCCTACTCGTAGACCATCAATAATATGAAGATAATACTCACTTCGTAGCACAAGGATTTGTTTCGTAGCTGCGTAGCAAGACCCGCTGGGAATTTGTAGACTCCAGGCTACGAAGTTTTGAAAAAAGAATTTTACGTACCACAGATTATTTTCTCGTTTTTTTTTTGGTTATGTAAAAGCAAAGGAGAACCAAAGTATGTCACGTGGTGATAGGATGTTTACGGCAACCATAATGTAGGATGTTTATGTGTTTTTGAGTGCAATAAGACGGATGCTGAGATTATTTAATGTAATGGATGTCTGATACGTTTAGTCCAGTCTGGATTTACCGATATTTTGAGCCGATTCACCTTGAAAAGCGACCTACTTTTACAATTAAGTAGGTGTTTTTTTATCTAACTAGTTCAAATTTGCAAATAAAAACAAGTTTTCAATTAAATTGAATGCTTATTGTACGTAATGATCAGATTTTTTCTTACTTCCACTAGGAGCTTCTTCGTTTCTTTGTTAAAAATACTACATACTTTGTAATTTTATTATTATTTATAAGTTTTGTATTTAGGATAATTATTAAGTCATGTCATGTGTACTTTTGATTACCACTAAAACTATCATAATATATTACTAACTATGTTATCTATAATTATTTAAAGTAGTCCATTGAAACATAACAAGAAGTAGGTAAGGACATCTAGATAGCATTATTATTAGCGAATGCTTGTACCTACCGTCGGATATTATAAATCAACTAAATACGCGAGGGAGACCCTACAATGAGGTCAAACGTTACAAATTTCAATTTACACGACACCTAATAAGCATTTTCCATTTATATCTCACCATGCCACGCGATTCTCAGCTTTATTACAATAGAAATGTAACAGAAACGCTGACAAAATCAAGTTTTGCAAGTGACGTAATAAAGTTTGTCCAGGTATAGCGTGACTCATTGGTATTCGAATTTAGAACACTATCTGTTATTAAATTATCTTAACATAATAAGTAATTATTTATGTCTAATAAGACCACCTCAGTATTATTGCATTAATATAAGTTTCTATAATCTAATCATAATTATTACCTAGTAGATAAATCGACTTTTGTTATTGTTTTTAAGAAATCAGACAAAATTCCTTTGTTGCTAAGTTGATCTTGAGTTCCATTTTCAAACATGTTTCCATAGAATTCATTTTTATTTTTAAAAGTATTGCAAATCCTTGGAAACGTTTACATTGCCAATGAAGTTCAAAGAGTTATTATGTAAAAAGGTAATACACGTTTGTTTCGTTTACATTTGATATGAAATCGTATATTTATTCAGACATTAAGTAAATATTTATCTCGTCTAGAATACAGAATCTGTGTAATTAGCTGAGACTAATATTTACCTACTGGTTGCTAAAAAGAATCAGAAAATATGTAAACAAAGATGATTTCTAATCTACGTGTTTTAAGCGATACCTAGATAATATGGCAAACAACATTTTTTAAAATGTTTATTAGATGTTTACTTGAGTGTAAATGATGTCCATAAATTACGATTTTCTATATCAATATCTGTACCTGCAAAAGTTTGTTTGGTATGTCAAAATAATAGCATCTGTTTTAGCCTAGTGCGTATTTTTTTTTAATTTTAGCTTTTACTTATTGTGTGAATGTTTACAAGGTCTTTAAACTAAAAAATCCTTCTTGTTGTTGTACTAAAAAGAATAGGACTCCGCTCCGGAACATAAAAACCCCCTGAAATTGTGATAAATATGATTAGTTTTACTGGTTAGTGTTTGAATTTGTGAAAAATATCTTAATTTCATCCGCGACTTTGTCTGCGTTCGTGATAACAGACATTTATTTTTCAAATCTTTAAAAAAATCAATATTTAAACCCCAATAAAAACTATAATCATTATTATGGAACTTTTTACGAAGCAGACATGGCCGTCGATATTTTCCCAGTGACAAGTCTGGCAGATAATTTTGTAGGCTTGGCCTGACCGTGTGCCGATGGCCGCTGCGCCTTGGCCTAGTTTCAGCAGGACATGTCGCCTTCCACAGCTGTCAATACTACGTTTAATTTTTGAAACCTCGTTGAAAATGTTTGAAGTTTGTAACATTTTTTGTTTTTGGTAAATAAAGTATTTTTCTTGGTTTTTGTCTTTGTTAATCTCGAAATTGAAAATGGGTGCAGCTTATCTTAGGTACGTAATTCTCGTATTTTAATGTACTATTAGGAACATTCTAATCTCAATCGCAATCTATAAAAATTACCTGTAATTCGCAAACATTTTTGACATCAATTGTCATTGAGATGAGTTGCGACTAGCCTTTTAACATTGTTACCGACTCCAAAAAGAAGGAGGTTTTGAATTGAATTGTTTATTTTTTTCTGATTCTAATAGGAACACCAATCAAAACACCTATCAAACATTTTGCTGAGTCATCATTATAGAGGAGAGTAGGTAGGTATGAGGTAACTTCAAGAATGTTTACAAATAATTTCTAATCATTAACATTGTTCTATGACAATGTAAAATATGGAGTACTTAACAGAGCAGTCCCAGGGCCGTAGCGTAGTGGGGGGGGCATTGTGGGACAATGCCCTACCTTAAAAATACCAAAAATAAGATAAATTATTATAATTAAATTGTTTGTTCATAGTTTCAGAGTCATCATAACATGTCAGATATACATGGTGATTGATTAGGAGCCCGTGTTTAAAAGGCAGATAAATTCTGTTTTTTTTTTACTTCCGACCTAGCTGTAACCGATGCTGCCCTACCTCCAATTCGACTGTAGCTACAGCCCTGAGCAGTCCTATTAGGGTCCAGCCTTAGAGCTGAGCCCTATGTTCTTTACATAGTTATTATGTTACGTGTCAACTAGGGTTGACGAACGTACATATAGTACCTGTTGTACTGTATTTCAGGTCTGTGTAAAATATGTATATATATAATAAACTGTAGAAGAAATGAATTATTACTTTCAGTTCATGCTTCAAATGTTATTTTGTAACACCGAAAGTCAACAAACAAATTCCTCACTCGTTGAAAATGTATGTTCTAGAAACAAATATATCGGTGTCTATTTTTTTGCTTATTCCATTAAATAGTATTTTTTTTTCTTAAGTGTACTATACGTACTTTTTATAGCTTATTCTAATAAAAACATCAGTAATAAAATATCTACAATTATCAGCCGAAGAAATGTTGTCAGCCCTAGTGTCAACGCACTTTGTACATTGCGAGTGACACTCCCCATAACAGTTCTCATGGTAATAATATACAACACACCCTAAAGCTCTCCATAAAAATATGTCTAATTAAATTAAACATTAAAGTTAATGTTATGTATGTAGTCTAAATTAAAATTACCATAATGACTTATTTTATTAATATGTATATCCATCAACCATTTTACGAATAAAAAAGTCGCAAAGAAAAATAATGTGATCATTTCAGTATTATGAAAAACATTAATAAAAAAAGAAATCGTTAAACTTTTAATGAAGACGTTTACTACCATAGAGTTCCGTTCTTAAATTAAAAAGGACTGTTTGTTGCTGTCTGTGACAGTCGTGACAGATGTTGAAGTGTTGTTCGCGGGACTTTGTTTATGCCCTCCGGGTCCCATCTCTATATCCGTAGAACACATTCATGAACGCACTATTGCGTAATTTATGTCACAAGTGGTGCAAGTTTTGTATAAAAAACCGATTTCGCAAAAACAAGACTTAAATTAGGTGTTTTTATAATATATTACATTGTATATCCTGTTTTCAAAATGTTTTCCTCAAAATTGTACAAATATTAAAAGTTAAATTTCATAACCCTCAGATTTGTTAGGAAGCAAAACATTTGATAAATTACCTACTATAATTCTTCGATTAACAAATTAATTCGCTATATCGCTATATCCAACCAGTTTTAGGACTTTGCACCTTATCTGGCACAACATAAGAACCATATGAGTACAATTTCTCTCAAATCAAGGCAGTCATAAGAACAAGAGATTGTGCAATGCGGACCGACTATCCGGAATGGGGTCATTTCCGAAATGAGCAAAAACAAGTACTTTCAATCTTATTTCGATAGCAATAAAGTTCAATTCCGAGTGTGAGTAACACGGGTCTTTAGTTAAAATACTGGTTTGCAAAAGTTTGACCAGACATGGGAATAAAAGCGGTTTGTTAGCGTTATCATACTAATTACATACAAGTTCGGTTTGTATGGAGCTAGTCTCGTATTACATAGATTTCTAACTTTATTATGCAAGAAACACATCGCTTGAGACACATGTAGCACTCGCAAGTAAAGTGACACGTGTCTCTCGTATTACATACGAAGGTACAGTCAACTATCATTTTATAAATAAATAATAAAAATGAATGGCTAAATGTGTTGCTACGCTCAAAACTTGATAACAGCTGCGCTTTGGCTGATTCATTTTTTGTTGTGTTCGTGATGTCCCACTCCCAGATCTGATTTTTTGTAAAGTTTTTTTTTCGGAATATCTACCGGTAAAGTCAGAAATTCGCACCTTCGAGAAGCCAGTGATGTTCACTTCACAAGTACCTTATTAAAATCGATTTCGTTTGAAGTAGATATGTATCAAAAATATGTTTTTAGTAAGTTTCATAGCGCGCAGATCGGATGGCCGATGGGGCCGTAAAGTTCTTGAGTGAAGACCACGCACCAGCAAGCGCAGCGTAGGACGTCCACAAGGTGGACAGACGATCTGATAAAGACCGCGGGATCGCGCTGAATGCAAGCCGCTTCCATCCAGTCTTATTGGAAATCTGTAGGGGAGGCCTATGTTCAGCAGTGGACGTCCTACGGCTGATATGATGATGATGCTGATGTTTTTAGTAGTATTTGACCGATTGTAGCGCGGATGTGACATATTGTCGCCAAGTGCCAAAAACACCGTCGCTATTGGCGCATGGATATTTACAAATATATGAATAATATAATAAAAATAGGCCTGTGGCAATCAACACTAATAGATGTTACGACACTTCTCTTTAAAGGGAGTGGACAGTGGGCAGATCTGCCGGTCTATTCTGTAAAAATCCCCCCCGGTGAATTCAAGTGTAGAAGGATCGAGATGAGCTGTTACCTCATCTAATGCTTAGGATTGACAGCTCACCTTAAGCTCACTTCACCTAAATTCACCACCGAGGAAGACGTTGCAGAAAAATACTGCTGTAGAAGAATGAATATCTTTATGATAATGTCATTTAAACCATGTCAGAGGCCCTTGAGGCGGTTTGGAAACTCTGACACTAGGCTGTGTGAGGTCGTAAGACCTTACTGCACACATGATAAAGGAGAAAGATCATCTTCAGCGAAACAACATGCATATTCTTTCTATCGGTGTTCTTTCTGTGTTGGGCCAGATTAGTTCTGTTTTAAACGAAAACAAGTTTTAATGTGTAAATGTTATAACTAAACTGCCTCGTTGATCTAGTGCTGCGACTGCTGAGCATGAGGTCTTGGGTTCGATTCCCAGGTCGGGCAAAGTGTTATTGGGTTTTACCGTCAGGCATTTCTCAGTAGCAGCCTCGGAGTCTGGATTTGTGCCCGGTTGATGGCAATAGGCTCGCCCCTTATTACATGGGACTTAGTTAAACATAACTGGCGAAATGTGGGTGCACTAATGGGTACACCTCTGCCTAACCCTTCATGGTTTTCGGGCATGATGTTATGTATGTTATAACTAAACTTAAAGTACCTCGATAGCCCCTGATCCGTACTTACACTAGTGAAAACGACGTTTTGCGAGCGTTAAGTTTCATGCTACCATAAATAGTGATTTTTCTCAACAAAAATATATGTCGTTCCCGGCAATAATTTTTGCTCAAAGTTACTTTATTTTTGGTTTGAGTTTGAGTGTGCGTACAAACTATACTCACCTGTAACTTAGTTTGAAACAGACGATATATACAAACGGTAACAGATAGCAGAATGAGACTTTGGCACGTGTTTGATACGCAATATACGACTCGTTTTCCTACTTTCAGTATACTGCACATGTCCTGTTGGAAAACAGAGCAGAATTCTAACCGACGTGGTAGCTTTCAACTTTGCCCTCAAAATGGTTAGATCATCGACTATAAGCTAAGTCTGAGCTAAGACCTGAGTCACAGATTATAAATTATAAGTAGTTAGTGTTAAATGTCAAAACGTTCGTAGCAAGTGCACACTAAGTGTTTCATTCAGATTTATAGGTTTCCAAGAAGGGATGCCGTTGGGGATATAGGTCAGAAGCATTAATTTTATTTAATATCAGTTTTTGCCCGCGACTACGTCCTCGTGGAACTTGTTCACTGCCTTAGAGAGTGATTTCCGGGATAAAAACTATTCTATGTCCTTTCGCGGTTCTTAAACTATTTCCATGCCAAACTTGATCAAAATCGATTCAGCGGTTTAAGCGTGAAGAGGTAACAGACAGACAGGCACACTTTCGCATTTATAATATAAGTATGGATTGTTTTAATTGTATAATATACAAATACGTTAGTCTACTACGGTTTCTGAACTTCGTGGACTTCGTGCAACCGCCCGGCACTCTCAATTTTGCCGCTCTGTGCATTTGGCCGGCCGGACCCTCCTTAGATTGGGCCCTGACCTGACGTATACGTGAAACAGACTTTACCCATCCACCGTACCATACCATGACCGTGCTAGGAACGTATCAGGCAAAAGTATGAGATTTTTTAGATTGAATACGAACTTGTTTAGTACTTTGCTTTTATGTACAATTTTTTTAAATGTTACATGCGTCATTTTCGCTTCAATAAACAGTTTTGCTTTCTTTCTTTCTTCTTTCTAAGATGATAACATAATATAACATCACCCCCTCATCATCATCCCCTCTGCCGAAGGGTTAGGCAGAGGTGTAACCATCAGTACGCCCATCAAGTTTCCAGCGCTGAAGCCTAAGTTTCCGACAGTCAAAAACCAAAACAACAATATCGTAAGAGTATAATCCGCGTATCATCACGCCTGATTACGATCGCAGAGCTGCTGTTATCAGTCAACATAAGGATTTTGCTGCATAAGCCTACCACGCTGATAGTACAGTTTATCTGTTATCACTTCTAGCAACCGATCGCATGATCGTTCTAGACAGATTTGGAAAAGTTTTAGGTGATAACGAAATAATTTGGAAATCTAAAAGATTTTCTACAAATCCATACTTCCATTCTTTAATATTATAAATGCGAAAGTAACTTTGTCTGTCTGTTACGATTTCAAGACTGAACCACTTAACCAATTTTGATTATATTTGGTATGGGGAAAGTTTGAACCCCAAGAAAGGACATAGGCTACTTTTTCTTTCGCGACTTCATCTTCGTCTGCGATAACCGACCTTTACGCGGACGAAGTCGCGGGCCAAGCTAGTTCTTTATAACATTGGTTGTCAGTTTGATATCAATGCTTATCATTGCAATTTCAACTAAATGCTGTGTTCCTCGTGGCCTCTTTCCTTCTTCTGCACTCTCTAGTTTTAGCCTGGCCCATGATTCGGTGGGCAAATAAACTTTGCAGTTTGTCATCGCTACATGAGCATGCAATTTCCCGACACCCATTTTTTTTCTATGAATTAGAATAAAAAACATATTCCAGAATATTCTATCTCTTTTCCTCAATCATTACCAAGAACCCTGGTAGACCAATTGACGCTAGTTAACATTTCACAATAGTATTTCCTATGAATTACAAACTTCAACATAATCAGATTATTTTATACTTTCCAGAACCTTGTATTGGTAATCGATATCGAATTATCGATATCTTCGGAAGTGTCGAATAACAATACCGATACTTTATGTGACGCATTTGATACGAGTTGATTGGAAAAAGGAAGGGCATCCCCGAATGTTCTGTGACTAACTTGAAAGGTGTAATGAGCAGTAGGGGTTCTCTATGTGAGATCGAATAAGACTTGCTCGAAAACGTTAGCTCGATTGTATATAAGCTCGAAGAATTATAAGCGCGACAAGTCACTACCTCGATGCATCAAAATTTTGAATAACCGTAAGCTAGAATCATCGGCATCGCGAAGGTCTGGGCAGTGCTGCCTTCTACATTAAGCAAAAAGCTTAATTAAATCAACTATCATGATTTCGCTCGCAGGATTCTCGACATTGGGATGTGGATTCAGCGATCATTGCGCTGATACTCGTGACAGCAAATGGCATTACAGCGAAGAGCTTCGACCAACACCTGAGGAGGCTTTCAGTAGGAAGTTTAAACAAGGGCTTGATTCAGTAAGCTGTAGGTACTACTGGACGCGACTTGTATTATCGCAGTCAAATCATTTATTTCAAATAACATAACATAACATCACGCCTGTAATCCCCGAAGGGTTAGGCAGAGGTGTACCCATTAGTAAACCCACATTTCGCCAGTTATGTTTTTAGTCCCATGTAATAGGGGGCGAGCCTATTGCCATCAACCGGGTACAAACCCAGACTCCGAGGCTGCTACTGAGAAATTCTTGATGGAAAAACCCAATAACACTTGCCCGACCTGGGAATCGAACCCAAGACCTCATGCACAGTAGTCGCGCTTGCGACCACTAGACCAACGAGGCAGTCATTTCCATTATGAGCTGGTCAATCATTGTACAGAAACCCTATACAATGTGAGACCAGTTTTATAGTGGAAATGTACAGCTTGCCATTGCCGTGTGTAACAAACACACATGTATAAATTATTTATTTTTGCGAGTCGCGGGTTCAATTCCCACACGAAACGAATATTATTTTGTATGACCTACAGACAGTTACTCCGGGTCTGGCTAATTCTGCGTGTGAGTTCATTGTTTGTAAACGCACCCATGATACAGGAGAAATCCTAAGTACCCCCCGGTAACGAATTGATATTAAAAAAACCATAATAACAATACCTTATTAAAATAACAGGACGTAATGAAAGTCTTTCTTCGATTTTGACATTTCCGTGGCAACGGACTCCCTGATTGCCTCAGAGAAAGTAGCCGTGCTCAAGCCTGCAAGTTTCCATACCGGTGCCTGCGCCCACGCACACAGCGCCTCAGCAAGCCTGCACAGAACATTTTATTGTTTTGTTTGTCTGTACGTTTTCCTTATAGCGACGACCAGGAGTATTAAACAAGAGTTTATTGTTGAATAAGTACTTTGCTAAATGATTTAGATTTTAAACATATTATCACGCCTATACTCCCCGAAGGGTTTAGGCAGAAGTGTACCTACCCATTAGTACACCCACATTTCGCCAGTTATGTTTAAGTCCCATGTAATAGGGGGCGAGTCTATTGCCATTAACCGCGCACAAATCCAGACTCAGAGGCTGCTATTGAGATATTCCTGATGGAAAAACGCAATAACACAATGACCGACCTGGAAATCGAACCCAAGACTTTTAAAAAAGAATACTAAATGTGATATTGTCGGAGTACTTAATACGATATACAATAATATGTTTGTCGCGTCGATTAGGTAAGTTCATTGCCCTAGAAAACAAACATTCATCACCTACTTTCGCCTGAGCTTATTTAAAATTAAGTACAGGAAACTAGTTGGTAATTTCTCATGAAAAATGTCACTAGGTACGTTCCTATTATTATGTCGTTTGGTGCCGAAGCTGAAGTGGGATTGGGCGGGCCATGCATGCGGAATGCATAGTGACAAATGGCCAGTCATCATGCAGAGGGTGCCGGAAAACTAGCGTCGTCGTCGAGGGAGGCCTAGAAAATACTGACATGATGACTTAGCGTCTTAGACACTCCTAAACCCACAAAGTTTGGTTTAGTTGAATTCTTAGTACCCCTCCATAAGCTGATCCTCCTAGATTTATCCAATGCATTTGGAAATAATTAGGTACCTACCTAGTCATAAATCATCGATATTTGACGATTCCTGTTTTTCCCTCGAACTAACATCATAGTAAACAGGAAAATTAGAACCTAATTAGGTACCTACTATTTATAAGAATTAATTAATATAATGGCACACATTCTGACAATTTCAGATTCGAAATCAAGGACGACCGTCGTACGAAAACGAATAAGTAAAGTCCAAATGAAATAATCCTATCGATATTGCTGAATTGGATCCAAGCTTTCGTTAGCCGTGAACGTGGCTCTAAAGAGATTAATCTCCAAAAAGTACCTACTGCCTTCTATACATGAAGCTTGTTTGTTCATTGGCCTGACTTACGTAAGACACATCAAATTCTTCAGCTGATTAATAGCTATATTTCTTGAGCTGATAGCTCTTGGGTATTAGGGCTCTGCGAGTTGGCTTCAGACCCTCATTATGCCGCACCTTTCGGACCGGACCTCAAATTACTTAGAGTACATAATAATATGAAATTAGTTATATCCTTTATTTCAGGTAACAAGGAGGACCTACCTGTAATAACATACGGGTATAGTTATGTATGTTAGGTGTACATACATAACTATACAAACAACTTCATCATAGATAGTTGTCAATGATAATGTGAATTTTAAAATGAACGTATCCAAGCCGTCAATTCGCCATGTAGATAGGTGTAAAATATCCGCCTAATCTACTGCTAAGCTGCTGAAGGAAGGAAAATAAATATTTAAGGATGTTTACCTACCTATACAACATAAGGTATCAATCAACTAGTGATACTCTAAAATATTTAGCGATAGGTATGGGTTATTCCCTTAATCGTTCTCCTGCGGTTTTAATTAACCTTACTTCCTCCAGCTTTTTATCAAGTTAATAGATTAATAATAGCAATTAACATTATACTTAATTAACAAACTCATTCTGAAAGAACACCTGATAGATTAGCGATATTACAATTACTTATATGACTAACCAACTCAGGCGACGAGGTATAACCTCAGGTGATTTGGTTTCCGGGGTTGTGGGACGTCTTAACAGGTTACCGCAGCCCCGGAACGTAAAGGGCAACAGAAGGAACAGGGTGGCTTTTTAGTCAATAAAAGTCTGACAGTCCCATTTGCCCCACCCAGGGCGGAAGGACGCATTTGATGATTTTTACCAACTAAAAAAATAAATAAAAGATGTACCTAAGGCATGCGCGCTCTCCAGCTAGGGTTTTTTAGTTTTGTACTATTATTAAAGTAGGTTTTATTCCTGTTATTACTCGATGACAATTTAATCTGAAATTGTCTAATTTCCTTTTCGAAATTTCAAAATTGTCTCATCCTTTTTTCCACCAATTTATACCTCTGCATCCAAAAACGTATTATTTTCCTTACCAATCGTTGGTGGCAATTCTGTAGTTGGGATTAACCGATAACGGTTAGTGAGTTGTAGGAAATCATTAACCACTTTATCCAGAATTAGACCTACCTAACATTGAATATTGACAATATACAATGTTAGGTAGGTTACACTTATGTCCTACCTACTTATGTCTACAGTTATGTACAATATTATGTTGTATATAAGTATAGAATTTGCAGTGGTTGTGGAATTTGTCCCAAATAAAAAAAAAGTGAAAGAATTATAAAAAAATCATTTTGGCGAAAACATGTACCTAATCTTTTTTTAAATCTACAAAGAGCGATTGTTTACCGTAGCTGTTTACCTGGTCATATCTTATCACTGAAGATTACACATCACATTAGCAAAGTCTCTACAAACAACGTGAGTCCATTTTCCTGAACGTTATCTTTATTTTGTCAGGAGATATGTTGCCCTCTTCAGAGATTAAAGGATATTATGATTGTGACGTCACTTATCGCCTATCTGGTAATTAAGGAGAATCATGACTTTAAGCTGAAGTGGAGTTGTGTGGTAATATGTATCGATATAATCTATGTAGGTACCTATTCTTATGAATTACGTAAGTAATCGGTAACGCCAGCGTACGTAGAAATTTGCTTAGTCGCTGGAGTGTTGGGACAAACCGCAGCTCATCCATTCTCCCTTAGACAGGTAGGCCCGTCTTTAATCTATTGTAGGCCCTGGGAGTGGGCATATAAGGATGTGTTTGACGTACATATTTTGATAATTAACAAACCAAATAAAAGTTCTTCCCCAACAATTTGTTTTGCTCAATGTTACCTACAATTTGATGGGCAGTGTGCGTAGTTATCGACTATAATGTGATTTCTTTTTACACCCGTTGTTTCTAGTGTCGTTTTGATAGCACATTTTTCTGTGACACAAAATAACTGGATGCCAAAACATCATCAAAGCTGCCCACAAAAAAAAACCTAAACAATAACAAAATAGTTACAACAACTATGTACTAAATGTCAACTGCTTTATTATTTAAAATTCATTCCAAGAATTCATAACTATTTGGCAATAGTAAGGCGCCGAGAGTTGGCACTAACTCCTTCGTTTACGATCGTAACTCACTGACTAATTACACCGCCTAAGCTTTATTTGAACTGAACTAATTAGCAATACCTCGACTGCCTTGTTGCTCTAGTGGTTGCTCTCGCGACTGCTAAGAATGAGGTCTTGGGTTTGATTCCCAGGTCGGGCAAAGTGTTATAAGGTTTTCCATTAGGAATTTCTTAGTAGCAGCCTCGGGGTCTGGATTTGTGCCCGGTTGGTGGCAATAGGCTCGCGTATTTTTAAGGGACTTATTCCTAAAAATGCATGTAACCCACGTATACATACAAACATACACAAATACACACCCCCACACACACATTTTATATATTAATAACATATTCATAAATATATATATAAATAATAACATATACATATATTAATTTATATTATATATCATTATATATATTGCGCAATGTTCTTATTTTGATTTTGTTACTTTCTTTATTTTTTGTATTCCTTGTTTTAAGATTACGAGTACTATCCTTAATTTAAGAATTTGTTGTAACAAAAAATTGTAAACGGAGCGAAGGAGCCTGGAACTCACGACACAGGGAATCCTAGTGTGAGTTTCAGGAATCTATGCATTAACTGTATTTTCTTGAACCAATAAATTATTCTATTCTATTCTATTCTAGGGACGGGATTTTTAACTAGCGAAATGTGGGTTTTCTAAAGAATAGATACGCTATGCCTAACCCTTCGGGGATTACAGGCGTGATGTTAGATATGTTATATTGTAGTCGCTTTAAAACCGACACAAATGCAACGAAAAAAGTTTAATTCCCTCTTAAATACCCAACAAAGGGCGTTCCACGACACATGGCTCCAATAAGCAGTTTATTGACAAAGTGAGCGGCTATTAAGCTTCAGTTTCGGCACATACATGCGGGTGGAATGAACCAGAGGTCAACACACTCCATTGTCGCCACTCTAGTCTACGGATTATAATACACGGTACTGTTATGCTATTATCTCTGGTCTCATGATTGAGGACTTCATGTAGGTAGGAGGTAGGTGGATAATATATGGCGGTTTTTTTTAAACATTACTTTTTGAGTGTGAAAATGTGGATCGTAATTTGTAAGTAACAAAATCGCATTTAGGATTACTGTTAATACCCAGAGGCCAGAAGATAAGAAAAGAAGAATTAAACTAAATTAAAATAAAGAACATAATTAAATACATAATTAAAACATAATTAAAACTTACCTTCTATCTTAAATCTAACCTTCTTTACACTGTAAGTTGGAAGTCATATTCATCAATTTCTTCAATCATTCTTGACAAACACAAAAACATTACGAGGTGCGGTTCTGTTAATTTTTTCATCTAACGCTATAGGTACTACTAATTGAGAATGGACATTAAATACAAAAAACAAAACCAGACGAAAAGCCAGACATTAAAAATATTTTGTTACCAACAACATAAGACTTTTAAACTAATTGAATTGACGCAAGTACAGGCACACCAACAAAACAGTAAAGGTCAATTGAATTACCACGTCAATTAATATGATTACTAGACTTACTAAATTCGGTGTTTTCATACTAACGCTAATTTTAATTAAACTAGTGGTAGCTAGAACCGCTAATTCAGTAGGTTATTTTTGCATCGACATTGAACCATAGAATACTCTATGGTTTATTTGCAGAACGACAGATAATATAAATCGAGTATCTGTGGAAGAATGGTCTGGATACCTATTGATCCATTGTCATAGATCTTGTTACAATAAAAACTCGAAGCATAATACCTCGTTTCATGAGTTCCAACAACCTATCCTGAACCGTTTGTAAAAACCATTGTGGAAGTCTCAGGAGTAAGTATTTATAAAAAAGCAACATACTGTAATCACAATTATGGGGAAAATAATATTTACTTTTGTTAATCGCTCACATATATTCTGAAAAAAAAAATAAGGAAACAGATTATATTATTTTAGCTACTTCCCGTGACAATACTTCATTTGAACAATACAGCTACACAGCTGAAACACATCCGATTTCAATCCAACAAACATTTATCTACATGTCATTTGGGGGAAATCTGTATAATGAAATACGACACTGGATGTATTCAGATAATTAGTTGTCCGCCTGTTCGTATCACGTTCCCCCATCACACTGACACAAAGAGTGATGAGAGCCATTCTTTTCAACTTTATATTTTTGGCGCCAAGTCGTTGACTCGCCGCCATCTTTCTTTTGTCGGAAAACGAAACAAATTGTGTGAAGTCGTTTTCCATGTTTGGGTATTGTGTTTTGTCTAATTGCCGATTCTTATATCTCACTATTATTTTGTATTGTCTTAAAAAAAAGCGTGTGAGAAAGACTTCCAAATGTTTTGTAGATAAAGAACTACTTACATAGCAGATCTACCCGAATTCAGAAAACATGGAGTCTCTCAGAATTTCATAAATATCTCAGGTTTGGGTAATCATCACGTTTATAACCAACGTTTAGTTATTATTTTTTATAGCGCAGGCTAAAGATTAATTAAAATTATTAGACCATGGGCGACCTATTTTTATTTTTTTCGCAGGGAATCATCATGGATGATTTCCTACAAAAAAATGACCCTTTCTTTATCCGGTCAAGCCCCGGCTGTCATACCGGTAAGTCAGAACAATAGAAAATTAATTGTGCCTCATTACGTGGGACTTGAGTAATTAAGGAGAACGGCGGGTTAAGTCGGACTCTTACTGACAAAACCCTACGATTCCTCCTGCTACCATGATTCGGGAGCTCGATATTCACTTAAGGCATGATCCGTGACTGGGCCCACGAAAGACCTAAAAATGAAACTAAAATCATTTAGTTGTTTTTTCAGATTTTAGGCTCTGAACCGAGCTAACTGAAAGTATGCTAAGTAATCAAGTCATGAAACATTAAAAATAGTTCTAAGCACTTCAAAATGCAATACATGTTAATAGGTACGGACGACAGCGCGTTAAGGTAAACACTGAGGCATCTTATGTGGTTGTAATAAGAGCGATTTTACAACAAAAAGGTAGTCTGATGTGCTGGCGACGTACTGAGCATGACAAGTTGTCCCATTTAGATAACAAGTAACATTTAGCGAAGATATTATGTAGGTTACAAACATAACATTGGTTTATAGTTAGTACATAGTTTCATTTAGTTTTGATATTGATTTTAATAAATCACATTTTATTGAATTAAATCAATATCAACCATATTTACAGACTTAATTATAAAACAATCATAATTACAAATTAAACTAAACTAAATGGCATCAAAATATTCGACCGCCGTCAACAGGAAATGTGCCCAAAAGACTGGCGGCATTGCCACGTTGGAGGACAATGGTACAACCTCTGGCCATGGTAATAGCCAGCCATAGAAAAGGGTAAGTACTGTAGCCAGCCCTTGGGTCACGAGAAGTGACAACCAACCGTTTAGACAACGCCTTAAAAAGGCCATAGGCACACGGACCCCAAGAGCCGAGGGTTTCCACCTCAAACGGCTGGAAAATATAGTTACCAGAAAGGGTACTATAGTAACGCCGTTCGAGGTTTTCTGCAGCCGCAGCAGCAACGCCAGCACAGCACGCCGAACTAGGAAGATGGAATGGCGCAAAAGTATCGACACACGTAGCGTCCCACACTAAAAGACTACCCATTTTCCAAGCAAAATGGAGATTTCTTTTATTTAAATCATCCTAAGTATTATGCACTCAAATATTATGTAGGTTATCTATTACTTACGTTACGTTCAGCTGATGTTGATTCAGTCGTTATCAACTGCACAAAAACGTTTGTTTTCCTCATTTTATTAGTAGAATCTGTCTGATTGATTGTGATCTAAACAAACATGCGAAGCTTTATTTGTTGCTCACTTCTTCTTTATCGTGTGGGCAGTAAGGTCTTACGACCCCACACACCCTAGTGTTAGAGTTGCTGAACCGCCTCAAGAGCCTCTGAGATGGTTCGAGTGGGACAGTAATAGACTAAGGTTCGAACAATTTTATTCTCTTAAGAATTTATTTCATACATTTGCTTAGTTGCAAATACTTACGATAAATTTTTTTTAATCTATTTTACCTATCTAAACAAATACAAGGAGTCGCGGGCAACTGCTATAGCATATGATACAATTTAGTTACCAGAAATCTAGATTAGTTTTTAGGAATAACAAACAATATATCGTGTGATGGATGAAACACCGACCACCGATAGCCACGACGCAGTTGGAAAAACCGCTTCGTTCTCCTAGTCACGTACTCCTGCGCATGTTTGTTGCAAACTTGCAACTTAGCTTATACTAAGTACCATTATGCCTGCTATCAATATATTTTTTACAGGTAATGGCCATCACTTCAATAATAAACACTTGAATATAAGTGCTACTTTTAAAATTATACAT
The DNA here is from genome assembly GCA_949774945.1 of Hoplodrina ambigua. Classification (NCBI taxonomy): domain Eukaryota; kingdom Metazoa; phylum Arthropoda; class Insecta; order Lepidoptera; family Noctuidae; genus Hoplodrina; species Hoplodrina ambigua. Next base: position 12,118,471 of record OX458981.1, read on the forward strand.
ACATAATGATTAATGTTTGTTGTTTTGAGTCTCTAAGTAGTATTTTAAACAGCCAGCGATTTGCGTAGTCCTGTAAATTTTAAGTAACCTGTAATATTAATAAACCTGGAGTAAAGTTACACCAATTATTTAGTAGTTTGGTGTAAATCTGCTTAGCCTTTTCCAGATTTACACACACACACACACAGATTTAAGAGGGTAAATTAATAAAGTGGCTTAAAGTTTTAAGAACCAAGGTACATTTTCTAAAATTATTTTTAAAAGCTTGGTCCTCCAATAATTTTCTACCTATCTTATCCAAATAATCAATGTTATGATAGATCCCACTTCACAGATATCTTCAATGTAAACAAGTGGACGGCGACATTGGAAAATGCGCAAAATATTTACACCGCATTACAGACAATGAGACAGTGGGTAAACTTTGTAAATATGGGCACAACAGACATGGCTAAATTTTTTTTAATAGTAATATGGGTTTACACTTATCTCTAGTCTAGGTCAGAAGTGACATTGACAGAGTCTACGATGGACTGACCTTACCCAGAAGAAGTTCACTCTAACTTTAAAGAGATTAGGGTCGAATGCTTTCGGAATTGAAAAACAATTAAAATAAAGCTACTTTGACAAGCATAAAGCGAAAGAAAGAAAGTGGTGCCGATTCCCTTGTTCACAAACTAGACTAAATTTAGAGAATTGACATCTCTTACTAACATACAGCGAAAGGAAAGGACGGTGACATTCCGTGACATTAAAGAACTAAGTTAGAGATGTCAAATTAGTCTTGCCTTGAACTTCTCCGTATTTTTAATCCACACGTTTTAAGATGTCAACTATAACTGTATGGATGTGTCAGATGGACTAAATTTGACAGCTCTTATTTACATTAGTCTCTTTCTTATTTTATTGGACAGAAAAAGATGGAAATAGTCTAATTTTAGTTTAGTTTGTGACCAAGGGAATCGGCACCAGTATTTTCCAAAATTCACCCCCCTTTTTTTTAGGTGGTAAAAATCATCAAATGACTTTGACGCAGACGAAGAAGCTAGTAAGGTATATGGGCTTGTACAATAACAATATATTACAGATAACTATACAATATTACAGATCTTTTATTACATAAATCAAAAGAGCGCATACTTCTCAGCAGTCGTGGACAAAAGTTATGAAGGTTTAAAAAGTTTATTTCCTGCAACCAAAATGGGGGATGAGTCGAACAATCAATGACGAGAATACTGACGAGAGTACAATACATTACTAAATTAAATGATTGTTTGGTTATTATGGCCGCTAGCGAACTACTAAGCGTAGGGTTCAATTACCAGTTCGGAGAAAGAAATATTGGGTTTTTCCATTAGAATTTTTTTAGTAGGAGCCCGGAGTTTGCAAGTTTGTGGACGAAAAGCCGTTGGTCCTGCGCCGGATCTCTACCCGGGTCGTGTTGGATTGCAGTCCTATCGGACTAAGAGAGTTAAGGAAGGAGTACACCTATGTGCACACACTTGTGCGTTATAATATCTTCTGCGTACTTGGTTAGCCTCTATTAAGAATGATTGCCGTGGCGGAAATTCAGTCGGGACATTTATTACCTATACATATAAAATCACGTTTGTAATCCCCGAAGGGTTAGGCAGACGTGTACCCATTAGTACAACCACATTTCGCCAGTTATGTTTAAGTCCCATGTAATAGGGGGCGGGCCTATTGCCATCAACCGGGCACAAATCCGGACTATTAATATTGTTGACATTATTATTACTGTTTGTTTACGAGACATCTCGTCTCCTCTAAGTTTTAATGGATTCCAAGCCTAGAAGTCCCATTATCACGTGTCTGTTATACGTCCAAGCATATAATTAGACAGGTAACATCAAACCGATGTGTTTACATTCACAAATAGAATATAATTAACGCCGACTTGTTTTGTTTGAGGCTCGAAATAATAGGAAGCTATGTTGAAGGACATTGCGGTCTTTAAATAGTTAGCAGCTTGACCGCTAGGAAGTTATTATTAGACACAATATAAGATTCCATCTTATAATTAATGTGATTTGTAATTATGTACATTGTATAATTCCTCTAAACCAAATATTGCAAAACATTTATTTTAAAGAAGTAAGTATGTAAGCAAAGAGTTTCTTGTCTATTCTTCTTCATACTAAACTGCTTTTGGAAATGGAACTAGATTTTTTTAAAGTAATTTAAAAGTGCCTTTAAATGGTGTAATTTAAATAAATATTTTGATTTTGTAGCTATAGTAAAAGCAAAAAGAATATTAAACTCAACTGTAATCTGTAGTAGCTACCTTATCTGTATTGGAAACGGATGTCGCGTAAGTGTCGGTTGCCTCGTCATGAAGAAATCATCAAAGGAAAATGGAATTCGTTAAAAACGATAGGTAGTAACTTTTCAGAGATGTTTTCCCCTTTCTCTCTTCAGAGAGGCGTAAACCTGTTATAAAAGTAAGATCTCTAATGTTTATTTTACAAAAACTGTGGTGTAATTACTAATTTATAAAAAAAATAGAAATCATTTGCGTGTTAGAAAAAAAAGTACGTCTGCTTGGCCACGTAAATAATGCAATGAATACCTATTTATTTTTATTGTCAATATAAAAGATGATATAAATTTTGTGCTTTTCATTCGTTTTCCGTTTAATATATTTCTTTCTCCTGTATCTTGGATTCATTTACAACAAACTACCAGACCCAAACAAATGACCTGTAGGCCATACAAATATTTGTTCCGTGTGAGCTCGAACCCAAAGCCCACAGCGCAATAGCCAATCGCTTACTTGTCGCCATCTTTAATTTTTAATACCCAATGCCATTACCAGGTACCTACTTCCGCTTCAGAGCCTTGTGGAGACTCCAGCAGGTCGGAATGCGGGTTGAACCCCTGCCAGGGAATTTACATTGTCAATAAAAACATTTACATACATAATGCTGCCATGATGCCAGCATTCTGAGCAGCTTACCAATTAGACAAAGGTTAGGAACAAAACTAGCAAGTACTAGAAAAATAGGCGACCATTTTCCATACTCCAAGTCTTGTATTGTTTTCCCCCAACGGGGCCAACGCCTGCCGGGGTTGCGGGACGTCTTTTAACAGGATACCGTGGCCTCGGAACGTAAGGGCAACAGAACGAAAAGGGTGGTTTTTTAGTCAATAATAGTCTGACAGTCCCTTCCGCCCCACCCAGGGCGGAAGGAGTCAAGGAGTCAAGACTTTTTTTTTTGATGTAGTAAAAAACATCATATGAATATGATGATTTTTACTACATCAAAAAAAAAGTCTTGTATTGCCTAATCTAAACTAATACATATTATAAAGAGAAAAATATTTGTATTTTTGTTTGTAATGGATAAAGTCAAAAGCATTTATGCTGTAGGTACGGCATTTTTCATACAACTTTTAAGTCCTTATTTTTCGAAATAAATCAACCTATTAATGAAACTTCCTACACATGAGCAGGATACATAGGTCTAAATAAAAAAAAGAACATTTTCGAAAAATTATGTTCCAGCTAAATTCAACCGAGTTTAAGTTTTTAGAAACAGAGATTTCCAATTATCTTTTTTTTAATCAGACATTTCGAAAATGTTCTCTTCTAACTTTTTAGACCTATGTCGCCTGCTTATGTTTAGGAAAGTTCATAGACAAACTAGTAATTAAGCAACAAAACAGTCAGAATCACTATTTAATTTAGTTTTATTTTTAAAACTACATGCAGTACAAGAGTTAAAAATAAAAGCAATCGGTGTAATTAACCTTTGAGCCGTAAATGAAGTAATAGGTACTACTTTTATTTATTTTTTAAATAAGTTAGATTTATGACTTCTATAACTGCCATTACTTTTAGACATGGAAATAGTATGTAGGTACTTTACAATACATGCTATTTCCATGGCTAAAAGTAATGGCAATTCGAGTAGCAAAACTATATTACGGAAATAACGTTTATTAGACTTGTAATTACCTAACATCACCCTAACTATGCTCATAATAGTGAATAGCATACAATATAATAAGAAATATTTTCCATTCATTCAACAACAAAAAGTCGCTCTAATTTACACACGTTTTTCCTCAACCCATTCATGGATTGATAAATCTTCCATGTAGGCAACAACTAACAATATTAATTTCTTTATAGTAGTTACGATTTCATCATAATTCAATGTCGTGTGACTGCGGGGCGCGGGCGTGTCCACGTTAGACGCAACACGTGCACATTTGCACACACATACGTGCGAGCTCACACGTTTGATTCTTTGTCCGTGCGAACAAAGGGCCGCGATTATTTTATTAAACTGTTATAACATTCGATATTTGAACTTACTTTTGTTTCTTTTTTGTTTTATTGTTTTTTTTTTTGTGAGGATTTAAAGCCTGCTGTATGTCGGTGCCTAGAATAGAATGTCATCAGTATTTTTTATATTTTTTTGTTGAATTTATCAACGTATTTATTTCAGCCACGAAACTGAAAAACGTATGTTTTTTCTACGTCCCCTTTCTTATTAAAATTTTAATAGTAATTGTCTTTGTTCCTCATTCATTCCAGAACGGCTGGATGGATCTGGATGTTTAGCACTAAGATAGATTATAATGTGGAATAGCACATAAGCTACTTTGTATCCCGAAAAATAGGCGGTTCACGTGGAATAATACTAACTTTGACGCAGTCAAAATCACGGCAAGAAGCTATTAAAAAAAAAAACACGACTACGTCACTTACCTACCTATTTCACAAAGGTTTTGTTGTTCAGACCAAAGTACATTCAGAATCCTCTTTGTATAAATTGTATTCTATTATAATTTATTTTATCTACATTATAATAGCGATCGTACATACATAGTAGGAAGCGCAATTAGCTCAACACTTTGTTTCGTTACGCTAGTTAGTTTTGGCTGTATAACTAAGAGCGGACGTCTGGCTGGAAAATATGTCGGTAATAGACGGTTCAGACTTGAGACTACTCTATCATTAATTTAAAAAAAGAATCCCTATTTCCTTTGGTCTCCGAATTACGCGTGATCGATTGGACCAATTTCATTAATTCTTTTTTTGTTATTGCAAGGAGAAGGGTCATAAGAGAAAATTAAACAATTCAAAATATGGTAGTACGAAGTACGCTGGGTCAGCTAGATAGATAAAAATAATCTTTGGAAATTGTGATTCTGGATCCTGGGCTATGTGTTTATAAGAGCTAAATTCTGTAACCAGTAATATGTGATAATGAAAATTATTAATGACAGCGTTCTTCAAAACGAGTTGTATAACAAAATGTAACATGGAAGAACAGAATCGTTCACTACTAAGGAAAGAGAAAAGTGAAACGGTTTCCTTATTTTCTCGTACAATTTCAGGAAAATATTGGAAAAAAAATGCTGGAAATCCCAAATAACAGTTTAACCGATAATTCCATATTTACGTAAACATTACCTAGACATCTTCTACTAAAATCGATATTTTCGGTATTGCGGAATTTTTTTTAAATAGTGTTCGAGAAACGCAAAGGGCACTAGAAGAAACACGGTTGGGTTTTAGTCAGTAATAGTCTGACACTCCCTTCCGCTCCACCCAGAGCGGAAGGAATCATTTGATGATTTCCCATCCTTTTTCACCCATTTCCCATCCATGACTAAAACTCATCCGTGCACCTCCTAATGCCCTTTGCGTTCTAGAGCCGCGATAACTCTTTCGAACAAATTCAGCAAACCCTGGCAGGAGTCAGTAAGAGCCTGACACTCCCTTCCGCTCCGCCCACAGCGGAACAAATCATTTGATTGATTTAATCAAAATAATGAATTAGTTATTACTCGTAATAAATGATGCAACAAGAACCTAGCTGCTAAGTACCTAGTTTTACTATTTAAACAAAGCATTTCCTGCGGTGGTGTTTCCCGCGGCCCTAGTAGGTACCTACAAAGTACAAACAAGGTATTGCGCTACGCACCACTCGAGTACCTACGGTAACACCTGCAGTGTTCTGGTGCAATAGTTATGATTATGATAAGACTAATACGTACTTACGTAGACTTAAGGCGTCCCCACACGCCAGCTATGGTACCGCGACGATAATTGTCAATTTCAATTTGATTTATTTGTAAGGATAGGTTAGGTTGGTCAAAAAAACATCATGAGGGGACTTAGTTAATATAAGTTTAAAATCGCAAATCCGTGTTGAGCTAACGTGCTGCTCTATCAATGCTCTCGCCTTCCCTTTACGAGAAGAAGCCTTTGCCTAGCTGTGGAACAGTAATAGACTGGCATTATAACTTATGTAGGTCTGTACCTATCTAAGTATAATGAATGGCAAGGTCTTATTTATTTAAGTAGGTAATTATTTAATTTTCTCTATGTTTAACCACTTGATGGTATACAACTAATAATATAAATAAATAATCATTACAAAAATATCGAAATGAATTTCTAATAAAGTCGTCTAATGCTTTTGTCTTAAAAAGCATAAGACGACTTTATTAGAATTTCAGTATATTTATTTTTATATTTATTAGAATTTTAGTCCAGTATAAATAGTAAAATGTATAATGTGTGTAGTAAGTAGAATGAAAGTACTGCGAAAAAGACTTTTCTACAGATTAAAATCGTCTTAGCGATACTAATGCACGTGTGAGGGAATGCCTTTACATACTTGGGACTAATAAAGAGTTGAAGTAGGAAATAATTAATATCAAACTGTTTTAAATAGTAAAGTTGCGTTGATGATTCATTTCTTTGATAAATGGAGGTAGGAGGAAATGTCGCACCGCGTAGGTATTAATTCAATAGCTATAGGTACCTAATGGTGGGTACCTGGGGTTAGGGCGTCCGCTTCTAATGCATGAGGTTGTGAGTTCGATCCGGGCAAGTACCAATGTAAGTTCTTCAAGTCATAAGATAATCTTGGACATCACTGACATCAGTTAAGAAAACATCTTGAGGGAATCTCTATGTTTGTTTAAACGCGCTAATCTCAAGAACTACCAGTACGAATTGAAAAAATATTTTTGTATATCATAGCCAGATTGATGAGGAATATTATAGGCTATATAACATCACGCTGCGACCCATAGGAGCGGAGCAGTAACCAAAGACGTAACTTAACGCGTTGGCTACCAGCTAGTCCGTTATAGTTTCTGAAAGCAGCTAGAGAAAGCGCGTGCAATAACAAGTAACAAACGGGCAAATCGTAGCCATTAAATTATAAACTCCTTAAAGGAAGCCTGTAAATAAACGTGGCCACAATGCAACAGTGTAGTGGGCGCGGGTACAGTTGCGAACAACAGTGGAAAGTGTGCCAGGACTATAACGGGGAGCTTCCGCGCTTGCACAACTTGTGAAATCCATAGAGAGTGCCGCCGCGACTGTACACAACGGCTTTTATAGCGAACTACATTGTTGCAGCGTGTCCTTTATATATGTTTGCTTTAGAAATCATAATCAATTAAGGTGCAAGCTCCACGGTAGCCCGCGAAATTCAAATTTTCTTACGTTTATTGCAATTTGCAAGACAGTATTAGGTTTAATGTTGATTAAAATATGATTCGCGGGCGTAAGAAGTATGTATTTTCAGTATTATAAATAACCTTAAAATCAGTATAATAACTCCAAAAGTCGGTATAATCCTAAAATGTCAAAATTTCATGAAATAGGTAGTCATTCTATCGGGTTACCTGGCCCTACGGAGTTTTATTGCTGAGTTAAATGGTTATAATTCTGAAAAAATCAACAAAATGTCCAACTTTGAAAATCTCCTATTCTTAAAGAAGATTGGTTTGAAAGGAAGTTTGCTTATCCCATTCATAAAAAGAAAATTCAGGAGTAAACCACAATGAAATTTTCTCTTCTTTTGTTTATCTACTAACAGTTTATTATGAGTAGCAAACGTTGTTACATATTCTTGTTTTAATTCTCCTTTCTCCTAAGACTTTAAAAAGATATAAACTTTTAAAGAACTTCACAAATTATTCATATTTTACCTAAAATATAATAGATAATCATTCCGATGATTCCAGCCCAGTTTTTGACTAATCGATCTTAAAACAAACATAGTTTTGTTGGGTTGGGTTTTTATTGTTACAATACGCTAACAAATAATTACTTAATAATAATAATTACTTTTGTGCCTCGATAAATACGCTAATGGCGCTAAAGTGTTCAATTTGACAGTGTTTGAATGACCTAATTAACAACAGCAGTCGCTTTAAATTAGTTAATGAGGTACAGTTAAAACTGGGAGGATTGAGAGCGCTTAACCGCGACGTGACAGTTAAGGCAACTTTACCCGATATCTTATAGTACTCTTTCATCATCATCATCTGCCTAGCCTTTTTCCAACTATGTTGGGGTCGGCCTCCAGTCTAACCGGATGCAGCTGAATACCAGTATTTTACATGGAGCGACTGCCTATCTGACCTCCACAACCCAGTAACTGGGTAATATGATACCCCTAGGTAAGACTGGTTGTCAGACTTTCGGGCTTCTGACGACCCGTAACGACTGCCAAAGATCCACGTATGACAGCCGGGACCAACGGCTTAACGTGCTTTCCGAGGCACGGAGGAGTCTCAGAGTGTAAAGATGGTCACCCATCCACGGACCAACCCCGGCAAGCGTAGCTTAACCTGACGGATCGACCCGTGCGGCTGTTATTACTTAGCCACGAACTCCTCCTCTTATAGTACTCTTTGAACTTCACCATATAAAGCGTTCAAAATTTAACCTTCAATATCTTGGTAAAATGGTTACACGAAAATTTCCAGGTGTGCCCAGATCAAAAAAGTTTTAGATTAGTTCGTTTTTAGTTATGATGAATACATATATCAATTGATTTACATGCACACTTATTTAGGAAGAGTGAAAAATTTCATTAATAAAACGAAATAAAGTTCATTTAACACTAGACAAAAACTACCAAAACGAGTTAAAGCCAGAGACCAAGGACCACACAGTTTTTATTAAAGTGAATTTATCAGTGCTGAACAACTAATGATCCGAATTCTTTAGATATCGGTGATTTAAATTATTAAATTCAGAGACTGTTCCTACTGACTGACCAGTATAATAAAAAAATAAATTAACTAGGTACCTACGAAGTAATTAACACAAAGATTGTTTGACTTGCAGTAAAAGACAATCAAAGATTTGCTTAGGAATCAAAACAATATTATGAGAACAATATAGACAGGTGCACACTAGTTGAGTACAGAGATGATTGGAAAGGAGAAAGGGAGGACTTTGCCCTGCAATGTCCCACTGTACAGCAATGTCCCCAACACAGGCTAAAAATAATAATATTCCAGATGAAAATCTTGCGTCAGCGACAATTATTCTTCTCTCATGTTGAGCTACTTATAATATGTATTTTTCTGTTACTGAAATAAAATGCGTAGGTAGTAAATCTATTAAATTGCATAATCTATTTATTATTAGACAGTTTGGAGACGCTACACAATGGTGCAATGAATCTACCTGATTTATAGTCTGCGAGCCGACCATAGTGTCACCATCATTTATGATGCTTCAGGACTTTTCTTGTTCTGTCAAATATACAGGGTAACTAATGTCGACTTTATTTTTGACAAGTAAATTATTTACGTTCCTTTAAAATATTTCATTTTGTTTTACGATGCACAGTAAAAATGCTGATTAAAGATTTAAATGATGTGTAGAAGTTATTAGAGTTTATTTTTATCAACTAGTTGCTTGACAGGATGTTAGTAGGCCAAGGTCAGATTGCGACCGTCACGCTGTGATTCAGAAAGGGATGCCAGAGATATCGACTACTGTATATCCATGTGAGATAGATATTCATACCTACCTGATAACACATACATACATGTTTTTGCAGTACAAGAATGATAAGATGAGGTGGTATTTAATTGTTTATCTGGCATAGTTCCAAACTCGATTATTTATTAGTTATAACAATTTTATTCTAGCCATATACTTGTGATATTAAACAGGCTTTCTCTATTAAACAGCAAGATCAGTCTACAAAATAATCACGCATGGTTCCTACTCGTATCACGGCACGTGCGATGGTTGGAGACCAGCCAACCGATTTCCGAACTGTATCGAATATTAGCCCAGCAGAGGGCGCACCTGCGCGCACAACATGTCGCCGAGTTGAAGGTGACCCGCAGGTTAAAATTAAAAGCCAACGGGGTCTTTCGCAGAAATTGTCTCCGCCACCAGCCAAATGCCGAATTTCCTTTAAATGCCACTAGAAATACAATCGGCTTCTTGTTAATAAAAGGTCGTACCAATTGGCAGCAATTTAGCTTTTTGCTGTCGTATAAAATTTAATACATAATTTATACGAAACACATAGCAAGTTATTTAGATATTTTATACCTGGACTTGTAATTAATATAAGAGGAATCGCCAATCCGCCTTGAGCAAGCGTGGTGATCAATGTTCGTACCTTCTCTATATGAGAAGAGGCTTTTGCCCTACAGTGGCACAGTTATAGGCCGGTATTATTATTTTAGCTAATAGTTTAAGTGGAGCACACAATAGCTCGGCGGCGCTTCCATTTAATAAAACACTTCTTGGAACGCAACGAACTGTATTTCTAAGTTGACATTGTCCTCGTTGTAACATAAAGTATCCTTGTAACGAACATAATAGCTTTTGACAATTTTTCTTTTCTTTTACGTGAGTCAGAAGCGTTGCCGAGGGCAAACGACCGCACACGGTGTTTTCTTTGGAACTTATCCAATATTAAAAAGCTTTGCAACGAAAATCGACATTTATTTAGTTCATAGACGTAAAAATGCTTTTTCAATTATCATGCAAAACTTTTCTGCTGAGACGGATTGTATTCCTGACGTTGACAGAAATATAGAGGGACGCAAGTTAATTAAATGGTTTTGCAGTGTCAGAATACAATCGCATTTTACTATAATCGCCATGTCGTCAAGACACGTAAATTATGGTAAATGTCATAATATGTCCAAGTTGCAACTGCGAAGTCTGCCAATTTCGTGTTACTGTTTAATGGAACCAATAAATGCTTGAATAATTAACTAGTTCACTGTTCGTAGTACATCGACATGTAATGGATACGTGAATACATCAGCCAAAGAACCGGTGATTGTTCATTTCAGATTCTAAGACCGAATGCTTATACAACATAAAAATGTAGCATCCAGCAAAAACCAAAAGAAACGCGCAATAAATACTTTAACGACATGCGCCTTTTTTGTTGATATTAACACAACATAAAATATTGATGTTTCAACACGCTCACATGTTATTTTCGGCGAACGAAATGAATAGACAAACGCAGCGCAATCAGTCAACATGCTCGTCGTATGAAAAACATCGAATCATAAATATATAAGTGTTTTAACAACAGCCAGAATAAACACGGTGATGTTAGTAAATATTGCGATGTTTTAACGAGAACAATGCGTAGGCTTCAGCGGCTAATGTACATGTTAACAGCATACTGACCCATATTGCCCGAGTAACAAGTGACCGTGATTTACCGCCCCCGGAACTGGATGTTATACGTATCTACTACCTAGTCGGGCACTTAGGAGCATTCTGGTTAAGGCTTGGGCTTCTCAATCTTGCATGTATGCCGTGGAAACTATTTTGTTTTAATTTTCATGGCTTTTTTTTAGTGCCCTGTGGACATCCTTATGGACTTCCTCCGTCGTGGGGGTGACGGAGAGGCATGCCGGTCTCCCACCAGCTAAAACCATCGCAGTATTCCACCTCTACCTATGGCCCGGGGTGCGAGATTCGCATAAACATTCACCGCTTCCCTGGCAGAATTTCCATGGCTACGATCGAGCTATCGTTTCCACTCTTTCTGCCTCCATTACAAAATCGACATACATTAAATATGTATTTTATTAAAGTCATTATGCCGCCCACTGATATTCGAAAAAAACTGTGATGGCCACGCAGTAAAGTGATACATTTTTTTCATTTGTCCCAAACAAAAATCGGACATCCGGCCGGCGAGATATCGTTGGCATCGATTCGTTTGACCTTCGTTTGTTCATAACACGAATATCGACTCATTGGCTAATAAATAAAGTCTTAATTCGTTCATTCACCGGCAAATATGGGTTAGTAACTAGTCTACACATAGTTATCAAGTGTATTTTGACATAAAATTGCACTTCTGTCGGGTTTATCGCTTGTTTACATTTAGGAAAATTACTGTTGATCTTTTCAAAATGTATTTTGGTGACACAATGTTTAGACATGATAATTTATTGGTGCTTGTCTTATTTTTTTTAACCAATATTTACATGAACATTTCAAAATCCCAGAGCTTGTAGATATTGTTTTTTATTTATACGTAACCGGTGTGTCCTATATATCAAAAACAAAAAAAAAGCTCTTGAATTCCTAATGCTCACAAGTGGAGAGCAATTGGCCAGGTCAACTACATTAAATGATCTTGACACCTTTTTCCGGCTGCTGGGTTTTTAAATGACTATATTTTTTTCAGGAAATGTGTACTAAACACAGATTACATAACTAGAGCAGTTATGGAGTAACGTAACAATGTCTACACCATCATATAACAGCTGTTAATCTCGTTCAATGTCAAATTACTAGTTACTACACATTTGCAGTGTTATGGCTTTTCCTGCTTCGATTGCTCATTACATTATGTCGTTACTCTGTTATGTAATGGCAGTTGTTGTTCGCTTCTTTGTCATTATTTATTTACATAATTTGAATGTGCCATATCATTATTTTTGTTTTGCATTTTCGTTCATGTATACTGCAGCGAATTGCTTTAATCCGTTCTGCTTTGAACTTTGTCCAATTGAAACTACAAAGAACCGACTCCACTTATTCCGTTGCTCTCTTTAGATTTCAGGTCAGTTCGTTTATTACAAAATTGCTGGTTTACTGGGGAATATAAATGAAATCAGGAAGTAAATGGTATAATAATCTTCATAATTTATTTTCTCCTTCAATTTTATCATACAATATGATACTTCGTATAAAACAATATTCTTTGTTAAATTCATAGAAATATATTATTTTAGTATAACTGTTTCCATATCTTTTATAAACTTACAAATTACTGTTAACATTCTGACGAATTCTTTTGTATAAAAATAATACAAACAGGCGTGGGGGTGCATTCTTTCTAGTTAACAGAACAACTTTCTTTGAGTTCTCATTACCACGCCACCCGCTCGCCTCATATAGTCTATATAACAATTCAACTTGTTAATTGGTATTATAATTACTTACAATAACCTATAGAAGACAATGGTACAGAACAATTTACTGTAGCACATTTATGGTAACAAAAACAATTAAAAACATAGGTATAGGCTTTAGTTTACAAAGCGTAGGCACTCGAGATTGCTACTTCATCCTATAAGATAAACATTCTCACTAATAAATACTTCCATCACGCATTCACTCGCATCGTTCACAGATTCACATGTCAAACATTTGCTCGTTACGAATCACTCATACGTCCACAACTAATATTTTAAATCGGACGGCTTTACATTACAAAAGTCACGTCCTCTACAGAGCACCGGGTCAGTTCCGAGAATCATCTTTCAAAACGGAGAAAACAATTTGCGCGGTCCACGCTCTCGCTCAAACGTACGAGGCACTCCTTCCTTGCATTCGATCACTCTCCCACACAAGCACTTATTTTGTCTCGAAACAATCAAGCGAAGCGAACAAAGACGTTCCAGTCCACGGCGGCGTCAAAACGCTGTTGTCGCGTTTAAAAAGTTAACCTTGTGCAACAAAACGTGATTCGGAACGTCCGAGTGTTGAACACATGGCCGCCATTCCGCGAGGGCGGCGCAGGCGGAATTTTAATTAGCAGAACATCCGCTCGTGACTCGGCCTGATGCGCCGTTGCCATTCTATGCTACACTATCTCTTTCGCACCGGCTGCGTTCCGTACCTGTCACAACACGAAGGCGACGTGCGTCTCCGTCTGAATCGCAATAAATAACGTCCGAAATGTAAACTAATTATTATAATAAGATTCTACTGGACAGAAAAAATACATACAATGGCCGGGACACAATGAACAATGGAAATCCCCGATTCAGCGAGGCAAGTGCGGCAACATCGCTGAAACGGGAAATTCGCCGTAAAACTGGCAACGCCGCCTCAACCTCGTTCAGTCAGTCTGCAAACGAATGACGTCGCACGATTATCCTTTCTAGTTTCTACACTATTCTAAATGAGACAACGCAATACTGATTTAAGGAAAACATTAGTTCTGCAACTTACAATGGAAGCTAAAGCTTTTGCAGTTGTGACTCGCACTAAGTACATCCCTCGCTAAGTGGACCGTCCATAACATAACCGTTTCACAAACAACCAACGTCCTGGAATCAGCTCACTCGAGCGGAGGTTCTGCCTGCACACATCACTGGCAACCTAATCTCTCAAACTTAACGATACATCCACAGCATCCTTAACGTAGCGTCAACACCTTATACACTAGTGTTCATTAACTATATATTACACAGTAAAATTAAGATCACAAATCGCTTTGTATGCTGCGTCCTAACGGGCGCGACTAGCATGGAATGTGGTGGAGCGGCGGCGACGGCACGATCAGAAGTGCGAGTCGATGTGGCAGCCGCCGTTGGCGTGCTCCAGCACCTGCTCCTTGAGCCGGTGCACGTGCTCCTTTAGCTTCACCACCATCTGCGCCAGCTCCACGTTCTCGCCCTTCAGGATCTTGACCTTATCCTCCAGCTTGGAGATACGCTCCAGCTTGCGCCGTCTGCACTTGGATGCAGCCACTCGATTTCTTTGCCTTTTGCGTTCCAATTTGATTCTCTCTTGCGTATCCATGTCTATGGGAGACAGGGGTGGTGAACTTGCAGCACTGGGAACGGTTTGCGGCTCGTCCTTGACCACCGGTGTGGGGTAGCGTTCAAGTGGCCTGTCCAGGTCGGCGTAGACTCGCCTGTCGACGACGCGTCCGATCTGCGGCGTTGGGTCCGAGTGGTGTAACTTGTCCAGCGCCTCGACGAACGGGCGCGCGTACATTTCTTGTTCCTCCGTCGGCGCGATACTGGCCGGGAATAACACTGGCGCCCCCGGTGTAGGAGTCGCCGTTGTTATCATACCGTTCTGGATGATGAGTTTCTCGAGCTCCGGAGAGCCGAGCTTCAGCATCTGCAGGTCTGGTGAGGACAGGACCGGCGCGCCGCCGATCCGCGCCCGCTTGATGCCCCGCCCCACGTCCAAGGTGAGCGGTCTCTTCAGGTTCTCCACAGGTCCACTGAGGGGATACTGCTCGTCATAGAAAGTGGTCTCCATGCCGTGTTGGAAGCGTCGAACCATGTGTTTGCACCGAACGACTCGGTATCACTGAACTCACTGCGCGAATATCAAAACTTTTTCATGCGGCAACGCACGTCCGACTCCCTCAACGTTCCACTTGTTTCTAAACATTGTTAAGAAACAACCACTGCTTTTATTGAGTGACTCAGATAAGCTATTTTTAGAAGTAGCGTGATAAAGTCGAGCTCTCATTGGTTGGATATCGCGCGATACCATGTAACGCTCGCGTGTGATTGGTGATTGGCATCGTAGCGTAGCGCGAGGCCGCGTCGGGCTGTTTACGACTTCGTACGATTACCGAGAATCAGCACGCGCATATCCATTATAACATTTATGTCGTACCATAATGTGAATTTAAATTCATATTGTTTATGAAAGATATTTTTAGCTATAGTTTATAAACTATTAAATATTCATCATAAACATATTTGTTAATTTAAGCGTAATAGATTTTTATGTAGCTATAAAAGGCCAAAGGTATTCTTTGTATAAAAAAAAAACATTTCTAATATTAGCTTTTCTCTCATCTTTTTACAAATTATTTAATTTATCTGGTACAAACATATATCGATACCAGAAGTATCAATTAACGTAAGGGACATTGACATGCCGAAAATGAGTTATATTATGTTACATGTAACATAAAGAAAATTAACTTTTAAATTGCGAATTTCTAGTGTAATAAATTTTTAATAACTTATTCACATAACCGATGAAACCATTAAAACAGAATCAGGATTAGTCCCGATTTATACATTAAAACGTTGGTCACCCGAAATCAAATTCTAAATTACGTATTTTTTATTCAATGTGTAAAATCTTCTTCATTTCACTTCTCGTTAAGTTACATCATTTGGTTTTTTTTTAAATTACTAATTGAAAGGACCGAGAACATACATCATAATTATGTTAATATTTTAAAATCTAGCAAAGTTCAGTAAGTAATATATTTCTCTTAAAAGAAAGCAAATACTTTTGAACGAGAGTCAAAGTGTAACAATGGAAACGAACGAATTTGGGTGAGGCACGGAGGCGGGGTAGCCGCTCGCGCGGTGCAAGAAAATATTGTCCGGGCGCCGGGGGGGGAGGGAAATGTACGGGAAAGAGCGAGACAGCACACTCTCCTCCCGTTCCCACGAAAGATAAGTCCAACTACTGAGCAAAAGGAAAATAAAATGCATCTAAAATTCCTCCATTATTGTGGTGGACTCGCATTTGATATTATTGTAAAGATGACCTTCATTTTTTATGACCATAAACACAACACCGCTTACAGAGTCCTCTAAATATAGGTAGGTGCTGCTGCTGTGAGAACTCTTTATGAATATTAAGCATCATTAAATTTAATAACAATGTTTTTATAGGCACATCAAATTGTAATTGTAGTTGAAGTTAGTACCTACATATTATTCTTCAAACATAATTGTTTAGGTATCATAATTATATTATTATTAATAATCCTTCAATCCCAAATCCTAAAAAAGGTATTATTTGACATACCAATCTGAAAATTTATAAAACATGACATACCAATTTTAAAATTGATAATACATAATTATTTTCATTAAATTAAAAAAACATTTATAGCAACCCTCTTACCTATCTAGAAACTGTGGTTTCCCTGAAAAACCTCTCTCTTATACATGTTATAATTTTTAACCGACTTGAAAGAAAGAAGAGGTTATGCATTCGCTTTGGTTTATTAATTGTTGTCGTATCCACTATTGTTGTGTACTAAAGCACCTACATAGTAAAATAATATGATGTACCTACTACCTAACCTACGCATCATAAAATTATTTAGGGTCAAGTGCACATCTGTGTACCATATCTGAAGGTTCCGTATTAAGTATATACTACTACTATTATTATAAATTAATGACAAGTTGAAGGTGACCATGTGAGAAATATCCTCATCACATCACATAAATGTATTTTATAGGTAATATTAACGTATAAAAGAAAAATATATTATTTATTATTATATATATTGTAGGCCAATTCCTTTCCGTGTTGTATAATAAACGGCAACTAGCAAAAAGAAAATCAAGATGCTGACAGCATTTCGCATATTACCGAAGTTTCTATAATATAGTTATATCTATACAAACATCCATCCGTAATTCCTAACAAAAGATATTAAATCCGTGCGACGTAGTTAGACCCATTGTATTATCGTAGAATTTGTAATAGTGCGTAATTTGCCGGCAAACCTGAAAGTTGTATTCAAACAATAATAAGCAGCTAACGTTATGGTAACAGGTTAAATACCAGTGCTGTCATCTATTTGAAAATTATTTACTTATTTCAGTTCGTCTACTCGAGACTAGATGGCACAGTGTATAGTTTCTGTCTACTCGATAACAGATGGCGTGCGTTTAAATTTTTAATAAAATGGGAAACCATTGTGAGTCATCATCTTTAGAATGAGGTTAGACAGAATAATAGGCTACTAATTTTCTTGCCAATAATGGCAGAATAATTGGTCTAAATAGTGCTTCGAGGATACTTGGTGCGTACCATCACGGTACCTACACGAGTACTTGTGGCAATTTTACCCGCTGGGTCAATGACCTTACCGGTTGGATGAAGCTACGCCATCGCCACTAGGCATAATCACAGACCGGACACGTTAAAATATGAGGTCCACTTTGCTTGGAACACTCATATCAACAATACTGATCTTTGATTTGATTTCATTAACAAACAGAGCCAGGGTTTTTCGAATAAAAAATAATGTGACTAAACTATAAAACGAGCGAAATGATGTGAATTGTGATTGGTTGACTAACCTGTCAACAAACCATCACAATTAGATAGGGGATGTCATTAGATACAATTTGAAGAGGATGTAAACCTACACCTTTTATACAAAATACTATGCACGAGCCTTCGTCCGCGAAGTCAAGCTTACCACTAAACAGGGCTGCAATAGTGGACCTTTCTATCAGAGAAATAATTTTCGTATTCGGACTAACAGAGATCTCTGACAAACAAAAAAACAAACAAACTTTACCTCTGTATATTAGTATATTTGTCACATTATTATTGCGTTGTTTATCGTTGCAAAATGGGGTTAAGTAAATTTTTATTTGTAGTAGTATTTGAGATCCGTTTTGAAATTGTTCGAGAGCCAGAGACAGAATAAACAGAGCTAAGAGCTAGAGTTCTAGGACAGAATGTCGTAGTATTGTCTTGAAAGCTGCATTATTATTGTCCCGCAGCAGAGTTAAGCCTTATTTAAACGATGCAAGAAATATCGTGCGATTTGCCGTACATTACGAGACCGCGCGGCTGTCGTGCCACAAGTGACCGATCATCGATAGAAATGTACAACTTGTACGATATTTCTCGCACCGTCTAAATAAGCTTTAATTAATCGTCATGTAAAATAATAACAAATCAAATACAGTACCCACTTTATACAACATCAATAATTTCAATCGCTCATTTGTACATCACATCTTCGATTCACTTAAAACAATTACCTAATTCAATATAATTATAATTACTTAATTACATTTATTTATTTCACTGTTACTGATATAATTCGGACGTCTTCGTACGGTTTGTCTGTCTTGGGGTTGGTCTTGACACTGCCAATGTTTTGTACCACCTCCATACCCCGGACCACGCGACCGAACACTGTGTGCTTGTTGTCCAACCATGGCTGAGAAAAGAGTATGAAAAAATACAATAATTATATAAACAGATGTAATGATAACTTATTATACTATATCCAGGTTGCACTGTAGAGATAAACTACTATAATATGGCGCGCCCCTCCATAATACTATTTCAATAATAATGAGTAATTAATGACGCCGCTCTAGTCGAGCAACAATGATATAATTTATTTCGAGAGCCTTCCCAGTACGCACACATGCATTGTGAGTCTTGTAAATACTTTCAAACGTTTTGAATTGTGGAGGGGCGCGCCAGGTTATCGTAGTTTATCTCTATAATTATGTGCCATTTCAACAGGTAGGTAAAGTATAACTACTTGCTACTTTTTACAGAAAACAATAAACTACTGCTATTCTAATAACTGTATACTCTACGTTTTACTAAACAATAGTAAAAAATAATGGATAAAAATGAACTAGAGCTATTTACCGTGTAGGCCTTCTAAATAACGTATCTTGAATTTTTTCGTTAATTGCACCATTTCTGGGACTTTTCAATTATTTATCAAGGAGCCGGTAACTTAAGTAGTTCTAGTATTTAAAGGGATGAATTCCTATCTACAGATAGCATGATGATGACGTATGATAAAACCTAATTATAAAAGTGAAAGATCATTCATCCATTAACTCACTAACTAAACATGAAATCTCGAAAACGACTTGACTTATGAAGGTGGAATTTGAGTTGGATTTGAGTTTATAGGTAGGAGTCAGCTATAAGCGCTGTCTTGTTCTATGACAGTTCACCAAGACCTGTCATAGAACAAGCCAACTTGATTAGACCCAAGATCTAGAGAGAATAAGTATTTTTAGAGTAAGTATTTAGAGTAAGTATTTTAGAGTAAGTATTTTTTTATGTTATTCAGAGCAATAATATTAAATTACGCGTAACGTTGCGCAGTCTGTTATATGTATTTATATTTTTTGCCTTGCCGCGATCGACCGGTTACCCATCTTTGGTCTGAGATATGCCTGGTTGGCAAACCATGGTCATACTCAAATCAGATAAATATATTATAATGCTACGTCTGCATGGGGTACATCCAAGTGACACTAACAAGGTGAAATAATATGTTTAATGTGTATTTAGAAAAATAAAATGAAAACGTAAAAGTAACCGTAAAATAAAACAAACGAAAAAATCAAGTCCTATTAGGAGAACAAAACGAAAAAAAGAAACGGAGAAATATTAACCATTAGGATTGTCCACTGGAGGGACCGGGGATTTTATGCAATCCTATTGGTTCATATTTCTCCGTTTCACCGCTCCACAGCCTCGCTCCGGTGGACAGGCAGCATTAGGGTCCCGTTAGCACCCATCGGGTACGGAACTTTAAAAAAGAAGTATTAAAAAGACACATACCGTAGGTGCGAGCGTGATGAAAAACTGGCTGCCGTTACTGTTGGGTCCCGCGTTGGCCATGCTCACTGTGTACGGGCGGTCGTGCTTCAGGTGCGCCTTGAACTCGTCCGCGAACTCACCGCCCCATATGCTCTCACCACCAGTACCAGTGCCTGGAAAATAGGAAAATTAACGAATTATTCGTCGTAATATTAGAAATGCGAAAGTAACTCTGTCTGTCTGTTATGGTTTCACGATTAAATTACTGAACCGATTTCAATAAAGTTACATAGGCTTTTTTATTCAGCGACTTCGTCTGCGTCCGCGGTAACCGACATTTGCGCGGACGAAGTCGCAAGCAAAAGGTTGTTTCGTTTCTCGTGAATGCAATGTACCTTACAAAAAACTACTATATCGTAATACGTGACAAGTATAACAAATTAAAATCATTCAAAGGTACATATTTTTATTTACACGATGTTAACAAATTTATAAAATCCATATTTTTATTAAAAATGCCGTCATTTTGACATTACATAAAGACATTTCAATGTATTTCATTTGTTGTTAGACTTTATTTATTTAAGATAAATAAATAAAATAAATAAATATCTTGGGACAACTCACACACGGCTATCTGATCCCAAGCTAAGCAGAGCTTGTGTTATGGTAACCAGACAACTGATAAATACATACTTATATAATTTATAAATACATACATATTATAGATAAATCACACCCAGACACAGAACTAACAATCATGCTCATGACACAAAGTTCGTCCTGGGTGGGAATCGAACCCACGACCTCCGGCTTAGCAGTCAGAGCCACTAACCACTAGACCAACAGGCCCGTCAAATAGAGTCTGATGCAGCTGTAAAATTGGCATACCATAACAATCCATAAACATAACTCTCCCAATCACCGTGCATTTAATGATCATGCAGTTTATATTTCAAAGTGGGCTGTATATCTCGTTTGATAAAGAAGTCCTTCAAATCACCAATTATTCGGCTAAATTGTCCCTTATCACGTTTTGATAAGTGGCACGTGGAGGTGAAACGTGTCGTGAAAACGTGATGGACATGAAATGTTTTTTGAAGTACAATACATGATATTCGCGTCTGAAAGCTTCGTGCTTATGTCGCCACGGTTACTGAGTGTAATCAGACATTTTTTCAGAACTTCAAAGTAGAAATTTAAGAATTTCAATGGATTAATAAAATATTGTGCAATAAATGGTTTCCCGAGTTTGAAAAATCTCACATGAAAACGCGAAATTATTTAGGCCACGAAACAAAGTCTATTTAGATTTTAAGTGATATGGTTACAATAATCGGGGCTGTTACTTGTTAGTGTTATACCATATACCAGTGATCTTATTTAATAAAAAGAAAGCCCCACCGTTTGAATTTTTCCTGTATCTTGGGTGTGATTGTGTTAAACAATACAAATTTTTGTTGCACAGCCCAACTGCTTAACTACTTCTAGCCCACAGGTTGTCATTCATTCTGTTCGGGAACCGAACCCGTAACACGCAGCTTAACGAACGAAAGATGATTTTTTGACCCCTAGGCCACAACCATGTAGCAAGGAGCTAGATAAAAGCCGATCCCAGAGCAAGAAAAAAGTTTAAAAAAATGTATTACCAGTAGGATCTCCAGTCTGCACCATGAAGCCCTTAATGACGCGGTGGAACACATGGCCGTTGTAGTAGCCGTTGCGCGAGTGGACGCAGAAGTTCTCTGCCGTGCGCGGCACGTCCTTGCCGAAGATACGGATGTGCACGTCGCCTAACGACGTGTGCAGGATCGCTTGCTCGTATAGTCGTTGGACTCCTGGAGATAAATTAGGAGATTATTAATTTAATTACAATTAAAAGGCACTTTTGAACGACATTTATAAGACAAAAATATAATTGAATCTAGTTGGTACCAAAAAGTCGTTTCGAATGAAGCAGAATGGGCAAGAAATAAAAAAAATGTTTAACAAGTGATAAGTACAATAACTGCACGGTGGACTGACGATTTAAAGCAGGTGGCGGGCAGCGGATGGATGCGGGCTGCTCACCGATTTGGTTGACGCTCTTTAGGGGAGGCCTTTTTTTTTTTTTTTTTTTTTTTTGAGGTGGTAAAAATCATCAAATGACTCCTTCCGCCCTGGGTGGGGCGGAAGGGACTGTCAGACTTTTACTGACTAAAAAACCACCCTGTTCCTTCTGTTGCCCCTTACGTTCCGGGGCCACGGTATCCTGTTAAGACGTCCCGCAACCCCGGCAGGCGTTGGCTCCGTTGGGGGCCCCGTCCCTGTGCTGACAGCTCTTTGAGGCGCGCGCGAACAGAACGCGCCGTCGACCCGGGCTTGGTCCTTGATCGGACGGCAAGCTACCCATTACTCGCCGTCCGCAAGCCCGCGCCTACGGTGGCCGGATGTCGCCTCGCGACGTCCGACGCCCTGGGCGTCTCCCGCGGCGGCTGGGGCGTGAGGTGGTTCTCTCCCTCACGCGGCCCGCCTCCTCCTTCGCTAGGATTACTGCTTCGCAGAAGGAGGTGACTGCATCCCATTCCCTCTCGCCCCGGAGCATGGCCTGAACCAGGTCCGGACGCGAGAGGTCGCCGCCGCCTATCGCCTCCGTGAGGACACGGCGGTGGTCTGCCCAAGCGGGGCAGTCCTGCACCGTATGCTCCACCGTGTCCTCCGGGCGATCCACACAGTGGTGACA
This sequence comes from Hoplodrina ambigua, assembly GCA_949774945.1. Taxonomy (NCBI): domain Eukaryota; kingdom Metazoa; phylum Arthropoda; class Insecta; order Lepidoptera; family Noctuidae; genus Hoplodrina; species Hoplodrina ambigua. The sequence continues at coordinate 12,141,546 of OX458981.1, forward strand.
CCCGGGCGTTTCCTCCCGCCCTATCCGACACAGGAACCTCCCGAAACTACCGTGTCCGGTGAGGACCTGCGTCAGGCGGTAGGTGAGGACGCCGTAGCGCCTCTCCAGCCACTCCTCAAAGAGGGGTCTTACCGCCGCGATTGCGGCGTGCCCGAACTTGGGTTGCGACAGTCGCATCTCCCATTCCGCCATGAGATCGCACCGGAGCTCGCCCCGCAGTGCCACGATTTGCCGCGGCAGCAGGGTTTCGCCCCGGCGCTGCGCGTCCACACGCCACTCGTAGACGCGCTGGAGGACTATTGCCTCCAGATCCCACGGCGGCAATCCGGCAAGGAGGCTTGCCGCTTCGCCGGAGACCGTACGGTATCCCCGGATTATCCGGATGGCCATGACCCTCTGGCATGCCACCAACTTGGCTGGTGGCCGCCGCCTGATGGTAGGGGCCCACACAGGGGCCCCGTAGAGGGCCATGGACCGCACGACTCCGGCGTAAAGCCTCCGGCAGGAGGCGCCTGGTCCCCCGTTAGGGGAGGCCTACGTTCAGCAGTGAACAGCCATAGGCTGATTTGATGGAGTACATTTAAAAATGTCAGGACTTTACAGGACACCTTTATCCTTAATTTCTTACATAAACTTGAACTGACATTACACGACCGGTGGCAGCTGTTGAGCATGCGCAAGCGGCGAAGGACACACCTGACGTAACTTACAAAGGTACAGCCATGCTGAATGCGTTTTAAACGAGTGCATCCCTCTTGTTACAGCTAATGATGATGATAATACCACAAAAATCGTACCTTGTCCCTCAGTAGCAGAAATAATATCCTCCTTCGAAGGTTTCTCGTTAAAGATATCTCTGTCAGCATCAGGGCTCTTGATATCATCAGGACTCCGCCTCGAGAACATGTAGAAGCGGTTCTTCTTGTACGCCGTGCAGAACAACGTAGGGTCTGTCTTCACATTTAGGAGTGTGGGGTTCTCTGAGCCTTCCATCTCGAGGGTAGTCGCTACTTTTGATTGATTTGTCCGGCCCTGGAAAGATGAAGGAAAGATAAGGATTGGAAAAGAAATATTAGAAAGGGGTAAATCGTATATTGGTTTGTTCCAAAGTCAAATCCGAATTATTCGTTTCAATTAGAATGTTTTTTTATTGTCATTTAGAAACCAAAATTGGCTTGAGGGGTAGTGGAACATTCATACATACATACATAACATCACGCCTGTAATCCCCGAAGGCTTAGGCAGAGGTGTACCCATTAGTACACCCACATTTCGGCAGTTATTTTTTTAGTCCCATGTAATAGTGGGCGAGCCTATTGCCATCAACCGGGCACAAATCCAGACTCCGAGGCTGCTACTGACAAATTCCTGATGGAAAACCCAATAACACTTTGGCCGACCTGGGAATCGAACCCAAGACCTCATGCACAGCAGTCGCGCTTGCGACCACTAGACCAACGAGGCAGTACAACAGACAGTGGAACATTCATAAGCTGGTATTATTAAAGTATTACGCGCTTATGTGTCAGTGTCACATCTTATGTGTTGTATCCAGCACCAGTTCAAGAACGCAGTCTTACCTGAAACAGCGCAAGATGTAAAGGCCTCAAGTTCTCTGGTTTCCCGAGCATGGCCACGCAGCGGTTGGTGACCAGGTTGACAACCTTCACGCCCAGCATGGTCGCGTAGATCACGAAGTGCCCACTCGTGTCAAATAGTACGTTTGCGAGGTGAACAGAGTCTGACTTTTCTAGGTCACGTTCGGCTGCCATTCTGGGTGAGAAAGAGAGGGGGTGAGCTTTCGGTTTATGGTTTTAAGGCACAAATTTAAATGCACCAATTAAGTCGGGCGCATAAATAGAGATACGGACTGTCACACTTTTTAAAAGTCCGGGAGCCCATAATCCCGAGTTAAGTAAGGACATATAAATAATACAGTTTTGAATTGTCAAGGAGTCAACATTTTCAAATTTGGTAATAACTGGACATCCTTTTTTCTTTTGGAATTGAATGAAATGAACTGAATACGAAGGTGATATGCGAGATATGGGTATATGCGTAATTATTTGTTTAGTTTTGTATACGGCAAGGAAAACATATCGGAAAAACAATCGGTAGAATAAGAAATATTACACCAACCAAACTCATCCTACAGGGTGATACTTCGCTATTACGTCAAAAAACACACAAAGCCATCACAAACAAAGACATATTGAAATGTGAGCAACTTTTCAATTAAAACTTCAATAAAGGTATTGTTTGCAATATCTTAGTGATTAAGTCCAAATAAAAGGCAAAAAGTAAATAAAGTAATATTAATTACCGTCTACCAAACTCCATGTTGGGCAGCTGCTGCGTCTGATGCTGCAGCTCCTGGAAGCGCTGCAGACTCTCGTCCAGCACCTTGTGCAGTTTGCCTGACAGGAAATGGAACACACGCACCTATTACATCAACAGACAAACATCCTACTTATTACATAATGGGCTCAAACGGTTAATAGGTTTGTTTTAGTTGTGTTATTACTTTCCAGTCGAGATAGATCATCATACAATGACAGTGAGGGATGAAGGACGCACCTGTGTTGACGCACATACTTGAGCACTATATCTTGCGTATTTGGCTAGTCTACATTGACAATCGGCACCATTAATGAAATTCGATTGATAGAATATTATTATTAAATCAAAATTAAATCTTATATAACTTGTTGGGAGAAAATAAGTAAATAATAATTATTATATTTCTTATTATTAAAAGGCAGAACACTGCTACTGCTTTCATAACAGCAGCAATTACCGATACTGTGGTATTCATACTTCATTATTTATTTAATTTCTCTGTCTCATTGGAATAAAGAGGTGCTCAAACGCGGGGGTTCAAAATCGGATGGCGGCAGCAGAAACCGGTTCAAAACGTGGCTTAACGTTAACTTGTATGGTTAATTTCATTACTAGGAAACCCGAAAACGGGATCTATTTAAGCGCCGCCGGTTTTTCAATCGACATTAATTTTTATTTGAAGAATAAAGATGGTTTAACATAGGTATTATTATACAGCTGTTAAACTGCCATATTTATTATCTAGCATCATAGCGCTCTACTATCATGAGAAAACCATTAGCACTATATCATCTTACCTTTCTATCCAAGCTGATGGACGCCATCTTCTTCCCGTCAGGGGAGAACGCAAGCGCAGTCGGGTACGTCTTGTTCTTCACGAAGTCATATAAGTCCGTGTCCAATTTCGAGCCGAAATTCACTGTTTTCGGAAACTTGTATTCATGTTTTGGGCCCGTCCAGTATTCAATGATACCTGAAAGAAACGCAACATAATATTATGTAGGGTTTCAAAAGGCACTCAAAGAAGCCGAAAGTAAAATGTTCTTCCCATCATTGTGATCCTTCTACAGAGATATTGAAAGTAACGTTCCAACATGTTTATGTTTTTTACGAGAAAAACAAACCAAAACAAAACTCTTCAGCTTTATTATATTAATAACTAGCACTTTCCCAACGACTTCGATCGCGTGATTATTCTTACGGATTCTTAAGTAGTAAGGATTAAGGATTAATAAGGGTTAACTTATTAAGGATTAATAAGTCTTTTTGATAATTAAAAAAAAGCCTAAAGCACTCAGTGATAATGTAGCTTCCTATTTGCTTAAGTATTTTCAAAATTGGTTCAGTTGTTCCAGAGATTCCTACAAACTTTACCTCTTTATTACATAACAATTCTAATTTAATATTAATGGTCTACTATAAGTAAATGTTTCAACCTTACCTTGCTTGTCTACCGAGACTGCTGTTTCATACACTGGGTTGTACGCGATGGTTGTAACGGTGGCCTGGTGGAGGGTTTCGAAGGTGTGGAGCGGCGTGCTCGCCGTCTGTGTTCCGTCGAATATGTGGATCTTGTTGCTGGCTTTCTCTGAGCTGTTTACAAATAAAGCATGCTACAAAAAACTTCATTAAACTTATAGGGTCGGTTCACGTCTGACGGAAGATACGTCGAACGTATCGTCTTTAGTATGGTCGACGCACTAACGCATCATCGGTTATGTGTGTATGGTTGGATATTTTATTCTCTATTTGACTGTTTCTGCGTTACGCGACTGACGATACGCGGCGTCTTTCCCGTCAGATATATACCGACTCTTCCCCAATTTCCTCACAATTTAATAATGCCTGTTAATGCTTTATTAGAAATAAAAGATTTGTGTTTGAGCTTGGTATAAAAAAACAGTGGTACATACATTGCAAGTGCAGATATTGGATCCCCAGCAGAGTGCACCCACTCAGCGACGTAGGGCTCAAACTCTATGGTTATCATGTTGATCATATCTGCAATAGAAAGAGCAATGAACATCCATACTAATATTTTAAGTATGGTAAAATAATTGATAAGCTTTTATGGCTAAACCACCAAACCAATTTTGATGAATTTCGATAAACAACCCAAAAAAGTACATATGTTTACTTTTTTAAATTAAGCTAATGTTAATGTTCTTTTTTGTTCAGCTCATACTATCCCACTGCTGGGCAAAGATCTTGCCCCTATGAACATAAGATGGGCACAAACAGAAGCTTCTGCCCAGCAGTGGGGCCAATTGGGCTAAGGATAGACAAGAGAAAGATAAGAATGATGATGTATGGAAAAAGCAAAACACAAAATATATTACAAGGAACAGTGGCTAATCATAATTATGTTATGTACATATCATTATGTTACATATTATATCATAATTATATTATCTCTACATACGATCTATACATAGATATAATAAAATCGTAGCAAAGTCAAAACTGTACATTTAATATTTTTGTAAGAGACTAAGTGCCGGAGCCACTGAATAATACTAATGCCGAAAATATTTTTTTGTCTGTTTGTTTCTTATAGCATCATGCAAATACTGCCGGATAGATTTTGTTCAAATTTTGAATAAATATTTAAAGATAATGATGTATGGAAAAAGCAGACCACAAATATACTACAAGGGCCATTATGTTATATAATTATATCATAATTATAATTATTATTACACAATATACTCCAAGTTTCCATGTACACACTAATCGGCTGATGATCATGATGATGCTGATACAGTTTTCTGGTTGAATATATTATCTTACCAAAATTAACAACATCAAACACCTTGATAGTCCTCTCCAATGAGGCGGTGCAGAGCAGTGTGCCCGTGGTGTTGGTGGCAACATGGCTGATTGGTGCTAGGTGGCAACGGAAGTGCTTTACGAATTCTATACCCTCCTCCTGTAAAATAAGAATTAAAGTTTTTAGTTTAAAGTAAAACATTACTTGGATAGTAAGATAGGCAAGACCAACTGATTTTATATGAAAAAAATTGCATAAAAAAAAACTAAGATGTTGGAGTAAGGATTGCTGAATTATATCTCCTACAATAATAATGTTTTGAAGATATTGTTAATAACAAATTAGTTCTGACAGCAAGTAATAGCAGTAAAACATTAGCAATTAAATATTCTTCACAAACTTTTCGTAGATCCTGGTATGCTGTGTCTATGGCAAAATAGAGCTACGTTACACTAAACTTAGACATCCTAACAATTAAAAATAAAAACTTCATTATATTCATTGTGGCGCCAAAAATGCAACTTTGCTTTGTCCTCATGAATGTTACACTAAGAGCTTTGTATTGTGTACCTGTTTCTTCCAAAACTTCAAGTGGCCATCCTGACTAGCGGTGATCACGAAATCTGTCTTAGTGACCACTACATGAGTGACCACATCGCGATGCATGTAACTGAATTCGTAAGTCTCCGATGTTGGCAGGTTCTCGATGTACAAAGATTCAAACTCCAACACTGCAAAATAGAAAATAGATTGTATGTTATATCTGCATTTACTCCCAAACATCTGAAATTAAGGAATTTTCCTAGGCCTTTATACCTCTTCTTTTTTTAGTTTTAGGTTTTGATGCCTCGGCGGGCATAGGCCCTATCCAGCCATCGGTCTCTTCAGCTTCTTCATTGTTATCAACACTGCTACGTCTCTTCTCTGCGGACATTATTGGCACAGGAGGAACCAATTTGGCTTCTCTTTTATCTCAAAAATATCGAATTTTGTAATAGTTCCCGCAGATTTATAAACACCGTCGACGGTGCAACTCACTTGACATTACAATATCTGATTATACTGACAAAATTAAAAAGTCGTCATTTCAAACAAACATTGCAGCGATTTGAGACTTCTTAAATTGTTTACTTTATACCTATTAAATGAATGGATGCATTGGCTTTAGAATTTTTGGTTTTAGGGTATTAGACCATTGACAATAAACAAAATAAGAAGCGGTCATTGGTAATTTATAGAGGGTATTTTTGATTGGTTGAAATACAAGACCTCTCATTGGTTGTTCGTCTTTTCATTTCCGTTGGTTTCATAGACAATAGTGAATGTTTCCGTGAAAAATATTATTTTTGTTTTCCATAGTAATTTTATTGTAAATCAAAAGAAAAAAGCTTTTTGTAATAAAAAAGCAATTTTCTATCGAATTCACGTCATTGCAGTATTTTAAAAAATATATTAATAAATAATCCTCCAGTCACGTTGGAGGCGCGTTAAAAACTTTTTAGCTACATTGTCTATGCTCAAAATGTCTTTTACGAATTCGTAGTGATGGTGGCTGGCTTCCTTGCAAACGAAGCGTCGTAAATTTCATCGTATTTGTAAATCTTATTAAAAATTTGATCGTGAAACGATCGAATCAATAGTGATTTAAGTGCTCAAGAAGTTTCACATCTAATCGGTAAGTGAAAAGTGCAACATTGATTGTGAAACCGCGCGCTACCGGTACCTCTACACGTGGTTAGGCTGCTATACGGCGTACGTACGTTACAGATGTGTTTTCTTATAATTATTAGCGAATGAAGCAACGACGCAAATTTCCCAAGTTTTTCCAAGTGAAATTCTGTTATTTTTATGTCAACGCATCATAGTTAGGTTGTTTATTGAACGTGGTTAGTTTGACAAACGGTGACTCGTTGCTGACACATATAGCTGCTGTTGAGGTAATTTTATATTCGAATAAATGATCGGGATTCATTTATATTCGTTAAATTGCAGCTGAAACATTGAGTGAAATTGCTTCGTCATCACTATGCGGGCTCAATCAGCTTCAAGTACCTATTTATCATGCCTTGTCTTGTAGCTTTCTTTTTTTTTTCACTGTTAGTATAAGACAATGACGCATCGCTGCACTATGAACAGCATGTGGGAAAGTATTAATGTATAATGCCTATAGGAACCTTACAAGTCTAGTTTTGAGCATGTGTAATGCTGTCTACCTGTTACATGCTCACACAAAGGACTCATTAATGTACATTGAAATGGTACATCTGTATTATCTACTATTGTACTTATGAATTCATTGACATCATTTCAGTAAGGACAACAATATGTTCTTTAGTTAACGGTAATTAATTATTTCATGCTTTAATTTTGTATATTTTCATTAATCTTACCCTTGTGCTAATAATATTCAAGGACATGATTCGTTCTGCCAACATCTAGCTTTTAAATTTCCTAAAAATTATAAAAGTATTCTTACCATATTTGTTGGCCAATTAAGTAATTGCCTTTAGTAGAATTTCTTAGTATGAAAGCCAATGTAGTTGCGAACAATTCCAATTATACACTTTCTAAGAATGCAAATACTTCAATTTTAGTTTCACTTATCACCAACAGCAGAAGCATCACAAAGCCAGCTTTTTGTTAAAATACAGGCTTAAAAACTATAAATATTTGTATTATTTGTACATTGTATATTTTTCACATATGGCAACTCCTATTGTAGTAAGAAAACCAGTAATTACATAATTACAGCAATCAAATTCAAATAAAATTATATATAGATATAAAAGCCATTTGGTGTAACTCAAATGAGGTTAATATGATGCAAAAAAAAAGACAATGTAGACAGTTACAAATAAATCCAAAAAGGTTTGTTACACTTTTACCAGAGTACAGTTAGAACTTTCAAGTTATTGCTCCGTTGACCCTTGCATTAGAAAGTCATACATTTTATGATATTGCACCACAACCATCTAGATTTCACACTAAAATTCATGTAGGACTTTGTATTTTTGATGTTAAGCCTTTTCCAACATAATTATTTGTTTTAAATTGTCGTTTATTTGGTTTGAGATAAGTTTTGAAATCATTACTGTGCAGACTTGGTAAGATTTTCAACTTAGTGGTTTGTTGTGATGACTCGTACTAATTTGAGTATTTTGCTGAAAGTAGGAACATTTTTGTTATCTTAATCAAAGTGTTGTTTTCATAATCTCAATATTTCGGTTAGGAATTTTTTACAAGAATGCTTCAGTCAACAATAGTCTTTGTTGCAATATAGATGTATAATTTATTATTTCCCTATAAAAAATGGTCAATTTACTTAATGGATACTTGACCATACAAGTCTTGATTCTCCTGGGAGCTGCTATTACATGTTTGGTACATAAGAGTGGGCCAACAATTTGCATAGTGACTGTATGTACACTAGTTATCATAATTGCTACAAGTTAATGACTTTCCCACTTGCAGCTTTCACTCTATCCCCTCTACATTCTGCTCACACTTTATTGCCATGAAATGTGTTTGACCTAAAGATTTTGTACTGTTTTAGTTAAAAATATACATTACAACAATCCACAAGCATTCTGGACTTGGAAGTATCTTCTTTAAACATCTGCTTAGTTTTTTGTAAAGTAGGTACTTAAGCCTTTATAAAATATAGTAGGTACCTACTTCTGTACTCACATGAGGTGAAATTTTCGCCTATAGAGATTAATGATGTAGGTAAAAAGTTATTGATTATGCAAATAAAACTGTAGTCAATAATGTCTTGCTGTAGTGTTGATCAATAGTTTAGAGGCCAAAGAAAGGTGTCGCCGTGTCGAGGTCGGCCGTAATACTCGTTCAAACACTATGGTTTCTATGTACAACTTATTGTTTTACTGAAATTATACAAAATAAGTCTGTTGCTTATACAAGTATTAAATACGTCGTAGTTACTTGAATCAGTGTAAGTACGTGGTGTCTATAAACACTTGCTTGCCCTCTGTGAATTACATAATGACCTATTTCATTTCTGATTCAATTTAAGCCATGGTATGGTTAATCAATTTTTCTGAGCCATGTTATGATAACAAGACTTATAAAATAACCTAGATGTTAGAAATTGAAAGGAAAAAGAAACTGCAAATAAAAATGTTACAGTTAAAAGTTACAACGTCATATTTTTTGTATCGTGTTCCCTAACAACTTTTTCCCTATGAGGTGCTTAAACATTGTAATGTTACGCATTGTCCCACCACTAAAAAGCCGGCATGATCTGCTGTTAAACTACTCAAGTCAACAGACCTCGTGGAATGTGCGACGATCGCTCTCAATTGTTTTGCATCGTATCGGGCCTCCTTTTAACATCTCGATCAAAATGTTTGCCGCGAGTCAATTGGTGACAATCGTACGTAATTTGCCGTGATCTTGGCACATGAAGCGCGTTATCACCCTCAGGGTCATCACGTCAGCGGAACTTCTGTGCAAATAAGTAAACTTAATATCTCTGTTACACTTATTACCGCAGAGAGAGGTAAGAAAAGGATAGATGAGGCGAATAACCTTATTTTATAGAGGTCATTAAAACAAGGATAAAATATGTATATTTGCTGCATATATTTTTCGCCCCTAAAAATGTTACACCGTTTATTATAAACTACTTATATCTTAAGTTTCGACATAAAGCATAAAAGTTAGCTGCGTATTTTCAAGTCAAACTTAGTTCTCTGTTACTTGTTGTTCTTGTAGAGGTGCCGTTATGTTAGTGATAAGAGTATAATCAACGGAGTGCATCCTATTGTTCCAGACAATGAGTTCGAGCGTATGCTACAAGTGCAACCGGACGGGGCACTTCGCCCGCGAGTGCACCCAAGGAGGCGTGCAGGGCGCTCGCGACTCTGGCTTCAACCGCCAGCGCGAAAAGTGCTTCAAGTGCAACCGCGCCGGACACTTCGCGCGTGACTGCAAGGAGGAGGCCGACCGTTGCTACAGGTTAACAATATAAACCGTCATCTTAGTATTTTCCTAAGTTTCTAGCATCAAACCAGCTTCCAGCTCAACCAAATTAGACACCCCGGGAAAATGCGATAACTTGTCCAAAAGCTTAGAAACAGGTTAAACTTTCCGATGAATGTTTCATAGTTAATGGGAGTGCACGGCGCGGCAAGTCGAAGGGGAAACAAGATCGGTGACCCATTGCTCAACCGCCCAGAGCGGTTGCTTGAAGCAGTAGCGTAAATCAATCAAACTTCTTAGTTGTAGCGTTGCTATAGGTTAACGACACTTGAAACGATACGTGTTTCGTGCAGACATGAAGTATCTCTATTGGCTCGTTACGCATGAGTGGTCACGTTTGAGCGACTCGACTCACACGCGTCGTATCGCCTAGCCGGCCTAGCGTGCGCTGACGAGGAAACAAGTGCCACGCGCCATTCGCATCTGCGTGGAAGGAATATTTGAACAGTTATATCATAAATTGAAGTTTAAAACTTAAGCTTAAACTTAACGGGCTGGCTTTCAAAGGCCGACTTTCCTATTTACACTATTTCTGTACAGCGACTCAATAAAATCGATATGCTCGGTTAAACTAGTTTAGTTCGAGACAGGTCTCACCACCTAGTAACGCCTACCAATTTATCGGCTATTTAATGCCGGGCGTGTTTAAGTAACGTTGGGTGCACGTTATAGCTAACCCCAATTCTTATCCGAGTCACGTAGGTTTATCATTAGATCATATCTAAAACCAGTTTCGATAACAAGAATCGTCTTTGATGTTTCTTTGCTATTCGTTTTTAGCTTGAATCTACGGAAATGATCACTCGAAAACTTGATCCTAAACCTAAATAAGTATTTTAAATATCTGATCAACCTGTAAAAAATCATTGGATGTCTCGGCGCAATCAATAACTGATTTAAGTATTGTAGACATTGACCTGAGTAACGAGGTCACAGAGAAAGTGTAGTGTGTCTACTAAATGTTCAAATGTCACGTTGAACTGTTGGCATTGACCTTGGCGACACACGTTTACAATTAACTTGTCATCGACCTTTCTGTCGTATTCAGATTTATATTATAATAATGGCAATTTTATTCAAGTTTACAGGTTTTTAGGCAGTATATGTAATGCTCGTGTTTATTTGTGTCGTCCAGATGTAACGGCACGGGACACATAGCGCGCGAGTGCGCGCAGAGCCCGGACGAGCCGTCGTGTTACACGTGTAACAAGACCGGGCACATCGCACGGAACTGCCCCGAGGGCGGCCGCGATAGCTCCAACCAGACCTGCTACAACTGCAACAAGTCCGGCCACATCTCACGCAACTGCCCCGACGGCACCAAGACTTGCTACGTGTGCGGAAAGCCCGGACACATCTCCCGCGATTGCGATGAGGAGCGGAACTAACACACGCCTCGTCGCGACTGCCTATATATAAAATAAACTATGTATATTATGATGCCACGCACGGACGATAAGCAAAGGACGCGATACGCGACACTAGATCGTAAGACCACACGACTGTATGAAATTAATGCAACGGAATTATAAATCAGATGCAGCAGCGGTATTCACGTGACAGACTGAGGTGTATGATTTTTAAAATGTTGACTTGTATATAGGTCTCCCCGCCGCGCGAGCGCCGGCGGCGCTCGTCGATACGTTAATGTTTGTTCTTGCACGACGTGAACGAGTTATTGTGTTTTAAATCATTTAATAATCGTGATTGAACTATTGAGGAGGTAGCGTTACAGTTTTTAGCATTACAGAGTATATATTTAATATATTTTGTACAGATTTTTTTGACAAAAGATAAATTGGATGCTGGCGTACTTAATGAGTTTTCAATGTGAAGAGTGGAGGCCCCGGAGCGACCCGAACCCCTACTGGACTCTCTTGTTCATCTTGTTGTACAGTTGTTCTTACGCGATCGTACTGCGATCCGACGAGTCTCAATCTTACATCCTATCACTTCGCGTGATTTATTTTTATTGATCAATTCCTTTGTTTATGAGATCCTGCTAACTTGTGGAGAATTCAGTGGTTAATTAGAATTTCATCAATCAAAACATTTTTTATTTTGTTATCCCTGTCAATGTGCCTCTCTGTAATACACTGAAATGTATAATGATTACTCAAATAACAGTGGGAGATGATTAATTAATAAAATCTTGCCTTATTACCTATTTTACAAGTTTTCATCTTGCCCTATTTTTTTAATGTCATTGATATTTTTTTTTTGATGATTAACATGTGCTCACGACACGAACACACATCAACTGTTTTTGATCTCCCAAGTATAATATTTTGAATTAAGTTTAGATGACATTACTGAGCTCAAATCAATTGATTGAACAAGAGGGCAATACCTATCCTTCAACCATACCTGGAATACATACATACAAATTATATTTGTTAGGTACATAACACTTGTGACATCTACTACTACGACTAGAAAAAGTTGATTGTTTGAAAATTTTCGCCATCAGCTTCAACATATTTTGGTAGTCAACGTACGTAAGTATCGACCTTCCGAGACCAGTGACTGTAAGTTAGTAGAGTGTTTAGTAGCTGTTGTAAGTATTAGCTCAAGTTCATCATAAATATAGTTGAGTAGTAAGTAGTGGAATGCTGATAACCATAATCACCTTGCTTATATCCTTTGAAGACAGGCACATAGTAAAGAGTGCACCGTAGGTAGTCACTGGCGGATCCAGGATTGTCGTTTGGAAGGGGCTTGACCCCGCCGTGGATAAGTTTTTAGCAAAGGAAATACTGAAAAAGCATACGTTTTACGTAATTGATGATACATTGACAATAATTATTGTAAGATTGTAAAGCTTTGCAAAAAAAATAGATAAATATCTAGCTCACTTTAAGATTTGTCGCGGAAGAACTCAGATTCTTTCAAGAGGGGGGGTAGAGCCCCTTGTCCCCCCCTGGATCCGCCACTGACCGAAGAGCAAGAGGAAGACTTAGTAGATAAAAGATAATAATTTATACCAAACTATCCTTTTTTTATTTGGACCATCATCTCTTCAGTCGACGGAGGCCGAGATGGGGTGAAATCAACCAGCAAAAATGTCAATCAGATAATGAAGCCAACAGTGCAGTCCACGCTACGAGTCTGCGATAAACCAACGACATAGTGAACATACCTACCTATAGCTAAACCGTAGCGAGTCGGTCTGCTGGCGTTCGCCCCTAACCACAGAGGTCAAATATCTTAAGAACAGTCCAGTGCACATTTCGCCTCTTGTGTATCACGCCACGAGCGCCCGCCGCCCGCTCCTCTCCTAGTCCCTGTTCTCGTCCTACCCCTGTACCCCGCAGGCGGTTAGCTATAAGTAAGCGGATTAGCTATAATAATTAGGAATCTAATCTACACGCACAGAGCACTCTATCCTTAACTGCGAACCACCTATTTTTATTGTTCCGGGGTGGAAAATCCTGGTCCTCTGGTTAGGAGGGGAGGTAATTAAATCCTCCGCGACGTCTAAGATGGCGCGCGTGGAACACTACACTACGTACCGCTGCCTCGAGTCGAGTTGAATTATTATTATACAGAACAGAGTGAACCTAAGTAAAAAAAAAGAACGGCTCACTCTGTGCTACATTTGCTATAGTTTGTTCATTGGGAGCGTGAAAAGCTTTTGCAGGGCAATCGTCCTGGGGGTAAGCGATGGAGAGCCACAGCTGTAATTGAAATATGACAGTTTTTAGTGCTTTCAGCCACTACAGCCCCAACTACTACTAGCAAGGTAATTACATACTAAATAAAATAAACTTAGCATACTGCAAAAAGTAATTTCCGGTGAAAGGTAAAGTAAAGACTATGCTCTAAGAGAATACACGAGATAAACAATAATTTCAGGTTATCTAGCTTTGAACAGAGTTCATACGTTAAAATTAAGAATGATAAAATAAGAAACACAACGCTCTGGCCTTTGAGGAACACCAAAGATTCTTTATCTAACTTTTCTGTAATCATTTTGCAACGTTTCAAAGTTAAGTTGTGAACCAAAACGTCCAAAATACTTTTGAAAATAACTGTTTTTTTACAACACAGGAGAATGTTATTCCTAAATTTAGAACCGGTAAAATCTAAAATAATTGTAAGTAAAAAGAAGTATTCAAACATTATATTTTTTATCATAGATGTAATACATGACAAGAAAGCTCATCATATTTATTATAATGTAAATAAAAGTCTAAATTACGATAACTTTAAAACGTTAACGGAATGTACCGGTTTTCGCACTAGCCGGGCGTGGTGAAGTGCGGCTGCGCGACAATCGCATTTTCTTGAATGAAGTGAGTAATGAGACGTTGTTAACGTTCTTGTTTATTTATTTGAATTAAACTTATTTTAAATGAATTTCTTTAAAATTGAGTAAGTTTACGTGTTTATAGGAAGCAAAGTGAAGTTTTAGTGCAAATGTGGTTGTGTTCTTTGCCTATAATATAAAAGCGGAGAGTATCCATGGGCGTTAACTTCAGGTTAAAAGAATTGTTAACTTATTATTAAATTAAAATTAAGGTTAATCGAGTATTACACTCGTTCTATTTGTACTTATTGATCTATATTTTGGTTTAAATGACCGGTGTTATGTAATTAACTGAACTTTTACCTGACAATAGTCGGTGTTTATGTTGGCTAACGATTGTTGCTATTCGAATCTTCATTCTAAACTAACACCGACAACAACTGTTAGTTCGTTATAATTGACGTTAATTTTTATAGAAGCTTGCTAATTATTGTTTAGTTAAAGCCTTATTTCATAAAGATTCAACTTATAAGCCAACATATTTGACAAAATGGCAAAGCTAGAAATCTGTTAATTACTTTAACTGTCATGATCTTTTATTGCGGTAAAATTGCAAGTAAATGTTTACTTTTCGTGTTCGAATAAACAAACAATAATCATTTTTAGTGTAGAAAACATGTTGGAAGACAGAAAATACTGTACACTGAATACATCAGCTATTAAAGTTATTTTAAATTTTTTTTCTCTATTTTTTAGACAGTTAATATTAATTTTGTTGACTTCACCATCTCCATTTCTCTTTCAGGCAGACAAAATCAAAGACTGAATTATGAATCTCTTAATATTAACATACATACTATCTACAACAGTATTACAACTATGCACATCACAAGATTATGCGTCACCAACATACAATCCGGACATTCAGCAAACAAACCCCACAAATGACTACCTCAGCTCTGACCCAAAGTACGACAACCCATATGATCCAAGAAGAAAATATGATAATCGTAATCAGAACAATCCAACCCAACAATATGATCCCAATCGTCCATATGATCCCAATAGGAGTCAATATGACCCAAACCGTAGTCAATATGATCCGAATCGGAATCAATATGATCCGAATCGTAACCAATATGAGCCAGAACAGAGGTTCAATCAGTTTGAGAACCGCAATCAGGATGTGAACTACAACCTGAACCAGTACACTCCTGAACCAACTCCAAGACCCTCATGGGATAGCAGCAGAACATACAGTACTTCGTACAAAGGTGCTCCTCTGGACCATGAAAGTGTCATCATTAATGATGCGTAAGTACCCTCAGTGACCCCTTGTTTTTGTAGCTTCAATCATGTTTGGGATTGACAATATTTCCTTGTGCTAAAATTATGTATACAATGTTACAGCAACAAATCTTATTTTAACCCTAGCATGAGCCTGTAAACATAGTTGTTCTACATGTGCTAAATTCATAAAATAGAAGTTCTCAAGTCACCAAATGCTGTTATAAAACCTTATGAAACTAAAAGTCAAAGTCAAATAATTTATGTCAATTTGACCAATAAAAGGCACTTTTGAATTTCTTAGACAAGAAAAAAATGGAATTAATCTAGTTCCCCTGACAAAAGGTAGTTTCATATGGAAAAAATTGGAATATAATGTACCTTGCATAAAAACTACTTTATTAGAATATGTACAAAGTGCTTTAATCAAAGGATTACATAAAAATTGTGACCCCTGAAACAGGACAAATTCCTATTGGGGGGCAATGTTTTTTAAAGCAGAGAACAAGAGCATACTTTCTTTTCACAGAACATACTTCATAGTGGCATCTAGAATGGTAAGGCCAGGCCAGATCTACAAGATATCAGCTAACATCCTACAAGCCCGCATGCAGATGACCATCAGAGCTTCAATCTCCTGCAATGGAGTGGAGATTGCTGATGTTAACCAAAGAGTGAAGGAGGGAGTTCCTGAAATATTAAATATGAGGGTAAGTTTTCGTCATATTTAATAGAACTTAAATAAAAATATGATTACTATATTTTTTAACTCTTTGTTTAACAGTCAACCAATGATCCAACTAACCAAATAAAGATGTTAAGTTGTACATAATATTATACTTTAAAGAGTAATATCAAAGATTTGCTATAAAACTACATATAGAAAAAAACTTGATATATTATATGTAAGCAAAAATAATTGTTGAGACTATATTTTGTGGGCAACTGCTGGATGCGGGCAATGCAGGGCTAATAATAATTATTATTATGTCCCAAAGCTTAAAATGTAAGCAAAAACATGTTGAGACTATATTTTATGGGCAAACACTGGATGTGGGCAGGGCCGGTCATTGTGGCTATCTTTAGGGGAGGCCTATTTCCAGAGTGGATTTTATTCAACTGATATGATGATATTTCTTGAATCTCGAAAACTCACAAAAAAAAACTTTGTTTTAACTAACCTGACTTCTCCAGGTGCCTGCAACAACAGTGCCAGGTGACTACAAGCTACGCATAGAAGGCCTCTACTTGGACACGCCATTCGGAGGCCGCGCCTTCGTCAACGAGTCGCAGTTGTCCTTCTCCAACCGGTTCATGACCATATTCATACAAATGGACAAACCTGTCTACATGCAGAGCCAAACTGGTAAGTAGTCAACTGTATTTGTAAAGATGCGCTAAATATCGGAGAAGCAGGGACCCTTGTTAGTACCACCCATTTTTCTCACCATTGCTGCTGTGCTTTAGGTGAAAGGGTGGGTATGGGTGAATATAGGTCCTGGCCACAGAGACACCTCGATGCTGCTGACACGGCGATTCTGGGCTTTGAGGTCCTAGGAAAATTAATGCCATTAATCATAAAAAAAAATATTTCAATCAAGGAGTTGGCCAGTTGGTCAGATTCTGGTCGCTATACTCGCTATAGAGTTTAACAAGCATGGAATTCGGCGACACTCTTTTCAATCAAGTTATTACCATTTGGTACCTAGTTACATTAATTTTATTGCTTCTAAATGTACTTTCAAACTAGGTACAGTGGTTTTTTGGAACAATCTCACAGTAAATTGACACTTTCTTTAAAACTTTAGTCATGTGTAATATTTTGTGGAAGGTAACATAGGTACTACTGTCACTGCACTAATTTGCATTGACATATAAGATATTCAAATTTTAATAGGCAAAGGAAACTGCTTAACACTGTAGGCGATCTGCCAGATCAGTTAGAAAAACAATTGCTTTTCGGCATGTCTTTGTACTTGGTCCTCAGTGACTTTGTTAGTCACGGTATCATTTGATTTAACGAATTTTGCTTGTGGTTTATAATAACATTTTACAGGCGATTACTGAAAATGGAACAACTTTTTGTTAAACAAAAAAGCGACAGTTACAAAAAGCTATCATAAAATTCTTTGTTTCAGTTCGCTTCCGCGTTATCCCTATCAACACGGAGCTGAAGGCGTTCGGGCGAGCTATCGACGTGTTCATCCTGGACCCCAACCGACGCATCATGAAGAGGTGGCTCTCGAGACAGGTAATGTGTCTATGAACTCTGTAGTACAGTGATGAATTATCTTTATTTGAATAAGCATAGGGTATATTTTTTATTGGCTTACTAACAGACATTCAACAGTCTATTATCATGGTAGTTGATAGCAGAAACCAGCGGCGAAGGCAAACGTTTTTATTACAGAAGCTACTAAATAATTATTTCTATAGATTATTAATTAAGCCTATCGCTATTCGCTTATGTTAATATTCTTATGGTTAATAAGTAGTAAAAAAATAAAATAAAGTAAATAAATAAAGTGTGAGAAATGAAAGCAAAAATAAAACCTTGCTATCATGCAGTCATCTTGCACACTTCTTTCATAACAAAGTGTGATAGGATCACAATAAGTGAATAATGTTCCATTGTGCCACCCTGCTCCAACTGATAGGCCACTTAGTATCGTGTTGACCATTGTTCACGCAAACTGCAGTCAAACGATACAAGACATCTAATGCCTACTAACATACTTGTAGCCGGCCCCATTTTTAAAACATAAATTGAGATTTATCATACTTTAATGGACACAATATTAAGTTGTCTATGAAAACAAATGGAGGAATAACAGGGCTTTGTGCTTTGGGGTTTTTTTTTTTGGCTTGTACTACGATCATGCCTATTTCTGCCGCAAAAGAGCTTTCTGTGTTCTGTTTCGAAGAGTTTAAAAGAACCTAAAACAAAGCTAAGATATGGGTTGCTTTAGCTCAGTAGGGAAACTGACTCAAAACGGAAAACAGTTAGAACTTCTCATCCCTTAAAAAATACAGAAATAATAATATGGTTTATTGTCTTTTTAGAGGAAGTTTAAAAGAAGGAAGATTTTGACAAACGTTTTCTTTTCAGATTTGAGCTAACATTTCCCTATATGGGTAAAGTAACCCGCATTTACCCGGTAAATGTTTTAAAAGTAAGATAAGTTGGTAAGATAGAAAAGGGTATGCATAAATGGTTCGGCCATGTTGAGAGGATGAGTGAAAGACGATTGACAAAAAGTATTTATATGGCAGAGGTGAGTGGCAACGCAGGGAAGGGTCGCCCTAGGAAGACCTACACTGACCTTATTGGTGAGGTCCTTCAGAAAGGTCAGGTGCGCAGTACTCGTAACCGGCGTGCTTGTATGACGAGATGGATGAGCGTGGATGAGGCAAAAGGAGTATGTAAGGATCGTAGCAGGTGGCGTTCTGTAGTTTCTGTCTACCCCCACGGGAAAAAGGCGTGTGTTTATGTATGTATGTATGTTTTAAAACTTAAAAACTACATATTATTAGAATAGTTTAACTAAATTCCGAATCGACTGATAGTCTATCATAAGCTGTTTTACACAACAAGGTCAAAAGTTCACACACCAACTAGGCGTTATTCTAACTGCATGCATAAATTATTACAGTGTATACATGCATATTTATATTTCTATCTACATTGACCTGCGCACACATAACGATTTAAATCTTGATTCTTGATTACCTACTGATAACCTTTTTAAATTATGTTTATGACTTTAGTAGTACTGTGTGTTCTTCAAGCCGCCAAAAACCTTATGTAAACTCCATACAATTGAATACGAATTTGTTTGTTTGGAGCACTAGCCTGTCCGCAAGCTTCACGTGTACGGTAGTCATTACCCGGACTGAGTTAAGCCAATCACGACACGGTTTTACTGCCTGGCCTACTGCTGCGTTTGTGTGTGTCGCTATTTTTCGTAGGCAGTAATAGCACATATAGATAGAGCACAATGATAATCTCGAAAGAATCGCCACTTGAACACTTTTAAACGACTACTTAAAATATTTATAAATACACAGATGACACAGATACAGATACACGGTTTATACAGATGAGCAGGCACTTAAGAGGTCATGAACCTCTAAAACAGTGGTTCTTAACCTTTTTGTAAATCGCGGACCACTGGTTAAAGAACCATGGCCTAAGATAAAAGATATTTTTTTATTGAACATTAGTATACATTAGTAGGTAACATAAGTTTATAATGTACACTGTTGGGTTAAGTATAAAATGGGATATGTATTTTGCCATAGATTATGGCGTATGAAGTAAAAATTGCTTATAGTTTATATTAAAACTACACTGCCTACCATCCAGCACAACAGCAGTAATCCCTTTTGCCGGTATAAAGATCATTGTCTATTCCCTACACAGAGTAACTTCGGTACAGTAAGTCTGCAGTACCAGATGTCGGACCAACCGCTGTTCGGCGAGTGGTACATCCGCGTGGAGGCGTTGGGCCAGATTGAGGAGACGCAGTTCCTCGTTGAGGAGTACTATCAGACGCGATATGAGGTATGTACCATTCCGAGAGATTTAAAACCATACATTTTTTATTAGAGCCATAAAGTTTGTACCTTTAAACACTTTTATTAGTAGAATGAAATATTTATAAATTCCTATTCAAAGTTAATTAAAGTCAACGTTAAATGATTTTCTTTTACATAAACCATTAAAAGCTACTTTTGGAAGTTAGTATTAGTTGCCCCCTCCAAAAGTAAGTTTCGTATGGATAAGAATGACCAATTTTCCATAATTGCTCTTGAAAAAATATTTGTTACGAAAGTTTGAACAGGTAAGGACAGTGTCATCAACAAGTTGCCCCCCCCCCCCTTTTCTAATGTATTTTAATGTGTCAGGAGTACTTCATTAATACTGCCATACATTTGTTTAATAATCTACAATTGCACCTCGACCAGGTAAACGTAACAATGCCCGCCTTCTTCTTCAACACTGAACCATTTATCCACGGCCGCATAATGGCAAACTACACGTCTGGCGCGCCGGTGCGCGGCAACCTGACGCTCAAGGCGACCATCAGGCCGATACCGCAGTACCGGCCGCGGTACTACCTGCAAGGACAGTTCAATAATAGGGGGCAGTTCGGAGTACCTACTGGGTATGGAGGGAATCAGTATACCAGAGGTAAGATATATACAATTATAAGGTACTGTTACAACTTAGACTTGGTTAAGGTACACTGTATCTTGATCACGGGTTCGATCTAACTGATAGGAACAACACAATTTGCTATAGTACTTCATACTTTTATTCTGACTGAAGGGTAAAAAAAAGGTCATTTTTTCATATTAATCTAGCGACCCGCCCCAGCTTCACACGAGTGCAAAGTAGATACATAAACCTTCCTTCAATCACTCTATCTATTGATGAAAATCGCATTAATATCCGTTGCGTAATTTTAAAGATCTAAGCGTACAGACGGCGGAAAGCGAGATGAAAGATGTATGAAAAACGTAATACTACTAAACATTTGTTCCACAGTCCGCCAAAACTACCCCTACAACCCTGGGTACAACCCTGGCTACAACACCGGCTACAACACCGGCTACAACAACAACTACAACGACACCAACTACCAACAGCAGTATGATGGCAACTACCAACAACAATACGATAACTACGGACAATCATTTGTTGACGAATTCGGCAGAGTTGTTAACAAGGAGAACCGGTACATCCCTGGTCAGCCCAACCAGTTGGAGCAGCCGGACTGGTGGTATGACCCGCAGAAGGTTGTCACGAGGATGTTTAACTTTGTAAGTAGAACATATTAAATAAGTGCTGTTTTTTCTTAAATGATTCTAAACCGCATTAACATTTTTCAATGGTTATTAAAAAAATACTTTTTTGTGGAACAACTTTGATTTGTTTTTTTTACCGACGAAAAATTTAATCTAGAACATGTCATGAACTTAATCCATGGTAACATCTATTGCAAGTCTTCTGTCGAAAATAACTATGTAATATTAATTTTAATCATCACCTGCCTAGCCTTTTCCCAACTATTTTGGAGTCGGTTTCCAATCTGACTGGACGCACCTGAATACCAGTGTTTTACATGGATCGGCTGCCTATCTGACTTCCACAACACAGTAACTTTCGGGCTACTGACGACCCGTAAGGACTGTCAAAGATCCACAGTATGCCAGCGTGCTTTCCGAGGCACAGAGGAGTGTCGGTGTGTAAAGATTCACGACAAGCGTAGCTTGATCTGATGGAACAACCCATGCAATGCTTAAAATTCTTTCTCTCTTTCAGGACGAAAAGTATCCATTCTGGATGCAGAAGCCGGACCCGACTCAGTACGCGATCGAGCACAACAGCAACAACATCAACAACAACAATCCTAACTACAACACCTACACGACAACATCGACGTACAACAATTATTACAACAATCCCTATTACGATCAGCTGCCTTATTTGAGATATGTAAGTATTCTTTAATTCAGTTTTCATTGTTTGATGTTGGAGAGTTCTTATGTGTACCAGAATGAAGCACCGTTTTTAATTATAATAATAGAGGCTCTTGTTAGGCGGCTAGACCAAGCTTGGCTTTATTTAAAATGCAGTACTTCTGGACGTGGCTAGCATTGTTTGGTCGATGGAGCCCTAACTGCCGGTAAGTTGGACCCTGTTGCAGTTACTCGTGGGATAGAATAATGCTAAGTTTTTATGCTCCATTCTTAAGAGCCATGGCGGGCTTCAAGCTAGATATCCCAGTGTGAAGCATTTCAAAATACCTAATTATGCAATTTAAAACTTCATGTTAAAAAAATCTTATGAAAAAGTTTTACTGTATACTCATTACAATATATTTACACTTTTATAATATTATTCACTGCACTTTAATCAGTGTATTTATCCAAGTATTTGAGTTATCCAGAATATAGCCTATCACATTGAAATAAAGCTGATTTTGTATTAGCAAAATGACACGAATATTTGTAGAAAATATTCCAAGTGAAGTGCCAGCATTTTGTAAATACTTTTGATTACATAGGCATCAATAATGGAGTATATATCATATAATGCTGATGTTTTTATCGCAAAGTTTAAAGTTTCTAATCTAAATTGACATTCACAGTTCAACGGCACCTACGACTTCAAGTACCCGATGTCAGAGCTATCCCAGCTGGTGCCCACCCTGGACGGCGTGGAGGTGATCATCACGGCGTCGGTGGGAGACCCGTTCCTCGACGAGGTCATCGAGGGCTACAGCATCGCTAGGATCTTCAACTCCTCGCTACAAGTCACCTTCCTCGGAGGGACGCCGCAAGTCTTCAAGCCGGCTATGCCGTTTGATGTTTATGTGAGTTGATTTAATTAAAATCAAATCTTTTTATTGCATTAATATGTACATTTGGGTGTTACACCGGTGTTGTACGACATTTAACGAAGATGAAAGTTAAATGTTCTTCTCACCATTACGATCCTTTTTTTGTACTAAACCATACAGAGGAAGAGGAGATATTCAAAGTCAAAGATCCAACTTTTTTACAAAAACAAGTTTTCAATGTTATAAAAAAAAAAACTATAAAAACTCCTCTTGATCCCCGTACTGCTGGATTCACCTGTGAGCCACAAATCAAAGTCACTTCCTTCCTAGTAAACATTTTTGCTTAATGTTAGTTAGATAAAACATACTTTAATTACGTATACGACAACATAATATGCTGCTATATGATTTATTTGCTATATTTTTATACACTACGTAATCTTTTATAAAAATATAATACGTCAAAAAACTAGTCTAATACAATTTTAACAGTTTCATTTTCCATATTTCCTTTTTTAAAACATTGCATAGTCAAAATGATTGATGGAATTGTCCTTCCAGATGGTGGTGTCGTACCACGACGGCTCCCCCCTGCCGAGCTGGCAGGCGCGCGGCGTGTCGCTGCAGGTGCTCGTGCAGGTGGAGGGGCGCGGCAGCGGCGTGGAGCCGCAGCAGCCCGCGCTCGTGCCCGGCAGCGACGCCGTGTGGCACCTCAAGCTGGACCTCTACAAGTTACTGCGTGAGTGTACATTTTGTACATGTGTGTAACAGCTTAGTTATGTACTTTTTACTTCTTCAAACAATAACCTGAATCTCCATTCCAGGACTGCAAAACGACCCGAACTACCGCGAGGTGCTGAACGGCATCACGGGCGTGCGTCTGAGCGCGCAGCTGTCAGACGCGATGGGGTCGCACGCCAGCGCCGACGTGCACTTCATCGCGCACTACAGCGCCAACAACCAGCACATACGCATCGCCACCAGCACTACTGATGCTAGGGTCAGTGACACTAAAACTAAAGCTAATGGATCATTTTCTATGTTTCAAGAGTCTTAACGTTGTAACAATTGTCCTAACCTCGCTTCGCTGTCCCATAGGTGGGCGAGTACATCATTTTCCATGTGCAGAGCAACTTCTACATGGAGTCGTTCAACTACGTCGTCATGTCCAAAGGAATCATCCTTACGAGCGGACAGGAGATCATGCAGGTATATATATTTTTTTTTAATTTATGTCAACAGTAAGGGTTACCGGAGGTCTGTATACAACTCTGTTCCTACCGGCTTCCCTTCGGAAATGCTAAACAACACCTACGCTCACTCTAAATCTCTCGAATGTCGCGTGTACCGATAGGTGCATAAGCTCATAGATACGCACTCGCGCACAAAATGCCAACATTGAACGAGAAATCGAAAAAAAGTATAGTCAGTAGTGTACACTATTTAATATTCCTAAAAATAATAAAAAGAGTTACACTTTAAGTATATTAAATACACGATCGAATAAAAACATTATTGTTAAATATTTATTAGTTAAAAAATTAAGCAATATCAGCTTTGATTTTCCTCTGACGCAAATTGCCTCTTCGTCACCTTTGCCCAACCCTTTGGGTAGTACCGGCATGATGTTCTAAAGATTAAGAACATAAGAACTTGTTCCAACAGGGAATTATAGAGTATTTATGATGTCTAGTGAGAGTTGGCTTTAGCGATAATTAAAATGAATCCGTGTGTCCCCCGCAGGAGGGCGTGCGCACGTTCGCGGTGACGGTGTCGGCGGAGATGGCGCCCGTGGCCACCGTGCTCGTGTGGAGTGCGGAGCGGCGCGGCCACGTGCTGGCTGACTCGCTCACCTTCCCCGTCAACGGCATCTCCAGGAACAACGTGAGTATTTAACCGTAATTATTATGGGATAGTACAGAACTACCTTCACTTTAAACATTGTATGGAAGGAGAACTATTCAGTTTGAGGGAGCGCAGCTTTATAATACGTTACTTCCCACCATATGTACGATAGGTTGAACGACAACTATGTTTATTACTTAAAATAATATATTTTATGTGAAGTTTCTCATATTTATGTGAACTATGTTTTCTTTTTGAGAAATAATTGAAATTGATCTTTATAGAGTCTACAAAGACTAATTTCTTCAGACTCATCGTCACATCAGCGGTCCGACGTCCGCTGCTGGACATAGGCCTCTCCTAAAGCCATAGCAACCGGTCCTGCGCTGCCCGCATCCAACGGTGTTCCGCGACCTACTGACTAGTTACTTTAAAAAAAAATACAAACATCCGAATTGAGAACCTCCTCCTTTTTTAGAAGTCGATTAAAAATAACCTGTCTACTTCATTGATCTAATGGTCGCAAAGCACGACTGCTGAGCATGAGGTCTTGGGTTCGATTCCCAGGTCGACCAAAGTATTATTAAGTTTTCCATCAAGAATTTTTTAGTAGCCACCTCAGAGTCTGGTTTTGTGCCCGGTTGTTGGCAATAGGCTCACCCCCTATTACAATAACTGGCGAAATGTGGGTGTACTAACGGGTACACTTCTACCCTTAGGGGATTACAGGCGTGATGTAATGTTATGTAAAATACCGTTTTTTCTCCAGTTCACGGTGTTCATAAACAACCGCAAGCACCGCACGGGCGAGCGCGTGGAGGTGGCCATCTACGGCGAGCCCGGCGCCTACGTGGGCCTGTCAGGCATCGACAACACCTTCTACACCATGCAGGCCGGGAACGAACTTACTTACGCCAAGGTAAGTCTCACGAACCGACTGCTTGTTTAAAGTAATTTATAAGTGAAATCATTTATTTCCATTTACAGCTACTTTTGAATTGAATAAGCCACTAAGTTAGTCAAAAAATTTAAACCAGTTGCTTGTTCTAAAACGTAGGTGGGTCTCTATAGAGAAGAAACTCCACAGACACTCTTTTCAATGAAATTTTTACAAGTCCTGGTTAAATTATTCTTGTTTGGCTTCTATGTGTGAATTTACGTCAAAATCAACAAAACATCAATCATGAATTATCTATACTAAAAATATAATAAAGCTGAAGAGTTTATTTGGTTGAACGCGCTTGCCTCAGGACCTACTGGTTCGAATTTAAAAAATATTGTTGAGTTGGATAGTCCATTCATCGAGGAAGCTCCATGGGAGCGGAACAGTAAACATGACAAAAACCACGCGGACGAAATCGCTTGCAAAAGCTACTTTAAACTATATACCTGATTATTTTCCCCAGGTGATCTCAAAGATGTCTCACTTCGACGAGTCCACCAACGGCACGTTTGCGTACACGTGGCGCTCGCACTTCGGCGACGCGGACGACCTCGTGTACTTCCCCTCGTCGACCTTCGGCATTGACGCTAACAGGACTTTCGAGTGAGTGCAGATTTTTAATTAATGACTTTGAATTAAGGCCATAAGTAGAATAAAAAGTAAGCAGGGTCTCTTTTTGAAATATCGGTTTGATTCTACCACGGCAGAGAATAAAACAGAAGTTTTTTTTTAAATATTCCTTACATGGGTTTGCTCTTGACTCTAGTCTAGGTCAGAAGTGACATAGACAAATTATATTAATAATTTTATTATTAAATATAATAGAAAGGGGTAGAGAATGCCTAAGGCATTAAGTACGCCTTTGTACTTTTTGTTGTTGCATAAAGGTTAAATAAATGAAAGAAAAAATACACAAACTTCTCCTAAAAAACTAAATAAACGTTGTCCCACAGGTACGCAGGCCTCATAGTGTTCAGCGACGTGCCAGTGACTCGCCGCTATACAACTTGTAACGTGTCGCAAGGCTTCGGCGAGTGCTTGGAAGGAGGATGCTTCCCGCTGTCCAAGCGCTGCGACGGCCAGTACGACTGCCCCGACCATACCGACGAGTCTAACTGTGAGTTTCTATTTGGCCTATCGTAAATATGCAGTCGGCAGCATTGAATATCTACTTGCAACGTCTGACCACGCACAGCAACTCGTGTTGTTGTTAGTAGATTCAAAAAAGCTCCAAAATTATATTCCTGCATTAAATTGAGCATATGATGGGAGTGTTATAGTGTACAATAACTAGGCCGTACAAGGCTAAATCATCTGCCTAGCCTTTTCCCAACTATGTTGGGGTCAGTATCCAGAGAATACCAGTGTTTTATATGGAGCGACTGCCTATTTAAACTCCACAACCCAGTAACTGGGTAATACGATTCCCCTTGGTAAGACTGCTGTCAGATTTACAAGGCCGTACAAGGATAAATATTGTTTTTGTTGTTGGCTGGACTACAAGCACACAGTCTGCATATGTAAAATTATATTAAAATAATTTGTGTATTGTAACTCAGGCGAATCCGACATGCACAAGTCGTTCGAGCTGACGCACTTCCGCAAGTTCCGGTTCAACCGCGTGCAGCGACAGTACGACAACGTGTGGCTGTGGCGTGACGTCAACATCGGGCCGCACGGACGATACGTGTTCACTGTGGATGTGCCGCAGGTATGAGGATAGTTGTACGATATAGTATGATACGGATAGATTTCTCTTCGACATGATTTAATATGTATATGATTCATCCTTGGCGACGCTTGTACCACATTTGCCTACCTTCTTTTGATTTGTTGAATTTTAACCGGTCAAGCCCCAGCTGGCTTGCCGGTAAGTCAGAACAATAGAAAATCAATTGTGTCTCATTACGTGGGACTTGAGTAATTAAGCTAATACCATATTTCTGTGCCCTCTGTGCTTTAGATTAAAGCCTTATGACATATCATTTATTCACATGTCATTATGATATGCAATTAAATGAATATGAATATCAATAATGTTGTTGGTAGTTTGTTACAATATTTCGATACGTTA
This sequence comes from Hoplodrina ambigua, assembly GCA_949774945.1. Classification (NCBI taxonomy): domain Eukaryota; kingdom Metazoa; phylum Arthropoda; class Insecta; order Lepidoptera; family Noctuidae; genus Hoplodrina; species Hoplodrina ambigua. The sequence continues at coordinate 12,169,404 of OX458981.1, forward strand.
CAGATACCTGCCCACTGGATAGTGTCAGCGTTCAGTATGTCGCCCAGCCTCGGCTTAGGCATGTTGACGGAACCGAAACGAGTAAGTACTCATCATCTTATCATTCTAGAAAACTCAACTATCAATATTTTTATTTATAACTTTATAATACTTATCCTTACACACGGGGTCTCCTAATCAAAAGACTTTATAAGTGTTTTGTAACCTATTTTGTCTATAAAGAATAAATTTAGATGGTTTTTCTATTTATTAAAAATTATACATCTGGTACAAGTTTGACGTTCGAGCTCTCGGTACTACGCTAAGAATACCGCCTTTTTGTTTTGTTTGTCTGTTCTGTCCCACTCCTGGGCCAAGGCCTCCAAGAACTCCTTCCATGTTTCACATTACCGTGCCTCATCCCTCCAGTTTCAAAGGAGATGGCGGTAAGACCTGGATAGTTTTATCGCCATCTCCTTCGTGGTACGAAATAAAGGCGATGAGAAATACGTTGTTACTTTTCTTATATCCGTTTCCTCTTCTGCACAGTACATAGGCGTGCTACCATTCTTCATAAAAGTGGAGGGTCCCGAGCAGTGTCGTCAGGGCGAGCAGGTGGGGCTGCGCGTCATCGTGTTCAACTACCAGCCGCAGGACATCGAGGCCGTGGTCGTGCTCTCCGCCTCGCCCGACTACAAGTTCGTGCACGTCGAGGAGAATGGCATTGTGAGTATATCACTGGAACTTATTTTTGCGCCATCAGTTGGGATAGTTCATGTCTTAAATACTTGAAGCTATTTTGAATTGTTTTAATATGATTTTAATATTTTACTCTAGACTTCTTTTAACATATACGACTTGTTACATTGCTTTCACACTTTACCCATAGGTTCAATATGAATAATGTTATTTAAAAGATGGAGTTTCTTGCTCGTTGTTGTCCATAGAAATCTACTATTCTAAACGAACAACTTGCTTCAATTTTCTGACTGACTGACTTCATGAAAAAAGTACCTATAAATATGTAGTTTAATTGAATTAAAAACCCCCGACTGTGGCCGTTTTGTATGGATTTTCATGCCCAGTTCATCCATTTGGGAGGTACTATGCCACAGACAGACACTTCAAACTTATCGTCCTCGTCGTTTTAACGTCGGGGGTCAAAAATAAAAATTATTTGATTTAAAAGGAATAGCGTTGCATAACCTGTCGCACGTACGAAACCGCAGGGTATGACTAGTATCTAATATTGTGTTACTCTGAAAGGTTCGTTCGTACAACCCGCGCACGTCGTTCGGCGAGCACCAGTTCTTCGTGTACATAACGTCGGGCGACGCGGCCACCGTGTACGTGCCCGTCGTGCCCACGCGCCTCGGGGACATACACGTGCGGCTGCACGCCTCCACGCTCATGGGGCAGCACCACTACGTCAAGAAGATCTCCGTTGAGGTACGGCACATACACAATTGAAATACAAAAGGGTACAAAAGGTCTATTAAAAAAAAAAATCTGTAGTATTTATTTAAGGAGATATTTTTTATTTATAATACTATGAGACCTGGTTTCCTAAGATGCTTTAACCGGAGTCAATGATGCCCAAGGTGAACTTAGAAAGTACATATACATTAGAAAAGTCACGTTGGTACTTGCCCGAATTTTATTTTATTTATTTTCACACACACTATTATAACATCCTGAGAGTAAAGACCACTGCAATGCTATATGTAACATAAAAAGAACACTCACAATCTCATATAATGAAAAATGGGCGTCTTAACCGCTGGGCCATCACGAAATGTCGGAGGGAAATTGAAAGAGAGATACAAAATACAATAACCAGCTCAAAAGCCTTAGAACATGTTCAATCAATATTTCAACACCAATGTTTCCCAACAGCCGGACGGCCTGCCCCAATACCGTCACCAGTCCGTCCTGCTGGACCTGTCCAACCGCGCGTACGTGTTCCAATACATGCACGTGAACGTGACGGAGACGCCCATCATCCCGTACGAGGTGGACCGCTACTACGTGTTCGGCTCCAACAGGGCGCGCATATCCATCGTCGGCGACGTGGTCGGCCCGCTGTTCCCCACCATGCCCGTCAACGCTACCAGCTTGCTGCATTTGCCGATGGTGAGTTGGCTTCGTTTAAATGTCTCGCTGATTGTGGCGCATAAGTTATATGAGTATCATTCGGTTCACTTCAAGATAGTTGAGCCAAATTGTGCTGATCCACGCGTCATGATCGTAAGCGAACGCTTACCGTTAGTTACGATTGGATATCTCTTAACTGCTATGGCTTATTTATATCTTTTTGATTTTTCAAATTATTTTTATAGCTCTACATTGTTTTCAAAAGTGTATCCAGGATATTGTAAACACTTAACTGAAAAGAGTGAGCAACCACCTTCAACTTTCTGACTAACTGACCGACTTATTGATAATTCAAAAGTACCTGCAATTGGTTTAATCAAAATAAATGCTTTGACTTTATTTTTCAAGGGCGTAATTAGTTAAAAGTCTGTTTAAAATCTTTATTGTCATTTTTTGTTATAGCCATCTGTCATCATATATCACCACTGACTTGTTTGTTGCCTCACAGGACTCTGCAGAACAGAACATGTTCAGCTTCGCCGCGAACATGTACCTGACGCTGTACATGCGCCTGATCAACCAACGCAACAGGACGTTAGAGCGAGACGCGTTCTACCACATGAATATACTGTACCAGCGACAGCTGTCCTTCATGAAGCCGGACGGCTCCTTCAGCTTGTTCAGAAGCGACTGGTGAGTCAGAAGTACATAGCGCATAGTTAAAGTTGTTCGTATTCATTAGTACTTTTACGCTCTAAAAGCGGCACAGTCTATGTGTATATGTGTACAAATCACCCTTTATTCATAAATAAACCATATTTGCAGCAGAAAGACCATCCTCCTTCCTAATTGTCATTAAAAATGATTTCTTCTCTCATCAGGAACCAATCATCGTCAAGTGTCTGGTTGACGTCATTCTGCGCTAAAATATTCCAAGACGCATCGTTCAATGAGTGGGAGAACTTCATATACATCGATCCTGAGGTATGATCAAATTGTATGGTTTTGTGCGTTGCCTATACAGTACAGTCACCATTAGTAGTTTATCTAACTTCCGTGGTAAAGCGAACTATGAAAGCCGTTTTTAATGCTACGAAATAGAGATGCTGTTACTACAGAGCACAGACGTACAATTGATGGTACTTATGTAGTACTTCATACGGGCACAATGTAGATACACAAACCTTCCATTTGAATCGCTCTATCTATAGATGAAAACCACATGCAATCATATTTGAATTTTTCAAAAAGAAGACTTAGATTTAATTTATTGTGGGACATTAAATTATATCTAACCGAACAAACGGCGGGAAGCGATTTTGTTTTATATTATGTAGAGATTAAAATTGAATAAAATTTAAGACAAATTTTTGATTGGTCAGATAACTGAGTGTGAAACGTTTCGCCAACAGTCGGTTGGCTCATGAACTATTGGTCAACAGAATTTTTCAACCACGAATTTTTCACCCAAAGCACTTTTCACCCACGAACGTTTCGCCAACATGATTTTTCGCCAGTGAATGTTTCACCAACAGAATGTTTCGCCCATTCACTTTTCAGCCAAAGCACGTTTGGCCCATGCACTATTGGTTAAACAATCACTGACGTACCATTCTGTTGGAGAACAGTGCATGGGCCAAACGTGCTTTGGATGAAAAGTGAATGGGCGAAACATTCTGTTGGTGAAACATTCACTGGCGAAAAATCATGTTGGCGAAACGTTCGTGGGTGAAAAGTGCTTTGGATGAAAAGTTCGTGGTTGAAAGATTCTGAGTTTTCTTTCATATATTAAAATAAAATCTGTCCGACACCGTCCGTAAATTCATGGATCTATGCGAATGAGTTACGTAATCACCGCAAAGGGCGTTGACCTGCTACACTGGCCGTCCGTTATAATTACCTACATAAGTTTTAACTAATTACATCATTGTAATATACGGTGAAATAATTTTGAGGAAAAATGGAGATGTTACTTTAAAAAAAAAAGTTTTTTTTTTTCTTTGAATTTACGTTCTATTAGTGAAACCAAACCACTGGTTTCAAGGATAACGGTGTTTACACTAACACTGTATTGATTTGCAATTCCCTAAATGTATCTCCTCTTCACAGGTTATATCAATGGCAGTATCTTGGGTCCTGGACCATCAGACGCCGGAAGGTGCGTTCTACGAAGTGACGTGGCTGCCCAACAGAAACGACAACTCCACTATAGTCGTCCCCAAGAACAGCTCCCTGTACAGAGAGGCCTTCGGACATGTAGGCTGGAGTGACCCGAGTGCTGTTGAAGTAAGATTAGATTTTTTTTTATATACACAACCAAACAATATAAAAAATAAACAATTTTATACTATCATTCTTATATAAAATCTTAGTTATATATAAACTATCTCGTTGACAGGTAAATAACTCGATAATAATGCAACGGAACATCACGCTGACTGCTCAAGTGGTCATCACGTTGGAGACGGTCAAGAACCTGAAGGATATTGGCGTACGAGAGGTGAGTGCGCACATATAACCAAATATGCCTTTTCAATGTAAAATTTTGAGTAAAAATTTAAAACTTTAATGATAAAAAGGCATATTTACTCAATTGTGCCTTTTCCCTGTAAATTATTAAAATAAATACATAGGTAATTGTGTCTCCTCTCCGCAGTGGGATTGTATTATTTTAAAAGATGCTGATAAATATCATTGTATAAGTAATAAAATAAGGCAGTTGTAAGAAAATAAAACATTTATTTCAAAAAGTTTACACAAATAAATTTTAAAAGTACTTTCACTTATTAATTATATCAATGATTGAAGGACTCAACAAAACAAAAACAGAATTGTTTACTAAAAATGACACTTCAAAATCTCTCTTAGGTAGTAAAAAATTAGGCAACACAGCCAGTTAGGAACTTCAATATATTTATCAAAAAAAGAAAACAAACGTTAATTATCGTAACAATTATGTATCAAATATCTAAATAGTTTAAATTTATATCACAATCCAAGGAATGGAATTAACTTCTTATTACCTTATACTAAAAATGGCACTATGCATCTCTCTATCACAATCTTGACAAGGTTACAAAATAAGTAGGAACTTTTTATTATCAAAATTAAACAAAAAAATAATTCTAAACCTGAAAATTAGAAACTTTAAAGCACCTAATATATTCTCATAATAAATAAATCGACACTAAAGTGAGTATATAAATCAGTCTTGCATTAATTCAGTCTTCTTGGTTTTGAAACAAATCGACTGCTCGATCATTTATAGGTAAAGTTTTCCAAAAAAACTCCTGTTAGTATAAGTGGACCAAGCTTTGTGAGTATGATAGATTTCCTTTCACTCGTGATACCCCTCGGAACAAGCTTTTGTCGTGGAGGTGGCATCCCTTCTTTAATATTTTTTAACTTGAGAAAATCTAGCTTAAAGTATTCGTCGTAGAGCAGTCTTCATAATCTTAAAAGTCTTGAACTCCCATCTTCTTTACCATGGTGCGAAAGCCAGTATCAGATACAGCTTTGCAAAAGTCTTCTCGACAATTATTCTCTTCTCGCCTCGACACATCAGGCACAAATGACGGCATTCTATGCAAACCTTGCCCCCCTCACTTCATCTCCGTTCAGAAATGTTTAGTAGTAAAGGCACTTAAACGCCAATGTGCCTTTTTTATATGTATAACATTTATAAGCGTAGGGGTAAATAGAAAGGGCATAACTTCCAGTTGTGACATATAAGCCTTTTTCGGTAACACGGCAGAATTATAAAGAGCGGTAAGACAATGTGTTCGCTTGGCGCAGGGGCTGAGCGCGCGCGTGGTGTCTGCGCAGCAGCGCGGCGTGCGTTGGCTGGAGCGCCACCTGCGCGTGCTGGACGAGTGCGGCGAGCCCTACGCGCTGGCGCTGGTGGCGCACGCGCTCACGCACGCCAAGGCGCCCAGCTCCGAGCACGCCTACCGCCTGCTCAAGCGCAGGCAGCGCTACGAAGGTACTGCCGACCGCCTATTATTACAACATATTAAAACCACACGCGTCGAGTTTTCCTGAAACTTGATATAGAAAATCATTATTTTAAATCCAATATTCTTTTATTTAATATTATGTCTATAAAGTTTCAACAGTAACCACTGTAAAAGCGACACCAAGACACCTTATAAAATAAACTGTTAATATTTTTTAAGTTACCTCAGGAAATCACTACATTTTTTTTTCTATACTTTTTTAAAGGCCTTTTTAAGATTAATGCTTTACTAATACAAAATCCCAGAACCTTCTATATTAACCCAACTCCCATTGACAGGCGGGCTGAGCTACTGGGGCAAGGAGCCCGTGCCGCAGCCCCCCTACAAGATGGAGAACCAGAAGCCGTTCCTGCTGCCGCGCCTGCCCTACAAGTACGACTCCAACAACATCGCCGCCACCGCTTACGCGCTGCTCGCGTGCATGGACCATCAGGTATGTGGACTGTTTATTTATACTCACACACAAGTTATGTTATGGTCAAATAATACGGTTTTAATAAATTGTTTGACTTTGACAGGACAACAACGAGGCTATAGTGATGTGGCTCAACTCGCAGAGGCTGCAGGACGGAGGATGGGCGTCTACCCAGGTATGTGGACACTTTGTAGTAGGAATTTTAAGATGTGTAGCGCGACTGAGTGTTGCCGATGCTTTATTTGGATGCACCGTAACGTAACGAGTCCTCAAGAAGTATTACTTTTTATTGTTCCATATTGATAGGCCATTGGTATTTTATTTTAATTTGGTGTGTACGCAGGACACGTACATCGCGCTGCGCGCGCTGATCGAGTACACGAACCGCAAGCGGCTGCGCGACGTGTCGTCGCTGTCGGTGAGCGTGGACGCCGTGGCGCTGGCGGGCGACACGCGCACGCTGCACGTGCGGAACGACAACCTCGCCGTCATGCAGTTCATTGACGTGAGTTTTTATATAACCTTAGCACTAGCACACTTCAACATTTATTCAGCTTGTTCTAGAAAAAGCTTCTTGCAAGAATGTTGTGTCTGATGTTTGAATGCTACAATAAAGAAACTACATGCGCAGACACATAAAAAAAATTGCAAAGAAAACGGCTGCTAATGTATTTTTGTATTTTTTTATGGAATAATATTATTGCAAACACTACATTTTTATCGACATATTAAGTAGTACAGCTAAAAAGTTAAATGTTATATTTAAACGATACTATGGCCGTAATTTTTGACATTTTAATGTATAAAATTGATTTAAAAGGACGATGACCGAATTTGTATGAGACCCGTCCCCCCCTCCAACAGATATTTTGTATGGGTTAGTAGGTTTTTAAGGATCTATAAAAAGACTGGCAACCGGTTTTAACTTCAAAATCCATGGGGTTGAGGTATAAGATAAAATTAAAAAATCATTTTATGTTATCATTTTGTCAAAGTGGGCGTTAGACCAACAGCATTGAAATGTATTTCATATGAAAGCATATAGTTCATACTTTATTTTATATCATCACACCAAGTATCAAAGACGTGGGAGAACAGAGTTACATCGTTTTTAAAAATGCAATATTTTAACTTTTCTGTAGTTTCTTGTCTACAGACCGAAAGGACAGCGGGCGTTAGACCAACAGTATTGAAATATACTTCAAATGAAAGCTTATAATTAACATTCTATTTCATATTAAGACACTAAGTACCAAAGACGCGGGAGAACAGAGTTAAACCGAATTAAAAATTGCAATAATATTTCAAGATTTCTGTACCAGTTTACAAGTATTATAGACAGTAGGAACATACCAACAGCATTAAAATATATCATATATGAAAGCTTATAGTTAATACTTTATTTTATATTATCACACCAACTACCAAAGATATGGGAGAGCAGAGTTAAATCGTTTTAAATAATGGAATATTTCAACAATTCTGCACCAGTTTGCAGGTATTACGGGCAGTAGGAAAATACCAACAGCATTGAAATATATTTTATATGAAAGCTTATAGTTAATACTTTACTTTATATTATCACACCAACTACCAAAGATATGGGAGAGCAGAGTTAAACCGTTTTAAATAATGGAATATTTCAACATTTCTGAACCAGTTTACAGATATTATGGGCAGTAGGAAAATATCAACAGCATTGAAATATATTTTATATGAAAGCTTATAGTTTAGGAAGTAGATACAAAAAAGTGAAAAATTGCTTTAGAATTTGAAGTTGGCGACTTTGGTTCTGTTTGTTGTTTTAAGACGAAACTACCTAAGGAGTATACTATTTCAAATAAAAACATATCGGAGAAATCGTACATACCTACATTAAAAAAAAATACTCCTTTATTTTTGACGCCGGTTAAAAAATGAAAACTGCATGGGCACAACTTCACACTGTCCATATGCCTGTTAAACATGTACAGATGTATCAAAGTACAGCACTTCTTAAAACAGTTAAACTCTGTTCTCCCGCCCGCGTCTTTGATACTTGGTGACATGATATAAAATTGAGTATTAACTATAAGCTTTCATATGAAATATATTTCAATGCTGTTGATCTTTTTTCACTATCGATAATGCCTGTACACAGGTACAGTATGACTGTACTGCCCATAATACCTGCAAACTGGCACGAAGAAATGTTGAAATATTCCATTATTTAAAATAGTGTAACTCGGTTCTCCCATATCTTCGGTAATTGGTGCGATAAATGAAATGGAGTATTAACTATAAGCTTTCATATAAAATATATTTCAATGCTGTTGGTATTTTCCTACTGTCCATAAAACCTGTTAACTGGTACAGAAATCTTGAAATATTATTGCATTTTGAATACGGTTTAACTCTGGTCTCCCGCGTCTTTGGTGCTTAGTGTCTTAATATGAAATAGAGTGTTAATTATAAGCTTTCATTTGAAGTATATTTCAATGCTGTTGGTCTTACGCCCACTGTCCTTTCGGTCTGTAAACAAGAAACTCCAAAAAAATTGAAATATTGCATTTTTAAAAACGATGTAACTCTGTTCTCCCACGTCTTTGGTACTTGGTGTGATAATATGAAATAAAGTATTAACTATAAGCATTCATATAAAATATATTTCAATGCTGTTGATGTTTTCCTACTGCCCATAATACCTGTAAACTGGTTCAGAAATGTTGAAATATTCCATTATTTAAAACGGTTTAACTCTGCTCTCCCATATCTTTGGTAGTTGGTGTGATAATATAAAATAAAGTTATTAACTATAAGCTTTCATATAAAATATATTTCAATGCTGTTGGTATTTTCCTACTGCCCATAATACCTGCAAACTGGTACAGAATTGTTGAAATATTCCATTATTTAAAACGATTTAACTCTGCTCTCCCATATCTTTGGTAGTTGGTGTGATAATATAAAATAAAGTATTAACTATAAGCTTTCATATGAAATATATTTCAATGTTGTTGGTCTTTTTCCACTTTCCATAATGCCTGTAAATAGGTACAGTAATATTGAAATATTGCAATTTTCAAAAAAGGTTTAACTCTGTTCTCCCACATCTTTGAAAGATGTCGCCATAGTAAAAAATTATTACCTTACTAAGATCTATTGATTGAGATACATTTCATTTCTGTTGGTATAGGGGGACGTTTTGACGCATCGTCCTTTGATTTCTAATATTGTTTATACATTAAACACTAACATATAGTGTATATAAACTGCCGCGGTTCAAACTGTAAGCTTATTGTTATGATGAATAAATAAATAAAATGTGAATCCCATGTGTTAGATCCCGTCGGCGTGGGGTACGGTGAAGGTGACGGCTCGCGGCGCGGGCTACGCGATCCTGCAGCTGTCGGTGCAGTACAACGTGGACATCGAGCGCTTCCAGACGCCGCCCCCGCTGCGGTGCTTCTCGCTGCTCTCCTCGCACCACTTCTACGGCAGGAATCAGTCGCACATCGAATTCCAGGGTTGCGCCAGGTCAGTTTTCTAAACTTCAGCTTCGATATCCCTAGAGTACTTAGTTGTGTATGCCAAAAAGCATGCGCGGGCGCGTGTTCCGATCACTAAATGACGCTTAGTACTCGCCGAAAATAGTTCAGAAATAATCAATAGAAACAAAAAATAAAAATTACAAGATATAAAATAATACATGCACCTGGTATTTCATAAATGCAATTTTTTTTTGCTTAAATCTTCATGATATTCTTAAGCCTCATGTTATTACGTAGAAGGAAAGAAAAGCTTTTGTCAAAAAAAAAAAAACAGTCGTAGATTTATTATGTAAAATAACAATGAAAAATATGTAAAAGAAATATGACCATTGATTGTATGTTTAGCTTGTAAATTAGTTAAATCAATCAATGTCACGTGTGTTTAGTTTAAAAATTAATTTAATTGTCCGGTCCAGTTGGACGCTCGTGGAGGAGTCTCCGCGCTCAGGCATGGCGGTGCTAGAAGTGGGCGTGCCCACAGGCTACATGATCCAGCAGCAGAAGCTGGACGCCTACGTGCTGAGCCGGCGCGTGCCCACGCTGCAGCGCGCCAAGTACCTGCCCACCAAGATACTCTTCTACTTTGACTATGTACGTATATTATAGATTTTCCATTCATATTGAGGTTGTTAATGGGATGCACTTAACTCCCTGAAAGGCTAAAACGATTATTTTTTGTACACTAGCTTTTATTGAGGGTGAAAAATAGCCTTGCAGTAGAACAAGTTATAATATTATGGCTGAAAACAATTAAGCCAAGTTTTCAGATAGTAGATTGTAATAAAGATTTGAGTGTTCAAACCTTCGAAAAAATATTTCAGACTCATTTTGCGTCAAAATGCAATGTTGCATGAAATTAGATACAAAATAATATATGATCATAATAGCAGTGCTTTTAGTCTTAGTTCCTTATCTTATCTTGTAGTATCGAGCTGAGTTTTCAACTTATATTTGACATGGTTACAGTTGTCTGAAGAGCCGACGTGCGTGAACTTTACGATCGAGCGCTGGTTCCCGGTGGCCAACATGTCCCGGTACCTGCCCATGCGCGTTTACGACTACTACGCCCCCGGTAAGTATTCTATTCTTTAGATAAAAACGAAGTCTCTGGTAGAAAAATAGCAATGAATTTTAATTTGCAAGCAACAACCACTGCTGCATTTTATGCGGTTGTAATAGGAGCGATTTTACAACAAAAAGGTATTATAGTTTGATGTGTCGGTGACACTACCTGTAATATGTTTTGTGACGATATTTAAAAATAAGTTCGCACTATCCTGGGTAGCCACTCACTACACCTTGCTGGCTTATTCATATTTTTATACATAACATCACGCCTGTAATCCTCGATGGGTTAGGCAGAGATGTACCCATTAGTGCACCCACATTTCGCCAGTTATATTTAAGTCCCATGTAATAGGGGCGAGCATGTAATAGGAGCGTCATATTTTTATGACGGCATCTACATACTATTCTTATAAAGTTCTTACGAGAGAAGAATAATATCTACTACTTTATTTCTAGTATATTCTAAAATATAATCAAACCTTTTCATCCAACAGAACGCTTCAACGAGAGCATATTCGACGCGCTACCAACCTATCTTCTCAACATTTGTGAAGTCTGCGGCTCTTCACAATGTCCGTATTGCGCGATATACAACAACGCTTTACGAACGACACTCGCGACCCCACTCCTACTTATAGCCGTCGTTGTAACGATTATACGGTACTTACGACCACAAGTGAATCTCTACGGAATCTCATAGGTATGTTATAAGCAATCGATTTTGTAAAAGATTTATAGAATATAGAATACCAAAACTTTGTGGTTCGTTTACAGAATGACTTATTTTACGCGTTTAGTACGTAGCCCTATTTATGCGTTTGAGTATGAATTCCCAGTGAGTAAAATCCGTTGTCACATTATAAACAAAAGCAGGCCTGAGGTCTTTCCAAATGAAGCCATAGTTGTGATAAACCGTGCGAGTAGGACGAACATTATTAGTACCGGATTTTTTTTACTTAGGGTCGCATGTCATCTCACTCTCAGGTTTTGTAACCGTGACTACAACAAAGGATAAAACTCTTAAGTCGATCGTACATTAATTATCTCTACGTATTACGGTAATTTGATTCTAGGATATAAATATTTTTGTTAACTTTAGGTCATTCTGTAAGCAAGTCATTTTACGATTGCATGAACTTTGCATCCACAGGATTGTAGATAGTATGTATAAATAACAAATTCTCTGACGACTAAACTCACGGGAAATTACATTAGTTTATAATATATATTTTTTGTATGAAATAAAATGAAAGAATAACTGTAACAGTGATCTTCGAAAGTTTAAAGTTGAAATACCAGTATTCATTGGCTTTATTAAAAAGAAACCTGATGGTCAGCTCACACCGAAACGCGACGCGATGATTTTTGAAGATTAGGCGTATTCGAATTGTATTACTGAAATTTGCACCTTTTTGTGTAGTCAATAAAATTCCATATTGTATCGCTATTTTAAACAAGTCGCGTCTTGACGTAAGCTGACCCTTACCTTTATATAAAGTAACACCGCAGCTGTGCCTTGTGGCAACCATCATGGCTGCTTTGTTAGAAATAATGTCTATAGAAAATACATTATTCTGTACTTGAAAGAAATCCGCAGTTAATTTAAGCACTAAAGTAAAATCTCAAAGAATCATCTAAAATTGAGATAAAAATATATTTTTATTTACATAGACCTCGAAATCAAATTATATTTTGGGTCATTACTTACAAATGACAGCTATGTAATAATTATGTAAAATTATGCAATAATGACTCGCCTTGTGTAGCTGTAATCTGATTTCCAATATCTAAGGATTCAGTATCATAGTATTTTTGTGGCCTCTTATGCTTCATACTAACCACCGTTTAGGAAATTAGTTTATTATGTAATATTAATGAAAAAGACACCTAAAATACTTTTGTATACAGCTGATTTATGTTTAAGGATAAATATTAATTGCGTGGTATAATGTAGCAACTGCCTCATTTTAAGGAAAAAAACAAGCTGTAAATTCTTATCATAAGGATACAAAGCAAATTGCCTTTTTAATTATGTCTAGGATGTTTACCAGTGGGACAATTTCCCATTCCTTTAATGTACTCTGGTAGGTAATACACTGAGGTATTCGGCCAATCACCAATCGACTTTATTTTGGTCAAAGTTAGGTGTACAAATGCCACAGCTTTTCCTACTTCTTAGCCTTACTCTTTAGTGTGCTACCTTCCTGTAAATGCCATTTGTTAACTTTTAGGAACCCCCTACCCATTCCACGACGAAGTATGCCTTAGGGGGACCCTTTCCAACCATGATTCCTTTCTCCATTCCATGATTTAGTATTAGTTAGAAGTGTTCATTGTAGTTTAAGTGTTACAATAGACATGTATCGCTGTGTGTCTTAGGAAACAGGTAATGTGGACACTCAATGTTCATATAAATATATAATCTCACTAAGAGTGAAAACCGTTTTAGAAGAAAGACGAAATGTTCGTTTTCACTTGAAATTATCAGATTTCGACTGTCTTGAGCTACGCGATGCATGTCTACATTCGACGAATCCACTTTTCGTACTGTTTGTATTCAAATCATGTTATAGCCTGTTTATATTATCGCCTAAGAGTAATCCATTCTTAATTTAGAATCTCTTGACATAGATATTATTCATGTAATTTTAGCATTTACGAATCTCAATATTCTGCCCTATTCCCATTCTCCTGGGTGCTGTCAGCATTTTATTTTACTTTTATTATTTCTATTTTACCCATAAGTTTTACCTGGTTTTACATGTTAGTTCTATGTCTTGTACAAACTAATCCGTAATATTGAATACACCATACATATCGAAATCTACAACTTATTCGGATCAATTTGAAAAAAGAGAAAATTTTGTGATGGTTAAATAGCATAAAATGCGTCCTTGCCTTGATTCGAATATTTTTATACGAAGGCAATGTGCAGCAATTGTATGTAAATATTGTAGTTTAAGTCTATGTAGTACCTATTTGATAAATAAATATGTGTGTATGTTAAAGAAAGTATTCTATCTGATGATCTTTTTTGGAATAATAGTAATGTAGAATAGCGCCCAATGAAAATCTTTGGTCTTTGAGTTTGCTGGTGAATCACCCTCTCAAGGAAGAAGAAGAGAAGAACATTGCAAACTCAACCAGTGATTAGTAACACGCAAAAATCGGGATTGAGATACATTATACTTTTCGCACTCTAGTTGATCTTTATCTCATTATGTAGATTAGTTCATCAGATAGTATAACGTAATTATTACAACTGCTCACTATTTACAATTAAATATCCAAGCAATAATGTATCAAAAATGTCAATCATAATGCCTTATTAACAGATTATCAAAAGACAATATAAGAAATTAAAATTTATTGGAAATATTTTAATGAAAAATATACATTGATTTGTAATTATATCATTAATTAGTAGTATAAGTTTTTGTATTGTGGTAACTGAGAGTACCTATTTATTTCTTATGTTTATACATAAATTGTAGTGCCACATTAATCAAATATTATATTCAAAAGCATTTAGATATTCATTCAGTACAAAAATGTACCGTCCAAAATTGCCAACAGAGAGAAATAAAAATTATAATTTTATAAATATAAATTAAAATGAATCTCAAGTCAATGTGAGCATGTTACTTAAGTAGTTTCCGTCCAAATTACTAATGACTGATTTTTTTACTTTATATATTTGTGTGTAATATCTTCCTAAGTTGTTACAAAGCTTCTCTATAGAGTAGGAGAGTGGTTTATTGTCATAGATTTATTTCCAAATAAAACCTTTGAAAATATATGCGTGTTTTATTCTTTGTCTTGATATAAAAAGTAAGAGAAAGGTACATGTAACTTATCCAATACCATTATTAATGTAGAACAACTTATGTAATTGTTCTAATAGGTGTGAAAAGTAGTGAATGTTCACCCGCAGTCATGTTTTTCTACACCCCTATCTATAATACTCAATGCTCCCACAACAACATAATTATAGTGCAGTTCAAACAATGCCAACAGTGACACTGGTGTCACATCACCATTCCATCATCCAGTCATACAACAACAAGGAAATATTTACAAACACAGCTCATTTTAACAATTTATTTAATTTTTATATAACTATACATATCAATTAACTTATTGATCATAAATACTTATCAATAACCTGACTAGCACAGGGCTACTGCCTTTTTTTAACTTGTTTAGCTTTTGAAGTCGCTGAGGCTTTGGCTGCAGCACCACCACTGAACAATGTAGTAAACATCTCCGACATTTCAGGCATTTCTGACATCTTTGCCAAGTTGCTTATTTGTTTCAAATCCTCCTTGGTCTCAGGGTCATTCATCATCTTAGGTAAGATCATGATGAACAGAAGCGGCAACACCATCATGATAACCATTGGGTTGAACAAGAAGTCTGTCAGTCGCCATTGCTCCCTAACCTGGAAATATCTGAACTTTGATAGAGCCTTGAGTCTCAATGGGTATGGCACCTGGATGACCTGCGATGTCTGTATGTAGTTCACTTTCCTGGCTCTGAACTTGCCCTTGGAGTTGATCTCTACTCTCACTGGCTCGTACATGTAGTCGGGGTGTATGATTTCAACGACGTATGAACCCGAAGGAACATTGTGTATTACAAACGTTCCGTCTTCCCTGATAAAGCCTATGTATTCACCACCATTTACATGGATACGTGTTTCAACTTGCCAAGGCTCCAAGTCTTGATCCTCGGGTGGAAAAACTTTACCCTCGATAGCATATCTACCGTTTCCAGCTTCCTCGTCGGGGAGATTGATTGCGGACAGTACCTTAGAAAATGTACATACTGTGACGAGGATAGAAAAGAGTTGCTTCATTTTAAAGGTTGATATGTTTTTCGTTTTTATTTTAACTCCGCAATAATTAAATAGTCACGATCGATTTCAATTCACACAAAAATTACTAAAGTACGTCAGGTGATGGAAGGAAGACTTTGACAATACTCTGACAGTTAATCAAAGAGAGAGTGAAAGAGTAGACAATTCAAGTAACAACATTGCCATGTTTATTTCGCAATTTTTAAATTTTTTCTCCCTATTATTTACCTATGAAGTTGGTTTAAGACGTTTCTTTTATTGTTATTATTTGTATCCTCAATAATTTAATCGTTTTTGTTAAGTTTTAGTAGTACTTTAATATTTTAATCAAGTTTTTATTAGCCTTCGGAACCATAGATCGACGGGAAAAACCGGTTTATGTTATCGATTTTTAAATAAACGACCAACCACTATTCTTATTGTTTGTCTATGATTTTTTGTAAACAATATTGTTTGATTGAACATGTGCATCTCGTGTTTATTAGTCAACTTTATTTAATTTAGACATGTTTTTAACACAGTAAAACGGAAAACTCACAATGTCCGGATACTTGGAGATAAAGTATCCGTTCAAATCTAATTTGGGTTTAAATCCTTTCAAGGTAAGTTTTGTAAAGTGTAATTTATTCATTGGGATGTATCACAACATTGTGGCATTGATTATTTTGTTATTGTCAGTCGTGGAAAAGACAATGGTGTATTTTGAGACCAAGTCCGACGTGCTCGGGGGCCTCACTGGCGGTGTACTGCAGCGAGGCAGGTGCGTCAGCGGGTTTGGTGGAACTGCCATCGGGCTGCGTGGTGAAGAGGGCCAAGTCTCGCACGCGGCCGCATGCCTTCGCCGTGTTCTCCGTTGATGAGCCGCGAAAGCCCCGCGTATTGCTTGCAGCACAATCGCTTCATGACACGCAAGTTTGGATGGAAAAGATCCGAGCTTTGTTAAATGGAAGCAAAATATTAGGTGAGTGCCTACCTTCATTATTGTTAATTTTTCCATGTGGTCAAAGTCCAAATAGAATTTACTTTACACTTTCTTATTTTGTAGGATTTATTTTTAATTTATTAACATTAATTTTGTGTGTTGTTGACATTGATTTATTAAAAATTGTTTTGGTAAATTTTTGCGGTAAATATCGTTAATTAATTAGAAAATGATAAGAAATTTTATCAAATTACCCCAAATGTGCAGTCTAAGTGATACTCCCAAATGTACTTCCAAAATGTCTTCTTTGTTTTATGACTCATTGCACTTTGCCTTTATGCAGCATAATGTTTTTATCACACTGTACAACTTTATAGAAATCCTTTTAAAAACCTTTTATTAAATATTGCACTAAGGCCCACTTGCACCAAAAACTTAACTTTGTTTTTAGTTGCTAACACTAGGTTATGTCACAAAATGTCATACGCAACGGCCCCTGTGAGCAACTAACAGAGTTAAAAGACTACCCTACCTGGTGCCAACAAGCCTAAGAGTATATTTTTCTAATGACACTTACATCAAACAACCAGAACTTTTAAAAAACAAAGATTTTTTAGTACCAATTCAGTTATTAACAATTTAAATAACAATACCATTTAATAAAAGTAGGTATTTAGAACATATACATGTAAGTCTCAAACATAAGTTGTTATGTTTACTCAAGCTGACACTGCATGCTTAAAAAACATGCAAATGGTTCATATGCAGGGCTGCCATAACTTTATTCACTGACAGTGGATAAAAACATTTAGCTGAAATTGAGATTTTTACAATTAAAAACATTGCTTACTGTTTCATTTTTTAAAATATATTACTTATCTTTCCATTAAGCGGGATTCCTCTGACACATTGTCACGGTAGGTTTCACCAGGACAGGTTACGGAAACCCTTACAGACAAACCTGGATGCCCTGCATACTGGGCCAAATCCAGGGAATCCTGAACAGATGGTAGCCCTAACAAACCAGTTGATTTTATAAACAAAACTGGTCTAACTTCATAATAATTATGAATTGTTATCAACAGGTGTGATGTTATGTTACATAAGAATAGTTTGTGTGCAAAAGAAACTTGTAGATAAACACTAGCCTATCAATAATATAAACAATATATGAACTGTATAGATCCAAAATTCTTCTTGTTTTGAGGGGGGGTTACTGCTGTGCACTAAAAAGGCCCACAATATTTCATTTGATAACATAATACGAATTAGAGTAGTGCTTCCAAATAAGTGTAATTGCAATAATATCAGGTTCACTTTAAGATTTGTCATGGAAAAACTCAGATGCTTTTAGGGATTCTTGAGCCCCTTAGCTTGCCCTTGCCCCACCCTGGATTCGCTACTGTCTATATTTCCAAACATGAAGTAGCAACAGTTAAGTTCATAAAAATATAAGCAGTCTTTTATATCCATGATAAATCATGTGGTGGCCCAGTGGTCAAGGTTCTGCTTATTTATTTATTGAAACTTTATGCAACAAAAAAGTACAAAGGCGGACTTAATACCTTAGGCATTCTCTATCAGTCAACCAAAGGTGGTGAAGAGATAACAAAGCAGGTGCAAAAAATCCACCGCATCCGCTTCTCATGCATGAGGTTTGGTTTCTAACCGGGCAAGCACTAATTACTTTTTCAATTCAGATTTACTACACAAATGTTTAGTTTAACTAACTAACTAAACTACTATACATATAAGTTTATCTTGGACATTACTGATATTGATGAACTAAAACATTGTGCGGAAACCGGACTTATAATTCATATAAGTCTGAAACTGCCGAATTGCCTTGAGGAATAGGCCTCTGCAGAGAGGGACAATAATAGGTTGGCACACACATTTTTGAGTTTCAAATGTCATTTCCACATATACCTAATTACTTTTAACAGAAGTCAACAAACCCTTAGCCATATGCAATCACAATGGAACCTCTGAATTGTGTAATGGTAGGTAGGTACTTATATGTTTATTTTTCTGTATTGTATGCAGATGAAGACAAGGTCGAACACCTTAATGGTGTCAATTTAATTTAATTCTGGGAATACAGTCATTTGTTGATTTTTGAGGGGAACAAAGTATTCATATTGACACTAATATTATAAATGAAAATGTTACTCTGTTCGTTCGTTATGAAAGGGATTGCTTGGAATCTGGATCAGGAAATAGGCTATTGTTTATTTTGCAATTTCGTCTGCGTCCGCGACAATCCACATTGGCGCGGACGAAGTCCCAGGCAAAAGTTATTTTTGTTTTTTGTATCATCTGAGGTTTTTCAGTGCGTGTGAGACTATTGGGTCTTTCCGTAAGTTTCGTTTACTTGATCTATTTATTGAAAGAAAACACAATAAGGAAAAATTTAACTTAACTACATAAACAACAAAACCAAGAACCTACACAAACAAGCCGATCTACGTCATCAAAATAAAATAAGGACCACATCACACGCGTCAACAGTCCCGTCCGTGGCCTAAAACTTGCTTCAGCGCCATTGACGTTACAACATTCAATGCAAATACGCACAAAACCCATTTAAAAGTGTAATACCTACACACAATGATCTATTAAGATTCAAACAGACTATGGTGCATCCAACTTTGAATGCGCTTGCGTCTATACTTTGGCTCATAAACTGCTATGGGCGCCCTACAAAGATTTCCTACAGCTACAAGAGCCCCAAACCCGTGTAAGCAAAAAGTTGTAAAATATTATCCATAATTTTACTAAAAAAATAAACATAGTAAAATCTATGTACCCTCTATTTGGGCTTCGCCACAGTTGGGGGAAGGGCCCCCAACAAATTTGATACAGGGCCCGTATAGGGCAAGCTGCGCTAGTGGCCCAGTGATTTCGGCCTTGTTACGACTTAGTATGAGCTCAGTTTTAACTTGGTTTCTATTGTGTACAAACACACCTTACATTGTGTTTGAAGAAGACATCATTTGTAACATTCCAGTACAATTGAATTGGTCCAAGGCTTTGGCTAACCAATTACAGCTTGTATGTAGACTAAATACTGTGCAATCAACTTTGTAACAGATCTCACCTTGAACTAAACTATTTTGAGACAAAGATGGGTTTTAAACTTAAAATTGTTTAACACTAGCTTTTGTCTGCGACTTAGTCCGCGTAAATATCAGTTACCACGAACACAGACGAAGTCGCTGAATAAATAAATAAATAATAAATAAATATCTTGGGACAACTCACACACGGCTATCTGATCCCAAGCTAAGCAGAGCTTGTGTAATGGTAACCAGACAACTGATATACATACTTATTTAATATAATTTATAAATACATACATATTATAGATAAAAAGTCTATGTCCTTCATTGAGGTTCAAACTTACCCCATACCAAATTTATCCAAAATCGGTTTTGTAGTTTAGTCCTGAAAGCGTAACAGACAGACATACAGAGTTACTTTTGCATTTATAATATTAATATGGATGTATGACTAAGAAGTTATACTAAATAAACAAACCAACTGTTATATTCAAAGATTTCGCTATAGGGTAAACATTATTTTATTCATTGTTGCTATAATGAGTCACTGACTGCATGATCAATGTCAACATTCACTGGGTATTTTTAACATTAGCCAACCATTATGTTGTACTGCTGATAACGTCGGGTAATCTGGTTATTGTGTTACATTTGTTGAATGGTTGTTGTGTTACATAAATTGTATACTATTCCTCAATGTCGCGAACTCGTTTGTATCGTAACATACATTGGCACATTGTCATACTAATTACATTTCATTTGGCTGTTTGTTTAATGTTTTTGAGGGTATTTTTGCATTTTTCTTTTTAAATAAATGACCTTGTTATTACTTTAGAGGCGACACTTTATAATTATCAAAATTCTGAGTGTTTTTAATATGAAAATGAACCAATCGATACTCAGATAATATTATAAACACCATTGTCTGGCATATATATTTTATTTTATAACACCCTCACGCCTGTAATTCCCGAAGGGTAAGGCAGAGGTGTACCCATTAGTGCACCCACATTTCGCCAGTTCTGTTTAAGTCCCATGTAATATTTTATTGTATATATTTTTCTAACTTTGTCTTATACATATATTTATTAACTGTCTTTGAAATTTATTTTACGACGTTCAATAGTGCTTTTTATGGACCTAATTGTCCATAAAAAGCAATATTGAACGTCATATTAATAAAAAAAAAAAGAATCTAGTTGCCCCTTCCAAAAGGTAGTTTCGTATAGAAGAGGCGATTGAGCAAGAAACTCCTTACAAACTTTTTTAAAATCAATGTTTTACAATAACTATGCATCTAGAATTGACTTTTTTATAGATGCGTATTGGTTCATAGAAATGCTTTTTTGTCTATGTCAATGCAAAACTCCCCTCACCTTCATGCTTGCTCATCTTTCAGACACGGAACCATTGCTCAAAGACTCGTATTCAGTCAGCGTGGTGGCGACTGAGTTGTCTCGCAAGTGCGGCCTGAGCGCTGACACCGTGGTGACGCTCTCGTCGGGCGGCGTGATAGTGGCGCGTGCGCAGCTTGCCACCTTTCTAGAGTGGAAGCATATCAGGGATGTGCGCCTCACCGACGATGACAAGAACAGAACGTGTGTTCTTAATGTTGATAGGTTGGTGTTTCTGTTAATACACCGTGATTGAATAATAATCAGAAGACTATTTTCATAGGATTAAGCTTTTTCAACATGTCGAGGATATACAGGGCATAAAAAGACACTTAATGAAGCAGAAGTTACAATATTCTTTCCATCATTGTGCTATTCTTTTACATTTTAGACCATTCCTGGAAACCTTTTGGTTACTTAAATATTTAAGGCCAAAGTTCTAACTTTTGTTTGTTTTTTGTTTTTACGAAAAAATTAATTTTCTAACCAAAGTTCACACACGAACCTGTATACGCACGCTAAACTGCTCAACGGATTTTAATGCAGTTATCATCAATAGATAGTGTGATTTAAGAGGAAGGTTTATCATCTACATTACACCCGTGCGAAACCGGAGCGGGTCGCTAGTATTACAAAATCGGATTCTTTAAAAACAACTGTTGGTACAGTGTAAAGCAATCCAATTAAACAAGTTTAATAGAATAACAACAATACAGTATAAAGTTCAAGCACTTCAAACGGTATGTGCTGTAACGTTATTTTCTCACGAAGACTTGCGTAAGCACTAACGTTCATGACTTGATAGTTTAGCCAAACCACGAAACAAGAAACGAAAGCGCCCAACATGAGATATTCAAATTTGACAATCACGCTTACTGGCAACGCAATATGCAGAAACAAAAGTGTTTAAAGATTACCTAATTTTAGAAAAAAATCGACGCTGTTATATAAAAAAAATACTGTTTATTTGATTCCTTATTTCATCATGTTAAAAATTTTAACATTTAAAAATAGTAGTCCACTGGTATCGGTAGCAGGGTCCGAGCTACCCACGGTTAGGACTTCAAAGAGAAGACAGCTTTTCCTGCATTTTTGTTTTGTGTAAAAAAAAAAAACAAATAAAATAATCATAAACTTGTTCAAACTTAAGTGTGTTTTCATTCAAAACAAATCGTCAGCATTCAAGAGTTGTTAGTTTGAACAGGCTTCTTCTAGGTAAGCTCACTCCAACGCCGACTTTGTATCTGTTACCTCCTAAAATATAATAGCCATCAGATTATCACGTTGGCATTAGATACCGATGAAAATAAGCAAGATATGAGATGATAAGAATAGGTATAGAATTGGGAACCGCCTCCTTTTAACCCCCGACGAAAACAGGGGGTGTTAGTTTACGTATAGGTCTGTTCTAATAAAATTGCATAAAGCACAATTGTCTATATACCTCGCACAATGCACAATGAACCGATTCCCAGAACTGAGATGTTGAAATTTAGAAAGGCATTGATACCTTTCAAATTGAATTCGTTTATGAAATGGCCGTCGATTGGTTTTGTTTTGCGTGTTGGAAAACAATTAATATTTTGATGACTGTTAAAAATAATTTATTGTGCTATTAATTTCCCAGCTCAAAAAAGCCGTGACGTTGGTCTTAATTATTTTCGCAATGGTCCCCTAATTGATGCCTTAATTCTTGGTCATTATTATTAGCTACGTAGTTTTTAAATTTATCTTGGACATCGGTAAAGGAAAACGTCTTGAGGAAACCTGGGGCTGATAATAAAATCGCCTATCCGCGTTGAGCTAAAGTCCAAAGTATTTATTAATGCGATTTTTGGTGTTACAGCAGGTCTTACAGAATTATGGTATCTCAAAAAATCAACCCTAAGGGCATGCATTAAGAGAGCAAAAGCAAGTGGGTGATCAATGCTTGTGCCTTCTCTGTATGAGAAGAGGCCTTTGCCCTGCAGTGGGACAATAATAGATATTATGTTTAATGTTAGATCTTGGCGCAGAGCGATAGGCTTCTGCGCTACCAGTCGCGGGTTTGATACAAACGCATCTATTCTAGGCCTAGTTATTACATTGTAAATTTTGTGTCTGGTACCCACGAAACCTAAATTTATACATTTTCCTTTTGTTACTTATTTAATCTTGTTACCCAACTACAGCTAAACTTAAAATGAGTTTAATGGTTTTATTTACTACGACATGTTTAGGTAGGTCAGTGTGGTTATACTAGGTACTTTAATGTTTGTTTTGAAAATAAATGGTAGTAAACACTTAGTTACCACTATTTGTTCACAAGTTGACGTCAAAGACTACTGACTAATTCAGACGTGTTGTTGGAAAATAAATTATGTTTGTTCTGTCTTTCAACATTATGAGGCAAATAAATAAGTTTAATAATGTTTTGTTTTGGTTACGAGTGGGGCGTATTGTCGCTGGTTAAGTTTTTTTTTAAAGGGTAATTTGTTTTTTTTTTATATCAATCATCAATTGTTAGTGATGCTTGCTTTTATTAACTTTTAATTGCGGTTTTTCTTTTTTGTATGTATACAACTCATCATTAGTGGCTTTTGTGGCAGATGCCCGAAATTTTTACGACAGTCGCTCAATTGTTCAGAGAATTTCTTTTTAACGGTAAAAATTATAAATAAAAATGTTAACTAAAAAAAAAGGTATTACAAATATTGCAGTTCGGTCAAAATTAGAGTAATGCAATATGACTTTTATGATTCACATAATATTATGTATCTTTAGGGAACAACGGACATTTTCATATTTCAGTGTTGGTTCCATATTAAAAGTTGTTCATATTCATGAGTACTTTCACCCCCAGAAAGATGCGCAGTGAATTCACGCTGTATAAGAAGTACATTGTTGGATGGCTACAGCTGATGATCAGAGATGTTTCACAGTTCTCATAATTATTTCCTTTTTTTTTCAGTGAGTTTAGCAACGGCGGCGGCGAGCTGAAATTTTCATCACCTTTGGCGGGATCGCTTGCGCGTGCGCTTCGTGCCGCCTTGAGCGGTGGCGGCGTGCGAGCGGTACACAAACTCAGCAAGAGCGAGGGAGACCTACGATCTCCTAAGTGTAGCGACACTGATATGGGTATGCTATTCTTATTTACAAATTTTATTGATACATATTCGCAGAGACTGTAAAATCCTTTAAAAACAATTGTACCTGAAATTATTTATTTTAAATCTGTGTCTATTGTGTAGTATATCAGGCCTGAAACGCACCACCTGCACTTACAGCCGATGCAAAGCCATCAGTGCACGAAACGGCGAATATACCCGACGCACTGCAGAATCCTGAACGCATTGTTGTACTGTACTAAAAGTATTAATCGCTGTCTGCGTGTTCCTGGTCTATAGACTGCATATTTAAAGTTTCTGACAATACGTTTTGCAAAGCTTCGGTTTCACTGCACAACGAGCATATCTACGGAGAAGCTTAAAAGTGGATTCCTCAGCTATCAATATTCTGGGATGTACTAGTTATACCTACCTATGTTTGTTTCAGGCGATGTCCGTCGCAGCAGTTGGTACAGCGGCCCCTCGGAAGTATCTCTAGATGATATAGATCTCATCATGTCTAAGGTGAGCAGTGATCTTTGATTACAAAATAAACCGATATTATGTATAATGAATCACAATTGGGATGTCGTGATGGCCTAGCGGTTTCGGTGCCCGCCTCTCATGCTTGAGGTTGTGGGTTCGAATCCGGGCAAGTACCAATGTGATTTTTTCAATTCATATGTACTTTCTAAAGTTTATCTTAGACATTACTGACATCATTCCGTGCCTCGGAAAGCACGTTAAGCTGTTTGTCCCGGCTGTCATACGTGGATCTTTGACAGTCGTTACAAGTCGTCAGAAGCTTGAAAGTCTGACAACCAGTCTTACCTAGGGGTATCGTATTACCCAGTTACTGGGTTGTGGAGGTCAGATAGGCAGTCGCTCCATGTAAAATACTGGTATTCAGCTGCATCCGGTTAAATTGAAAGCCGACCCCAACATAGTTGGGAAAAGGCTAGGCAGATGATGATGAATCACAATTGAGTACTTGCGCTAAACTCATTATTATATTATTTCATTGTAAACAGGAGTCAAAGCACATCCCGACGGGTCAGCTGTCTCGCTACAGCGGCGCGGGACAGCTTTTGTCCACGGCTGCGCTTGCGCAGCCATTCAACACGCAGTCTGTCACCTCCTTTGATGACAGGTCTGTATTTCTAGAACGCCTGATGAGCTGTACAACGGAAAATTGCTTGTCTGTGCATTTTTAAGAAAAATTACAATATTTTTTGTATGTGCAGCGTGTCGGACCGCCGGTCTCTGCTGTCGGTGGCATCGGGTATCTACGAGGAGATCCCCGACCTGCCCGAGGGCACCAACACTAGCACGCTATGTAACTACACGTCCTGCGATGTGCCTGATGGCGTTTTAAAGGTACATAACATAACATCACACCTATAATCCCTGAAGGGTTAGGCAGAGGTGTACCCAGTACACTCACATTTCGCCAGTTATGTTTAAGTCCCATGTAATAGAGGGCGAGCCTATTGCCATCAACCGGGCACAAATCCAGAAATACATCAATATTATTACATTTTATCGGCGCCATATTTTGTTTACATTCTTAAAACCTGTGGAAATTATGCTCATAAATTAATTTAAATGAGCATGCATTTTGACGATATAAAACGTGTATATACAAGATGGCTAATGTTATATCGGTCCCAGGCGCTGCGCGAGGAGCCGACGTACGAGTGCGTGGGCGACTGCGTGTACGCCACCATGCGCAGGCGCCGCCCGCCGCCGCTGCCGCCACGACACCCCTTCAGGTAGCGCACACACACTACTTACTCACAACATTTTTTTTATTACTAGTATATTTTATTAGATATTCCAGTTGTGGTTTGCTCTAATGCTTGTCTGTTTGTCTGGACACCAATGTGTCGGCAAATAATAGTTAATGATCCTAGTTGTCCACACTATGGGCCACTTCTGAACAAGTGTAACCTAAAATGTATTTTTCTATCGTAGCACACTAAAACCAGGCGAGAGCTGGGGCCGCCGCGCCAAGACCCCGCGCGAGGGCAACGTGACGCGCCACTCGTCGCTGGGCTCGCTGCCGCGCTGCAGCAACACGCTGCCACTTGCGCACGCGCACACCAACACGCTGCCCAAGAGGCAACCTTTCAGTGTGTTCAGGTAACTGTCTGCTGGAGATAACTTATTGCAAGTTTAACAGATACAAATACACACAAAGGTCGTAAAGGACCTTGCATGTTGTGTCCCCTACGACCTTTGATAGATGTTTTACAATTGCAGGAATAGGGTTCTGCTAAACAAATTATTATATATTTCCCCGATACAATTCATTTTTATTTCATTGAATCATACACTCATTTCTATATGTATACATACATATTATAAAATTACTCGACGTTTACCTACAGAAAACGGCTCAAAAGCGACTCGCGCGTCATCGGATCGCAGAAATCCGAAACATCAAAAGAAAACAAAGACGTCGAAACTAAAAAGAAGAAGTTCGACTTCACGCCGACGCGCGACATCTTCAAGAGCTTCAAGGTCAGCCGCAAGATGAAGAACCTCAAGATCACCACCGGGAACTTGTCCAAGGGCGAAACTAAGAGCTGCGAGTTCCTCGACAACACAGAACATGTTCAGACCAACCGCTGTTCCAAATCCGTCGAGTGCCTTGAGAACGACTTTGACTTTGAAGCGGACCTATCCATAGAGTTCACGGAGGACAGCGTGGCCGCTCTCTCGCTCCCTCAACAGATCGTTGACCTCCTTCTAGGACACGAGCAGATGAGCAAGGTACGCCTAAAAGACGAGATCGAGAACGACTACATGCCAATGTCGCCGATCATACCGCCTCCGCCCATGGAACACCACTACATAGTCATGTCGCCAAGGACCAATATCGCCTGAACTAGTCGCCTACACTATAAGTTATTGTGAACCGTAAGTATGGACACGTTGACGGTTCTCATATGTATAAGTTTTGTAATCATGTATGGATATGGTTTGACCAAAGACCATTCTCATAGAGATTGTTTTGATATTACTCTACGGTTTCCGGTTTGCACACAGTTCGTCTACTGAGATATCAGTGTAGCGGAAACTGTATGCAAATTCGTGAAACGTCAAGTACTATCATTTATGCTGGATATCGACATCGTCCGGGCAATGCCGATAATACCTACTTAACTATATTTATTGACCAGGTTCAAAATTCATCGACATTGTTCGTGCGTTGTCATTTTTTTTTTACAATATATCACAACGTTGATATGGCTCGGAGAATGCTCATATTGCTTACATATCAGTTTTGCCCCTATCCGGCATGACAGTAAGTAATTTACCGATAGTGTAGGGATGGTCGATAGATTTATCGATAACTGAGAACAAAAGACATTTTGTCGAACTGATTCGTGACACATATCGAATCATTTTGAAGACTACATAGTGTGTCTTATTGATCATGACAACTGTGTTTTTATAGACTGCTCATAGATCTGAATATGATAGGAATGTCTTAATATTTAGAAAACATACTTAAAAAGACTAACACATGACATTTTTGTCATGAATTTTGTCGGTTCGTTGATATTGGACAACTTATGACACATGTCACAGTGCCCGTGATAAAAAATATAATGAAAATCATGGCAACTCTGCATATTTTCTTACGTATTTTGATAAATATACAGTAATACTTTATTTGAATTATTGTTTTGAAGGTTGCCTATATTTTTAACAAACGAAGAGTAGTTTTATAACGGCTTACGTACAATCGCGGAATAAACAGGTAGGTAGGAGACTGTCGACCACTTTGAAAATAGAAGGTGTTACTGATAATCCGTCTTTTTCGCGAGTGTAAATAACAAAATAATCAACGAAAAATTTACAAATTAAAATACGTTAACATTTTTGTTAGAGTGTTTAAATCTTTATCTCTCAGAATAATCTTTCTTATAAAAGAAGCCTCAACAAATACGAACTATTTTTGATAATGCAAACCGTCTTATTTTGTTGGAAAAATATAATAATAATGTGTTTTATTTAATACTTAAAACTTCAAATCACATTACAAAAAAAGCATTTTTAAATAAGAGAGATTTACTATCTTTCAGCACAAAAACATAAAATACATTTTACCGTTTCGCAAAAGTCAAACGAATTTCTTTCAAAACAAAGTAAGACAGCATAATTGAATGTACAGTCAATAAAAGACATAGTTGCCCAGCCTACAATTTAATATTAACTTTCGTCAAAATACGCATTATACGCACCTTATACAGAATGTAAGATTATACGAGAGACATCATTTAATGGATCATTCAAGAAAATGAGCACCTTTTATTATGGTACCCACTATTAAATCGTGTCAAAAAATTGCTGTTCCCATATTTTGTCGATTTATGTAAACATAATATGGGTAGGAGGGTAGGTCTTTAGTAAAAATTGATCATTTTCATGAGTACTAAACCCTTTTATAGTGCGTCCCTCGTTTAACTTAACGACCTATATAAGAACGGTTAGCTTGCCTGGTAACCTATCTCTTCTGTCGACTGTACCAAGGACATGAGGAAAAGCTTGCAATAGCTTTTTTAGAAAAAGACACGATCTTGATATAAAGCGACGAAGTAATTATTTTACTGATTGCCATTATGAAAGTCATACGGGGTGGATAGAGCATTATAACTAAAACTTATACCATGAAATCAGTACATGATTATAGACTACATTAATTGTTCTACTGCACTGCACTGCATATGGAACAGCAGATTTTTTTTTTCGTTAAATTAACGGCGTAAAATGTCAGCGCTTGGGTTTAGAATTTTGTGCGTAATCCATGGTAAAGTTTTGATTACGAAGGGCTTTTCGTAAGACGGTTATATTATTAGAAGTACGTGGTTACGATTGTTTGTTTATGTTGGTTCGTCGAACACTGCCAAAAATGTAGGTTTAATAAGGGTTAGTTGTAAGCGGCTTGGGCACGGGAATAAGAGCGCCTGCAGACTTACAATTCCTATTGGCCGACTAAATCGCAGAATAACCAATAGACTAGTGACTTAATGAGAGTCCACACGTCTCATTCAACTTACTAATTGGACTCCTATCCTATGGTATCAGAATCGAGATTCCCTTCCTATTACGCACAATCACTTGAAATAAAAGTTTTGACTTTGACTTTAAATTAAAGTTGGCTGATTAGGCGATTGAATTGTGAAAGTACGCAATTTATTCTTTATTTAAATTGTATGTCTGCGGGCGCCCTAAGGGATCTTACAGCACGTAAGGATGTAGTTACAATATTCTGAAGAGTCCTAGGTCCAATACTCTATAGTATTTGAGGAATAAAATTCGCGTTGTGTGTTATTATTAAACTAAATTATTTATGTGGCTTCAACATACGTAACTATTTAATAAATGCAGTGTGCATTTTGAAAAGTTTAAAAATAATTAGGAGGGTTTCTTTTTGTGTTATAATAAGGGATATGATTTTTAAACCACAGTGAGGCAATTTTCGTTATTGAAAACGTTGAAAATCTCGTTGCAATCTGATCTCAGCGATAATATCAAAAATTAGGGCAAATTATGAATTAATTTTGATAAATTGAGAGTGATTAGAATACGAACGTTTACAAAATACGGGAATTGCCCCGCAGGTGTAAGTATTGGGTGGTAGCCATGGCAACATCCTTGTGCTGTTCCAGGCTGAGTTAATTTGTGGTTGTGCAAAAAAATCGAATAAAATAAAGCAGCTATCTAAATATTATATTTTCAAAAGATATTTTAAAAGTCGCGACCACTACTTATTCGTATGATATTACTACCATAATTTACTTGTGACGCGATTGTGGCACAAAGTTTGGCCAAGTACTAACTATAACAGTCTATACAATAAATACTCAAGCCGCAGGAACTAAGATGTAGGCCGGAAACCTCGGTTTGTCGAACGGAAAATGTATATACACCACCAATCAATTGACGTACTTTTTATGACCTGTCAAAACGTGCTTCTCCCATAGACAGCTGTGATGTCACTTTTGTGCCGACTCAATGGACTAACTGTTTATTAATTTGGAAGCAATTAAAAATCAATATTTACAGTAAATTAAAAAGTGATCGGGTTTTCAGGTCTAAGATAAAATGTTTCTTTAGAAAAGTTATGTCTTGGAATTTTATTAGTCAATGGTGTCAACTACCCAATTGTCAAGCGCGCGGAAAGTGCTGGTTTCTGGATTGGTTCACTAAACTATCGACAACCAATCACAAAAGCTTCTTGACAGTGGTGCCGATTCTCTTGGTCACAAACTAAACTAATATTAGACTATTTCCATCTTTTTCTGTCCAATAAAATAAGAAAGAGACTAATGTAAATAAGAGCTGTCAGATTTAGTAAATCTGACACATCCATACAATTATAGTTGACATCTTAAAACGTATGGATTAAAAATACGGAGAAGTTCAAGGCAAAACCAATTTGACATCTCTAACTTAGTTATTTAATGTCACGGAATGTCACCGTCCTTTCCTTTCGCTATATGTTAGTAAGAGATGTCAATTCTCTAAATTTAGTGTAGTTTGTGAACAAGGGAATCGGCACCAATATGTCACATTAATTTGTCGTTCGATAAACCGCGGTTAAATAATATCGTTCTGTCATCAAAACGAAAGACTGAGGCACAAGACTAGTGTATTTCGGAGATATTTATCTCCCTAGGGTCAGTATTATCGAACGTGAATCGTTGCCGTGAGCGAGTGGTACGTTATTATTATAAGAACACTGATCACGACACTCTGTGACCGAGCTAAGTACTGATTTTAAAGCTTTTTTGATAGTTTTTAGTCGATTATTTATTTGAGTATCATAATAATATCATGTAATGCATAATTCTGAGCAAGACTTTTTATTACAGTCATGGAAATTCGAGCCTTGTAGCATGTCATAAAAATCTTTCAAGTATTTAATTCGTAATTTATTTTTACAATAAGTATAATAAAAATGACATCGACTTTTTCGTGATAAAATAGTAATTTGTGGATGTTATATAGCATAATTTAATAAAAGAACTGCCAAATTCCGTCCAGTGCGTTGGAGAAAGACTACAACAATATTCGGTTTGACGAATTATTTAAACTCTTAATTTATGAGACTGCTACCGTAATGTGTTTTAGCACTTGGTCACTTCAGTGTCGTGAAACAAATATCTCGCTTCTATGTGTATACGGCTTAATTTGCTATATGTTGTGATATTTAATGCTAATAACTTGTTAAAACGTTTCTATTAAGCTTGAAGGCTTCTGTTGGTTATACCTATTTCTATATAACGCGTTGCCACCAAATGTTTGATGTGCAGCGCCAATGTTTTGTCAAATGTTTGTGTGTTTAGTCAAAAAGCAGTATTCAGCTGATCTTATTAATGTTTAGCTTACAATTGTATAGCTTATTTCGTTGGCGTCATCCACAGTTCGATAGGATTAGGTATTGAAGGGTTTAGGATGTACTTAGATAAAGTATTATGGCTATTATTGCCACGTTTTTAAGAGCTAATCTTACATGTCATCTGTTTTTTAAAACGCGTTAATTATAGCCCTTGCACGTAGAGAAGTATCAGATCTCTTTATATTTTCGCTCGAGGCGATAAATCCTAAAAACACTTCGAATGAACACGTCTTTAGTTACGTTAAGCCGGGACCAAAAAATGTTCAATCCTAGCTTTTATATTGAAGCATAATAACTAATAAAAACAAACAATTAACAAAACATAACTGGCGAAATGTGGGTGTACTAATGGGTACCTACACCTCTGCCTAACCCTTCGAGGATTACAGGCATGATGTTATGTTAACAAACAATTACTAGTGTTTGTTGTTTGATTAGGTTCAACGCCGGAATTATGAAGTTATGTCTGTAACAAAAGATCTGTACAACTGCACCTAATTATATTGAGAATGCTAAAAACCAATGTTCAAAATTCTGGTTATAAAGCTAGGATTGAAGGTTATTGGGCACCGTGAATAGGCCAACAGGGTGAATAGAAGCTGGAATGAATAAACGTTACTTAGTAAGTACCCGTACGTTACCCCTGGTTTCTAGAACGAAAAATAATGTGACAAATTGTCAAGTGCACGTTAGTGATTGGTTCTTTGAATAATCAGCAACCGATCACAGCAGCTTACATATTTTTCACGGTAAAGGCGGAAAAGGAGTTGAAACACTACGCCATCCCACGCGTGCTAATTTGGCAAAAGACAAAGTAGTTTTACGAGATAAAATATGGCTAATGAGTACGATTTACTGACATGGCGTGGCGCGACGTGTTATAAGCCTGTTTTCTCCTTTATTCTCCCCGGGGGTGGGGTTTAGACGTCATGTTCATGCAATTGCGCTTGTAGTTAGGCAGTTCACATTGACAGAATGAATGCATAGGCAAAGTTTGTACTAAGTAACATTTAGTTCTCCCGGCCAGAGAGTTGATTAGTTAGAAAAATTTACTCAGAATTGTGGGTGACCGCCATAGTCTAATTTTTAGTATAGTTAGGTCGCGTTCATATCAACACACGCACAGACCAATTTTGTATCTAGCTGTAGTTGTACTTAAACTTATTACACCTTACTAATAAAAATGAATGAGCATTAACAATTTGGCACACAGCACTACTTAGTCATTTTACAGAATGATGTTTAACGTGGAAAGCTCTAAAAAATATCTGATGGTTAAGAAGAATTAGGTATTATAGATGAACCGCTTGATTGAGTCCTCGCCTGCTGACACTGTTCACCGTTATCCACAGTGACGTCACATATCTTAAGAACTATCCAGTGCATATTTCGCCTCTTGTGTGTGTGTTTACGCTATGAGAGCCCGCCGCCCGCACCTCTTCCGGTCCGCTTTTCTCGTGCTACCCCGCATGCGAGGACTTAATTACGCGGTGGACATTGGTAAAAATCAATCAAACAATCCTTTGATTTTATTCCTAACTATAAATTAGAACTACCTTGTTATTGTCAGAGCCTCTTGGATTCATTTCTAACGATCTCTAAGATTTTTATTCTATTGTTTCTCGTTTGTTGTGCGCTTATGATTACAATTCAAACTTTTGATTTCATTTCAATAAAATAAGAAGCCTTTACGCGTTTGTTTATTTTTATAAGTATAAAAAGTATTATAATTTTGTTGTTCTGTTTCGCCAATTATAAATATCATGAGAATATATTTCTTTCCTCCGCTTTGCTTTTGATCACAATTTGTTACCATTTTTCTTGATTATTTTTTGTATGTTTTCATTTTTATGTTTTCGGTTGATTGAGAGAGCTCTTGTTATCAATGTAAAAGGAATATAATTTTGTACTTTTAGCATTGTCTTAGTAATGATAGACTTGTTTGTAGTAAATATTGGAATGTATGTGTTATGTACTGGATTGAAGTAAATAAGTAATATTAAAATAAAAATACTTTAAAAATGGCAGCTATTTGCTTGATTTTCTTGTGTCATCTACAAATCAAGCACTAAGTTATAAGTATTCAAGAGCTCTAAATATAAAATGTATAAATTCATTGTTGATTTTGGAAAAGACAGTATTTTTTTATTTGTATATTAGACAGCTAGTTCGGAATTCGGTAATGGACCAAATTGTTTTTTTTTTCGCGTTTATTTATTGTACTGCGAAGTATCGGTAAGTAACATTGCATCGTGTTATGCAAATAAAGTTTGTATGTGCAACTTGTGTTTTATTTTTGTGAAAAGTGCCCTGAATAACGCAAAAACTAAATACAAACAAAACAAAATAAAACAAAAGCTAAATATTATCAAATACTTTATTTTTCGGCCAAAACAAAATACATAATATCACAATTTCATACATTTGTAGCGTAATTGTTGTTGCACTTACTAGCAGCCACTTTCGCTTACTAACATTATAAAATACGAGATTATTAACATTAAGAAATAATAAAAAATGTTTAACTTATTTTTAAGGCAGTAAAAAAAACCGGTAAAAGAAAATTTCCTTATAGATAAATAAATTAAAGCCAATTTGGATAACACTGATTAGAAATTACAAAAAATAAATGAGCGATCTTTACAGTAGTCGCAAGATGTGTAACATCTGACATCTCACTTTGGTATAAGTAACAATAACATTATTACCAGGAAAAAAAAACGCGTATTATTTGAAATGATTTTTCGTAAAGAATAATTATTTTTATTGTAAATTGTATTCATTATCATTAACACTAAGCAGTACCAACATCTCGGAAAATGTGTTGGTACCATCTGACCGCCAAATATAGCATCGCGCGCGCTCATTGGTCAAATCAAATAGCGCGCACTCATTGGTCAAATCAAATAGCGCGCACTCATTGGTCAAATCAAATAGCGCGCACTCATTGGTCAAATCAAATAGCGAGCGCTCATTGGTCAAATCAAATAGCGCGCTTTCCCGGCTTCCTGTTACACACTTCCGTTCTTTTCCACGAAATTACCCTCACAGATTGCAGGAAAGCTAGAGGAGAGAGATGTGACACATCAAAAACTTAAATATAGATAAACGAATAAGTACATAATTTACGTATCAATTTATTATCGTGGCAGTACTCTGTGTTACATTGCATTATAAAAGCATACGTGGATCTTAAGGGATTTTAAATATAATGATATTATTATGCTGTGATGCAAGGAACTGGATCCATTATGCTTACATATATAACTACGTTTAAAAGTGAGTAAAACTAAATGATAACATCAATTACGTTAACTTGATCATAATGTACAATTTCTATGCACTGCAAAATAGTTTTTATATCATCTAATCAAGTCGTAATATGCCTTGTCAGTAAACAACAGAAATTATTGCATTTTATTAAAAATTGTGACTTAATATCTACTTATGCTGCTAACTGCACTCTGGTGCATTGATGTGTACAAACGCTAGATTATACAAAACGTTATAGTGTGCGTCGAGATCTATCGTACGTATTCATAGCCACTACTAATCAATGGCAATTTTAAAATTATTTTAAAAAATAAGTTTCTTTACAAACTTTTGCCTAATATTGGGACGAAATAACCTAAATTTAGATTCCTTGAAATGTTACAATTTATTATAATAATACTTTTTAATTACTTCAAATCAAATACTTTTAGTGTTCTCGAATTTAACATCCAATTTGTGACTTTAAAGATACAGATAAATTATTTTAAGTTTCTAAACATCGATATGTAAAAATAATGATAATTGTCCATTACACATAGATTTTATTCGGCCTTTGTCTGATCATAAGATTATCCTTACATCCCCTATATTTACTTTAGTTGCCAGATCAGCGTGAAAAGAAAAAAAAATACGTTAAAAAAATACTTGACATCTATACCAATATAATGAAGCTGAAGAGTTATTTTTATTTGTTTAAACGCACTAATCTTTAATAATTATGTGATAGCCAGATCCATGAAGAATAGTATAGGCTATATAACATCAAGCTCTGTCCCACGGGAGCGGAGCAGTGACCAAATATGTAAATGAAGGCGTGTGAAAAAGACTACTGAATATAAAATTGATTTTATAAATTATTGATCTTTATTTATATCAAACTGAAATAAGAGAGCTGTAAATATAAATGTTCCATTTTGAAGTGAAGAGAATCACTCGGAAGTTATTGCTTAAAGAATTATGTACTTATAACATACAAAATCTGTCGTAATAATTAATTCATAATGATAACTGAATACCTCATTCTACAAAAAAATAACTTTTGTCAAAATGTCGCTAAAGTTCATCTTATTATAATAAATTAAATGCGATATTAGGACACTTTCTATTCCCATAGCAACCATAAATTATGTATAGTAGGTAAGGGCTGATTTTTCAATCGTCGGATAATATTTATCTAAAGACTAAAAATGGCGGCTGGACATATTGTCTATACAAAAGCTGTGTAACTGTCACATTTATTCTTCAGATAAAATTCATGTCTTGAAAAAAAAAACAGCCCAAATCTGTATAAAATTGTACATCCTTTTTATGACCAACTGCAGATATACAAAAAATGTTTTAAATTACAAAAGACATTATAATTTATCTGTTTTGAGAAGCTTACACACTATTTTACACATAATATAAACTAGTTTACCGTATATTCGTGATAATGGCTCAATAAAATCATAATCGGACCCCACTACTAATTCAAATAAGCCTCTAAACTAAATGCAAAGTCTTGCATGCAAACGAATACTATAACTTCTTGCCCATTACAAACTATTGACTATTTATTTATGAGATTATAAAACTAATCTATGGTCTGATAGTGTAAACATCTCTTTATACAAAAATGCTTTTTCGGTTAGAAACCTTATGTTGCTGATAATTTTAATACTAAATGTTCCAAAAAAAAAAACGCGTTTTTTTTATACATAGTTGCCATTTTAACTAAACAATTAGTAAAAGTACTAGGAACTACCTAATTCCATTGCATATTGTACAGCTGATTTTCTTTAAATAGTGTACTGTATAGGAATTTTATAATATGTAATGTATGTAGGGCACATGACTACACCGATTTCGTGTAACTAACTCAGCAAATCTTTGTCGATATTTATCAAAACAATTGAAGTATCAAATCACGAAAGCTACAAATCACATTATCAAAGTGAATATACAACATTGCTTGATTATTACTGATTATATTAATACTAGTTGTTCATAAGTCAAAATTGATCATTAATTTGTGGTTGTACAATCCATGCATCAAGAAGAAAAAAAAGATTGTTTATGGGTTGTTTTTTTTTTGTGACTATGAACTATTTGATATTATTTATACCTCTTTGTACAATACATTTATTTTTAGTTTCTTATTATTGGTTTTTATATAGGTTTACTTATTCATTAAGTCTGTAAATATTGTACGTATTAATGATTTAAATAAACATTCCATAATTCAGAAAAAAAAAATGTTGATTCGGATTGAACAACCAAAATCTGGTGTCGTAACTTCATAACGTATAAAACAAACCAGATTTCAACATCATTTTGTATCAGATTATTTCCCATTCGCTGTCTAAATGATCGTCGGGGGATAAAAGGGAACGATCTTTAAACCCATTATGTTTTGTGTCTAATTTCAGTTCAATATTCTCTAAGTTCCAAGTGTTAGGTAGCTGGACAACTTTCGGGACCAAGTCCATAGGACTGGGGTCTTTAACTGGTGTTTTTGAGGGTTTGTGAACAGGTTTGGGTGTGATGGTGATTACCTCTGGGGGTGGCAGTATGTCGACGTGTCGGAATGTGGGGGCGGGGTCCGGGGGGGTCTGGCTCTCAAGTTTGGGACTGTCTATGCTGAGGGACTCCAAGTTCAACATCTTGGCGAGTATCTTCTCTTTCTCCTCTATTTGCTTTTCGAGTAGTTCGTCGTTCTGTTGTGGGATGGCGCTGGAATTGAAATATACGGTAGTTGATATACGAACATTTGCGCATTATACTTTGATCTGGTTATATCAGTTATGAAATTGTGAACTTAGTAGGCAGAACAATTCTTAATTTTGCAAAAAAAAAATACAAGTAGAGGTACTTTAAAATTAAAAAAAAATGATCTTCGAAAATGTACAGAAAACCAACTTTTTCCTCTAGGCTACATGTCCCACTGCTGGGCAGACTGGCAGGTAAACAGTACCTAGTCCTCCTTGTCTAGGTAATATTTGAATAAATAGAATGATTTATTCTTTAAGTACGTGACGGACGTACGTCTTTTAAACTAATTTATAAAAAAATATACTAGCTCTAACTCACCCATAAACACTGATATTCATGACACAAGGGCTGGTGTAGCTCACGTTATCAGCCGCCTTCCTGACCGGAGTGGCCATCCGCGGGGTACTGCCCCCCGACCCGCCATCCCTCCTCCGACTCCGCCGACTACTATGAATCAGCTCCCCATCGTACTTCTTCTCCATTATACTATTATACAACTTCAACTTTCTCTGTAATTCTTCTGTCTTAACTCTTCTAATCTCTTCAGCATCGCTCGAGACATCTCGGAATTCGTTCACAATCGATTCTAGAACGTTCTCGGATAGATCGAGTGGTAGGTGCTTGATGGGGGGTAGTTCGAAGCACTCCTCTGCGCTTGCGACGGTGCCGGTCTCAATGAGCTCGTTTTTCGTGAACATGGAGATGGGCTGTTCAAGCACGCTGGAGATGTATGGGACTGTTTGGTCGATGTGCGTAAAGTCTCGGACAGAATTCACGGCTTGCTGGATGGATGACGTCAGCGATTTCGTCATCATGTTCATTGGTTCTTCTGTTGGAAAAGACACTTATTTTGGTAACATAACCTTATTTAATAAAAAAAAAACGAAAAAACCATTTAACATTCCAAGCCTTTCTAAAAATAAATATATAAGATGTATCCATATTAGTTATATTGATTCATACTGATTTGTAATTGACTAAGTCATCGATGGACGTTAACTTTTCAACAATTGCTTAGGTTCTTCAGCGCATGCTCGGAGATAAGTTTGAAGAAACTGATGGGTCACCGAGCGGATTTCCATTCGTACGGCATGCGATTTGTAATTTTTTCAGATGGACTTTAATTTGAATTCAGTTTTAATTTTCATCGCAAGAATCGAATCCAAAATTTCTATGAAGTCTGTGTGATAAATATATTTTTTCTTCGTATTGAGTTAAATAAGCTTAGTTCTGCCAAAACGAGACAACCCACAACTATCAATAATTACATTAATAATAACAAATGTGTCACATTACTTTTCAGCCATAACATATTAATTTTAAAACAAATGGATTTTAATTAATTCGATAAATGGGACAATTTTTTGGCATGGGTTGGTATGTTTTAACAGAACCAACCACAAATATATACATACAAAGTTAGCATAAATGCGATCAGCAGTGTTAATAGCAGACTGGAGCAGCAACACAAGCAGACAGACAAAGCCATTGCTCGTATACATAAATATACAGATACAGAAGCGGCAGGTGATTGGATACA
The DNA here is from genome assembly GCA_949774945.1 of Hoplodrina ambigua. NCBI lineage: Eukaryota > Metazoa > Arthropoda > Insecta > Lepidoptera > Noctuidae > Hoplodrina > Hoplodrina ambigua. Next base: position 12,208,806 of record OX458981.1, read on the forward strand.
AAATAAAAATGCGTATGTGTGTTGTGCATGTGTATATTTATAAATAACAATGGCCATGCTGACATCGAGACAACGCATGTAACGGTACACTTGCTTGCAAAAATATACCACAGTTTAAACCATTCATTCATAATTTTAACAAAAACAAAACTGGACACAGCAAACCTATAATTTCAATATAAGTACTATACATTTAAAACCAATAAAAATAATCATAGAAAAAGTTCCACTATATTTTTGCAAGCAAGTGTAACAAAAAAAACACGTTAATAACAATTTTTATCGTTGTCACTCATCACACTACAGCGGGTAACTAAATACAGGGATGTCATTAATTCTACTCATACTATCTACACCATCCTGTGAATACATTACTTTTATCAAGCTCAAAAAATACACCCTGTATACGAAGCTTTACTTAAGCGACAGATCTAACCTACATTTAAAAAGAAGATTAGATAGTTGTAGAAATACAAGATATGACGTCATTCGGGACGAAACTTAACATTAATTACCTCAACAATAAAATAGTTTTCAACATTTCCAAATAATTATTTTTCAAATATAAGATAACTTTTATATGAAAAGTAGCCAAGTCAAATCGGGCAGTGTTATTAGGTTTTTCCATCAGGGATATCTCAGTAGCAACCGTAAAGTCTGGATTTGTGCCCGGTTGATGGCAATAGGCTCGCCCCTTATTACATGGGATTTAAACATAACTGGCGAAAGTGGGTATACTAATGGGTACACCTCTGCCTAACCCTTCGGGGATTATTATTATTATTAACTTTATCAAGATTTATTTCTGCACCTATCTAAGTTCTAGTAAGATACTAAATACATAAAGCCAATTTCACAAGCACCAAAAGGACGCACACACATGCGAGCGACGTGTGCGCATCCTTACACACAGGTTGTCATGTTAACGTCACAATAATGACGACAACTGTATAATAGGAATGTATAAGTACATATTGTCGGTATAAGTACGTAATGATATGTCTTAATTAAATATTGGGTGTAAAGAAACTAATTACATTTCCGAAAACCACATTTTCTACTCATTATTACGATAATTTTTTCTATTACATCATACCTAGGTATCCACTGGTTCTGGAGACATTGAAGGTTAAAGTTACAATTTTTCACTAAGTTTTTTTAGGAAAACAAAAAAAGAATTTAATTATTCCAAATATACTTGAACCCTATTTCTGGCACGGTGGATAATTTGATGCGTTGTACTTTTTAACAATCTAGAGACACTTAGCAACGATTTTCTTCGAATATATTGATTGAAATGTCATGTTTTTAGGAATATGGTATTTTGAATTCATTACTACTATAAAGTAAATATAAAATATCAAAGAAACAATCATTATTTCACAAGAAAATCGCTTTTGAATTTTGTTAAGTGTATACTTGTTTTTGCTCGTGACTGTACACGATGGACACATACTGAGTATTTTTTTTTTTTCAATATTAAAAACGAAAAACAAGATTTGCCAAGAATAGGGTGTAATACTCTCACGACCACTGTATGCACTTATAAACACAATAATTTGAATGTGTTACAATGTTTTCATAAATAGTGATTTTTTACACCCAAAAAAATGTTGTTTTCCAGCACAAACTCAGAAACTCAGTAATTTTTATTATTTTTGCTAAAAGTTACTGAGTTTCATGGGCAGTATGCGTAGTTAACAGGTATGTGATTTGTCATTTTACATCTCTTATATGTAGATATTTTGCACAATAATAAATACGTAATAGATTCCCAATAAAAGATTAAAAAATATTATTTTTAGATCATCGACGACTCTTAAACAGCAACTAAACTTATGTAGGGTATTGCTATCCTTATCTCGCAGATAGAATAAAACTGGATGGATGGATGTGTGCCCGGTTGTTGGCAATAGGCTCGCCCTCTATAACATGGGACATAGTCGTAAAAACGAAAATCCTTCGGGGATTACAGGCGAGATTTTATGTATGTAAAATAAGAAGGAGATAGAGAACTGTCAGTGAACTCTGTCCTTTTTCTCTCGCAGCCTTTTAGTAAAAGATAGCACTACCCTAATTTAATTTTAGTTGGAAAAAAATATAAGTCCAGTAACAAGACGCGGCTAAATATAATATCCTACCTACTTTTTAGCACACACTTATACAATAACCTACTTACTATGTATTATTGTCTAATATTAAATGTATGAAATACATTGGTCGCGATTTGGTATTATTAAGGCACTTCTAATTATTCTTACTTAATTATTATTACATTTTAATATTACACTCCCAGACTATTAAATACACCACCCTGCATATTATACGAATGAATTCAAATTTGGAATAAGGATTACACCAAACGATGGCCAGTATGTAGGCTTCAAAACTACATAAAAACTTTTTCATCCACACATCTATATTTCCACTTTTGATAATTCTATTCCAAAACTTGACAGTTCAAAAGAAAAATAATGTTACCATACTACAACTAATAGTATTGGGGTAGTGAACGATTTTGAGTAAGGAACGAATGATAAGAATGGTTTAATACCAAGTTAAGTACATTATTTAAGTTCATTCAATTTTGTTCATTCTTACACCACCTCACTATCTTTCTTTTATCAAAATTTGGTAACTTTTTAACTGTCAAGTTACTGAATAGAATTAAAAGTCGAAATATATATTTTTTATCCTATACGTACGTAATATAGAAATCAAAGTGGATTTAGAAGTCCAGGAGGGTATTATGTCTATATTATTATAATCTCACAATATAACCGACTTTCTACTGGTTGTCACATCCCATGCATGCCCCGAACGTTAATATGACAGATCGTGTTTTAGACAGAGATGGCGCTCTACAAAGCCGAACTGCTTCTAAAACACGATGTCCAATATTTGACAACATAATGTTTAAAACATAGATTTCTTTTAGTCTCTACCTAAACAAGCGCTACGCTAAAATATTATTTCTTAACACTAATTTTAAATTAACACAGTGTGTAATAACTTACAATTAAATTATACTCTATATCCACCACCTAAGGTACAAAGTCGTGATTACGTGTAAGTTAATTTTATTTTACTCAATATATACATAAAAAATGGTCTTTAAATCAAGAAAGATGTACTGTACTAAAAACTGAAATAAGATACGTTTAATACTAAAAAAACTACATAGATTTTAAAAAGTTGATCTAAGTTTTTGCTTCTAAGGATTATCAACTTTAAGTACCATTTATTAAAGGTAAATTTAAAAAACGATTAATCAAAAATTTTAACATAATGGCACTATACTTACTTATGGCGTATATTAGTTAAAGAGTTACTTAAGTTATAATTTTAAAGGCACCTTTATAATTGACTAAACGATAAAAATATTATAAAGAAGTGCTTTCATTATCAATTTAAAAACTTTAAATCTTCAACCTTTTTGTTATTGATCGAAAGTCTCTTTTAGCCTGGCCGCACACGGGCCACCGACGGCCACAAAACGCCGCCACCGACGTATTTCCTGTAGATTTCATACATTTTATATAGACTGGTCGCACGCGGTTGATGTCGGTGGCCGCCACTACGCCGCTTCTAGCTTCACGTGGCGGCGTTTGTGGCTGTCGCGTGTGGCCTGGCTGCAGCCAGTTATACCTAGCCGCAGTGCGGTTACGGTTATAATCCGCAAGATTTTCTAACATAAAGAATTTAATTATAATGATTTTTGTACTCAACGGCAAAAAAGCCGCAATGCGGCTTCGGACTTAAACAGAAGGGTGGAAGCACATCTGTCGGAAGATGTATAGGATAATGCTAAATATTTTGACTACTCAACAGCCTATAAATAAAAATAAAAGGCTAAATGTGTTGCTAAGCGCAAAACTCGGAAACAGCTGAGCCGATTTGGCGGATTTGAATTTGAATTTTCCGGACAACGCTATGATGATTTTTTTTTGGGAAAATCCACCATAAATTTCGTAAATTTGCACTTGTGAGAAGCAAAGGCGGTTCGCTAGTAAATAAATAAGTACCATGCACAGGGAATCTTCTGACAGATATGCATACACCCAAAGTGTCTTGAAACATATGGTTACATTTATTCTAAGTGATCCGTGCGTGAATACATAATTTAGTCATAGTATATAAATGCATATTTAATATAGGACGGATACATGATCATAATACTTGTAGTAGCACAACATATCTTGAACACATTACATGTCATAGTAACAACCAATTTAATACTATCTGCCTGTCGACCCTCATCGCCATTTTATTAATATCTTAGAAGTGTAAATATACAAAGTGTAACTGAGAGGTAAAAAAATAAGTACACTTAAATTATAAAGATAAATGTTTGTTTTTTTTTTGTTTGGATACACTAATCTCCGGAACTACTGGTCTGATTCTGAAAATTCTTTAGCTAATATGAAGTTGAAACAGGGAGTCGGGGCCGCGGCAGGCCACGAAGGAGATGGCGGGACGAACTGGATGGATTTCTCCAAAACTGGAGGGATGAGGCGCTGAATAGGGAAAGATGGAAGGAGTGGGACAGAACAGGCTAACAAAAAAATAAAAAAAAAAAAAAAAAAAAAAAAAAAAAAAAAAAAAAAAAAAAAAAAATAAGTTACGTTGTCCCTGAGTGCTTATAGGCTATATTTTATTCAAGAAAAAAAATTAAAATCCGTAAGAAATGGAAAATATTTAGGGTGTTACAACATTATTAAAAAATATGTTACATTTTAGGAAAACGTTAACTTTTGGGCACGTAGTTGCAAAAAAATCTTTCCTCACTGTTATGTTACACCCTGTATAACTGTTTGGCTTTCACATCGAACAGTCGACAGGCAATGGAAATTGAACTACACTTTGAGCTTAACGAAATACTGAATAATATTTAAAATTCAAATAAAGATGTGCAGAAGAATAACAAATACATATATTTTAGCTTTAATCCTGTACCGTGTACACATAAGACCTGTTTCAACAATACCTGTACCAATATCAATAGCTAACCATACACGGACGGGTATGCCCGCCGGATCTGTCCGACAGACGTGTCTGGTGGACAGATCTGTGCGTGTATGGCGGCAAACAGACACGGATTTGCCCACACATCTGGCACAGATCTGTCCGCCAGGCACGTCTGTCGGACAGATCCGGCGGGCATAACCGTCCGTGTATGGTTATCAATACCTGTTTCTGAATAGACATTATCTACCAGATATTTTCGAAAATGGAACAGAACATGTACGAAATGATCTGCCAAGTAATTCAAACGGAACTTATTTGAATTTAGTGAAATAGACCCAAATTTGACTTCATTCATTGTCTAGTATTGGCTTGAACCTTTGAGTATATTTCGGAATGTACTCAAACTTGTTCAAACACGTCTTAAATAAGTCAATAACCTTACTTCTACTGATCAATAATGACTAAAACCTATATTACATATAAATGTTCAAGCACAAATAAAAAATCTGTGGTATTTCATGCAAATCTCTACTAAAAAAAATTAAATCAAGAAAAATGCTTGATAATCGTTCATTACAGGCATAATTAACTAAAAAACAGTTCATAATTAAACTAATAACAATTAACTTGCATCCATTGTAATAGATAACGAATCATTCCATAAGTTTTACGTGCTCAAAATAAGTACAACAATACAATAATGTAGAACATTTATACTGGATAGGACATGCAATCTATACTAATATTATAAAACTGAAGAGTTTGTTTGATCACGCTAATCTCCGAAACTACTGGTTTAATACTCCAATTTGTCATCAACTGTTGTGACAGTTTCTTTTTCGTAGTGTTTTGAGCTTTTTAATCTATACTAATTTATAAAGAGATAAAATTTGTGAGGTTGTTTGGGGTAATCTCTGGATCCACTGAGCCATTATCATCATCATCTGCCTAGCCTTTTCCCAACTATGTTGCGGTCGGCTTCCAGTCTAACCGGATGCAGCTGAATACCAGTATTTTACATGGAGCGACTGCCTAGCTGACCTCCACAACCTAGTAATTGGGTAATATGATACCCCTTGGTAAGACTGTCAGACTTTCGGGCTTCTGACGACCCGTAACGACTGTCAAAGATCGACGTATGACAGCCGGGACCAACAGCTTAACGTGCTTTCCGAGGCACGGTGGAGTCTCGGTGTGTAAAGATGGTCACCCATCCACGGACCAACCCCGGCAAGCGTAGCTTAACCTGACAGATCGACCCGTGCGGCTGTTATTACTTAGCCACGAGCTCCTCTTTAGCCACGAGCTCCTCAATCTGGATCCACTGAACCGATTTTGAAAATTCTTTCGCAAATTGGAAGCTACGTCATCTTTGAGTCCTATAGGCTATGTTTTAATATCAAAAAATTAGGTAGCAGTAGGACAAATCACGCGAACCAAGTCGCGGGGAGAGTGCTTATTTATATATATATATATATATTCAATATTCTCTTTATTTTTAACGTCTACGGAAAAGAATCTGGCTTCAGTTGCTCATGTCTCATCCAGTGTACATGATCTACGGTATAGCTATGCTAGTGATGTTTGCTGAACAGACCTGAAGCGAGCGCGGCGGGCTCGGGCGCATGCGCGAGGCGGACCAACGAGCGCGGGCCCTCCAGCACGAATATCTCGTCCTTGTTCACGGATACTGACAGGATCCTGCGAGAGGGGTTTTGATATAGTGCACGTATTAATCACAATAATGGGCACATGTTTTAAATGTTGGTAGGACGTACAAAACGCGCTACAAAAGATGAGACTGTACACACTAATGTTATTATATCCCTTAATAGATACACAAATTATGGATAATTATTTCGTACATCCATATCTGCGCCAGCTCCGTACTACTGACGGTTGTCAAGTCTCATTTTTCATGGCACGTATTACCAGTACTAACAATTACTTAATTTTCCTCAATACTTGTAAGTACTTGACTGCCTCGTTGGTCTAGTGGTCGCAAGCGCGACTGCTATGCACGAGGTCTTGGGTTCGATTCCCAGGTCGGGCAAAGTGTTATTGGGTTTTTCCATCAGAAATTTCTCAGTAGCAGCCTCGGAGTCTGGATTTGTGCCCGGTTGATGGCAATAGGCTCGCCCCCTATTACATGGGACTAAAAACATAACTGGCGAAATGTGGGTGTACTAATGGGTACACCTCTGCCTAACCCTTCGGGGATTACAGGCTTGATGTTATGTTATGTACTTGTAAGTACGACTTACTAACAAGTATCCAATATACTATTATTATATATTTTCGATAAGTCCATTCCACACAAAGCCAAAACCTGAAGTTAAGGTAAATAGGCAAGGTTGAATAATCATCCGATTATCCGATTATCCAATTCTTGTACACATGAAGGGAACAAGTTGCCTGATCCTCACACACAAGTCTCGCAAAGACATCCTCGCCTCTCAACGGTCGTGAAACTTCAACCGTGGACCGCCTGTCGATAGCGAGTAGACATCGAGCGACGAAGTGGTGCTGGTCGGGTGTCGGATGGGTCTAATGAGAGTCTCACCTCCTCAGATCATCGACGACGGCCACAGCAGTGAGCGAGCGCGGGTCCAGTATGTACAGCATGTGCTCGTTGTGCGACACCAGGAAGTGTTCGCGGAACACGTGCAGCGGGCCCAGGTTGTACTCGTGCTGCGCGTGCGAGTGCTTGCGCTGGCTCGGGTTCAGGAGCTCCGCTATCGTTAGCGGGTTTGATATCGCCTCCTGGAATTATGAAAATTGATTATTTATATATTTTATAGCTGGTTTCTGCGACTTTGTCCGTGTTTTTTTAGTCATTATCTGCCTAGCCTTTCTCCTACTATGTTGGGGTTGGCTTCTAGTCTAACCGGATGCAGCGAGTACCAGTATTTTACATGGAGCGACTGCCTATCTGACCTCCACAACCCAGTAACTGGTGAGACTGGCTGTCAGACTTTCGGGCTTTTGACGACCCGTAACGGCTGTCAAAGATCCACGTATGACAGCCAGAACCAACGGCTTAACGTGCTTTCCGATACACGGAATGTTGTTTTTTAAAGTGTACTATTTCAGTTTATTCAGATTAAATTTCATCTAAAATGTTTTTAAATTGCCGCTTTTTCTTGTGGCTATCTTTCGTTAGCCAGACTCTACGTGATGAGTCTTTTAACACATAATTATGATTTCCGATGGCGGGCAGCAATTTTTTTTTTCCTATTACAATTGTTTAAAATCAATTATAACTGCTACCAAACAAAATTCCCACCTTACTTGGCATTAATAAAAACGTACACACCTTGAATAACAAGGTCTGCAGCACGTTCCCCTGCGCCCCTGCGCGCCACAGGCGCAGGCCGGCGCGCGCGCAGTAGGCCGCGGCCGCGCCGCCGCGCGCGTACGAGTGCTGGAACACCGCGCCCAGCGCACACAGGCTGCCGGGGGTAAGGACGGGAGGTAAAAACAGACACATTATTTGGCACGTTCGACGGCAACCTTATTCCATAGCAGTAAGAGCTATTTTCGTAGTTCAACTGTTACCACTATCGTACAGTTTATTTTTTAAGTTTCATGACTCATTCTTTATATTGATTCGATAAACGTATCTTGGAAGCAAACAAAACTCTTATCAAAACGATTAGTAACTTTTTGATAATAGTGGATATAATATATATTGTATTACAAGACTGTGTGTATGATGCGCACACACATATTTCTATATGTGCAAGCTCGGGACAGCTCACTACTGGCCGAGCCAATTTGTGCACACAGAAACAATTGTACATGCACCCATACACACAAACACAAGACCAACTCGCTTTAGTAAGATAAATATCTGTACGCTACATAATATGTTCGTCTACGTCAGTCTACTTGTGCTGCCCTCCCCCAGCGACACCCTTAGCGTGTAGTCGCTTAGTTTGTAAGTTTTTAAGCCCTGGCTGGAGGCGTTAATTTTCTTTAAGGCACCACAGGATAGTCCGGTTAAGCAGCCGACAACCTCATTGGTTGACCTGCGAGATGCCAATCCAAACAAAAAAGACAACATGCTCACCTCTTGCGCTCCTTCTTGCCGAGCTGGTTGACGTGCCAGCGCGCGTCGCGGCGCTCGCACACGATGCTGCGGTACAAGCTGGACACCAGCAGCGTGTTCTGGTAGTAGCTCATCTGAACGATCTCGTGCTCTTCGTTCACTATCTCCATTGACTTGCAGAGATGCTGCGACAAGAGAATACAATAAAGATTATTGAATACTGATTTGTTTATAATTTAAGTAAATTAAAAGAGTGGAGATAAACTACAATAACATGGCGCGCCCCTCATCATCATCTGCCCAGCCTTTTCCCAACTATGTTGGGGTCGGCTTCCAGTCTAACCGGATGCAGCTGAATACCAGTATTTTACATGGAGCGACTGCCTATCTGACCTCCACAACCCAGTAACTGGGTAATATGATACCCCTAGGTAAGACTGGTTGTCAGACTTTCGGGCTTCTGACGACCCGTAACGACTGTCAAAGATCCACGTATGACAGCCGGGACCAACGGCTTAACGTGCTTTCCGAGGCACGGAGGAGTCTCAGTGTGTAAAGATGGTCACCTATCCACGGACCAACCCCGGCAAGCGTAGCTTAACCTGACGGATCGACCCGTACGGCTGTTATTACTTAGCCACGAGCTCCACCACATGGCGCGCCCCTACATATTACTATTTTAATGTGTGCAGTCACACTATGAAAGAATTTGTAAGTAATTGTAAGTGTATATTATTGTATATCTCAAACGAATGTTTTCAGAAGCAGGCAGACTTGTTGGTGAACTAGAATCATAACTAGCCGCGCAAAACAACGCACGTTTTATTTTCATAGAGTATGGCAGTGCAGCGCCATTCTAATAATAAAGAGCAATTAATGACGCCGCTAGTCGAGCAACAAATCGCTGATTTGTTTTTGTTTCGTGAGCCGTCTCACTACGCACACGTGCTATGTAAGTCTTGTAAATGCTTTCACAAATACTTTCAAACGTTTTAAATTGTGGAGAGGCGCGCAATGTTATAGTATTTAACAGAAATGAAAATGAAAGGTGATCATAACGCGTACAAAATCGCAGAAGCTATTTTAAAATAACTGTTACACTGTGGAATTCTGAATTATATACTGATTTCTTTTTAAAAATATTATTAATTCCCCGGGTAAAACCCTTTCACCCTACTGTAGGCTGTGTTTTCTTTTATGCATTTTGTTACCTTGTTGATACATATTAAGACTTATAATCATGACCCATAAATGGGACCTTACAAATCAACCTTGCCCGGAGCATTGGCCACAACATTATCATTGTTTCCGTTCAATATCGAACATAATTATAATAATTACCGCAAATGATAAAAATGTATATTTATTTAATTATCATATACATAATTATATCTCAGAGAGAATATTCCCCTATTACAAAAGTGTAAACATAGTTTATCATCGGGTTTTCGGAAGACGTCGTTTGAGCCCTCTTTATTTATACATTATGATAAGGAATCGATAAATAGGGACTCGAATTCACTCTTTGACAGTAAACTGATAATACTAATATATCATGCTTTTTTATTTTGTGATTTTTTGCCGTGAATTCGTCCGTGTCAAAGTTCATATATTATCCCACGGGAACCGAAAATTTATCTAAGGCGCTTTGCACACAGAGCAACTATTGCAGCAACTGGCAACTAGCTGTTTACATACATTTCAATTGGACTGCGGACACACAGAGCAACTCGAATTTCGAGTTACGGCAATCGTCAACAGTTTTCAGTTGCTGCAATCGATGACTAAGTTAGTTGCTAGTTGCTGCAACTGGCAACTTTTAAATATTGTACCGGTTTTTAAAAGCTGCCGGTTTCCTCAACCGTCAATCGCAACGCTTCGGGCGATTTCACACCCTCCCCCCTCTCCGTGTGCCCGGCAATGCCAGTGTCGCTACGGCAACGGCAACTCGGCTATGAAAGTTGCTTACAAATTGCCAAAAAGTTGCGGCAACCGGCAACGTTATAGCAACTATCAACTTTTACAGGAAACTTTTAAAGAGTTGCTAGTTGCCTCAACTTAAGTTGCTCTGTGTGCAAAGCGCCTAAAGGCTGATTTTTCAATAGTCAGATCTGACTTACTTCAGAAACAAAATATTCGCATCACCTCCACGACGGTAGCGAAACGGCGAAGCCATACATTTTTACTGATATGTAGAAATTGTGAAGTTAGGGTCGGTAGAGTTAGGCCGTGTAGATTCAGAAGCTTGACTCTACATGAAATCTGATATCTTTTTAACAGAGCAAACCTTATGTGGTCGTCTTGGCAACATTTTACATGAAATGTTTTTGGTGGGATAACTTTTATCTAATGAATAAATATGACAGTTTGACATATTTTCTATACAAAAGCTGTCAAAACCTCCATACATATATCCCTCTGTTATGAGTTATCTAACAATTGGAAAATTAGCCCTAAGGCTAGTAGCACATAAAACTTACCATATAGAAGTCAATCTCAGTCATAATGATAACACCATTCTTATCACCGGAGAACAGTCTCATACCGTTTTTGGACCACTCTATAGCCGTTATTTTGCTCTTGTGTAATTCTCCTATTGTGTATCTGAAAATAAGGTACAATATTACAAAAATAATGTTTAATGAATTTTGTAGGTATCAAGCCTACCCAAGCTTTTACAAATTCTGATTTGTGTACCTACTACAATGCAAACACTTTCGATGGACTGCTTCTTTGCCTTACCTATTGTCAATATTACACCATAATCATTAGTTACCATTCGACACCCCCTTAACGCCCCCCCGCTTACCCTTAGGGGTTTACAGGCGTGATGTTACGTATGTTAATTATATGTATAATATAATTTAAAAACACAAATTTGTCAGTAGACAAAAAAAAGTTAAAAGTGCCTTTTAATGATCTAACTGAAATAAACCATTTAACTTCGACTTTCACTAAGCAATTAGCGCAGATCAAAAAATACTTAATATTGTGGACTTATTGGAAATTCATTTAAGAACATTTAAAACATTATTATATTTATTTCATGGACCCAGCGGGAAAATAAAAACAATAGAATCGTGGACTTCTGGGAACTACCCTTAAAATCAATTCTCATTCACACCTTTCAACTTTGGGCTCCACTTTAGGTTTAAAGGTATCCGGCACATTTTCAGGGTGCTCCTTGGGTATTTGGAACACGGTGACCTGGCCAGCTGCATTGCCAGCCCCCACCATGTAGTCAACTGTGCTTACTATCTTTACGTATGTAATTGGAGATGTTGATGCCTGAAATAAAATTAGTTCCTCAATAAATCAAAATAATCAACAGTTCATTAATTATAGTTAAAGAACTGCCTTATTGCTGCCTTGTTGCTAGTGGTCGCAAAGTAAGACTGCTCAGCATAAGGTCATAGATTTGATTCCCAGGTTGGGTATAGTGTTATTGGGTTTTTCTATCAAGAATTTTTAATTTTTTTAGCAGCCTCAGTGTCTGGATTTGTACCTGGTTGATGGCAGTAGACTCACCCCCTATTACATGGCACTTAAACATAACTGGCAATTTTTTTTTAAATCTTTTCTTATTAGAAAATTAATGCAGATTGGCTAAACAGTTGTGGATGAAATTTGTTATAGAGAAAGATTATAGTCTAGAATAGCACAAAGGCTACTTATCATCCTAAGAAAATTCATAGTTCCTGTGGGATAATAAAATCATTTCAACATGAACAGAGTCACAGGCAAAAGCTAACACATATAAATTGTATGACTTATAAATATATAATTAAATTCAAGTTTCAATGTTGAAAGTATTTTGTTATGCAATCATCTATTAATGATTAAACAAGATAATTAAACCATGTTCACACAGAAATGAAAATAAGCTTTTTATCTTTGGTATCTTTTCATTTGTTTCAGTTATCTTTATTCATAATGTTTACACTGCAAGAATGTTTAATTTGTCATTAAATCTTACTACACAAATGTTTGTGAGTTTGGAAAGATGTTTGTTACTCTTTCCTGATGTAATGGCTGAATGAAATTAGCTGGTATTTAACATATAACATAGTATCTCAACATAGATCTTATAAACACATAGGATTATTCCTTTGTTGTATTCCCATGGGATAATTTAGAAGCTTGGTTTAATTTTACTAATGTATAAGAAGTTGCAAGTGAAAGATAGTTTGATTTATATACTTAAATCTTTTTCTGAAACCCTTGGTAGGTAACATAACATCACACCTGTAATCCCCGAAGGTTTAAGCAGAGGTGTACCCATTAGTACACCCACATTTCGCCAGTTATGTTTTTAGTCCCATGTAATAGGGGGTGAGCCTATTGCCATCAACCGGGCACAAATTGCAAAAATGAGAAATTCCTGATGGAAAAACCCAATAACACTTTGCCCGACCTGGGAATCGAACCCAAGACCTCATGCACAGCAGTCACACTTGCGACCACTAGACCAACAAGGCAGTCATTATCAATCAGTCCTTTGGTAGGTACTAACTTCCTAAAACTATAATTGCCATGAATATAGAGTATTAGAGGCTATTATTATGTGGGTAAAATCTATATTATAAGGGTTGGTTACTCAATGATTTATCTCAGTAGAAGCCAAAGACACAATTAACTTTTACTCATCATATAATTTGATTGTGTTAACTGTTTGTTTTAGTCAAATAGTTTGTCAAACAATTCCATAGCCAGTATGGTGTAGTATGTATGTATAAGGTAAAAAATAAATGAAGTTAGAAATAAAATCAAATTATTATGAAATTTTACAGAATTATGAAACATTTTTTTATTCTACAAGCCTCTTTTTTTTTTAAGAAAGGTTGAATGATATTAATTAACTTGTACCTCAAGAAATATTCCGCAGAATAAACTGAATTTAATAATTTTACTGTGCACCTTCAACTAACTCAATTAAAAATTAATTATCAGCAATCTTAGAAAATACAGCAGCTGGTCGGTACTGGCTGGACGCGTACAAGGCCATACTCAATATTTGCGTGGGGAAACCCCGTCCCTGACACACTGAACCAAGAGAGAGTCTTACCTCGCATCGTAGTCTCTGTATGTTTCCTTTCTTCCGATCGTACCAGTACACAAGCCCTACGTTCGTACCCAAAGCTATGTACTCGCTGACAGCGTCCACGCATGTTAGGCACAGCTCATTAGAAAATATGCCAGTCTGTATCCTAGGCGGAATTAAATTTAAAATATGCGAACAAGGGGCCCATTCCCTGACGAAACCTTCTTCTGCGCCACCTGATACTTCCATTTCAATATGTAATCCACTTCTTAGGATATATCTTGAAAACTGCAACTATATAAACACTTATGCATTACAATTGGAAAATAAATAATTTAACAAGAGTGAAAAAATTAATAAAAACGAAAGTGTCCAATGTTTGACTTATTTTGACATATGCTCAAAGGAATGGAATTTTGGAATGGAAATGCTCAGAAGTGCCAATATAATAAAAATTAAATTAAAACCGGTAAAATTTCGCTGATAGTTTTTACTAGAAAAAGCAGCTGTTATTAAATTTAATTATTTTCTTCGTAATTCGTATCTTTTAATATTTTTAAAATTTCTAAGTCGAGGAAATTTATTTCTTGAACGTTTAAAATACTTCATAAGTTTTTTTCGGTTTTTTATGACGATGGGATCCTACTAGAAACTCTAGATTACCGATTACGATTGACCAACTTTATAAACCTAACTGTACACTTGTCATTTTCTTGTCAAACTTGGTCCGTAGTGCGAAAGCCGTCTCGCCACGCATTTTGGCAAATAATTCATACGAAATGGCAGAATCAGCGACAGAGATCCCTATAAACATTGAAGAAGCTGTTAGGGAAACCGTAAAAAATGTTACAGAAAAGCCGCCAACGACTATTGAAGGCATTGCGATTGCATACTTGAGTTTAGTGATTATGGCCGTATTACCTATATTCTTTGGGGCTTTTCGCTCAGTGAAATACTTGAAGGAGCAAAAGGTAAGTCCTAATAAAGTTTTCAGATGCTAGAATCTCATTTTATCACGTACTTGTTGAATATGATTGGACCCAATGAAAAAGAAACACGCTATACTATACATCGTGGCATATGTTGCCTGTCATAATATGTGATAGGTATCTAAGACCTGCTTCAATCCCTTCAAGGAAGCTCAAAATTTATCATGACGTTCTCAGTTCTAATTATTGATACAGGTTCCCATCAGTGGTCACTGATAATCTAATAATTAACTTTGGGTACAATCTGTGTTCAGATTCTGTCACAATAATTTATATTATGATAATTGCTTGGAGGAAAATCTTAATTCTGATCAAAGAGGGTACTCTTGGGGGATTCCTATTCATGTTTATGACATAATTTCAATGACATAATTTCCTTATCAACTAAAAGTTTTTAGACAGGTTTTTTATTTCTGGCTCAAAACAACTACTTAGTTTACTTTCATTTACATTCTTCAAATCTTAAGATAAAATTATTCTCAATAATGATGATACTCCAAAATGTGTCTGATCGAAAGAAGGCAATTGAAAGAATTAGAATTAATATCATTAAAATGATAAAGACTAAAGAGATAAATGATAAAGACAGAATTGCGACCAATAAAATGTTATTATTGTTCCTTCAAGTTCCACATATTGAAACATATGTCAACAGGAAAAAATATTTAAAAGAATGCAGGTATCTTTTATAATAATTTATATAACACAAAGATCTGTACTCACAACTCAGGTAGCCTTGAGTTCATGCAAATCAATTTGTGTCAGAAATTTGTGATAATAAATACATAACAAGTTTTCTCATTACAATTGTGACCAACTTGATAACTAGCCATTTGTGTCAAGATTATTAGCAAAACAGTGTTCATTATAACTAGTCTCTTAGCTGTTAGGTCATGTTATTGTGCCAAGTTGACTATTGGTAGAGCTGCCATCCATCCGAAATTGCCCAGGTTTATCCTAGTTTAGAGGGCGACTGGAGGTAGTCCGGAAGGGGTTTTCAAAAAGTCCTTGTTTTACTCTGATTTATTTTATATCTGATCAAAAGAAAAAAAAAATCTAACTTAAAAATGCATTCGTAACTCTGGCTCTGCAAAATAATAGATGACAGTCAAATGTCGTGGCAGTGACCAGAAGATAAACAAAATTTCACTCAAGTGTCCGAAGTGTAATAAATATTTTGTGTGTTTGTTTTCAGGAATCGGGCGAGCGCACTGAGACAATGTCAAATAAGGATGCGTTGATGTTCCCATTGATCGCCTCTGCCGCACTCTTCGGCCTGTATATCTTCTTCCAGTTCTTCTCCAAGGAGTACATCAACTTACTGCTTACAGGATACTTCTTCTTCCTAGGAGTTCTTGCCTTGAGTCATCTTCTTAGGTAATAAGATCTTAAAATAGAATAGAATAGTAGTTAAGTAGAAATCACAGTCTAAGTATTTATTTCCATATAAGATTATTAATTAAAAGGCATATAGCGGCATATAGGTTATTAGATAAATACATTTGATGCTCAATTTTCGTATTTTTAAGAATATGTAAAAAAATCCTCAAATCCTACATTGTTGGCAAGTTTTTATGTTAATGGTCACTGAAATGACATTAAGACTAGGTTTATAATGTTTTTTAATAACGGGATGTGACCTTCTGAAATACGCAATCAATTTTTGTAACTTGAGACATAAATATTGTTATCAGGCTCGACGCTAAGGCGCGTTCAAGGTCCTACATGTAGAAAAATCTGCTTAATAACTTATTGTTCTTTGAATATTTGATTTATTCAAAATACACCTCCAAAGCCACTAGAAAAATATTATGGTTACTCGTAATCTGACTTTTATGTCATTACTACAAAGTATAAACTGCAATAATTGATGTTGTTTGTGAAATGCAACGATTATAACAATGGACACTTGAAAATAAAACTTAAGGTGTATTTTTCTATTTATTTTTCAAAACTTATAATTAATAATAAAATTACAAAGTACGTACAGTTGCTAGCACATTAGACTATATCTTTTTGTTGTAAAATCGCTCCTATTGCAACGTCATAAGATGCCGCAATGTTTACCTTAAAGTAAAGTAAAGTAAAATTTTATTTGCATAGATTGTAGGTACATAAAATAAGGTGTTACAGATAGGGATGGAACCTTGTACAATCTACCTTATAATTAGGCATACAAAATACGGTTTATTCTTCGTTCGGCCCACTGAGTTTCGTCCCACATAAAAAATTCCTGGTTCGTCCTAAACAATATGCTTCTTTCGTCCCAAATTATAATTTTAAATATTTTATTCTTGGTTCGTCCTATTTTATATTCCTTCTACGGCCCATATTTTTTTTTGTATAAGCTAAACTTACTTTTATGTACAATCTGCAAAAAAAATAAAATTAAAGTTCAGTTGTTTTCTCTTAGTTTAGTTTACTGTTGATTAAATTTTTAGTTTATGAATGCTGTTTTTAAAAATACTTGTTTTATACATGATTGTTAGTAATAATCACAATTTTTTCGACTTTTTGTTAGTACTTTTTACTACCAGGAATGCAGAAATTAACTGGAACTAGATCCTTAAGCGACTTACTGCTTAGCTCGATAATGGTTCAAATACAGGTTTAGAAATTGAATTATTTATTATTTTAAAAAGTACCAGGGTGACAGAAATGAACAGAAGGTAGGCCCCTAAACGATCTCAATAGAAAGGAAAACAAACATATTAATTCACATACACAAACAGCCAGACCCGAAACAACTACTTATCTGTAGATCAGTATTTGACGTTGTTCGGTGAAAGGAATCGAATCCGCGACACGCAACGAAGCAGCCAATTGCTTAACCAATGCGACTTTTCGTTAGTACTTATTGTTGATTTAATTATTAATTGCTCATGGTGTTTTTGAAATTTTAAAAATTATAGCTATGATTGTTTTTTACACCTTTTGCTTTGATGCTCTCATTTAATTGTTGGTCGGTTAATTTTTCAGTAATTAAAATTATCATGTCTCAAGTTTTGTTTTGATCTGACTGCTCTGTATATACTGGAGTAATAAGATGATCATTATACCATTTTAGTGATTTTAATTGTGATACTGGATAATAAAGATGATTCATACCAAAATATGTTTGTTGACCGTACCTTTAAAGTACTTGTAATTTGGGACGAATCACCACTTCAATAGTCATATGGGACGAACTAAGAATTTTTTGGAATGTGGGACGAAACTTCGGGACGAACGAAGAATAAACCCAAAATACAATTGTTGTTAATATTGTCATTCAAAACTACTTATACATTGGAATAAAGTAAGATTAATTATTATATCATTAGGTATGTCAGTATAGTTCGAATTATATTAAATTGTTCATACATTAACTTTTTCATACATTAAATTATTCATTACATAAGTCAGTATCGTTTAAAAAGTCATTTATTGAATAATAGCATTATTCAATTAATAGTAATGTCAGTCTCTTTTTAAAATTTACCTTAACGCACTATCGTCGGTCCAATTTTTATAAAAGTAAGAAGGAAATCATATAGGGTATGAAACTTAAGTAGTCATTGTTTTCCAGCCCTGTTATCTCGTTCATGGTGCCCGCCTCGGTGCCGAACGTGTCGTACCACATCCACTTCACGAGCGGCGAGGGCGAGTCCCGCTCAGACATCATCAACTACAAGTTCTCCTCCTACGACATCATCTGTATCATCATCTCGCTCGGCATGGGCGGCTGGTACCTACTTAAGAAGGTGGGAACTCAATTTTGATTTATATTGTTAGTTAATAGAGACTATTTTTCTTTGAAACCTTGTTAGTGATCGCAGTGCACGCAGAGATATGTTCGAGCAGTGTTCATTGATTATTTGATAATGATCTAAAATACTACAGAAATAGAGTTGAAAATTGCGTGATTGTGTACATGACAAGAAGTGTCTCGCCACGCTAAAATTCCCAAAACAGATACAAGCTATCAAACAGTGTAGTGGCTTATTGTTGTGTTCAACAGATTGCCATAGCGCAGAAAGAGAAAGGAAAGAAAAAAAAAATGTGTACACGATAAGAAATAAATTTCCCTTGAAGTATATCTAACAGTCTAACACACAATTTTCGACCCTATTTATGATTAATTTTGGTTTATTTAAAAAATAACGTCACACTTTGCTATTACCGTACAAATTCAATGGGTGAATCGCGTTTTGACAACTATTTATTTATTTATAGCTATTAAAAGTATGTTGAATGATCGGTTGTATCTAATACTCAATTAAACGTGAATGTCTTTCCGTCCAGCACTGGATAGCCAACAACCTCTTCGGCATCGCCTTCGCGGTCAACGGCGTGGAGCTGCTGCACCTCAACAACGTGGTGACCGGCTGCATCCTGCTCTGCGGACTCTTCATCTACGACATCTTCTGGGTCTTCGGCACGAATGTCATGGTCACTGTCGCTAAGTCCTTTGAAGCTCCCATCAAATGTAAGTATTATTTTTTTTGACGTAAAACATCTATTGGCCCACTTTGGCAGTAAAATCGACTAGACTTAGCTTTGCCGAGACGACAAACGGCATGACGCTCTCTGATGCCGCCATGTGGCCTCTACGCCAACGCTCCCGAATCCCGCGTGTGAGTGCGTGTATACTATAGTACACTCCGTTGCTTCTCTTTATAAACAGCAAAATTTTATTAAATTTAAAATTTGATTATTCACTGAGATGTTTCACTTCTGACGGGCGTCCGGTGACGGCCATCTTTTTTTAGTTGCTCACATACATATGATACAAAGACTCGAGTATTCTTAAATTTGCTGTTTCATAGAACGCGTTATTCTTGCTTTGGACTCCTTCAATTTAAGCGTTAGGACTATTGCGGCGCTCATACAGTTGACACGTGACGAAGATCGTCCTGCCATCGTACTGCGCAGTACGAGTGTTGCACGGCTGCATAAAAAACTACAACCGTCCATGTGCAGTCCGACACTCGTACTGCTCCGGGGCAACAACAATTCGGCTCAAACGCATAAATTGTCAGAGGCCTTAGTCTAAGGTTGCGGTTCTCCTTGAACTTAGCTAAGCTGTATTGCAAAGGATGTGGTTGATGTACACCAATAGGATTGCTTTATTATTTTGAGTTTTGAAAATAAAGCAATTCTATTGGTGTAAATCAAACAAATCCTTTGCAACTTAGTTTAGCTTAGCTGAAGTGGAACCGCAGCCGCTGCATTCACAATTAAGATTACAATTTATGTAATTTAGCAAAATTTACTTTAATGCCTACTTATTAAGTTTAGTTTCCGCTACAACGTCAATATTTTTTATAATAATTATTTTCCATAGTACGATACGCTATTTATTCAAACAACGACAATTATAGTATTATTGTTGAAATTGAAGTAAATTTATTTTAATGCTTGTATTAATTATATTTATTTATACATCGTAATAAAATCTGAGTGGGTTTAATGCCATAATATCTACATGTATTTTAATTCATAATTATGTGCAGTTCTATTCAAATCAAATCAAATAATTTATTTCCTTTGCAATTTATTCTAATCTTAGTGTAGATCTAGTTTATACCTGAACTCAATAAACTTGATATAAAAAAAAAAACAAAAATATTTTAGATAAAATAAATATTGGTGCAAAAGGTAAAACGAGACCCCCTTACTAAGACTGCTGTCCGTCCTTCTGTCTGTCTGTCCGTCTGTCACCAGGCTGTACCTCATGAATTGTATTGTTATGAATAGATAGGCAGTTGAAATTTTCACAGATGATATATTGCTGTTGCTGCTACAAATACTGAAAAACAGAATAAAATAAATATTTAAGGGCACTCCCCTACAACAGACATGTTTTTTTTTCCGTTTTTATAGATAATGGTACGGAACCCTTCGTGCGCGAATCCGATTCGCACTTGGCCGGTTTTTTGTGTGTTATTAGGTAGGCAAGTTGTACATTTGGACATTTGGAAATTTCTTGGAAATCAATTTCTACATAATTTTTTATGGCATCCTTTACAAAAAACTTTTACCATTCGCAACACAAAGGTATGTTATGTTCAGTCGCGCAAAACTTGTTTAGTTGAGTTTCACAGGCTTCCGTGTGAAAGAAAAAATGAAAGTCAATTAAAAGTTTAACAAAAGAGCGCACGTCGCTGCTTATATAATGAGGAACGAAGGGACCTTCTGTATTTGTGTTACTTTTAATTGTAATATTTTTTAGCTGTTTGTATTAATTACCCTCTCCTTTGGGAAGAAAAACATTTAAAAACACTTCTGAATTAACTACATAGTCGTAATCTTGTAATTGTCTTTTTAATTGCATTAAATTCCTGCCTTCCATTTGGGTGTAGCGCCACGGTTTAAGTAGATAGACTATTATGTTAAAATAAATAAATTTTTATTCATTTTAAAATACATAAGTACTATGAAGGCCCTGACTCCGGATCTAGGTTCAAAGACCTGTGTTACAGGAGTCAATGTCTTCTTCGATACTTTATGTATGTATAGCTGAGACTCTATCTGAGGCAGCCGCAAGTCGAGGCTGCTGACTCGACCCGCGGCATGACTATTAGAGACGCTGCCGTTGGTCGAGGCGTGTTACTACTTGAACCAAGTGAGAGCGCAAGGCGAGGTGGCTCACAACGAGACTTCTCAGATGGAGTCCCAGCTTAAGTAAGATCATGTACAGCCGCAAGTCGCATCAGTATGAACAAATCTCTTGTTCCACAGTGGTATTTCCTCAAGACCTGCTAGTCAACGGATTGAACGCAAGTAACTTCGCCATGTTGGGTCTGGGCGACATCGTGGTTCCCGGAATATTTATTGCACTGCTACTGCGTTTCGACAAGAGTCTCAAGCGTGACAGCGAATTCTACTTCAGGTGAATTAACTATTTTAATTTATATAAGTTAAAATAAATGGCTAATTACTATGCGCAAATCTTTAGGATGGCTGGACCGATTAGGCTGATTCTTTGTTTGTTGTGGTCGTAATTTCCGGGGCAAGGTTATGATTAAAAGATGGGATTCAATTTTTTTTGGAAAAAACCACCGGAATTGTCTGAAAATTGTCCAGACGGCACACATGTGTCATAAAAATGTATAACACCATAAGGTAAAAAAAATCATTTTATAATATTCATGTAGCTAATTTGAATGTGTGTCCAGGGCAACGTTCACGGCGTACGTAGTGGGTCTCCTGGCGACAATCTTCGTGATGCACGTGTTCAAGCACGCGCAGCCCGCGCTGCTGTACCTGGTGCCCGCCTGCCTCGCCACGCCGCTCTCGCTCGCGCTGCTGCGCGGAGACATCAACGCGCTTTTCAAGTGAGTATATCTCCATTAGTTTCACCATGAACATTGCCACAACGACTGCCCCTGTGGCCTTTTACGTCCAGCTGATTCTTGACCAGGAAGCGTTATCATGCCATATGTCTCTATTTGTCAAAAAATGAGATGTCAAGCGATTTTAAACCATGTACGTCGTAATTATTACTGTCAAATTGGCTTGTTTTGTACTTATACGATATACGAGTATTTACAATGATCCACTTTATGGGGAGTCCAACTAATATAGTGGTTATTAGGCAAGGTACATCGTATTCATGTATAATTCATATCTACAAAATATTCTATAACATTTATTTTTCTCCTAAATGACGTTCAAAAGTGCCTTAATAATCTTATTGAAATAATTATTTGACTTTGACATAACCTTACTGGGGCAGGATTGGTAAGCTAGCTATAAAACTAACACTTCAATTAAGTCGATATTACTTTCCAAATACATAAAAAAAAAATGATATCCACAGCTACGAGGACCAACCCACGATAGTAGAGGATCCAGCAGAAGGTACGAGCAAGTCAAAAAAGACTGAATAGACGCACGATGAGCCACGTCCAGAGCACAAACTACAGCGCACCGGTACCGTTTAAGTACATTAATGTTTTATCAGTGGCGGGCCATGGCTTGTGACGTCACTACTGGCCAACTATGACCACGTTCGACTGTCAGGGATCGTTTGGAAACCGTGCGGTGTTACTTCAAGTTGTGCGTCTTGTTTCTCTACTGATTGTGCTGAGAATTCTATTTCTAAGTATATGTCGTCCTTTTCTTTTAAGAACTTCAAATCGTTTACGTTTAAATTACTTCGCAGTCAAGTCTCAGATGCACGATTCATTTATGGCAACATTTTCTGTTCAATAATATTGTTTTGATCAAAAAATTTCACGGCACGGTTTGTAAACGGTCCTGCATCATGTGATGTCCTGTATAAATGTATGTACGTAAATGTTGCTATTGTAAAAAAAAATAAAAGGGTAATTTAATTTAAACTTCCATTGTATCTTCCATCCGTGTTTCGTATCGTATGGTTGGAAATAAAAAGTTCTATTGAATAAATGTTTATATTGTGCAGACGATGATGTCAGGTGGCAAATTTAATGAAACTAGAATTAGAAATTGGTTAGGACACATATTATGGGAGGAACAAACGTGATGTCTCGATTAAGTGTTGAACTTTATGGGATACTAGCGACCCGCCCCGGAGTAACACGAGCGCAATGTAGATACATAAACTTTCGTATTAAAATCCGTTGCGCAGTTTAAAAAACCTAAGTGCACAGCACAGGCGTCGGGAAGCGACTTTGTTTTATACAATGTGGAGATTGTGGAGGGCAGTCATGACATGATCACATGACCCTAGTTTATGTAAGTAATTGTTAGAACCGCGAACATTCCAGCGCCCACCTGACCTCATCGTCCCTCTAGCGGAACCTTTAGATATAATCATTGACGTATAATAAACGAGTTATTTAAATTATATCAACACTGCAACAAAATTTTATTTCTATATTTTTATGTTGAATAAAATAATTTTATACTATTTTTCGTTAAGGTATTTTTTTATGGAAAAATCATTTTTATATGTTTGTGTGTTTTGTTTTCTGTCGAACTTAGTAAGTTTATTATTTTGTTAACATCTCTACCATGTATAATTGTTTCAAAAGTTACCGACGCAAAGTATTCTCTGAAGATTTTCTTTTTTTTTCTAAACATAGTTATTTTAAGTACAATAAATATAATATAAAACGTGGTATGATGCAATTTTTTACTTTCGCCTTTTAGCAGTTCCTTGTTACAAAATTGATATTTCTTAGAAACTTTCTGGAATGAACGAATTTCTGAAGTATGTGTACAATGTACCTACTTTGTATTTAGCAGATTTTCTAAAATAGGGACATAGTTGTTAGTAATACTAACATAGGCACACCACTGTTAACATAGTATGTGTACCTTAGGGAGTGGATAATATCTAGCAAATGTAATACGACTATTTAAGTCTCTTAATGCCCGGTATACATGAGGCTATTATAGGATATGTAGATTCAAATGACTCGTGGCTAAGTAATAATAGCCCCACAGGTCGATCCATCAGGTTAAGCTACCTTGCCTGGGTTGGTCCGTAGATGGGTGACCATCTTTACACACCATGGCAGCGAGACAGTCGCTCCAGGGTCAGATAGGCAGTCGCTCCATGTAAAATACTGGTATTCAGCTGCATCCGGTTAGCTAGCAAGCTAGTACTGGCTACGAGCAGACATGCTAGTAAGCGTGTGCTAAGTCAAGCTAGTAATGTACTCTCCTGGCCTCGTGTACATCGGGCATAAAGACAAGAATTTAAACACTTTTAATTTCTTTCAAAATGGTTTCCGGCGGCAGAGGTAATTCCTACAAATTTTCGGTGAATTATGAGTGAGCTAATTTATTTTTACTATATCGACATTATTGAATATATATATGTATATCGTTCTTTTTTATTGTAAAAGCGGTCGCGTTAAATTTTAATTTTTCGAGAAGTGAAATTTACTATGTTTTTTAGAAATAGGTACGCATAAATACAAATTTGCATTTACATATTTTTTACTAAACTTCTGCGGGAAACTTTCTTAGGCAAATATTATGTCGTGATTTTTCTAGAAAATTGTTAGTTTTACACAATAATATGTATTTAACCTTTTGACCGCCAGTCATGTATAGATGACAAACCAACATGTGCCAAGCACGCCACGGTCACGACTACATGACAGATTTTTTTTTTAAATTTTACGTACCTAAAGCTCAAAAAACAACATTGTTTTTATATTTCCTTTAATATTGTTCCTTATCTCACCGTAATTTATATTAGGTTGAACTTCTTCCTATATATTTCATCTAGATATCAACATAAGATGACAAAAACGAATACCAATTATTAAGTTTCGAATTCGTAGCTTGAGCCGAGGGCACGTTTTTGCTTTTTCGTCGTGGCGGTCAAACGGTTTAAGTTATCAGACTCCTTTTCAATCACACTGAATAATCAACCGACTTCAAAAAGGAGGAGGTTCTCAATTCGACGCGTATGTTTTTTTTTTTTTTTTTAAATAGACCTTACTCTAAAATAATTTTTAATGGTTAATGAAAAGATTACCTACGTCATGAACTCATGACGTGTCTAGTGGACATTTTGAATGTAACTTGTATGTATGTATGTATAGTAATGTGAAAAACAACTGTTATTAAAAAGATCAGATCAGTTGACTGTGTTTTATTTCTCGATAAATCTTTTCGTAGATTTCTTATCGAAAAATATACTAATGTTTCGTAGAACAGCACGGATAATATTTATACTGTAGGTAATGAAAAATTTAAAAAAAAATACATACTTTGTGGTAAAATAACCAAATTACCATAATGTAATTATTTTACCAGAAACTAGAGCGTTCCAGAGGAAAAGATGTCGCTATTCTAAAGTACACCAATAAAAACACACATAAATATTTTATTAACATTTATTAATATTAATAATTGATTAATATCTATGGAATAAGTTAATAATTTCTAAAATTACAGTTACAATATCGTACGGCAGCAACACAACGCGATGAGACGACGTATCTAACCAGTTATATTAACTTGAGAGCCATCGTCAAAGATATGACGCGATGTGCCGTCACCGTGCCACATTTTAATATTGTTTCATGAATTCGTTTTTAATGCACAAAAAGATGGTAATATTTTTAGAATATTATCGTTATCACGCAATACACGTTAAAGCTTACAACATTCATAATAAAAACACGTTAATCAGACATCTAATATTCCTGTATTGAAGTAAATAAGTATACATAATACATAGTTTTGAACTCATACCGTTTTTCTTGTTTGTAAAACGGGATGGGGTCGTTTTCTTTGGGGCCAAAAGCATTTAATTCTCCTAGAGTAAATGATAACATATTATAAATTGATTAGTCTAATCAAAGTCATCGTCAGTAAATTAAAAAATATCACTAGGGACCACATTTCTCATGTGTCACTCAAAAACTTGATTTATTCGTAATATTACACATCCTAGTGTCAGAGTTTCTAAACCGCCTCAAGGGTTGACATGGTTTGAGTGGGACAGTAGTATTTAATTAAATAAGGGGTATCTTTGATTGTCATGTAGCTTTATGATTAGTGAAATTACTTTACTACAAAAAAAATACGATATTTTAAATTGATAAAATTCCAACTCTTTTGGCCCCAAATTTAAAAACGACCTGAGGCGAGTCTTAGAGTATAAACATCACAATATAATAAATTCACATTAGCCTGTATGTATAGTAGACTATGTTTCATTATTAGTTATAAATAACCGCTATTACAAGCGTAATGGTCCATCATATTACATATAAATGCGTATAGGGTTTATATCACACGGAAATTGCACATGATTGTAAAGCAGAATCCGCACGTCGAGGCGGGTGTAGCGTGCCGGCGACAGTGTGGACACGGCTTAGGAAAAGAAGTTGTACACTCGATGGCAGTCCAATTATACACCACATTATCAAATTCTGGTTTTAACCTTCAACCTTGAACAAGCTTCGCCATCGTCAATCTTCCAGATTGTTCCCTCCACTTTGGACTAGGATTACCATCATTGGTGTTTCATAAACATCAGTCCATTTCCTCTCATTTCCTTAGTCAAAGTAAACAAGACTGCCATTTTTTTCTTCTCATTACCAAAAGTACGGTAGCCGCGCTTCAAAATACTAAACTTTCAATATCATTTTTGTCTCCTAAAGAAACTTAGTTTAATAAAATAAAGTACCTCTTCTAGTACGTGTGGAGTGAATACTCCGCTTGTAGAACTTGTGACATGGTCAATTCCAGAGGCGTATATAGGCTGGGGCAAGTAGGGCACGAGCCCCGGGCGCCTACCGAAGGGGGGGCGCAAAAATCGCAAATTATCATTACGCCGCCTATGCTGATCAACCGCTTAACATGACCAGTCTATGACCCAGGATTGTCGTTTGAGGTGGGGTTTGACCCCACTGAGGGTAAGTTTTTAGCATACTACTACTACTGCTATTAAAAATATTAGTCATGGATGAACTCAGATGCTTTGGGTGAGGGGCTTGACCCCCAAGCCTGCCCCCCCATATCCGTCGGCCTTCATAAAAACTTCTATGAAATAAAATCGGATATTTATTGCTTTTTGTGTTGTTTGTTGGATAAACCTAATTACTTCGCATATTATGACCTATTTGTAAAGAAGTTACTTAACGCAGCTGCGTTAGAAGTTAACTGGCAGAAATCGTCACGTAAAGAAACGCCGTTATGCGCCCTCCAGGCAACCTTCCTTCTCTTTCTATCTGTCTCTTTCAATTAATTGGTGCGCTTCCGTGATCACGGACGCCCTTCCCTTACGACACCCAGTGCGTCGCGTGCGTCGTTTTTAGTTTGGATTTTGTTCTAATTTTCCCTAATAAACTAAACACCTAACAAAAATAGGAAGATCTTGATTTTTCTAAAATAATGCTTAGTAGGACGTATTTGTTTGTCATTTTCCTTCGCTTCCATTATATCGGATTCAACTGTTATTTAAACTGATAAGACTGTGTTTCGATTGGTGTCGATGTTCTGTAGTGGTCTAACATGGCGGGTGCTGGGTCGTGTCGTTTAGAATCGCGGTTCGGCAACCGGTTGGTAGCTTGGGTGGTGACGGTTCAGCACTCCCAAGCCAGTGCACGAGATCACGTTCTGGCAGCCTTCCTCAACTATGTCGAACTTTACCTGGGACCGAGAAAATAAAAATATTATTCTAACACTCAGCGCAGACAGAATTTTCATTGATTAATTGAAAATGAACTAAAAATGTATAGAAATAAAGTTCGAAGTTGCATGACAGCGGGTAAGATTATAATTTCCTGACATGGAACTATATCTTGTACACAATTTGTTATGTCCTAAATTAATTATCAATTATTCAATATTTAAAAACACTCAAGCATATTATGCTCTGATTGCGCTGATCCTAAGGAGTTGTTTCTCCGCCTATGAATAGACATTAGGTATGTATCAGATAATTGGAACTGTATAAAATTATCTGTCAAGTAATTTAGTTGTAAATTATCCGATAGTGGTAAAACAGGCCCAATTGATAATTAAAAATTTCAGCTACAATTTGAAACTGAACTCTTTTGTATTAGAATTTAAGTTTTAAATCCCAAAAAAACATTTTATAATTTGTCAATCGATATGATCATTGTTAAATAAGGAGTACCTTAGAAATCAGCTCAGCGATATAGATAGAAGTAGTGGTGTGCATAGTGATCTCGCCCACCCGCACGGAGGACTTCCCATCAGCGAGCGCCATGTAGATTATCACTTGATCCTACAACAATCACATAAGTTTACAATTAAATTGTTAGATATTAAACAAAAAATGAACTGTCCTACATAAAGCATACTGTTAGAGCTCCTGCAGCCTGTGATACAGGATTATCCTAGTACAGACATCCACATTATTATACCTACATTGTTAATTTAAGATTCATGATATATTTCATCCTTTAAGTTTCTGAATAAAGATTAATTTATTATTTATTTATAATTGGGTAGATGATACCACCAATCAATTGACGTACTTTTTATGACCTGTCAAAACGCGATTCTCCCATAGTTTTGTATGGCAAAAGACACCGTGACGTCATTTTTGTGCCGACTCAATTGACTTACGCATGAGCGTAATTGCTATATCAACAAATCACTGCGACGCTCTAACCCAGGGCTTCATAAACTTTAAAGATAGCGGAACAACAGCCAAAAAAATATCTTACGGTGACTGCTCGTAAAATAAATAATAATGAGTCCTACTCATTACTTATTTTGCGCTATTTCAAAATAATGTTTGTAACCGTGGTATTATTTAACAGCTAATAATAAATAATTTTGACGGAACCCTGATATGTAAGGAGGTGGCAGAAATATCCGCGCCCCCTCTGCTCAGATAATATAATTTTAGGAAACTATCAAAGATTACACAGATAGAAAACACACATTAATTTTTTTTTACGAAAAAATTAAATATCTACCTTTTAAACCTAAGTATGTTACTAAGCTTGGGTGAAAATCTCCCCTTTGCTGATCTGTGCACCGATCTTAGGTGACGCCATCTACTTTGAAAGCCCCTGCTGTACGTTCTCCCCTGCCGCCCCCAGCCGAGTGTTACCTGCAGATGCGTGTCGAGGCAGCAGCCGGTGAGGATGTCGCTGCGCAGCGCGGCGCCGGCGCTGCGGCCCACCTCCAGCGGGTCGGCGCCGCGCTTGCCCAGCCCGTCCGTGCCCAGGCGGCAGCCCGACGTCGTCTCGCATATCGCACTAATGGGGGGCAATAAGCACAACTGTTAGCATATATTTGCTACATTTTTACAAGCCTCTATTTCCTTTTTTTAAGTTAATCCTCCCCCAGGTACGCCCTAAACCGAGGTCCACATCAAACAGGTATATTAAAAATTCATTATGATACTATCCTACCTATATACCCGCTACTTTGTTGGGTGAATGTCAGTTAACGCATGGTATTATTTTTGTGCGCGGAACTGTAATAACTTTTTTCTAAAATAAATTACATATAAACATAACATCATGCCTGTAATCCCCGAAGGGTTAGGCAGAGGTGTACCCCCATTAGTACACCCACGTTTCACCATTTATCTTTAAGTCCCATGTAATAGGACAAAACAGAAAGTCCCGAAAAAATCGGTTCAGCGGTTTCGGAGACTAGCAGGAGGAAACACACAATATTTTTTTTTTTATTGCAATATATTTATAGTACTCACATTATGCCGCTACAGTTGTTCGGAGCTATATTTGGGTCTTCCTTGAGCACGGTGATCTCGGTGCGATGCTTCAGATCCTTTATGCTGTCCTTCAGGCCTTCAGCCATCTGGGCCGCCAGCTGGACGAGGACAAAATCTCAGACAGGGCACTTCAAGGTGAGAGCACAAGAGTAATTTGCGATGTTCTAATTAATCTTACGATTTTTTCAATTTGCAGATCAGCATTAGGTCGTATAATTGATAAATAACAAGTTCTATCTAAAAATATTCTTCTAATTAAAGCTCTTCTATTGCTCTAGCTTTTGCACGCGACTTCATCCGCGTTAACATCGCGATAAAAAGTAGTAATTAAGAAGACTATGTGCTTACTTAGGGTTCAATCTTACCCCCAACTTACCAAATGTCATCACACAATGTGAATGAATCGGACGACAGAATGTTCAAATGCACCCGACACTGACATAAGTGACATAGCGTTTCAATTCTCTTTGATACCTACCCTCATAGGCAGCGTTCCAGCCACGAAGCTCCACCCTAAGATCTTGCTGATGAAGCCGCGCTCCAGCACCTTGGCGGCGTTAAACTTGTAGATAGGAGTCGTATCCACCGTCACAAAGCCGCCGCCCTTCGGATAGTATCTAAAATGAGGCTCTCATGTTTACCTTATTGCTATTAACATAGAGTTGAAAATTAGAATAAGCCAAGACCTTAATTGGGTACTTGAAACCACTAATCAAACCAGATACTTTTTACACGACTGCCCTAAAAAAAGGAGTGTTATGTGTTCAGGGTTAATGTATGTATGTGAGTTTCTTTATTCCACCATAACTTTTAACGCCTGAACCGATTTAGATGTATGGGGTATCGTTACAATCCTTGCATCGTTCCGAGTAACATAGGCCAGTAAAAAATAAAAAGAAACCGGTGTGGTCACTTGAAAACGCAAATTAATACCAGCCTAAATTGTTTTTTAAATGAATCTGGTCTTGTCTATGTTTATCATCTAGAATTGGACAAATATACATATAACACTGTTAATAAAAAACTGACGAGTAAACATAGTACAAATATGTGCAATTTTTGCAGTCGTATTTTTTAATTACAGTAGCTTATGAGCTGTCAAAACCCCATTCTTCATAGATTTTGTATGGCAACAGTACTCTGACGTCACATAATTGACAACTCAATTGACTCACTATTTATTGATTAAAAACTATGTTACCGCTCAAGCCCCGGCTGTCATACCGGTGTGACAGAAAAATAGCTAATCAATTGTGTCTCATTACGTGGGACTTGAGGTATTAAGGTACGAGAAACAGGGTGTAAAGTTTTTCATCCTCAGTTGAAAAGGGTGGATCCTCCGACACGGGTGTTGACGGTTGTTGGTTGTTGTTGTTTTTTTAGGTGGTAAAAATCATCAAATGACTCTTTCCGCACTGTGTGGGGCGGAAGGGATTGTCAGACTTTTACTGACTAAAAAACCACCCTGTTCCTTCTGTTGCCCTTTACGTTCCGGTGCCACGGTATCCTGTTAAGACGTTCCGCATCTTTGTATATATGCTAACGTCGTGTCGAACTTTGATTACGCGATGTCGGAATTTTCAGTGCGATAAATGTCGCAACTACTAAAAATTTAATTTTTACTGTTGCAGGCCTAAATAAAGTTTTTTTTTTTTTAATAAGTTGTCTCTTGACGTTATTGGTTAATGGTATCAAGTACCCAATTACATATAAAAAATAATTTACCCCCGTCGATGCATTTTCATATCAAAATCAGCTCCAAAGAGTTTTGATGTATTCTTGAACACTTCAGTCATGTATTCGATCTGCGGGGCCATGTCGGCGTTGGTGCCTCCCTTCAGGTCCATTGAGATTGGCCCATCGGCCAGCAGCGCGCAAGGCAATGCTATCTGCATTAATAGGCTGATCGATCTAACGGACAATAATGTATTGTTTATGTAGTTGAAGATTTTAAATAATATAACCACTAGTAAATTAATATGGCAAATTATCAAGCGCACGTAAGTCGCTGTGATTCGTTATCATCATTGAATCAGCCGAACGATTTTCACAATTTATTTGATTTGATTTGATTTGATCATTGAATCAGCCGAACGACGTCCTCTGATGGACATAGGTCTCGCCTAAAGATTTGCCATGAGTCCAGGACCGGTCCTGCAATCCGTAACCAGCAGTTTCCAGCGACCAGGTCGTCGGTCCACGTCATGGGGGGCCTTCCCACGGTCCAGCAGTTTACGCGCGCTATACAATTTGTAACATAATTTGTACGGTCAAAAAAAATAGATAAGTTAGTAGGGTTGCCTGATATAGTTGGAAGTTTTCTTATAAATGGATGGATGTTTTCGCTTGTGTAACTTACATTAATTAATGAACTGTTTATTATCTAATTTTTAAATTAAATTACATTTGAATATATCCATCGGTTTCTAAGAAAACTTCAACCATATCTGACTACCCTAGTAACTTTCTCTTAGGTTGACTGTACATTCAAAAAATCGGGGAAAATTTGTTAGAAAATGAAATAAAACATTCAGTAAAACTGAAGCCGGTCAAACAATGCAAAACTTAAGCTGTAAAACAAAAGGCAAATATGTTTCTACTTGAATGATTTTTACAAAAGAAGCCTAAAAAAATGTGAGGGGAAAAGTCGCCGTCTACCTCTTTTGTAAGGTAGGAAACAAAATAATTACTTTAAAAAAAATGTACTTCAGAGACTTCTAGTGATTCGCCCCTGTTCCGCATCGTTTTTACGACTTGATAAAACATCTAGTTTTTTTTAAACCAAAGAAATAAATTCTCTAAACTATAGTGAAATCTACATCGATATCCAATTGATAATTTTGACGTACTAAACAGCCAAACAAGCAGACACGAAAACTACCTTATTTTGTACTGTCTATAGTACAACTACTACATAAGAAGACCAACATACTACGTGAGCACGACAAATACGAGGTGGAAGGGACATGTAATGTTACAATATATTACAAAACTGACAAATCGGCTGTTCCATACATTATAAATTGAACAGTTGATTACTTTTTTGATAACCGATGGAAAAAATGAAGACTTGTGGGGAACTAGAATACGATCTCTTATTTGAATTTGAACCGATGAATTAAAGAAATAAGATCAAGGATACTTAGGTGGGTGGACGCGTCCAGTCTTTAAGGAAGGTAAATTCCTACATAGATTTTATTGAAGAAAAAGATGCGCGAATTAATCAGCCGCATGCGGATAACCGGGTCGCGGTCGTGACTGCGTCAGTGTGTGTGTAGCATTTTAATTTTTTAAGGCCTTTTTGTTCCACTCCTGGGCACAGGCCCAAGTATGGTGACTAGTCTAACTTTCGCAAACAAGATCAGTAAGTCTTTTCCTTGAGCGCAAAAAATAAAAAAAAAGCAAATAATAACCTTTGAAGCACAAATAATGCGTGTGTCTCACCCAGCAGTGCGCGTGTCCGCCACGTAGTGCCCGCGCTTGATCCTCTTGCCTGGTATGAACTGTATCTCAGTGGAACCGATGCTGTCGCCTCTAAGCTTCGCGCCGCACATGTCTGCGACTAGCTTTATGCCTGTATGTAAAAATAGGGTCACTACTTTTGAGCATATTCATATCTATATTTCTATTTTAAAAGAGTAAGTATGGAGTTTCTTGCCCGTTACGGTTCTTCTTCGTACAAAACTACCCTTTGTAATGGGCAACTAGATTCAATATTTTAATTTTTCTTTTCTCTTGTAAATGATGTTCAAAAGTGCCTTTTAATCAAGTGATTCAAGAATTCAACATTTGTACTGTTATGATTATTTTAGTATTCAAACAAATTACTACTGTGGTAGTTTTGCAGACTTTTGGTAGACTGAGAAGAATACAGAGAATACATACCTAACATACTGCTAAAAGTACAACCCCTCTTTTTATTTTGGCATAGTCGGATAATAGTTTTAGCTGCTAATTAACAGAACTGTTAAAAGTTTTTTGGAAGCCAGAGGTTAATTTTAGCAAATATATAGGAACATTCCTAAAATATTTATGCAAGAAACACACTCATTGTGTTCATATTAAAAATGCTGTTGCGGTGCACACTCAACCATGGTTTTTTAGACAATTTAAAAGCATTTTTTTAACTGTCAAAGTGTTGGTCTGTTGGTCAGAAAGTTGAAGCTATATAATTATTGCTCATTCCGAAACAGATAGGCTTCTATGCAAAAAAAGGGGAAAGAAACTCCACAGACACAATTTTTTTTCAATTTGTTTTTAAAAGATCCTGGTGCCTACATTCTTGTTGCTTCTTTTATGTGAAAACAATGATGGTGAAAATGGTTGATATAATTAATTTGTGTTCTTCTATTAACATGAATCTTTACATTACACTACAGTAAAACAAGTCCATTACACCAGTTACATCATGTTAATTTTATTGTATCATTAAATTAAGAATTAATATTTTATCTAATAAATACAGAACAAAGTAGTCATAACAGAGGGGTTAGTTCAACAGTTGTTATATACATTGTCTTAGAGAATTGTTGCTGGCCCATTTCAATTCAGTTGCACCTGACAAGTATCATGTTTTTTTGGCACTACCTTTTTAGGGATACGCCCAGCTTGTTGTTCTAAGTATGAAAATAATTATTTGTAAGTTTACCTATTAGGTGTTGCGCGGCTAGACCCGGCTTGCTGCGCTTAGCTCGAATGTTCGTTACCCTCACAGGTATTCCCAAAATAGCGCTCAGAGAAATCGCAGTACGAAGTATTTGACCGCCCTGCGAATTATTTTTATTAACATTTTAATTCACAATTACCTTAAATTCATATATTTCAATAAAAAAGTAAGATATTTACCCCTTCTAAAATACTGCCATCGATTTCTGTAAATTCTTGCATTTTGATCCGTAGCCACACACGGCTGTCTATAATTACAATACTTCACAATTTATGAAATCTCTACGATTGATAAAAACACATTCGTGGACAACCTCTTGATTGAGATTGTCCTGAAAATGCACTTCGCCGGATGTCGCCGGATAATGAAAATGTCAATGTCATAAAGAATGATAAATGATAAGAACGCTGTGTTGCCTTTCTTTAAATCACTTACTCCCCATATTTTTTGTATTTTTCCACATTTCAGTATTTAGAAAAACTGCATACAACAATACTGCAGCTTTTGAGTAGATCAAAATTTAATTATACCTTTATTACATACGAAGTTCTATCTATTGCAGTGCTATTTCACATTAAAAACGTAAGAAATTCTAGTTTCCCGGACTATTGTCCAAATGTCCACTCACGCATTTTTTCATGTTCTTTTCCATTGTAATGTAACTAATTTTAAAATAAGCGGCCAGCTTTCTGATTAACCAGTATACTTAACTAAATTAAATGTTTAATCTTGTCTTTATCCTTCGTATTATTTGTTTTATTGGAACTTTCACACATCATAATTATGATGATCATTTTGATAATCTTAGCTTAGCGTACTTTTCACCAAGATCATATATTTTTTTTAATCTTTATTAACACGTGTTTTTAAATTATTTTTCTATTTCACTGATATTGCTTTTTCAAACCAATTTTAGGGAAAAGGAAGGAAAACCCTTTTATCTGGCAGCACTGAATGATAATAATAAACGTAGCCGTTTACAAAATAACATGCGCAACAGTTGACTATACTGTTGATAATATCGCCAAATCGATGACTACTAAACAAAATGTTACAACTACAATCGACTAATATACTGTTTTATTTATTTCATTAATACACATTTTTAACGTTATACTTAGGTAGTGTGAATGTTCTTTAAACAAAGAACTTAGCCAAAACATCGTCACACACAATTCTCTTTTATTACGTATCTGAGAATTTGACCGTTGGGATTGAAGACTATATACAGTGGAATCTCGAGTATAATCCGATTCGACGAGATTGGTTACGCAGAGAAAGAAAGTTACACAGTAAAATACAATTCCCTGTTAAATAGCTAAATCGTCTACGTTCAAAATTAACTATCAAATCGATTAAGAATTACTTAGACATCAATCATATTTACTACATCACTACCATTGTTTAAAAAAATTGTCTTTGGATTCTTGTAAACGGAAGTTCCGCGCAAAATGTCAATACTTGTTTTGTTGTGAATTATTTGCCAATTATTTGAGAACAACTTACATTAAGTTGTTTACTAAGAGAATAATTATTTACACAAACACATTAGTACCTAGAATATAGAACTACATGGCATCTTGAGTGATTAGCGCGCCAACCTAACTCATGATGCAAAGGAAACCTGGATTCCCCGTCGCTAATTGCAGTATTAAAATGGTAATTGACCCGGTCTTTATGTACACAGTTGTTAGAAAGTGCAATAAATCAATTTATCAAGTATTTTCATTAATAATTGCAATACTAGCTGTAGTTTGCGCAGTCAATGTGTCAATAAATTGAGCGCGTTTTCGAGTGCACTTCGTACCTTTCGAGAAAGTTACAAACTGTCGAATTTACGTTTAGAAACAAAGTTTAACACATGAACTAAAATAAAATCAACAACTTAAAAATATCAATTTCGTACTATTTATATTTTTAGTTCAAAACAATAGGTTAGTTATTTGGTACCAAAAGTCCTACTATGCCTTTAATAAACATGTGCCATTGTCCTCAGCCTGACTGCGCAATAATGCCAGACTCGCTGCTGTATGAAGAGGATGGTGATCAGCAGCAACGTCGGCAACAGCTGATTAACTTCGGTCACTCTCAGTGGGGCTTCAACAACTGGAGCTGGTCAGTCAGCAAACAGGAGCTTGGTACGGTTTTAAATATTAATATTTGGTCTTACACATCTAAATACCACAGGAATTATTTATTAATATAAAAATGCAAAGTTTTTCTAAAACCCTAAACTCCAAAAACTGCAACTAGATCCTGTTAATGTTATTGAGCATAATATGAAACATTTTATTTTAGATTTTGTGGACTTCACAAATGGCAAGTACTGCGCTGGTGTAGTTGCGTTTGTCTCCATAACAGTAAAGAGCTTTGACATACATCGGGAGAACATCGGCTACGCCACCACATCTGCTAACTCCAAGGGATTTGCCATATACAAGTCTAGAAAGGTATAAATAAACTATAAGTAAATACATTAAACAGTTTTCTTGCAGTTCAGTCTATAAAATTCGATTTTTTGGTACTGGATAAATTCTTTATATATTTTTAAATATTTGCAGTGTGCAGTAACAAATGCACTGCGAGAGACCTTGCTGAGCTTCGGCGGCAGCGTGGCCTCCGAGCTCACCGAGCTGCTCGAGGAGCATCGCGCGGATGCGCCAGCCAACGCGCCCGACTCGCTCTCAGAGAATAACCAGAATGTAGCCAACAAACACATCGAGCCCAAAAACGTAACGCTCGAACGAACTGCGCGCAAGGACTCCGGCGACAGCGGCACCTCCCCGCACCCCGCGCTGCGCTCCCCGCTCGTGCCCCCGCCCGTGCAGAACGGCCCCCTGGCGCCACCACCTGCTGTCAAGAACGCGCGTGTCCTAGCTGCCACTATGCCGCCCGCCAACAGGCCCCCGGCACCGGCCCCCGTGCGGCCCGCGCCGGGCCCCGCCGTGCCGCCCCCGTGCGCCGCGCCCCCGCGCCCAAACTCTAACGTAAGTTTCGTGCTGCAGCCGGTGGTGGCCCCGCTGGGCGGCTACGGCGTGCCGCC
The DNA here is from genome assembly GCA_949774945.1 of Hoplodrina ambigua. Classification (NCBI taxonomy): domain Eukaryota; kingdom Metazoa; phylum Arthropoda; class Insecta; order Lepidoptera; family Noctuidae; genus Hoplodrina; species Hoplodrina ambigua. The sequence goes on from OX458981.1 coordinate 12,246,721, forward strand.
GCTGTACGGCGCGCCGCGCGTGTCGGGCCCGGCCGCGCCGCACGTGTTCCCCAACGCGTACTACGAGTACCCGGGCGGCGGCGGCTGGCACTTCGCGTACGAGAGCTACGAGCGCCCGCCTGGGAACGTCAACCTCAACTTCAACCTACCGCCCAAGAACCTCGTGGTGAACGGTCGCGGTGCGTGCCGGGCGCCCGATGACGTGACTTTCGCTCCGCCGCCACCGGCGCAAGGCTGCTGGATCAAGCCCACCATCTTTTACGATGGCTTCTGGACAGAGCAGAAGGTCAAGAAATGGGTAGCGGAGCAGGTGGAGAAGCAGTTTCCGGAGGACGCGAGCGCAGCATCCTCGGCGTCGCCCGACAAAGCCTAGCCGCCGCCGCCCACGTGCACCTAGCCCCGTAGCCACCCGGCTCACTAGCCACTAGTATTTTATTTATCAGCGATTTATTCATATACACTTGTGGAAGTTTTTTGCCACACCTGCTCACACGAGTATTGTAGTAGTAAATGTATTATAGATACGTTAGGTATATTTGGTAAGTTTGAAATCTCAAAAATGGTGAACTATTTTTTATGTAATTTTTCCTTGTTGTATGTAGTTGTAAGTGTTGTCGACGGTCAAGCGTCGCCCGTCACCACTTCGTTGTTAGAGGTGTGTGTCCTAAAGTGTTTTGAATGTCTGCTTTTATCCTGAGCTAGTATTTTTCGAGAATAGCATTCAAATTCGTGCACTTAGCTCGTATTGATTGACTTGTGTCATTGTGTGATGGTTTTACTAGATTTAATGGAATTTGGACAATTTGTGAATGACTTGACAAATTTTACTCGGCGTTTTTAATATTAGGATATCAGATATTTTAAGTTTTTTTTTCATAGGCCTCTATTACACCGGGACAGGATGCTGTGCCACAGCAGTAGACATTGATCTGGTAGTAGCTGAAACGCCAGTAACGATTTGTGCAGACGCTATATGGTCGGTCAGCACTATGAAGGATAAAATTTAGTTGGCGTGGCGACATGTTTGCGTCGCCATGAAGTCTCGATGTACAAGGGGCCTAATGATTCCATTAGGAATTGCGTTTTGACCGTGTTACATAGTTAGGTATAAAATGGAATTGCGGATGTACAGATATATCTATGTGTTTTACATGGTAAATAACTGTTTTTATTGAAATAAAATTGTTTGAATTTGTGTAATGTTTGATTGATAGTTTTGTTTATACTCTTTTAGTTTACAATTTAAAACCTTGGTTTACTAGTTTATGTACTTTTTGCCCTACTTATTTATCATCCTTTGATTGGCAAATTGATTTCCTATCATTTAAGTATAATTTACAATTTTAATTACCTTTTTTTTCCCCTATTATTTTTATAATTTTACCCATTTCCGGTCCTATGCAGCTGCCAAAAACATTCCGCCCGGAGAATGAGCACATGATAGTTGAACAAGACCTACCTAAGATGGCGCTAGATGGGCTAAGCGAGGAAGAGGCGAGAGCGGAGCGAAAGCGGCGGCAGAGACAAGCACAGGAGGAGTTCAGGCAGAAACAACTCATGAAGCAACAAGGTCTCGGTTAGATACATACTATTGTTACCAACAACTTACTACTTAGTTACAGGATCCATGTTTGACATAGTTATGGTAAATAGAATAGGTACGTAATGTCCACAACGAAAGTTGATTAACAATACTTTTTTTTTTAAATTGTATTTCTCAATAATTAAAAATATTTTGAACTGATTTAAAATGAATATATTTTAAACTGGAATGCCAGCAAGCAGTAAGTTTTGTTTTGTGTTAATTTTAGTTGTAAAAGTCATTTTTTTGTAATTCTTCGTAATTCGTTTTTAAAAACGTTGCCCCACACTAGGAATTTGTCCTGTATCATGGGTGGCTTTACTAACATAATACGAACAGCCAGACCCAGAACAACTACTTGTCGGCCTTAGAAATATTTGTTCCACGACACAGCGCAATAGCCAGCGGCTTACCCACTGCGCCAACCACATATCGTCAAACAGTAAGCAAGTATCAATCGGCCTTCGTTGCTTAGCGCATTTTCATAAAATAAGGTACGATTTAGGGTCTAAATGCCACGACTCGAAATAGCCTAAATTAGACTATTATCGAGTCGTGTCCCATCATCAATAGTGATACCGGAGTTTTGCATTTAGTTTAGTGCTTTATAAAAATAGACGCGATCACTAGGGCTGTTATTATAATTATAAATGCAACAAATAACCATTAACTAATAAAGATTCGTGATGTGGTAGTTTTACATTTTTGATAAGTAGTAATTTAGGGAGTCATTAATTATAAATATTTTCTGTACAATCCAGAAATAAGTTGATAGGTGGGTATCTCACTTTGTATAGGTACTCTATTTCTAGGTAGTTTTTTTTTATAATTTCTTATTTTCTTTTGATTTCAAGGAGGTAAAGTTTATACTCTTTTTATTGTATATGTTTACTTATATTTGGTTCAATTAAATGAATTTTTCCTTAAAAAATATTCTAAATTATTTACTTCCCTTGTTACCCTTTTTTGAATACAACAATAGTTGAAAACGATTGTGATCAATAGATCGATCACAATTGTTTGCACCTTAGAGATCTCGCGCACTATGCGGTCACGACCCCACGGCAAGTGGCCTCACAGATCAGTTTTTTGGCTCTTGGTCGCACAACGTGCCTCCCCGACTAGTTGCGGCTAATTTTTAGAGTTCCTGCGACCAATGGTCGTTGCCTCGTAGTGCTTGTGGTCCGTTAGAGAAGGGCGACACAAGTGAGTACCGTAAAATAGGGTGAATATTAATGCAAGGGTAAATCGGAACGGAACTTGAAAAGGGATGATGATATTAATCTAAATATATAAAAGTGAAAGGTCACTCACTCGTCACAAAATATCGAAAACCGCTTGACGTATAATTATGAAATTCGACAGGGAGATAGATTATGATAGTCAATGGACGTCTGCTTAAAACGGATTTACCAAAATTCACCCCATCAGAATAAAAAAATAATGGTTGGCAAAAAGAACATGTTTAAACTACATTATAATTTACGATTTAGAGTCGTTGGCATCAAAGTATATTATTTCAACTTGCTTCTTTTCGAACCAATATTTAAGTTTTTTTTTGTCAAAGATAAAATCCCTTTTAAAATTTTGTCCCAACGCATCTCTAATCACCCCATAACATGGTACATTGTCTCATCTGCAGATGACAAACAAGAGCTGGGTAGAAACAGCAGCAGTTTCGACCACTTGTTGCTGGAAATACCAACGCAGGACATTATGATTGAGGCTACTGGTGAGGAGCCGGGCAAGAGGAAGTCACCAGGACTCGAGGCCGCGGGCCCAGCTAAACGACGCAACAGTTTAAAGACCAAGTTAGATATTGTGCAAGCAGACTGATAGCTCCATATATTTTTTTGTGGTCTTATTTATTATACATATTCGGCATGAATAAAAAACAATAATGTCTAAAAGAACTGCTCGCATATCCGTGGCAGCGGAATAAAGAAAATGCTTCTTAAAATGTTTGCAATTATGGTAGTCTCGATTGCTACTACATTGGTACAAACATTTTGTAACTTCATAATCTTAAGTACCAATTAATAAGGTTTATTGTATTTAAAGAATCTATATTTGTAATTGTGCCCGTGTTCTAATTAAATTAATATATCCTTGTACATAGAACAAAGTCGGGTTATTTACACATTTATAACTCAAGAACGGCTGATAATGATCTATGATTTGTTGAATTCGTCTCTGCCCCGAAAAGCAGAATAAAAACATAACTGGCGAAATATGGTAGTGGGTACAACTCTGCTTAACCCTCCGGGGATTACAGGCGTGATGTTATGTTTCTTAATAAAACATAGTATTTTGAAATCATTTTTATTTTATTCACTAACAGATTACGCATCTTACACTGGAGTATTTACACGAACGAAAAAATGTTACTAAGTTCTAAGTTATTGTACTCAGGTAAATTAAGAAACGAAAATGACACCTTACTTATATAAAAATAGTTAATTAACGAAAAGTCACCTTAAAACAAACGGCTTAAGAGCTAATTAACATTGACTGCTTAAGTTATGTGCAACAAGCTAGGCGACGATAGGGGGGTACCTGAAAAAGGTAGGTCAATGTATTTATTTTTTAATTAAAATTATATTGCGGTTTCATATTCTCATAGAACATGTACATAATGGTACATTTCCTGTACTAAAAAATATGCTTTATTGATAAAATGGTAGGTACCATTGAATCAGCAAGCAATCAGCATAATGATTGAATGTAATTCAATCGAAACTTGTCAGTAATAATATAAGGCCTGGTTGATAAAATAACACTATTGGTTATCCTAAAAATAATGTATTATATGTTTTTCTCGTATCTACTCATATGAATTCGTCGCCAGCAATTGTAAAGCCCAACTTGCAAAGTTTAGTAGACATATTGAAGTACAGTTTTATTTGAAAATGAGTCCTTTTATTATAAAGATATGACTTGTTTTGACTGCCTCGTTGGTCTAGTGGTCGCAAGAGCGACTGCTATGCATGAGGTCTTGGGTTCGATTCCCAGGTCTGGCATAGTGTTATTGGGTTTTTCTTTCAGGAATTTCTCAGTAGCAGCCTCGGAGTCTGGATTTGTGCCCGGTTGATGGCAATAGGCTCGCCCCCTATTACATGGGACTAAAAAAAACATAACTGGCGAAATGTGGGTGTACTAATGGGTACACCTCTGCCTAACTCTTCGGGGATTACAGGCGTGATGTTATGTATGTATGTTTATGTGTTGTTTTGGAGCAAAACTGAAATCTAAATTGAATATTTTCGAAACATCTGTCTGAGATTTCATTTAGTTCAATATGCCTACCAAACGAAATTATATATAAAAGGCCTTAATAAATAGAATATCTGTTCTCACAGCGACACCAAACTCACAACCAATAAATAAATACAAACGATTTTACATAGAGCTCCAACACACTTGAAAATAATATCATGAGATTAAGATGGCAATAGGTAGAATATTAATGGATATTTTAATATTTATACATGCAAAATACGTACGTTCATAATAAGAAATAGATATTGATACATATTATAAGCTTGTCTATTACAAATGGGACTTAAATATAATTCACAAATATGTGGGTACTATTCACCTCTGCAGCTCTGCTTACCCATATACAATACAGTCGAGATATTATGCGGTAAGTGTACTGGAGTTCTAAGCTCTATAGTCATACATAATTGCAAGTTGATTATTAACGCTGTTACATTGAATATGATTTTCTAATTAAATACGACATAAACCCCGGCTTCCCGAATGAAAAAATAATGACAAATTGTACAGTGCGCATACGCTGCTGTGGTTGGTTGTTGAAAATTCAGTCAACCAATCGGCAGCTCATTTTTCACATTAATTTTACGTTCGGGAAACCGAATGTTATCGAAACACAAATATGCTAGATAGCATAACTAACTCTTATTTCGAATTTATGTAATCTTGCTATCTAGTATATTTATATATTTTCATAAAGAAATCTACGCTAAAAATGTGTCTCCATTTCCATTTAAAGCTTTTGCTTATCTTGATAGATATACCATAAGAATTGATAGAAAAATTAACATAATAAATGTGATAATTATCTTGACAATTTATTAATAATAAAGGGTGATCCCGCCATTCAGTGCCGATAAGTTAAAGTATCTAAATAGCTACAATACAACTTCTATGATACATGCTCATCTAAAAGTCGTGGTATTTAACACCCTTAAATAAATCATCATGGGAATTATCGTGAGATGTTACATACACTATAAACCTGCCTCGTTGGCACTAACATAACTAGGAGCTACAAAACTTTAAACCTAACATACACTATGTATGTGTAATATATACAAGGACACGAGTTTATATGTATGAAATAGTTAATGTAATCTCCCTACACTTCCATACAGACGTAACAAAATATGGAGGCGTGTCGGGGCGAATTGGAACTTAAATCCCGAGCTGCTCTTAAGGCCAATGTACCTAGTCCTCGCCTGCTGACACTGTTCACCGTTAACCACTGTGACGTCACATATCTTAAGAACTGTCTAGTGCATATTTCGCCTCTTGTGTACCACGCTACGAGCGCTCGCCGCACGCATCTCTCCCGGACCCGGTTCTCGTCCTACCGGCCGTGTACCCCGCAGGCGTGGACAAGCGGTTTAGCTATAGTTATTTTAAATTGCTGTGGCCCTCACACAGCTTGGGGTGCGTGTGACATTCAATATGAATGAATATTTCATAAATGATAGGAATCGTGATGATCGGTCAATATAAAAGGTAATGGACTACTGTGTGAAGTGGGTAGAACTATCCAGTTCTCACAGTGGTCCATTGTCAACTACCCACTTGTCACCATTAATGTGAACCACAGATAACACTAACGTATCTGACCAGACCTCTAAGCATGGCTGGCTGGCTATGATCATTGACGAACCCCTTATGATGTATCGTGTACGAATTTTAAAAATCAACCGTAAAATCAGTCCTTCGTTATATTTTTGATGAGACAATAACTACTCAATTGATTTTAGTCGTCCTTTGCATTTTTTAAGACATAAGAGTACCAAGGTAAGTGTCTACTTTGTGCTACTGCTAGATTTTTTTTTCTTCTTGCCCGTAATGGCGTGAATATACGAGATTTAATTGCATTATGTAATATTAGTGGGATGAATATACAGAATCCCCTATTTAATGTATAAATGTATTCGTATTATAATAATTCAAGACTTTATTATTTATTCATATCATATGATAGTAAAGTTAGGAACAATACAAGCAGAGTAAATACTTCCAATAGATAAGGATTAACCAGTCTGTCATTCTAATTATAAATACAGGAAGGCTACTGATATATTCGTTTATAATGTATCCTACAAAATTATTATTAATAGTGTATTATTCTACTTTAATAGTGCACGATTTTATCATAACAGTTTTATAAAAAGTTAGCGTCATTACTCGATAGTGCCATGTGAACAAGGATGCCAGGAATTTACTTCAGGGAAGTGGGGGGGCTCGCTTGAGCTCTGGACTAGACACATAATACAGTCCACTAATGTCAGAAATATGTTTTACGCTAAAGCGTTGCGGAAGAGAGGGGGGACAGAGAACAACACCCGCCCATGGCCTTGAATTTCAAACTGGCTACTTCAAACAGTATCACTGTTACCAATGACACAAAAAATGTTAATGTATAACACATGAGGTATGCGTTATACAATTCATTTCATTTTCAACCTTATATATAAAACGTGCACTACCCAAGTTTAGGTTATATGATTGCACACTACTACAGTATACATAGGTTATGATCTAGTACTACATCAATCAGTTTAATAAAGATGCATCAATTTACCTTTACGTAGTTTGTGCACCTTCGTGAAAGTTTATTTTCTTTATTATGTGATTTCTCTAAGGCCCAATTGTCACTTAAAAAACCGCTCTGAAAAGTCCGTTAAATGCCCAAATAAGGCTTTCTCCGTCAGAAACTTTTATTTACGAGCGTTTACGCCAATCGCTGTCTCTTGGAGCGTAAATGGTCTTTAATTGTGGGACTTTTTATACATAACCTGAAGCTTTGGTAAATATGGATCCGATTATCTGATCCATGGTTATGAGTGACAGAGACACCGTACTACAAAGCCATCTCTTAAAACAGTCCCTTTTTAATATTACTTTGTAATTCCTGTTGTTGGATTTTCAACTTTCGGCGCTGAGCTGTGCGTTGAAAATCCAACAGTGGGAGCAAAGTAATGTTAAATAATACCGTTTTAAGAGATGGGGTAGGCACCCTGTTCCTGCAAATCGACGTGCCATATTTACGATCGCGTATTGTAAAAATAAGACGACTTTGGGCAGTACCTCTCGAGCAATACTGAGTAATACCTCAAAAATGGTTATCAATCAAATCAAAATTTTATAGAAATCACCATTTGCTTTATTTTCGGGGTACTTTCAGAGACAATCCTATTACACAGAGGTTAAATAATTAGCAACCTTGTACTTATAAGTATCGTTGATCGCAAACAGTTACTCATACATAAAAATATGAATATTTTTTTGATCAGACCATAAAATAAGCAAATTAACGTTCTATAAACGAGCGATCTTATTGGGCCTGACTTTGCTTAACATATAAAACATCAACCATCTACATTTGTAACAATAGAAGACATTTTAATGATAAGACTCGTTGGATATTACATTTATAAAATAAACCTTTTGTCAGAATAATAAAGGCCATTTTTCTTCTTGGTCATTGATTTCTGACCGACGTTTGACCGACTTCTGTAAGCCGTCTGCGTCGAGGTCATATTGTTATTTTCTCATAGACTTTTCAGTCATTTTCATTCAACGTTATACATCATAGACGATTATTAATACAAAACTATCATCTTGGCGAATCATATTGACAAACCAAGACCCCGACCATGTGGAGTTCCCATTTGCATACATACAACTGAAGTTCTAAAGTCAAATAAAAGCGCACTTTTAAATAAAGTGAAGAATACACTACCATAGTCAATAACTCTGGTCTAGCGCACACAGAGTAGCAAAAACCTGGAGCAGTTTGCATTCATTAATTGATAATGAACTTAAACACAATAAAAATAGAGTTCAAAATATAATTCGATGAGACATTTACATCTTGAATTTAATCTTGAACTCTATTCCTACTGAATTTGAATTCATTATTAATTAATGTAAGCTCCTTCACGATACTACTTTCTGTTTGCGCTGACCCAAAAAGGCCGCTGTAACGTAGCGGCATGATTAATGATTATAAAAAAACGAACGACATTAAATTCTAGATTAGTGGAAGATTGTAACGTTATATACCGCGTGTTGAACGTACAATTCCGTTTGGCGGCGCTGCCGAGTCCACTCCATACTGCTTTTTCTGTAATAAACGAAAGGTTACATAAGAAAATGTTGTAACTGGTAGAAGGGACATTGTAGTGAAAGTTTTTACCATAGACGTAGTAATGAAACTATACAGTAATGAAATTGTTAACAATTTTTATAGCGAAATGTCAACATTTTGAATAGGTAAGTAATTTTTTTTTCTAAAAAGCAACTAAATGTTATAAACATAACATCACGTCTGTAATCCCCGAAGGGTTAGGCAGAGGTGTACCCATTAGTACACCCACATTTCGCCAGTTTTGTTTTGTTAGTCCCATGTAATAGGGGGCGAGCCTATTGCCAACAACCGGGCACAAATCCAGACTCCGAGGCTGCTACTGAGAAATTCCTGATGGAAAAACTCAATAACACTTTGCCCGACCTGGGAATCGAACCCAAGCCCTCATGCACAGCAGTCGTGCTTGCGACCACTAGACAAACGAGGCAGCCAAATGAAACAAAAAAAAAATTAAAATGTTATAATTAACAGTTAATTGGATTTCCGGGACGAAAATAAAGTATTTTTTTGAAAAGTTGTGTCTTGAAATTATTGGCTAACGGTGTCAACTACATTTTGTGCAGTAGTCGGGTACCAACCTTTCCGTCACTAGACAGGGACCTCCTCTGCCTCTTTCTCCCTCTGACGCACCGCGACAGCCGTCTCCACAAGTAGGTAGAGACACTTAAACTTGTCGCGTTCGCCCTCACTGCTGCTCACGTTAGCTGGCACGACCTGGCAAAAAGTACGAGTATTTAACATTTAAAAAAAGAATTTTGGAATATGGCTTGATTCCTAGTATGTTGTCGATGCAGCAGTTTTTTTTTAGAGTAGTTCCCAGGGTTAAAAGTTGTTCATATTTATGAATACTGTGATCTGGGATTTTTTTTTTTACATGGTGCAGCTTGAATAGGCTAGGGCTACGTCCATCATTGTTTATGTGGCGACATCTACACACCACATGCGAATTAAAAGTGACGTTTCCTAAATCGCGATATCAAAGTTCTTTCCAACGGTAGCATAACATACAAAATAGTGGTAATAGTAGCCCCACCAGACAAGACACTCGTTTGGTCGGCGCGTACCTGTATGCGCCGGCGCAGCGGGTGCGGCAGCTGCGGCAGGTGCGCCAGCTGCGGGTGCCAGCCGCCCGCCGCGTCGCCGCTGCCGCCCGCGCCCTCCGAGCCCTCCTCCGACTCCGACGTGCGCACCGACACCACGCCCGCCGTGCGCCTGCGGGAACGTGCATTACACACTAATATTGGAAGAAGAAGATAGACAGAAGCTGACGCTTAGGGCATGGACACATCACCACGGTGTAGCGACAACAACTATCGCTTCAAACGTGTACTCAAACTTGAAGTTCTTTTGTAGATCTTTGATTCTGTTTTTTCTTCTACATCGTCTTAGCGATAACAGGAGAAGCATAAGTCTGTCACAGTCTATATCTTGACAAAAACTGCAAGTTTGAAACGTGTACTACGTTTGAACCGATGGTTACTGTCGTAAACCGGCGCGGCGCACGACATCGCGCTGCTTCACGGTGGCGGCGCGACGTGATGGTAATGCGTCCACGCCCTTAGTCACATTAAATGACGGTACAATTCGCTCAACAACTTCGATTTCTGTTAAACCCAACAATAGCGTCAACACGTAGATAATTTCACGCTTATTGTCCAAAAACTTCATAATTCCCAAAAACCAGACGATATATTTGTACCGTAGTGAAATAAAACTAAACAGACCAAAATAAAATAAATAAGATAATTTTAAACAAGTCATCTTTCTCATTGAGCTCCCTAAACGTTACAAGACGCCGCATTCAATCGTGAGACCGAAATATTCGCAGTCGCTTTACTTGTAACAAAAGGCCTATCAGAAACCAACCCTCTAGCAGCGGGGTGTAGTTCCTTGTCCTCTGGTCCGTACCGTATGACGGACTGCCACACAGAGGGGTCGTATTTGACCTCCTCTTCTGAGACAGCGCTAGATGAGTATCCTTCCTCTCCGTCGCCGATTTCGTCGCCGTCACTTCTGTAGACTAGGAGACCGTCGCTGTATTCTTGTTCGCCGCTGCGGTCTGCGTCGTTCTGTGGAGAAATATATGTTTTAATATGACTTTAGGCTTCTTCTTCGTAAGCTCACTCCATCATTGACTTTGTATTTGCCACTTCTGACTTAAAACCATCTTAAATTACAAATAAACTTTCAAGGGATTTTATTTTGTATCCTCCTTCTTTTAAATTGTATTGAAACTTTTATTATAATGAGAAAAGAGTTTTTTTTTTGTTTGTAATGGATAAACTTTAAAACTACTTAACCGATTTTAAAAATTCTTTCACCTATGGTAAGCTTCTTTATCAGCGAGTGACATTGGTCAAACTTTATTAAAAAACAGGGTTCCGCAAGATAATTCACTCGGACTTATGGTTGTACCAATTACTATATACCTTGACCTACCTGTCCGGGGAATACAATAAAAGTATACCTATTGAATATCAATCTGCTTAGCCTTTTCCCTACTATGTTGGGGTTGCACGTTTCATAACCGTCTAAATGATAACAGTTAAACAGATTCATAAAATGTAATGCAACATTACACTTTCATACTGAAAGAACAAGATAAAATATCTCTTATCTTTCTAATCATACATAACCCATGTTTACTTGAGCGGAAGTGCACCGATTACAGTATACAGTTACGAAACTGTAGCATAATTTTGAATTCAGATCCAGAACAGTTTTTTGTAACAATAAATCTTGCATTTAAACCGTCCGCGTATTTTTGTCACCCGCGTTATTATTAAATATATTATTATTAAATATTTTTTCCAATCCAACTATCCCTGAGTGCTACAGGCTACATTTTATTTATGTATTACCAAAAATAAAAAATAGGGATTCTTAAGAAAATTTCACGCAGACGAAATCTCGGGCAAAAGCTAGCTAATTATACAACTTGTTCAATGGTTTAGTCCTAAAAGCGTAACAGACAGAGTTACTTTTTGATTTATGATTTTAGTATGGATGTAAATTGTAAATTAATTCTAGTTACCTCAACCTCAACACCGTCCCAGGAGGCGACGACGACGCCTGCAGTGTTGGCGTTGCCGCCGGAGGTGCCCGGCTGCTTGCGCCCGCGCCGCGAGATTGTATAGTGTAGCGGGTCGTGACCCTCACGTCGAATCATCTCCGGCAGAATGCGCCGGCGCGCGTTTATGAACCAGTTGCATACCTAGACAAAGAAATAGATGTTTAGGGTTTAAATAAATTGGTGCACAGTTTTATAGATCTGCTCATTTTAAGTATTAGTTATTAAGTAGTGTTTATTTATGGTTCAGAATCAATTTCAATATGTTTACAGGCTAAAAAAAGCTTTTTTACAAAAAAAGATCACCGCCTTCAAAAACCACAAAATAAAAAATAACTTTAGCTCGGAAGTCGGCGGCTTTGGTTTTATTTCGTGTTATGTAGGTATTGCCACCGACGCAGCTTTTTATTTTTCACTTTTTAGTGCTTGTGTGTTAATGTTTGAAATCCTTACATAAAGCCCTTTCAAACAATACCTCACACGATATATTTAATTTTGGAAAGTGGTAAGAGGGGGGTTGACGTACCCCCTCCCCACTTCCTTCAGTCAGTCATCGATTACACGTTTATACAAAGCAATTTTTCTTGTTACGGCGGTTCTGCTGTGATTTTATAAGGAGTTCCGTTCCATATCTCCAAAGTTCATCATCAGATCATGACAGTATTCCTATGGGACCTATTCGGGACCATACTCTTTCAAACATAAAAAGAATCATCCAAATCGATTCATAATTGGCGGAGTAATCGTTGAACAAACACACAAAAAAAAAAACAAATAAAAAAAAACATACGCGTCGAATTGAGAACCTCCTCCTTTTTGAAGTCGGTTGAAAAATAATTTAAAAGAAAAACCTGCCTATCTGTTTATAGGCCGATTCACTATGTAGTAAATAGTATGAATAATCGTCTCGCTTTTGACATACTCTTTCAAACATAAAAAGAATCATCCAAATCGATTCATAATTGGCGGAGTAATCGTTGAACAAACACACAAAAAAAAAACAAATAAAAAAAAAAAAAAAAAAACATACGCGTCGAATTGAGAACCTCCTCCTTTTTGAAGTCGGTTGAAAAATAATTTAAAAGAAAAACCTGCCTATCTGTTTATAGGCCGATTCACTATGTAGTAAATAGTATGAATAATCGTCTCGCTTTTGACTGATAAATTAATCATGTTATATTCGTATATAGCTAGCTGCTCCCAGATACTGATAACATCACACTGCAATCAATCAATCGATGATACGGTTGCCGTAGTGGCTGAGGGATTGGCTGCTGAGCTTCGTGTCGCGGGTTCTATAGGCACCATACAATAACGCACCTGCAAAACAGTCAAATTGGCCTCCTGACTCAGCGCTATCTTCTCAGCATCATTAGGGTACGCGTTGTACCGGTGGTCGTACAACCACTTCTTCAGTATCTTCACGGAGTGTTTGGCCAGGTTGCCGCGTCGCTTGCGGATGGACACAATGCCTGGGGGCGGGGTGGGCATGCCGCCGTGGACGAGGCTGACACGCCGGGAGCGGTCGGCTTCGCCATCTGTGCCGCTCTCATTGTCGTCTGTGGAGGATGTCGACGGGAAACGGTCGCGTGCTGAAAAGAAATACCTAATTCTATTATTTTAAATATGTTAATTGTTGGCTATGGAAGCCTAAATGTTTTCCAAGTCTGCTCCTGACGTGAAAGTTACTCAAACACCTGCCAGACTTTCTACACTTCGTCAACTCAGGACTGTAACAGAAGGGCGCGCGATGGCGTAGTAGTCGCTTAATATCTTTAGTCAAATAATAAGAATGAAGCACTTTTGACAATGAAGCGCTGCCGCTTCAGAAATACTATACGGAAGCTCGCATTGACTCGTTTAATGTCTTTTAAAGGAAAAAGGTAACGTCATTTATGTTCAGAGTTTATACATAAATAATATGTAGGGAAACCAAAATATTATCTGCAATTGTATTTATTTTAAGTATGGATCTCTGTTTCTGAACGCTGAACGCGTTAAACTTCGGCCGATCCTGTAACATTATTTAGATAATATGATGCTACGTTATTCCTAACTACATTTTACTATGAAAATATAAGGATTCGGAAGAAAAATCACGCGGACAAAGAAACTGGCAAAAGCTAGTAAATAATATATTAACATAAAAAGGGACCATCATCGACCAACTGTTATCAAAGGCTCGTCATACTACACTGCCTATTCCCTCTAGGATCAAAAGCATCATATTGTCATGTGTTCCACAATTTTCATAATAATATTCACCTTTCGAATAAATTTGTAAAAATCACGTCGTATGTGTTTTCAAAACACGCGTGACCCGATTCTATTGTCAACTCATGACTTTGGTAAATTATTTACATGTGTCATAGCTAGGGTTCCCACCACAATTGATTTAATGTTTTGACGAGTTTGAGAAAGTAATTTAATTAAAACAACCTCTTACGAGTAATGGGTGGTTGCCTCTGAGATGGTCGGAAGCGCGACTGCTAAACGTATAAGTGTATATTCCAATGTTAAATAAAAAAATAACAAAAATGTTCCGTAGATAATGATGTCATAATTATAACCATAAAAGGCACCTAATTTTGTATGAAGCATAATGTGGGTGGGTGTAACAAAAAAAGGCTACCGAACCCTTCCGGAAATACAGGTGTATTATACTTGTTTATTGTTTCGGGAAAAAAAGGACTAACCAAATTATAATGTAGTTCAATGTCACAGCAACTTTAAAACAATTTATTTACCCCTCGCCACTAAATATTCATGCGCTACAAAAACGCTGTAAATGTTTGGCAGCCCTGATCGTAACGGATAGTCAACATTTGTTTAGTGAATACGTGTGTCGCATACGTTTCTGTTTGCTCGACAATTTTAATAACATGACGATTTACATACTTTTGTATCTACATAAAATGTTAACGGGAATATTATTATAAGGATTTTCTGCTTTAGGAGCAAAGAGAATATATGATTTCAAAATACTTGTACCTTTTATGACGGCAAAAATTGGGCTTACTTCAAGATGACTTTTGCCTGCCACTAAAAGCACCCTCAAACATAAAACTATACAAATAAAAACTTCTACAACAAGTTACGAAATTTCCCAAAACTTGATACGTAAAATCTCTCTAGCGTAAAAAATAATATTTTCCCACAATATTTTCCTTAAAGCGCCCTTTAACAAATTTTCTTGGGGTGTCATCTCAAAGTGTTATTGCGTTAGTAGCCTGTGTGAAGCGCCGCGGAAGTAGCCGGGGTGCGATCGATGCGGGTGAACGTCCGCGGGGGGTCACGGGGGGTGACGCAACACGTCCAAGGACAACCGTATTTACCGACAACAGGACCTGATATTAACTTGTTTTGTCAATAGTCGTCTTGTAAGAGATCTTGTAAAACTCCCAATTGATTCGATAATATTTGGTGTTACAAGCGGATTTATCGGGCTTTTTGTCATTATAACTTGCTTCGGAATCTGCTGGTAGTACCAAAAGATGACTAGGAGTATAAGTACTTGGTTAGGTGACACTGACACTATGAGACATAGGTATCTACAACAAGTCTACCAGTTTTACAGTAATCATCTCCATATGTATAGCGCGGTTTGAAGACAAATGAACATTAAAGTAACCTTTCCTCAAAAGTGGGATAATATCACAGGGGTAGGTAATAATAATATCCTGGGATAATATCCCAGGATACATAAGTAGCCTAAGTGTAAAGAGTCACGCGAGATATTATAGGACATTGTTCTACGTATAGTAGTTCTGTGATAATATCGCACCTGTGTGGAGAGTCGTTTACGTTTGTAAACAAACAGGTTCCTTTTATTATAGTCAGCTGCTGCGATTCTCAAAGAAAAGACCGCGAGAGGCAAGTACCTGCGCAGTGTTCTCGTACAACCGCAATCTAACGAGCCGGTAACCCGATAACATCAGTTTATTATGTGAATACCAATATTTTACATGGAGCGACCTCTGCAACCCAGTAACTGAATAATACGATACCCTTTGGCAAGACTGGTGGTCAGACATAAAACTGTTCAAGATCCACATAACTATGTCAGCCAGGACAAACGGCTTAACGCGCTTTGCGAGGTCCGAGAGAGTCTCGGTGTGATGAAATGTTTACCATCCACGGACCAACTAACTACGGCAAGCGTAGCTTAACCTGATGGATTGACCGGCGACTCATGAAGCTGTTATTAATTAGCCACGGGCCTCGTGCTTATTACACTTTTCAACATAATTAAACCGACAAAAATGAATACTAGTGGTCTTTTCAGAGAAAGGAGAAGTAGTCTAAACTGTATCTTGAAAATGAAATGTAAGACCCACATTTAGAAAACCGTCTTACAAACTACGCAAGTAACGGTGTGTTAAAATGGTCCTAGTAAATTAGCACAGTGGGGGACAAAAGAAATGTTCTCGTGAACCCGTCATTGTTCAGCTCGTATTGTTTCACAAGTGGGGACGCGGAACACAATGTGTCGTAGGTGTCGTTTTGCTAACCGACACCGCACAAGCCGAACTGTGGGAGTGTAAAGCCCAGCCCTAACTCATCGAGCGAGACCGATGGAGCAAACTTATGTTTCTAAGTTGCTTCCGATGCGTTTGCATCGAAATGAAGAGAGTCAAGATCTTAAGATTAATTGGTACTCGCAAGTGATTTGAGAAATAGGTATTGGACATGTTTGGACTGTAGCGCTGCCCCCAGGTCAAAATACAAAATAGTATACGAAACAAACTACCCCAGGCCAGGCCGGTTTTAGCCAACAAAAATTGTCACAATCGATGTATTTTATTCCTCATTTATCTCCCCTAAAACTGAATCGCCGGACCTTCAAACCGGATTTTAAAAAATACCAGTCGAAACAGACTATGATTTGTTTTTTTTTTAGCATTTGCCGTCAGTTTTGGGGTTGTTTTAAATGGGCGTTTTTATTGATAAACTTGGTTGGTAAACTTCTATTAAATTCAGTTTATCAAAAAGAACGATCGGTCCTCAATGGCCAAGGCTGATTCTCTCAAAGTTTATTGAGAAATAAATTTATTATTATTCATTCCTGGAGAAGAAACACTGATAAGAGGAGGCCTTGGGTATTCAATAGCGCACACAGGACGAAGGAGACAGTCACAGGAGAAACAATATACGTTTGTTTTTGTTTTGCTTTAACAATATCAATATGATAATGTCATAGACTCGTTAACTTGTTTGGAGGTCTGTAAGAATATGTAGAAAAACGCCTACGACATTTCTTTTTAAAAGCCGGCAGGTCTAGTTATCTTAATAGTTTGCTGGCTGCGAGTTTTCGATAATTAACGACACTCTCGTGATAGCAGTGAACGTTTTACAGTTCAAATTCTAAAGGGGGCTTCTATTTTAAGGGGGCTAAATATTTATCTCGTAGGATAACGCTTCATCTCGGAAAAAAATTGAAGTTTCAATTACTTGAATAGAATTTTCCTGTTTATACTCTATTCATCATAAAATTAGACAAAACTATCGTTACGATTGTTATTTCAATGTTAGCAAGAATTAGGCTTCGTTATTTCACGAAAAATACAAAGTAAACTATTTACCATTTACATTCCAAATATAACCTTATAACTTTTATTATTTGAGGGTTTTTTAGTTTTAAAACAATTCAAAGTCAAGTTGTTGGATACGGTTACATTGTGTTTGCGTACATGAAGTGCATCCAAGTTATTGTGACTGCGACCGACCGTTTGTTGACAATGTTTTGTAATCTGAAACAAGTGATCTCCTTGTTGCATTAGACGGCTGAATTCCAGTTGCATGTAGGTTTTCAACTGAGAATCGGGACAGCCTTGCTTAATAGCGTACATTCCGCACAGTGTATCAATCAATCATTCATATCCAAAATCGTGGAGAGTAATGAATCTATTTAATATTTGATACACACGGGGTGTATGTAACAGGACGCATCACGTAGCTGTTAACTAGGCGTTACGACCATTAACCTCAGCAGCTCTGCAAAAATATTGCAGGGACACAATTTCTTTTTTGATGTGAAAAATCACAGAATAACATATTGCTCATCAATGCATTAAAAGTACAAGGGTCGTGGAGGTATTCAAAGTTTAGTTAGAACTTAATTTCGTAAGATAACAAAGTTTTGACCTTCATCTTCGTAACGTATAGAACCATACCTGGGAAAGATGTGATCCATAACAAAAAAAAAATATCGCAATGATGGGTAGAACACGTAACTTATGGCTTTGCTAAGTGTCCTATTAGTATTACACCATTAAAAGCAAAAGACGTAGAGAACATTTTTTTTAAATGATTTTAGCCTCAGAAAGCTATTAAGTTACGAACACAAGAGAAGCCACAAGTCTGTATCAATTTAAATAAATCTATATCAACCAACTATTTACAACTCTGGATGAACAGTTTTACCCACAATACTGCCGTCGTAATTAGAAAAGGCACAACTAACATTTTACAAATGTTGAGAAAATTGAGATTTAAATATTTTTTGAATTTTGTTAAAAAAAACACGTTTAAATTGTGTTTTTCGAAATTGTGTAAATGTGAAAAATTGCGTAATTATAGTATGTATACAAAGATAGCATTGTTATATTTTTAATTTTAATGGATATATTTAATAATTAGCATATTTCTTTTTAATTTAACATAAAAAATAACATGAAAAGAGCAATATTACGTTTAAAAGGCACATATAACCAAATATGCCTTTTTAATGTAAAATTTTGAGTAAGAATTTAAAACTTTAACGACAAAAAGGCATATTTACTCAATTGTGCCTTTTTACTGTAAATTATTAAAATAAATACATAGGCAAACGTGTCTCTGCAATGGGATAAGAAATAAAATAAGGCAGTTGTAAGAAAATAAAACATTTATTTCAAAGAGTTTACACAAACAAATTTTCAAAAGTACTATCACTTATTTTATTGATGGACTTAACAAAACAAAAACAGAATTGTTTACTAAAAATGACACTTCAAAATCTCTCTTAGTTAAAAATTAGGTAACACAGCCAGTAAGGAACTTCAATATTTTTATCAAAAAAAGAAAACGAAGTTTAAAAAAACGATAAATATCATAACAATTATGTATCAAATATCTAAGTAGTTCAAATTTTTATCACTATCCAAGGAATGGAATTAACTTCTTATTACCTTATACTAAAAATGGCACTATGCATCTCTATCACAATCTTGACAAGGTTAGAAAATAAGTAGGAACTATTTATTATAAAAATTAAACAAAAAAATAATTCTAAACCTGAAAATTAGAAACTTTAAAGCAACTAATATATTCTCAAAATAATTAAATCGACACTAAAGTGAGCGTAAAAAATCAGTCTTGCATTATTTCAGTCTTCTTAGTTTTGAAACAAATCGACTGCTCGGTCAATTATAGGTAGGTAGTTTACAAAAAAAACTCCTGTTAGTATAAGTGAACCACGCATTGTGAGTATGGCAGATTTCCTTTCACTCGTGATATCCCTCGGAACAAGCTTTTGTCGTGGAGGTGGTATCCCTTTGTTAATATTTTTTAACTTAAGAAAATCTAGCTAAAAGTATTCGTCGAAGAGCAGTCTTCATAATCATAAAAGTCTTGAACTCCCATCTTCCTTACCATGGTGCGAAAGCCAGTATCACATACAGCTTTGCAAAAGTCTTCTCGACAATATTCTCTTCTCGCCTCGACACATCAGGCACAACTGACGGCATTCTCTGCATACCTCACTTCCTCTCCGTTCAGAAATGTTTAGTAGTAAAGGCACTTAAACGCCAATGTGCCTTTTGTATATAGCATTTATAAGCGTAGGCCTAAATAGAAAGGGCATAACTGCCAGTTGTGACTTTTCTTTCTACATTAATTGCTAAAGTATTCGTATAAAAAATAAGCACAATTGCCACATAAGCCTTTTATATTTGACGTACGTCAGTTATGCCCTTTCTATTAAATATATCAATAATAAAAAGGTGAAATAAAAGTCATATCTCACAATATGCCTTTTTATTGTAATAAAACTTAAAAAATGATGCAGTTGTGCCCTTTAAGCTTATGCTATCTCTGTTTATTTTGTAGCTAAAAATCTACAAAAAATCAGGCAGATAGGCATTTTTTTCCTGATTCCGAATATATATATAACTCATTTTGACAAAAAGTGTTAGTTGTGCCCTTTTTCGGTAACACGGCAGAATAGCTATAGAAATGTCTGAAAGAATAGACCGGGAGTCGACATCAAAAGCAGGACACAATCTAAACATCTGCGCGGGACAACAGCCAAGATAAGAGCATGACATTACAGAGCTTTACAGGCCGAACAGTTGCGTAAACTGCAGAGGTAATGCAATACGTAGTTGTGGAGTGTTGCAACGATTGTTTGAATTATAACCGGGTACGTATACGCTGTACCTGCGTTTAAAGGCACTCGTAAGACGTTTCAAATTATTCGGGATATTATGTATTATATTGCTAATCTATACATGACGTATTGAATAGCTTTTTGTTTCTTTTTAAACGCGGTCTTCTAAATTTTTGGAACCACCAGTCGACTTCCAAGAAATAGTTTTGTTTTGATACATGAGGAATAGTACAGACTATGTAACATCACGGAACCCCACGAAAGCGGAGCAATAACCAAACAAATAACTTTGTATGACGAAGTGGCGGACATAAGATATAATGAAGAGTTTGTTTGTTTGTTTGAATTGAACGCGCTAACCTCAGGAAAACGGAAAAGATTGTTTAAATCGAACCAGAATGGTTCTATTTAAACAATCTTTTCGGGTTTAACCTGATTATGACTTTTCAAGGACGGTTTAAGAAAAGTTAACTTTACGTAAAGCTTTAGGCACAGTAACTTTAGGTTGAACTAAGTAGATGCAGTTAACTAATTCAGAAACATTTAATGGCGGTTGAGAGGTAGAGGTTTATGACGTATGTACGCTCAGATCTTTGTACTACGCAACAGATTCTAATTCGGTTTTCATCAATAGATAGACTGATTGAAGAGGAAGGTTTATAATGTATCAACATTGCACCCGTGCGAAACCGGAGCGGGTCGCAAGATAAATTGCCCGACGTGGATATCGAATCCAAGACCTCATGCTCAGCAGTTGTGCTTTTCGACCACTAGACCAACGAGGCAGTCAACCAATATTTGACCAGTATTTAAATCCAAATGAAACAAAATATGCTTTTATGTACTTATTATCTTTACTTAAACCGCAATGGCTTGTGTTTTCATTACCTTAAAATAACTGAACTTTTGACCCGAATGGCACCAAATGATAATCCGCGCCTATTGTCATTTCGCAAATCCGTGCCGTCACAATGATTGATGGTTCACGTAATAAAATGGGCTAACAGGCAAGAGTGGAGGACTACTCAGGACTCGTAATGCGGCTAAATCGTTCCTTAATGTGACGACGATGGAAAGTGCTGGCTTCTTTATCAATAAGTTTTACGTAGTTTTTTTACTTTATTACTATGTAAGTTTTGCTTGTGACGACATGCGTCATCCGCGTGGAAGTCGGACTTGAGAAAAACCAGACCGGATTTACGAATATGTATGGAGATTTTATGCAATTTTTTTTTATCATAAAGCATGCATGTCTTAGGTACTCAACAAAAATGTAGCTTTCAATCAATTTTTTTTTTATCAGATAAGTATGCCTCTAGCGATTAGCTTTTACAAACAAACAATTTTAAATATTGGAATTGGAGTTTAGATTTGGTTTTACCATCAGGAATTTCTCAGTAGCAGCCTCGGAGTCTGGATTTGTGCCCGGTTGATGACAATAGGGTCGCTTCCTATTGCATGGGACTAAAAACATAACTGGCGAAATGTGGGTGTACTAATGGGTATACCTCTGCCTCTTCTGCCTTCCCCACTATTGCACACTACAAATTTTGATTTCCCTGTTTGCCATTAGATTCTAATACCCCACCTACCCCCCCGACACACCCACACATTATGCCTTTCCTACCTTTATGGATCCACGTTATCCGAAATAAATGATTTTGATTTGAAATGAATAAACTAAATATTTTTTGAATACTTATTTCATTTTTTAACTCATCTAGGTACTTACATAAACTATCAAATTTTAAGATTAACTGGTACATGCTGATTAATGTTTATGTAACTGCATAGAAAACAAGATAACAC
This sequence comes from Hoplodrina ambigua, assembly GCA_949774945.1. Lineage (NCBI taxonomy): Eukaryota > Metazoa > Arthropoda > Insecta > Lepidoptera > Noctuidae > Hoplodrina > Hoplodrina ambigua. Next base: position 12,268,964 of record OX458981.1, read on the forward strand.
ATCTTAAATCACTAATAAATTAGAGGGCAATATTCTCTTATCTATTTAAAGGAGCGTCAATGATTGATAAATACTACTGAAAGACATTTTGTGTAATTTAGGTCATTGATATAATATTATTAAAGATTACTATATTATTGTTCATTTGTGAATTATAATTAGCAAGGGAGATGATATTATTAGTATACATAGAATATTCATAATGTTTTTATCAGTCCTTGCAGAGCTATCTCTGCAAGCCATCTTTGCAGAGATTGGTGCTATAACAAATCCATTCTAATATAATGAGGCTGAAGAGTTTGTTTGTTTGAATGTCTTAATCTCAGGAAGTACTGGTCTGATTTGAAAAATCTTTTTGCATTTTATATTATATTGTTTATTTAATATTTTATAATAAAAAATAAATTAATTTTAATACTGTTTAGTTCTTAGGTACTTTTAACCCGATGACTGCGGGCGAACATTCGCTGCGCCAAACGCGAGTGCGGCTAGCTACCAATGTTCGTGTGTTCGCCATAGAAAAACACATAAGGTGTGTGTGCGCCGCACTCGCATTTTTTTGTCGAAACACAACGTGTGTGTTTTCCCGCAGTCAATGAGTAGATCACTTAGGAAAGTACCTATTTATTACCTAAATATGGGAACAAGTTTGCTGTGTGGTGTGGCCTTACTATTATATCATCTATTACATTTATCTAACTACAAATAATTAAGATTATTATAACAAGTACAACTGGGCATGGGTGAAAAACAAAACTTTAAACCCTTTTTTAATGTTGAATTAATTTAAATAAAGTGAAAATAAACAAATCGTAAGGATAATATGAAACTTATACTTTATTTCTGGAATTTGAGCAGGAATATGATATTAGGGTGTATTTTTTCTAGCCTGCTCTGTCCCACTCCTGGGCAAAGGCCTCCTTCCAACAAATGAAGAACTTAGGAGACAGTGCATCATCCTTTTTGACTTCTCTACTTTAAATTTTTGATCTGTAGTTTCCAATTCTAGTATTATTATAAATTATGCATAACTAATTAATGATAATATTAATTATTTTTAAATGTCTCCACGACCCCTGCATGTAATTTGCCCCAATAGAAAATCATTCAATTCTTACTTCAACATCAAAATAAACAACAAAGCGACAGTGGCGCCGCCTGGTGTACCGCGTGATTGTACTAAAATTGAATAACACCTATTTGGGTAGATAATAATGGCGGGTGGGCCGCCATCTTGTGGCTCGACTGCTGAGTGCTGTCAATTTACTGTCACCACGACATTTTATAAAAGTCAAAGGGAATTCATAACAACAACAAACACAATGTAAACTGTATCCACTCATGATGATAATGCTTGCCATCACTCTGTAAAATATTAAAGTACATTGGTAAAAAATGCACATACAATATCGATCGGACTGACGCGATGCGACCACGTTACGTCGGTCACAAATGGACGGGCTAAAAATAACCCAAGCACGTGCCAATTCAACAATAGGCAATTGAGAATCTTTGCTTACGTAACATTTAACTCCAATAAGTTAGTTTGATCCTTATCACGCCTGAATTAATGTAGAAAATGTCTACTAGCTGTATAGGTACCCAGTTAATGATAAGCAATGTGGCGCATTGGCGCCATTTTCCTTTCGCAAGATCGGGCTCCTTGGTGACGTAACAGTCCTAATTTGCTCCGCTTGTGATTTCTATACAATAGTTATGCCTGTAGGCTTTGTTTTTATTGTATTTTTCCCCCGAAAAATGCTATGTTTTCATTTATATGTCACCTTGACGTATCATGTCAATTTGACAAGCATGGCGGAAACGTGGCGTCGTTTTGATTTTGGACCGGCTCACCTCCAGGGGATGTTGAATGTTGTCTGTTTGCTACTCGAGCGCTCCTGATGATTTCTCTGGTCAGCTCTCTCACGTCCTGACGCTGCTGGTACGCCATTTCGGGCCGGTCGCGTTGTTCTTGTGATAGACCGGCCGTGGGAGGTAACATCGTTCTCACTCAATCCATGCGAGCACTTCTTTCTACACTCAGTCACTAATACACAATAACAACTTTGTCCAGTTATAGCATTAAGTCCGGTGATATCACTGAATAAGTGGAAAACAAAAATAACACAGCTCAACTACGCACAGCAAACTGAACAGTGCAAGCGCGACTGTCGAACGGGGGACGGCGGGAAGCTACAGCGCCGTCGCGCATCTATCCCTTTCTTTCTCGGCTAAAAGCATATTTCATTCTCGCTCGCTCGACAACGATTTGATGACAGATGCAAGTGTATATGTCAAAACAAAGCGTGGGCTGTTTAAATGTCAAACATTCAACCGTTTTATGTAGCGACATCTATCTAAAATTGGGTGAATTGATGGAAAAATGGGCACAAAGATATTTTAGCACTGTTTTCACCGCCTTCTGAACTCATTGAGTAACTGTCTGTGTAAATTACTCGTAGGATACGAAAATAAACATCGTTGTGTGATCCCGTCTCGATTATTTATAACTATGTAGTATCAATCTGATCTAGGAACTTGTTTTGGTAGATACCTACCTAATTACTTGTTTTTACACCGGGTTCAACCGGGTGGCCCAGTCACCCAATGACTTGAACAAAATTAAATGAAGAGTAGATTAATTTGTGTGATCCGTGATTATTTATACATTTTCACGCCTTTTCTATATTGTTATAGGAAGAAAAGCTTATCTGAAACGTCCACGGCAAATGTACATAGGTAGGTACCTATTATAGCTTCGCGAAAGGACCTGCTAATGCTGTCTCATAATTATTTTTTACTTTCTTTTCACATTGCTTATGTCGGTGTTATAAGAAAATAATCTTGGTTTTATATAGGTACATTTAGGAGGTATCTATTTATCTATAATGTTATGTTTGATGATGAATAAATGCTAGTATGTTGTAGTAGCAGCTTAGTTATTTACAGTGTAAATATTAGAGGAGGTAGATATATTTACCTAGTAGGTATTTAAAAATAAACAAAGTTTTAAAAATATGGACGGATTTATTTAATGCGCCAGTAAAGTAAAAAAAAATAACTTATTACAATAAATTATATAAAAGTGTCGTCTTAATTAGTTACAATTCCTTCTGCATGGATTCGATGATGCGCTGGTAAACCAACTCTGGGGCCTTGGTCGAGAACTGGAAGTCCATGTGGCTGAAGTGCTTTTCGGGCACCATGTAGGTCTCTCTGACGTTGGGAAGTTCCTTCTGCAGTCTCACTACATCTTTAGGGTGAGCAAGCCAGTCCTCCTCGCTGTAGTACAGGGTCACGGGGGCTTGGACCTCAGCGATTTTGTACTTCGGAGCCTCCAGCGTGCCATACACCTGCTCATTGATGTAGGGTCCATAGTCGTATCTGCGGAACTCGTGAGAAGCGACGCCTTTTCCGTATTGTTTGATCACCTTAGCAGATGTGCCAGCCGGCAAGTGTCCCATCACCACGGGGATCATGTTGGAGTCCATGCCATCGACGTTGACACCAGACATGACGAAGTTTACGTTTGAGCAGACCTTCTTGCAGCCGATCTCGTTCTCGCACATAGCTCCACCGAAAGTGTTAATCAGCTCTTTGCTTGGAGTGAAGGCTTCGTTTCCAATCTGGCGTCTGAGTCGCTCTTCGAATTTGCTTGTAGGGGCAATCATGCGGAACAGTGGGCTGCGGACGTTCGTCATGTAAACCATAGGTGACAGAGCGTACATCATGATGATCTTGTTGTTGTACTCGGGGCGGGTAGCGGTGAGAGCGAAGAAGGCTGTGGTCCCCAAGGCATGTCCGATGTAGTAAAGTTTCTCTTGCTTAGTAGTCTCTAAGGCGAAATCGATCATAGCTGGCAAGTCATGGAGTGCGATTTCATCGTTGCTGAACTGCCAGAAGTCAGCCATAGCAGGATACCTGGTCACATGACGTCTGGAGTACTTATTGCCACGAGCGTTGCCAAGCCATACATCGTAGCCAGCATCAGACAGCAAATAAGCGAGCGACTTGCCAGGGCCCATAAGAAGCCAGTCATCAGCGCTTCCGAGGATACCGTGCATCAAGAACACAACAGGCTTCTTCTGAACATCACGGACCTTCGTCTTGGGAGGAATTCTGAAGACGGTGAGAACGTAGCCATCATCGGTCTTGATAGTGTGTTCCTCGATGGGGTATTGGTATTTCTGTGCAAGTTGGGTAGCGTTGAGATGAGCATCTTCGTTATCTTCCTGCTTGGCGACTTCGTAGACTTCGTGGAACTTAACCTTCTCCTCGTCTTTAATGTGTCTCATAGCTTTTTGGGCGTCGCCGAAGATCTTCTCGATGTCTTCTGAAGTCTGGACAGGAGAGTTCGGCCCGACAGTCATCTGCAAGCCATTCCACTCAATGACATCACCATAAACCTGGGCATCCAGATTATGCTTGCTCATAACCGAGTTAAGAAGGGGTGAAATCCATTTCTGGCTATCACCACCGAGTGCTGGCTGCTGGTTTCCATAGTATCTTCTTTCATTAGACTCTTGAGAGCTGCTTTCGCTGGAGGAGAAGTGATGACGGTTCTTGTCATGATGATGATGGTGAGACTTATGCTGGTGCTTGTGGGTAGACGGCCATTCTTGAGAGTTTAGGGAAGCATACTGCTGATATTGTTCGGGGTAGGTCGGCAGGTACTGTTGGTACTGGGCCTCCTGGGTCATCTGCTCTTGTCCCTGGTATGTCTGGTCCTGAACTTTTTGGTTCCGGTATTTCTGCTGGTTCTGGCCTTGAGTCTGCTGGTCCCGGTATAGCCGTTGATTTTGGTTGATGTACTCTAGCTGCTGAACGTCGAGGCCGTCCACTCCTCGCTCTTGCGCCTTGAAGATATTGCCCGTGATGCCGTGGGCGAGGGCAAGGCAGACCAACACACAAGCTGCCTTCATTTTGCCGGTTTGATGATGTGTGTCGATCATGGAGAAATGGACAGTATTTATATGCAATATTTTGCCGATTCTGCTATACGAATACGTGTGTGGCTGTGTGTGTGAGCTGTGTCGGGCCGGTGTCAGCGGAGGCGCATCGCGGTAAGTGCAACGTAAGCGCAATGCGTTGGTTATGGAAAATATTATAGTTAGCTTAACGAACAAATAAGTCTAGAACTTGTTGTTATTTCGACTTCTTAAAAAAGTGGAAACCTATGTCACGCTATACTATTATTATGAATGCCTCGTTCGGTTAATGGAAGCGGTTAATGGATAGTAAGCTAGATTGGTTCTCAATTTCGAAAACCCGGGTCGGGCATGGCGGCGTCATGGGATACATTTTATGTCATATAAAATAGGAATAGAAATGCATGAAATAGGTAGAGCACCGATGACCATTTTCACTAACGCAAGGTGACACTTAAAAACGTCGCCTAAAAAAAGGTGCACTACTGATTTTCAACGCTAGGCTCAGCGCTGAGAGTTCAAAATTCAACTTTGCAAAAAGTATGTAGGCTTCGCTATTAGATGTCGCTCATTGTTAGTAGGAACGGACAAAAAGCGCATAGTATTATCCTTTTTGTGCCTTTTTGGATCTGCCAGTATTATAAAATCATTGGTAATGCTTGCTTAATTCTTGTCAACGACAGCCCATGCCTATATTTTGATTGGGTAGGTAGTTGACACCATTATAACAAATAATTCTAATACAGACCTCTAAACAAACACTTTATTTTAGCCCAAAAAATCTGATTAATTTTCAATTAACTGTAAAATTAGATTTCTAGTTGCTTGGAAATTATTAAATAGATTGTCAATTGAGTTGCCAAATAAGTGACGTCACATGCACAATTTTTCATACAAAATCCATGAAGAATTTGCGTTTTGACAGCTTATAAAAAGCCCGTCAATTGATTGGTGGAGTCATGTTCCCAATTGATGATCGTCACTGTGGTTGCAGGTGCGACAGCCGTGTAGGTACCTAAATCTCAACCAAGTGCTTAAAGAGTAAACATCACGCCTGTAATCCCAGAAGGGTTAGAGGTGTACCCATTAGTACACCCACATTTCGCCAGTTATGTTTAAGTCCCATGTAATAGGGGGCGACCCTACATTACGAGTGTCGCTGGTGATTTCGAACTTAATATAAGTTGTGTCCCAAAATCTTGATATAGGGTTTTTATTGCTCTATTCTCGCTGTATAAATTGTATTATGTTAAATAAGCTTATAGTATTTCAACTAATCTCAACTGTCTGACTGACCGACTCCCTGACCATTCAAACAGTGACTGTATTGAGCTCTAAAAAAAAAACAAGCAAAATGTGCATCTTTACCATACTAATATGCACTACCTTCCTAGAAGCTATAATTATAAGCCGTCCTGGGCGATTATATAAATGTTCTTATGAAACGGGTACCATTTATTTTTCATGGGGAAATCCTCTTGAACTGTCTCAGCTTCGAAGGAGGAGGAGAGCTGTGTCGGACAATACCAATCAATACCTTAACCTACCGGCTACAATCCCACGGTGTTCCTCAGGTTATCTTTGACAAGTTTCGATCCCCTACCACCACAGGGCGGATCCCGTAACCCGGTGCGGCTATCGCCCACCGGCCGCACCGGGCCGCAAAGAGGTGATGGCCACTAACTCCTCAGCGGCCATCACCTCTTTGTAGAAAGAAGCGACGGCGTCCTTAACATTCTTGCTCCCAACCATGGACGGAACCACGTCCAGGAGCGAAAGTGCCACCTCGAAGATGTCGCTGCTTCCTTTCCTCAGGGCAGCCTTGACAATTATGGCAACTAGGCGCCGTCTTTCGGCCTATGCGACACAGGTACCTTCCGAAGCATCTGTGACCAGTAAGTACCCGCGGCGTACCATGACGCCGCTCCAGCCACCCTTTCAATACGGGACTATATTACCGCCGAAACAAGCTTCTATGACTTTTACCAAGCGTGTTCGCTCGTTTTGTAATAAAAGAATGTCCATGGAGTTTCTTGCCTGTTCTTCTTCATAGGAACCTACCTATTGGTTTTTTTTTTTTAATTTAAATGGAACTGTAGGCGTTTAGATAAAAATTGTATAAGCAAAGCCGCATACTCTTGCTAGTTTATGACTTATTGCTTCATTGATTGCCCAGTCAGCACATTGACCGAAGGAATTGTTTAATTAGTAAAACGTTTCAGACTTTGCACTTTTAAATGTTTTTTTTTTGTTAACAAGCAACAAAATGCTAAGTAAGTAATTAGGTAGGTACACACTTGTTATAGAATTGCAATTAATGAAAAACTACGTATGTAATGGATAATAATAGCAATTACCCCTGACTCTGCTCGTTTTATTTTTGCGAGATTTTAGATCCTATCAAAATAACACTATCCAGGCTGAATACTTATTATTTCTAGAAAGGGGGCGCGTCAGGGAATCCCTGGTGGCGTAGCTACGTAGGAGGATTGAAAAAAATATAACATACATGGGGGTGGTTTGGATTAGTCCAAGAAGAGAGGCTTCCAAAATTTTCTTTTGGACGTCCTTATGACCTTATCTGGGCCACCCTGTATTTAGTTACTTACGTTATCACAATAATATATTTAATTAAGTATGAAAGACACATTTGTAATTATTTGATAAACTCGTACTTTTCGTTTATCGGATGTTTATTAATTTTAAGTTTTTATTCATGGGGTGACATTATAGTTATTCGCTCCGAATGCCACGCATGCTAGCTACGCGACTGATTCCTGCTATATACCATAACATAGCCTCTGCCATCGGCTTAGCTAAGTTTTGATGTTGGGTGGGGCAATACTAATAAATACATATAAGTTTTACTTAATATGTATTCAATTGTACCTACAAAACTATGGTATTCCTAATTTCTGGACTGTAAAACATTTTTATTTAAAGTGTAATTATAAATTTTCTTGCCTATCTTTCTAGGTACACTAACTTTAGAAAGCAGCAAAATCACCCATGAGCCAGTCATGGTGGGGCAGGCGCCCCACTCTGCCTCACCGTGGCTAAGCGCATGGGTGTGATATTCAAGGTATTTATGTTACCATGTACGTAGGTACTTAAATAGGTAGGCCTGCAATGTAATTGACCTAATCACTCATCATTATTTTAACATTCAGTTCGCATTTTGTTCATCAAATTCATTTAACGACATATAATAAACTAGCTTATTCCCGCAACTTCGTTTGCAACTCAAAAACCCCCCTAATTCAGCCCTGTCACAAAATTCGCTTTTAGCTGACGACCTGCCAAAGGGCTTCATAATCATAGGTCAAGTAATTTTCGGGATTTCGTGTATCGTCAGTAAATGAATGAGTGACCTTTCGCTTCTATGATATACATAGATAGATTATGCAAGTAGAGCTAGTTACACATACATAACATCACGCCTGTAATCCCCGAAGGGTTAGGCAGAGGTGTACCCATTAGTACACCCACATTTCGCCAGTTATGTTTTTTTTTGTCCCATGTAATAGGGGGCGAGCCTATTGCCATCAACCGGGCACAAATCCAGACTCCGAGGCTGCTACTGAGAAATTCCAGATGGAAAACCCAATAACACTTTGCCCGACCTGGGAATCGAACCCAAGACCTCATGCACAGCAGTCGCGCTTGCGACCACTAGACCAACGAGGCAGTCCAGAGCCGAGAGCAGAGGGTTAGAGCTAGTTAACTTTCAATAAATTACGGTTAAATCTAAACTCATACCTATTATAAAACTGAACAGTTTTTTTCGTTGTTTAGGTAAACGCGCTAATCTCTCGAAGTAGGTTCTGATTGGAAACATTTTTTTGGATAATTTATGATAGTCATTTTTATGAGTAATCTGTATGCTATATTAAGGGATGATTCTCATTAGAACGTGCCGTGCACGGGCTGGGGCGTGGACGAGCCGACGTGGTATTGAAGTGCGTCGAGGGGGCCCGGACGGGACACGGATAATGCACTGTGTAATATAAATTGATTCATACAAAATATATGTAACAGATTTAAAACCGTGCCCCGTCCGGGCCCCGTCCCGGGCACGGCACGTTCTAATGAGAATCATCCCTAAATCACGCAACGACTCACGGGTGCAGAGCAGTAACTATTAAAGACGTAATGTAATCAGTGATGAAAGGACTCGAAGCTTTTTAGTCTTTAAAAAGGACTGGACGGTTATGAGGGTTGTCGACTCAATCGAGTCCTTAAACCCTGAACCCTGCTTATAAGAGTCTCAAGACTCACGACTTGAGGTTTGATCATTTAAGACTTGTCACTTTTAAAATACTCCTGTTTTTAAAAGAGTCAGGCGCAACGAAATGTTTCTGTCCCTTTTGATAAAGACCCAGTTCTCGAGTCCTCCGAGTCGCGATTAACTCGAATGAAACAAACCACGCGGACGAAGTTGGGGGCAGAAACTTTTACAAATAAAAATGATCAAATTTTTTTGTATAGGTACCTACTTAGTTATATTAAAAGGTGATGGTGACCCTTAGTAAAAAGGTAAACAATATCATTATTATATGACATGTATGCATACCTATTTAGATATATTTTGTTGTCATCGGCCTAGCCTTTTCCCAACTATGTTGGGGTCGGCTTCCAGTCTCACCGGATGCAGCTGAATACCAGTATTTTACATGGAGCGACTGCCTATCTGACCTCCACAACCCAGTAACTGGGTAACACGATACCCCTAGGTAAGACTGGTTGTCAGACTCTCAAGCTTCTAACAATTCGTAACGACTGTCAAAGATCCACGAATGACAGCCGGGACCAACGGCTTAACGTGCTTTCCGAGGCACGGAATGTCAGTAATGTCTAAGATAAACTTTAGAAAGTACATATGAATTGAAAAAGTCACATTGGTACTTGCCCGGATTCGAACCCACACCCTCATGCATGAGAGGCGGGCGCCTCAACCACTAGGCCATCACGACATTCATCAATTAGATATAATTTGTTGTAAATTGATAAAATAAAATATAAAAATAAATAAAAATGTTTATTGACACAGAAAAACACATTTTACAAAAATTTTAAAGTAAATAAATCTTCTTCAAAGAAACCAGTAAGTTACAGGCAGTGATAGGCGAGTAGAAGAGGGTAGAACCACTACCACGTATTATTCATGACACCGAGCAGAACTTTTTACTGGTTATAGTAGATATCTACGCTACACTGTGTCCTGGTTTTCAGAACCCGTATAATGATGGCATTATATACTATAAATAAAGAACCCTAATACCCATGTCGGTATCTCTTCATCTTTATCGCTGGAATGACAACGCACTCAGCGCCAAGCATCGGATATTACATAGATGACCATACTTAATTTACCCATCACTAATAAGCGGAAAGACTAAATCGCAAAAACACAGTCAAGGTCGATTATGGAATCCAGTCAGTTTACTCACAATTCCAATTCGGAGAGCTCGTGCGATGAGGCCGATGACCAAAAAGTTCGTTGCATTATTCGTTATATTTTTCGCACTGATCAACTTCAGAAATGGACACATGGCGGACCATTTTATCTCAAGTTCTATTGCGAAAACAACAGAGCACATAGCCGAAAGGCTTATCAGACATCCTATAGTAACTACAACGACGTATGTGACCTCCAATGCTGTTGCCACAGCTGTAAACTTAATAACTAGGGTGCCATTTGTGGTTTCAAGGGCTGTAGGGCCTGTTCAACTTACGTCTCACATCAGTAAAACCAACAATATAGATGCAGTGGACGAGTTCATCGCTGCTTTCGATGCTGGCAAGAGAAATGAAGACGCAAGAATGAGTATCGATGCTATCCTTGTAAAGTATGGATATACAGTTGAAAAACATAAGGTCACAACAGTTGACGGTTATGTGTTAAAAATGTTCAGGATCCCCAGCACCGGAGCACCAGTGTTCCTCATGCACGGGTTACTTGGTAGTGCAGACGATTACATTATAGCAGGGCCTGAAAGCGGCCTCGCTTACCTGCTAGCAGACCAAGGCTACGACGTCTGGATGGGCAATGCCCGGGGCTGCAAGCATTCCCGTCGCCACATCAGCTTGGACCCGTCAGATGCAGATTTCTGGGACTTCTCCTGGCATGAAATTGGCGTTTACGATCTCCCAGCTATGATCGATTATGTGTTAAGAAAAAGAAATATGAAATCGCTGAGATACGTCGGACATTCTCAAGGTACTACAGCCTTCTTCGTAATGGCCTCTGAAAAACCTGAATATAATGCAAAGATATCTGTTATGGTAGCATTGTCCCCTGTAGCTTATGTGTCAAAAGTGAGGTCCCCTATTGTGAGGCTGCTATCTCCCGGAACATCAATTTTGCACGGAGTGTCAAAGAATCTCGGACTGTATGAGTTTTTACCGGACAATGACGTTATGAACGCGCTGAAGCTGTTAACATGTGGAACGGGGCCTATAGTGTCGATTCTATGCAGCAATGTTTTATTTACCATCGCTGGCTTTGATTTTGCACAGCTCAATGTTAGCAATTTGCCCGTGATATATGGGCACATGCCATCTGGTGCGTCGATAAAACAATTTGCTCATTACGGTCAAGGACTAATATCTGTGGACTTTAGGAAATTTGATTATGGTAGTGAAGAGAATATGAAAAGATACGGTGTTAAGGTGCCTCCGAGATATGCGCTGGATAAGATAGTGGCGCCGGTTTGTTTGTTTTACAGTGATGCGGACTGGCTCGCACATCCCAGCGATGTGGAGCATCTCCGCAAGAGGCTCCACAATGTAGTAGACATATACAAGGTACCATATGAACAGTTCAATCACGTGGACTTTATTTTTGCTAAAGATGTGAAAGCTTTGGTTTACAAAAGGCTGTTGAAAATAATTTTATTATTCTAAGTACCTACAGCTTGTGAAAAGTCGCCTATTTGACCTATTTCAGCCAAAATGAATTAACCCACGTGAATATTTCTCTTATTTATCGAAGTACCTAATTGTAATGACGCTGATTAATTTGATATATTCTATGTATAACCTATACAATAAATATAATATGTCGATGTAGGATAGTAATGTAACACATTTGGCTTATTTAATTAGTTTGACGAAGGTAATTATTTGTATTATTTAGAGATGCTTAGTGGGTTGGCTCGCTTTGGTAGAACTATGCTCATTAATAGACGCTAAATCGATTGTAAAACTGTCATAGCAATCTAAGTAACTTTATAAAAATAAAGATAATTAACTGGCAAAATGTGTGTGTACTAATGAATACCTACACCTCTGCCTAAGCCTTCGGGGATTTCAGGCGTGATGTTATGTATTATGTATAATTATATATTTTCTTGAAGAACGGCTGTCAATCCTACCCTATACCTATAATAATACTGTGTGGATTGCCCGGAGGACACGGTGGAGCATACGGTGCAGGACTGCCCCGCTTGGGCAGACCACCGCCGTGTCCTCACGGAGGCGATAGGCGGCGGCGACCTCTCGCGTCCGGACCTGGTTCAGGCCATGCTCCGGGGCGAGAGGGAATGGGATGCAGTCACCTCCTTCTGCGAAGCAGTAATGCTAGCGAAGGAGGAGGCGGGCCGCGTGAGGGAGAGAACCACCTCACGCCCCAGCCGCCGCGGGAGACGCCCAGGGCGTCGGACGTCGCGAGGCGACATCCGGCCACCGTAGGCGCGGGCTTGCGGACGGCGAGTAATGGGTAGCTCGCCGTCCGATCAAGGACCAAGCCCGGGTCGACGGCGCGTTCTGTTCGCGCGCGCCTCAAAGAGCTGTCAGCACAGGGACGGGGCCCCCAACGGGGCCAACGCCTGCCGGGGTTGCGGGACGTCTTAACAGGATACCGTGGCCCCGGAACGTAAAGGGCAACAGAAGGAACAGGGTGGTTTTTTAGTCAGTAAAAGTCTGACAGTCCCTTCCGCCCCACCCAGGGCGGAAGGAGTCATTTGATGATTTTTACCACCTCAAAAAAAAAAAAAAAAAAAAAAAATACCTATAATAATAACCGGTCAAGTGCGAGTCGGACTCGCGCAACGCGGATTCCGTACAAACTTTTACTTATGTAAATAGTTCGATTCCCGAATCGACTACTCTCAATGATTTTTCGCATATTGTTCTGACAAGATGATAAACTTAATGTACTGAGGAACAAACCTAACTTTGCCGTTGGAAAATTGTTGTCCCCATACATCGACATACTAGGTAGCGGTTGGTTTACCAACTGCAAATAAAATAATCGCGAAGGAGTATTTTTTGTGATGTAACTATTTTTACGGTTTTCAGATATTTTCCTTGACATAATGCTACATAATATTATAGCATTACTTCTGGCCAAATTTCATGACTCTCGATGAACAGGAAGTCCTCTATAGGTTTTGATGCCCTTGCGAGCGTCAATTATGTGCCTTAATAAACGGCCTTTAGATTGCGTTGACATAGAAGTCTGAGTTTGAGTTTTTTTTTACTGCTCCTAAGGGTGGCAGACCTAAGTACTAATTTCATATTCATTTCAGCTTGATACCTCCCCGCGTTCTGCGAAAATTTGCCTTGGACGGACAGACGAACAACAAAGTGCTTCTATAAATAAGCCTTAAAGGATAACTTTCAAAATGTTATTGGGTTTTTCCCATCGACAATTTCTCAGCAGCAGGCTCAATAATAGCAATAGGCTCGCCCATATTACATGGGATATAAACATCGCAATTTGTGTTTACAAATGGGTACACCTCTACCTTACCCTTCGGGGATAACAGGCGTGATGTTCCGTTTTCGCTGACTAAGGCACGGAACCCTAATATAGCGTGAAAATACACGTTGCGCAAACAGATGATCGTGGCAAAATTATCGACACCCACAGGAAATTAAATAAGTGATTTGCAAAAACAAAGGCGAGGGTCGCTTCGCAAACAGTTTTGCTTGTCACTCCAATTTTGTTGGACTAAGCATGACCTAGATAAGGAATTTTGTAACAAGACTTGTGTAAAATATTTACTTCATTTTACATTTAATAAATAATGTCGTGATGGCCCCGTGGGTAAGACCTCTCAAGCATGAGGTTGCGGGTTCGATACCGGGCAAAGTAACAATGCAACTTTTTCAATTCATATGGGTTTTCTAAGTTTATCTTGGACGTCACTGATATCGGTGAAAGATAGCATCGTAAAGAAACCTGGATTTATAATCTATCTTATAAAAATATAAAACGCTTTATCCTGAATGACTGACCGTATCAACGCACAGCCTAAATCGCTGATCGTAGAGACCTGAAACTTGGAGGGTGTATTCTTTGTAGGTATGACGTCGGCATTCGTTATGAAAGGATTTTTCAAAATTCAATTCATTTGCGATCGCCCCAAAAGCATAATCTGAATTCTTCTATGACTAATCTTAAAGTGAAGTTAAAATTATTCTAATTAATTTTTGGTCATCCATTATCCTTAACTTAAAAATATATTAAATACGTGTTTTTTATGTTTACTTTGATAGCCCCACATTCAAACAACAATCCTGGTTCCACCGCATCTGGTTTTGGTCAGTAGCTGAAAATACTCTCGGTAAAAGAAACTCTGTCTGATGCTTTCAGAAAAAACCCACAGAACCGATTTCATGATGAAATTTGGTATGGGATAAGACGTGTACTGAACCCCAAAAAAGGACAAATCCAAATTATTATTCCGGGACTTCGTCTGCGTCGGCGATAACCAACATTTACGCGGACGAAGTCGGGGGCAAAAGCTAGTAATTAAATTAAAAGTTATTGTGAATCTTGGCGCCAGGAAATAATGCTACGTGTACCGCCATCTGTTGGCGTTGTTTCAAAACGTGTGCAAGATAGTGCTTCAATCGCTGTTTTACGCCACTTCGTGTAACAGCGATGATATTTTGTGTAGGCGCTGGCAGCAGACACTCTTCACATAATAGATTAGGTAATTACTGTCCTAATTTGTTTCCTATTAGTACCGTATATGCATATCAGTATAGCAAACAGGTTTTTGACTTAATGTTTTGTGGCAATTAGACTGCCCGACTTAGGAATCGAACCTAGGAGTTAGGACCCGACGCTTAGTAAAAGCGCTTGCGACAACGAGCGCTGGGCAGCTTATTTTTTAACAGAATCACAATTTTACTAAAAGATTTTATGAGAAATTCAATGATTAAAAGATTTTTTCTAGAGGAGGGGTATATTTTTACATTAAATAATAAATAAATAAAGTTTAAAGTAAAAAAGCCAGTAAGAACACTTAATTTATTTACATCTTAACATTAGATGGAATACAATATTATTACTTTGCTTCTGCTGACATGTCCATCCACCTGAAACAAAAAAAAACATTATTAGAAATATTAATCTGATCAGAAAAAGGGCATTGTAATAAAATGCAAACGCCATTTTGAATTTTCAGTACCAATCAAGTTTCAACAGTGGGTAGTTGATAACTATGAGAATAGTGTAACTTGCTATAATAATAACTAATAACAACTTTGTAAAGTATTTATGAGCATTTTTTAAATTGGATTATCTAAGAAAAGAAAAAACTTCCACTGGGGAAGAAACAGATTTTTTCTGTAGTGACTGGAATAAACACAGATTCCCTAGTTTACATAAAGCCTGTCTAGGTGTGTGATCAGATTTACAACCAAATCCCATTTTGTAACCCATACCCAATATTGCCCATGTGTTAATCATTCCCTCTCATTCACTTATTTTGTGTGAGTGAAATAGCATGCCCTCTTTTTTTGGATGGCATTTTTCATTTTTTAAATGATGCAAATTAGAGCAAAGGCATTGATAACATTTAGACTAAACCAAATAAAGCTGCCATGAGCTGATCTAAATAAGGTTTTAGATAGTGACTGACAGAGATTTATAGAATACATCTCTACCAAAACAAAGTCAATTCCGGCCGT
Source organism: Hoplodrina ambigua (assembly GCA_949774945.1). NCBI lineage: Eukaryota > Metazoa > Arthropoda > Insecta > Lepidoptera > Noctuidae > Hoplodrina > Hoplodrina ambigua. Next base: position 12,284,818 of record OX458981.1, read on the forward strand.
CTATACACTTAGATCTTTTAAACTGCACAATGGATTTTAATGTGGTTTTTATCAATAGAAACAAGTGATTTAAGAGGAAGGCTACATTTCACCTGAGCAAAATGGGGATGGGTCCCTAGTTTAGATTGAATATAAATGAAATAATTTTCATTCTTTCTTTTTATACCTTCTTCACTTTGTGCTGTTGGCATTGATGTAGTGATAAAGAATTACTAGTAAGAATATAGAAACTCCCAGGATGTTGGAGAACACTGCCAGTTGGATATCCGTGATCATGATGAGAGGATTTAGCTGAAAAATAAAGAATGAATGTATGTATTAGTTTATTTTGATCATTTATTGGTAGGTACAGGTATCGTATAACCCAGTTACTGGGTTGTGGAGGTCAGATAGGCAGTCGCTCCATCTACATATAATACTGGTATTCAGCTGCATCTGGTTAGACTGTAAGCCGACCCCAACATAGTTGGGAAAGGCTTGGCTGATGATGATTGGTAGGTACAGGACTTTTTCAGTTTCACTGATACGCTGACTACCTATGCCAGATTGTCTAAAATTGTCTTATCTAATTATTTATTAACGTAAGCGTCGCAATCGCTGTTTTAATGATTCCTTTGTATGTATCCTGTAAGAGGTCAATCTTTCAGTGTACATTAAAAATATTTCCAATTTATACCTACACATGAGATGCAAAAAAAAATCTCGTGGACTTATCGGTTACCAAGGGAAACGAAAGTAACTTCAGGTATAATAAGCCGCTGGTCTAGCCGAACCCATTAGGTAGGTATGTAAGATTTCTTTAGCGTAATAAGGATCAATCATCATTCTTCAGCTCCAACAAGCCGGGTAGATCAGTTTGTATTTTATGAAGTTTTTATCCAAACGTATAGTTCGATTTAATGTTATGTATTAATGGTCAAGGAATTCACGAAGAATGTAAAATACGCGCAATACTTACAGTTATGCAGGAAATTGAAGATTAAAACAATCTCAATTGGATAAAATCCAGCAATGAAAACACAAGCAAGGTACACGTCACACTCAATGAGCTGAGTGAGATAGATACATTAGTAATTAAATTATCTAGAGCATTCCATGAATGTTTCTGGAACATAAAAAAGTGTTTAAGAGACTTTATTAGACCATAGCTTAAAGTAAAACGTTTAAGCTAACTTATATGAAGGCATGCATTTGCTTTTTTGCTAAAATTTTGTCAAATAGTGTAATTTCTTTAGCAATTGAATTTTTCAGAGATGCTTATAATCTAAACAAATTCCCAATGCTTCTGCTGGAACGCAATTATATTTTGTTTGTGCGCTTCTTCTGTCAAGTGTCAAATTTCCAAAGTTGAACGGAAGCGTTCGTTTTTGTATAATTTGATATCAAAACCACAGAAACATTTATGGAGTATTTTTTTAAACTGCACTACGAATATTCAGTGATCGGATTTCAATAAAATTCATAATTTTAAATTAAATGAATGATATAAATTTGTTTCTATTTATTAGGGTAGGATTGGTAGGCAACACTTAGTATTTTTTTGTCATCGTAAAGTATACCGTAGTTTTGATTAGTTGTCAAAATTTTACGTTTATAATTTGTTTTCCGCGACTTTGTTTACGATGTTATTGAATAAATAAATTTAACTAAAGCTTTATAGTAAGTAAAGTACTTGTCGGTAACCGGGGCCTTTACTATAAGCGTAAGAATGTATTTCTCCTCAATAAGTTCCCGGTTACTGCTGTATGATACTAGCAGTTGGGATTTGAAAAAAAGTTACTGGTGTTATGAAGGTATATTGCGGGATATATCATGGAGTGATGATAGTAAATATCTATTGCAGGTGTGTATAAAAATTTCACATAGTAATAATTATTATAATGGAGCATATACATCAATTTAGAAATACTTACCAAGGAGTAGTTAGGTAACTACACATAGTACTGCGTTCCTATAGCTCTGTCAATAAATTAGAGTGCCTGGGTGTGCCAACTATTGCATTGTCCGAGGTAATACAAATTGTATTTATACACTACTATAGTATGATACAAATGTTTATGACTGAACTAATAGATTATGAATGTGCAAGCAATATTCCATTTGCTACTTCATAACGATCTTTTTCTATTCTTATTAAACTCCTGTCATTTTAACAACAATAGGTGTTTTTCTCCAGCCCTAATCAAACAGAAACTACAAGATAAACTTCTTGTCTGGAAGAATATGACATAATAATACATGCATTTTGTTCCAGGTCAATTCTAAAGGTGTAGTGGAAATACTTAGTCCAGCTGACCATGACATCAGAACTCTACAGCATATACCATTGAAGGACACCTGGTCGGCCTGCTTCCATCGAGAGGGTCACCGCAATGTTGCCATTGGCACAAGAAGTGGCAATGTAATGATATGGGACACTAAAAACAAAAATATTACTAAAACATTCCCAACTCCATCCCAACTGTCTTGTGTGAACTTTGTCAGTTATAACGCAAAGAACACAAGTCTTGCTGCATCTATGCAAAATGGGGAGACTGTTATCTATGGACTTGTATCTAATATTCCTGTGCTCACAGTGAAGCTTGCCTGCTCTAAAAGTATTGCTGCAATGAAGTTTCATCATGAGAGTCGATCTTTACTCGGTCTAGCCACTGATGAAGGCCATATTGTAATTCGTGATATCACCAAAAACAAAGACAAAGCGTTCTTTGAAAATGTCCATGCGTCACCTATCAGTGACATTGCATACTCTCTTATAAATAGAGATGTATTACTTTCCACTGGTTATGATAAAATCATGAATGTGTATGATGTAAGACTACAGAATGTTGTTTCAACCATAAGAACCTCATACACTTTGACCTCCTTAGCAATTAATTCTGAAAATCAAGTTGCCCTGGGCACTAAAACTGGTTTGGTGCTAATGTATGATCTCAGGGATCTCATGAATCCTTCTCAAGTATTAAAAGGACATGAAGAAGAAGTCCATAAGGTTTCATTTCAACCAATCAGAAGAAAGATGGTATCAGCTGATGTTAGTCTTCGTGAAGACACAGAGAGCATCCTGTCACCACGAAAAATATCTTCTCCTATACGTAGTAGAACATCAGATATGTTTTTTGTTTCTGATTCACCACCAAGAAATTTTTTGGATATTTCATCGCAAGGAGGTGATGCTAAAGCAGACTCTTTCCTCGTTATGATGGGTCTTGACAAATCAAACGAATTTGATGAGGATGGGAACAAATCCACAGAGTTTGAAAGGAAGAGTGACAGAATTGATATTAAATACCGTCAATTGAATGCAGATAAAAACATAAGCAAAGTATCCACACCAATAAGCAACCAGCCAACTGAAAACTTAGGTTTTACTTCTCCTGTGACAACAAATGGTGTACTGGATGAAGGGAGAGGCTCTAACGTCGATTTCTCAGCTCTGAAGCCATCAAACTCTGCCCCAGCATTAGTAATGGAATCAAAGGGTATTGAAGAAATAAAAGATTTTGTAAAGTTAACTCTTACGGATGTGGCGGATGATAATCGAAACTACTTCCTCCATATCATGATGGCTCTAACTAAGCAGAAATTGTATTTAGAGAAGCAATTATCTGGCATGAGTGAGCAGATGCAGAATATGGCACATATTCAAAATGCTTTAGTTGAAACTAATAGAAAACTTGCATTCGAAATTGAGCAGCTGAAGGCTAGACAAAATTATTGAAATTTATTAATGAATCTTCAAAATTCAAGATATTAAAATATATGGCTAATTGAGTTTTGCTGGCAGAATTACGTTTTCGTGATTATTGAAAAGAAATTGATAGTTTCAAGTTGTCATTGACTAACAAAAAATAACATTCCAATTAAAAAATTTACACAGCACTGAATAAGTCTGCACTTGGAAGCATCTGGCACATTAGCTGAGCTATCTTTGCCCTGCATTCTATTCTGTAATTACAAACTAATAGTGCTCTCTAAAACCTAAAAGATATTCTGATATCTAAAAAAAAGTAGAATCTCGAATATATTTGATTACATAATAAAAATAATGATAATGTAAATTATTAAAAGCCATGAAATTAATCACAAAATTAGAATTATGTTAAACAATTAAATTGTTGTGAACTTGTGACTGATCAAAAAGGGATAAACCATTCCTACACAGACTTGTATAGTGCCAAATTTTTATCGAATAATAATTATAATTTTAATGAATTTGCTTGGCATGAAGTTTTTATAAAACTAGTTACTGTTTATCTGTGCCATTAGAGAAATTGTTATGTTTCGCAATTTACCAGTATTTTATTAGTGGACAATAATATCAATTTACATTTTAGCGTATTTGTAACCAAATGCTGTGAATGTTGGCATTTCGTTGTTGTTAATTTGATTGTTTATAGTTACATAATAAGTAAATGTAGATTCAATAAAATAAACAGTCTTCTAACACGTCGGCTTTTTATAATAATTAAAATTGATTAACAGGGCAAGCCGTTACCCATACATTCTAAATCATCACGTCTATAGGAAGGGTAATGCGGGCTGGCAGAGGAAAATCCCATGACACTTACATTTCGCCAGGCACATACCTATTGACTTCTGATGCAGGGGCCGTAATGGGCCCAATGGGCCGACACAAAAGCGGTGCGACGCAATCCCGAACGCACCGCACTATAGAGCGTTGCGTTGCGGCGCCGCGTTTCAAAACGTCTTTCATACTGTAAGGTGACTTGTTCTTACGATCAGGGTCGAAAAATACTTGTGACGTCACTATGCCAAAAAGCGTGGCTTACACGTTTTAATTTTTTGTGTTGAAGCGTTCTGTGTCGCCGTTTTTGGCGCTATGCTACTGTGTATCGGTTCAAATTCTCAATAGAAACAAACACCCAATAATACTGCTTGTCGTGGGGAGCTATACCAGACGTCAACAAAGGTGGGGACTTGCACCTAAGCGGCAGTCAGCCCGGTTCCTGTTTGACTTACATAATTTCATTTTTCCTAGGACTTATGTAGATATATGTATATCTATCCTCAAACTGCCATATCCCATGCTATGTAGTCTACAGCCAAGCAGTACCTACGGCACATGGCGTGAGCGCAACAGCAGTGACGCGCGTGCGGCTCAAAATAATATCTCGATAAAATTAATATCAAGCACATCAGATTCAAAATATCTAAATGATAGCGTGTCATTTAATAGAGCACGAGTTACTATAACTGTGCTATAAGTGCTGAGCCGTGAAAATTGATTAACCGTGACCAAATCAAATCACGGAAGTCACGCGAGACTGGTCCTATTGATGGTTGGTATTCCTATCTACACACATTATTCTCTTGTTAACGGCATCACGCCTGCAAGTAATCCTTGAAGAGTTGGGCAGGGGTGTAGGTACCTATAGCAAATATGTATATTATGTTTAAGTGACTACGCACACTTATTCAGCTCCATTCAGCTTTTGTCCATGTCCGTGCGTAGTCCCTAAAAATTACGCCATGTAATATGCCTCGTTGGTTTAGTGGTCGCAAACTGCAAACGCGACTGCTGAGCATGAGGTCTTGAGTGAGTCTTATGTAATAAGACTTAATTATTATGTATTAGTTTGTTTCATTTTTATAAGATTATTTTGTGTATTTTTTCTATGGGCCGCAGTTGCCTGATAATAAAATGATTTATTATTATTATTATAATACTCTTTTTCCTAGACCGTGGAAGTATTAGGCAAGGATTGTAGCAGCGACTGCCCCACAGCCTTCGCCTATATCACGGATATGGGGTCCAACGCAATCATCGTCTACAGTATGAAGAGCAACGAGGCGTGGCGGGTTGAGAACCATTACTTCCATTTCGACCCCCACGCTGGGGTCTACAAAGTTGGAGGGATTGACTTCTATTGGAGTGGTGTCTTCTGCTACTTTGTCGCAGACAAAGAAGGATGGGTGAGATAGTTTTGGTCCTAATTTGTTGAACTTGTGATCAGTAGCCATTTTGGATTAGGTACTGCAGTAGAAGAACTGACGAAAAACTTTTATTCAAATTGACTTTAAAGCATGAGCATGAGGTCTTGGGTTCGATTCCCAGGTTGGGAAAAGTTTTATTAGTAGCTTTTCCATCAGGAATTTCTCTTTAGTAGCCTCGGAATCCGGAATTGTGCCCGGTTGATGGCAATAGGCTCGCCCCCTATTTCATGGAACTTAAACATAACTAGCGAACTGTGGGTGTAGGTACTAATAGGTACACCTCTGCCTAACTCAGGATTACAGTGGTGATGATGATTAAACGTTTCGTTTTATAATAAGTACACAGCAATATAAATAGTTGTAAATATCACGAAATGTCGTTGTTTACACAAGTAGGTATATATTTTTTTTTAACATTTTTCGACATAGAAGATCTCTCATCACAATAATCACTAGATTAAAAAAAAAACATCGAATTTAAAGCAATCTTTTGTAGATACGAGAAGTCGAGAACGCGTTGAATAACTAAATGTTAGTTTTGACAGTTGATGATGACAGTCGGTAAAGTCATGCACAGTAGGTTATCAGGATAAGTTTTGAATTCGATTTTATATTTTTTACTACAAAATGAGTGAATTAACTGCAACTAATTTGTTTGAGTCCCAAACTATATCCGCCGATCACAAGGATTTGATTCACGATGTCGCGTACGACTTCTATGGCGATAGAATGGCCACTTGTTCCAGCGACCAGTATGTAAAGGTATGACTTGTTATCAAACAAAACAACGGCAACCTATCATAAATTTAAATTAATGCATTTAAACTCTATTATTAACTACTTTTGCCTTAAAAATTCAAATAATGAGTCGTCCAATCAAGTCGGAATAATGGTGTATCAGGCTTATTTATATCTTCCATTATCTAGTGTGTTGTCACTGGGAGAATTCGTTCGAAATTTCATGAGTTTAAGAAATTTCTTTAGTTCATGGGCTGGTTTGAATCATGCATACCAGTGTATAAATCCCATAAGCTACTTACGGTTATAATAGGACATAGTTATGCAGAAATATTTCACTTCACAATGAGATCCACAGGATGGACAGATCACCCAAAAATCCTTTTCCCCCACATGCAAATCGAACCATGGACCCCTCACTTGCGACCACAAGTACAAAAGGGCAGGTAATTCTATTGTAATATTTTCATGTTCTAGGTATGGGACTCGGATGGAGAGGGAGGGTGGCGTCTCACAGCTAGCTGGAAAGCACATCATGGATCTGTTTGGAAGGTCACGTGGGCACACCCAGAGTTTGGCCAAGTCATTGCTACATGCTCGTTTGATAGAACTGCGGCTATCTGGGAGGAAGTCGGTGAGAAATTGTATACTGTAATAGTACTAGACCTGAGTTTGGTTGACTTACCCTACCTAAAACGTATTTTATAAGAAACATAATGTGTTATTAAACACAATGTTATTGGGTTTTTATTCCATATCAAAGCTATTTTTTATTAATATTTTTTTTACGCTACTACTCTCATTTAGTTTAAAAAAAAAATATCAATTGAGAGTAATAACATAAATAGAACGCTAAAGTAAGGTTGCCTATGTTTTTGTAGGCAATTATGAAAGGTTGCGAGGTATGAAAAGATAAACATGAACTATAAAGTCACCTCATTGAGTTTCCTCATAATATTATATTCCAAATATGAATAAAGATAATTTGAACACGATTATAAGATGCCTCGTTGGTCTAGTGGTCGTAAGCGCGACTGCTGTGCATGAGGTCTTGGGTTTGATTCCCAGGTCGGGCAAAATGTTATTGGGCTTTTCCATCAGGAATTTCTCAGTAGCAGCCTCGGGGTCTGGATTTGTGCCCGGTTGATGGCAATAGGCTCGCCCCCTATTACATGGGACTAAAAACATAACTGGCGAAATGTGGGTGTACTAATGGGTACACCTCTGCCTAACCCTTCGGGGATTACAGGCGTGATGTTATATGTTTTATGTTATGATTATAAGATGATAGGGATATGGGGATGGTAGGGGAATAAACCGATATTTGATCCAATTAACAAAAATTTTTTTGAAGGTATTTCGAAAATATTCTCAACAAACTTTTTAGACCTATAGTATGTTTCCTGCTTGAGTGTAGGAAGATCAGTACATTCATTTTGAAAAATAAGGACTTGAAATTTTGTATAACATGCAGTAATGTGTAAAGCTAGGAAATACAACCTGAAACAACCTGCTCTAGGTTGTGACAGAAAAATGTTGACCATAAAAATCTATGAGTTAAAAAACAGTAGCAGTAACAGTAGTGTGAGATAGCTCTTTAGTAGAAAAGAGTATGCATGCTTATTTCTCTGTCTTATTGTCAATCTACAGGTGACACAGCTGCTTCCGGCTCAGAGAAAGGGTTACGGACCTGGCTGAAGAGATCTAACTTAGTAGACTCACGGACCTCAGTCACAGATGTTAAGTTCGGACCTAAGCATTTAGGACTCCTACTAGTCACGTGCTCCGCTGATGGTATAATAAGGTAATTTTACTTACACTTGTTCATATTAAACTGTAAACAACATCATTAAAATCAAAATCCATTTTCGTATCTCGCTATTTCATTATTAACTAGCTTCTGTCCGCGACTTCGTCCGCGTGGTTTTATTTTCACTTGCCTTAATTTACGTCTTTCTTACGCTCCACTCCTGAGGGTCATAGCGTGATTATTGTATGCCTTATTGCCTATACTATTCCTCATGAAATTGGCTACCATATACAAACATATCTTTTACAATCTTACTGGTAGTTCTAGAGATTAGCATTTAATTACCATAATTAATTAATACATTAATGTTATTATATAATTTATTAATATTATTATATAATTCATTAGTAATAAGGCCATCTACTAGGCAAAAATACAAACTCAGAATGTTTCTCCAAAAGTAAGTCTCTTACTGCGGTAACGAATCCAGGTACTGTTGTCTGCCTAGTTTGGCCTCTAGAGGTTATAATCTAATCTATTTTAATTTCTTTTTAGGATATATGAAGCTCCAGATGTTATGAATCTAGCACAGTGGACTTTGCAGCATGAGATTCCAACCAAAGTTTCTATAAGTTGCCTCTCTTGGAACCCATCATTATCCAGGTAACACTTACAAAGTTCCATGAATCCATATCCTCAGAAGTCCTACTGATGACTGACTAGAGGGGGAGGAGGTATGTGGAGGAGTGTGTGTGTGAAAAAGCTTTTTTAATGAAACAATTTTTTTATTAATAACACTTTTTTTAATAATACAAGTGAAATATTGCACTAAAATGTGAAAATTAGAAAATAAGCAACGTTTTTCGTCAGAGTGGTGCACCCCCCTATGCTGGCAGTGGGCAGCGATGAGCCCAACACTACCAACGCGGCGGCCACCGTGCAGGGTGACAAGACTACCGCTTGCAATGGAAAAGTGTTCATATATGAGTGAGTTTTAAAGATCATTTTCCTTCAACAGTAAGCTTTGTTTGACATTTAATTATAATTATTGCTTGTTTTAGAACATTGAAACATAATTTTTCAGACCTTATTATAAAACAAAGTCTGCCTAAACCAGGTTTAAACCATTGAGACAATTTTTGTTTTACTAAGTTTATCTTTATCGAAATAAAATTCGAAATTCAAGAACTGACTCCAAAGTTTAAACAAAGACTTTAATTTATAATAAGGCGGATCACGTTTTTAATTTAGTAATATTTTAAAAATTGTATAATAATTTATTTGTTGAAAATGTGTAAGTCGAAACATTTAAATAGTGTGCTATGCTTTGCCAATAAAGACACAATTATATGTCTGATGTACATTTCAATGCGTACAGATACAGCGAGTCGTCTCGTCGCTGGACGCGCACCGACTGCCTGTCGTCTGTGCAAGAGCCGGTCAACGATATCGCCTTCGCGCCGAACCTCGGCAGATCATTCCACTTGCTCGCCGTCGCGACCAAAGACGTCCGCATCATCAAAATTGAACCTATCGCGTAAGTACCTTTTGTTATTGAAATTCATACTAAGGTTAGTAAGTATGTTTATCAACAAGTTAAATAAAATTACAGTCAACATTTTAAAAAAAGAGGATAGTATACATATAAAATTTATTTGATTAAATTATTGATTCGTGTCGACAAAAATGTCAAATGTGAATGTCGTGATAGCCTAGTGGTTAAGGCGCCCGCCTCTCATGCATAAGGGTGTGGGTTCGAATCCGGGCAAGTACCAATGTGACTTTTTCAATTCATATGTACTTTTTAAAGTTTATCTTAGACATAACTGACATTCCGTGCCTCGGAAAGCACGTTAAGCCGTTGGTCCCGGCTGTTATTCGTGGATCTTTGACAGTCGTTACGAATCGTCAGAAGCTTGAGAGTCTGACAACCAGTCTTACCTAGGGGTATCGTGTTACGCAGTTACTGGGTTGAGGAGGTCAGATAGGCAGTCGCTCCATGTAAAATACTGGTATTCAGCTGCATCCGGTGAGACTGGAAGCCGACCCCTACATAGTTGGGAAAACGCTAGGCAGATGATGATGGATGAGTGTCGACAAACATATGAGGAGCTCGAGGCTAGGTAACAACAGCGGCACAGGTCTATATATCAGGTTAAATTACGCTTGCCGGAGTTGGTCCCTGCATGGGTGACGATCTTTACACACCGAGACTCCTCCGTGCGTCGGAAAGAACGTTAAGCCGTTAGTCCCAGCTGTCATACGTGGATCTTTGACAGTTGTTACGGGCCGTTAGACAGTCTGACAACCAGTCTTACCAAAGGGTCTCGTTTTACCCAGTTACTGGGTTGTGGAGGTCAGATAGGCAGTCGCTCCATGTTAAATACTTGTATTCAGCTGCATCCGGTTAGACTGGAAGCCGACCCCAACATAGTTGGGCAAAGGCTAGGCAGAATATGGAGACTTAGCATAGGTTTCTCTCTGAATTTGACGAGGAAGCAAAACAGCACGTTCTATAATCCCGCTGTATTAAGGTTGTTTAGATGATGCGAGAAATATTGTGCAAGTTACGGTAGGCGCACAGCCCTGCAATGTACGTTCGGGGTCATAAGTGGAGAAGCAATCTACAAAGCAAATAGATTGACGCTATGGTTAAACTTACGACCTCCGACGTCGTGTGCGAGTTTTGAGGTGAACGTAGGTACTGTGTTTTGACGTTCCAAAGTTCCTTATAATGGCCTAATTATAATAAATGATTTGACTTTGGTTACATCACTTATACATACAGGTGTACACGCGGTAAAGGCCGTAGCGTATACCGCGTGTTCACAGCAATTCAAATCTTAGCATGCTACTGCACTTATGACCCCGACCGTACCACACAACTCGCACGATATTTACGATAAAGCTGTACGATTGTAGCGAGTCCGCCGGCTCCGGCGCGGGCAACAACGGCGCCGGCGTGCGGTTCAAGAGCGAAGTGGTGGCCGCGTTCGACGAGCACTACTCGTGCGTGTGGCGCGTGTGCTGGAACCTCACGGGCACGCTGCTCGCGTCCTCCGGCGACGACTGCGCCGTGCGTCTGTGGAAGAGTGAGTACACCAGCAGTTAGAATAACATAACATCACGCCTGTAATCCTTAAAGGGCTAGGCGTACCCATTCGTACACCTACATTTCGCCAGTCATGTTTAAGTCCCACGTAATAGGGGGCGAGCCTATTGCCATCAACCGGGCACAAATCAAGACACCGAGGCTGCTACTGAGAAAGGAGGTCAACAGAAATCCCGAACATGTTTGGCCAAATATGTACCTCGAGGTACATGTGCACCAAATCGTAGAGAAAAAATAGAGGAATTTGAAAATAACTTTAGTTTTATTCATAAATCATTTTTAACTATTTAGGCGCTTTGCACACGGAGCAACTTTTGCAGCAACTGGCAACTGGCAACTTTCTGGCAACTCGCTGTTTACATGTAATTCTATTGGAGTGCGCACACAGAGCAACTCAAGTTGCGAGTTGCGGCAATCGGCAACAGTTTTCAGTTGCGGCAACTAGCAACTTATTTAGTTGCTAGTTGCCGCAAGTAGCAACTGTCAAATATTCGATTTCACACCCTCCCTCCCTCGCCCTGTGCCCGGCATAGTGTTGCCATTAACTTATTGGTTTTTCCCACTAAGTAAACACTTCTTTTTGGGGTAATGTGTAAAATTCTTTTATAAAATACTTCTTGATATTCCCCAACTAAATGAGAGAAAATTTAAACCATGCATAAAACGCACACTATCTAATCAAGCATTATTATAAGTTAGATGATTATATCACGGACAAAAATGCTTGGCTAAATGCTAGTCCTGCTCCACAGCCACTCGGGCTCACTAAATAGGATTGTTTTTTAAGAGAATGATGTTTCTTACCCTCTTTTTTGTCGACCTGAATAACTTGTACCGTTATCAGTACGATTACTTTTTCTTTTTTTACATACTACAGTCATCTAACGGATAAGTACACTGAAAGTGTTAGTATTGTAAATTTATTTCAATTTTGTTTTTGAAAACCATCAACCTAAAACTAAAAAATTCACAAGCCACCAGATACAAATTCTGCCCACCAGATGGGGGTCCCAATCCACCAGATCTAATGGTAATACCGCTTAGTTTGCAACACTGCAACTCGGCTAAAAAAGTTGCTTACAAATTGCCAAAAAGTTGCGGCAACCGGCAACTTTATGGCAACTAGCAACTTTTACAGGAAACTTTTAAAAAGTTGCCAGTTGCGTCAACTTAAGTTGCTCCGTGTGCAAAGCGCCTTAATAAATTATTTAAATCTAACTTAATAATCTGTAATACAATTAAAACATGTGGCATTTGCATGTACGATTGCGTTCTAATTGGTTGTCACTTGGGTTGACATTTCGTAAATGTCATTTTGTTGACACTTCACAATGTCATTCCATTCCTTTATTCGTTTCGGTGTACTCGTCTGTCAACTTGACAGTTTTTATTTGGTGCTTATTTACTAGAGTGCCAAAATGGCGTGCTTTTTATTACGATAAAAAGTTATTTTATTCTCTTCCCCAGGCAACTATATAAATAATTTAAGAGTGCAATATTATTCAGTGTACCTTCTGTACTCAATTGGCCAGATCCTGTTGACATCCTTTCTGATGGAAAAACCCAATAACACTGCCCGACCTGGGATTCGAACCCAAGACTGCTCAGCAGTCGCGCTGTGCGACCACTACACCAACGAGGCAGTCGAGACGGGTATAAAAATACCAGCCTGTTATTGTCCCACCGCAGGGTAAAAGACACTCCACTCCTTCTATCATTAAATTAAATTTGTATTTGTATCATCTGTTCAATTTGTATTTCTCAGTGCAATACCTGAACCAGTGGAAGTGCGTGGCGGTGTTCAAGAACGAGCCGCTGCCGGGCGACTCGCCGCCGCTGTCCCGGCCGCACACCACCACGTACATGCGCCTCGCCACCATGGCCAACCCCTCGCACATGCCCTTCCACTGAGGCCGCGGTCAGTATCACGCAGTCTTCTCACCAAGTGCAGCCAGGGAAATGTTTTGTTTAGGATACCTCTTAACGGAGAGATAAATATGGCGATTTGACAGCTTTTGTATAGAAAGCTAGCAACCCGCCCCGGCTTCGCGCGGGCGCAAACCGACATAGCCGGCGGAAAAAAAAAAAATGTTCCATAAGAACCTTCTCCTGACAAAAATAAACAAAACAAAAAAAGAATCAGCCAAATCGGTCCAGCCGTTCTCGAGTTTTGAGCTTAGCAACACATTTAGCGATTCATTTTTATTATATAGATATAATTCAAACTGTTATATTTGTTACATACTGTATATATAGATAAACTAACGCCTTTTTCCCATGGGGGTAGGCAGAAACCACAGAACGCCACCTGCTACGATCCTTACATACTCCTTTCGCCTCATCTACGTTATATTTATTCCTTGGATATAAGTTATCTGCGTGAAAAATTAGCCTTTAGACTAGGAAAAGTTGTGTTATTGTTATTTCTAATGACCATAGACGGCATGTAGGTTTTTTTTTATACATTTCACTTTATTTTGCAATTACTAGCATCTGCCTCCGCGTAGTTTTTCCACCTGCGTTAAGTTACGACTTTGGTCGTGATAATAGCAATTAGTAGGCAATTATTGATTTAACAAATTTTTCGAAATTCTGACGTCAGAATAGCTGGTCAAAAAAATATTCATATTTCTCTGAATGTATCATTATTATGTAGCAAGAATTATGCGCGTGTGTTGTGAGAGCCACTTTGTTAAAACAAATCAACGTGGTATTAGGAATTTAACCAATTAGGATAGGATAGCAATTCTTGAATATACTTACAGAGCCACTTGCTATTCTGACGCTGACCCACTGATGACTAAGGCCTCGTCCCACACTTGAAAGAATAATTAGTAATGTGTAGTATATTCCCGAATGAATTTCCTTTACTGTACTTCCAAGTATGCCTGTGTACTTGACAAGAGTCCAGCTCTAATCGCACGAGTTTGAGTGTGCGCTGCACTTTCGTCACGAGAAGAGGGACAACAATCCGACATAACCAGAGTGAAGCTTTCCGCGAGGCGACTTCTAAACTCCGGGATGATAGAGACAGAAAAAAACCTAATTGACAGAAATCCCATCTATACGGACCGATGTGGCAATCGAACCTAGGACCCCAGTTTCCGCTGCTGCACTTTCCACCACATTACCAGTCCGAGTGGGTGTTTGTGTACGTAATATCGCAGCTCGTAGATACTTCTGATCTTACGAAGCTTTTTTACTAATAAAATAAAATAAAGTAAATAAAAATAAAAAATAAAAAGTAATGCACATCTTATATTAATCTTTCAATAAAATACATGCATACAAGCATAACATAACACTCTATTATTTAGTTTTTAAAATGTAAACTCATCATTATAAACGTAACAAAAAATACTAGTCCAAAATCGATTCCATGGAATTCGAGCGTGTACATTATAGTAAAACTGCTTTATTCGCTTAACATTACATTGAGGGTAGCACGCAAAAATTTTAACTAAGGTCCGCTGCACACTAACGAATAATCGCACTGCTCCCGTGTAATTTTCAATTAGACGATCTGTGCAGCGATTAGTCGAGTGTGTGGCGGTGCACTAATGGGTGGATGCTGTTCACTTCATGGGTGCCGTGCGTCTGAGTCGTTGTAAGTGAGTGGTGGTCTCCTTGCCTATGCTCCGGGTGGAGTACCAGCCGACCTGTGGCAGGGGCAGCATTGGCCGCTTCTGTAACCAAAACCGAGACGAAATTACTTTTGAATCAATTAGGTTCAATCACGGTTAAACATATACAAAACTTATTAATATAAAGTATAAACAAAAACGTAACATCTCGCCTGTAATCCCCGAAGGGTTAGGCAGAGGTGTAACCATTAGTACACCCACTTTCCCCAGTTATGTTTAAATCCCATGTAATATGGGGCGATCCTATTGCTATCAACCGGGCACCTGAGAAATTCCTGCTAGAAAAACCCAATAACATTTGCCCGACCTGGGAATCGAAACCAAGACCTCATGCTCAGCTGCCGCGTTTTGCGACCACTATACCAACGAGGCAGTCAAGCTAAGAGGGGAAGCTTATAGATAGGGTATTAAAAAATTCATCGACGTCGTTGTCAATGGGACGGATATTCAAAAGGCTGGCAACATTGCCAAGTGGTATGGCATTGCTGATCCTTTGACTCAAGAAAAGACCAGCATTCTGGTCACGTGAACAGTCTACCAGTCGTGAGTCGCTTGGCTATAAACTAGACTTAGAGCTGGTATCTTTAAAGTGCACGTACCGGTATTGCCCTCTCGCTCTTGCAGTGGCTATTTGAAGAGGAGTGTGGACTGACGATATTACTGTAAATAAGAAGAAAATTGTGAGAAATATATCAGTGTTCCTAAAAAGTGTTCAGGATATAATGTCCTGAAAGTATCCATTTTGTTTCTCTCTGACAGTTTTGGGCAACTATTAATATTATAATGATGATCCTTACCCTAGCGAGGCTCGTTTGACTGTAGAGGGATTCTCTCTCTGCAGTAAGATCCTCGCCGGCGTCGGCGTCAGCGACCCGCTGGCTCGCCAACTGTCACAAAAGAGCGCCTTAGTTTTAGGGCTAACACACATATTATTATGGCATAGTTTTTGGCGAAGTTGGCCTAAAAATTATTTAATTTACGAACATTTTTTTATTAATTTTATTTTTTTACTGGCGAAATGTGGGTGTACTAATGCCTAACCCTTCGGGGATTACAGGCGTGATGTTATGTTACTTAATTTACGAACGGAAATGTTACTGTCCCTCTGCAAGGCAAATGCCTCGTCCTATACAGAGAAAGCTTGTAATGATCAATATTCGGTTCCCAAGTCTAATAATAGATGGCGTTACTAGGCTCGCTACATTAAGTAAAAAACGTATCGCTTCACGGCGGACAGGTGAGGGTAGCGATAAGAATAAGTTGACAAGACAGTTGAATTTGGAAAAAGACAGAAAACTAACGGCTGCTCCCTAGTCAACTCTTAATAAATTATATTTCTGTAAATTGGAGCCATAATTCTATTGTTCAGAAAGTGATAAAGAGCTCAAATGTGGATTGTCGTTGGTGCAGTATAGTGCATTTGTGTGCGAGAACTGGAAGTGACGGGGTAAGTGTTAGCGTCTATATCACGAAGTGTTACATTACTGGAGATCTTTTGCAAGGCTGATGGTTCTGATTTGTCCTCAGCTTGCGGAAACGCCCTTCCCGCCCGGACGGCAAGTAATTTATTGTGGTCGAATTTGATTACATTGGGTGATGCAGCGTAATTACGGTCCGCTCAAATAATCGACACATTCGCCACGGTGTACAAGTAACCAGTTGGTCTCGGGGCATGGTGCCGGACCTTCGCTAACAGCGTTTGAGTTCGAACCCCGCATCAGGAGATCTTTTTGTGAATCGACACATTTTTATTTTTCTTGCTTGGGTTTTATTTATATTTTTATTGTGTTTATTTTAATGTTTAAGTTACCTACCTATTGTATTGCTTATTCCTTAGGTGCAAGAAGTGTTTAGGTCGTAAGAATTTGTAACCTTAGTAGTAAAGTTGTTTACACTGTTATGTATCCTTTCATTGCGCAGTTATTTGGAACCCCGGCCATCACAAGCTCGTGCTTTAAAAATTGGTACAATTTTTTATAAGCCCATTTTGTCCCACTGCTGGACACAATGGTTCCTCTATTCTCCCCCAACTTACTCTATACAGAGCGACCAAGGATGGCTATTAATAAAAGGAGTCCAGTTCATTCCTCCGTCTCGGTCTGGGCTTGCTATTGCTAGCCATATAGTGGGCCTACGATCTATCTATGTAGATGTAAAAAGCTCCTTCCTTACCTAGGTAGACCATCCCCCGCCTTCCTGTAGAACTCGACGCGCTTCTCCCCGACCCTGTTGGGGCAACTCCCGAGTCTCATAGTCCGGTCCTCGTCCAGGCTCACTTTCCTGACACACGGCGTCCTCATAGTTTTACTCCGGCTTATCTTCTTGGCGTCGTGGACGTCGGCGCTGGAATGTTCGTCGATGCTCGGCAGCCGGGGGTCGAGGCCGCAGTCTCCGTTGTCGTATACTTTGTACACGGGTTTCTGCAAGCCGTACATACTGCCGATGGGTCTGCTGATCGTTCTCGGGCTCTGTAGATAGCTCTTCTTGGTAGGAGTGGACACTTTAGGGGTGGATTTCGTTTGCGTGTCCATATTATGGTTGAAGCTGTATTTGGGGTCGACGGGTCGCGGCGGTGGAGGGGTCTGTACAGTCTGGGTCATCTGAAGCTTGGTGGGCGAGGACGGTTGTGCGGCCATGACGCTGAGGCCGGAGTGTGCGGAGTGCGCGGAGTGCGTGGAGAGTGTGGAGAGGGGCCGCGCGCTCACGGTGGCGCTGGGCACGTCGCGCTCGTAGGTGGCGCGGTAGGGGGGCGCGGGCGACGGGGAGGGGCAGGGGGAGGGCCCGGAGCTCCACAGCAGGTCGGTGCCGGGCGCCGCGCCCGCCTGCTGCACGTGCGTCTTGATGTTGTACATGCCGCCCATCGGACCGAAGGGGTCGGCCTTCACTTCTGCCACCACGTCAATGAGCGGCCTTGTGCACAGCTCGGATATCTGCCTGTATATCTGCGAACCAAATTGCTTCTACTTTGTATACGATACAAGCGGATGTACGTTGTATGGGTCTGTTAAACGGAAAGTTCATTCAAACTAGTCTGTTGTCACTCCCAAAATTGGTTATTGTGTTCACCAACAGATAGCACTGTGGAATTAAAAAAAAAATATGACGTCACGCCCGGCAGATGTGTAACATCTCAGTCAATGTTCAAATTTCTAATTAATTAAAACCAATAAATAAATAAGCAGCTCATACAGATAAGCAACGGCGTGTATAGATAGTATGTGCGAGGACACATGCATGGCAGTCGAGAGCGATGGCGTAGAAGGGATTAGAGAGCGTCATGCCGTTTGGCGTCACGGCAAGATAATACACATAAAAATTGCCAGTCATGTTACCTCTCTGTTAGCAGTTGCGTCAAGGACGCCAAAGGGGTGTGTCTTCATCCTCTTGCCGGGTCGCCGCACCCAGCGGTGACGAGCTGCCTCCTCGATCTTCATTCGGACCTCTACGTTTGGCTCCAGGAGATGTTGTATAAACACCTTGCACTCTGCAAATATAATCACATTCCTTTAAGTTTATTTATAGTTAATGCACACGGTACAACACCAATTACATTAATTAACATAGAAACAAAACCTTTACAATGCAGATCAGTCATAAACAAGTATTCGCTACTTACTAACATAGAACAGATCCAGAGGGGGATCATGGGGGTCATGACCACCACCGGGCTAACTATTTTCTTTTAATTAGAATTAGTATTGTAATCAAAACGGAGCCTGTCCTGACTAGACATTATTATATGACTTGAAGGCTAGTTCCGCCCTTGCAGTGGACACCCTTGCACACTGTCTCTCACAAAACATCAGATATACGCGCTTAATTTTACTCCATTCGTCCGCAAACACATCACATTCCAGATTGTCCGTCAGGAAATTACATGTTTAATTTGGCCACAAATCAGAATAAGCAGTTGCAGATGGGAGGTGGGAGCTCTGTTCCTCGTCAGTGTTCACTCTGGCCGGCCAATAAAGGCAAGCCAGAGATGAGGGACAAGACTTCACCCGAGAGATCAGGTCCATGGGCTCGCTACTGCCCAACAGCTCGCCACAAGTTACCTTGCGGATTTTATTTAATCTTAATATTAGGATGGACTTCTCTACTCAACCATTTTAATGAAATATGGCTTACTGTGTGTAATTACGTCAAACTTAAAAAATAGAATATATTTTTATCTTGATTATTGACCTCAATATCTTTACTTACTTCAAGCCACAGCAACGCGTGACCGAGTCACATATATATAGAAGCATCAAGAATATTGTGACCAGGATTTTGTAAAAACCTAATTGAAAAGAGTGTCCGTGGAGTTTTTTTGCTCGTTCTTCTCAACAGATTCAACTTTGTGACTAAATGATCGACTCCCTGACTTTCCAAAAGTGTGTAATTGTTGTCTAATTTAAATAAATGTTTTCACTGACTCATTTCTTTTTGTTTCAGATCCGGCGTGAACGCGCCTCCCGCCAGCTGAATCGAATATGTATAAATAAATTACGAACATTTGTTGATGGAAGTGTCAGTGAATTTACTCCAAAGAGGTTCGATCGTACTTTATGTGTTGATAATAAAATATAAGCTCAAAATATTAAAAGATTTTCATGTGTATAAGCGCCTATCTGTCACACAATACGAAAGTAACGAACAACTAATATTTGAGGGAATTGTAAAAAAATATGTGAATCGCCATTTTGAGGTGGCGGCCATCTTGGATTTGACATTTATTTAAGGTAGTGCATAGTATTATACTAGTCAAGCCCTTTCATTTGATAACAATACTGAGGGAGTTGTAAAAAAAAAAAATGTAATCCGCCAATTTAATGCGGCGGCCATGGACCCCCGGAAATGTTGTAAATTTGCACTTCGAGCTGGGGTGGTTCGCTAGTCAGTAATATAGTGGAGTGTAAGTAACCTGGCGACACGCAGGCGAGCGCGGCGCGCTGCTTGCGCGTGAAGCCGCGCGTGATGGCGGCGCGCAGCTGCGGCCGCGACTTGCCCTCGCCCGCCTCCGCGCCCGTGAACGGCAGCCCGCCCGTCACCATGCCGTACACGATCACGCCTCTGCAACACGCGTCATGCTCCTTAGGCCAGCCTACGCCGCCAGGCTGTGTTTCACACACATCGAACCGAATGTACAGAAGACAGCGCGTTACGCGGTTGTAACAGAATCTATTTTACAACAATAAGATATAGTCTGATGTGCTGGCGACTGTACATAGGTACAGCCATGATAGCGTCATGTTACATACTGGGTATTATACTATGAATGCGAAAGTTTAGATGAATGGACTTTTGTTACTCAATCACGCCAAATTTTGGCACAGAGATAGTTTTTGCACACAGGCTGGAAAAATGTGCGCTTGTCATGGGATAATATTTTAATTTTAAAGCAGACGAAGTCGTTGGCAGGAAGTGGTGCAGCTAGTGATGAATAATAATAAAATATCCAAATACAACGATACTCCTGTTTTGTGTTTCTAAGTGATTTTTATTGTGATGGGCGCCATGCCATCACTTTCAAGGAAAAATTTAGCTGGGGCAGCTGTCAAACATATTTTTTTTTCTATCAAATAACAATGTATAGGTACATGCTCCATAGGTCGACTTCGGGCCCGTATCTCCGGCCGTCGACGAACAGTTCCGGAGCCGCGTACTCGAGCGAGCCGCACGGGGTCCGCAGCGCCGCCCCGCCGCTCCACATATTTGATAGCCCGAAGTCTGTAACCAAAGGGTACAAGAGCTTTGTATATAGCTTTTTCGCACAATAATAGGTAATCAAAATAGATATTAAACTTTGATTGTATGAAGATAGGGTTTTAAATTGAAAAATTTCGTTGTATTTTAATTTTTAATTAGCAAATACCTGTTTAGTAGAAAACTTTTGGATAAAGAGTTAAGAATATAAAAGAATAATGTATAATATAATAATAGGCAACCGTTACTGACAGACTGATCCATCAACACAGTTCAAATCACTGAACGGATTACTCTGAAATTTGTCACGCATTTTTTCACAAGAAAAAATTCACCCCCTACGAGGATAAAATGGGGTCCAAAGTTCGTATGCAGAAACTTAGGAGTGTACAACATTACCCCGAATTTAGCGCGAGGGAAGGGGCAAAAGCAGGTTAAGAATGAGCTAAGAATAACAAAGTGGTGTTAACCGGGCAGTAAAAGTACCGAATCAAAAGATCTTACCAACAATTTTGATGAATTGCTTCGTACTGTCCAACATGATGTTTTCCATTTTCAGGTCGCTGCAAGACAATCATTAGCTATTGTTAAGACAACATAAATAACAGAAGGGAAGCCTGTTTTCATTGACAGAGTAAGCGCTTGTTCACACGAGCGGTTTCCTAACGCTCAATGTTGAGAGTTGGCCGTCATGGGGCCCCCCGGGATAATAAAACATCTCGGAGAATGTTTAAATTTTTAATTAATAAAAACCAAATAAAAAAGCAGCTCATATATGCACAAGGGTGTCGAGAGTGGTGCCGGTACCGGTGGGCGCATGACTGCATGAGAGAACGTCATAGCGTTTGTCGTCAGGGCAAACTGGTTGATTTTACTGACAGAGTGCGCCAATAAATGTTTCACATCAAAAATTCATACAGGCTAAAGCGTTTTTAATATTATGTACCGGTGTACGACGCCACGCGCGTGCATGTGGCGGACGGCCGATACGAGCTGCGTGGCGAGCGCGCGCGCGCGGGGCTCGGGCAGGCCGCGCGCCGCGCCGCGCGCGCCCAGCACGTGCGCGCACAAGTCGCCGCCGCCGGCCGCCTCCATCACCACGTACAGGCGCGGCCCGTGCTACAACAACAACTAGTTAGGTCTGCGTTTCCTCAGATGTCTGTGGTGGAAGGGACATCTTACCGAAAACTTTTACTATGGATTCTGTACATGATTCAAAGACCCACGCGAAAACACTTTACGTCAGATATTATTTAAAAAAAATACACGGTCAAAATGTATAGATCAGATGCTGATTTTTTAAAAATAATTTATGAATATCTAAGTTGAAAAAAAAATACTTTCAATATCAAGCTTTTATAATTAAGTGTGACGTATTCCTCTCATCAAACCCTTTCATTTGATAACCATATTATAGGAGTGCACAAAATAACTAGCCCGCCATCTTAGCTGATCCGCCATTTTGGATTTAGAATGACGTTGCTTAACTCTCCATGCATTGTCATTTAAAGTAAATGTGCATGTAAAATGTCAGCTCCATCGGTTGAGGACAACAGCTTTAAAATTCAGTTGCAAAATTTGACCCGAACAACATACATATCTACGTTGCAAGTTAAATAAAACCTTGTAAAAAAAAGTTTTCATTACGATGCCTCTCCCACCACGTATGTTTAGGTACTTGTTCCGCTTACCATCATAGTTTCGTAGAGGGCCGCGATGCACGGGTGCCGTAGCTTCGCCATAACCCTCGGTTCACGGTGAAGGTTTCGACGGGCATACTCCTCTTTTATACACGTCAAGTCTATGATCTTTATAGCCACCTTAAACACGAAACATTTATTAAAGTCAAAGTCAAATCATTCATTTACACCACTACAAGGCACTTTTGAACGTCATCGCAAGAAAAAATAAATTAATAATATCTAGTTGCCCATTGAAAGGTAGTTTCGTATGAAGGGAGAATGGGCTCTAAAAATATACGAATATTTAGACGATGTATCTAAAATAAAAGTCATTTAAAATACTATACGTACTAACAAGTGCTATAAATTTAGTAATGAGAGCTTAATTAAATGCTTACATGTTTACAATAGGTAGGTACTAAGATCAGTACTCCTATAATTTCAAAACACAACGAATCAGTGTGTGATCCATAGTAATCGCGAAATGTAGAATCAATCTCGAATTGCCTTACTGCAATATGTAAATGTCTTAAGATACATAAAGTGATCTACCCACCAGAGCCTTTAAAAAAACTGATGGCCGACCTACAACTCGTAAATATGTAATACCTACTCCCAATCAGTATCTAAGGCCAGGAAACAGAAACAGAATGACAACAAGGATCGTAGCACATATACAATAAACCAGGTCAAGGACATCATACGCTCAGGGTTGCTAACTGTTAAAATAATGTAATATTACCAGCCTATTACTGTTCCACTGCAGGGCAAAGGCCTCTTCTCATGCAGAGATGGCACGAGCATTGATCAACTTACTTGCTCGAGGCGGATCAGCATTTTCAAACTTAGATTAATTCTACGAGTATTATAAGTCCATCAGGTTTCCTCACGATGTTTAGCTTCACTGATGTCCTAAATAATTCTATGTATAATCTAAGAAAGTACCTAGGTACATATGAATCGAAAAACTTACATTGGTACTTGCCGAGCTTCGAACATACAACCTCATGCCCAAGAGGCGGATGTCGTAAACACTGAGCCATCACGACATAGATCGAAGAGTTGTGGAGATGGAATTATAAGTTTAGATGATTTTAACCAGGTAAAGGGAGGGAGCCATCATTGTGGTGGATGGTACTGGGTACCTTAGACTGTTCGTTACTCACCCTTTTCCCTATTATCCTATGTGTAGCCTCTTCAACCCTCGCAAAGTGTCCTTTCCCCAGCACCTTCCCAGTCATCAGATAATTTCCAACACTATAAACTTGTCCCTTGTTCCTCGTCATATTGGCAGTCTTCATACTAAACTTTACTCACTAATTTCGACTCATAATTATATTATTACAATCGCGAAAACAAAGTATTTATATTATCAATGCAAATCACACGTTTTCTCACACGATTATTTTCGTATTTACTTGTAAACGTCATAATAAATGATTGGGTACCATCTTTTGTTTGTTCTTCGAAATTGGAACTATTTATTGACGGGCGTGACATTTGATTGGACTATTTTTAACGGCTAAATGTAACCGCCAGTGCCCCTGCACGTTGAACGGCGGCACAAAATAGGTTTCTTAATTAGCTTCGCGTTTATTGTCAATCACAGCGATTGTGATATCAAACGGGCCGCCTAACTGCCCGGCGCATACCACTCAAATGAAATAACTCACTCGACTAACTATAGTATCTAGTCAATATTACCCTCCTGGTAATTTTTATCATTATTTTTTCCTTTTAACAAGGGAGGACCGGCTTATACTACTTGGGGCCTAACTAATTAATCAAGTTAATTGCCATTTTGTCAAAAAACTGTACGCTAAAATAATGTATTATATGTATACGGTACCAAAATACGATAATACTAGTCCGTTGTTATGGTACTAGTAACCTAAGTCATTACAGTCATGTCTAGACTGCAGTAGGTACCTAATGGCGGCTAGAGTGTAATGATAAAATATTTTTAAAATTTTACTTTATCTATATGGGGCCTGGGGATCCTTAACTCAATACTGGGCTGCAACCCATAAACTATTGTGTATAGATCCGCTCCATCTAGCCCTTGACATAGGATCCAGTGAAGAACTAAAACCGCGCTTTCAGCGAGTAGTATCTATGTAGATACCTACTAGTTGGATAAATCGTTTTTTGGATACTTTTGTGGGTTGAATTAACTTAATAATTTGATTAACTAGTTACCTACATTTTTGTTTTTGCGCAAATACGTGGCACAATGCGAATCTGCGCAGAAAAGACGAATATTAACGTGCTTATAGCACGTTCTAATGGTTGAAGTAATACTAAGACGTCCTATTACTTGAAATGGTGTACCTAATATTAAAAAAAAGTAACGTTACTATGAGTTTCTATATAGTGCGTGGATACGTTTACAAATATACAAACTAGTAGATCCGGAAAAACTCCCTGCAGGGGCTGCAGGCCATTTAAATACGAGTATTTCTTCCCTGTGGGAATCGAACCTGCGACACGCAACGCAGCAGTCAATCGCTCAGCCACTGCGCCACAGTGTCGTACCACATTCGAACGATCGAATACTTCGCCGATTCGTCATTCCATTATTCTGTGATCTGGATAATATATTTCTAGATATTCAGGGCTTTCGAATAAATATTCGTTAGTATACCTAAATATAATAAATATATCTAATAATAATACCAGCCTAATAGTGTGCCACTGTAAAGGCCTCTTGTCATACGGAGAAGGCATGAGCATTGATCACAACGCTTGCTCAAGGCGGATTGGCTATTTCAGACTTATATTAATTAAAAATCCAGATTTCCTCACCATGTTTTCCTTCACCGATGTCCAAGATAAACTTAAAAAGTTGGAACTCGCTCGTGCCCGGTTGCGTACCCGGCGGGCGCTTTAACCACTGTGCCATCACGACTGTCCTAAAGGTAACTATAGCTAACGTAAAATATAATAACCACCTCCTTTCTTACGTTAGCATCAACTAAGCAATTTAACGGAATTTAATTTAACTGGAACGTGTTTAGAAAATAAAACAAACAAAATTATCTAAATAAAACTTTATGAAAAAATATAAAAAATGTGTGGAATATATTGCTAAATGTTAACTGCCTACGCTGACTCATCGGCCACTCTATCTCTGTAAATTGCTAGGTACGGGCAAAAATTTATATTAGGTAATAAAGTAAAGTATTTTTAACCCGATGACTGCGGGCGAACATTCGCTGCGCCAAACGCCAGTGCGGCTAGCTACCAATGTTCGTGCGTTCGCCATAGAAAAACACATACGGTGTGTGTGCGCCGCACTCGCGTTTTTTAGGCGAAACACAACGTGTGTGTTTTCCCGCAGTCAATGAGTTTTAAGAAATGTACATGAGGTACAATAAGGTACGGTGTCCTACAGTAATGTATACAAAGGTATTTTGTGTCAAATAACTTTTTTTTTTTTATTGAGTTCCAGAAACAAGAAAAAAAATGAGTTTTTGTTATCTTTACTTTTACTCACAACACCATACTTGATTGTTTTCAAAACAGATATTTTTGTGAAATATTTTGTAAACTGATTTGAGGATTGGTTTGGCTAAATTATGTAATGTATTTTCGTAGAATCAACGGCGTCGGACCTGTTATTTTTGATGTGCTTATGTATAGGAAGTTTCATTCAAATCGAGTCATTCATTTAACCTTTTGAACGCCATTGTCACATATATGTGACAAACGAAATCTTACCCTGAACGCCAACGTCACAAATATATGACAAAATACACGACGCACCATACTATGAAATAAACAATGTAATCAAGTTTTGGAATCCCTGTTCTTTATCATTGTCATTTGACAAAAAAAGTGGCCTGGCGTCAGGGGTATGGCGATACGTTAATGCTCTGGCGTTCAAAAGGTTAAAATATAAGGACTTGAAAGTTTGTATGAAATTCCGTACAACGTAAACGCTCTCAAGAGTTTTTATGAATCCTCTTTGTTTTAGCAATCACTGTCGTCAGCAGATATAGAAGCCCCATTTTATTGATTTCTTACACTTTTACAAACATAATTATATTAACAGTTAACGTTACCCTAAGAATAGATAACAACAATTAAAAAAGTCAGTAAAAATATTTAATTGGCAAAAATTGTGCCCGAGTTGGTCCAGCTCACTCGCATTCGGGAGGGGATCACACAGTTAGAATCGAAAACTAAAAAGTCTCCATAGTCAAAGTCTTTGACATAAACAACCGGTACGCCCGCATCTTCAAGTGCAGCAACGTCTTCGTGGTGTTCAGGCCCATCAGGCTCATAGACAATTAAAGCGTTACCAAGTAAAATGGACTTGAAATGTTCTATAGAGAAAATGTTTCCTTCGTACTTAGTTGCAATAACACCCCTCGGCTGCAACGTTCCTATACAAACGTAATCTTTGCCTACATCTACGAACGAGTTCAGGGTGCACTCAGAAATGGATTTTTTTAACTCGGTGTAAATTTTGTTTGTCTTTTCAAATGCTATATATTTGTCCAATACACCACAAAGAATGTCACGACGCGCTTCGAAATCTAGCTTTAACCACGACTGTGATAGTTCGCACAGTTTCTCCACTTTGGCACATTTCTCGATTCTTTTATAGGGGATAATCCAAATCGCTTCATCGCCGGCTAAAACAGCTGCGGAAACTTCGAGTGGTCCTCTGAAGTCAGCTAAATTGTTCACCCACATCACGGGTGCCTCCGTGCGATGTGTGACCTCATTGATTTGCGCTATGCCGTTTGTCCAAAGCGATAAATAGTAAGGTTTTTGTTGTTGCACTAAATCTATCATCTCTTTCGTGGTCCTGTACGCTTCGACAGTCACAATTGACCAATTGTTTTCTTCAGACGGCTCCACCGGATCTATCAGGAATGTTTTATCGTTGTAGGTCAACGTGTCCGAGCATAATACGTTGGAAGTTAAAGTGTTGCTGCTGGATTTTTTTAAATTGCATTTCCAGTTGAGAGCATCTTTAAATGTTTGGTAGACGCTCTCCTGCACCAGGATCCTCCTCAGGCGCCACGGGACCTGCAATGTTAAACCGTTTGTTGTTAAGTTTCAGGTACCTACTGTTGTTGACAATAAGGTTTAAATTTATCAGTTAAATTCAATGGCTGCGGTGTGATGAGCAGACGGACAGGTCTGTCCGTATGTCACATGATGGTCATTTTACTACACCACACAATATTGGCATAGAATAGTCTCATAGTGTACATATAATATTATATTGTAGGAATGTATCAATGAATTGTTAGGCGGGCGCGTTCAGCAGTATTGGACGTGGCTTCAAGGGCCCATTATTTCATAAGCTTTTCAAATTTACTTCTCAGAGGTAAAAAAGAGGTTTTGGATTATACAATGGACGGCAAAACTTGTAACGCGAGACCATTTCTAAAAAGAAACGGATTCAATTAACAGTTTAGTGTAGAATGGTTAAAGATACAGGATATGATTTCCACTAATATATTTATTACTAGCTTCTGCCCGCGACTTCGTTCGCGTAAATGTCGGTTATTGGTGATCTAATCTTGTTTCTCAATACAAATTTTGGACGCCCCCTTTCATCCCCTTAAAAAGTGAATTATGGGAAATCCTTTCTTAGTGCATGCCTACATCAAAATAAGTATCGTGCGTGCCAAATTAGGTTATGGCGGTTGCAGACGAAGTCGCGGAATAAAAAGTAGCCTATGTCCTTTCTTGAGGTTCAAACTTACCCCGTACCAAATTTCATCAAAATCGGTTCAGTGGTTTAGTCGTGAAAGGGTACAAACAGATAGAGTTACTTTCGCATTAATATTATTAGTATGGATTTTAATTATCTATAGTACATACCTGTTTCGAGATTGAGATGAATTTATCAACGGCGGAGTCGACGTCAGCATCCTCAGATACAACGGCGACGGTTCCAGAGTCCCATCCTGAATACAAATCATATGAGAATCTTAAAATGGGATGGGACCACTATGGTAGCTATGCCGACTGTTAAACAAATCTTTTGGTGTACAAGAGTCAGCGTGATTTCAATTATCGCCTGTCCAATCCACTACTCGCGTCGCCGCTTTGAAATCACCTTTACAGACGGTCGGCTTAAAAGCAAAAGCAGCCGTTGTCGCCACCTCTCGAAGGCTGTTGTCAACGAGCAGGGCCCGATCTAGCTGTTTAGACGCTCCGGGCAACAATAACTACACACATAAGGTGATATATTTGGTGATATTGTTTTAATTATATAATATTTACATTGTTAGTCTTTTTTTTTGGGACAAGCCCGCCACACTGTTCCCACCAACTGCAACTCCTGAAAGCCAGAATCAACAGTGGAGGCCACCAGAAAAGCGTCCAGGCAATGAAGCTCGACGAGTCCCAGAGAAACGATTAACTGTCTTGGGTCCCGCAACGAAATTAATCAGAAAAGAATAGCGGAGGAGTAAGTAAAAATTCCCACATCGTTAGTCTACTACGACTATACAATAATTCATAAGAGTATGTTGGACTTCGTGCGACTGGCCTGCACCCTTAATTTTGACCCCCCCCCCATTTTTGCCACTCTGGGCATTTGCCCGGCTGGCCCCCCCTTAGATCGGGCCCTGCCAACGAGTCGGCGACTGCAGGCAGACACGATCACGCCTGCAGCCAGGACGGTCGACGGGTGGCGTTGCGTGACGGCTACAGTTACCTCTGTGCCGTTCGTCTATAAGAGATCTTATGGAACTAAATCTGAAACATACCTTCAACTGGACATTTTTTGAACGAATTTTCATATGGAGGTTCTTCAAATTCCAATACAACATTCCTGTATCTGTAAGAAAAGATAAAACTAACATTTAATTTTCATTTTCATTAATTATATTATATTCATTTATATCAAACTGTTCGCTCAGTGCATTTAGGCTCTTCAACTTAATTATAATTATTTATCAAATATGATTGTATGCTAAAAATAATATTATTTTTAAAAGGCAACCATTATATACCTGATATAACAGTTATATATAATTATCTATTTCTATTACTGAATGACTGGTCTATCAACACACAGTTGACCACTGAACGGATTGTGCTGCATGCAGGTACTTATTATGACGTAGGCATTTGCTAAGAAAGGTTTTTTTAAATTCACCTTCTAACTGGATGAAACAGGGATCGTAAGTTAGTATGGCGAAACAAGTTTAGATCGCCAATAACCGACATTAAGGGACTACTCACACTTATTCAGATCTATTCAGCGTTTGTCCATAGAAAACAACGATTTTGTATGGCATGCGTTCAGACGCGGAAAGCTGTACGCGTCTCATACGAAATCGGCTGTTTCTATGGACAAAAGTTGAATGGAGCTGAAAAAGTGTGAGTAGTCCCTTACGTGGACAAAATCGCGGGCATAACATAACCACGCAGGCGTCAACAAACAGCGATCAGCAAAAGAAAGTTTGTAATAGAATAAATTAGCTCTTACAAAACCAACACACAGTTTTATCTCTCTATTATTAGTTTATAGCTTTCTACTGCAGTTGGTATAGGTTTTTTATCGGGAATATTATTTTGTACTTTACTTACCCTGCTTTATGCAACAGTGTAACTAAGAGGTGACTAATAGCAGCCGTCTCCCTGGATAGACACTTGAATTGGATTGGGGCTGAGCGCAGCCAGCACATTTCACTTCCAAATTTTAGTAGTGGGTCAAAGACATTCAATATACCAAGCAAAGCTAAAAAATAAGCATTCAAAAAAAGTGATAAATTATATTATTATTATAATAATTTAGGCCATACTGTTCCGCTACCTGGCAAAGGCCTATAATCATTCCTTTCATCAGTCTTGAAGATGTATCTTGCCAATTAAAGCAAATAAAGAAATTGCACAAGAAAATACATTTTCAACTGAATTTTAAAGCACGAATTTAAAGCATTTTCAACAGGATGATTATGATTTCATGATCTAATAAAATAATAAATCTTTATCACTATAAATTAGAAAACCAACTCCTCTGCCGCATCTGTCTGTTTGTGCGGGATAAACTCAAAAACTATTGTACAGATTTAAATGCAGTTTTCACCATGAGGAAGGTTAAGGTACACATAATTTATCAAGGTATTTTTGTAAATTGGCTGAAATATAAAAATAATTGTTGGAACTGTAGGAAAAAGTGGAGCCGTTGGGGCAGGTGGCAAGTTAAAGCTTTGCTAGCTAGGCTATAAATACATATTTTGACAACAAAAGCTATTAACTTTGAAACCATAAAATTATCAGTTACTTACATTTATCACCTTGGCTAACGAATTCAGTAAACTTAGAGAATTGTGACAGATATTTTAAGTATTGAATAAGTAGACTTAATTGTGCATTAGTGTCTTCTAAAGGAATATTTCTGGTGTGATATTCAAGTTGCATAATTAATGTGGCATTCTCTTTTAAGAGTGAAGCCATATTTAGTAGCGTTCTCCCATCTATTTGAACTTTAGATGTTTTAGCATAATTAGAAAAGTCTCTCGCATTATAAAAATATTGTCCATTTTGATTTATTGTCTCATCATAATTGTTATACAATTCTAACAGTTCTTTATTGTTCTTCAAATATTTCTGGAACAGAAAAAGATAGTTTTTTTTAATGTATTGAAAGATTTTAAAAATAACCTTAAAAGTGTGATATAATTATGCAATGCATATTTCAAACAGTGGTGGATCCTGGATTTTCGTTGGGGGGGGGGGGGGTTGGGTTTGGTGGATCAACCACACTGAGCAACAAGCACTGAGCTTTGCTTTTCAGCGAAGTAAAAACTACAAAAACAACCATTTTTTTTTAATAAATCATATTATATCCCAGTTTGGGTAATGCTTGCAAGGCACTGCAAGCTTTAAACTTTGTCATACGGAAGATCTCAGATGCTTTTGGGTGCCGCTGGAGCACCTTAGCACCCCCTGGTGGGTTCTTAGAATGGAATAACACACCTGCAATGACAACAGGACCAGCAACTTGCTTTGTTAAAAACCTACCCTTAGCGGGGTCTAGCCACTCCCCCCCAATCGACAATCCTGTATCCGCACTGAATAGTAACATTGCCTGACTACAAAGATTGGTAATAATGGTGCTACGTCGTATTTCCGTGCAATAGCTCTCGGATATTTATTCCTTGCTACTTTTTTACTGATAATAAATCTTATTAAATCGTTCATAGTAATTGTTTATAAGAAATCTTAGTACGTACCTGTGCAAGACTTGTGTCCACAGACATTTCGGAGAATGTTAAGTCCATTATAACATATATTCAATTGCGGCCGTTGTTTGTTGGACGTACACAATGATTACAGGCGATACCGCTAAAGATCAGGCGACCAGCGTGCGGCGTTATCACTTATCAGTGCTGTTGATAAACTTTAACATAGACAAAAGTCAAAAAATGGGCAACATTCGATAAATTTATGTATTATTTGTTTCATAGTTTTAATCTTATTCAGTAGTTTAATAGGTATGTACTACACGTTTCTTTTTGACCAACGTCCAATCAAAATCAACAGCCAATAGCATTATTGTATTAGATTTATCAACAATGAATCAATGATAAATAATTATGATCCTTCTGCCCGATTTGTCATTTGACGTTATTTATTTCATATTATTGTTTATTGCTTGACAGCATGACATTGACAGTGATTGGCATAGATTAAAATACAACGGCACGAGATCATGGAATTATAAAGTACTACTCCATAGGTTGGAAAGTTTATAGAGGCTCAAGAAGCATTTGAAACTATAATATTTATAACAATTATATTTTTGTGTTATTTGCCAATAACCCTGTTTTTTCTGTGATGTGCGTATACATCGTTTTCTATGTGAAATAGAAGATCGATCCCACGTATTTAAGACGATTTAATTTTATTATGTACTGTGAGGGCATAGCACCTGTGATTAGTTAGTAATGGTATCCCTTGGCCTACACGTAATATAAAATTGTAGAAGATTTCGTTTCACCTCATGATTATTTTAATCTGAGCTATTTGATTTTAATGACTGATCCTGCAGATCTGTGCCCTAAAAATATAAGATTTTTAGTTATTCACACTTGGTCCATTTAATCCACTGTTCTGGTAAGTGAAAAAAATATTCAAATACGGATTATTTACTAATATATATATTTTTTTGTATATTTTTTAGTATTTAATAAATAACTTAGTTTTTAAAATAAACGAATCTTTGGAACATCTGATACGGGATACGGCGCGACGGTAGCTACGCCCTTAAAATAATTAATTATTCGATTGCCACAACCCCACCTCCAATGCTTCCCTGCAATCAATTTATGTCATTTATTATTTTACACAAGGCATAACCATGGATGTAAATTTATAAATATGTGAAGCTTGCCTGCGTGCTATGTTTACTTGTACCTACAGATAGGGCAATAGTATATATACAATACATATTGTAAGAGCGACGGACGGCACGACCTATTTGAACCAGACCGGAACAAATTTGTTGGCCCCAATGGAATTAGAAGCATCTCTGCGTCCATTCCCATACTACACATTCTGTGTGTAACTTACATGCGTATATCTACGGCTCTCAAAGTTAATTAATGTACTGTACCCGAGCGATAATATGACGCTTCGACTTTAGACAGAGACTAAAATATGAATGGAAGGAATAAATTTGTGGAAACTTCCGGCTCGTTGTAAAACAAAATAGAGAATATGAAATTGAGATACCTGGGAATCGAACCTAAGACCTCACGCTTAGCAGTCGCGCTTGTGACCACGGGAATAACGGGGCTTTGCTTCATAGGCTTTGGCAAAGGTGTGAGGGTGCCCATCCTAAAAAAAATATTTGGGTGACAGTCATTTCTGCTACGTGACATCAAGTAGAGGTAGACTAATTCAACGGTTTTCAAAGCCCACTGTTAGGAGTGTTTACGCATTAGGTACGGCATTTCATAGAAACTTTCAAATCTTTATTTTCCTGAATGAATCAATTAGTGAAACGTCTTACGCATAAGCAGGAGACATAGGTCTAAAAAGTTTTCAAAGAACATTTTTAAATGTTTTGTTCTTCCGTCAGAAGGCCTGTGTTGCTCTATGGTTTTGTTACAGCTAAATTCGACCGATTTTAAGTTTTCCATAGAAACAAGATTTCCAATTATCTTTTTTTTAAATGAGACATTTCGAATATGTTCTCTGGAAACTTTGTAGTAGGAACAAATAAGTACCTGAAAGTTTGTAAAAAATTTCGTACGGCGTAAACGCTCTTTTTTGCGTTGGTAACATTTGTACACACTACATAATTATATGGTTCAAGCTTTTTACATTTTAATTAAACCAAGAGACTTGTTTATTTATTTTTTTGCTTTTGTTTCGTGTACCGGGGTGATTTCCAGACGCCAAAAAGAATTAAAGAAATTAAAATTTTTCGCTGCGGGCGTAGTAAAGGAATGCATGCTAGATGCCTTGTACCTACTAAAGAAATATACAGTTTTGACTTCGCTACGATTTTATTATATGTATAGATTATGTAAAGAAAAAGTTAAATATTTTAGTATGTAGGTATACCTTTTAATGCATGAGATTGCAGGTTCGATACCCATTCATCATCGTCGTCGTTTTTGGTTCATTGGTTGGTTTGGACCGGTCGCGGTCGATCCAAACTTTAATCTATCTCTGTGCTGAATTTCATCAAGATCCGTTCAGCCGTTCTGGCGTGATTGAGTAACAAGCGTCCAAACTTTCTTCTTCCGTCTTTACTTTTATAATAGGTACATAGAAGACAGAAGTATAAGGTGTAGACTGCAAATCTTTGATAAACGAACGCGAAACGTGCGCTCTAAGTACCGCTAAAACCTTTAGTTATAATTACGTTCTGTGCCTAAAACCATTTTGCAAAGAAGTAAAGCAACTTTGTAAGTAAATAAAAAAAAAAGATACTGTTGGGCCTATTAATTCTTGTAGCCTCTGGGTTGTTTATCGCGGCAGTTTGCGGTTCGCCGTGAGTCGCCTCATGGGAAATTAGCGACGACTGTGCGAAGCCAACGTGGACTCGAGAAAGCACCCAATTTTGAAGTTTTTAAACTGCGAACGAATGGCTGCCCGCGAGACGGTGTAAACTTTACTTTTAATACGAGAGTAAAATGGATCTAGATGTTACGCGAAAATTGAATAAAATAATGTGGGTACCTATCTAAGTATTTATTTGCTACCTTGAGATTCAATGCTAACTGTCTCGTTAGTATAGTAGGTGGTCGCAATGCAGTAGCCGAGCGGGTTCGATTCCCGAATCCGGCAGTGTTATTGGGTTTTTCTATCAGGAATTTCTCAGTAGCAGCCTCGGAGTCTGGTTTTGTGCCCGGTTGATGGCAATAGGATTGCTCCTTATTAATAAAGAATAAAAACGGGTGCATTTTTTGTACTTCAGAATTGGCTCCGTAATAAAAGTTGTTCGTCATCATTATCCCAACTAGATCTGCCTTTTCCCAACTAGATATGTTGGAGTCGGCTTCCAGTCTAACCGGGTGCAGCTAAATACCAGTATTTTACATGGAGCGACTGCCTATCTGACCTCCACAACCCTGTAACTGGGTAATACGATTCGTTTGTATTTTAACTCATTAAAAGATTCAGCCTGTAGACTATTGAGTTGTATTACAATTATTTAATTATGTTAATGGATATTCTCATCGCAAGGTATTCCCAAAAGCGCTTTCAAAACTGTTACCACTTATTCTGCTTACCCCGATAAGGATGACGTGATCAAATATTCTGTAAACGCTCGGCGGGGGCTAGATTAGTGTAATCCAGTAAGTGAACCTAATCATATTTGCTCAGAACAAAAACCACAGAAATGGTTACCGCAGACTTCGTAGCAGCGAACTTGCCTCCAGTTACAAGCGAAAGCGTTTTTCTCTATGCATGCGGAGTTTACCTGTAAGTGATTGTTGCACTATATGGTTGTATCATTTACATATTATATTAAGCATAGTACCAGTGTAAACAATTGTTGGTGAACCAATAAAAAAAAAAAATGCCGTGTCTGTGAAACCTGTTTTATTTTTTAATGTGAAACAACGACGCGCCTTTGCAGTAAAACCGACTCGAATGCCGTGACGACAAACGGCATGACAGCGTTTCAAACGTTATTTCTTTTTTTTTCTTTTCATGCCATGTTGCTCCAAGTTGGCTGTGATTGCATCGCAGGGTTATAACGAATTGTATATCGCACGCATGAATATAACATTAGTTAAGTGCAGTGTAATGGTTTTTTTTTAATTTTGTTAAAAAGTTTTGATTGTATTTATTATGTCTAAATATTTTATGAATCTCAGGCTGCAATTAAGGCTAGACCGTAATGACAAACATTTCCCACTAGTATCATAATTTACTTGGGGTTAAAATAATAGAGAACCAAAATATTATACATCTTTACTTTATATTATATTATACTTTATATTCCGCTTAAGGTCTCAACTTATACCAATGCAACTATACCTCCCTCTTGAAGAGAACTCCTCCGTAATCCTCCTGCTACTCTAATAATACACAAATTGTGTTGTATGTCTGTCCGTCCGCGTTAACATGGATTAAAGAAACACGTTTGTAGTTTCCAAATGATTATATGTTTCAAGGAAATGAAACAGCTGCAGACAGTGTCATCACATTTTATTTAATACCTATCTGTATATTAAATGTATGTTATTATATTCGTTTTATTTTCTATTTAACCTCCGACGCAAAAACGATGGGGTGTTATGAGTTTGACGTGTCTGTGTGTATGTCTGTCTGTGGCAACGTACCTCCAGAACGGATGAACCGAATTTGATTTTTTTGTTCGAAAAGTTAATTTTTGTTCGGGAGTGTTCTTAGCTATGTTTGATGAAAAGTCGGTTCAAGATGGCCGCCGTCATATTCCATGATGAGTGAGTGAGTGAGTCACCTTTCGTGTTTTTATAGGTTTGTTTATAGTTATTGTACATATTTATTTTTTGTGTTATAAGGGGCTCAGTTGTCAGTAATAAATAATAAATAAAAATAATAAAAGCCTCGACTGCCTAGTTGGTCTAGTGGGACTAAAAACAAAACGGGCGAAATGTGGGTGTACTAATAGGTACATCTCTGCCTCACCCTTCGGGGATTACAGGCGTGATGTTATGTAATAATAAAAGCTAATAAGTAAAACAAAAAAAGGAAAGCATGCGTGATCGGATAATGCACAAAAAAAAAATACGAAACTAAAAAAAACAAATATGTACGTTTCCTAACCAAAACTTTTATAGTCAAAATGGCCGCTCTTGGACCTCAAGAGGAAACGGTCGCGGCGACCGTTGAGTCGAGATTAAAAAGAAGTTTAATTGATTACGTGAGCCACTGGGCTCGAGCAAAAAAGGCACAAAGTCCTCACGCCAACTAATTACCGCTCGATTTAAAGTTGAAAAGAAATCTGTGAAGAATCCCCCGTTCTAAGTACCTACATACCTACTTTGCTGTTTATTTGTTGTAATAACGGCAAGGGAGGGATTTTGGGATGTTAAAGTCAAAGTCAAAAACATTTATTTCAATTAGACCGTTTACAGGCACTTTTGAATTGTCAAGGAGTCGGTCAGTTAGTCCGAAAGATGAAGCTAGTTGCTCGTTCCAAAACGGAGGTAGGCCTCTATGGAGAAGATCAAGCAAGAAAATCCACGGCACTCTTTTAAATTAGGTTTTTACAAAATCCTGGTTACATTATTGTTATGTTTTAGCTAAATATCTTGGGTTACAAACAATTTAAATATAGAAAAGCGAAATGTCATATACTCACTCATCCTGAAAAATCGAAATCCGCTTGACGTATAAAGATGGAATTTGGCAGGGAGGTAGTTTAAACTATGTAAAACTACCTCCTTGCCAAATTCCATCTTTCCGACGTCCTAGTCGACTTCGCTAAGAAAGGATTTTTAAAAATTAGCCAATAAGTAAAATCAATAAAATAATAAATTATGTAAAAATTCTTTAATTGTTTATCAATAATTATTTAAATAAAATATGGGGAGCATAATAAAATAATTAAAACCAATAAATAAATAAAAGTTAAAAATTAAAGAGGGTCCTTGAACAAGAGACCTGTTTTTTTGCATTTTTAGCTCGATAGATACTATTTTATAATGGCAATACTGTTAATTTTCTACGATGGTTCGGAAACCTTCATGTGGGCGGACAGGTTTTTTGAATTCCGAACGTATGTCTATGGTTAGCTACTTACAACACAACTCTTACAACAGACACATTCACAAAAAACCTCATGCATACAAAACCTTTTTGCTATTCAATATGTAGGTACGTACGCTCCCTGCTCCTACGATTTTCCTCTTAATTTTGTTCGAGTG
Source organism: Hoplodrina ambigua (assembly GCA_949774945.1). Classification (NCBI taxonomy): domain Eukaryota; kingdom Metazoa; phylum Arthropoda; class Insecta; order Lepidoptera; family Noctuidae; genus Hoplodrina; species Hoplodrina ambigua. Next base: position 12,322,743 of record OX458981.1, read on the forward strand.
CCAAAAGCGAAAACATGCTATACCTTTATTTTACTTGGAAAAATTGACTCGGCCCATCGTTTATGAGGTACACCAACGGAAAAAGGGCCGAAACTACCCGGAGCTTTTAGCGAGAAGGGTTCTTTTGATTATTATAGCCTGGCTTACTTACTCCGCTTTTTAAAGCACACCACGCTGTTTCCAAATTATTCCTAATAGGTGCGGTGAACATACTGAACATATTGGTACTCTATGGTTTGTGCGTTCAAAATAAATTATTTTAGTCTATTTATTTATTTATTTTATGTTTATTTTATTTTATTTAAGGAAAAACAAGCATTACATGTTTATGATAAAGCTTACACACGAAACTATGATAAATATGTTACCCACTACGTTTTCCACAGATTCCTATAAAATATTTAAAAAAACTAGAGAGACATTCTTACAAATTAAACAAGTCAACAAAAATAACAGTTAATATTTAATTTAATTTTGACAACCATTAATCCATTTCAATTAATTAGTATGAAAGTAATTGTTAGTATGAAATTAAAAACTATGTTAGTACATAATAAAAGAGAGACTAGTCCTCTGTGTGAAGCTCCACACCAGAGCGCTGTCTTACTTATTGCCTATTACATCGAGAATGCTGTCACTGCTCCCACGCAAGTTGCTAGGCAGTGAAGCTGTGCAGAAGCGCGGCAGTCTATGATATACCTATTAATCTATATTTATACTTCTATACTAATATTATAAAGGGGTAAGATTTGATTGTTTGTATATTTGCATTGAAAAGCCTCTGAAACTACTGAACCGATTTGAAAAATTGTTTCACTGTTGGAAAGCCACATTATCTCCGGGTGATATAGGCTATATTATATGTTTAGTATCAGCATTGTACTCGTGCGCAGCCGGGGCGGTCGATAGCAGATAATTGTCGTGATGGCTCAGTTGTTAAGGCGCCCGCTTCTCATGTATGAGGTTCTGAGTTCGCAAGCACGGGAGCGCGCGGGCACGAGTATTTATCAATGTGATTTTTTGTATTTCATAAGTACTTTTTACCTTTTGGAAGGGTCAACTAGATTCAATTACCGATTCTTTTCTTGCATACGAAGTTCACAAGTACTCAAGTGGCCTAATTGAAATAAATAACAAATTATTCAATAAGGCTACTTGTGCAGTCAAAGTCAAAACTTTGACTTTGGCTTTCTTTTCCATCGGTAATCGCGTGGCGTTTAATAAAATAATTATTGTGTAAATTCGCACATTCCGCTTTTATTGGCGGCGGACGTGATCAGATTACAGTTCGGAGCAAGCAAACAATTTTACGATAGTATTTATGGCATTATACACGGGAAAGTGTCCCTGATACGGAACCCAGTCCTCATTCAAGGCTATAAATTATAATCGAAAAGAGCCCACAACTCGAGTCGCCAAAACGTGGAAATTATTACGTTTCCCGCGCTCACCCGCTGTCAATGTTGCCAGCGGCTATATTTTATTTATACCTTTTACGAGTGTTGCCAGCCATAAAAAAGTTTTAGTGGGTGTTGTAAAAGTGTAGGTGCCGGTTTTTTTTCTCTCGTTAGAATACAGCGTTGATAGGTTACGGGAATAGTGTTTTATTAAACAGTATTTTTATAAGGGGTTAGTTGGACGCGCCATTTTGTTTGTGCCTGGTGCCGCGCTTAAAGTTATTTTGTGGCTCCGAAAGCAGATCTATCTCTTGACAGATCTATCTAGCAAGGACATCCCAAGACATTTAGGAATCAAGATCTTTTTATATTCTGTTTGTTATAAAACTGACTGGTGTAGTGGTCGTAAAGCGCGACTGCTGAGCATGAGGTCTTATGGATCGATTCCCAGATCGGGCAAAGTGTTATTTTGTTTTTCCATCAGGAATTTCTCCAAGTCTGGATTTGTGCCCGAGTGTCGGCAATAGGCTCGCCTCCTACATGGCCTATTACATGGGACTTAAACATAACTGGCGATATGTGGGTGTACAAATGGGTACACCTCTGCCTAACACTTCGGGAATCACAGGAGTTATAGTAAAAAAAAAACTATTTATTTACATTACAGCTTAAAAGAGTACTCTGCCACCTTCAGGCGTTGTGATAAAATACTATTAATTTACATTATGTGCATAGCTTAAAAGATTACCTGACTAAACAATATCCTAGGTACATTCCAGCGAAAAAACCTTTGTAATATAAGTGTTTACTTCGCGCGGTGTATGTTTGGCAAACAACATTTATAACCAAATGCGGGTAGTTTACACTGTTACCGAATGTACCTGTGAGTGTCTGTGCAATATCCGCTCCTACCTCATATCCGCTGTTCGTTCACCGTCTTTAGACTGCGGCTGAGTGCGTGAGCGCAAGCGATTTTAGGAATGTACACGGTGGAAGAGATTGTGACACTAACTTTTGACAATAGATTCTGTACTTGATAGACCTTCCAGAGATTAAATTTACCGCAGGCTAATTAAAGAAAAATTTGCTCTTTCATATATTTTATTTTCACCGTGCAGGTACCACTTTTGTATAGAACAGCCGGCTTTTTTATAATTGACGACAGTTTTAGCAATAGGTGGAAGGGGGGAGGGGTCTATAATCATTGTATGCATGGTGAAACTGCATCACAATATTCCTTCCACCATGTTGTGATGCTACGCTTACGTTAAATGTTTATGTTGTCTTCATCTGTAGGTATGAGGTAACCGCAAAATAGACTTAAATAGCTTAACTAGCGCTGTGATGGCCTCTTATGCATGAGGTTGTTGCATGCAGGGTTTGTGATTACAAAGCGGGTTAGCGATTCCGGACAGGTATATTAATTACAAGGCTAGATTTCCTCGTTTTATTTCTTTACCAATCTATCAGATGATGTCCAAGATAAACTTAACAAATTAATTGAAAAAGTCACATTGGTACTTGTCCGGATTTGAACCTACAACATCATGTATGAGAGGCTTAACCACAGGCCTTAACTACAGGGCCGTCACGATACAATTGAGTCTTAAACGTCAAAAGGAACAAATCGCTTACTCTTGTCAATGAAGACAGACCTTTACTCGAAGCAGTTGCGAAGGCAAGCGAGCTAGAGATATTGAGCCGGTAGGCGTACCGACCGGCTCCACAGCCCAAACATCCAAGGGATATAAGATTTGAGTGAGGATAATGTTGCTGATAGGTAGAGCCTCTTCGGAATGTTATTTTTAACTAGCATCTGCCTGCAACGTCGTCTGCTTAAACGTCAGAAGACAAAAACAAAAGGGGTTATAAAAGGGGGAAATATTAGGTAAAATATTATAAAAGGCTTTTCTACATAATATAAAGTCGCTTCTTGCCGTCTGCACGCTTAGATCTTGAAAACTACGCAACGCTTTTTATAGCAGTTTTCGTCAATAAATACAGTGATTCAAAAGGAAGGCTTGTTTAGGCAGTGGCGTGCGGTCCATAGAGGCAAAAAGGCACTGCAGACCCTAGACCTAGTAGATCTAGATATAGACAAGTTACAGTAATTTCAAAAATAAAAAAAAATACTCTGCGTAATAAAACTAATAAAACTATTCTAACTCCTAATGTAAATTAATAGCAACGCGCATCGCATTCATACCGTAATCCGTACTCGGTACTGTCAAAACTACGACAGGCGTTCGTAACACATCGCGGACAACGCGGAAGGCAGCGAGTGATTCTGCCTACAATTCATGCATAAATGTACGCATGTAGTGGTACATTTTCGTGTCTGTGCACTGCACACAACGGCGCGGTAACAAAGCCATCTCCTGCGGCAGGTGACCCAATCACGGGCCAGCTCGTTTGAATCCGTAGACTCTATTGGCGCACCCCATGTATTATACGACTAAGTTTAATGAGTATTAGTTCAGTAATATTTCGATTGACAATGATGCAATTTTATTTGATAACGTTTTACTTCCCAAAATTTAGAAATTGTTTTTTTTTCTATCGAGTCCATATTGTTTTCTTTCAAGTGAAGCGCGCTGTTTTATGTTTTTATTTTGATGGTTTTCATATGATAGGTCGATTTATTGTTAACTTCAATTAGTTTATTGAATTGTTTTTAAAATAACTTTTTATTTGTTTATTCAAAATGTTGTTCGATTGTGAGGTTTGTGTTGAAAATGTGTGTTTGTTAAAGGTTATAAATGGTAAATTTTCTCAATTAACGTTTAATGAAAAGGTTCAAATTGTATTAAAAGGGAGATGTGTACCTGAGTTACAAGAATTGACCCAGCAAAGAGGTAATGTAGCTCGTAAGTTTCATAATAAAAATTATGAGACATACAACTGGCTGTGTGTTCTTCCGATCGGAAGCTATTGCGACTATTTTAAAAAGTAACATTATTTCATTAAACTTTCTCTAAATAAAGCACCATTTGTCGTATTTTATAAACAAGTTATTGAGCGGCCATTAGTCGTTTGTTTGTTTTGATTTGGTCGTGAGCTTTGTTATCAGATATTTAAGATTTAACGATGTTATTATTGTAAAAAAATGGATAATATTCACTGTGAAAGTTGTTCATGTGTTGTGTGTATAGAGAAAATAAAAAATATGCGTTTTAAAACTATCGGTGACAAAAAGACGTGATCGTGAAAGGTCAATGACACCGGATTTTATTTAATTTGACTGCTATTATTTAATTAGCAAATTATTAATATGAAACATCAAAACATATAGGTATCCGTAAAATATGTCTACAAAATCAGTCAATCTAGGCTAGGTGGCAATTACCTACATCATTATTTAAATCGACAAGACGACGAACCAAAACCATGATAGGTACATGTTTGGTAAGATACCTACCTAGCTTAAATAGCTTTTAACTGTTCTGCCTACCCTGTCTAAAAACTCTGTGCACGCCACTGTGTTTAGGTAGCTAGTTTCTCAATGAAAGGATACCCGACACGAGAATAGAATCCAAAACACAGCGCTTAACTGTCGACATTGCAATGTAAAGGCACTTACTTATTAATAAGTATGAGACCACTCTCTGTACATTGGATAGAACACATAAGCTCACGCCTTTCTCCCATGGGGGTAGGCAAAATCCACAGGACGCGATCTGCTACGATCCTTACATACTTCTTTCACCTCGTCCATGTTCATAAATCTGGTCATACAAGCATGCCGGTAACAAATACTGCGCACCCGACCTTTAACTAACTATTCCAACTTTTAAAGTGGCTTGTAACATTTTTCAGGAAAAGAAAGTGATATTGCTCCCTAAATAAGCCAGTGGTTGGGACCCAAGACCCGATTCTCTTGTTCCCAAGCTATCCAATCCATGACAAACGGCCACAGAACACTTCGTAGGGTACAAAAGCCTTACGTGTCTGATTAGGGGACGAAAAATCCAATAATTTGACATAAACTTTCCATGCCACATTGAGACACTCGAAATGTGTGGAGTATGTTTTACAGTGGCAGGTGGAAGCGAAGCGAAGCTATACATTTTGCTGCGGGGCGTTTGTAAGTGACTATTATTGGAACTACTGTAACTTAAACAGTCTTATTACAAAACAACGTGTAGTGATTTTTAATCCAATACGGCGGAACAGCCCACTCATGGTGAGTTTTTTTTTACAAAATACGATGCATTATCATCCAACCTAAATACATCCAACTAAAAACGAACATACATACATATATTGCAAGTTAAATAAAAGCTTGTAAAAAAAGCGTGTCTCTTGTCTCACCCCATATTATCGCTTTAAGCGTCGGTGTACAAAAACTTTATATTCGTAAGGAATTGAACAATCTATACTGTCGGCAGTAAATTCCGGTGGAAGTGGAGGAGACACTTTTTATCCGCATCCGGAAATAATCCGCACCTATTCTGCAGTACCGACATTGTTAAACTGTACAATTAATTTATTGTCACTATTTGAAAGAAGAAGAAAGAAAAACGGTTTATTCACTCGAAAATGACGTTTTACTTATCGTCCGAGACAAGGGCACGCCGCCGGTTTACGCTGAAAATCAGCGCCATGGTTTTAGTGCCTCCGTGCACGGGCCACGGCATTTTGCTGAGCGTAAGCCCTTTCGCGCGGTAGTGATGCATATATGTTTTTGTATTGATTTAATTTTTAGTTTTTAGATTTAATATAAACTTGTTTCTACTTTGCTTTTACAAATTTTGTTTTTATATGTGCTACAAAAGAACACGTAAATAAAAAGTATAACTTCAAATATTCCGAACGAAAATTCACAGAGCGACGCAAGACTCCCGGGGGTTTCGCAATAACCGATAATTAATTGTGGCTCGTAAACCATCGATTATATTAAAGCAGTTTGAATTCATTTAAATTTTTCAGAATAAATAATTTTGGATACAAGATCGAGTCACCACAGTTTTACTCTACTTTTATGGGTACCATAGTCAACAAGGAATCTTCACAGTTTCACATGTCCATCTGTCTGTCTGTTTGTCTGCGGCTTAGCTCATAGACTTCTACTACTAGAAACTTTGTACTTGCCCGATATCGAACCCGCAAACTTACGCATGAGAGGCCCATGGGGCCATTGGGCCATTGGGCCATTACATATTAAAAACAATATATACAAAATAGCCAAATTTAAATTCAGTTTTTCCGCAAAAGAAGAAGAATATGCAATCGCACTAGTAGACCAATGAGGCGTACCGTAAATTTTCTTGATGTAAAAACCGAAACACTAAACAAAATAGTCATAAAACATAAAATCACGAAATAAATATAACAGTACGTAATGGTTGAGTGAAGAGGGTTTTGATTTTAATAATTGGTAATTTTTGCGCCCCCCTTCGATAGGCGCCGCGCCGGGGGCCCGGGGTCCTCCTTACTACAGCCTAGATGCGTCTCTGGAGGTGGATGAGGTAAATGAGGTGTTACCATACAAATGTCCGTAAACAATAATAAAGTAGGTTCACCACCATAAAACGGGTAACAAAACCTTAATCTTTTAAATTACTTCGCAAGTAATTCGCGTAAACATTTTTTCGTCAAACTTTCGCTAAAGATTGATGAAAAAACTTTTTTTTTTACTATCGATGATAAGTAAAATAAAGTCGATTTATAGTCCAAGTTTTTTGTTATATAGGTATTTTCTTAATACAAAGTTACATTTGGCAGGAAATTAGCCGTTTAAGGTCCACGATTGACATTTGCGGAGCGGAAAATTATGTATCGTCGTGAGCAAAAGTGCTCGTGTGAGTACAGAAATATTTGTTCCGCTTCTCTGTAGCAGGAGATGTATTGTTTTCATTTTGAATGTTTATTTTCAGATCCCGGGGAGAATACTGAGAAGTTCCTGATGGAAAACCCCAATAAAGAAAGAAAGAACGAAAGAAAAACTATTCACGCGAAAGTGTCGCACATAACACAAAAAAAAATGTTTACAAAAGTTTAAGCCAAAATGCAAGTATTAAATCTTGTTAAATAAAAAGAATATTGTCAGAAACACATATTGATATTATTGTTAAAATAACACTTAGGAATCGAACACAAGACCTTATGCTCAGCAGTCGCGGTTTGCGGCCAACGAGGCAGTCCATCACTTATAGTAGACAGTCACAGTCATGTACTCATATTTTTGGGGAATAAATGAATGTATTACAATAAAATAATTACAGAAATATAAGATGTTTGTAGCTAACTTGTAACAGAACACTTGTGCGCTTTAGTGTACCGTCCTATTTTATTATTTGCGGTAGCGGTGACGGTACATTAACCCTCCATCGACTAGGATCCACCGTCATACCTTTTGTACATATGTGGACCATTCTACTATTGCTATGTTACGATTGGCTTGCTCAAACGGTGCATGATCAAAAAGTTTCCATGATACGATGTGAACCTACCTTTTTGTTGATAAACTTTTGGTAATTATTATCGCGTCATTGACATAGTATGTCCGTTAAGTTAGGTTAATGAACTGTTTGTTTTTTTTTATTTCTTGGTTTTATTGTTTGGATATCACTAACATTGGTGGGGGAAAACATTGTGAGTAAACTGGACTTATAATTAACTAGCTTCTGCCCACGACTTCGCCCGCGTCAAAGTTTTTTTCTTCATACAAACTTTAGACCCCCATTTCATCCTCTTAGGAGATGAATTTTGGAAAATCCTAAGTTAGCGGACGTCTACTAACTATTATTTACGTCCCTGTCAAATTTCATCTTTAAACGTCAACGTCGGTTTTTAATATTTCGTGATGAGTAAGTGAGTGACCTTTCGCTTCTATATATTTATTTATTTAAGTAACATGGAAGACCGACAGCTAGAAGAAAACAGACTAGTGACAGAAAATTAGACTGACAGCCAATTACAATTTAGATATAGATATAAGTTTGAAATCGCCAATCCGCCTTTAGCAAGTAAGGTGTTCAAGTTCGTGTCTTCGCTGTATAAGAAGAGGCCTTTGTCACGCAGTGGGACAGTAACAGGCTGGGATTATTATTTTCAACTTGGCATTTCTGTGCGATCCTGCGCCTGATTTATCTCCGGTCGTGTCAGATTGCCGTCTCATCGGACTACGAGAGTGAGAGAAGAGGAAGTACACCTGTGTTTGCGCACACACTTGTGCACTATAATTTAACCTGCGTTCTTGGCTAGTCTCAATTGAAACCGGTCTGGAGAATATTATTACGTGAGTGCTACGCGGCTACGAGATTTCGTAGCGATATACTCAAATGATAGCTACGCAGCGGAACGTAGCATGGTGCTTGCATACGATGCACCAGCCTGCGTGGCGTTTAGATTTGATTAGTCACAGACATCGGGAAAGGTAAAAGTGAAGAAAGCTTGTGAAAAACAAACGAATACATCACCGCTTACCATAGTACGGGCGGCTTCTAGGCAGTGCTTCGCTAAAGAATGGCATTCCTGTGGTCTCAGGTAAAGGACGAACACGAACACGCGTCTGAGCGTGCTACCGGACAGAGTGGACAGCCAAGTCCTGAAGCATTGGTCGCTATGCATGTCCAAAATAATAATTATTTTAACATAACATCACGCTCGTAATCCCCGAACGGTTAGGCAGAGGTGTACCCATTAGTAGTATACCCATATTTCGCCAGTTATGTCTAAGCCCCATGTAATAGGGGGCAAGCCTATTGCCATGAACCGGGCACAAAGATATTTTGTTTTTCATTTTAATTGTTTCTATAATTATTTACAGATCCCGAGGCTGCTACTGAGAAATTCCTGAAGGAAAACCCAATAACATTTTGCCCGACCCGGGAATCGAATCCAAGAGCTCATGCTCAGCAGTCGTAATCCGACATCTAGACCAACGAGGCCGTCAAACAAACTTAAAATTAACAGAGCTAAAAAGCAGATAGCCTACTAACATAATATGAAACTTGTTATGTACAAGTTTTTATACAGGGTTTGCTCTAAAACAAATTATTTCCAATTTCAATTTCAATATTATTGCCCTACTGTTCAAACCTCCACTGTGGCCCTCTACAGGGGGCTTCATAAAATATTTTATGACACTAATAAACTCGAAGGCTGTCTACACAAGAGTGAGTTTAGTAACGTACTCGCAAGTTGTCAGCGTTAAATGGCCGAGAAATTAGATATATAGGTACCTTTATGTACCGGTCGGTTTGTTAACGAAGGCTCGCAAATTACGTTGATAAAAAAGTTCCCGTAGTATATAGTTAATGACATGTTTTGTTACATAACTTTATGCGGTTTGGTAATTGGGACTTATTTTTATTATATTTGAAACGGTTTTTTAGTGTTGGTTCACATCTGACGGAAGATACGTTGCGTATTATCGGTCGCGTAACGCCAAAACAGACAAATAGGTATTAATAAAACATTCAACCTTTCACACCTAACCGATGATGCGTCGAACGAAAAGACGATACGTTCGACGTATCGTCCGTCAGATGTGAACCGACCCTAAAAGTTATTTTTTATACGAAATTGGTAAATAAGGTTTACATTTTTAAGTAACGCTCCATGCACACGTAGTTCAGTCATATTTTAGTCAATGGTGCCGATTCTCTTGGACACAAACTAAACTAATCATAATCATAATCATAATCATAATCATTTATTCATTTGTAAACATAGGTTTTACATAGATGGTATTAAACAAAAAATAATAGTAGCTCTATGTTTTGCTTCATTGGCATACAAATGTTTTTTGTTGAGAACTAAAACTAAAAAAAACTAACCTAAACCTAAACCACCTAAACCAAAATTAGACTATTTCCATCTGTCCAATAAAACAAGAAAGAGACTAATGTAAATAAGAGCTGTCAAATTTAGTCAATCTGACACATCCATACAATTATAGTTGACATCTTAAAACGTATGGATTAAAAATACGGAAAAGTTCAAGGCAAAACTAATTTGACATCGCTAACTTAGTTCTTTATGTCACGGAATGTCACCGTCCTTCCGTTTCGCTGTATGTTAGTAAGAGATGTCAATTCTCTAAATTTACTCTAGTTTGTGAACAAGGGAATCGTCACCATTGTGTAACAAAATTCGTTGATATTTTGTGTATAGGATTCCGTTATATTATGTAAATTAAGAATGATATGTGATTCATTATTTGTTTTTTTTACTTGCTGCCTCGTTGGTCTAGTGGTCGCAAAGCACGACTACTTAGCATGAGGTCTTGGGTTACATTCCCAGGTCGGCCAAAGTGTTATTGGGTTTTTGTATCAGGAATTCTCAGTAGCAGCCTTTGTGCCTGATTGATGGTAATAGGCTGGCCTCTTATTACATGAAACTTAAACATAACTGACGAAATGTGGGTGTACTAATAGGTACACCTCTGCCTAACCCTATGGGGATTACAGGCGCCATGTTATGTTATGTAAAACTCATCACTTTTGATTCTAAATGTTTGTTTTTCTTTGTGCAACATTTCACTCGCTGTCCTAAAATAAACTTTCTTAAAGAAAATGTTCCTTTTCGAAAAACACGTTTGATTTAATCCAGCCGATCGACATTTATGCTCATTGCTCGTCGCTCATGCCACTTGTCATTATTCACGCGTCGACAATACGAGGATCAGTTTAAAGAGGAAACATACTGTATGTTTTCTGAGTGTGTGTTCGACTTGTTTCTTTATTTTTGTCCCAATCAATAAGTGCTGTAATAAAGCTAAAGAGTTTTGTTTGTTTAAACGCGCTAATCTCTGGAACTACCAGACGTATTGGAGAAAATATTTATATTACTTATCAACAAGGCTATCATACGCAAGCAGATTTTTCATGGCTCCGTTATTGCCTATTGAAGTATGGAACCCTAAAAAAAATATGCTTTAACTTTGACTTTGACGCAACAAAGACATTTTTGTACGAGTCAAAAATCATACAAATAAGTACCTACATTCCGTCACAGGGAGTTCTCGATCCCTCATCCGGCTGCCAGAGCCAATAACTCGTTCGATCACAGAACAAATCATGCTGAACATTTTATGTACACCTTTTATTTTCTTGTCATTATTGGTAGCAGTGAGATTTTTATCGTTACAAGGCAGAATTCATAAAATCGAGATGTATTTTGTCGAGTACTGACGTTTCTGGAAGAGTGGTTGGCTTTCGTTGCTTTTATATTTTGTTCAGATAGCAAGGTGATGTCATAACTTGGCCGCACAAGGGCCACCGACGGCCACAAAACGCCGCCACCGACGTATTTCCTGTAGTTTTCATACGTTTTACATAGACTGGTCGCACGCGGTTGATGACGGTGGTCGCCACTACGCCGCTTCTAGCTTTAGCATAACATCACGCCTGTAATCCCCGAAGGGTTAGGCAGAGGTGTACACATTAGTACACCCTCATTTCGCCAGTTATGTTTTTAGTCCCATGTAATAGGGGGCGAGCCTATTGCCATCAACCGGGCACAAATCCAGACTGCTACCGAGGCTGCTACTGAGAAATTCCTGATGGAAAAACCCAATAACACTTTGCCCAACCTGGGAATCGAACCCAAGACCTCATGCACAGCAGTCGCGCTTGCGACTACTAGACCAACGAGGCCCCACGAGGCTTCTAGCTTTAGGTGGCGGCGTTTGTGGCTGTCGCATGTGGCCCGTGCGTGGCTAGTGTTACGGTCAGAGCACACAGAACTGCAAGACGGTAACGTACTAAAACACACCAGAAAATTAAATAGAGATAAAAATTGACAAGACCTGACTTGATACAGCCATGAGACAATTTGGTAACCATTCAAGGCACACTTATCTAGAAAACAGTTCACACTACTTAGAAATCAATAAATACTTAATCAATTAAATAAATTACGTTACAGTTTAGTATAGCCATATAAAATGTATAGGGGAATCGAGTTTTCATGTCAATTGATTGGTGGCACCTAAGATGATTGCGGACAAAACTTACCTGTATATTTATTTCTTCTGTAAAAGACCGATGAAATCACAAAAGCAAACCTTTAAAAACAACCTGAAATCTGATATACCCATCGACTGTTTGAAGGGTTAATTGACGCAAAAACTTCCATAAAAAGTACACAAACACGTCAAATTTCAAACGATCCTTGATTCTCTCGCTAGAAAGAGACACAGCGAATAGAAGAGCACGCAGATACGTCGGCAACAAAGAGCATCCCTTCCGAAATTGACATAATTTTCCACGCGAAAAATTCCTCTGATCCTCTTTGAAATTCCGCAAAATTTTATTGTGACGTTGTTTTGTGGGGTAACAACACAGCATTAGCGATGTATCGCATTTGTATATCATAAGATATATATCATAAGATATATATATTTTGAGAAATATATCTTTGACCATAAGGTCAAAGATATATTTCTCAAAAGAATTACAAATTCGCTTATAGAGAAAGCATAAAATAGGTTTAAAACAATGTTATGTGCCAGTAGGCGTAGATACTCGTAAAAACAAAAACAAAATATATATCTTCATCTAGCTGCTTCCTGCGACTTTGTATGCGAGTTTTTTTACTCGTGTTATGTCTTTGGTTACTGCTCTATTGTTGGGAGTCGTAGCGTAATATTATAGCCCCTACTATTCTTCATGAATCTGATTATTATATACAAAATATTTTTTTCAATCCGTCTGATAGTTCCAGAGTTCAAAAATCTCTTCATCTTTATTATTTTAGTATAGATTATTTTATTTTATTAGATTTACAGGTGATTATGAATTAATAATTTAGTAACTGTACATAACATATGCAACAGAAACAAACAAACAGGATAATATACTAGCACCATCTAAGCATTTAAGTGTGCAGTGTAGGTGAGCGTGTAGTGGTTGTATAGTAGTTGCAAATGGGTGAGTGAGTGTGTATGGATATGTTTCGTATTTATTTTCTATTTTTTCCCGTTTGTGGATTCGGGTTCGCATCGCATCTCTTTCGCTTTCCGTGTAGCGTGACCATTAAGCTGCCAGAAATGTATTCGGCGAAGTGTGCGATATTAATTAGGGCTACAGATATTTTGAACGTTCTACTTATTTACTTTTTTCTTAAAATCGTTTTGTATTAGGGTAGTATATTTTTTTGTCAAGGAAACCGTTTACTGAAAATAACATCCAGAGACTGTATAATTATATCATGGACTTCACGATAGGATATATTTCAATTTCAGGGTTTATTTTCTACCTTAAATGACTCTTAGACCCATATTTTATAGTCACCAGATATAAAAAAAGTTTAATATCGAATACTATCGTTGGGCTGTTATTACTTAGCCACGAGTAACTTATTTTTTAAAGCAGAAACATAACATCACGCCTGTAATCCCCGAAGGGTTAGGCAGAGGTGTACCCATTAGTACACCCACATTTCGCCAGTTACGTTTAAGTCCCATGTAATAGGGGGCGAGTCTATTGCCATCAAACGGGCACAAATCCAGACTCCGAGGCTGCTACTGACAAATTCCTGATGAGAAAACCCAATAACACTGCCCGACCTGGAAATCGAACCCAAGACCTCACGCACAGAAGTCGCGCTTGCGACCACTAGACCAACGAGGCAGTAGGTATACTATAGTAACCAGAAATATAAAAAATATTGAAAACTAGTGATTAATGCCTTTTTTGTCCCTGTTTTTTTTCGTGCCTTTGCCCTGCAGTCGGACAGTAATAAGCTGGTATTATTTTTATTTAATTATTGAAAACTATCGTTGGGCTGTTATAAGTTAGTCACGAGCACCATATTTTTTTATAATTTTTTTTTTTTGAGCACCATTGTATTTCATAACTATTGAATAAAGGTGTCAACTACAAAATTCCCAGACATAAAAAATCATTGGCGAATAGCGTTTAGCTTACAATTGAACAGCTATAACGCCATTGACGCAATTAAGCTCAGATTTATAGCCTCACAAAGATATAAACACACAAATGAACGTTCGCCGGGCATACCGCCGGATTGTCGCGCCTGACAGATTTATACATTGCACTGTGTACGGAACGCACCGCACAGGGTTGCCACCGCGAAAAATTACAACATTTATTTATTAGACACGTTAGATAGCATCACGTCTTTATTCCTCGAGGGGCTAGGCATAAGTAAACGGGGTGGAAGGGACCTTTATTATGGATTCAGTACACCCCCCAAGTACTTTCTACTTTCTAAGGTTTATCTTGGACATCACTGACATCGGTAAAGGAAAACATCGTGAGGAAACCTGGACTTATACCAGCCTATTACTGTCCCACTCAAACCATGTCATAAGCCCTTGTGGCGGTTTAGAAACTCTGAAACTAGGGTGTGTGGGGTCGTAAGATCTCTACCCATACGATAAAGAAAAAAGAACTCTCAAGCATTAACATTTTAGTAAGAAATTTAAACATATTTTTTTTTTTACCGATTAAAATTTACATCGCTAGTCTTCTCAAGCGTTGAATTAACGGTGTGTAAAGTGATAATGATGGTTACTGCTTAGCTCCCAAGGATCGTAGCGTGATGTTATATAGCCTATATCATTCCTAATGAATCTGGCTATCATTTCCAAAAGAGATTTTCCAATCCAACTGGTATTTTCTTTAGCGCATTTAAACAAACAAAAAAAAAATCTGCATTATTATATTAAGAATAGATTTATTTGTGCCACATGTACCTTCCTACCCACTGCCACATAAGTGAGCGCACGGAGGGAATACCACCGAATTGTCGCGTCTGACAGATTTATACATTACTGTGTATGGAACGCAACGTACAGGGTTGCCATGACAATAAAAGTTATTTCGCTGACTGTAAAAATGGTAGAGATATACTTCTATAACATGGCGCGCACCTCCATATTATTATTTCAATAATAATGAGTAATTAATGACGCCGCTTGTCAAGCAACAATAACACGCTGATTTGTTTCTGTTTCGAGAGCCGTCTCAGTATAGCACACTGTATGCGTTGTGAGTCTTGTAAATACTTTCAAATGTTTTAAATTGTGGAGGGGCGTTCCAAGTTATTATAGTTTATCCCTAGTGGATACCGTGGTAACCACAGTAGATAAACAGATACTGTAAAAGTATGGCCATAACTGACAGCTGAAAGAAATAGGTACCTTAAGATTATAAAAGATTAAAACTTTAGATTATAAATTAAATTTAACTAACCTATAACGCCTATTTAATTTGATTTGTGAGCATGAGTATTGGGGGTTCGATTCCCAGGTAGAGAAAAGTGTTATTGGGTTTTTCCATCAAACATTTCTTAGTAGCAGCCTCGTAGTCTGAATTTGTGCCCAGTTAATGGCAATAGGCTCGCCCCCTACTACATGGGATTTAAACATAACTGGCGAAATGTAGGTGTACTATTAGGTATACCTCTGCCTAACCCTTCGGGGATTACAAGCGTGATGTCATGTGTAGTAGAATTTAACATCATTCAGCTGTTACTGGCAACCCTGAGCGCATCTGTTACAGTAACTACGTACACACTTATCAAAGATAGCGCAGTTTATGAATGTGATAGTACTGCGTGATAAAACTTATGTTGCGGCCTAGCTCGCAGCCGTAAGATTATTACGACTATTATATAGGATGACTCGTTATGACAGACCGATACTTTTAAACATGATTGAACTCATGAAAACAAACAATTTTCCCAAAGAAACGATTTTTTTTACATTTGCAAAGCACATGACGTCATTCTTCCCAAATTTTGAGTGACAAAAATAACATTTAACTGTTATGTAATTTAGTCCCATAACCCATTTTGTAAACAAAACTATTTTACTTATACCTTGCTTTTTTATCTTAGAGAAAGTATGAAAGGGTAATTGATCACTGATACGGGACGGTGACTTCACTGATTTGTATTGTGTGAATCAAGCTTTAAGTTAATCGGTATACGTAAAAAAATAAAAATCTGAGCGCTTAGCATGAGCGCATGGAGTTACGTAACGTAAAGTCGATTGAGGTGAGCCTATTGCCATCAACCGGGTACAAATCCAGACTCCAAGACTGATTCTGAGAAATTCCTGATGGAAAAACCCAACAATACTTTGCCTGAGATGGAAATCGAGCCAAAGACCTCATGCTTAGTAGTCGCGCTTTGCGACTACTAGACCAATGAGGCAGTGTAAACCGAAAAATGTAACTAAAACCGATTAAACGAAATAAAAATAAGAAAAAAAGAAATGGTACAGCCACATTTGTATTACGTAACGCCCAGCACTTTCAGCCTCATATTTGCGAAGATGCCCCGAAAATAAGAAATACACAGACAAACAAACAGACAAACATTGACGCTTCGTATCAAAGGCGTTTCAATCGTCGTCGACAAACATGCCCGTGCCAGGCACGGCAAATAGTGGAGATTTCATCGCCGCACTTAAGGTTGGGTTCTATTACAGATGAAAACACAACATTTTAAATCTTTTTATGTTCATTAATTATTATTTTTTTGTAAATAAAACCATTCGGGGAAAAGTACCTTCCTATCCAGTGAAAGAATTTTTAGAATCGATCTAGTAGTTCCGGAGATAAGCGCATTCAAACAAACAAAGTTCGTGGTCGGGGACCCCCTGTCAGGAACTAAGCTCCTAACATCCGTATTTAAAAGACAAACAGAGAGGAAGCGAGGGAAGGTCGCCTGGATAAGGTATAACGCTTTTTCCTTACATGACGATGTGTGCCAGTTAAGTCCTACCTACTTAGTTCCAAAAACAGCGATGACACGTTTGAACAAATAATTAGTGAAGTGGTGCGCAAATTTTGTTTTTGCGATTCTATTATGCGCGAGCTAAACTTAATTTAGAATATTTCTAACTTTTTCTGTCCAATGAAACAAGAAAGAGAATAATGTAAATAAGAGCTGTCAAATTTAGTCAATCTGACACGTCCATACAATTACAGTTGACATCTTAAAACGTATGGATTAAAAATACGGAAAAGTTCAAAGCAAAACTAATTTGACATCGCTAACTTAGTTCTTTAATGTCACGAAATGTCACCGTCCTTTCCTTTCGCTGAATGTTAGCAAGAGATGTCAATTCTCTAAATTTAGTCTAGTTTGTGAACAAGGGAATCGGTACCAATATCTTTTTATGTCGCTGTATTAGTACGTATCGAGATCACACCTTTAGCAAGGGATGCTTGATGCAAAGTGTTTGTTCAGGTTTTGACGATACATTTTGGACGCTTTTTTAGTCTCCTTCACGCTTTTTTATTTCAAAGGGTGAGTAGAGGTGATATGAATGTATGAGGGATGTTTGAATGTTGAGGATTCAAAGCATAAAGGTAAGGGTTACCTTCTTTTCAAGATGGCTGTCTACTTTTTAGCATATTGTATACTTTTATGATATTGTAATACATAAGAGTGGAGTTATTTTGTCCATTTTGCACCATAGCTTTCTTTACCTTACCTTTTTTTTATCCGACTGCACGATGCAAAGGGAATGTTTGTAATAATGTGTTTATATTCCGACATTTAATTCTATTCAGTAACTTGACAAATAAAGGGTTACTAAGTTTTGACAAAAGAAAAAAGACAGTGAGGTGGTGTAAGAATGAACGAAATTGAATAAACTTAAATAATGTACTTAACTTGGTATTAAACCATTCTTATCATTCATTCCTTAAAAAATCGTTCATTACCCCAACACTATTAGTTGTAGTATGGTAACATTATATTTCTTTGAACTGTCAAGTTACTGAATATAATTAAAAGTCGAAATATATATATATAAGTCTATGGATGTATGTTTGTTCCTTTGTGGTGGCCTAGAAAAAAAACGCGTTGGCCGATTTTGATGATTCTTACGACAATCAATTTGTCTTAATCTTGCTAGAGTCACTGAAGACATGATATTTTAATCAAAATTCAATATGGTGACAATCAGACGCCTTATAGTGAAAAAGGAATAATTAAAGTTGACGAACTGGTTATGTTAAGTGGGCTATTGTTGATAGGTATTTGAAAGTTATCTGTAGGTTTCTCTTATATTTTTAAATTTTGAATGACTATTTAGGCATCTATAACGATTTAAAGTTAGCTAGCTTTCACTAAAAAGTGTACAATAAAAAAAGAACTTTAAAATCACAAACCCAAATGAACAATGAATAAATGATGAATGAATTAACACATAAAAAGAATAAGTCCAGTATTCTAACATAAAAAACAGCATAAAGCAACATTCGATTATTGAAATCGATTTTTTTAATTGTTTTTTTTTTCTTGTAAAGGACGCTCAAAATTGATTTTTATTAGCCTAAATTGCTCTAAACGTAGTTAACAATTGGGTTTTGAATCTGACTTTTCAACTCAAAAAGAGGTGGGTATTATAAGTTTTCAGCCCTTGTTTGTTCCAGCATCCCCCTAAATACATCTATAGCTCCCCCTTCACATTAAAATCTTAATGGTGGGTACGTTCACTGTTTACTTAAACCCTATTTATTTACGTTAACTTCCATAACTCAAGTTATATAGAGGTAGGTATATAAATTATTATATTTACTTCGTATTCAAATCCCACATCGAAAGCTCTTAACAAATAATGAGTGACGTCACCTATTGCGTAGTAATTCACAACCAAAACAAAACATGACCTACTTACTAACAACTATTTAAATACATTCAAAACAACCCTTAATGCAACGCCATAAAGTTGATAATCATTTGATGGGTTTGTTGGACAAGTTGGTAATAAAAATGTATGTTATTATAGCCCGTATTGCAAGGGTATAAGGCTGTAGGGGTATGATTAAGTGGGGTGAATGAACTAGGGTCCACGTGGTGCTTGCAATTGCGCAGTTTTGAACCCCCTGCAGTAGTTACGACGCACATCGGTATATGGGGTCGGGTGAGCGTACCGGTTGTCGGGATCGAGAAAAATAACACTGAATAAAATTCCATTCCATTATTTTATTTTCTTTTTTCTAAAGCTTGGCTTTTTAATAAAACCTGAAACCATTTTATAGTTAAATCACAAAATATCTATTTTTTTGCGATTATCCACTTATTTTTTTTGTATGTTATGTTAAAAATTGTATGTTGGTTTTTCCTTTTTAAATTACTATTCTTAAACGAAAATAAGCATTCAAATAACGTTATAATGGTTATTTCAAACATGCAGTCAGGACTATTCAGTACTTGTGCATTCTCTGCATTCTACTGATTATAAGCATCCAATCAGCTTACCCCATAGAGAGCACTAGCGTGATTATAAATTAGAATAAGCGAGCTCAGAAGACATTTAATTCGTAACAAAAGAGGCCACAGACTGATTCATATGCATCTAACGGCATTGGACCAAAATTGAACCAAACAGTAACATTACCAGAAATACCACTTCAAAAGACCCGCGAAAATAAGACAAGATGCATGAAATTTACAAGACAAAGAGTGAAAAAAAGCAGCACACAACATACATAAAGTAAACACTTAAAGTCATCAGTCGTCAGTCTTACTACTTTTAAAGTCGGTTATTTTTTTTTCTTTCTTTGTTTTGCAGTAATTTAATAGTAAGTAATGTTTTTAAGTAAAAAAAAACTAAATGAATTCAAATATTTAAATTAAATTCTGATGACTCGTCACAAAATTCAAGCAGCCATTTTCAAAATTAATATCTACCAATGAAACCAGTATTTATTAAGTACCCGTTTACAAACAGTCCCGGGATGTCAGACATCCCGATATTTGTGGGAGGTCCCGATTTATAAGTTGAAATTGAATATACTGCTTTTTGTGGTTTTACAGTACAGCAGGACTTAATAAAAGAAAAGAAGATATACTACAGAAACAATTAAACTTAAATGTACAGAAATGTATGAATGAAATTAAAGTAGAATCTATTTTTTGTTTTGCAGTTTCTACTTAATATCGCTTTTATAAATAGAATGACTGTTAGAAATGGTCAGTGTATTTTTGATTGTGTTATAGTTATTATTGTATTATTTAGATTTTTTATGTATTTTAGATTCGTTAATTACATTCTACCTAATATTTGTACGCCTTTACGGCAAAACATAGCATTGAATCTGAATCTGACTCTCGATTTTTTAGTTCAAAGATCGAAAATCCCAATTTGCTCAAAATAATATCTGGAAACGCTATGTAGTTATTTTGTTATGTCGTTATTCTATGTCACGTGGCCCTTCTGTGTTTGATTTAACAGTGTGTCAACTTATTAAGTTTAAAATAAAGCAAGGAAGTGAGAGCGGATCCTTTGCGGATATGTCTGAATATCCTACGTGATTAATCAAAGTCTGAAACGTTAGGATTTAATTCTAGTCTATTATTTAGGACACAGTTTCAGTTGGGATTCGTTCATTGTCTGAAAACATTATATCACTGAAAATTATATGTATCTCTCTCTTTATTAATTTTGTTATGTATGTCTACATTGTATAAAACAAACTTGCTTCCCACCATCTATACGCTTAGATCTTTTAAACTACGCAACGGATTTTAATGCAATTTTCATTAATAAATAGTGATTCAAGAGACCGTTTGTTTATGTATCCGTGCCTTTTTATAATATTACTAGATTTTGCCTGTGACTTCGTCCGTGTGAATGTCGGTTACTGGTACTTAATCTACTATTTATCTATCATCTATTAATCTTTAATATAAATAAATAAAAAATAATCGCTAAATGGGTTGCTAAGCGCAAAACTCGGGAACGGCTGTAACGATTTGTCTGATTCTTTTATTGCTGTTTCGGACAAGGTTTATGTAAATTAAAGTTTTGGAAAGTTCACCGAAAAAGTCGGAATATGCAGTGTACGAAGTCGGGCTGGTTCGCTTGTGTTTAATTTTTTTTTCTAATAGCCAGCGACAGGTGCATCTACCCTACATTAGGGCGCATGTATTTAGGTGACCCATATCCATCCCTTCTGGGAGCACCGCGGTGCACGACACTGCAATCAAATCAGCGTTTTTTGCGCACTTAAAAGACTCTCGGCGCTCCTTATTGAATATTAGTATTTTTATATGAAGCACTTGTATACTTTGTCGCTAGTTTTTAATTTAATATTATAATTTAGGTTTCTTTGTTTGTGCTAAACCAGATTTAAAAAAAAAAAAATCTGCCTCAAATTATTCCACATCAGCTACCTGCTAGTGAAAGCCCACTCCCAGCAAAATCGGTCTAGCTGTTTCGAAGATTAGATGGAACAGGCAGACAAACAAGTAGACACAAAAATTAAAAAAATAAGTATTTCGTATTTATTCACATTTGTATTAATTTGATTTTATTTATTTATTTGTAAATTTCTAGAAAGTACAAAAAATTGGCTTCCGGCCGTCTGTACGCATAGATTTTAAACTACGCAACGAATTTTAATGCGGCTTTCATCAATAGATAGAGTGATTCAAGAGGAAGGTTTATATGTTTTGTGTCTGCATCACCCCAAGGTAGACTGGTAGAAAATGCCAAAGTTATTAAGTAAGTTTTTTACATAATGCAAAAAGTTTGAAAAAATAAATATCCAACACCAGAATGGAATCCAAAACACAACGCTTAGCAGTCGACCTTGCAATAAAAGCCACTTACTTATGAATAAGTATGAGACCTATCTACATTGGGTAGAAATAACATAATTAACAATTACAGTTCCTACGAGCGCTCACGTCCCTCTGCTGAGGGTTAGCGTCGAGCAGGATCAATATCTTCGAATGAACCGTAATAATTTAACGAACTATCGTTATGTTAACTTGATGGAACAGTGGTTAAAGCGCTTGCCTTAAAAGCATGAGGTTTGCTGGTTCGATACTGGGATGTACCATTGTGACTTTAATCATTTATATCTTGGACATTGATTGATAAGAGTCTGAAATGTTTTACCATCAGTCGATTGGCCCATGAACTGTTGGCCAGCAGAATTTTTCAACCACGAACTTTTCATCCAAAGCACTTTTCACCCACGAACGTTTCGCCAACATGATTTTTCGCCAGTGAATGTTTCATCAACTGAATGTTTTGTTTTTCACTGGCGAAAAATCATGTTGGCGAAACGTTCGTGGGTGAAAAATGCTTTGGATGAAAAGTTCGTGGTTGAAAGATTATGTTGACCAACAGTTCATGGGCCAATTGACTGTTGGCAAAACGTTTCAGACTCGATTGATAAATGAAAGGAAATCTGTATGTATCTATACAAATAAATAACGTGTCTGCTTGTAATGTCAAAATAACTGTCTGTTTGCCTGTCTGTTTGTTCGGCTAAAACGAGTTAAACGGGTTTTATTTTACAAAAATAATAAGGGTTCCGCGCAAAAATATACTCGTAAAACCTAGTGATAACCGAGCTTGTATGCAAGTCTGATATCTGCCTTCTCTGTACGAGAAGAGGCCTTTGTCCGGCAGTGAAACAATAATAAGCCGGTATTATTATTTATTTAAATATCCCGCACTAATGAAGCTCAAATCCAACAGCTTTTTAACAATATGTGACTAGCTTTCGTTTTCCTTATAGTTTGTATTAATATTTTTTGTAATCCTTTTATCTCAGTACTGGTACGTACAACTTACATAGTATGTCTACACACTTTAAACAAACGTAGCACAAACACACTAAATACAGATTTTTATACATTACAAACCACTCACATTCTTCACATTCACATTCTCCCATGCTCGCACATAACAAACACTTCTAACACTATTTACACATGCATACTAGCACTACTAAATAAAACTAACATTATTTGTTACTATATCTCCTCTTGTCCACTTCAGTGGCATGTGACCACTTCTCCACAGATTGAAACTCAGTATGAAACCCTACAGATAAATGGCAAACAATATCAGAAACCTAAATGAATTAGACGAAATCGTGGTAGCAAAATCGGTTTCATGTGACATTGCGAATCTAAACAAACATATAAAATATACCAAAACTGATTTAACGTTAATCCAACAAAATATAAGAAGTATTTATTGCAACTTTGACAACTTTGAAGCCTCACTCTCGGATCTCATCCCAGAAATAGACGTCATTATATTTACAGAATGTCGCCTCAACATAAAAAAACCCATCCCGTCTATAAGAAACTACTCACATTTTGCTACCATGCATAATTGTAATCAAAATGATGGTGTGATCATATACGCTAAATCTAAGCTGAATCCAGTTTTTAAGGAACATATCTTGGATAATGCCTCGTGCGTACAGTTAAACATATGTGGATGTACTATCCTGGGAATATACCGATCACCTTCACATCAGAATGCAACTAGATTTATTACCTCACTCAATACACTTTTAGACACTATCAAATTCAATCGGAATATTATAATATCTGGTGACATAAATATTAATCTAATTTTGAAAGATAATGAATCATCTTATGAATGTAGTAATCGGGCCTCATACCTTACTATGCTATCTTCACACGGACTTCTCCCAGGACACATAATTCCCACACGTGAATATAGTTGTCTAGATCATTATATTTTAAAAATAGACAAAACCAAACTCTCAGCTAGTATTGCAGTATTAAATACTACCATAACAGATCATGCATCGGTATTCATGAGCTTATCTAAAATAAAAAAATACTGTTCTCCATCTGTCAAGACCTTTATTGATTTTAATGCAGCTGCTGAAAAGCTTATACACCATAACCTGTCCACATTATTACTAAGCGACGACCCTAACTTTGTGATCGAACAATTGACTAATAAACTTCAATCATCCCTGGAAGAGAGTGTTAAAGTAAAGAGGATCTGTAGCAAGCAGCGCATTATTAAGCCCTGGATCACCAGTGGTCTTTTACGTTGTATCAGAAACAGAAACAAAATGCAACTAAAATTAAAGTCTGATCCGTGTAACGAAACATTAAAAATTACATTTACCAGGTACCGTAATTACTGTAGCAAATTAATTAAAAGACTAAAGCGCAAATATGAATTTGAACTGCTAAAAACTAATATTAAAAGCTCTAAAGATCTATGGAAGTCTATTAAACAAATATCGCATCTTAATACATCTAAAATAGGAAGTTATGATTTACTTAGTACTCGTAATTCTCCTATAGAATCAGTTAACTGTGTGAATAGCTATTTCGCCAGTGTCGGTAAGCGCCTTGCAGAAAGCATCCAAAGTGGGCCCTCACATCCGGTTGATGGCCTAGTATCTGCCCCAAAAATTCAACAGTCTTCATTTGTGCTTCTGGAGACTGACCCATGGGAGGTAGACTGTGTTATATCAAACTTGAAAACTGACAGTGCTTCCGGTTGGGACGGTATCCCGACTGGGTTCGTTAAATTGATTAAACCACTCGTTGCTCCCATTATCAGCCATCTTGCCAACCTCTGCTTCCGAAAAGGTATATTCCCGATCTTGCTTAAAAAATCCATCGTGACACCGGTTTACAAGGGTGGTGACAAAAGAGATATTAATAATTATCGACCTATTTCAGTCTTGACCGTTATCTCAAAAATTATTGAAAGGCTTATCAACTCACGCCTTATTACCTATCTCGAAAAATATAATATTCTATCAAAATCACAATTCGGGTTCAGAAAAGCAAAATCCACAGAAGACGCTATAACAGGACTGACCTCCTTGGTGACGCAGTATATAGACCGTGGAGTAAAATGTCTCACAGTCTTCTTAGACTTGAAAAAAGCTTTCGATACTGTATCTGTCCCCACCCTTGTAAAAAAGATGGAACATGTGGGCATTAGGGGTATGCCGCTAAAACTCTTAACTGACTACCTAAAAGACCGTACTCAAAGCGTTAAAATTGACAGCTTCACAAGTTCTGACACTAAAATTGAATTCGGCGTGCCTCAGGGAAGCGTCTTAGGGCCCACGTTATTCTTAATATACTTAAATGAATTAACGAATCTCAAGATAGACAAAGGGCAAGTGTTTTCATATGCAGATGACACTGCCATTGTGTTTAACGGTGCTTCCTGGGACTCCGTCTTTGAAGCTGCTGCGAACGGTCTTTATAAGGTTGCAAACTGGCTTAAATCAGCTCTTCTTACTCTAAACATAGCCAAAACAAACTACATTTGCTTTGCAATAAATAAGCGTACACTCCCCCCCCCAAACTTAAAACTAAGTATTCATTCCTGTGACCTTAACAATATTAAGCATTGTGGTTGCGAAGAGATCGGATGTGTCAAATCCACTAAATACCTTGGAGTTATTCTGGACAACCGACTTTCTTGGCACCCTCAAATCGAAGCTGTAAATGATAGGATCCGGAAACTCATTTGGGTTTTTAAAAAGCTGAGACATGTCACCTCGCAAGATCTCCTAAAACGTATCTACATTGCATTGGCACAATCTGTTATGAGTTACTGTATAGCTATCTGGGGCGGAGCTACCAAAATTAAATTTCTCGAAGCAGAAAGAGCCCAGAGATGCTTGATAAAGACTATGTTTTTTAAGCCCTTTAGATTTCCTACTGACGAATTATACCTAAGTCATAAAATATTGTCACTAAGAAAACTTTATATTGTCAATTCAGTACTTAAACTACATAAAACATTACCTTACGTACATAAAGCCCACACAGGTAGAAGAAAATGTAATGTGGCCACCGCTCCTCCCTGTAAAACTCTATTTGCCAGGCGTCAATTTCTTGCACACTCTGCCTACCTTTACAATAAGCTTCACGAGAAATATACAATATATAATCTGCGACTCCATAAATGTAAACAAATAATACTCCAAGAACTTGAGCCGCTTGGGTACAACGAAACAGAGAACTTATTATTTAAATTCGAACGTTAGGATAATACTCATAATCTCTAGTAGTACTTACCGATCATCGCTTACATCGCAGGGGTGGACAACTCCGAATAAGAGCATAATTATTCTCGCAACTATATCACACACACATATACAAACACACCCTCGCACACACCCTTACGCACACATACTTACATTCATCCATAGACACACATACACATACACTCACATAAACACACACAGTACCATACCAGTATCATTTAGTTATCTAAATAATTTTGTTCATGCTTTCGTTTACTATAGTTATATGAAATAGTTTAATTTATTTTTAAAGACCTATCGTATGACCGCAATATTTAGTCCTAAGGAGGAGCGGGACGACCCAACACAAGCATTACTACATGCTTCCCGGGCAGTTCCGGCAACTAAATAGTATTGTATAAGCAAAGTTATAGAAATAAACTATTTTTATTTTTATTTTTATTTTTATTTTTTTTATTATCATAACAGGTTTGCACCTGAGGTTTTGATAGAACGGTCATGATAAGTAAAAATGCAAAATTAAATGCTATTCCTGCATATTTAAGTACTAAGTTCTCTGGCAAGACACGAAGACATTGTATTTGAGCAATAAGTATTAAAGCGGGTAGTCTGCTGAGCGAGACGTGGTTTTCACTGCTGTACTGATATTGTTATTGTTATTACGTACATTCTGAGTTAAGGGGTATGTTACTCTGAAACGATGGCATTAAAGTTTAGTTTGTAAAAACATTGTTGGGATGATGTTCCTTGACGCGGCTTGCGATAGGAAGTTACAGGCAGAAATCGTCATGTAAGGGAAAAGTGTTATGCTCCCTCTAGGCAAACTTCCCTCTCTTTCTTATTCTCTTTGTCTCTTTCTTTTATACTAGTATACCGGTGTGCTGGAGGAGCTCGTGGCTAAGTAATAACAGCCGCATGGGTCGATCCGTCAGGTTAAGCTACGCTTGCCGGGGTTGGTCCGTGGATGGGTGACCATCTTTACACACCAAGACTCCTCCGTGCTTCGGAAAGCAGGTTAAGCCGTTGGTCCCGGCTGTCATATAGATGTCATGTGGATCATTGACAGTCGTTACGGGTCGTCAGAAGCTCGAAAATCTGACAACTAGTCTAACCAAGGGGTATCGTATTACCCAGTTACTGGGTTGTGGAGATCAGATAGGCAGTCGCTCCATGTAAAATACTGGTATTCAGCTGCATCCGGTTAGACTGGAAGCCGACCCCAATATAGTTGGGACAAGGCTAGGCAGATGATGATGGCCGGTGTGCTGGAACTTTTTTTGTTGTACAGCAAATGGTTTAAATAATGTAAATTTTATGTGACCGTCAGGATGGCTAGATCAAACGAGATATGTGCGGTCAACAAGAGATAGATATGCAGGGTCGTCACATATATATAGTAGAGTAGAAGTTTTCTTAGAAATCGATGGATATTTTTTTATTTTTTTATTTATAAAGTAGCAACACTGCAGCAATAGTTAACTAATTAAGTTAAGTTTCAATGGAACACATCCATGGTTTTAAAACTATATCTATATCTTTTGTTGACTGTTTTACATCAGACCAATTAGTGCATTGCTTTATACCTATTTGCTACTATTCAATACCTTTAATCGAAATATTTGCTACCTTAGGCGTTAAGAAATATATAAAAAAATATTCAAAGCAATAGATTATTAATTTCAGTCAGAATCCGTCGGATTGAGGTAGTATGTTCGTTCGTAATTACCCCACAGGTCGTGTTAGGGCTCCCCCTTAACCGAGCTAAGTACGGACCTGAGTGAGTTGGCACAAGCTCGGGTTAATTTGACTGTTTGGTGGATATATCGCCTTTTAGCTGATCACCGGTCCCTCTGTTGCCCTAGTCGCGACGCCCCGAGGACATGAGCTCACCGAGCTCATGCTCACTTTATTTTACTAAAGTAATATTATGCGTTGGAGGTCGTTTTTGCAATGTCTGTATAGTAATTTGACGTCGCGAGACGACATCTGGCTACCGTAGGCGCGGGCTTGCGGACGACGACTGATGGGTGGCTCGCCGTCCGATCAAGGACCAGGCTCGGGTCGACGGCGCGTTCTGTTCCACGCGCGCCTCAAAGCTGTCAGCACAGGGACGGGGTCCCAACAGGGCTAAACGCCTGCCGGTGTTGCGGGACGTCTTAACAGGTTACCGTGGCCCCGGAAAGTAAAGGGCAACAGAAGGAACAGGGTGGGTTTTTAGTCAGTAAAAGTCTGACAGTCTCTTCCGCTCCACCCAGGGCGGAAGGACTCATTTGATGGTTTTTACCCCATTAAAAAAGAAAGTAAAGTTTCATTTTACTTTGTTAAAGACGTCCAAATCGTCCAATGTCGTGTTGTCGCAGTGATTAAGGCGCCCGCGTCTTACGTCACTGACATTGGTGAAGAACAACATCATCAATATTCTCTTGCCTCCATCATCAGATCCTTGTTACTAAGTTTGAAACTGTCAAAATATTATATTGTCACGGGAATCCAATGTGTATGCAAAGTTTCATTAAAATCGGGTTAGTAGAAGTATTTGAAAAAGCTGTCACAAGATTTGATCCAAAGATAACAAATCTACCCGATCAAGTTATATAAATCTGTTTAATAAAACGAACTTTAATTAAAAACTAAAATGAATAAAACAAGTAAGTACTGTAGTCTAGACTTTCACAGTTGGGACCCATTATTGGGAAGCCGGTCAATATTTTTAATGGGTTCCGACTGTTAGTTTCTAAATATTTTATTTTTATTTTTACTACGTAATTTTTAGCTCGTAGGTAAGTAATAAAAGCCACACGTGTCGATTTGCCAGGTAAAGCTACGCTTGCCAGGGTTTGTCCGTGGATGGGTGACCATCTTTACACATCGAGACTCCTCTGTGCCTCGGAAAGCACGCTAAGCCGTGGTCCCGGCTGTCATACGTGGATCTTTGACAGTCCAAGACCAAAAGTCTGATAACTAGTCTTACCAAGGGATATTGTATTACCCAGTTACTGGGTTGTGGAGGTCAGATAGGCAGTCGCTCCATGTAAAATATAGGTATTCAGCTGCACCCGGTTAAACTGGAAGCCGACCCCAACACAGTTGGGAAAACGCTTGATAGATTGATTGATTTTATTACTACATTCATCTACATCAACCAGACTAAATCAGCAGACACCAACCAAACACTTTTAAAGTAAACACAACACACATTTGTCAAATGTTAAAGCAAGCTTTAAAACTAGCTTAAACACATCAGCTTCGACAATTAGAGCGGCCACCCTCCGTAATGGCGGAGCGTGGAGACAGATTTTATTCCAATCCGAAACGCATCAAGTAATTACAAATAAACAGCAGCAACTACAGACGAGCGTGCGGGAAAATTGTACGGACACCATGACTTGGGCAGGATATTAATATTTGTATGTTGAAATATTACTTGGACTGCCTCGTTGGTCTAGTGAGCGCAAGCGCGACTGCTGTGCATGAGGTCTTGGGTTCGATTCCCAGGTCGGGCAAAGTGTTATTGGGTTTTTCCATCAGGAATTTCTCAGTAGCAGCCTCGGAGTCTGGATTTGTGCCCGGTTGATGGCGATAGGCTCGCCCCCTATTACATGGGACTAAAAACATAACTGGTGAAATGTGGGTGTACTAATGGGTACACCTCTGCCTAACCCTTCGGGGATTACAGGCGTGATGTTATGTCGTGATGTTATGAAATATTACTTTTGGCCTCTTTTTATTTGTTGGTCACTTGTAGTCTTTTAAAAGAGAAAAATTGAGTTAACGCGGCTTATTTTTTATTAATTTGCGATTATATTTTCATATCAATAGTTGATCCCACTTGGATGTTGAAAAGCGTCGTATGATACCCGATAACAGTCTATCATTAAGCTATAGTTTATAGTATAATATTTGTCAAAGTATGTGCTGTCACCAACGATACCATGGAAGAAATGTTTTGGGCCAAGCAAATAAAAAATAATATTGTGCGAACACGAAGATGAAGAAGTAATATTGCCCTTTAGTTGTAATGGTTATTATTGTTATTATAAACGTAAATCACTCCCTACCAATACACGTATGTCAAGCGCTCATGGTTACCCTACCAGTTAACATGCGGGCAGCATTAATTAGTAAACAGTAGACCGTCTGAGTGTACCAACAAAGCAAGATTTTTCTTGTATTCTACACTGCTGGGGAAACAAAACTTATATTTTTTTCCCAAGTCTGAGCTTTTTCAAAACGTAAAATTCATGAATTTAAAACGGGTGTACATTTTAAATGTTAATTAGGCTTGGCGATAATTTTTGCAGTTGCATACTGAAAATCTGTTAGAGCAAGTGCACGATTAACTTTCATAGCTTATAAAAGTTTATGGTTGAGATATTATTTTTGAATGAAATATTATTGTTTATCTACTGATGTGACTTATTCAATTCATATCAGATCAGTGCTCGTGGCTCCTCTGTATGAGAAGAGGCCTTTGCCCTGTAGTGGGCCAATTATAGAATGGTATTTAGTTTTATGATGATTTGGTCATGTTGGATGAAAAGGGATTAACAAAAGGAATTTATATGACAGATGTGAGTGACAACGCAGGGAGGACGCCTTAGAGAAACCTACACTGAACTTATTTGTGAGGTTCTTTAGAAAGGTCGGGTGCGCAGTACTCGTAACCGGCGTGCTTGTATGACGAGATGTATGAACGTGGTCGAGGCGAAAGGAGTATGTAAGGATCGTAGCAGGTGGCGTTCTGTGAATTCCGCCTAAAAACGCGTATGTTTATGTACGTATGTGTCATCATCGTTATCTGCCTAGCCTTTTCCCAACTATGTTGGGGTCGGCTTCTAGTCTAACCGTATGCTGCTGAATACCAGTATTTTACATGGAGCGACTGCCTATCTGACCTCCACAACCCTGTAACTGGGTAATACGATACCCCTAGGTAAGACTGGTTGTCCGACTTTCAAGCTTCTGACGACTCGTAACGATTGTCAAAGATCCACATGTGAAAGCTGTTGCTTAACGTGTTTCTCGAGGCACGGAATGATGTCAGTAATGTCTAAGATTAACTGATTGACTGATTGACTGGTTGTCTGTTTATGGATGTATGTGTATTTTTTATTAATCACGACTATGATGTTTCGGCAAAGGTAACATGTTGTATTTTATTTACTTTTGTAAAACATTTACAGTTTATGTAATGATAAAAAACAATCGTTTATTATACAGCTTTTTATGTAATACTTCCAACCATTTCTCAAGACTATTTTCGTAGTTATGACCGCACAAGGTTATCGCAATTTCCCCAATGTGGCCAGAAAAGAGGCCTAACTAGGCCAATAAATAATGTCTAACGTTAATGGTCACACTAAAACGTTTGCGAGTAGTTCTGTTCAACCTTGTCGTTTTTGTTTTATGCTGTTTTTTTTTTGTGAGATATTGAGCTTAAAATAATTACTAAACGGGGAATAATATTTACAGGCTACGAGTCAAACTGCTTATTTGGTCTAGTGGTCACAAAGTGCGCCCGCTGAGCATGAGGTCTTGGGTTCGATTTCCAGGTCGGACAAAGTGTTATTGGGTTTTTCCATCAGGAATATCGCATTAGCAGCCTCAGAGTCTTCTTTAATTCAGAAATTTCTAAGCAGCAGCCTTGGAGTCTAGATTTGTGCCCGGTTTATGGCAATAAGCTCGCCCCCTATTACATAGGACATAAACATAACTGGCGAGATGTGGGTGAGTACACATTAGTAAATAGGAACACCTCTGCCCAGCCCTTCGAGGATTACAGGCACGATGTTGTGTTGTCTGTACTACATTAAAAGAGCTTGTCTTTTGTTTGAGCACGTAAATCTCAAGAAATACAGGGCTGATTCTGAATTTTGATTTTTTGCTGATAGTAAGATAGGTAAGTTATTTAATACTAGCTTTTCCGCGACGAAAAGAAAGAAAGAAAATCTTTTTATTCACGCGAAAATGACGCACATAACATAAAAGAAAAATTGAACACTAAAGCAAAATAAAAACAAGCTGGTATTAAATCTAAAAAATTAAAAAAAAGTAAATAATAATTAAGAAATATGCGCCACTACCGCGAAACGGCTGACGCTCAGCATAATGCCGTGGACTGTGCACGAAGGCACGGAAAATTCTTTACCTTTAAAATATTACTAAGTATATCTTTATAACAAAACAACTCTGTAAACATACTTAAAACGTCGTTAACATTTCACATTATCAACAACAACACGTAATTTACCCAATGCTCGTTTTCTTAAGTCCTTTCCGAAGTGCAGACACAAAGGTAATAAGAGCTGGAGGTGGCACGTCTAATATCGCAACAATGTGTCATAGTTGTAACTTGCATTCGTGTGCCATCTCACGACGATGCAGCCGACGGCCTGTCCAAAGTTAGCACCCCTTCATACTTAGCACGCATCCCGAAATTCAAAACAAAACCATTGTCATCCTACTTTTTCAACCTATTTATAATCCAATGCTGCTTTTCTGAGGTAGATAGATATTTGTTTTAAACAAAAGCAGCGATTTACGCTGATAGAGAATGGGTTAGGTTATCTTCAAGCGTGTCTCAGTAGAGGCGGGTTTGCAGCTTTCGTAATAAATTTCCTCAAGTTCAGTTTCGGTTAATATAATATGCCACCTTTGTTAACATGCACGAAGCGGTAACCAAATATTGGTGTTTGTAACTTTTCAGTGACGGCAGTACTCATTAAGCTTTGACGCTTCGTTCTTACTACTTTGAACGTTGACGTTATTGGGTCATGTCATGTATCTGAGACTGTTAGAATTACTTGTCATTAGGTTGATTTTCCATCGTCAGACGGCACGGCTGGCGCAGTGGCTGAGCTCTTGGCTGCTGCGCTGCGTATCGCGGGTTCGATTGTCGTGGAAGAAATATTTGTATGGCCTACATATAATTGCACCGGATCTATAGTTTTATTGTAAAAGTTTGTATTATACAAAACATTAATAGAAATTAAAAATAGAAAGGAAAAAGAAGAAAATTGAAAAAAATGAAATAAAAGAGAAGAGAAATAGAGAAAAATTAAAATTAATAATTATTAATTTTATATTTTTTATTGTTTTATTTATTTATTGGTGTTCTTTTCTTTTATTATTATTATTTTTGTTAATTAGTGAGAGTTAAAGATTTTTGATATAATAGAAATTTCATCAAAATCAGTTTAGTAGTTTGTTTTTTTATATGTATTACGTGATATTAGATAATAAATACTGCAAGATTATTAGTTCTAAGTTATCTTGCTGCGTCCTAACAAGGTCATGTAGTTAAATTAGAATTAGAATTTTTACGTTGAAAAACCACTGTTACGATTTCTGCCAGGTACACGTGTGAAATGTCACGGCGTTCCTTCAGAGAGCCGTCCAGAGAGACTAACGTCTTCCGACATGCCGGCGGGTCGCTGCATCATAAACTATGCACGGAAACAACATGAACGAACGTAAAGTTAGAACTACCTAAAATTTTTGGAGAATATTTATTTATTATTTATCGTCAAACAAATTAAAACAATGACTTACAAAGAAAAACAAACATATGATTAAATTAAAATATCAACAATGTAAATTTAAAACTCTGGAAACTTCCAAAAAATATATCGACTATTGGGAATCAAAACATCTTGTAACCTATCTCCGTAAACATGTACCAACCCATTCTACTAACATTGAATAATCTGCCTAGTCTTTCCCTACTATATTGGAGTCAGCTTCCAGTCTAATCGCATGCAGCTGAATACCAGTATTTTACACGGAGCGACTGCCTATCTGACCTCCAGTAACTGGGTAATACGATACCCCTTAATTAGACTGGTTGTCAGACCTTCGTCCGTAACGACTGTCAAAGATCCACGTATGACAGCCAGGACCAACGGCTTTACATGCTTTCTGAGGCACGTAGGAGTCTCAGTGTTTAAAGATGGTCACCCATCTACGGATCAACCCCGGCAAAGCTTAATCTGATGGATTGAGCCATGCGGCTGTCATTACTTAGCCACGAGTACCCCTTCCACTAACATAATAAGATATTCTTCCGAACCAGCCGTCAACTTCGCGACTAGCAAAGTGCTCGAAGAAATAAATAACTTTCTCTTTTGTACGGACTTTATAACGGCCCGGGATGCCATAAAAACATGTGGTTTGGTTACGATAAAGAGCCCATTGTGGGTTTTTCGTTTACTCCCCATGGAGCGACGCGGCCTAAGATTAGGGGGACCCTTCTTTTTGACACGTTTGTGGTTACTGCAATATTTTGGTAAGAGGCTTTTTAGGTTATTATTAGTTAATGTGATCGTCGAATTGGGTAGTTGTCATCACCAATCAATTGACGTACTTTTTATGACGTGATTTTGTACGGTAATATCAAAGTGTGACGTCACTTATTTGGCAACTCAATTGACTAACTATTTATTGATTTTAGAGCCACAAAAAAATAACAGTAAATTGAAAATTATTCGGGTTTTCAGGGCTTAAATAAAGTGTTATTTTAAAGAAGTTACATATGTCTTAGAATTATTGGTTAGTTTGACTGCGTCGTTGGCCCCGTGGACGCACAGCGCGACTACTGAACTTGAGCTCTTGGGTACGATTCCCAGGTCTGGCAAAGTGTTATTGGGTTTTCCCATCAGGAATTTCTAAGTAGCAGCCTCGGAGTCTGGCAATAGGCTCGCCCTATTTTATGGGACTTGAACATAACTGGCGAAATGTGGGTGAACTGTTGGTTACACCTCTGCCTAATGATGATGATGTGATGTTACGGTACAAATAACAATAATTTAAACAAATAAACTGACATGATTAAATGCTTGGGATTCCTTGCTACTACAGCGTAGCTATGGTGCTACACGTGCTACGGCGTAGACGGCGCATGGTGTTTGCTACGGCGTAGCAGACAGACCAATATATTGTTTATCGTAGATTACAAATGTTTCTCTCTCTGGATAGTGGCCTAAAAAGTATTTTTTTATGTAGAAAAAAATATTAAAGGTTTTCAGTTTGAAAATCTTCAGCGATACCCAATTTTATTGTTAAAAGTGGTGATTAAAAACCAAAAGTGGTGATTTATGCTCAGCAGAAGTTTATGTAAGAATAGTTCCACAATTTTCGTACCCCACAACATATTTCATAGAAAGATTGAATGCTATGGCGCGTTTAAGGAATATTGCGCTTTTTCCTTGATTTGTGAATTGAATTATTGTGTATTGGATTTATTTGAGGTATTCTCTCGTTTTTTTTCTTTTATTGTTGTTATTTTTATGAGAACGGCCTTTATTGTGACTTTGTGAACACGGACACAATGGATCAGAAGATAATATTATTACGTAGGAGTTATATTTTAGTTTATCAGTTAATGGTTGTAAGTGTGTGGGGTTGTAGTTGTGTCTTGGGTTTGTTTCCCAGGTCGGGCAAAGTGTTATTGGGTTTTTTCATCAGGAATTTCTCAGTGCTAGTTTTGGAGTCTGGATTTGTGCCCGGTTGATGGCAATAGGGTCGCCTCCTATTCCATGGGACTTAAACATAACTGGCAAAATGTGGGTGTACACCTCTGCCTAGACCTTCTGGGATTGCAGGCGTGAAGTTATGTTATGGTTGTGAGAGATGAATGCAATATTTACCGTGGCTAAAGTCTCAAACCTCAACTTTTTGTTGTAAACGGTTTAATTGAAATAAATGATTTGAGTATCATTAATTAACTTGGAGCAAAGTCTGTTTAATCAAACATTTAGGGTCGAGACTAAACAATTTACGGAAATCTGTATGTTATCATGAGTGCAATCATGTGTATAAATATCGTATACTTATTACCAGTCACCCTATATAACATCACGCTTCGACCCTCGGGAGCAGGGCAGTAACCAAAGACACATACATGTGTAAAACATCGGGGTACATCTATACTAATATTATAAAGATGTAAAGTGTGCGAGTTTGTGAGTTTGTAGGGGTTAATCTCTGGATTTACTGAACCGATTTTGAAAATTCTTTCGCAAATTGCAAGTTACGTTATCACTGAGCCCTAAAGGCTATATTTTATTAATCAAAAAATTAGGGATCTGTAAAAAAAAAACCACGCGAACGAAGTCGCGAGGAGAGTGCTAGTCAGTTATAAAAGTGACATTCTGGTTTCCTTTCTCCGCGTCCGAACCAGTGAAGCATGGTGATAGCCGTTCATAAGTTATGTAGGCCTGGCTATAATATCATGATAACATTATAAAAAAGTGTCACAGCCTTAAATATAGGCTTTAGGTACGTATGGGATCGTTACGTGACTAGTGATGTGCGTCGTCAAATCGATTTATCGTAAGTTAAATATCGACTAAAGAGTTTAGGCGAGTGAAATGGAAGATAACATGATTCTTATTTGTGTGTTGGATTTCGGGCTGCTTCCGAGACAGTCAAAGTTAAAGTCAAAGTCAAAATATTTATTTTCAATTTGAGCATTAATTGTTTAATGCCATCGTAATATTTTCATTTTACTAAAACAATGTAAATTACTTGATCAATTTAAAAAATATTTTTATTTGCAGAATACAGGTACATAAAATAGATATCAGAAACGAAAAAGTTAGCTGGTTTTATAATCGATATATTCGACCAAATTATAATAATAATAAAAAGCTTTACTTTGTCCCTTACACTTAATTGTTGTCTATTTATTTGTTAGTAATGTTAGATACATGCGGTGAAAGCCTTTTCAAAACTCAACCATGCAAGGTGTGCGAAAATTAATAAATTCAGTATGTTATTTTTATAATTTCGAATTGATCGCACAAAATTACTATTATAACAGTAGGTTTAGGAGTGGTGAAAGCACGGACAGAGCTTTTAGGTAATTACGTGATTATACAATAAGATAATTAATCTTATGCTCTTGCACGCACTGCTGTCATTTACTGTTTTGGCTATTAAAACATACATTTCGCGTCTGCACGAAGACTGAGGAAGTTGTGGAGTTTTTGAGAGTGAAGACCAACTGGACTCTGAGGGTCGAAAGGTTGGAATCGCGTCATAACATCAACTGTAAGTAATTTGTGGTACGTGTTCCTACCCACCAGCTACAGATCTTCTTGAAAGAGAATTTTTGGCCGAAGGGTGTCGTATAATGACGTTTCAGAGGTCGGTTACGCGACACCACGCAGCAAAACATGACGCCTTCTGTGTTTTGTATTTTAAAAGTTTCAAAGCCAGAATCATCGGTGGCAATTACTAGAAAAGCGCCGTCAAGTCTCTAAGAAACGATTCAACAGACTTCAAAATCGATATATACGAATATCGACTAAATGTTCACAAAGAGTGAAGGCACATCACTAGTGACGAGCACATTCTTCGCACCCCACTAAGTGATTCGCGATAAAAAGCGTGCGCGTTACGTGAATAGCTGTCTCTTAGGCGTATGGATATGGCGGATATAACTCAAACTACGGGAGGTGCCTTACTCGGGATCGTGCTGTTTTCCACTAGATATTTTTTTA
Organism: Hoplodrina ambigua; assembly: GCA_949774945.1. Lineage (NCBI taxonomy): Eukaryota > Metazoa > Arthropoda > Insecta > Lepidoptera > Noctuidae > Hoplodrina > Hoplodrina ambigua. The sequence goes on from OX458981.1 coordinate 12,360,387, forward strand.
AGGAAAACGTCTGCCTCTTTGGTCTAGTGTTCGCAAAGCGCGTCTGCTGAGCATGAGGTCTTGGGTTTGATTCCTATATTGCGACGTTTAATTCTATTCAGTAACTTGACAGTTCAAAGAAAAATAATGTTACCATACTACAACTAATAGTGTTGGGGTAGTGAACGAATGATAAGAATGGTTTAATACCAAGTTAAGTATAATACATTATTTAAGTTCATTCAATTTCGTTCATTCTTACACCACCTCACTATCATTTTTTTTTTGTCAAAACTTGGTATAACAAAATTGTTAATGTGAACATATTTCTATCACACACACACCAGTCGGAAAGAAAAGCAACAACATTAGACGCGATTATTCCTTTAATAAAGCAATGCGGCCACCACAAAATGCTGTACATATTATAGGAACGCTGAAATTTTAATGAGAGCCTCCGGGCATGTGGACCGGGCTAAAGTACCTTGCACATGAGTAAAGCGGACATTCCGACTTTTATATAGCTAGCTTCTGCCCGCGACTTCATCCGCGTTAAATGTCCGTTATTGGTAATCTTATCTTGTTTCTGTATACAAACTGTGGACCCCCGTTTCATTACTTAGGGGGTGATTTTTGGAAAATCCGCTCTTAGCGGACGTCTACTAACTATAGCGTCAAGCGGCTTTTATATATTTAGATTAGATACAACATAATATCACGCCTGTAATCCCCGAAGGGTTAGGCAGAGGTGTACCCATAAGTACACCCACATTTCACCAGTTATGTTAAAGTCCCATGAAATAGGGGGCGAGCCTATTGCCATCAACCAGCAAATCCAGACTCTACTGAGAAATTCCTAATGGAAAAACCCAATAACACCTTGCCCGACCTGGGAATCGAACCCAAGACCTCATGCTCAGTAGTCGCGCTTTGCAGCCACGAAACCAACGAGGCAGTCAGATTAGATAACTGGAATATAACTGGCGAAATGTGGGTAAACGATTTCGTACACCTTTGCCTAACCCTTCGGGGATTATAGGTGTGATGTTATACGTACTCTTAGAGAATACCTCTCAAAAACAAAAAAGACAATAAAAATAAACAAGACCTCTTTATTCAGTCTGAAATCGTCTATCGGCCTCAAGCAAGCATGATGTACGATGCTCGTACCCGTTCTGTATGAGAAGAAACTGAATACCAGTATTTTCAAAGAGCGACTGCCTTCTCTGACAACTCAGTAACTGGGTAATACGATACAATAAGCTGGTAAAATAAGTCGGTAATATAATATATTAATCCTGTAACGTGTAAACTCCCTAACAATGCTCATCTGGATACTGAAATTATATCATTTCGGTCTCCATTCGATCGGGCCGTTTTTCTCGCTTCAGTCGTTGGTAGATTATCTTTTAATTATTCCCTGCGCTGTTTTTTCATGTTAAAATACGTCATCATTATCAATTTGCTTCGCTTGGCTCAATGGCTTTTGTAATTGGAGGCATTTTATGTTAATTCTTCTTCTTTTTAAATATTGTCCCACACTAAGTATTTGCCGGGGTTGCGGGACGTCTTAACAGGATACCGTGGCCCCGGAACGTAAAGGGCAACAGAAGGAACAGGGTGGGTTTTTAGTCAGTAGAAGTCTTACAGTCCCTTCCGCCCCGCCCAGGGCGGAAAGAGTCATTTGACGATTTTTACCACCTAAAAAAAAAACACTTTGAATTTCCCTTGTATCGTGGATGCATTTATAAACATACTGCACACCTATCTGTAGGCTATACAAATATTTTTTCCGTGCGGGATTGAACCCGCGAAAGGCAACGCAGCAGCCAATCGCTCTGCCACAGCACCGGCGGCGCCTATCTTGTTGATTCAATAGTTGATTTTTGTTGACTCGTGTTGTTTTTTTAAGTAAATCTGGCGAATGAGGGCTTACTATCACAAGCTAAGCCTATAATTTGCGTACCATAATGTGTATTTAAATAAGATGTAACACAAGGTCAAAAGCTGAAGTACCTACAGTTATGGACCCTGTTAGGGCACAGCAATAAAAAACAACATAAAACATAACATCACGCCTGTAATCCCCGAAGGGTTAAGCAGAGGTGTACCCATTAGTACACCCACAAAAAAAAGCAATAAAGTATTACATTAAAATTTAATTTAAGAAATAAAATCTAGAAAATAACAATTCTTACTTATATTAAATACTAGCTTTAGCCTGTGGCTTTACTTGCGTGGTATTTTTCACCCGCGTTACGCTATGTCTTTTGTTACTGCTCCCCTCCCGTGGGTCGTGTGCGTGATGTTATATGGCTTATACTTTTCCTCATTAATCTGGCTACCATAATATACCAAATAAAATCAAATCCGACTAGTAGTTCCAGAGATTAGCGCGCTTAAACAAACAAACAAACAATATACCAACTGTAGGTACCTAAGAATCTTAATACCACAGAAATAATAAGGCTGTCCATTCTGTAGTCCTATAAAGCTAAGATTATACAATACTACGGACACGAACGGACTCCTGCAAGGTCTGGTCGGTCGCAAGTGTGTACCGAGTCTTATGAATATGCATGAGGAAGCTCATACCGTCTCGTGTGCGGGGGGGAGGGGGGGAGGGGAGTCTGATAGATGTAATTAGTAAACAGATATTGTGGGAAGACTGAAGATGGCACAAATGTGAGAGTTATTATAATGTTAGGTATTTTAACACCCGACGCAAAAATGACGGGGTGTTATAAGTTTGATGTATCTGTGTGTGTGTCTGTCTGTGGTGTTTTAGCTCAAGAAAGGACGAACCGATTTAGATTTCGGTTTGAAAGGTGAATTAGTCGGGAGTGTTCTTAGCTATGTTTTATGAAAATCGGTTCAAGATGGCCGCCGTTTTTAATTTTTTTCCTAATGACGCCTTTTTGTTATTGGGTTTTTCCATCAAGAATTTCTCAGTAGCAGCCTCGGTGTCTGGATTTGTGCCCGGTTGATGGCAATAGCCTTGCCCCCTATTACATGGGACTAAAAACATAACTGGCGAAATGTGGGTGTACTACTAATGGGTACACCTCTGCCTAACCCTTCGGGGATTACAGGCGTGATGTTATGTTATGTGACGCCTTTTATTATAATAATGTGTTCAAAGTTTTGATAAAAATATGGTATAGTTTAAACCATGTTGTTAAATACATTTATCGGGATAAAAAGATATTCGAGGCTATTAACTAACTTTGTAACAAATTCGACAAAAAATCGACTTTACAAATACATAAATAATATTGTCAAAATGTTGAACTAAAAATAAAATGTCGAAATAACAACAAAAATAATTATGTGATAAAACAAAAATGTGTAATTACAATATGTTAACATTACTTAATGTCTAAATAACAATACATCGAATTCACACCATATCAAAATTACAAAACACAGTAACGCTCCTTTAGCTAGGCAATGTTCCAAGACATTTTCATCCCATCGTCTTCTACAATCAATTTGATAAAAAGCTCTATTATTTACGAAACGCAACACACCTTTTTATACGAAATCAAACATACATTATGTTTACGTTTCATTTCATTTATTTCAATTCATTTCTGTCGGAGGACAAAAAGTAAAATAGTCGCGCGGGACAATAGTTTGGTGTCGGCGTCGGTGGGCGAAGCTCGTCAAACTTACGGGCTAGTGATGTGCCCAGTTGTCGACTAATTGGTATAATCGAGATTTTATTATATGAAAATAAAAGTGCTGGTAAAATTGCACTGGTATTAGCTGGTGAAATTATTTGAAAATACAGTAAACGGCTTCTTTTTCTTTGAACGTCAGCGAACGTTTATAGATAAGCTTCATAAGATTGCCATTTATGTACAAGACTCGTTATGTATGGATCTTTGACTGCCTCGATTTAAGTTTATCTTGTACATCATTGACATCGGTTAAGAAAAATATCTTGAGCATCCGCATTGAACAAACGTGGTGCTCTCTAAGTATGAGAAGTCACGAGCATTGTTTACAGCGCTTGTTCAAGGCGGATTGGCGATTTCAGACTTATATTATTATAAATTTTCCTTCACTGCTGTCAGTAATGTAAAAGATAATCTTAGAAAGACAGGTATTATTATAATTTTTTTAATGATATTTGAAGTCGGTTTCTATCGAAACAAATTAGTATTACAATAAGTGAGTGAGTCGCATCACTATGCGACTTGTTGTGTCGCCATCGCAGACGCTCGTATGAATTGCCTGTCGCCTCTTTCCGACCGTGTTTCTTTGCCATTTGAGTTCAACATCAAGATTATATGAAGAAGGATATGTAGTAGTGATTGGATTGTAATGGGTGTCCGCTGAAGCTTATTGTTATAGTATTTGAGCAGGATATAATTTCCTATAGTCTTTCTAAAGACATAAATTAACATAAAATCACGTCTGTAATCCCGAAACGTTTAGGCGGAGGTGTACCTACATTTCGCTAGTTATGTTTAAGTACCATGTATTAAGGGGCGAGCTTATTGTCATCGACCGGTGACAAATACAGACTCCGAGGCTGCTACTGAGAAATTCCTTATGTAAAAACCCTGTAACACTTTGCCCGACCTGGGAATCGAACCCAAGACCTCATCTAGACCAACGAAGCAGTATAAAATAAGCATGAATTAGTTCTTATCCACGTTCGTTTCATCCACAAGTTCGCCGTACTTTTGTCCGCCGTTTGAAAGAAGTTACCTACTATAAATGAAGACTGCTTTTATTTTTGTTTAGTACTTACTAACAACTGGTACTTGCCGCTGTAAAGTTACGTTCTAGTGCAGTTCTGTTTGTTGTTCAATAATAAGCGACGAAATATTCATCCGTTGATTTATTTATTTATTTTTGCTCATGCTTCATTTCTCATTTATACTATATAAATGAGAAATTATATTTTAACTGCCTCGTTGGCCTAGTGGTCGTAAAGCGCGATTGCTGAGCGTGGGGTCTTAGGTTCGAATTCTAGGTTGCGCAAAAAATGTTTGGTTGTTTCATTAGGCATTTCTCAGTAGCAGCCCAGAGGGTGTGAAACCCCCGTGCCTTGGAAAGCACGTAAAGTCGTTGGTCCGGTGCCTGATCTCTTTCCGGTTTGTTTTAATTGTTCCGTGTGTTCCGTGCGGGAATCGAAACCGCGACACGCAGCGCAGCAGCCTATCGCTTTCTTCTGAAAATTGCCCTTCTTGTAAACTAAGTTTTCATATCACAAATCAAGATTTGCCTAATCACCATCTACGTACTACCGATCGCTTTACAGCGCTTTACATAATTCTGTTTGTGTCATCACCGAGGTCGACGGCCTCGTCATAATCGGGAACGCGGCAGACATCGACTCCGCATATTTCAGAATCGAGTGCTCGAATGTACTCGATAATAGATTCAGTGTGTGCGCTATTTTGCATGCGATCTTTAATGATGATCACTCGATAATCTTTCATTTTTTATTCTTTATTATTTTGCCAATGGAGATTAAGATGTCGTAATAGCTCAGTGGTTAAAGGATCCGTCTTTCATGCACGAGGTCGTGGGTTCACAACCGGGCATAAGCAAGTACCACTGTAACTTTTTCAAATTCATATGCACTTTCTAAGTTTAGCTTGGACATCACTGATATCGGACAGAAAGGGAAGCCTGGAGAGGGCATAAAGCGTCTTCCTTACGTGACGATTCCCGCCAGTTAATTCATACTGTAAACCGCGTTAAGGAACTTCGTTCCAAAAATTAGAGGTAAAATGTTAGGGTGTAAAGTTTATCATCCCCCATGTCTGGTGGGCTACTACCCGACGGTTGTTGTAGTGATTTTGTATATATAATATGCGAACGTCGTGGAGAATTTTGATTGCGTAGGAATTGTCAGTTGTAATTCGTATTCTGCGCGATAGATGTCGCTACAAGCGTTTAGTCTTTTCTTTAGTACCAGGTTACTAGTATCCGTGCCACAAACTTTAACTTCCAATCGCTTTCCAAATTACCTCCTCATAGCTCTCAGACATTCAAACAAAAGTTTATGAGATAAGTGTCTTAACCTTCAACAAAACTGTACCGACCTCATAAGATACCTGTAAGTACCTACAAGTACTGTCTACAAAAGAGATTGGTATGCATGGTCGATAGATATAGTTGAAATTTTCTTAGAAGCCGATGGATGTCGTTGATTGAAACTTAATTAATGAACTGTTTATTATATACTTCAAAATTATATTACATTTGAAAACATCCATCGGTTCCTAAGAAAACTTCAACTAGGTATATCTGACGACACTGCATAGAAAATAAATAAAGAAAAAGGTTTATTTGACAGAGGCCATGTGCACACAAAAATAATAAAAACATAACATAACATCATAACATCACGCCTGTAATCCCCGAAGGGTTAGGCAGAGTGTACCCATTAGTACACCCACATTTCGCCAGTTATGTTTTTTAGTCTCATGTAATAGGGGACGAGCCTATTGCCATCAGCCGGGCACATATCCAGACTCCTAGGCTGCTACTGAGAAATTCCTGATTCCAATAACACTTTGCCCGACCTGGGAATCGAACGCAAGACCTCATGCACAACAGTCGCGCTTGCGACCACTAGACCAACGAGGCAGTAATAAAAACAAAAAGGCAATAAAAAAAAAACAAATTTATAATTCATTATTGTGTGCCCCACAGCTGCGCCAAACAAGCCCAGTTCAGCATAAAATGCCAGACCACTTGTGCCTGACGCTGTGCATACCTATCTTTTATCTTGTCTGTACCTGTAGGTAATATCATAAGCCTTCAATTGAACAAAACAAATATCCTTTATCAGTTTAAATACCTGTCAACTATGGACCTGATATCCATTTTACAATAATTTCCCTTGCGAACCAATCCGTAAACAAAGTTTCACCTACACACACACCCTTCCCTATGTTCATACATATAAAGTTTATTTTCCCATGACACAGGTGTACGATCTCTTTGTAAGATACTTCGGAGTTATAAGAGCTATGCCAAGTGGAATATTAGTCGTTACTTGTAACGCGATATCGAGTAAATATTATCGATATTCGTGTATCGAGTCCGTTTATCGATTGAGTTACGAATTGATGGGTTGTATTTCACCTGTTTCTGGGGTTCTGGGTTGAAGATAAACTAGTGATGTTATTTTATGAGGTCATTGAGGGTTTAGTAGAATATTGGGACGTTTGTACAATTTTTTAGGGTGGATTTTTTAAGACGATATTTAACTATTAATTTTTCTCAAAATGATGATTGAAATAAATAATAGATAAGAAGATAATATTTTAAATCCTAACTAATATTATAAATGCGAAAGTAAATTTGTTTGTTTGTTTGTTACCATTTTACGCCTAAGCCACTGAACCGATCATCCTGAAATTTTGCTTATACGTTGCTAGGTGTACAGGAACGAACATAGGGTACGTTTAATCCCGAAAAAAAGTATTTATCCCGAGGGAAATCAAAATAACGTTCTTATGATCATAGATGGCGCCACGTGTTGTTTTGAATCATGTTTCCAACTAAATAATTGAAATGAAAGGGCATGGGTAATTTTTCCGCGGCTTCGTCTGTGTCTGTGATAACCGAAATTTACGCAGACGAAGTCGCGGGCAAAAGCTAGTATTCCTATACTCTCGTAAGTCTCAACTTAAAAGGTCAATAATGGTGCCGATTCCCTTGTTAACAAACTAGACTAAATTTACAGAATTGACATCTCTTACTAACATATAGTGAAAGAAAAGGACGGTAACATTAAAGAACTAAGTGAGAGATTTCAAATTAGTTTCGCCTTGAACTTTTCCGAATTTTTAATCTATACGTTTCAAGATGTCAATTAAGATTTTATGGAGATGTCAGATTGAAAAAATTTGACAGCTCTTATTTACATTAGTCTCTTTCTTGTTTTAGCGGATAGAAAAAGATAGAAATAGTCTAATTTTAGTTTATTTTGAGAACAAGGGAATCGGCACCAGTATAACCACATAACATAACATCACGCCTGTAATCCCCGAAGGGTTAGGCAGAGGTGTACTCATTAGTACACCCACATTTCGGCAGTTATGTTTTTAGTCCCATGTAATAGGGGGCGAGACCAGTATAACCCCATGTATTAAAAGTAACATTTAGTGCTGAACTGTTTCTTTAGAGAAGTTAAGTCAAGGAATTATTTGGTTGAAGGTGTCAGCTACCCAATTACACATACTTTAATAGCGACATATTTCTCTATCAATTATCAAAATGTCAGCCATGTTTAAATGACGTAAGTCCGGCGACTCTAGGATCTTAGACTATTCATCTTCGTTCACGGTCAAAAATAAACTGTCCTATTTCCCAAGTTTAAGTTAAAAATACATTTAACTGAAACATTTTCTACTAAAAGTTAAACATAGGAGAACACAAATAAATCACGGTTGACAAATAGGAAAGCTGGCGTGCCTTGCCCCCATACGTTACTCTATTCACGAGTTTTTACCCTTTCACGAGTTTTTACCCTATTCAGGAGTTACCTTTCAGTTCCCAGACACGGCATAGATGTCGCCACCTGAGCTACCAAGAGATTGATTCACGAGACCGCTTTTAAGTTTTTGTGGCTTAGAACTTATTTACCGAGTTGTTCTTCGTTATCAATTTGGTTTTGACCAAAACGAACTAACCCACATCGATATTTCTTATTTTTTTAAAAGTTATTATATTAATTACGAAAGATTTGCATTGATTTATTTTGAATCTTCAATAAGTGTACAAGGTATTCAATTTTATTTTAATTTTCGTCTGTCCGTTTGTTTTTTCCGGCTAATCTTCGAAACGGCTGAATCGATTTTGACGGGACTTTCTTTAATGTTATAAGGAATAACTTAGGCGTATTATAGGAGTTTCGTAGAAAAAGATTTTGGGTTCCGTGGGTAAATAAATCCCCGTGTTATAACCGACATTACTTGTGAACTATGTCGAGGTCATGAACTAGTAGTAGATAAAACCAGCCTTCTACTGCCCTGTTAGTCTTGTTAGCGTGATTTTACGGGTTCCATTCTCAAGTCGGGCAGATTAAAGTTAGAAATTTTCAAATTTATAAACATAAAAAACACGTAATAAAAGCAAACCTACAATTAACCTGTTAATCTTAGTACTATTATAAATTCGAAAGTGTGGATGGATGGATGTTTGCTGGATATTTGGTGCAGAAATAGATAATAGTCTAGAATAGTACATATTAGAATTTTTATCCCGAAAAATGTACAGTTCCCGTGGGTTAATATTGCAACTTTGACACGGATGAAGTCGCGGAAATAACCTAGTTCATATTACTTGTAACAAACACAATGTTCTTTCAGTTCATGTTACATGACCCAAGTCTCGCAAAAGTTAGCAAGGATTGATTCACTGCAGGTTTTAAACTTTTTGTCTTAGATCGGATGCTACGTTTTTGTGCTGAAAGATTAACGTAGGGAGTTTCAGACTGTTTTGCTTGTTTGTCGGTAAAGTTCGTGTGGTACCTTTAGCTTTGGCGGATAGTTATTTAAATCTTGAATATGTGTTATTGTGTTGTTCATTGCTAGATTTTTACACTTAGGCGCTTTGCACACAGAGCAACTATTGCAGCAACTGGCAACTAGCTGTTTACATACATTTCAATTGGACTGCGCACACAGAGTAACTCGAGGTTCGATTTGCGGCAATCGTTAACAGTTTTCAGTTGCTGCAATCGATGACTAAGTTAGTTGCTGATTGCCGCAACTAGCAACTGTTAAATATTACACCGGTTTTTAAAGATGCCGGTTTCCTCAACCGTCTATCGCAACGCGTCGGGCGATTTCACACCCTCCCTCCCTCTCCGTGTGCCCGGCAATGCCAGTGTCGCTACGGCAACGGCATACGGCAACTCGGCTGTGAAAGTTGCTCACAGATTGCCATAAAGTTGCGGAAACCGTAAACGTTATAGCAACTATCAACTTTTACAGGAAACTTTTAAAGAGTTGATAGTTGCCTCAACTTAAGTTGCTCCGTGTGCAAAGCGCCTTATTCCAAAAGACTCTGTGACATTTTGGCCCCAGTTTTCAACATTGTAAAACAGTGATGAGACCTATGGCATTTAAAAGCTCTAAGCGTGTAATTCATTTTATTACATGGCAGCTAAGTGGCAGCCTTTAATTGTTGGTTTTGATTAAATAAAAAAAATGAAAGAAAGAAACAAAACATTCACACGAAAATAACGCACACAACTTAAAAAAATTGTTTACAAAAACTCAAACCAAAAAATCAAGTATGATATCTGAGAAAAAAAGTTAGTCTGTTGCAGTTTTATTGTAGGTATGCTTTTGAAAAGTAATCGTAAATTGAATCTGGCCAAAAAATGAATTATCCTTTATGTCATAGATGTGCCAGTAGATGGACGGCCCACGTGATGAGTACTATCTACTTGCTCCCAACATCTGCCTTTCAGTCACAAACATCCATCAACATACACTGCCATTCTTTTTGACCGATGAAATGATCAACTAAGAAATTAAGTCGGAATTTATGAACACTTTATTAACTTGTGAAAGGGGTCATTTGAAGCAGGGGTAAAAAGAAACAGTTCTTCATTCTCACGGGTGGACACGTCGTGTACGGCGTTAATATTAAACATTACTTTGAAACATAATGCTCCCTTCCCACGCCTCTATAAAATAACAAAACACGTATTTTATATTTTCAATAAACTTCTTTCAGTTCAAAGTGAATAGAAGTTTTAATCCGGCCAAATTGGCGCCTTGTCACACGGTGTGAGGGCGCGACGCGTCGCCGTCTTGTGTGGCGCCTAGATTAGCGGGGGGCGCCGCCATCTTCACAAACAAAAGAAAGGATTTTTAGGTTTAAAGATACTTTATTTCTCATAAGAACATTATACAGTTCACTTATAGATATGAGTTTTATTATATAACATAAATAATCGTCTAATGACGAAGCATGCAGACGTATGTAATAACTAAAACTATAACAACATTGTACGAGAATAACATCAAACAAGGTTAAGGGCCGCCAAAAAAAATCTGATAAACCAGTCTTACTAAGAAGATCGTGTCACCCAGTTACTGGGTTGTGTAGGTCAGATAGGCAGTCGCTCCATGTAAAATACTGGTATTCAGCTGCATCTGGTTAGACTGAAAGTCGACTCTAACGTAGTCGTGAAAAGGCTAGGCAGATTAAGGAATCACAGAAGTTCACAGATCCTTCAACTCGCTGCCTTCAAAGCCCCAACTCTACGAAAGCCTGCGCTTTCAAGTCGTGTGAATTGACATTAATTGCACACAAATTGTGTTTTGTGTAGTGTAATCCGGTGTTAATAAAGCAGAATCATTAGTGAAAAGTATTAATGTTCACTGAATCCGAAATTAAAGTCTGTTTAGCTGAATAAAAGGAAAATCGACGGAAATTCACGACTGATTGAACTGAAAATTACGTATTGAGGAAAAAGTTTTTTTTTTTGAATAGGGGAAATGAAATATCGTGAAATACTTATTTGATTTTTATTTTATGTAAGGATCTCTTTGCTTAAATAACAGGAGTGGCGCTGAGGTTGAAATTTGTGGAAAAATATTATAATTTTGCTCAAACACAATTTGGTTTTTTATTTTTCAGTATCCTATTTCTTTGGACTAATAAGTAAAATGCTATTATAAGTGAGATGGTTACTCTGGTCATGTAAATATAAGAGCAAAAGATAGATTTAATATTCTTACATAAAATAACATCACGCCTGTAATATCCAAAGGGTTAGGCAGAGGTGTACTAATTAATCTTTCTACTATTATAAATGCAAAAGTTTGGATGTTTGTTACTTAGTCACCCCAGAACGGCTGTACGGACTAAGATGATATATGGCACAAGGGTAGATTATAGTCTGGTATAGAACACAGGCTACTTTGTATACCAGAAACAATGCACAGTTCCCGTGGGATATACTAACTTTGACTCAGACAAAGTCGAGAAAAGCTAGTCTTTTTATAACCGATAAAATATAAAAACTAGGGGGTAGGGGGGAGGGGACTATGCACTGAATGCTAGATAAAAGTTTATATCACGATCTCTTCGACCATGAAAACATCGTGAGGAAACCTGGACTTGCACCAGCCTATTACTGGTCCACTCAAACCATGTCAGAGGCCCTTGAGGCGGTTTAGAAATTGACACTAGGATATGTGGGGTCGTAAGACCTTACTACTCATACGATAATAGTAATAATTCGACCATGTATAACAACGAAGACATGCCATTTATATGCAAAATAATAACCAGTAATAACAGCCGCGCCCGCGGGCGAAACCTACCTCATATTCCCAATCTCATTCAAAAAGTACAATTCTGAAGAAAAATGTTACGAAAATTTCCTGTCATTTGTTTCCTCTTAAACTCTATAGGGAGGAGATTAATGTATTTTGTTTTTTCTCTTGTTTAAGTTCCTCCGTCCCGGGAAAGAGTAATGCTGTGCAATCCCGCGTTTGTTAATGCATTCTTTATGACATCTCTAGCTCGTAGTGTTGTGCCTTTACGGGACTCGACAGATATATTGGTTAAATATTTAGTATGATGCATTAGTGGAATTAAAGTGGAATTAAAGTGGAATTATATACAAGTCTTGTTGCATAAAATGTTAGCTTACATTATCTTTTAGAAAATTCATAAATTTGTTAAACTCTTTGTGAAGGAACCAGCGCCGTGGTTCTCTTGCCTAAGTGCATCACGTACATCACGCCTGTAATCCCCGAAGGGTTAGGCAGAGGTGTCGCCATTAGTACACCGACATTTCGCCAGTTATGTTAAATCTCATGTAATAGGAGGCGAGCCCATTGCCATCGATAAACGATTAACTGTCTTGGGTCTTACCTTTATACAAATGATTGTATCTCTAGCAAATAAACATTTGATTTGATTTTTGATTTGTCCTGCAACGAAGTTACTCAGAAAAGAATAGCAAGGCATTAAGTCCGCCTTTGTACATTTGTTGCATAAACTTTAAATAAATAAATAAATAGCGGAGGAGTAAGAAAAAAATAGTTTCCACTTAAAGATTTCTGACTTTTAAAACGTGACAAAAAAGGTATTCATATCTCACTTTCACAGTACCTTAACATAAAAAATCTTCATAAAACAACACTAATTACGAGTCCAAACTAGCATTGCTGCTTACCCAGCTCTTTTTGTCCGTATGTAAACACGCGGTTGGGTTCCGCAGGTAATTAATTAACGCCCTGTTTACGCCCACCGGCTATTTTATACTTTAGGGTTCCTTAAACCTCTGGTTTTTATAATTTCCGTAAGTGAACCGCAGAGGTGTTCGATGCTTATCTTTATATGAAATTCAAAATGGATTTTATACTGTTTTGTAGAAAACTAACTTTTGCCTGTGACTTTGTCCGTGTCAACTTTTGACACAGCATCGGTCAACCGTCAACGATTTTAGCTAATAAGTAATTAATGTAGTTATTCATAAAATTAATTTTATTAATAAGTTTTGTATTTTTTTTAATCCTACCGCTACAGCCTTCGTAATTCGTTTATAAACATAAAAATTCACATACACAAACAACCAGACCGACTTTACCATTAACATAATATATATGTGCCTAAGAGTTTTTAGTAATGTAGCTTTCTATGCAAAAAGCTTTTACAGTACTGGTTCTTCAAGAAAAAATACGTACGGAACCAGTAATTAATTTTACAACCAAACTCCCCACCTCTATTGTTACTTAGTTCTATTCAAAAACTATATTGTTTTGTTCAGCGCTAATGCGCATTCTACCAAGCAGTTATTTAGACTAACAATGGGTAATTTTCGCCCCAAGTTTTAGCCAATATGTTTATTTTAGCCGTTTGAGTGTATTGGCGAAATATTTTTTGAAGATTTTTTGCCTAACACAAGTGGCTCAGCTCAATTATTTCTTTCAACGTCATATTAAGTTCTTTCCAAGTTTATCTTTAACGTCATAGACATCTGTGAAAGAAAAAATCCTGAGGAATCTTAAAAATACACTATGTAACAAAGTCTAGGGAATAAGCCAAATGCATCGAAAAACTCGTTCAAGTTAATTCTCTAAAAATAGTACAGGACATTAAAAAAAAAATAATGTAGGTTATAACTGTATTCAATAATTGATAAAAAAAAGAAAACAAATAGCGCATTTTCCTATACTTGACTCTTCGCGGACGAAGTCGCAGGCAGGAGCTAGTAAAAAAAAGCGGATTAGCGATTTCAGACTTTAATTAATTACAAAGTCCAAATTTCTTCACGATGTTTTTCTTCACCGATTTCAGCGATGTCCAAGATAAACTTGGAAAGTTGATGGCAAGTTTTTGGAATTGAAAATTTCACATGCCTACTTGCCCGGTATATGGCATATGCATAATATATTATTATAATATGACACATATGCAGGCGAACAGTAAAATAATAATATAGATTCTATATATCATACGACATGAAAAAGAATCAAACGACAAATAAGTTTCTGATTTCTTACAAGCCGGTCAACGCAAAAATTCTAAGAAAAATGATGATTCCACACGATAATAAATGATACGCTTTTTCCCATAATCCCCATTAACTATAGTGACTGATGGATAGACAAACGATGTCGATAAGTTATGTCGATCGACAAATCGCCATAACGCAGCGCGATGCCGTTCAGCCAATATTTTTAATCGCTGTTTTTATAACACTCGTTAATAGTGAGACATACGGCTGGTTTTTATGGCGAACATAGGAATCATTTAGCAATAATTTTATTATTATTTTTAAACAAAATGCACAATATTAAAAAATAAAAAAAGAGATAATAGTAAAAAAAGTAACTAAAAAATAGCATCAAAAATTCTTCCGCTTCGCCGTTCAATGTTTTTTTAATGGAAAATTGTTAGAGTTGTTAAGTGTTGAGGGCACGGATTTTTCATTTCGTGTTTTCATGAATAGACAAATTATCGCAGTAGGTACTTACTTAGAATGTTATTGTATACCTATGCAAGTACGTGACAAAGTCTCTTATTTTTTTGTGGACCCTGAAAAGGCTACAACCTGCCTATGTGCTATAGTAATGTATTTTAATCTCCAATTACATATACAAAAAATGGCCACATCCTCAGGCTCGCCATCCTTCCCAGCAGTATGTCACGTACAAGTGACATCCTATCACGAGACGATTAATAGAAATACTATCTGGTGTGAAGTATAGCACGCGAAACTACCATCAGCTGGCCGCGCGCTACGACCGTGTGTTCATTACTTAGCGCAGCCATTAAAAAACACGCGACGTCAAATTTTATGTTTTTAGCTTAAAAGTGTCTATCGTTTATTAGATTTTTTAATGTAAACTTCGTGAGGTTTACGTTCTAATTCAGGCTTTTAATGTAGCGCGTCTCATGCATGGGGTTTGGTTTTGCAACCGGGTACCAAATGAGAATTTTTCTATTTTCAGAAAATATCGTGGGAAAATCTAGACTTGTTAATTAATGTAAGTCTCTATTTCAGACTTATATTAATTAACAAGTCTAATGCTAGTCGGGAAATTATTTCCACTTTCAGTGTGATACCTAACTTGATAAAAAGAGGTTAAAAAAGTTGGAAATTTGACCTTCAATATCTTCGTAACTAATAGCTTTCCAGGTATGGTCAATGGATATAAAATTGATCGCAATGCTTAAAAGAACATGTAACTTTCGTTGAGTGTTCTTTTTACCCGACTACGGCAAAGCCAAAAGGAGGGTTATGATTTTGACCGGTATGTATGTTTGTATGTATGTTTGTTTGTTTACTCATAACTTCTAAAGTACTTATTTATTTATTTATTTAAACTTTATGCAACAAAAAAAAGTACAAAGGCGGACTTAATGCCTTAGGCATTCTCTACCAGTCAACCAAAGGTGGTGAAGAGATAACAAAGCAGGTGCAAAAAATTGTACATGAGGAAATAATCAGATAAGAAATTTTAAAATAATTGAAAACAAAATCTAAACAAGTACATAAACTCATATATACCATATATAATATATATATATATATATAATATACATACTCATAAATACATACATACCTATTTTATAAAAAGAATAGAAAGGATATTTATGATAAAACTCTTGCTAATTGTTCTGAAGATAAATCCGCAACTTCCGCTTGAAAACATATCGACTGGTGGCTGTCCTGATATCAAGAGGAAGGGCATTCCAAAGAAGAATGGCCTGAATTTGAAAGGAGGAATGAATGAAATCAGAAGTATGAGAAGGACAGTTGAGTAGAAGATTATTAGAAGAACGTAAACACTTAGCGTGAGTAGAACAAAGATATTGAAAATGGGAAATAAGATAAGAAGGGGAAGAGGGAGAGTTGAGAAGGGAGAAAAGAGTAGTTAACGCTCGCAAATTTCTTCTTTGCCGAATGGGCAGCCACTTTAGCTCTGCCCTGAAGCTAGATACATGATCATATTTTCTCAAATTAAAAATGTACCGAATGCAGTTGTTTAGCATCCTATCCAGCTAACAGAATACTACACAATACACAGAACTACAGAACACTACTACAGAGTACTTACAGAATTTTTTAAGCAATAGCCGTGGTCGTATGCCACCTAGCCAATAAAGTTTGTGTGAAACAACCGAAGGTGGCACACGACCACGGCTTTTACTTAAAAAATTCTGTCAAATGAATATTGTTCTTGTTTTATACTTTTCAGTGCGCGATTTTGTCGTAGTCGGGGTTTAGTTATTTTTAACTTTTTTTTTATGTAATAAACTAGCACGTACCCGCGACTTCGTTTGCGTGATTTTTCTTACAGATCCTTAATTTTTTTACAATAAAATATAGTTTAGCGTTTAAATATAGTTTTTAGTTTAGCACTTTTCGCACTCTGTGATAACATATCTTCCAACTAGCGGAAGAATTTTCAGAATCGGTTCAGTAGATCCAGAGATTAACCCCCTACAATCTCACAAATTTACAAACTACCACTTTATAATATCAAGTATGAGTCGCAAGTGAAATTAGAACGATAAAAAAAACAGATTTTCTTCAAAATTGCTTGTGCTGTAGTTGGGAATGTAGAAAATGTGTATTTTTTGTCTATGATACTGGTGAGTGGCTATAAATCGCTGGTACAGCTTGGTCGGCTAACCGCGCGGCTATAAATCGCTGCGGTGTCAATTATCATTTGTTGCGACCGCGCTACTAGGGTTGACGTCTGAGAGGGGAGGCGCATGGTCGATACAAAAGTATAG
This sequence comes from Hoplodrina ambigua, assembly GCA_949774945.1. NCBI lineage: Eukaryota > Metazoa > Arthropoda > Insecta > Lepidoptera > Noctuidae > Hoplodrina > Hoplodrina ambigua. Next base: position 12,377,619 of record OX458981.1, read on the forward strand.
GTATACTAGTTGTAGGGGGTTTTCTAGTACTTTTAGTGTTAAAGAATGACAAGAACGATTGTTATTTCTAAAGACCTCTTAGAAAAAATAAAGCCATCATCATCTGCCTAGCCTTTTCCCAACTATGTTAGGTCGGCTTCCAGTCTCACCGGATGCAGCTGAGTACCAGTATTTTACATGGAGCGACTGCCTATCTGACCTCCACAACCCAGTAACTGGGTAATACGATACCCCTAGGTAAGACTGGTTGTCAGACTCTTAAGCTTCTGACGATTCGTAACGACTGTCAAAGATCCACGAATGACAGCCGAGACCAACAGCTTAACGTGCTTTCCGAGGCACGGAATGTCAGTAATGTCTAAGATAAACCTTCGAAAGTACATATGAATTGAAAAAGTCACATTGGTACTTGCCCGGATCCGAACCCACACCCTCATGCATGAGAGGCGGGCGCATTAACCTCCAGGCCATCACGACATTAGAAAAAAAAAGAAAACCATCAACTTGAAAAGAAAAATCTCTCAGTCATCAAATTTCTGTTAGAATAATTAAGTAAGTAAATACGCGATTTTCTTTTGCTCTTGACATGTTCAGGGTGCCTTTTACTGGGGTTTATATATACTTTAATGGGCATTGCAGATGGGTATCTATATATATAGGCAGTGGAGATCAACTGATCACCAGCAACATTAACAGCAGGCCGACTATCAGGTTGTTGGCTATTTAATAAAAATAAAAATATAATATATCGGCATGTCCATATAATTCTTACGTCAGCAAATGCACTGTAGACGTTTGCGTCTGATAAATCTGGATGGCGTTGAGTGGTTATTGATGACGTACTCATTGATCGTGCGTCTTCAATATTGTTGTTACAATTTTAAAATTCGAACGATTTCAATTTGTCTTATTTTTTTTCTTGGAAGCTATTGATCAGTGTTGCCTGGGAAAAAATTATCACAAATTAACAAAGTTTTACGAAATCGGTTTTATAATACAGATTGCTTTTATAAAAAAAAATGATTCAAATCTGATTGTCATTAGGATGCTCATTACCATAAGCCGTAATACAAATTACGTTGAATTTATATATATATATTTTTAATATCTTTATTAGTACTAAAATAAAGGAACTTTTGAATACACATTCACGCCAGCTCCATCATGAATTTATATATTTAAGTGTACCTACTTAAAAAAAATTATTTGCTAACGTAACATAATATTTACAGCAAATGTATAAAACCCAGTCAGAAATTGTGATATCAGAATAATTACTCTGAATCACTTAAAATGCTAGCGACCAATAAACAGGCGACTCCTGTAAGCACCACAGATAAAAAATTAATTCCGAACGCGCACTGCAAAGGAAATACGGAAAATACGTCATACATTTTTTTAAATACGCAAGGCTCAAAGGAAGTATATTCAAAGAGAATGTTTAATAACCTTTTTTAAAAATTGAAACAGCACTGCGTTGCTTTTATAGATTTTTTTCTCGTTAAATGTTAAATATCTTTCATTTATTTTTAATCGGAATTCTGTGATTATATTTTTATTTTCATTTAAATATTGCATTGCTGTTTTATTTGTTTTTGTTTTTCTGTTTCAGTAGCGTTGTATGAAAAGCGTTTATGTAGTACGCCATTTCAACAATACTCTCAAGCCCTTATTTTTCAAAAATAATGAATGGATTTTGATTAAACTTTCAACACATACGGAGGATATATGGGTCTAAAAAGTCATCAAAGAACATTTTCGAAAAATTGTACTACAGCAAAATTAGACCGATTTTAAATTTCCACAGAAACAGAGATTTCAATTTTTTTTAAATAAATACATAATTATATGTCCCGCTTATGTGTAGAGAAAAATAGTATGAAAAAGAAAGAATTAAGGTCTTGAAAGTTTGTATGAAAAGCGCTCTTAAAGGGTAAATCGGGTAGGGTCACAGCGCAGAGCGTTAAGGGCTTTGACAACCTTATTTTCTCTCCTTGAAAAACCTAGTTCTCCTTCTTACCTGACATCTCACTTTCAATACTTATGCTCTGCGCACACCAAGAATCTTCGTTCCTCTAATAATCGTATTCTGCGATGTCCTTCCCACCGCTCTGGTTTTCTCAAATCTTCTTTTCTAGTCCAGGCGGTTTTCTTATGGAATGAACTCCCTCAGAATATCAGGATGGCCACCAGTCGGTTCACTTTTAAGGTAAAAGCTCGCGAACACTTACGTAAGAAGTTGGCAGACTCGTCCCACAATTAGTTTGTCGTACTTCACCACCTATATATTTTTTATCTCTCTCTACCCTATATATTTTGTTTGTATGTATGTATATATGTATTTATTTATATATTTTTTATATTTTAATATCAACATTTTTCTGTATTTTCTGCACCTACTACGTTTTGTCTCTGCATCACCCTAAGGTAGACTGGTAGAAAATGCCCAAGGCATTAAGTCCGCCTTTGTACAGTGTATTTTTTTTACATGTGCATAAAGTTTAAATAAATAAATAAATAAATCTTTCATCTTTATTACCATTTTACTTGATAAAACGAACATTTTAAACCTTCACGCAAACCAACAAAACCTTAAACGAAACCGTTTTACGTTTAATAACGTTATTATAACAGTTTTGTTTACCAACCAAGATGCGATAACATAATGTCTCCCTTACTTAGCTGGAAATCTCAAGTTAAAATTTATTTAAGCAATCTTGGCAAAAGCTGTGATCTTGCTGAAGCATTGCCTTAATTACAGAGCGGTAATTGACCTATAAATAGTGGCAACACCGACGCACCCTGGGTTGCAAGCGACCTTATGTTAACATGTGAGTGTATTTAAGGGTAACCATATTTGTTCGTGTAACAGAGAGAGATTTTTGAAATAAGAACATTTATGGTATTTGTTTAAAGTTCCTTATTTGAATTGTAATTGATTTCTATGAATATAAAAAAAAATGCTAAAGCAGCGGGGTGGTCAATGGTCATTGTCTATGATTAATAAAATTTTGAGTAGTTCCACGTAGCCCCATAAAGACGCCACCCTGCTGTGACAAAGTACACTTGGACTTTGCAGTGGAATATGCCCCACTAATTTTATTTGATGGGAAAATTCCACTAGTATTATCCTGGTGGATTATGTCCCACTAGGGTTGGCATATCAGAATTAAAGACATAAAAAAACGAGTAAACCCACCTCCACAAATTCTGATATGCCAGCCCTGATAAAATAACCCAATAACACTTTGTCCGACCTAGGAATAGAACTTAAGAGCCCGAACAGTCGCGCTTACAAATACGAGACCAGTGGCGCAGTCAACAGGGTTTTATATTATAATAAGGGTTTAAAACACATACATCCCCCATATTTGCTCCCGTCATAACACAACCCGTATAAAATTGAACTATTTATATTTGTTTTAATACACGGCACACACAAACTTGGCAGCGGCGCGCTGCTGTGGGCTATTTACTCGAAATTTTCCTAATTTAAAGTTTTCTTTGATTACAATTTTCGTTTGCCTCTGGGGCCGAAGCGGTTTCTGGCTAATCGTTCGTGTGATCATTGGACTAAATGCTCTTAGCTTTACAGTGTATTGATTTATTTTTGGAGAAATTTTCAACCGACTTTGTTTTTTTTGTTGAATTGTTTTTTTTTTTTGTATGAAAGAGTATATTTCCGAATTACCTCCCTGCTGCCACTTTCCTAAATTAAAATATAATCGTGTGAGGTATTGTTTGAAAGGGCTTTTTGTAAGGATTTCAAACATGAACACACAAGCACTAAAAAGTGAAAAATAAAAAGCTTTTTTATAAAAAAAGACAACCGCCTTCAAAAACTACAATTCAAAAAAATTACTATAATTTGGAAGTCTGCTCAGCTTTTTTTACTACCAAAGTTATAAAGACCGATTGATAATATAGTACGTTTATTATCGCTTAACAAACATCAAAATTACAAATTAAAAAGAAAAATAATCAAATTAGGTATATAAAAGCGAAAGGTCCTCCTCACGAAACTCCCTCATCACGAAATATTGAAAACCGCTTGACATATATTTTCCATCATCTAGTGCCAGTGATGTCCAAAATAAACTTAGAAAGTAAGTTTTAAGTTCATACGAATTGAAAAGTCATAGACTTGTCCCTTATCGAACTCACAACCTCGTGCATGACAGGTAGAGCGCTATAATTACTGGGTTATCGTTACGTCAAATACTTTTAGCAAATTAGTAGAACATAATTTACGCCGGTGGTGAATTGATTAAGTATGGGTACTTCAATCTAGGTAGGTAGACATCGTCTGTGAAGCGACATGTTTGCATAAAGAGATCAGAGAGAGGAGGGACCATTGGGGCTAGTATAGATAGAATGATCGTTGGTATAATAGACTTAGATCCTAGAATCCTACGTAATTGATAAAAAAAAAAAAAAATATATATGGCAAAAATTTTGAGAATGGACTCAGAAATATGTCATTAAGATGTATTATCTACTATGTCAACATCATGCCTGTAATCCCCGAAGGTTTAGGCAGAGGTTTCGTACATCCACATATCGCCAGTAACATTTAAACATGTGACTGTTCCTAAAATACCCTAGGCTGATAAAATTTTATTTATTCCTACATATGTAGTCCCATGTAAAAGGGGCGAGCCTATTGCCATCAACCGTTCACTACTCCGAGGCTGTTACTGAGTAATTCCAAATGGAAAAATTCAATAAAACTTTGTCCGAGCAGGGGATCGAACCCAAGACCTCATGATTAGCAGTCGCGCTTTGCGACCACTAGACTAACGAGGCAGTCAAAAATAAGTCTCGAAAATTACCTTCTCCTCAAAATTTCGTCCCCATAAGGCCAAAAGCACCAAATATGGAGATGGGCAGCAGCGATACGGCGGTAAATAAAAATAGGGCTGGTGTGAACACGGCTTAAATCATTTTTTGAATTATAGCCACCAGTGTGGCTTCACCCTTGTGATAATACATTGTTTGTGAATGTGAGGCTTATTGTTTTGTTATAAATACGCTGTAAATGAAACCATTTTCATGAAAATGGTCAGTTTTGTTTGGACTGAGAAGTTGGGTTGTTTTGTCTGTAATTGTTATTATGTAACTTTGCCCTCATTGTTTATGTATTTAGAAATAGATATCTTACATGCTAGACGTAACATATATTATTGTATGCTAATGTAATGTTGACTTTAGTTTGTAAATAAATAACAATAATAATCTTACTACTGTTAAAAACGCGATATATGTTTGTTACTCAATCACGCCAGAACGGCTGAATTGATTTGGATAAAAATGTGCACAGAGATAGATTACAGTCTGGAGCAGTAAATAGGTTATTCTGGAAAATTGTAAAGTTCCCGTGGGAAAATATATCAACATTGACGTGTACGAATTCGGGGGCAGAAACTGGCATTTAAATAAAAGTACAAAATAGTAACAGTTTAATATACAAATCCATATATAATTAAGACCACTAGGTCACATAAATTATATAATCACTTGTTCTAATCGGGAACTAAATAAGCGGTCACAGACCAACTGGCCCAATAAAAACAACCCGAAAAATCACTCAGTTAAGATCCAAATTCCTCTGAGTTTATATACCTATGTCTGGATCTAGTTATCAAACCCTTGAGCCATGAATACCGCAGCATTCCGCCCTGCTGAGGGCACCCTATAAATTATGCTATATCTTATGTAATTAACCATTAGCCCTTAAGTAAAGGTTGACAAATTAACGGGCACACGTGAATGGGCACCGTATATCAATGGTGATTAAGAAACCATGGCTTAAGAGACATCTATGTATTAAGTACGAGGTTTACATTGGGGATAACTTTGTCGATGTCTTAGAGAAACTATATGAATACCAATATTTATATTATTATACATAACTGGTGTAAAAAGTGGCAATAGACTCGCCCCCTATTACATGGGACTAAAAACATAACTGGCGAAATGTAGGTGTATTAATGGGTACACCTCTGCCTAACCCTTCGGGGATTACGGGCGTGATGTTATGATGTTACCATAGATAATGTTTTTAGTCCCATGTAATAAGGGGCGAGCCTATTGCCATCAACCGGGCAGAAATCCAGACTCCGAGGCTGCCACTCAGAAATTCCTGATGGAAAAACCCAATAACACTTTGCCCGACCCGGGAATCGAACCCAAGACCTTATGCACTAGACCAACGAGGTAGTTAAGTATGGTGTAAAAAGATATTTAACGAAGTCGGAAGTTATGTGTTCTTTTTATCATTGTGATATTTATTTAAACTTTATGCAATAAAAAAGTTCATGCCTTATAGCTTAAGAGCCGTGGAAGATCGACCTTCACCCATTAGATAACTGTCTTGATGAGACATATTTTTTGTCAAATACTAGCGTACCGCCCCGGCTTCGCACGGGTGGAAATTTCCGATATTCGGGTGGAATTTTCAAAAAAAAACTTTCATAATAACCTTGTCCAGAAAATTAAGAACACAACAAAAAAAGAATCAGCCAACTCGGTCCAGCCGTTCTTGAGATATGCGCTTAGCAACACATTTAGCCATTCATTTTTATTTATATAGATAGATAATTAATTAACAAACATGCCTATGATAACTTGCACATGAAAAAAAATTCATAGCTATTTTTAATTGAATTATTATGTAATGTGAAAATACTTACAAACGAATAACAATCTAAATACAATGACCGTAAAACACGGTTAACCTTTCAACATGGAAGAAGCAACCAAAAAACAAAAAAGCATCTTCTAATGCTGATCATGCCTTTTCTCACGGCGACTTTCAATCAAGATGAATTACTTGGTTTCACTGTTCAACCAACTACGATTAAGCGACAGTTCCACAACGCATTCAGATGCTCAGGTGTCTATAGTTAGGCCTTCAACCCTCCAGCCTGTATCATAAAAAAGTTCTTCTTAAATTCCAAGGCACCCGTCTTGAACTTACCGGCCAATATTTATCACTTTAATTAAAATGTTAAGCCTATGATTTATAGCAGTTCTCAGGTATATTTTACTTTTTAATTCCCTGTCTTCCTGAAGTGGGAAAGGATTTAAAGTTGCTGTAAGGTTGGATTTAAGGTACGGACTTTTGTTGGAGTCGGCAGAGTTTTAAGTGGTGTGGATTGGCGAATTTTATGTTCAGACTGATAAATTGTTAAGAGTTTCTTTTTTAACTTTTGCTTTCTTTAATTAGAAAAATGTATGAAGTAGGAAGCTTATTAGGACATTTCAAATTATTTAATTTGAAAGATAATAAGATTAACTGCCTCGTTGGTCTAGTGGTCGCAAGCGCGACTGCTGTGCATGAGGTCTTGGGTTCGATTCCCAAGTCGGGCAAAGTGTTATTGGGTTTTTCCATCAGGAATTTCTCAGTAGCAGCCTCGAACTCTGGATTTGTGCTTGGTTGATGGTAATAGGCTCGCCCCCTATTACAAAACATATCTGGCGAAATGTGGGTGTACTAATGGGTACACCTCTGCCTAACCCTTCGGGGATTACAGGCGTGATGTTACGTATGTATGTTCAAGGTTGGTCCCATTATAAAAGTTGTGTATTATGATAAGTACACAATTACCCCTTTTCAGGTTTCTGGTAAATTAACAATGACCCTATGTAATCAAATCATAGGTACCTGAATTTAAGATTATTTCGCTTAGTTTTTTATCAAAAAAGTATTTTATTGTTTGCATAATACTTAGCTGACCTTTAAAATGACAGTCCCATTCAAAACATGATGTATGGTCACTGTTTTACTGATCAGTTGTACGGAAAATAGTCTAAAAATAATTTATTTTTATGTAAACAAAGTCACTAAACATAACATCACGCCTGTAATCCCCGAAGGGTTAGGCAGAGTGTACCCATTAATACAACAAAATTTCACCAGATAATTAAATTGGGGGCGAGCCTATTGCCATCAACCTGGCACAAATCCAGACTCTGAGACTGCTACCGAGAAATTCCTGACGGAAAAACCCAATAACACTTTGCCCGACTTGGGGATCGAACCCAAGACCTCATGCTGAGCAGTCGCGCTTTGCGACCACTAGACCAACGAGGCAGTCAAAGTCACTAAACATATAGCTTCATTCGTTATCTATAAATCTACTAATCCATGTTGATAATTTATCACTGCACGTTCTACTTTTTTATATTGTCTCGAATAACATGGTAACATGCACAAAGCGCAATCCATCATACGCGACTTTTTAAAATATTGAATGTTAGATACCGCGTTAGTAGTGTATTATTGGGCATTCTATACCACTATCGGCAAGTAGCTCGGCGAGTGCGCCTCGCTGCCGATAGTGGTATAGAATGCCCAATAATCGACACTCGACTCGACTCTCCACTCGACCGATAAACTCGAACGAGACAGTTTGTTGCACCGTGTACTTGATTAGGAACGATTTACTCAACCAACGACTAGTAACTTTCATATTATGGCGGGTCAGTATGAACAATCAACTATCAACTCGACTGTAGTGTATACTGTACACGACCAATGATCATGCGAGCTCGCTATCGCTCTGAAAGGTGGTACAGAATGCTCAATAATGAACAATCGACTCGATCACTGACCAGTAACGCAAAAGAGGTTGTGGTAAGTTTATAAATGATAGCGTTCTAAATACATTCACTCATTTTCAATTGGTTCATTTCCGACAGTAATCATGAAATTTGTAAAACAACCGCAATCGCTGCATGTTAATACAGTCTGCGATGATATTTGCAAGACAAGTTTTCGTCACGGAGAATTATTGCCTAACTCAGTACGGTGTATTATTTGCGGTCCGTCCAATTGTGGAAAAACGAATTTATTAATTGGTCTTCTAATACACGAAAACGGATTAAGATTTGAAAATGTTTATGTTTATTCAAAAACTCTGCACCAACCTAAGTACATTTTTTTAGAAAGTGTTTTGCAACGGGTGCCTGGTGTTTCCCTCCAGAAATATCAGGGAAATGAGGAAGTACTAAGCGTTCAGGACGCAAAACCCAACTCCGTGATTATTTTTGATGATGTTGCTTGTGAAAATCAGAGTAACATGCGTGATTATTTTGCGATGGGAAGACACAAGTGCATTGATTGTTTCTATCTAAACCAAACGTATAGTAAAATCCCTAAGCAGTTAGTAAGAGACAATGCGAACTTAATCATACTTTTTAAACAAGATGAAATAAATTTACGGCATATTTATGAAGAACATGTCAACACTGATATGTCATGGATTGAATTTCGTGAAATGTGTTCGAAAATATGGAGTGAGCCTTTCAATTATGTAGTAATTAATAAGGATTGCTCCAAAAATAAAGGATGTTACAGAAATAAATTTGACACTTTTGTTGTCTTTGATTAAAAATACTAATATTTAAGACCGGTACCCTCGCGATAATATTATTCTTCAGGCAACGCTTAATCAGTCACGAACTTTTTTTATTATTATGGAGAAATCACTGAAAAGACAAATAGTTGAAGCTGCAGAGGCTGTTAAAAAGAAAGTGCGAAAGATGAGAGATGTTGAGAATAACAATCAGCAAGTGCTGGAATCAGTGTTCAAGCCGGTAACAGAACCACTCAACCAAATTGCTAATGTCAGTAAGAAGGCTTCTCTCCTGCATAATATAGAAAATGAAGAAACCGATGTTCCGTTTATCGATAAAACTCTGCAAAAAGAAGACCCTATTAGTTCAGAAAGCAATGATAACAACGACAATGAAGACGAATATGAATCTGATATCGAAAGTGATTCTTCGTATAAATCATTAACTGAAAACAACCAGAGATGTGATATGTCATCCTGGTCAGTGTCCTCAGAAGCACTGAAAGATATTCCGTTTGGTGTCCGAGTAGAGAGCGGCAAATTGATGTTAGGTTCTGCGCGTATAACGATCAGCGACGAGTATATCATCGTGGCTGGACACAAATACCGAAATACGCCTGGTTTAAAACAATTGCTGCTGAAAAAGAACGTAGATTTAAGCATGGTTACAGAGAGTGATATGAAACATTATAAGTCGATGTTACTTGATACAAATGCACATCGACGAGACTATGAACCCAGTAAACCAATAAAAAGTAATAAAGGACAAAAATATTTGCAAATTATAAAGCCTCTGTTCCAACTACGAAGTACAATTCAGGAACACCAATCGAAGGGAAAAGGACTACTACCTTTAACAAAAACGTGGAAGAAAAACGTAGATTTTGTATATTGGGACGATCCCAATGAACTGGTGGATAGATTAAAATTATTGATTGCATCTCGAGATGCTGGTAACACAGGATTAGATAATGAAATTATATCTATCATTGAAGAATTGCGTGAAAGTAAAGTTATAAATTAATAAATATTTTAAAATGTGTTTATTTTATTATTAGCCTCTCGATACAATACACCTTAAACATGAACGTAGACAAATTCGGACACTACATTCACAAAAGAATGCGTTTTGCTGAGTTATTTGAGTTTAATGAGAATGCTCTGTTAAAATTAGAAAACGGAGATTTTGATTTAAAAACTTCAAGACTGAGAGGAATTAGATCTCCAGTGGAAGCAGACGATGCTGTGAACAAGGATTATGTAGATCGATTGAATGCTAACACATTAAAAGAATTAAATAATTTGACTGTGGACAAGGATTATGTAGATCGTTTGAATGCTAATATGTTAAAAGAATTTAATAATATGATTGGATCATTGCGTTCTCAAATCATAAAAGACACAAAGGGTACAGTACAGGCTACTTTAAAAGCAAAGATACCTGAGGTTTTAACTCATTTGCAAGATAAGTTTTATACTAAAGCAGAGGTAGATAAATTACTTCAAAATAAATCTCCATAATGGCAAAACAGCAAATTGTTAATGAACTACACAAAGCAGCAAGAAGAAATTTCCTTCGACGTTCCGTCATTCTAAAAGGGGTCGATGACTTGTGGCAAGCTGATCTAATGGACATGCAAAACCTGAGAAAATATAATAAAGGTCATAATTACATTCTAGTGGTGATTGACTGCTTCTCAAAGTACGCTTGGGCAGAGTCATTAAAATCAAAAAATAAACTCGATGTTACTCATGCATTTAAACGAATACTGATTAACAGCAATCGCAAACCTGTTAATTTACAAACTGATAAGGGAACAGAATTTTATAACAACTCATTTCAAACGCTTATGAAGACGTATAATATTAACCATTACTCAACGTTTTCTAGCAAAAAAGCTTCGATCGTGGAGCGACTGATTAAAACACTTAAAAATAAATTATATAAATATTTTAGTTTGAATGGGAACTATAAATGGTTAGGTATACCATTAGAAGTTACGTTAAAGACTTATAACAACACAAAACATCGTACTATTAAATTTAAGCCAATTGAAGTTAATAAATCTAGTGAATCAGTTATAAAAGAAAATATTAAAAAAACCTTAAATCATGTAACCATTCGTAGAAAACCTAAGTTCAAAGTAGGTGACTTTGTTCGTATCAGTAAATACAAACACAATTTTGAGAAAGGTTACACACCTAATTGGTCAACTGAAATATTTACTATAAAAAAAATAAATCATACCATACCAGTAACATATCATATACAAGATCAGCGAAAGCAAGCCATATTGGGAACTTTTTACGAGCAAGAACTTCAAAAATCTTACTATCCGGGTATTTATTTGGTAGAAAAGGTTTTAAAAAGGAAAGGAACAAAAATGTTTGTGAAATGGTTGGGTCTAAACAACGAAGAAAACAGTTGGATCAACAAAACTGCAATAGTGGAATAAAACAATTATATAACAGTTAATTTTGCATTATTTCTTTCATTACGCTTTAGACAATGCAAGGAGGTGAACTTGTTAATACCCTAATTAATAATCTGCCGTTCGAACTTCATTTACCAGGCTACAATTATTGCGGCCCGGGAACAAAACTCCAGAAACGTTTACTACGAGGTGACCGAGGTGTAAATAAGCTAGACGAAGCTTGCATGCATCACGACATTGCATATGCAAACCATACAGACTTACCCAATCGTCACAAAGCTGATTTACAACTACTTAATATGGCTAAACAAAGACTTAAATCGAACGATGCAGGGAAAGGTGAAAAACTTAGTTCGTGGTTAGTGAGCAAAGTTATGAAAGCCAAACTGAAATCTGGTGCCGGCGTTAAAACGTTTAAAAGTTTCGTATCAAAAATAAGAGCGAAGATAAAGAAACTGAAACCAAAGGACAGTAAAACTTTAATTAACGCTGCTTACTCAGCAGCAATAAAAATATTTCCTAACATTCAGAAAATTCGAGTACCACGAGTGATACCCTTACCAAAGACTGGAGGTATTCTACCCTTAATCCCGATTTTTGCGGGCTTATCAGCATTAGGAACTTTAGCTGGTGGTGCGGCTGGTATTGCAAAAACTGTTAACGATTACAAAGCTGGTCAGCAAAATTTACTAGAAACACAACGACATAATAGGGCTATGGAGTCTTTAAAGTTAGGGCAGGGTTTATACATTAAACCACATAAAAATGGACAAGGTTTATTCGTGAAATCTTCAAAAAACTGAAAAATAAGCTACCTAATCGTCCTCTAACTAATGTAGACATCCAAAGGTATGCACGCGACATCCCTCACTTTCGGGGAGTGTACATGAGGGATCAATTACCAAGAACGCCAAATCCGATTGAATGTGGTATCGTTAACTTGGACGATTATAAGAACGAAGGGACGCATTGGGTAGCTTATGTAAAAGTAGGCAATTATTGTGAATATTTTGATAGCTTTGGAAATTTGAAGCCTCCAATGGAATTAATACGATATTTTAAGAATTGTAATGTTTTTTATAATTATACAAGATATCAGAAATTCAACACTGTAAATTGTGGACACTTATGTTTAGAATATCTGTGGACTTTTTGGAATAAAAACATATAAAATCTATGATTTTCTTTTATTTCAATCATTTGCAAAATGTCACTCACATTATCGATAACTGGAAACTCGTCAACTTTATCTACTTACTATCCCAACACGTTGCAACTATATGAACAGTATGAGTGTGCCTTATTGCATTTCGCAACATTTAATTCGATTCCAAACATTGACAAAACGAATAATAAATTCTATTATGGTTCTAACGAAGTTATTGAAATACCGGAGGGCACCTATGAATTGCAAGATATTAATGATTATTTAAAATCTGAAATGAAAGATGCCTCAATCAAACTACAGTGCAATAACAATACTTTAAAAGCTGCTGTATATTGTACAAAGGACATAAATTTTAATAAAGAAGGTACTTTCAGGAATTTATTAGGGTTTAATAAACCAATCTTGAAAGCAAATAAATGGCATGAGTCACAGTTGCCGGTCAACATTTTACCTACAACTGTGATCAGGATCGAATGTGATATTGTAAGCGGCTCGTACACAAACGGAGAACCGAGTCACATTATCCACGAATTTGCACTCAACGTTCCTCCCGGATATAGGATTATAGAAATTCCGAAAAACGCGATATACTTTCCAATCAACCAAAACAACATTAGCTGCATACATATCAGGCTGTTAGATATAAATAACCGCTTAATAAACTTGCGCGGTGAAGAAGTGCAGCTGTATTTGCATCTCAGAAGAAAAAAATGATCGACTACAATAAATATGTGCATCAGCAAATCAAAAATATCAGTTCCACTCAAGCTTCCAACCATATAAGAGCTCGCCCTAAGAAGAAAATAAAATTAACTAAAGACAACAAGGCATTTCTCAAAGCGATCGGTTTACTAAAATGAATATCTTAGACGTTTTATCCGCTCCGACTTACGACAACACGGTTGAAGGAATCGAATTTCATTCTTACAAGCCCTACGTAACTAGTTTCAATAGGAACGATGAAATTCGTATACCCATTAACCAACAAGACTTGTATATACTTCCGTCAGCTAGTACCTTGTATTTGGAAGGGACTGTTATCGTAAGCAAAAAGGATATGAAAGAGAAAGCCACTAGTGTTAATTTTACGAATAATGCTCTACTTTACCTGTTCCAAGATATAAGATACGAGCTAAATGGAGTGGAAATTGATAGAATAAAAAATGCTGGCATAACTACCACCATGAAATCGTTAATATCAATGAGTGAAAGTGAGTCAAAAATATCTAATGCATGGGGCTGGAATATCGATGGCATAAAAAATATAAATGGGGGTAGTTTTTCCGCGTCTATCCCACTCAGTAACATCATCGGTTTCGCTGAAGATTTCAAGAAAGTCGTGATAAATTGTAGGCACGAACTGATATTGCTACGAAGTAATACTAACCTGAATGCGGTCAAACTTAACACCGGTGAATTTGTAGAAGACGTTCAAATAAATAAAATCATCTGGCGTGTACCGCATGTTAAAGTGTCCGACAAAGAGAAAATAAGTTTACTCAAACTGTTAGAAAAAGATCGACCACTCCAGATGATATTCAGAAATTGGGATCTCTACGAATATCCAGCTTTACCTAAAACTACAAAACATACCTGGTCCATCAAAACTTCCTCGCAAATAGAGAAACCTAGATACATAATTATGGGCCTACAAACAAATAGAAAAAACAATTCAAGTTCTGATATGTCTCAGTTCGATCACTGCCATGTTCGTGACGTTAGAGTATACCTAAATTCAACTTACTTCCCCTATGAAAACCTAAATATCAGTTTCGCGAATAACAGAATCGCTTTATTATACGAGCAATACATTCGATTTCAACAGTCTTATTACGGACGTCGCCCGGAACCCTTATTAAGTGAAAAACAATTTAAAGATTTGGCGCCGCTCTTTATCATAGATTGCTCTAGACAAGCCGATAATGTAAAGACAGGTCCTATTGTGGATGTACGAGTGGAAATAGAGAGTGATTCGGACATACCAGATCAAACTTCTGCATATTGTCTTTTATTGAACGACTGCATAATTGAGTATAAGCCTCTAAGTAATACTGTGAGAAAAATATCATGAATCCGAATACTATCATATTAGATGTTCAAGGGTTTAAAGACCTGTACAATAATTTTATAATAAAAGAATTAGCTTTTGCTAGTCATGATTATACTCAAACATTTTTAATAAAACCACCATACTTGTTTAAATACTTAACAAGTGATGAAAAGAAGCAGGTTAAATGGTTGGAAAGAAATAGGGGAATTTATTGGAATGAAGGTTATATTGACTACAGAGAATTTCGACGTATAATCGTTCCATATCTAGAAAATAAGGAAATCATTGTAAATGGTTTGGAGAAGGTGAATTGGATAAAGGATCTTTGTATGAATTGTAAAGTATTAGACCTTGGTAAAGAACAATGTCCTAATTTCTCTGTTTTGCATAAAACATACTGTGAAGGAAGATCTAATTTTAATTGTAATAAACATCTGAAGCATTGTGCGCTTAAAAATGTGCTTTGTTTAAGGAAGTATTTAGAATGGGCATAAAATGTATGCACTAATGTGTGTAATGTAGATTATTAGTTTTTAGGTTTGTTCAATAAAAATCAAAATAAGTTATACATGCTTTTATTTTGCTAAACACTCCCCACACTTCTCCAAATAACTGAACACTACACGCAATTGAATAGAAATATCTTAATACAATTATAGACATTAATTTACACAAACGATTATTAAAAGTCAGTATCTATTAAAGATTTCGATATTTTCTTAACTAAAGACTCAGTTTCGTCCATAACACTGTCGATAGCATCTTGAACAATATATTGTGCGTTTATAATAACGTTCTCACTGTCACTATCACTGTCTATGGTTTGAGGATTGTTATTACATAGATCTACGACTGAAATTTTTATTAATTTAATCCCTCTTCGCTGTAGTCGACTCATCACGTAGGATTTGGTTGGTTTTAGTTTTTTCGACTTTTCCCTGCATCGTTGTTTTGGTTTTTTATCTTTTGTGACTGGTTTGCTGTGCTCGGGTTCGCTGCGAAACATCTCAGAGAATCCTTCGTAAGGATCCTGGGCATACTGGCTGAACATGATCTCGGATTCAGACATCTGAAACAAAATATAAAACAATTATACCACTATTCCTTTAGTATAGCGCTCTAAAGCGTTATAATTGGGTTTTCCATGGAGTTCACTATATTCCTTTATTATATTGATTATTAACACTACCGCGATCACAATTGTTAGTTACAAAAAAAAATATATACTCACCGACATGATTACTTTTGCTGAAGGTTAAAAAAATATATGAAACAGGTGTTCGCGATGAATAATATTTCGTTAATGATTGCAAAATAATTAAATACCGTGTAATAATTAATTACATGTCATCTAAGCATTTGTGTCTCCATGCTAAGGCCAATGAACTGCAACGTAGACAATAATTATACAATGAAGAATAGTGCCTTGTAAGCGTGTTACTTAATCGTAAACGTTAGTTATTCAAAAATCAACCGTACGATGCAAGGTATCTAGGTGCATAGTGCAACTGAAATCATTGCAATCGGTATTTACTTCATTTACCGATTGAAAAAAAGAGTGTAATTATATTTTAAACTAAATAGAATTTCATAAATGAAACAAGTCAATGGTTACAATAATTCCGATTTTATTTAATTTTTGTATAATAGTTATTAACATTTATTATTTTCTAAAACTAAACTTATTACATGAGTAGCCTTAGATAATTACGTAACACTAAACTTAAATTATGATCAGAGTAATTCATTCTTAAAAATAAACGCATGACCCCAGGCTCGAGTTGAAATTTGATCTACAGATATCGATCGTTTGTCATCATTTCTAGATAAAGCAACTTTGTTGACAGTACGAGTAAATATTTCGTGTTTTATCGATTTAAACATATAATTTTTTCTCCGGATTACTCCGCCATTAAATAAAATGGTTTCATAGTCTGATAAGTTTAAATCCCTGACCACGCTTGCTTTCACCCCTTTTGCTTTTTTAATAATATTATTAGGGGTTTTTATAGAGTAAAGTTTCGATCTCAAGCCAACAAAATCAGATATATATTTTCCTCCCATTTCATCTTTAAAGAGACCGGGTACCTTTTTATTTTTTAGCGGTATCTGTAAATCATTTGCGGCTTCATAGTTACTGCTGTCAAAATATTGTAAAAAATTATATTTCAAATCATGGTAAAAATCGTTGGTGTCTATTTTATAAACAAAGGAATCGGTATCTGTGTAACATAGCTGCACTCGATCTTTATAAAAAGGCTTTACAATATCGTAATGAAAGTAATACATGTGTGCTTTTGACAGTTCCAACACAGTGAAACCTATGTAGATAGGCTTATCTAAAATAATTTGGTCTGGTTTCATTTGTATCGCAACTAAGTTTTCTGATAAAATAGATGCACTGTGGAAATAGGGGTTGGCTATAAGTTTCTCAGCGGATATAAATTTCTTAGTTCGATTGGACTGATCGCACCATTGATTAACTAAATGCACGGTTACTCTATTTTCAGTATTTTCTAATGTCTTTCCAAAAACACTGTTATTTAATAACTTAAAAAAGTCTTGTTCGAAGGAACTTTTTGCTTTTTGTCTTAATTGAGTATTTAACTCTATGTATTGTTTTAAATATGGAGCCTGTCTAAAAGTAATAGCTCTATGAATTTTACGTAAAATTAAACCATGTTCCAAACATTTTTTTAAATGAACGTAATGAATCACATAGTTGTACTTATTATACAAATTTGCTATGAGTTTCTTGGTTTTACCTCCCGGGGGTACACATTTTTCAGGACAAAATGGTAAGTCATTATGATGATTATGTAAATTTTCAGGATACAATAGATCGACTTCTAATATGAAGCCCCATTTTGCGTTATCTTCTATAGCGGTAACATCAAAATTAGCTAATTCGTTATCACCTAAAAATCTGAAACTAGAGTATGGTAAATACTGACACATGCTGAAACCGTAAAGATTATTACAATCTAAGTATACTATGAAACTCTCAGGTTGTGATGGATTATATTCAGGCATGTACTTGTGATTAGCTCTAGCATGCCGATGGGAACACATGCACAAACCACCGCGTATACCGCTTTGTATCATTCTGACGATAGCTAAGTCCGACACTAGCTCTAACTGAACGCCTGTTTTTAGCAACATCGCATCGAAAGATAAACTGGGTGCAGTAATGTAAAACGCGGGGTCAAGACTGTAATATTGTTTACAGGTTTTCCGAAAATTTTGGAATATGTCTGTTAACAAAAGCACATCCGTTTTTAAGTATAGATCCGTATACTCGCCTAGGTTACTAATATTGAATTCAGCCCAAACAGCCTGCGCGTGATTATAATCTTCATCACTAATGACTTCGTTAGTCAAAGAATTATAAAAATTATCCTTAGACGGCAAAAATGTTTGATCGTAACATCCCCAAGTGGTCATGTAATCATATGGATAAACACCTTTTCTTCTCAATAAATTAAACTGTCTTTCTTTAGAAAAATGAGACCGTAGATTAACGAAATCTTCCACCTGCAATGTTTTAGCGAGCTTGTCTAAACTTGTTCCCAAAAAGTTGAAGGAATCTAAAAACCTTATACAAATGTACTCGTTATCGGCAATAGGAATAAATTTAGTAAATGCTACATATTTTTCTTTAGTCTTGGGGATTATTTTAATTGAACCTGGAATTTCACCTAACTTTTTTATAAATAAATGACAATCGTATCCGGATAAATTGTGAAAAAATATTGGAATAAATTTTGGTACTTTATGCTGTAAATTACACTGTCGATGTGCTGCACCTTGATATAGACCTGTAATATGACAATGATCTCTTACTTTATCGGTTAAGAGTAAATTGTCGCAAATATGACACTTAACGGCACGTTTAAAATCACGAGAATTTTCATCAGTGAATATCATAGGCTCGCTTTTGGATATAATTTTATGTATTTGTTTTACGTCCTCAGTAAGAAAATGTATAAATTTCGAAACACAATCATTACCCCGATAACTTCTATAGCCCTCAACGGTGGCATTTTTATTTGATGACACGACATTGTAAGCGAACGCCGCTGGCACGTGGCGTTTTAAGTATGACGTGTTAGCGGTGTTGAATTCAGCGCCGGAAATTGGTTCAAGTAACGTTTCAAAGTCGGCATATATGACGAATGGAATATTTTGTTTTCTATCATAATTTTTAAATTTTAAAAATGACCCTTTTTCCGGTAAAACAGTGACAATCCCCCCACACAAGTGGGATTCAATTTGACTAAGCGTTGGAAAAAACAATAAACATGTTTCACAGAAATATAGTTTACCATGATGTTTGGTCATCTGATTTCTAACTAAACGAGATAAATCTTTGATGAGACAGTAATGAGAATTATTATTATTTTCTAAAAACAGTAGATGGATACTTTTATTAGACTTGTCATTCAGCGTTGTATACAACGGCCCAATAATTGTTTTCTCATTTTTTAAACCATAT
Organism: Hoplodrina ambigua; assembly: GCA_949774945.1. Lineage (NCBI taxonomy): Eukaryota > Metazoa > Arthropoda > Insecta > Lepidoptera > Noctuidae > Hoplodrina > Hoplodrina ambigua. The sequence goes on from OX458981.1 coordinate 12,397,126, forward strand.
ACAAATATATTGAGAGAAGGATTATTTCTCTCAAAGATAGCTATGTCCGAGAATGTAATTGGAAATGTTAAATTATTAACATTCAAAACTTCCTGAAAGTGTGGATAAGACGAAATCCTATCGGGATGTCTGTTTGTGGGGTACAATGCCGCCACAACACACCACAAAAAGCAATACTCATCATTGTTTCGAATATTCAAACAAGCTCTTTTAGCCTTTATGGATTTCGGCAAAGTTAAAAATTTAGATCCGCTGAGTGGTTGATATTTATTAATATTTAATTCTAAATGTGAATTACTTAAAAATGTCCAACCACTATCTCTTTCCTCAAATTCTTCAATTTTTTTTAGTAGTACATTAACAGCTGATTTGTAAGTAGAATCAAAATCGTAATTAATTAGTGTAATAAAATTTTTTGTTCGGAATGATTTTATTTCTTGTTGATCATTTTTAAACATAAGAAAGGAAGCAAACAGTTCGAAGTTTATTTTGACAGAGGTGTGTTTCTGTATTGAACTATCTATTAAATGTTTAATTTGTGGACTAATACTATTGAGGAACATTTCAGGAAAACTATGTATTTGTTCGCCTGTCGCTGTGATTTTATAACTTTTGATTCGTTCTTTAAAAGAAGAATTAATAATGGCCACATTATCATAAATAGGAGTTGAACTATTGTTTTTATGTACATTGCTACGTAAATGACCAGACCATCGGCGATTATCTACAAATACTTTGCAATCAGAACAGTGAGGCATTATGTTATTGTTGAAATCACTAACAAAAAGGAACACTAACAATTTCAATAAAATTAGATTAGATAATACTTACAACTATTATTCACGATCTTAGGTATACCAGTAACAAAATATTTTATATAGGTAATTAGTACAACTTGATCAGGACTATTTTATGTTCGTTCCAAGATCCCTTGTGTAATTTCTTCTCAGGTAAGTCGGTAATTATGTTTAGGCAGAATGTTTCTGAAATAATAAAAAATTGGGTGCATTAGACATATAATTTAATTAGATAGATAATAGTATAATCTGGAGAGAAAAATAAAGATAATAATTACCTGCAAAATGTAAAATGATTTATACATAGGAATGTGTATCTACGTGATCCAAATATGGAGATATATTTCAGGTAATTAAATAATTCTTCACAGACCAGTCGGTAATTAATATTTTGTTTAGGCAGAATGTATCTGAAATAAAAAAAAAAAATTGATTATTAGGTACCGATAAAGAATCAGACATATAATTGTAAATTCTGGGTTGAAAAAGAGTCATACTATTATGTTAGTTGAAATTAAAAAAATATATTTGATAATTACCTGTACAATATGAAATGATCTGCTTTATCCAAACAGGTGTATTTCAGGCCCCCCACGATATACCGAACAGCGTTACTCCTGATGAAATCGTTCGTATGTACTTTCTGGTGTGTGATCAATAAAATATTTATTTTTAATAATTGACTTAATTTTTCGGTGACAGTTTAGAAAGGTGCTCACTCCGAGAGACCTTTGAAGTAATAAATAATATTTTAAATTATATTTTTTGCCTAAAAGTATTTCATCATAAAATTTGTTTTTGCGCAATTGTTACACGTGTGCTTAACCTAATTATTTATTTCACATTCACAATAATCAGCTATTTTAGTTAGGGTTGACAATAACCTAGTATCATTCTATGTATCAGCAAAATACAAAATTTACACAATGCATTATTACGATTAAAATATATCATAGCGTATCGACAGATATGGATTTCCATGGTTTGACTCATGGCTGTTAGTGTAGTTATGAGAACTGTATTATGTATTTATTTCAGGAAGTCTAGAAAAGCACTAGGTTGACGGCAATAAGTTCATATTTTCTACACAAGACCTAACGTAGATAATAAAATAAGTACCTACCTTAGAAATATTTATTTACTTCTATAAAATAATTACATCAATGTAGTGTAACGATTCCGTGCTCGCTATCATTTAGTCAGCCCTGGCTTATTTCGCTGCATCGACATTCGATGCAGCATAAAATTTTCCTTCGTCTACATTTTACGTGCATGTATAATCCGACTACAGAAAAAGTTACTTCAACACAACAATGCTAAATTGATTGAAGTGTTTTTAACATGCTTTACTTATAATTTGATTTTTACTTATAAGCTACAAGTATTCGGTACAAAGTATTCGCAGTCTGCAAGTGCAACGAAGTGCTCTGTTATCATCGGTATACAAACAGTCCGTGTTGTCTACAAATATCAGCGACGACATTGTCGATAGCCACCCGCTGCCGCCATCACCAACCAAGTCATCAAACCGAGTGGAACTTCTGATTGAAAAATGTAAGTCTTATAAAATATTCTGTTCGTTGTCATGGTCTTGTGATCCGCTTGTAATTTACAGTTATTTTTGTTTGTGGGCGTGTTACTTCACAGATCACCCGAGCTGCTCATAGTATGTCGAGCTCGATCCCTCGAAGGAGTCATTATTTTTCATCCAGTCTTCTGTGCTTTGAACAGCATGTAAAGCCATCGATCCTGCACCCAATCTCTCTATGGGTTTGCTATCCCATGGGCATGTAGGAGAACCAATGTTTGCGCACACACTTGTGTTGTATAGTATGCCCTGCGCAATGGACACTACTCCATTGAGATAATTAATAATAATTATGTGACTAAATTTTCCCTATCTTTATTTCAGGTCAGACTCTGAGTGTGATTACTCGCAAGCATCGGTCACCGGGCAAAAAGTGAAGTGCAGCCGCAAACCGTCTGCAGACAGCAATGGGAAACGCAAGATGCAGTCACAATCAACAACCGTAGCTCGTGCCAGGTAAATTAATTATCTACTTACTCTAGCCACATATCTACTGACTAAATTATAATCGTGCAATTACTATTACATATTATTTTAAAACAAGTGCAGGTTCACTTGGTTATTGTTTGAATCGAAGGATTGATTTAATCGATTACAGTATTGATTAAAGCCGAGTCAGTTGTTATATTTGTTACAGCAGAAGGTTTTTCTTGGCGTATGCATCTCTCGTTCTAAACATTAACTAATTACAGTTTCTGTTATTGTTTCAGTAAAAAAGTGAATACTGGCATCGACATATTCGGCATCAGTAACAACCGCGACATCCCACACAAAGAAGATGCATCGGATCACCTAACTTCATTCTTTGTGAACCGGGTAGCCAGCGGCTGCGAGCGCCGAGCAACGAGCACCGACGGAGAGTACTACATCGACTGCAAGGTGTACAAGGCTGACGACGCTCGCCTTACCGACTCCGCCGAGCCGTGGAAGAAGGCGCTCGTCCGAATCAAGTTCCAGACTGACGCGGATTCTCCTCAGTGGCGAAAATTACAAGAGCTCGTGCGTGCGGCTGATATCTTGTTTCCAGGCAAACCAACATTTTATGATAATTAAACCAAATACCGTACCTTACAGTTGTTTTTTATTTACAATAATAACCCGTTAACGCTTTTTTCACTAGGTACTTGTAATTTCGTTGGTTTGTTACAATCATCAACTCGTTCACCATTCTATGTTAACAGTAAATGCAACTCGAGTGACCGGTTAAGTGCAGTGGTAAGTAAATGGTTGATTGTTCATCGTGCTCCGAAACGCGGCATACTGACCAGCCGTATGGAAGATAGTGGTAAGGAGCAAGTTACTAGTCATTGGTCGAGTAAATCGTTCCTAATCAAGTACACGGTACAACAAACTGTCTCGTTCGAGTTTATCGGTCGAGTGGAGAGTCGAGTCGAGTGTCGATTATTGGGCATTCTATACCACTATCGGCAGCGAGGCGCACTCGCCGAGCTACTTGCCGATAGTGGTATAGAATGCCCAATGATACACTACTCGCGTTCTATTTTATTTTATGTTCATGCTACACGATAGCTTGGTTTGTACTGTCCATGTTATTTTAATATTTTCAAGTTGAATAGGATTTTTTTTCAGTTCTTTTTTTGGTCGATCCGTGGGCGAGTTTCCTATAGAGCTTTTTGATATAATGTAAGGGAATTCTGCCCAAAAATGTTGGTAAAAAATGCCAAAAAATTGGAGGTTGTAACCTATCGACTAATTGGTAGTGTCCGACCGAATCTAGTTTTTACGGCCGAAACCGAAACCAAGTTTCGGCTCCAGGTTCGGTTTCGGCCGAAACCAAAACAACTCTACTAACCATCCAAATAGCGTTTAATTCCAGTGTTTTATTAAAAAAGTTGTACACAGCGTCAGCAAGTTAACTCGTTGACAAACAAGTATGTATTATAAGTTATAATCAACTGGACTGCGCCGTGATCCATCACTGTGAGGATACAACGAAACACCCCGTAGATACGCCGTCTGCTCGATTAATCACCCTGTATACGTATGCGTTTAAGGCGGGCTATTCATTACACGACTTGCGGAATTATCTTGCGACTTTTTAAGTGTGTGTTTACGAAGTACTCCTGATATTGTTAGTTTCGATATAATCAGCCAATGGACAATATTAGTTACGTCAACCTAGTCTAAAGCAAAAGCGTAACATTACAATTCAGCAGTGACAGCTCATCTGTCAGTTTTGTATAAAAAAGATTTAAAATGAATCTTCCAAAAATACGCATTAAATATTTAAAACACATTACAACTACTTCGAAAAATGGAAAATAGTTTGATGAGTGTTGGTTTGTTTTAGTTGACCGATCAATGTGACGGCTGATATACTTAACTGAAATCATGAAAATAAAATCAGCTGTTCTATACATAATGAAAGTGTTGTTTTCTGATTTTTTTTTCTTGGTTTCAGGTTGCTAATAAAAGTTGATTATAATAATGAGTGCAATACTCATTTTTAGGTTTCTGGTAAATTAATAATCAACCTGTATAATTCAAATTAAATAATGTAATTAATTTAGAAGTCAAAAGGACTTTTCGTCATTTACAGAAGAAAAGAATTATTGAATCTAATTGCGCCTTCCAAAAGGTAGTTTACTCATTTGCGACTAAAATACGCACAATTAATAGCCAGCTTTAATTCCCGTGTACACAAAATTCGATTAAGGTCGTGTTTCGAGCGTTTTTGTTAACTTATGAACAGGAAGCGATGTTTTGCTGCAATATTTTCAGTACCGCTGATGTAGCTTCAAATAATTTAGTCGGAGTTGTTGTACTTTCGAATTCGCTCGCAGTTGTGAAAAATAACGCGAGTCATTAAGTTTTTAGTTCATTTTAAATTAATGAATTTTGTTTTTTGTAAGTTTTATTATTGTTTTTGATTGGAAGACTGAAAATGTGAGCATTTTCTTTTGTGTAACGAGGAATGAGTGTGACGGGTACCTACACCTCTGCCTAACTCTTCGGGGATTACAGGCATG